>JAPVLO010000203.1:0-1253083 GCA_027257055.1 Cephalopachus bancanus | reverse complement strand
AATCATTCCACATGGTCATTTACACTTGGTAGTGTGTTTTAACTTGATGTTAGTTTTGTTAGTTTTCCTTTTTTTTATTTGTTTAGTGATTGTTCTAAGGGATTACAGTATACACACTTAAATTATCACTATTTAGAGTTAATGTTGTACCATTTAATGGAAAATGTAATAATCTTTTAGTAGTAGTTTTATATCCTGGCTCATTCTTGAACTATTGCTTTTATATATTTCACATGTATATTTATTATAAACACTATAATACAGTATTATAATGTTTGCTTTAACATGTTTGCTTTCTGCAAATTAAATAAGAGAAATTTTAAAAAATAGATAGCCACACATTAATTTTGGATGATTTTCTTTTTCTCCGTAGATCAGTCTACATCTGGTGTCATTTTCCCTCAACCTGAAAACCTATATTCTGTTTTTCTATAGTGCCAGTTTGCTGACAAACTATTTTCTTCATTTTTGTTTATTGAAAATGTTCTTAGTTTCTTCAAACTTGAAGGTAGACTTTCTACTGGATATAGAATTCTGAGTAGACAAGGTTTTGTTTGTTTGTTTTTCTTTTATTTTTTTCTTTCACTACATTTTGTTCCTTGAGTATTTAAGTCCATTTCCACTCTAGCCTTTCAGTTTACTCTCCTTGCTGCTTACCCTCCCTAAATATCTCTTTACCCTGTTTTTCACATCACAGGCTAATTATCAGCCTCTGGTTTCATTTCACACTTTTCAAAGAACCCTGTTGATCATACTATCCAAAATCAACCTTCTGCACACTTACTTTCTCCATCGTTATTCTGTTATTTCTGTGCATCACTTCCACAACCTTAATTATGTATTTTTATTTACTTGTTTCTTGTCTTTCTCCTTGATTAGCTCCATAAGAAAATGTACTCTTTCTGTCTTATTCTAGCTTATATTTGTGGCATTCTACAAAATATCTAGCACCGTGATAAAGGCTCAAAGATGGTTCTTTAATGTAGAATGGATGCAATTGAAGTCATAGGGACATCTAGCTTTGCTAGACTTGAAAAGACACATTGAGTAGTCACATACTGCTAAACTCTTCAGGACCATCTGTTTTATAAACACTTTGTTGGGAAATATAAATACGATAGTCATGCATCTTCAAGGAGCTTTTCCAGATTCTTTGAGTTAGACACAATTTTCTCTTCTAGCTACATAACATTTTACTTCATCTTCACTGTAGTAATTTTAATGTTTACTTTATATGATTGCTACTTTAATACCTGTTTTCTCTCTCCAACTGGACTGTCTGAAAGTACCTTGCAGGCAGGGACTATATTTTCCTAACATAATTAGGCAACCCTACAGAAATAACCTATGGGTTTTAGGATACACTTAATATGGTATTGTGCTGAAAATGAGTTAATTAAGAAAGTTAGCATTTTTGATTTAATGATAAGAGTCTCTAGTTTTCTAAAGAAAAAGGAGCTATGTAATTCTAAAGTAATTAGGATCTCAACCGAGGATTAATAAAGCTCAGTTCCCACCAAGGACACTGTGTCATGCTGTCATGTGTGGGGGAGGACTCTGCCTCTTCTCTCTGCCTTTGTTCTTGTTTATGTGCACTGCCTTTCCAGTTTATAATCCCTGTAGTTTGCATTGCAATAAAGTGCCAAATATTTCCTGCCCACATCTCTGTTTGACTGCAAGCATGTCAACTGTTATGGAGAGCAACAGATCAGAATATTTTTTAGGTTTGTTGGAGTTCTTAAAATGCCCATTTTTACACATCAATATGTATGCCTATTGCCAAGCAGAACCTCCATTTGTTATGAGGAGACCTTTGATTAGCCTGCATTCTGAAGAGGATCCATATACATAGTAGTTACCATTTATTATGACAAGATTGATGGAGAACTCTGGAGGGAGTAAAGCCTGAAGCTGGCTTTCACTTTCTGATTCCATGCATAAAAGAAGAGAATGGGTCAGCCCTAGATAAGCATTCAAACAACTTACACACTGGTTGTGATAACTTACACACTGGTTGTGATAACTTATAGCCCCTGGGGTTGGGGGCTACTGGAGTCTTTCTGAATCATGCACACCAGTGAGATGGAAAAGTAGTGTAAGCACAGCTCTTTTTTTTGTTTTGTTTTGTTTTTAAGATTTGGTATTTTTCTGACAAATTCAAGTTCCCCAAAGGAGTAAGATTTTATGGGAGAATTCTTTGTAAGGTGTGAGTGTATATTGAGGTTGGTGGTTATAATCTGAAACCTCTTATACATTTCCAACCTCCACCCAAAGCTTACAGTATCAGAATCTCCAGAAGTTGTGCCTGGGAATCTGAATTTTATTATAATAACTGGAGGATGCATCCACTGAGGTTTAAGAGCCATTGCTTGAGGAAATAGAGTTTCAACAGTTGTCAATTTTGTCTCTGAACTGGCAGTTTGTACCTGGAAAGTTTTGGATCTCGGATTGCTTCCTAAGTAAATCCCAGATATTTGTGGTTTTATTGTTCTTGTCCTATAATTAAATTGGCTCTCAATTGAGTAATTAGGTAAGTCAATGACTGATTATGTGATTGAAACAAAATAGGCTAGCTCTCATACTAGCCAACCCAGCTTACCATATGAGTTTCAAATAGGTTTCTCTATTTGAGATGTGCATTGGGTCACAGGAATGTGAATGCCTCAGGACACTCTGTTCTCTCTTCACATTACGGACATGGGAGCAGTTTTGATGGCACTAACCTTCAGTAAGCAGGACTCATTGGGTTTGATATAATCAGAAAGCAACTTTATTCTTGTCCTCTATTTACCCATTCAAATTGTCTCTGTAGGGTTATTCTTTCCTAACTTTTGGATAGAAACTGGGGTAAGTTTCATGTGTTTTCACTTACTTTTAAGCAGTACAGACTCCTTTGCTCATATGTAAATACATAGAATCTCAACTTTCTTAATATATCCAGGATAGAGCAATTATTTTTAAATATCTTCAAAATTTATTAGAAGTTAGTTTCCCCTTTCTGTCAGCTCAGGTCTGCTTGGAGCTGCCTACATGGCATGGGAAAAGAGACTGTGGGAAGCCCTTTCTTTTTCTCTGCCTGGAGCTTTTGCTTTGCTTCCTATACTTCAATTGGTTGCTTCTGGTTCCTCCAGGGCTGAAGGATGTAGGGTGGGAGGTTAGAAAGACAGCGGAAATCAAAGTTTACTTGGTAGATACTACATGAAACTAGCATGGATGCTGTTCAACTTAGCAGGGATTTCAAACTGATTCTTCTTCTCATGGGGTGATTTCATGGAGTTTCCAAGACTCACCATTACTTAATATGGGCTAAGTATGTCCTCTGGCTTCATTTTAAGCACTAGATAACCAGCTGAACATTTCCAGCATCTTTCTTCCAAGGTCTCATTACCCTTAACTTCAGGCAGCCCTTTTGGGTATTATCTATGACCTCTTCAAATAGCTTCTCTCATATATGATGAACACACAGTCTGCAGGAAACTTTCACACATCTTTTGTTCTGACAACCTCTGAGAATGCAGGCTATGCCCAATTCTGTCATTTTGCCAGCAGAATAGCCAATAAACCACAGACTCTTGCCCTTTGGAATTTGCAGATGATGTCATAGTCCAGTCTAGTACTTCCCAAGTGCAAGAAGGTGCTTCTCAAGCTCTTCAGATAGTTCCATTTAATTTCTTGAGGGGAGAAGGGCTCCACACTCTCACATGGAAAAAGGGAAGTAGAACTCACAGTACAATATAGTTCTCTCATAAGAAAGTTGCTGCCTGTTTCCTTATTTCTTCTCCAATCTCATTTTTAGACTGTTGGTGAATGGTCAGCTCAGGTTTGAATACTGATTCTTGACATCCTGCACTGACATCCTGCACTCTCCTCTTGACATCCTGCACTCTCCTACCTCACTGTGGTAATGTGGGTGCAGTTATCATCTGTGTCTTAGGACTTCCATGTAGGACTTCATCTGGGACACTGGTTCAATTTTAACATCTCTTCAAAATCATAATAGTAGCTAACTTATGTTGATCACTTGCTACATGCCAAGCACTCTTGTATACATGCCATATCATACTCAGCCATGCCCACCATATGATAAGGAAACAACAGTCCAGAGAGGTCAAATAATTTACATAAAGTTATACAGGTAGCAAATTGCAAAGCTCTTTCTACACAATGCATTATCTTCTTTCTAGGAAAATTCAGAATAACTTTGCCTCATAGAAAGAAAATGCTATGCATTATTTTTTTTTTAAAGCTACAGCTGTGCCAGGCTCAGTGGCTCAGCCTGTAATCCCGTGCCTTTGGGAGGCTGAGGTGAATGGATTGCCTGAGCCCGTGGGTTCGAGACCCGCCTGGGCAGGTGAGACCTCATCTCTACAATAAATCAAAAAATTAGGTGTGGTAGCACGCGCCTGTAGTTCAGCTGCGTGGAAGGCTGAGGTGGAAGGATTGCCGGAGCCCAGCAGGTCGAGGCTGCGGTGGCCAGGAGCGGGCACTGCACTCCAGTCTGGGCGACAGAGTGAGACTCCAACTCAAAAAAATAAATAAATAAATAAAAGCTACAACTGTTCAGTCCTGACTTCTACAGTGCTAAGATATAGAACTGTGCACTCACTTGCTAAACATTTTACTATCTTATTCATTCAGTCTTTACAACACCAGGCAATGTGATTGACCTTGTCTTCATCTTAAATATGAAGAAACTTGTGCTAGAAAGGCATTATGTGACTTCCATTAGATCATACAACCAGGAATGATTGGAACCAGGATCAGAACCCAAAGTTTCAGATCATGAACAACTTCACTTTTCTCTGTATTCTGAAGTGACATGCTAGCAAAAGGCATATGTTCCATTGTGAGCATCTGCTCTGTGGCAAATGTTTAAAGTTAACAGGTTAAATCTGCTTTCTAACACAAATTGCCTCTTGATGAGCCAATATTATAAAATAATTGAGATTTTTACTAAAACTGATGAAAACAAAGAGCATCTTATTCATCTTGGAATTCCTAGCCCCTGGCCTAAGTTGGTACTCTACTAATGAGTTAATCAAATGAATAAACAAGTGAATGAATGGATGATCTTCTAAACTCTCTGGTAGAAATTTATGACTTCATGTGATCCAGGATGGGATATTATCCTTCTTCTGAGTATTTACATTTTATAAGATGATCCTCGAAGAAGCACCTAAGTGAATGGTGTCTAAAGTTGAATTTCCAAGTCTGTCTTTGGAAAAGAAGGGAAAGGAATTAGGACAGAGTTTTTCTCTGGAGGCTCAAATTTTACTGCAAAGATGATAGCCTACACTTATATATACTTTAGGGAAAAATAGAATACTTCTTTGAATGATATAATGTCCAGAACATTGTTTCTCAATTCAAAGAGGGATGCTTTAATAATTTTAGCCACCTAGAAATGGAGTAGGCTGCTTCTAACATATTCATATTCACATTTCTGCTGAGGGACCTGCTGGCTTTGCTCTGGAAGGAAATATTAAACTGTTATTGGTGGGGTGGACCAGAAGTCTTCTCAGGTATCATGCCCCTGAATTTATGAAGATGATAGGATTTATTCAGGTGGTTGAAGACTGGGTGCAGCTAACCAGGTCTGTCTGTTGTTCACAGGTCTGAGGCGCAATTACAGATGTACCATCTGCAGTGTCTCCCTTAACTCAATAGAACAGTATCATGCCCATCTGAAAGGATCTAAACACCAGACCAAGTAGGTACTTTTGTGCTTTCACTCTTCCGTTTCTCTCTATGTAATTTTTAGGAAGATGACAAAAGACTAAACTTTTTATTTATTGCAAAATAAGTTGATGGAAATAATATCTCTTTAGCTTCAAAGTTCCCATGATATTTATACTACATAAGCCTCCAAAGTCTGCTTACCCTTACTTGAAGAATGACTTCTTCCCTTTTTTGGCACAAGTAATGGGAGTTTTCTTTTCTTTTTTAAATTTTTTCAAGGACAGTTCAGCACACTTTTATGAACTTGAGGACACTTTAAAATCTGTACTAAGTGTTTTTAAATAAACAGTGTTATTCTTTTTGTAAGATGTGCCAGACTTTGGTGATATGAAGATAAGTTCTATGAATGTCTTCTACCACTTTCCCTTTCTGGATGATTATTATCAATTATCATAGAAACTCAGTAAATCCCCTGGTATATTAAGTCATTTACATATATAACTTTTTCCAATTAAATGGAAGCTTAATTCACTTTTTCAAAGATTCTCATAATTTTACATTTGAAGACTAACCAGTCATCATTTCACCCATATTTATACTTTTAAAACCTCTGACATTAACTTTGTGGACATTTTTAAAGCAGCTGCTAGGACTGTTGCTAAAATGAGAATAAAATAAGAAAAAACAAATAATGTCTCAAAAATATGCAATTTTCCTGAGCATATTTCTTTTCATTTCTCAAATATTTAGTGGGAGCATTATTTAACAGATTTGACTGTAAAATCTTGAGACCTCATGAATAAAGAATGATTCATTCAGCAGACATTTATTGAGTGTCCACTATGTGTCATACGCTGAACCATGAACTGGGGAAGAAAAGATGAGTAGAATTAGTCCTTCTTCTTGTGGAACCTCTGCCAGACCGGGAAAACAGCCATGCAAAGGCATAGATTGCTTTCCAATACCATGTGTGCAGCCAAAGTTTTACACACAAACTTTAAAGGACATGGGTCCAGAGGCTGTACACATAAGAGTGACGTCATGGTTTGATTGTGTTCAACATTAGTTATATCCCGGGTGCCTAGCACAGCACTTGATACATTTTAGGAGCTTTATAAACATTTTTTATTTGAATGTGTGATCAAAAGATGGATGACAATTTTCTAGGCAGGGTTATGACAAGCAGCATTCCAGGTAAGTTGTTTTGCAAAGATATTATAAAGACATAGGTCACAGGACATCTGGCTCAGGTAAGGACATTTAAACCCAGAGTTGGTTACTGACTCTCAGTTTTCTCCTCAGTATTGGCTGTCTTGTGAGTCAAAGCCAATTTCATGGCTTGCTTGACTCTGATCCACCCCCACAGGATTCTTATTAGGGTAATTCTTCAAAAATAAGATTTTTCCTTGAATTGTTATGGAATACCTAGAGTGCTTGTGTTGGATACTCCCCTCCCCTGCAACCTGTAAATGACACACAGATATTGTTGCACAAATACCAGCAACAATAAATGATAATCCTTTGGGAACTTGAATACATTGCTCTTAATAAAGAGAAAAGATAAGCAATAGTGACTTTAAATGGCATGAATTATGTAAATACCTAACGCAGATAGTATCTCCAGATTCAGTAAAGTGTCTATCTCTTCTCAGTCTGTAGCTATAAAACTTCATGTGCTAGAATATCTGCTAGGTATTTTCATTTCTTTTATCTAATTTCATCTTTTTGACTACCTTTGGGATAAATATTATCAAGCCATTATCTTACAGGAGAGGGGTTGAGTAACTTATCTGCTATCACCCTGCCAGCAAATGTCAGAGCCAGCACTGAACCCAGCAGTGTCTGACTCATGCCTCTCCTTACTCCACTTCACTCAGTTACCACAAACCTAAACATGGAACAAGTGCCAAGAAAGAGTTACTATGTGCATTTGAAAAGAGGGCACCACTTCCCAGAAATGATTGAGCAAATACACAAGTCTTCAGAAGGGAACATCTCCAACAGTCCCGTCTTTTTTCCTCTAAAGACATTGTTCATTTCTAATTAAAATGCACAAATTTGCTCTCCTTCTGAAGAGTGAAATTTTTTTAAAAAGTGAAAAAATAATTATAATAGTCCTGTCTCATGTGCTTGTTTCATTTGTTCTTATACCTAATTTAGATATCCTGTGTTTGCATGCTTGTGAGTGTGTGAATGTGTATGTGTGAAGTGTTTGTCGTCTTTTGCCTATTTATAAAAACTGGATTAGATTGTTGTTTACTTGGTAAGTTGTAGAAGTTTCTAATTTTTAATGAAGTCCAATTTATCAATTTGTTCTTTTATGGTTAAAATTTTATGGATGCTATTTAAGAATTCTCTGCTTGTCCCAAGATACTCTCCTATGTTATTACCTAGATATTATGCTATTTTTCCTTACAAATATAGATCTTTGATCCATCTGGTGTTAATTTTATGCATAGTGTGAGGGAGAGGTCAATTTTCACAATTTTTTTTCCAAATAAATTCCAGTTAATCCAGTACCATTTATCGAAGAAAGCATTGCACTATAGCTTGTTTTATTTTGTTTTTGTAGATCAGATGATTTACATATATGTATATGTGTATCTGTCTCTATATTCTATTTCAGTGTGATTTTTGTCTTTATGCTAATATCATATTTCTTTCCTATAAATACAATATTTCCTATAACTTTATAATAAGTCTTGATCTCTGATAGAAATCTTCTAATTTTATCTTCTTCATGACAGTCTTCACTATTCTTGACCCACTGCGTTTTCATATCAATTTTAGAATCAGCTTGTCAATTTCTTCAAAAAAGTCTTCACAGTATTGAGTCTTCTAATCCATAATCATGGTATACACCAGCATTTATTTATATATTCTTTAATTCTTTTTTTTTTTTTGAGTTGGAGTATCACTCTGTAGCCCAGACTGGAGTGCAGTGGCCGCTCCTGGCCACCGCAGCCTCAACCTGCTGGGCTCCGGTGATCCTTCTGCCTCAGCCTTCCAAGTAGCCGGAATTACAGGCATGCGCTACCACGCCCAGCTGATTTTTTTATTTATTGTAGAAATGAGGTCTCGCTGCCCAGGCGGGTCTCGAATCCGCGGGCTCAGGCAATCCACTCACCTCAGCCTCCCAAAGGCACGGGATTACAGGCTGCATAGCATAATCTATATTTGTAAAAATAGCATAATCTATATTTGTAAGGAAAAATAGCATAATTAAAGAACCGAGCCCGGCTTCTTTAATTCTTTAAGTAATGTTTTGTAGATTTCTTTGTACAGGCCTTGCACATCCTTGTTATGATTTATTACTAAGAATTTCTTGTTTAAGAATGCTAGAATGAATGACATTTTAGCATTTTATTTTTAAAAATAAGTATTAAATTAAATAACAATTAAAATGTATTATTATTTTTAATTGACACATAATTATACATATTTATGGGGTACAGTGTGATATTTGATATATGTGTTCAAGGTGGAATGATCAAATCAGGGTAGTGAGCAAATTCATCACCTCAAACATTTATCATTTCTTTGTGTTGGGAACATTCACAAACCTCTCTTGTACCTATTTAAAAGCATGCAATAAGTTGTTGTCAACTATAGTCACTCTATAGTGCTATAGGTCACTAAAACTGATTTCTCCTATTCAGCTGTAATTTTGTGTTAACTATTTCACTCCCCGCCCCCCGCCTTCTTAACCTCTAATAATCACTATTCTACTTCTATGAGAGCAACTTTTTTAGATTCATAGAGTGAGTGAGAACACAGGGTATTTTCTTTTAGTGCTTGCCTTCTTTCACTCAACATAATGTCCTCCTGACTCACCCATTTTGCCCCAAATGGAAGTATTAATTCTTCCAGTCCACAAACATGGGCTATCTTTCCTCTTGTGTGTGTTCTCTTCAATTTCTTTTATCAGAATTTTATAGTTTCCCTTAAAGAGATCATTTACCTCTTTGGTTAAATTTACTAAAAAGTACTTAATTTATTTCTGTAGCTATTGCCAATAAGGTTGCTTTTTTAAAATTTATTTGGTTTGTGAGTAGTTTTTTGACATTTTTGCATCTATATTCATCAGAGATATTGGTCTGTAGCTTTCTTTTTTGCTGTGTTCTTGTCCACTTGCTTGTCTCATAGAATGAGTTTGGAAAAATTTCTTCTACTTAATTTTTTGGATAGTTTGAGAAAAATTGGTATTAGCTCCTCTATAAATATTTGGTTGAATTCAGCACAGAAGCCATCTGTTCCCAGACTTTTTGTTGTTGTTGTTTGTTCTTTTTTATTACTCATTCAATCACTTTACTTGTTATTAATCTGTTCTAGTTTTCTGTTTCTCTTGGTTCAATCTTGGTAAGTTGTACATGTTTAGAATTTATCATTTTCCTCTTGGTTTCCTAGTTTATTAACATATATTTGTACATAATAATCACCTTTTATATTTCTGTGATATAAATTATAGTATGTTAAATGTATCTGCTTTTATTTATGATTTTTTAAAAATTTGAGGCCTCTTTTTCTTAGTTGACCTAGCTAATGGTTTGTTAATTTTGTTTATCATTATTTATTTTCGTCTACTAATTTTGGGTTTGGTTTGTTCGTTTGTAATATCTTGAAGTGTATCATTAGGCTGTTTATTTGAAATCTACTTTATTAAATGTAATTTTTTTTTTTTTTTGAGTTAGAGTCTGATTGTCGCCCAGACTGGAGTGCAGTGACCATTCCTGGCCACTGCAGCCTCGACCTGCTGGGGCTCCAGTGATCCTTCCGCCTCAGCCTTCCAAGTAGCTGGAACTACAGGCGCGCAGTACCACGCCTGGCTAATTTTTTGATTTATTGTAGAGATGAGGTCTCGCCAGCCCAGGTGGGTCTCAAATCCGCGGGCTCAGGCAATCCACTCACCTCAACCTCCCAAAGGTGCGGGATTACAGGCTGAGCCACCGAGCCTGGCTTAAATGTAATTTTTTACTGCTATATATTTTCCTCTTAGTACTGTTTTTGCTGGACCCTATAGGGTTTGATAAGCTGTGTTTCTATTTTTATTTTTTCAATGAATTTTGAAATTTTCTTCTTAATTTCTTAACTGACCCTTTAGTTATTCAGAAGCATGTTGTTTAACTTTCATACATTTTTGCCGTTTTGAAAGTTTCTCTTGTTATTGATTTCTAGTTTTACTCCATTGTGTCTAAAAAAGATACTTGATATAAGTTTGATTTTTAAAAATGTATTGAGACTTGTTTTGTGACCTAACATATGGTCAATCCTGGAGAATGTTCTATGTTCTGCAAGATGAAAAGTTTTATGCATGTCTTATAGGTCCATTTGATCAATTCAGATTAAATTTGATATTTCTTTATAGATTTTCTATCTAGATGATCCTTCCAGTGCAGAGAGTGGAATGTTGAAGTCCACAATTCTTACTGTGTTGTAGTCTATATCTCCCCTTAGATCTAATAATATTTGCTTTATATATCTGGGTGTCCTGGTGTTAGAAACATATATTTTTATAATTGTTCTATCCTCTTGCTGAGTTGATCCCTTTATTATTATATAGTAATCTTCATTGTCTTTTTTACAGTTTTTGACCTAAAGTCTGTGAACCAGATATAAGTATAGCTACTTGTGCCTGTTTGGGGTTTCTGTTTGTGTGAAGTTTTTTTTTTTTTTTCTTTTCTGTTTTTTCACTTTCGGTCTGTGTCTTTACAGGTAAAGTGAGTTTGTTGTAGTCAGCATATAGTTAGCTCTTATTTTTAATCCATTCAGCCAGTCTATATCTTTAAATTGGGGGATTTAATTCCTTTACATTCAAGAGTATTATTGATAAATCAGGACTTTGTTTTGCATATCATGTGTTTGTTTCTCTCGTAGTTTATCTTTGCAGTTTGGTGGGTTCTGGAGTGATGAAATTTGATTCCTTTCTCTTTCTCATATGTGTATCTGCTCTACCATGAGTTTTATATTTTAATGTTTTTTGCTAGTTATCCTTTCACTTACAGACGTGGGACTCCCTTAAGCATTTCTTGTAAGACTGGTCTAGTGATGATGAAGTGCCTCAATTTTTGCTTATCTAGAAAAGGCTTTATTTCTCCTTCATGTCTGAAAAATAGCTTTCCTGGCTGTGGTATTCATGGCTATGAGTTTGTTTGGGTTTTTTCCCCCAGTACTTAAATATATTATTCTATTATCTCCTAGTCTATAAGATTTCTGTTCAGAAATTTATTATTAGTCTGATGGGAATTCCCTTATTTGTGACTTGATACTTTACTTTTGCTGTTTCTAGAATTCTCTTTTTTTGTTTTTGACTTTTGACAATTTGACTATAATGTGCCTCAGAGAGAACCTTTGTGGAATGAACCTATTTGGGAACTTTTGAATTTCCTAGATCTGACTAACCATATCTCTCTCAAGACTTGGCAAGTGTTTAGCGATTATTTTATTAAACAGACTTTCTGCACTTTTTTTCTGTCTCTACTTCTTTTTGAACTCCTATAATACAAATGTTTCTATTATAGTTTCCCATAAATCCTGTAGGCTTTCTTCATTCTTTTTTTAATTTATTTTTATTTTTTAGCAATTTTTATTTATTTTATTTATTTTTATTTTTATCATATGTATTTTATTTTAAAGATGTGGGATTTAATTGAAGATTAGGTATACATCATACAGGCAAAGTCTGGGCCTCCCTCTGGTCCCCACTCTACCTGGTTTGCGATCAGATACCCTTATTGATGTTATGTGTCTCTCCTTCTACCCCAGCAGTATCCCGCTACTGCCAATTCCTTTCTTTCTTTCTTTCTTTTTTTCATTATTAGTATTTTGCAGCAACTAGATTTTTTTTAAGTTTTTTATTTTAAAGATGTGGGGTACAATTCAGGGTTAGGTATACAAATGTTCATTATGCAGGTACCCTTGTTGATGAGGTGTACTCCTCCTTCCCCTGGCAGTTTCCCACTACTGCAAATCCCTTTCTTATAGTATTATAATTGTTCAAGGTTTGCTTATGAGTGAGAACATGTGGTACTCAATTCTTTGTCTCTGTGATAGATCACTCATTATTATAGACTCTAAGTCCATCCAAGTTGCTGCGAAGTTCATAATTTTGTCCTTCTTTATGGCTGTGTAATAGTCCATTGTGTATATATACCACATTTTTTTTATCCAGCCCTCTTTCAATAGGCAGCACGATTGGTTCCATGTTTGTGCTATTGTGAATAATGCTGCAATAAACATGCGTGTGCAGGCATCTTTTTGGTAGAGTGAATTGAGTTCCTCCAGGTATATTCCCAGAAGGGGGATTGTGGGGTCATATGGAAGGTCGATTTTCAGATCTTTTAGGAATCACCACACTGTTTTTCATAGAGATTGGACTAGTTTGCCTTCCCACCAACAGTGTAGAAGCGTTCCCTTTACTACACATCCTCGTCATCATCAGTTGTTTTTTGTTTTATCAATGATGACTATTCTTACTGGGGTTAGGGGGTATCTCAATTTGGTTTTGATTTACATTTCTCTTATGATTAGTGAGGCTGGGCACTTTTTCATGTGTCTGTTGGCTGCCCATGTATCTTCTTTTGAGAAGTGTCTATTCATGTCTTTGGCCCACTTTTTAATGGGGCTTTTGTTTTTTTACCTTTTGGCACGTTTGAGTTCCTTGTAGATCCTGGATGTTAGACCTTTGTCAGATATATAGTTGGCAAATACTTTTTCCCATTCTGTGGACTGTATTCCCACTCCCTTGATGGTTTCTTTTGCTTTGCAAAAGCTTTTCAGTTTAATGAAGTCCCATTTGTCTATCTTAGTTCTTATGTCATGGACACTTGGGTTTTGATCAGGAACTGGTTGCCTACTCCGATTTCTGTAAGGGTGTCTCCTGTTCTTTTTTAACAATTTTTTCTTATTCTTTTTTTTTTTTTTGTCTGCTTGGGTTATTTCAAAAGATCTCTCTTCAACCTTAAAAATTCTCTCTTCTGCTTCAGCTAGCCTTTAAAAATTTTTTTTTAATTTCTTGATTATAGTTTTTGTTTTATTCATTGTGCTCCTCAGCTCTAAGATTTCTGTCTGATTCTTTTTTATGTCTATCTCTTTGTTCAATTTATCATTCTGATTATAAAT
Source organism: Cephalopachus bancanus (assembly GCA_027257055.1). Classification (NCBI taxonomy): domain Eukaryota; kingdom Metazoa; phylum Chordata; class Mammalia; order Primates; family Tarsiidae; genus Cephalopachus; species Cephalopachus bancanus. The sequence continues at coordinate 1,239,286 of JAPVLO010000203.1, read as the reverse complement.
TATTTTTCTAATATTATTGAAAAGTCTGTCTGCATTCTCTTCTACCTTTCCCAATGTCCTTAAAAATCATTATTTTGAATTCCTGTTCTAGCATTTTGTAATTTCCTTTTTTGTTTGCTCTGACCGGAGAATTATTATGTTCCTTTGGAGATGTCATTGTTCCTTGCTCCTTCATGTTTCTTGTGTCTCTACATTGATATTTGATATTTGTACATTCGGTAAAATAGTTGCATCTTCTAATTTTATTGAGTAGGTTTTGTAGAAAAAAACTGTAGGTGAGTCCTAGCGTGTCAGTGGGGTAGAGTGTATTGTCTTTGGTTCTGGGTAAACACAATAGTGTATTCTCTCCTGTTTCTTGAGCCATAATCCATGTTAGTGATGTTTGTGAGTTCCTCAGTGGCCTAGGCTACAGAGGTTTGTGGTGGTGGTAGTGCAGCATTGCTGAAGGTAAGCTCTCCGAACTTGTTTTCAGAATGAAGTCATATACACAATGGATTGGCAAACTTGGGGATTGGTTCTCTTGGGGTGAGGCTCCCAGCTGTTTATCCAGTCTGGGGCATGGGCATGCGGTGATTTAGTCAGTTCAGGGGTGTGTCTGCCAAGGGCAGGTCTACCATGCTAGTTATCTGACTGCAGGCACAGGCCTTCAGTGGCTTAGCAGCTGAGGAGTGTGTCTGCTGGATTCTTTCTCCAGTCAAGGGCACTGCAGGGGGAGTGGGGGGAGGGACCCACTAGGGGCAAATGTGCTGAGCTATTTGCTTTTGGCTTGCCTAGGGTTAATCTTGCTGTGCAAGACCAGAATCATGGCCATTCCTGGGTCCAGGCTTCGAGCAGCCAGGGTTATCATGTTGTAGCTGCCCACGTGGGCTGAGTGGAATGACAGCAGAGCCCCAAGGCTCAAGAGGTGCTGTGGCTACTGGCCCCAGAGCAGATTGGATTCCAGCAGTGGATCTGGTTTCTTCAAGACTGTGTCATGCTACTGCAACTTGGGTCATGGGGTTGTGGGAAGTGCACAACTTGGGCTCCTACTCTGGAGTAACTAGCTGTGTGACTTCCAGGCAGCTGCATAAACTAAACTCAATGTTTATGAGGACTGTGTGATTCTCCTGTAGTAAGGACTAAAGTTGTCTGTGGCAGCAATGTGGACTGGTGAAGATCTTCTGCTTACCTTTTCCCCATGTAGGGAAGTCCTTCCTCTCTCTGAGTCAATCCTGATGGGGAGAGATGGGGGCAGAAGTGGGTGCCTTATTCTCTTCTCTCTGTGCCACCAGTCTGGGATTCCATGTTTCACAGGAATTTTGCCAGTCCTTTACTGTACTTCAACACTCTCTCTCAGACATTCTAGTCAAATCTTAGTTGTTTATTTATTATTTTGGTCCTTTTTGTCAGAAAGACAAATGCCAGGCACTTCTAGTCAGCCATCTTGCTGACACCTCTTTACTTATGTTTTATCTGCTTATTCTACCCATGAGAAATAGAGGTATTTAAAAACCTTCAACTGTAAATATGAATTTGCCTATCTGTCCTTTTATTTTTGTAATTATTTTGCTGTATGTAATTCAGGTATATTATTAGATATATAGTATATGTAATTCTTATTTTTTTAGATTTTTTATTTATGCCTATTCAATTGGCCTTTTTTTATCACCTTTCATTATTATGTAATGCCCTTCTTTGTCTTTAATAATACTTATTTCCTTACTGTATACTCTTTCTGATATTAGTGAACATCAATATCAGCTACATTAACTCTTCAAAGTTTTCAAATATTTCAAACATTTTTTCTTTAAAATAAATAATATCCAGATTTTGCTTTGTTCTCAGATTGAGAGTTAGTCTAATACAAGTTGTCCCATCATAGCTGAAAATGGAAGTTGACTAAATGTATATGACTGTTGTACCCTGACCAATTAAATGAACATAAGTATTTAGTTGTCAGTAATTGTCTAGGCTCCAGATTTATATTTTGGGGAATAATATCTAAAGAAGTGTTATTAAATTGTGTAATGTAATGAGAACTGAGTTTTGAGTCAGGAGATTTTCTTTCTTTCTTTTTTTTTTTTTGAGTTGGAGTCTCACTCTGTCACCCAGGTTGGAGTGCAGTGGCACACTCACAGCTATCTCAGCATTGACCTGCTGGGCTCAGGTGATCCTTCTGCCTCAGCCTTCCAAGAAGCTGGAACTATAGGCACACACTACCACACCTAGCTAATTTTTTTTTTTTTTTTTTTTTTAGTTGTAGAGATGAGATCTCGCCAAGTTGCCCAGGTTGTTCTCAAATCCATGGACCCAGGCAATCCCCTCACCTCGGTCCCCCAAAGTGCTGGGATTACAGGTTTGAGCCACCGCACCTGGTCAGGAGATTTTATTTCTACTACAACTTTGCCATTTTATTTCTATTGCAGCTTTGAGTGAACTTGGACACTGACAAATCTTTTTTTCCATTTTTGTTTTAGATTCAGGGGTACATGTGAGTGTTTGTTACATGGACATATCGTATAGTGGCGGGGACTGGAACTCAGGTGGGATAAATCTTTAAGTCTTAATTTTCTCATGGATAAGTGATTAGTGATAACAAGAACAAGACAAATGTGGGTCTGCTCTCTGTGTCCTTGCTTGGCACTCTTTCTAACTTGTCCTGAATTCAACCTCAACATTCTTCTTCTATCAGGTTCCCAGGTAGCTCTTACCATTGTAGCAGATCTTCACTCGGTATGTATCGCGGGTTGAATAGGCAAACCCTAAATCCAATGCCTGAGGTCTTTATAAGAAGGAAAGGGAGATTTGGACACACGGAGAAGAAGGCCATGTACAGTTGAGGGCACAAACTGGGCTTATGTTTTCATAAGTGAAGAAACCAAGAAGATCTGGAAAGTCAGAAAGGATTCTTCCCTAGAGCCTTTGGAGGGAATGTGACCCCACTGATGCCTCAATTTTATACTTCTACCCTCCAGAAATCATGATTCATTCTCTTTATGGAGAAAATAGATTTCTACTGTTGTAAACCATCCAGGTTGTGATACTTTTTAGACAGCCCTAGGACACTAATGCAGTGTAGAGCCTCCTTGTTTTGTTCTACAAGTATCACGTTAGTCATATTTTACTAAGCAACTGTTTACTCTGCTATCCTGGTGATGATTATGATGATGGGATCATGCCATCACTGATGACTAGACTGGAATTGTGAGTGTCTGGAGTAGAACAACCCATTAAAATGTTTTGAAAGTGTTATCACATCTAAAATACACAGCATTCTTGTAGTTGGCCAGATGTTCTCATCTCCATTTTATAGGTTAGAAAATTGAGTCTCAGAGAAGTTAAGTGACTTATCCAAAAACCATAAAAACAATTGTTGGCAGAGCCAAGAGCAGAATTCAGGTCATCTGCCATCATTACTATGATTATTATAATGATAATTGATAAAATTATTATGATATTGCTGTTTGCTGGTAGTAACACAGACAGCCTTTTTCTTTTTTAACAAATGTCATAAGCAGCATAATGGCAGTTAAATTTCTCTTCATTGTTAAATAGCAAAAGAAATATTAACTGTCTAATGAGATTAAAGATTTGGAAATACAAATGCTCACAGTAACATATAAAACAATTGCCTAGTAGAATTTTCAGAGCTTCCAGGGTATATAGTCTGTCAATTAGTAGAAATGATTAAAATAAAATTTAGAGGCACTATAAGTATATGCCATAGACTAATGAACAATTCCCCCTTAATATACTTAAATTTGAGCTTAGGGAACACTCCAGTCTTCAGGACATTATGTTACCTAGAAATAAAGGATATAAAAGTTGCCATTACTTACTTTGATACTTCAGTTGACTGAATATGAGACACAAGTGTCTAAGAGAACAAATCAAACTGGCCAAAAATTAGTAATGACTTTTAAATCTGTATCTTCCTTTGAGAAGAAACTTTAAATGGTGACAACCATTGGTTTCTCTGAGGTTTTTCTCTAATTGGTATGAATTCTCATGACAAAGCCCCCTATTATTCATTTCCCCATTAAGCTCATTTATTTGTGAAGTGCCTGAATGATGTTCAGACTAATTTTCAGGGATAGAATATATTTGCTTGAAATACTTTGAGATTCAGTTCCCACATTCAGGATAATAGTGAGTTAGCCGAGGTTTGCACAATAATAAATAAGACAGTTTTGCAAGATATGCTAACCATCAAGAATCTTCTGTATTTAATTCAAAAAATGAAAACAATTTAAAAGCTCAAGAAGATGTAAAACAAGCAAAAACAAACAACAAATCATCCACAGACTTCTTCACAAGCTAGAAATAATAGATATTCTCTGTGGAGTTTTCAATATAGTTTACTCACATTAACCAAGAACTCCAATAACCAGGGAGCTTGGGACTTTAGTATTGTGCTCTTTTATGAGAAAGACTTTTTAGAGAAACATAAAATATGTATCATCAGTAAAGTTTCAAGATGAACAGGACATAGGAAGTATTGAAGATAGAACTGTTCTTTCCCAAAGAATGTAAAGTCATTTCTCTTAAGCTGACAATCACTTGCGAACTGCAGGGAAAGCTCAAAATAAAAAGTGAATTCTAGAATCCAAGGCTTGTTCTCTACCTGCACATTTTATAATCCTGTATATGCAAAACAGCTCTTCTCCTAGAAAGCGGGACTTGTAGAGCATCACCAGGTCGTTTTAGCTAAAGGCTACCAGTGCAGTGAAAATCAGGGTGCCAGTCTCGGCAGCAGGGATGAGGCCATGTCACAAGGTGCTTTCTGCCTAGCCCTGTCTTTAATTGGCAGAACGTCCAAGTCTGTTGTCAACAGCCCTCCCTTCTATGAGGAAGGTCTCGGATGAAACAGGGTCCAACTTCTCAAATGCAGAGAGAAGAATTTTAGAGATGCCAGTACAAAAAAGAAAAAAGTATATCTCTATATATTCAGCACTAATACATAGGCAATTTCAGTACCTTCCTTCTTCTGAAGCCATGCTTGTATGCTTTTGCTATGTATGCTGTACATAGGGATACCTTACAATCACAGTATGTGACTAGGCGAGGCTTTTCACAGGCTCGAAAGGAACTAAATGGAGAGCATGTTCATTCTTTCATATAATTTCTATATTTACCAATGACACCTAATATTATTTAGCTCATTCATTTCCTCTCCCTTCTTTCTTGGGGGACTTGTAATCATTATTTTGTCTTGCGTAAAATTTGCTTGAGTCATGACTTCCTCCAGAGTGGTTCTGAGCTGATGATTTAATGTCTCGGCTTTAATTGTGGACCCCATGGAATACCTCCTGTGTTTTTGTGGTGCTGCTTCAGACAGTGTCTGGTACCAATCCCTAAGGGTGCAAGGCCATTACCTGAGTTGGATCTGAGAAGTGTGTTTACATCTAGAAAAAAAGAACCAGAAGAAGTGGTAAAGCTAGAAAGGCCTGGCCTGGGAGGCAGATGGCCAGAGTCCCAGCATTAGTCCCACCTCTCACTCGTTGTGTGGCTTTCAATAACTTTTAGGACTGGATTTTAAAAAAAAAATGCGGTACATATGCACAATGGAATATTGCACAGCCATAAAGAAGGACAAAGTTATCACAGCAACTTGGTTGGATTTAGAGTCTATCATACTCAGTTATTTATCAAAGAAACAAAGAACAGAGTACCACATGTTCTCACTCATAAGCAGACCCTAAACATTTACCATCATACAATAAGAAAGGGATTGTCAGTAGCAGGACACTGCCAGACAAAGGGGAGGCACACATATCAATAAGGGTACCTGATCTCAAACCAGATGAAGTGAGGACCAAAGGGAGGACTAAACTTTACCTGTATGATGATCACTTATATACCTAAATCTGCAACATACCCTACATCTTTAAAATAAAAAAATTTAAAGAAAAAAATGTTATTTTCAAATAAATCATGCACAGACTTTAGTTGTATAGTTGGATGGATTTTGATACTCATATTATACACTAGGCAACCACTCGCCCAGTCAAGACATAGAACATTTTTATAACCACCAAAGTTTCTCTTAGACCCTTTGGCCAATACCCTATTACCTACTCCAGTCAACCATTTGCTGATTTCTACCACCATAGCATTCTTTTGTCTGTTTTAGGACTTAATGGAATAATACATGATGTAATCTTTTTTTGTCTGGATTCTTTTGTTTAGCATGAGATCCATGCACATTGTTACATGTATCCATAGTTCTTTCTTTCCCTTTGTAGGTTTGAACAAAATACATTCCCTCACTGAGCTTCACTTTTCTCATTTGAAATATGAGGGATTGGAATATGGGGTAGTCAAGGTTCCTGTCAATTCCAACATTCTCTAATTGTATGGCTTCAGAGTTCTGTTTTTTTAGATTTTTTAATATTTTCCACCTTGCAGAAGGCAGACTGTAAAAATCTTTCTTCTTTATTGTTCTCTGCTGTGGGGTGTCTTAGAAGCAGACCCACCCTCCCGGGAGGTCCAGCAAGGTCTTGTATGAGGAAAGGCATCCTGGAGTTCTTTTTATCCTGCCCTTAAACAAAAGACAAGGGGGCTTTACACATGGCTCTGACCTGAGGCAAAAGGGGTGAAAGTAGTTGTACACAGAGAAAGTAGAAAAAGGAGCTTATTTTAACTTTATTTCCTGCTGTGAAGACAGAACAGAATCTGTTAACCTCAGACAAGTAGGGATAGGTAAGAGGGTGTCAAGAACATTCTACAGGATACCCTGGCCCCTCACCTGAACAGCCTAGGCTGCTGTACTTACACTCATTCTGGTTCCTCTCTAAGATAGCATAGGCCCTTCTCGCACATTTCACCAAATTTCATTAGAAACTAGAATACGTCCATTGGTCAACTGTCTTTAGCTGACATTGCTTTTAAGAAAACTTGAGTAAGATATTGACTTTGGTCAACATTTATCTAATCCCTTAAAAGTTATCATGGACATGGAATACCAGAAAATTGAATTAAATAAATGAAGAATGTTACTTCATCTAGATAGATTTTGCTGGGGAAGTAGCAAGAGGAGATAAGATGGGAATTGACATACCCATGGTGTGCTACTGAATCAGTTCTCTAGTCCCTCTTTTGGCATGAAAGAGAGGAGAAGAGGGCGGGCTGGGATTTCATAGGGTGGATGTAGTGGAGGTGTGTGTGATTGGACAAATCAGCTTCTCTGTTAATTTCAAAGTAAAAATGCAACAATGTTTGGAACATTAAAAAAAGCCCTGAGGGCCACAAAAGGTGATATGGAGAAAATTGTGCTCTCAACAAATTTATTGTCTAGTTGAGGAGATGGCACAAGCAGTTAAGTAATTACAATTGTACTCAATGCAAAATAATGGTTAGTATAAGATGTATAAAATACTACTGGAATTCATGGGGGAAGCAATTACATCTAGTTGAGGGTCATCAAGAAAGGTTCTTATGGAGTGAGTGTGGTCAAGTATTTGGGGAATGAGGCTGGTTGGATTCACTCCTGACTCTGCTATCTACTAGCTCTGCAACCCTGAACACATTACTTAAGTACCTCTTTGTGACTGAGGGTCCACATCTGTAAAAAGTAGCATAAAAATACCTACCCCTGACTATGGTGAGGATTGAGCTTTAAGAACAATAAAAACAACAATAACAAAAAATACTGGCATCAAGTTTTTCTCAATAAATATTAATTATTATTTTATATTAATGAAATTACATTTGAAATGAGCCCTGGGGAATGAGTAGATAAATGTTGAGATATAACTTTCAATGCTTTCCCCAAATAGTGAGTTTGTCCAGAATTTTTCATTGTGCCCTCTAGAGTTTCTTGCTTAAGGTTGGGGTTTCTGAAATCTCACCACAGTTCAGGCCTCCTCAGGCTTTAGAATCCTGACTGATCTTGATAAGGCTGTGGCATGTAAGGAGTGATCCAGGACAGATCTCCAAAGACAGTTCTCATTCTGAGTTTCTTGTGGTCTTTTGCCTCATTTTATATAACGGTTCAAACGTGATATTCAATCCTGCACTATCAGAAAAAAAAACATTTTCTGAATTCTCTCAATTATACCTGGTCTTTACACCCTGATTCCTCACCCAGGATCCACATCTTATCCTGCTCTTTGATGGTCAGCTTCATTCTGTCAATCATGTGCAATTAGTACATCATTCTTTAAAGACTACAGATTAAAAACCCTGACAATAAACAAAATAACTAAAGCTATGTTTCTGGTTGAATTTTTAAAAATTATTCTCCCCATAGTCCTTGGTGAAATTTCTTTATCATTCTGATGATGTTTTTCTTTCTATTTGAATTTTTTCATTTTACTATTGAAAATGCAGATACTGTCCACCCAGTACTGCTCATTCTAGATTCTGGCTAATATCAACATTAACTGATTAAATCTGAGTGATAGCACTTAATAAATGCTATATTTTCCAGAGCTAGAAGATGTTTATCAAAAAAAAACCAAAAAAAAAAAACAAATGAACTCTCTATATAAGGGAGATACCTCTTTAAGTGGTGACTACTATTATTAGACTATAGCATAGTAATACACATTTTTGAAGAGTTGTGGGTTTTTTCTTCCTTAATATTATCTAGACCCCTTCTACATTATGTTAAGGATAGCCAGATGTAACCAGAATCTGGACCTCATTCAGAATATAAATTTATATAAATCTCATTATAGTCATATATATCTGTTACCCTCAATAGTCATCAAGAGAAAATAGAAGATGTGTGTTTTTTTCTACAGCTTTTAGAGGCACAGAAAAGTCTCAGTCCATTTCATGCCGAGTAGTCAAATTCAAATCAAACTCTATAAAGTTAGCTTTCAGAAATGTTGGTTATATTTCAAGCTCTAGGACACAATTAGTTCAAAGTTCTACCCACAGCCTCTGGTGCTATTGTACTCTCCAGAGATATATCTGTCTTTTCTCTTCCTTATATAAGTGCCCTTCCTTTTAAAGACACCCAACATGTGCACTTTACTCTTTTTGATTTCTAAAACCATCACCACTGAACTGATTTCTGTTCTTATACAAAAAGATCTTATAAATGCCTTAAATAGATGAGTTTCAGAAATCTGATTTTATTTCCTTGGTAATGGATAAAGTTCAAATAATAGATTCAGTTTTCTGACATCTTCCTAGTGCTAAATGGATAAACTTGCTAGATAGCTCATGGGCAGATAGCTTACTAAATTAGTATCTAGTTGTCCCTGAGTATTTGTATCAGAATGGACACTTTAAGTCTCTGCGTAGGTGGGTCAAGCTGGGAGTTCTAAAGTTTCTCATTTTAAACCAAGCTTTTGGTCAGCATATTTCCTATTCAAGGCAACTGAGTAGGGGGAGCTTCAGATTTTTTGGTATCCTCCATACCAGAAGGCTTGGAAGTCAAACAGGTTTCTATTTCTTAGTCTTGCAACCAGATGTCCTAATTTTGGTATACTGTATCATGAAAGAGCCCTGAAAGCAAAAATGCCTCCAGTGGAAAGGAGAGATCAGGTCAAAGTGTAATTTTGGAACATTATCACAGCCTGGAAATTGAGTAACCACTATCTTTTCTTCCCCTCCTGAAGGTTATAGGAACAAGGTCAGACTCTTGCACACCCACATGTCAGGAAAACATCAATACAAGCAAGAGATTTATCAATGTCTTTATTATATGTGTACTTTGGAAAAGCAGATTTTATTTCAGACTTACTCTAAAGAAACCAAGTAGCAAAACTTCTGGAGCATGCAAGTGATATTTCTGTAGTGAATCTAGAAAGTTCATTTCTGTGGATGAAATTTGATCCATTTGTGATCTGGAGGGTTTCGGTGTTACAGCTTGTCAGTGGTGGAACACCACCATATTCACTGATTAGGCCAATAACTTAGCAAATATTTATGAAGTGACCTACTGTGTGCTAGATTCTAGATCATTTAATAAATGACAGATAAATAAGTTGCATTTTCTGTCTTTAAATTGGTCATGTAATTTGTAAAATCTGTTATACACTAGGGCCTTATGATTCCAGAAAGAGCTATCCAAATTCTTGGGTCCATTGGAATTGCAGAAGAGAGTGCTAGTGACTCCTTCTGGTGGAGAAGGTCACTGAGCCCTCTGAGCAGTTGTCAGGGATTGGAGCTGGCGACCAAGCACTGGCATGGACTTGCTACACCTCCAGGCATGATGTCTTCATCAGCAACGTAGGTTCCAGGTGGAGCTCTCAGTGCCCAAAGTAACCTGGAGCCTGAGTCGAAAAGGAAGGAAAGAAGGAAGACTCAGGATCGAGGAGGGATGTCAGGCATTAACAAAATGATGGCACCATACCAGCACTTATTGATATTGTGTAATATGGGCAGTCCTAGAAGCTTTGACTTCTAAGGACTTACCCACAGAAAATACTTTTTGTCACTCATTAATCCATATTTTCTGGGTCTTTTTTGAAAAATCCTCATTACTTATATATGAGGATTTAAATCTTGTAACACCTGATAGAATTATTTCATTGCTATTAAGTGAGGGAAGAAACTAGGAATAAAAAATTATGTTAAGGATAAGTGACATTTGTGATCAAAGAATGATGATTAGAAATATCTATGTGTCCAACTTCTGTTGAAAATTACTTTGATTATTCTTTCTCCCTTGTAACACTTCTCTAGTGTCATTTAAGGAATTGATAGAAAATGAGTAACTCCTAGAAGATAGTGTACAGATTAAAGAGTAAGACTGAATGTCAGATTTTGTTAGCAAGAATTGCTTTATTGTTCTAAAGCAGGTTTTTTATTATCTGTGCAGTAATTTTTCTTTTAACCTTGAAGCAGGATTATTCCTGAATCTTTTGATTAAAATATCTCATCCCATGTTCACAATAGACACTCAACAATTAATAGCCTTTCTTTTCTCAACTGTTTAATTAGGGTTGAGGCCAACATATCATCTGAATGACTAAAGTCAGTGAATATCATGAATATCATTCCAAGTGTTCTCTACTATTGAAATTTCTCTATTCCCATGAGAGAATATAATGGGCTGTAACACTGGGCCTGACTTATGATGTGATTTCAGAGAATTGCTTTCTTCTCTCAAAGTGATACCCTTTATCCTATACACAACTGCCAGATATTGTCACAATGTTTTCCACAGAGAAAAAATTCACGTTTGCGTACTTTCCCATAGAAGTCCCAGGCAGGAATAGTTGCCCAGTGAGATGTGTAAATGACAAATGTTAGACTCTTCTTCCCTGTGAGAAGGCTTAGTGGGAGGGTCCTGAGACAGAAATAGAGAGTGTGTCATTCAGTGGATTAGATAAGGGAGACAGAGAGAGCTGGCAGTGGCAAGGAAAGTCGTGGCCTTTTGGGGGACAAGGCCAGGCATGCCTGAAAAAATAACAACTGTTTCGATGTATTTGGACTGAGAAAAAGAGAAGTGATAAATACAGAACTCAATGAGTTAATATTATCTTCTACATAAATGTCTTCCTAAACTTTGTTATCATCATAGTTTTGTCCGTTAGTACTTCTTTAACCCCTCTAGCTTTATTTTTATAAAGCGAGGAGTTCAAGTATTTTGGAACTACTTGACTGGATTCATGCATTTTCTCCTTTTGGAGGACAGACAGGAGTAAGTAGTTTTATTATCATTTTTTTAGTCAGAGAAAGGCAGGCAGGAATCTGATGCGTGGTCTCTGAGAGTCTGAGGTAGCCTGGGGTGAGACAGTGGAGAGGATTCCACATCCCTCAGCCACTGCTTCCCCCACAGGAGACCTGCCATGGGGAGCAAAGGTAGAGGCTGGAGGGGCTAAGAAACCCCTCTGCTGCCTCTCTGTTCCCCCTGACCACCTCAGTTTCTGAACTAGTTTTCCTAGTCAAGGGACAGCTATCTTTAGGACAGAGCCACTGCAGTCTAATAAATCATGTCGTCATCCTTTGCCCTCAAATGCATTGGTCCAAAAAGAGAATTGGAGGTGGAGAGAGATACATTTTCAGGATGTGCGGAATCATGCATGTGGAATATCTCCTAAGACATCACTAATTGAGATTTTAAAGTCTAGTTTAGAACATTTCTTTTTCTTATCTATTTTTTTCATGTTAAAATTGTTTCTCCTACTGGTAGTGCTCAAAGAAGATGAATTGCATCTGTTACCTTCGGATTTAGACAACAGTTGTATTTGTGATTTTTCTGGCATGATTCTCCTTTACTTGAGAATGATTCAATTCAGTTTTGGGTGTTTACTCTGTGTCTCCCTAAGTGTCGGATATTGCAAGGATATAGCACCAGCCAATGGTGTGATTCTTGCCTTCAGGAAGCCTATGGTTTAATTGAGGGGATGAAATTAGTAGTTGAAAATAACTGAAGAACATTTAAATACTAATATATGAGACTGATTTTATATAACACACAAGGAACTGAGAGAAGGGAGAGAGTACTGCAGATGTGAAGAATGAGTGGAAGCCCCTGGGCTGAGTTGGACCTCTGCTGAGCATGAGGGTGAGTTCAGCTTGAGGCGCGCTAAGTCCAAGGGATCTGGGGACGTTCAGGTAAAGATTCCAGTGGACACTTGTGTTTATGGGACTGGAGTTCAGGAAACGCATATAGGCTGGAGATACAGATTTGGGGCTCATAGGAGATGGCTGAGGTGAATGATATGGGAGCAGATGAAATCATCCAGGACATTGTGTAGAGTGTGAGGAACACAAGGGAGAAACACACCTGCATTCACACATGCACATGTGGTGATAAAGGAAGAGAAGTCAACACTTTTTCTCATAATGACACATTTTATATTTTTCTTCTTAGTAGGAAAACTGGACAGATTAGTTCTTTAGAAGCCCAGGGAGAAAAGACATTTTTAAGAAGGAGGGTACAAAACAGAGAAATTGAATGCCAGAAAGAACTAAGTAGGAAGAGGGCTCAGAAAATTCAGAGGGTCTTGCTAATTAGGTGAGGTTGTTGAGTTTTGCCAAGGAGTTTTGCAGAAGTTTCTAGACTATTATGAGCACAAAGGATGGAGTAGAAAGGAAGAGAGTGATTTCTTTGGCAATGTACTTCCTCATGAGGAGTATAACCAGCAGCCCTGTTGTTGACAGCAATGGGGAGGACAGAGGGTGATGGTTAACTCTAACTGTGTGTGGCATGCAACAGGTTTTGCATGAGGACTCAAAATAAATAGCAGAATGCTTCTTTAAAATAAGTAGTATGTCAAATTTCAAAAAAGCAGACTCTGTTGGTATTAGACAAGTGCCACCCACTGAACTTCCTCCCTGGTCCCTGCTGATCCTGAGAGCTCTGAGAAACCATCGATAATCATTGCTGATGGGATTTCTGAGAGGACAGATACCTGCCTGTCTGCAATCTGGGAGATAGGAGAAATGCTGACAGAGACCTGCAGGGAGTATAGTGAGTTGAGTTTAGACATACTGGTTTAGAAGGAATAGTGCTTTATCCAAGTAGGAATGTCATGTAGGTAGTTTGAAAACAGGGAGGGTCTCCAAACCAAGACTTGGCATGGAGATTTGGAGTCAGCTAAAGAGGTGAAAGTTACAGTTTGAAGAGTAGATGTATGCACCAAAGTAGAGAAAGGAACAGAAAGTATAGCCCCTTGGGTATCACATCAGCCAGGCTGCAGTCAGAACATAAAACCACTAGGGGTGTCTATCTGTCTCTGTCTCTTTTTCTGTCTGGCAACTCTGCCCCCCCAACTACCACACACCCTCAAGCAAATACTTACACATGGATTTATAACAGGAATTTGACCTTAAGCTATCATGCGAGCTGGCTGAGTAGTTTCTCTAAGGCTGTTGTTGTCTTTGCATCTGATGCTGGTGCTGGGAATCTGCAGGAAGGCTGTTGAGGAGGATGTGAACTAGGAAAGAGCAAGGGCCGCCAGAACCTTGAGCACAAGCTGGTACCCCTGAGGATGGACTGAAACCCACATTAGTTCTCACCACCCTCAACCTCGGTGAAGTGGCTGTTCTTCAGAGAATCTGGGGCTTACATGTGCAAGTTGTAAGAGCTGGCCTTCTGAGAGTAAAAAAACAAAACCAGTAACATACAGGGAAGGAAACTACAAAACACTGTGCAGCTTGACATGTTACAATACTCCGGAATCACCACAATGCCCTCATAAAGCTGCTAAATTACAATATTAGGCGGGAGAGTTAAAGGCCAAATGAAATACCAAAGCAGTAGGAGCTAAGTCTTCTTACGCTTAAAAACACATAAAAGATGTGGTGACTTAAGATGTTTTCAATTCAATTAGAAAAAATTATTTTATGAATGAATGGTTTTCCAAAACTCTTTGCTTTGGTATATACAGAAACTTACAATTAGAAGACCACCTCTTTTTTAAAGTGAACCATATGCCTTTAATGAAAATATTCTAGAATCATAAGCATCAACATAAAAAATATACAGAGATAAATCTCTAAGTAAAAAGGTTTTATTTGGGAATAATGTCTAAGAAGTAGGATTGCAATCTAGGGCATGCAGACAGACCAGGGTGGCCTTCTATATGTCTGGAGAACCAAAGAAAATGTTATAGCTTTACTGAGGATAGAGGAGGTTACATAAGTTGTTGTTTTGAGAGAAAGTTCATCAGCCTGCAATGTCTTTCAAGAGCTGTGAAGCTGATTGGTGAAGGGCAGACATTGCTAGGTAAAACATGTACTCCTACAGTCATAGCAGACTGTTTTGTTGGACTGGGCTTGTGAGACAGTGTGTCAGGCAAATGTTTTTGTGTAAGTGGCTAGCTGTCCTTGTGATAGTTCTTATTATCAGCCAAATTATGAGTGAGAGCCCACCCTTCATGGTTTTTTTCTGGCTCCATTTTGCCAGAGTTTGACAAAAATGACTCCATTTTGAATCTGACAACTTTCACAGTGAATGTTTAATATCCACCTAGGATGACTTATACTCAAGATGTGAAAGACTTAAAAATATCACCCAGAGAATATATGGTTTCATCTGCATACTGGGATTACTTTGAGGAGATAGATACAATGATTTGTTTTCTCAAAAATGGCATGATGAGTAAAAAAGAAGAAAAGTTTCTTCTGGTACTGTGGCACAGGATTTTATGGCAGAGATTTCACGAAAAATGAACCATCTGTGACTGAAAGTATTACTATTTGTATAATTTGTTCAGTAAAACCAGTTACAAAATGTACAACTTCCACCAATGAAAGTGTCTGTCTCACTTCAGTATGTTTATTTGAAGTTTGACACGATTGTGGAAGATTATTTCAAAGAAACCAGATCAGTCACTTTATGACAAGGTAGAGATGGAAATTTATGAGGTGGCCGAATGCCGAAAGTGGCAGGAAGCCATCTTCTGAAGCTGGCATAAGACAGGAGTTAGTGGGAAAGTGGGACAGACCTCAGGGAACAGAAAGTACAAAACTTATAACAGACATTTAGTCTCTAATCGGCCCCAATATCCTCTGCAGTTTCTGCCTGGGGAAGATTATCACATAAGTGTGGTCACAAAGAGGCTACAGGGATCATTTCCAAGTCATCTATTCTTTTCTATTAACACACTCTCTAAAAGAGACCTAATTTCATATGCATGTGTATTTTGTGTGTGTGCGTGTGTGCACACCTTCAAATATATAACTAAAACCCTGCCCTATCCCCTGTATCAACTGAAAAATTACATAATTTATAAATTTAGGAAGGAGACTTTATTTCTTTAAAGGGTTCCAGCCTGTCTCTGACAGGTTAGAGAACAGAACCCCCAGCAGAGCCTGAAAAGCAGGCACTATGAGGGAGGAGGTGGAGCAGGAATTTGTGCTGAATGGGTTGGCCAAGTATACATACCTGTTATACAACAGGTTACAGGAAGAGGTAAGAATATTTACCATGGCAGCCTGGATACATGCATTCTAAGCAAACATGCATGCTACATGCATTCCATGTTCAGTTTGGGGTTCACTTTGGGTGACAATATTTAAATACATTATAATTAGACTCTATATGGCAAAAGGTGAAGCAGAGACACAAAGGCACTCAAGTGTGCAGTCTCTGTCACACTGGTCAGAACCAATCTGTGACCAGTGGTTTCTAATCAGGAGAAAGTTATAGAAATCAGCTTCTTGTCTAATCAGAGCTGTAGTGTTGGCTGCTAGAACGGGGGCTCAGTTAGTAGGTGTCAGGGTGGGTAAGTGACAATTGCTTTAACCTTGCTTATCTCAAGACCATTGCTCTTATAGCTGCCAGAGAAAAAGAAAAACTTGTGGCAGTTGGACCCAGTTTGTTCTGTCAGGATGTGTGACTTAACCCCTGCCTGGTATGGCCTTACTTCCTCCTACTTATACTTTGGTGTCTTATTGCCACTGTCAATTTTGTCAGTCTTATGATCTCTATTTTAACATTAATGTTGGTCAGTTTTGTCTAACCCATGAAAGAGAGTGAGGTTAACAAGGGATGTCTGACCTCCCATCTCATCATAGCTGGGAACTCAGTTTCTAAGGTTTCTCTGGGAGTCCCCTTGGCCAAGAGTGGGTCCATTCAGTTAGTTGAGGGGCTTAGGGTTTTATTTTTAGTTTTCACCTGGAACTCCAGCCTCTCAATTTAGGTGTGCAACAGCCATCTCAGACTTTACATGGTTAATAAGGAGACACTTCATTTTCCTCCACAACCTTCTACCTCTTTCTCCAGCATTCTTCCCATACCCCTAAACAGCACTACCCTTTACCCAGTTGCTCAAGGCAAAAGTTCCAAAGATAACCATGGTTCCTTCCTCCCCCTTTACATCCACATCTGTCAGCAGGTTCTGTGAGTGCCACAACATACCTCACATCTGTCCCCTTTCCTCCATGTCCTCTGCTGGCCCCTAGTCCAAGCTCCTCGCCTCTCTGCCAACTCCTCACCACAGCCTCCTAGATGGTTCCTTGCAGGCACATTTGCCTTTCCACGTGCCATTCCTTACATGGCAGCCAGAGTGAGCACTTGACAGTATCATCCAGGTCACAGTCCCCTCTCCCTCTGTAACCAGAAGAGGCTCCAGTGTCCTTGGGCTGGTTCCAGAGCCCTGTGATCTTATATCCACTCTCCTCTTTGTCTCAGCTCAGGCCCACCACACTCCAGCAGCCTGGCCAGCCTTCTTTCTGATTTTCAAGTTACCACATTTTTCTCAGCCTACCTGGTGTTTCCTGCATTAAGTGAAATCTCTTCCTGATGTGCTTTTGCATCCAGTGATCATATGACTAGCTCCTTTTTGTCACCCAAGCTCAACTCAAATGTCACTTCAGTGTTCTCTATCACACCATCCTGTCTTAAGTCTCTATCTAGCAGTTATCTCTCTGTGATCTTACTGTCTGTTTATCTATGTCTATCCATCTATCTACCTATCATCTATCTACCTGTCTCTCCTTTTGCAAATAGAATAAAACTTCCAGGGGTGCATGGATTTTCTGGTTCTTGTTCACAGCTGTATCTCTAGGGCTCAGGAGGGGCCAGCACATAAAAGGCATGCACGACACTTGAATGTTAGAGACAGCCAGAGACAGATAATGTTAGTGTCAGGAGGGGAATACTGTGGTAAGAGAAAGCAGAAAGTGCTGTAGGGGCATAACAGGGGACCACCACCCTTGCCTGGAGGAGAGGAGACTTTCTCAAAGAGCTGGTACTTGACTGGAGTTGTGGAAGTATGGACAGATGCACCGAAAAGCAAAGGGGTTTGTCCAGGACCATTAGCAAAGTCTGATTGGTATCTTTAAGGGGGACACTTGCATGATTTCTTCAGAAAGACACGTCTTTAAAATAGTGCTAGAAAAGAACCTGGAATGCAGAGAGAAGAAAGAAATAGACCTAAGACATAAGCAGAAGGTAGGAGTTAGTACTGAGATGCCTAAGTGTCATTTTAAAAAGAAAAAAAATGATTTCTTTTTTTTATGACTGAATAGTATTTCATTTCATACCACATTTTCTTTATTCATTTTTCTGCTGATAGGTTGATTCCATATCATTACTATTGTAAATAGTGCTACAAAAAACATGAGAGTTCAAGTATCCCTTTGTTATACAAATTTGTTTTCCTTTGGATAGAACTGGGAGTCATTATGCTAAGTGAAATAAACCAGACACAGACAGATGCCACATGTTATCACGTATTTGGGAGCTAAAAAATTGATGTCATGGAGTTGGAGAATGGAATGACCAATACCAGAGACTGAAAAGGTTATGTAGGTGGTAGTGGGGGATAGAGAGAGGTTGTTTAGTGGGTAAAAACATATGGTTAGATGGAAAAATAAGCCTCGATATTAGTTAGCAGAGTAGGGTGACTACATTTAGTGACAATGTATTTTTCAAACTAGCTTTGAAGAGAGGAATTGAAATGATACTAACACAGAAATGATAAATACTCAAGGCGATGGATACTCCAAACACCCTGACTTGATCATTACACATTCTATTCATGTAACAAAATACATGTACCCCATAAATATATAAAACATTTTGTATCAATTTTTTAAAAGTATTTTATAGGTGGTCGAGTCCCTTGAAGTGTTTTTTTTTTTTTTTTTTTTTTGAGTTGGAGTCTCACTCTGTCACCCAGACTGGAGTGCAGTGGCCGCCTGGCTAATTTTTTTTATTTTATTGTAGAGATGTGGTCTCGCCTGCCCAGGTGGGTCTCGAACCCACAGGCTCAGGCAATCCACTCACCTCAGCCTCCCAAAGGCGCGGAATTACAGGCTGAGCCACGAGAAGTGATTTTAATGCAACAAACGGGAAGTTGGTTTAAGGAGAAAAGGCCTAGAAACAGAAACAGTAACTAAGAGATTATGAAAGTAGTCCAGGCAGGAGATGGTACTCGTCTGATCCAGGAAGGTGGTTGTAGGACTGGGTGGGGGAAGGGCCAAGAGAGTTATGTGAGACCTGAATGGATGGTGGAGGGGCATTGCTTGAATAAAAGAAGAAATGCTAGTTTGAGAGAAAGAGAAAACTCTTGAGTTTAATTTTATTCATGTTAAGTTTCAAATGTCTGTGGATCATTAACAAATAACTTTTTAATAAATTGGGTATGAGAGTCAGGAGAACACAAAATCTGTTAAGGGTGGAAATGTAAGATTTGAGAATTCTCATATAGGTGGTAATTAAAGCCATGAGCATTGGTACTACTGAGTAAAAGTGGTTGTAGAGTGAGAAGAGAGGCAAGCAAGGACGGAGCCCTAGAAAATAGCAAAATTTAAGTGTGGGATGAAGGAGACCAAAAAGGACTGGTTACAGAGGTCAGAGGATCATGGAGCTGGCACCTCAGGATAAAGGACAGAGTTTTAAGAAGGAAGGAGCCATAGGCAGTGTCAACAGCGGAGAGAAATCCGATAAGATCAAACCCAAATACCATATGCGTAGTCGGCAAGTGGGCTGTGTTGGTGACCTTAGTAAAGGCAGTCTGTTGAATGGTTAGGAGAGAAGACAGGATGTGACGTGTTGAGGGGTAACTAGAATGGGCAAACCCTGTCTGCAAGTAGGAGGAGGGACACACACCCTAAGACTTGGGGAAGGAATGGACGAGACCATAGACATATTATTCATTGATGTGAAGGAGGCTAGGAGAATTTGTGCTGCATAGGAGCAGTCTCAGCAGCAAAGAGTGTTAAGAGTGAAGGAGCAGAGATGGGAGGAGAGACAGTGTACCTTTCAGTGAAAAGCATGGACCCTAATATTATAGCCACAAGACACCACTGCAATCATCTGCTGTGTGACACTGGAAAAGTAGCTTAACCTTTCTGAGCTTTAGTTTCTTCATCTGTGAAATGGTAATACCAGTACCTACCTTATGGGGTTGTGAGAGCTAAAGAAGATTGTTAACACAAATCTGAGGACAGTGCTTAGCCTGATCAAGTCTTTAGAAAATGTAACCAGGTATTTTTGTTGTTGTTGTTGTTGTTATTAATCATGAAGACTGCAGAGGATATCTGAGATTGTGATTAAGAAGTATTGGAGAGTTATTTGATGAAATCAAATTAAAAGTTTGAGTGGCAAACACTATTGTTGACCCAATAGAAATAAATGAGAAAGTGACATGAGCAGAATGACATTTTTCCCAAAGATTTGTTTTACTTAGGTTCAATATGTTTATGATTATCTAACATTTTCAGGTAAACTCTGTGAGGGCAGAGTTTTTCAACAATATATTCCAAGCATGTAGATTACTTTGTTTAGTTAATTTTTGTTGATTTTAAGAGACAGTGATGGGTAATCTTAAAGTTGGCTCTTTGATTGCCATTGTAATTGAAGCCTGTTCCATTCTCGCCTTTTGCCCAAATGCAAAAGTTTTTAAGTGACAAAAAGTACTTAGGAGCCGGTCTCGGTGGCTCAGTCTGTAATCCCGCCCTTTGGGAGGCTGAGGTGAGTGGATTGCCTGAGCCCGTGGGTTCAAGACCCGCCTGGGCAACTTAGCAAGACCTGATCTCTACAATAAATCAAAAACATCAGCCGGGCATGGTAGCGCATGCCTGTAATTCCAGCTACTTGGAAGGCTGAGGCGGAAGGATGGCCGGAGCCCAGCAGGTCGAGGCTGCAGTGGCCGCGAGCGGCCACTGCACTCCAGTCTGGGCGACAGAGTGAGACTCCAACTCAAAAAAAAAAAAAAAAAAAAAAGTACTTAGAGGTACTCCCACTTTATATCATTTCAGGCTGTAACTACAAAAACAAAAAAGGGATAGCAATGCTAAGATCAAACTGCAGAGAATTATATGTGTGTGTGTGTGTGTGTGTGTGTGTAAATACCTGTGTTATCATTTGCTGTCTCCTTTGAAATATAACATCTCTATCAACCACTGGGGAGAAGAGAACTTATTTAGTAAATGGTGCTGGGAAAACTGGCTGACCACATGCAGAAGATTAAAACAAGACCCCTACCTATCACCATACACAAAAATCAACTCTAAGTAGATCAAAGAGCTAAATGTAAAACCTCAAACTATAAGAACCTTAGAAAATGCAGGTGACACCCTTATGCAAATTGGAGCTGGCAACCAATTCCTGATCAAAACCCCAAATGCCCGTGCCATAAGAGATAAGATTGACAAGTGGGACCTCATCAAACTGACAAGCTTCTGCAAAGCCAAAGGAACCATCAAGAGAGCGGGGAGATAGCCATAGACTGGGAAAAAATATTTGCCAACTGTATATCTGACAAAGGCCTAACATCCAGGATCTACAAGGAACTCAAACATGCCAAAAAGAAAAAAGCAAACCCCTTATTAAAAAGTGGACAAACGATACGAATAGATACTTCTCAAAAGAAGATACAAGAGCAACCAACAGATACATGAAAAAATGCTCAGTGTCATTAATCATCAAATAAATGCAAATTAAAACCACACTGAAATACCACCTAACTCCAGTCAGGAAGACCGTGATCAATAACTCTAAAAGCAGCAGATGCTGGAGAGGATGCCGGGAAAAGGGAACCCTTCTACACTGTTGGTGGGAGTGTAAACTAGTACAACCTCTGTGGAAAACAGTGCGGTGATTCCTAAAAGATCTAAAAATTGACCTTCCATATGACCCTATAATCCCCCTTCTGGGAATGAATATATCCAGGGGAACTCAGATCACTCTATGAAAAAGATACCTGCACATGCATGTTTATTCAGTATTATTCACAATAGCAAAAACATGGAACCAACTGTGCTGCCCATTGAAAGTAGACTATTAAAAAGTGGTACATATACACAATGGAATATTACACAGCCATAAAGATGGACAAAATTATGAAAGTTGCAGCAACTTGGATGGATTTAGAATCTATAATACTCAGTGATCTGTCACAGAAACAAAGAACTGAGTACTAAATGTTCTCACTCATAAGCAGACCCTGAACAATTATCATAATACTATAAGAAAGGGATTGGCAGTAGTGGGAAACTGTCAGATATGGGTACATAAAACATCAATAAGAGTACCTGATCTCAAACCAGGTGAAGCGGGGACCAAAGGGAAGTCCACACTTTACCTGTACAATGACCATATGTATTATCATGAATTGTACCTCACTTATGTAAAATAAAATAATATATATATAAACACATATGTAATACACACACACTCACATATATGTGTGATATATATATATCACACATATATAAAAAACATATCTCTGGCAAGACAACACAATGCCTGCCAGAGGCAGGAATTCAGTAAATATTAGTTAAATTTGTTGAAAGCTCTTTAATACAAATGACTTATCTGATCCTTCCTAGGAGACAGGTTTTAGTATGAAGAGAGTAGATGTGGGAATTTGGATAGAGGACCAAAGGTGGGGGAAGGCGTCCAAGTGGGAAAAAAGATTCAGGCATTCAGGGCATAGTTTTACAGTAGCATGTGCTTATGGAGGACTGGGCTGTGAAACTGCAGGGGAACTGAACACTGAGATGTGGCAGTGGTCGCTTGATTGGTGGCAAATTAATCTACAGAGAAAGTGCACCGGGAAATTCCTCAGACCCTGCAAAAGAGTGCTTTCAAACACCATTCAATAACATTTTTAAAAATTCTTGAAATTTGTAAGTCAGCAAATAATGATCACTTCATGAACATAACCTTGCAAGGCAAGTCAAAAAAAAGATATCCATAGGAAGATTCTGAACTAGAAGCCATTAGATATTAGTGGAATAAGCTGAATGTAAAGCAGATAAAATCTATTTACTTTCAGATTTTAAATTATTTCTTTTGTTCCAACAGTGTCTTTTCCAACTTAGGCATAGATTCACACACAAAAACTCAATTTACTCTTCTTTAACTCTCGTATTCATAGCATTGAGTAATAATTTTGTATATTTTATTCAGTGTAAATAATTATTATGTGTTCATGGGCATGGCAGGCTAAGAGAAGTGAAATGTGTACTTGAGCCACCACACTGCCACCTAGGTGACAGAGACCATGACTGATAAAACAAAACCTTAAAAAGGATTTGAAAAACGTCTGTGATATTGATATTGGACTTAGTAATAATTTTTTTATGACTACAGGAATAAAAGTAAATATAAGTAAGTTGGAGACATCAATCTCAAAGTCTTCTGCATGGTAAAGCAAACAGGAAGAAGGCTTACAGGACAAGAGAAAATATTTGCAAACCATATACCTGATAAGTTGGTAATATCCAAAGTATACCAGAAAGGAAAAAACAAGAAAGCAAATAAAGAAAATAGCCCAAAAATGAATAGTTATTTATCCAATGAAAACATACAAATTGCCAACAGGTATATGAAACGGTGCTCAATGTCACCAACAGAAGCAATTTCAAATCAACACAATGATGATATATTGTCTCACACCAGTTAGGATGGCTGATAACCAGAAGAGAGAGAACTGTTGATAAGGATGTGAAGAAATAGAAATACTCTATACAGTTGGTGAGTTTAAAAATGATAGTGTCATTATAAAAAGCATTATCAACATTCTTTTAAAAATAAAAGCAAACTACCATGTAACACAAAAATCCTTTTCCTGTTTTAGGAAAGCAAAGGAAATAAAATAAGTTTCTCAAAAAAAAGAACTGGAGTTCCTCAGAAATCTACTCAGAACTGGAGTTGGGAAACCTATCCAGAGAGCAAGTGGGTTCATCATAGGAGCAAGGTTATTATTAGCAACGTTTCCGAGTAGATTTTAATTCTGGAGAAATACCAAGTTGTAAATTCATCTCAGACATTTAAAATGCATTACATGCCATTACAGCCCTGGCTGCCGATTCAGCCAGCGTTTGTTGAACAGCGATTGTCAACAGTGTCAGATACTGTTCTTATGGCATGCACATTTATGACCTCATTCAATCTTCACAAACACTAGATTGGAAGTCTTATTATTATTCTCATTTTATAGGAAATTAGTGCTCTGGGAGCTTATGTTCCTGGTTCAAAGTCACACAGTTAGCAAAAAGAAAAATTGGGATTTGAATCCGAGTTTTTAAACTTTATTATACTATAGCTTTCATTTCTGAAAATGAAAAATTACAAATGCAGATATATCGTGGATTAAATAACATTTCTTAAAATATGGCATCCACCTAAATAAAAGACTGGTATAAAGTAAGCCATGAACCTGTCTCATCCCTTGAAAAGCACCTTGCTCTTGACAGCATAGTTTTACTGTAGTAACTTGCCAAGTGGGAGTGGTGATTTTCCATTTTGAGTCTATTCTGCACATTTAGGTCTGCCCCACTGAGAGGTCTGGTTGTAGGTTTCCCACTACAAATTGTCTGCATTTCCTGAATGTCTGGACTACACTCATGCATCTTCTGCAGAAAAGCTAATAGCCATGTAACCACTACAGTAGTCGAGCATAACGAAATCAAAACACTTCAAATTCTTGATTTGTAATTATATTTTAAATTGAAATTTCTATTAAACAGTCCGATATCTTTGTCACAATTCTTGCCAGTTAGAATTTCCATTGTCCATTCAATAAAAAAAGACATTCTCTTTTTCCCTTATGTTTTTCCATGTTTTTCAGTTTCCACCCTTACCCTTCCAGGCTGGTATGCCATTCATTCCTGCATTCATCCACTCATTTGTTCAGTGAACATTAATTCATTAATTAATTCAGTAAGCGTTGATCTTTTAACATATATTTATTAACTACTGTGTGCTAAGCACCTCCCTAGTCACCGATGAACCATTTTCAGTTGTTAGCCAGCCACTGTGCTTTGTTCTGTGGATATATGATGTAGTGTGGGACAATATCACTATAAAGAGCAAACGCAGCATAATAGGAGGCATGATGGTATTTCACGTAGTATACAGTAGAGAAGTAAACATTTACATTTCTAATATTAGCAGTACAGTTATCCAGTTATGGTCTATATGGTATTCTGTTATTATATGGAATATATTGTTTTACTGAGGGGTGATGAGCTGTCTTCCACGTGGGTGATATGTCGGCTAAAAAGTAGACTTTCACAGATGGTCATTGTGTTAGTCTGTGACCTGATCCTCTGAGAAGCAGATTCCAAGAGATGATTAAACACGCAGGAATTTTATTAGGGGAAACACCAGTGAGAGAAAATGCAGGGGGTGGGGATCCAGGAGAAACTGGGAGAGCTGTCCCATCACAAGTCTGAACCTGAATAAGACAGAGGAAAGGACGGTGGGGTGGAAGCATCGTAGGCTGCTGTGTGATCTCAGAAAGCAAGTCCATTGGAGATGGAGTCAAGTTTCTTTTCAGAGGAAACCCCTGGATCCCCAGAAGGGTCTGCCTTAGCATTCCTGCTGCATGTAGTCATGGTCTGGGAGTGGCCAGGAGAAGCAGTCAGGGCTCAGCAGTTGGAGCCTTTGGTTAGCTGTAGGGAACAGGTCTGTGAGGCACGTTCTCAGGGCTACCACAGTCGCAGTGAGTCAGCTCTCAGGCCAAGAGTGCAATTCACAAAGAATTTGCTTAGAGCAGACTGGTGCATTTTAGGAGAGCTACAAACTCAATATGGCTGAACTACAAAGGTGCATTTTGGTTAGAGGAATAAGGAAGCAAGAAAAAAGAATATTGAAAAATAATACCAGAGAGAAGTTCAGTAGGCAAATCATAAAGTCTCGTGCATGCATTTAAGGAATTTAGGTAATAAAGATAAATTGAAGAGTTCTAATCAGGAAAGAGATGGAATTCGTTTTTTATTTACTTCAAGTAAATCAATTAGTAGATTAATTAGAAGATGTGATAAGTTAAGCGCAGGGTGGGATCAGCAGAAGCTGGGCACTGCTAGGGGAGGATGGGAGGAAAAGGGAAGGGAGCCTGTGGGAGCACACTGGTACGTGGTCCACTGTCAGAGGGAGAAAGGGCCAGCTAGAAGCCCAAACTTTACCTTCATGCAAACTACTTATGCAGTAAATTCTTACTTGTACCCCACAACTTTCAACTCTAAAAGAAAATAAAAATAAATAAAGGAAAAATTTTAAAGGATGTGATAAGACACAGGGAGAGGAGTTAGAGCAGTGTATGTTATGTTATGAATGAGAGCAGAAAAGGGAAAGTGTATCAGCTCAGAAAGGTGTTTGGAAGCAGAGTTCATGTCACTCGGAATTCATGTCACTTGATCACCAATTGTGTGTGAGGAGTCTTTCATTCCCAGATTTCTGTCTTAGACATTAAACAGGAGCCATGCCCTCCGCTACAGATTGCATGAAGAGATACTGAATTGAAGAAATATAAGTTAAGATCTGGACAGCGAAACATTTTAGGTCTCTTAGGCACTGTTTACTCATCACTTGAAAGACAACTCAAGGTTTGAAATGCAAACTTAGGAGTTGTGAACCTTTCTTTCTTGAGAGCCATTTTTTTTTTTTTTTTTTGAGTTGGAGTTTCACTCCGTCGTCCAGACTGGAGTGCAGTGGCCACTCCTGGCCACCGCAGCCTCAACCCACTGGGCTCGGACGATCCTTCCACCTCAGCCTTCCAAGTAGCCGGAATTACAGGTGCGTGCTACCATGCCCGGCTGATTTTTGATTTATTGTAGAGATGAGGTCTCGCCAAATCGCCCAAGTGAGTCTCGAACCCGCAGGCTCAGGCAATCCACTCACCTCAGCCTCCCAAAGGCGCGGGATTACAGGCTGAGCCACTGAGCCCGGCTCTTGAGAGCCATTTTTAACAACCCTAGCAAAATCAGCCAACAACCTCAAATCTTGTAAGGAGAGGGAGTCTTAGTCCATTCAGACTGCTATAGCGAAATACCTCAAACTAGGTAATTCATAAAGAACAGAAATGTATTTCTTTTTTTTTTTTTTGAGTTGGAGTCTTACTCCATCACCTAGGCTGGAGTGCAGTGGCACTCTCATGGCCACCCCAGCGTTGATCTGCTGGGCTTAGGTGATTCTTCTGCCTCAGCCTTCCAAGTAGCCATATCTACAGGTGTGTGCCACCATCCCTGGCTAATTTTTTTGATTTATTGTAGAGATGAGGTCTCACCAAGTTGCCCAGGCTGTTCTTGAACCCATGGGCTCAGGCAATCCCCTTACCTCGGCCTCCCAAAGTGCTGGGATTACAGGCTTGAGCCACTGTGCCTGGCCCAGAAATGTATTTCTTACAGTTCTGGAGGCTGGGAAGTCCAAGATTCAAGTGCCACCAGATTTGGTGTCTTGTGAAGACCCATTCCTCATAGATGGCATCTTCTTGCTGTGTTCTATCTAACAGGGGACAAGCCTCTTTTATAAGGGCACTACTCCCATTCCATGACCTAATCACTTCCCAAAGGCCCCACTTCTTAATACTGTTCCATTGGGGATTCAATTTCAAAATATGAATGGGGAAGGGGACACAAACCTTCAGACCATAGCAGAGGGCATTGCTAGGATCTTGGCATCTCTTTTGATCTTTGTTAACCCAGCAGAAGTCGGTAGAGAAAAACAGCCATAGATTGTTGTAATGGCTACAAGATCATAAGATTCCAAAACAAGTTTTTCACCAAAGGGACAAAATAACCTATCTGCCCTATTCCTGTTTGTGTTTTTCTCTGTGTCTTTGAGAAAAATCCCTCTTGCATTCTCAAAGCAGGTGTTAGAGTGAATCTGACTGAACACACTGGTCACAAGAACCCATATCCTTGGCCCTCTGATGATGGATGGCGAGACACTGTTAGACTTCCTTGACACAGTTATGTAGAACTCATCCACAGAAACTGTCAGAATCTCTATAAAACACCATTTTTTTGTTTTAAACTTAATTTCTATTGCTTAAGTTTCATGACATTAATTCAGGCAACAAACATTTCCATCCAAAATTTTATGCATAAATCACAGTCTTGGGAGAAAGAGAAGATAAGGAAAAGATTGTTGTGGTTCTCTGAGGAATGTGAAGAGAGTTTCAAACAGCATTTTAAAAATCACCTACTCATGCCAAGGGATAAGCTACGTGCTTTATATCATCCCTCCACCCCCTTCATCATCTTCTTCTTTTCATTCATGAAATCCTTAATGATCAGACCATTCCATGGTACAGAATGAATGAATGTCCTTCTACCTGGTCAGCATAAAAGTCTGAGCCTGTGCCATGACCTAGAGGGCCCTTCATACACCTAAACATCCTGACCTCTGTTATCTCTCTGCTCTCCCCCTAGCTTTTCACCCTCCCTCCTTGGCCCCAGCCACACGAATTTCTTAGTTGCCCCTTGAAGGCCTCAGGCATGCTCTCAGAGCCTCTGCCCTTGCTGGTTTCTCTGCCTGTTCTTCCCTGACAACCACATGCCAATGACAGTTTCCCAGCAAGGCTTTCCTGGAACACCCAATCGAAGATTGCAGCTGCTTGTCCTTACATCCTCCATACACCCCTGTCCTTCATTATTTTTCTCCATAGTTGTTATCACCTTCCAACATAGCATATAATTTGCTTATTGTCCTGCATTGCCAGTCTTTTCATATAAAATATAAGGCATGGATTTTGCCACTTTGATCTTCTGCTGTGTTCTCAGCACATTAAAACAGTGCCTGGCTCTAACTATGCGTGAGGGGCAAATATTATCATTCCCATTCACAGATAAGGGGACTGGTCTGAGAAAATAATTTTCCCAAGTCATACAACTAGTAAATTGCAGGACTTGAATTCAGATGCAAGTCTGTCTGAACTCAAGGTCTCACCTGTCCATGCTGTGGCTTCCCTCATTTCCAAACAGCCAGTTAAATCCTTGCATATAACTAAGCCTCCTCACAGCAGGTTGCTGCCTTTCAGATCCAGGATTTTAGACAGAGAGTCAGAGTGTGAGAGACCTGGGTTGGAGTCCAAGAAGGGAAACAAACACCATTAACTAAACAGCGAGGGTTTGCAAGCTAACCCTGTGACTTATGAGATCACTGAAAACCCTCCTGATTCTCAGGCTTGATCGCGACTTATGAGATCACTGAGAACCCTCCTGATTCCCAGGCTTGATCGCTCTCACACAGACTGGGAAAAGTGGTGACACATGAGCCAACTAAGAGTTCCACTTAGATTCCACACACAGATGTCTAGTTGGAGTTTGCTGTTTATTAACATAAGCTGCTCTGCCATTCCTAAATGGGAGTTATTCAAAATATTGCAAATGATCCACCTTGAGAAATGTCACTCTTTATCATAATTGTATTTCCATATTTTCCCCGTGTGTGTGTGTGTGTGTGTGTGTGTGTGTGTGTGTGTGTGTGTGTGTGTGTGTGTTTTGAATGCTTTTTAAAGCTATTCCACTCAGGCCAATGGCTGGTGGTGGGACGTGTCTGAGCTTATGTTCAGAGGATCGGCAGGAGCCGTGCAAGCTGCACTTCATTGCAGCTCTATGTGCCGCATATAACCTACATTTCTGTAGCAATTGGTCGGAGCAGAGCGATTTCCTGGCATTCGCAGCTCATACAGAGCTTTGGAGAGCCCTTCTCCCTTCTCGTCCTGTGTCAGTCATCAGGGAGGAAAGGTCATCAGCTGGAAGCAGATAATTATGCTGCCGCAGGAATCAGTGCTTTCCTCTAAGGGCCACTAGAATTCAATTCATTTCTTCAGTCTTTCTTCCTGAGTATTAACAAAGTCAACAAAAAAGGATTTTCTTTTCCACCAGGACTTGCCAGCATTGGATGAGAGCAGTCAGCATGAATTTTAATCAGAGTGACTGTTTTTCAGCTCTGAATTTTCCATAATCAATTTCTTTTTGTCTGTTAATTGGAAGTGAATATTTATTGAATTTGAGAACTGATGGATCCTAACACCCAGAACACAGCTTGATCACATTCAGGGCTGAGCTCGGGTGTGTGCCTCCACTAAGCCCAAACTTACATAAGAAGTGCATTAGGAGATGATTTTTTGTTGTTGTTAAAGTGATTCACCCTGTGGTTTCTTTTAAATAGGTCACAAAAGTTAGTCAAATTTTCATTCTTTTTTTTTTTTAGGAGCAAATCGGTATTGGAGGTATAATACATTTGGATATTTTCTTAAATTGACCCTTCTTTTTTCTGTGATTTGGATTTTGCCTTGCTTTGCTTTCCTCCATCTACTCCATCCTTCTTCCCTTTGTGAGTGTAGAGGAGAGCATGGGGAAAGGTGCCTTCCCCCCTGGGGACCCTTTACCCTGGTTCTGTAATTTCTGTTATCACAACAGTCCCATGGGGATGGTGTTTGAATAGGGATACGCACATAGTTTTTTTTATCGCTAGTCTGTAGTGAGAGGTTGTCAGCATTTCAGAGGACTACTGGAGCAAGTTAGTTATTCCTTGGTTACATTTTTCCTGCCTGGTACTCTTTAATCACACTGTTCTTCCTATTAATGGACTGTTTTAATTTGCTAGGGCTGCTGTAACAGAGTACCACAAACGGAAGTCCGAGATCAAGGTCAGTAGCGCCGGGCTCCTCTGAAGGTGCTGGGGAAGGATGATTCCAAGCTCTCTCCAACATCTGTGGTTTCATGGCTTGTGGTGGTGAACTCCAGTCTTCACATGGCTTTCTTCCTGTATATGTACCCCTATGTCCAAATCTCTTCTTTTGATAAGGACACCAGTCACAATGAATTAGAGACCCACCCTACTCCAGTATGACCTCATCTTAATTATTTATGTCTGTGATAAGTCTATTTCCAAATAAGGCTACATTCTGAGGTACTGGGGGTTAAGACTTCAACATATGAATTTTTTTTTGAGGGGGCAGAATTCAACCTATAACACTGACTATTGTATATCTATTGTGTTTAACAAGTTACTCCAAAATGTCCTGGGTTTGAACAACAACATTTATTATCTCATAGTTCTTATGGGTCAAGAATCCAGGTGTGGCTTGGCATGGTTTAACTGAATTCTCTGGTATAGGTTTCTCTTAAAACTTCAATTAAGCTGTCATCATCTCAAACTTGACTGGGGTGACTGGGTGTCCAATCTCACTTGGGTGGGTTCTGACAGGATTCAGTTCCTCATGAAATACTTTCTAGAAGCTTCTCTGGATATGGACTGTTCACAGCATATAGCAACTTACAATGATCAGAGTGAACACCTGAGAGGGCAAAGGAGGAACAAAATGGAAACACAGTGTACTATATTCTAATCTTGGAAATGATAATGCTATTCATATGCTATTTGTTCGAAACAAGTCATCAGACCCAGCCCATGCCCAAGAGGAGGGGACTACCCCAGGACACAGGTTCTAGGGGGCAGGAACCTTTGAAGCTGCCTCTCTTGGTCCACCCTTTCAGTCATTCTTTCTTCATGAAAGCTAGAGCATGTTTGTACCTGACTAGTTTTCTTGACTTACTTCTGCCAGTAGAATTTCTGGGGTCTACTGGCTTCTTTTCATTTTATACTGTCTTTGCTGCTTTTAATCCAAAATGGCATTGTTCCTGCTGGTGTCATTTTCTCAAACACTTTGTAAAATTTCTGTGAATCTTATTTGAGTTCACCGTATGAGAAAAAAGTTATACCCACAAAATTCTTCAAGAAAAGTCCTTCTCCACCTGCGGGTCTGCTGAGAAGGCTGAGAGATAATGTCTCTGGGTTTCCTAGAGGTCCCAGTGTTCCATTGAGACAATCCATAAAATACACCTTTAACCTCTTTAGAAGACCCTTTGTGGGACAGAAAAACACTCTGATCCTTTGATCTTTCTGAAGTCATAACCAGCAGTTATGCAGTCTTACCCCTGGCTGTATGTCAAGATCACATTTTCCTGAAAGTACTCGAAAGTCATTTCTTAATTTTAGTATCTTTTGCTGTCTGGAGAGGCTGAGAATTTTCAAAACCATCAAGTCTTGGTTCCTTTGTGTTTAGCATTTCTTCCTTCAATTCATCACTCTCACAGTTTACTATAAGCAGTCCAAAAAAGCCAATGGTATCTTCAGCACTTTGCTTGAAACTCTTCTCAGCTAGGCCATTAACTTCATTAGTGTAGGTCAGGGCAGAGTTGTGAGGTAGAAAGTAGTCTTGAACAGTCCCTCCCACACATACATGTCTCCCCGTGGCACCTCCCTGCCCTGCCCTGCCCTGCCTACCACTGTTGGCTCCATTACCCTTTGCAGATTCTGACTGTGTAGGTCAAAGTCTCCAGCAGCCCCATCCTGACTCCAAGCTGCCTATCTTGTCTCTAATAGCTCAAATATAGTAAATTCAATTCCTTGGACACTTGGAAGTCCACGGTGGTAGAGATTCATTATATAAGCAAATCATTGTGAACACTTTATTTGGCTAATTTGTTATTCCCACTATCATATCTCAATCAAAATGTATGAAATAGTCTTTAAGGAGTGGTAAAGTCACATTATGATGTAAAGTTATAATTCTAATGATCTCTACCTGAATAGCTTTATGACTAATTTTACCATTTATAAAGGGCTTTCATTAACCCATTTATTCCTCACAGAAGGCCAACCTGGAGATTAGGGAACTGGGGCTTAGAGAGATGAAGTCATTTACTATGAGTTACATGATTTAGATCAGCCGTTCCCCCAACCTTTTTGGCACCAGGAACTGGTTTCATGGAAGACAGTTTTTCCATGGATGGGGAGTAGGGAGGAGATTTCGAGATAGTTCAAGTACATTACATTTACTGTGTACTTTATTTCTGTTATTATTACTGTGTAATGTGTAATGAAATATACAACTAACCACACAGAATTGGTGGGAGCCCTGAGCTTGTTTTCCTGCTACTAGATGGTCCCATCTGGGGGTGGTGGGAGACAGTGACACCCAAAGTGTATAGCTTATGTCCAGTCTATTCCATAATCCCATTTTGGTTGCTGTCACTGCAGAAAATCCTGCTTCACAAAGATAGTATGTTGGAAATCGAAGCAGGCTTTTCAGTGCTGATCTGACAGGAGGTTGAGTTCAGGCAGTAATGTGAGTGATGGCGAGAGACTGTAAGAACAACTGAGGCTTTTCTCAATCACCTGCTGTTTACCTCCTGCTTTGTGGCCCAGTTCCTAACAGACCACTGGCTAGTACTAGTCCATGACCCAGGGGCTAGGGATCCTTGAAGATGTTGTTGAGTGACACACAAGTTTAGATTCCACCGTGGTATAGCAACTTTGCATTGTAGATATTCTGCTGGTGTAATTTGGAAGATATAATCATTAAGAGTGGTGGATCATGGTAGATTTTTATGAAATGATTTCCAGATGTGGCCATATTGTTTCTCCATCATTGGTTTTGCTGACAATAGACACTACTGATTCGGTTGCTCTTTTTAGTGTGCATTTTGTGTGTGTGTGTGTGTGTTTTGTTTTGGTTTTTTTTTGGTCCAGAACTGGATGCTCTGAAGGATGCCACCAGACCCCAGTCTCTCAGAGACTCCCCACAAGCATGTGCTGGCTTCTCTTATCTTCTTCAATGACCTATCAGCACATTTCCAAGACATAGTTTGACTCTGTTTCCAGAATGTGCTGGCAGCTGTCAGTCATGAATATGGACATCTGCTGAAAGGCGTGACTATGTTTGTAGTTGTTGCTGGGGGACTCACAAGCTCTGAGCCAGAAGGAACAAAAAAGAAAAGGAAATAAAGTATAGAATTCTCTCTATGGATCTGTTATTTTGGAGTCTGTGATCATCTAGACAGGACTGATAGAAAACTGCTGAACTTGAAATTGAGAGATGTAGAGGGCTGAGACTATCTCTGCTGCAGTGACCTTGGCCAGGCCATAGGAGTTCAGCATGGGGGAGGTGGAAGGGACCTAGAGAATGACTTGGTCCAATCCTTTATTGAAAAGATGAAGAAATTAATGCTTGAGGAAATGAAGTGACACTTATAATGCAACCATTTAGTGCTAAAATCCAAGTGTGGATCTCAGTTTAATGTTCTTTCTGAGTTCACTTACTCCATTACTTAATGTTGTTTCGAGTTGTCATGATAATATAATTATTATCAAATAATTTGTTATATAAAAAATATTGTGCCATGATATTACTGCCCTTTTTAACTAATAATAGGCAAGCTCAGGTACCAGGGTCTCCCCCAGCCTCCTTGGTGGCCCATGTGTGGGTGTAGACTCATATGTCTCCTCCATCAGCTTCCTGCCTTCTTTCTCCCCAACTCAGCCTGGCATCTCCCCTCTGCAAGCAAGCCTGCATCCTATCCCACCATATTTCCCAGTCTCCTCAACGATCTGCCACGCACAGTGTTTCTTTTTAGTCTTTGCCACTGAATTCCTGAATTCCCAGCCCTTCACTTCTCCCTGCTCTCCCCACCACAATATGCTTCTACCAACTCATTCCTTTGCTGCTGCTGCTCAGCCTGTCTTTCCTCAGCTCCACTCTGCCTGACGGCCAGCTTTGAGGAGCATCTTTCCACTTCTAAAATTGCTAACCCACGCATACTAGGAATCAGCTGGTGAGGTTGGCCTCCAGGTTGTCAAAACACATGTACCCTAGGAGATTTTCACATGAGTGGGAGGGAAGGAAGAAAATGCATCAGGTATCCGACATTTCCTCTTCACCTGTTCCCTAAGCTAAGCTAAGTGGCACTTAAGTGTTCAAGAAAGAGGCACAGATTATTTGAACATGACAGTGGTTATTCTTGCTATAAAGCCCACCCATTGTTTTTCTTCATTTTATTTTCTATTTGGGGGGAAATTGATGGATATATTTACATTTCAAAACACATCTCATTCATATGCTTTTGCTGGCTCTAGACCAGCCTTGTCCTATGGAATGTTCTGTGTTAATGGGAATGTTCTATATGTACAGAATGCAGGAGTCACTGGCCACATATAGCTGTTACTACTTAAAATGTGTCTTGTATGACTGAGTAACTGAATTGTAAATTTTATTTGAGATTGATTTTATATTTAAATAGTCACAGGTGGCTACTGGGTAGTTTAGTGGATGGGGTAACCTATACCATCGCAACCTTTTCTGAGTGGGGAGACATTGTGTATCCATCAAATATTAGCATTCCTCCCACCCCCACCATCTTTATACCACATTCTATTGTTCCCCATAATCCTTCACTTATCCTGGAACAGGTAGAACAAAGGATGCCCTTGATTTCTAGAAAACATATCTGACCTCAATCCCCTGCCTTTGTTTATACCAATTATATAGACTCAGTAGTTGACTAAACCCAAAACTGAGGCCTGTGTAGCAGATAAATAAGAAGACTAATGATAATAAAACATTTATTTCTTTTTCCATATATACCAAGTACTGTATTTCCATTTACTTCATTTGGTCTTCACAGCAGCCCTATGAGATCTGTATCTTAGTATATAATATAGATTAGGAAACAGGGGCAAAGGCCACAGAGCTAGTACATGCCAGCACTGAGATTTGGACTTTTGATGGAAAAGTTCACTCTCTGGCAACTACTGTCTTTGCCACATGCTCCCCTGCAGAGAAATTCCTGGCCCAGCACCTTGGGTCCCCTCAGTGTCTGTCCACAAGGAAGTGGTCTTGTGCTCTGTATACTAAAAACCAGAAAAAGAATCAGATAGGTCTGCTATTGCAATACTTCAATGCAATTCTGGCACAAACTCCCTAGAGTGAGTGCAGACTCTACAAGTTAAGGGCACAGTCTTCAACAAGACTCGCTTACTTCAGGCATCAGCTACAAGCTCTGGGGTTCCCAGGCCACCTGCTCTTATGACCAGCTGGCTACAAATTGGTGGGATCCTACTACTGTCTTAGGTTTGATAATTCTCTAGAAGGAATCACAGAACTCAGGAAAGAGCTAGACATGTGATTATAGTTTTATTAAAAGGATACAAATCAGAACCAACCAAATGAAAAGATGTATTGAATAGGTCTGCCCTCTCCTTGTGAGATCAGGACACACTACCCTTCCAGCATTGATGTGTTCACCAACCGGGAAGCTTAATTGAGCTTTGGCATCGAGAGTTTTTATTGTGGTTTCATTATTTAATTATGATTGATTGAATAATTGACTATGTGACTAAACTCAATCTCCCAATCTCCCGGCTAATCACAAGGCTGGTGTCTCTGGCATGGCCAGCCTTCATCCTGAAGCTACCTCTGGACTCA
The DNA here is from genome assembly GCA_027257055.1 of Cephalopachus bancanus. Lineage (NCBI taxonomy): Eukaryota > Metazoa > Chordata > Mammalia > Primates > Tarsiidae > Cephalopachus > Cephalopachus bancanus. Next base: position 1,203,440 of record JAPVLO010000203.1, on the reverse strand, counting down.
CCGTGATCACCTCATTAGCGTAAACTGTTAGTGTCCACCGTGAATTACAAAGATACTGTTATCATTTGGGAAATTCCAAAGGTTTAGACTTCCACCCCAAGAACTTGGAAAAAAGACCTGACAAACTCTTTATTATACAATAACTACATCAGAAATTTTCCTTTCAATTGATTAAGAGAAGAAGAGTAAGGAATTTCTAAATTTTTAGTAATGACTAGGTAATTCATATACATTATCTCTCTTAATCTTCATGACACTCCTATGAGAAATATATTATTGATGTCTTTGTTTTATAAGTGGGTAAACTGAGGCTAAATGAAATTAATAGCATTGTATATGAACATCCAACTAGTAACAATTGGTATAGGGGTTTTAAATCAAGTCTAAAATCTAACTTTCAGTCACAAGCCCTTTGAATACATAAGAAGAATAGTAGAAGGAAGTAAGAATAAAGGCATAGATATTTGAAACACTTAATTTTTTTTTTAAAGAAGATACAGAGCGGGAATGGACTTGCCCAGTCTAGGACAGTAAATTAGGAATGTTGAGATCTGGGAGTTGGGCTTCTTGCCAATGAGGCAAGTAATTCCTTTAGGTTTTTCTCATGTGTTGATTTAGGAAAGATTCTGTTTTGATGTGGGCCTTCTAACAAGCATGGGAAATATTGAAACAGAGAGACATAGTCCTTAAGCTTCTTTTAACTTGAGTGGGACGTGGGCAGTACATAAAGGATTGCAATATGACCTGGTTATGGAAACAATAGAGGGAAGCACTTAGAAAGAGCACCTAACTAGTAGTAGGGTGTGGAGGGGAAGAAGGGAGTCAGCCAAGGTTGGGGAGAGAATTCAGGAACTGGGGCTTAGAAACAAACAGAGATCAACCAGACCTCTGATTTTACAAGTGAATGGGAAAGGCATACTCAGCTCTCTCGCATAGAACTTTTTTACAGGTTCCTTGCTGTTTGCATCTGCCTGGGCTGCAGCTAGAAACCCCAGTGGAGGAGCAGAGTCAGACAAATGAAGGGGCTCAATTGTGGGGGTGTGGACTCGGGAATAGTGAGAATATATGAGGGTCCATCAAGTTTTCTCATCTGTAAAATGATGATATTGGACTTCCTTAGATAACCTCTGGGATCTCTTCTGGCTCTAACATTTCATTATTTTGAGATTTTATGAAAAACATTTTGCAAAGCAAATGAATAGTGTAAACAAGATTATAAAGAGAATATTTGCCTTCTTAAGGGAATAAACTGTTCTGAAGCAAGGCAGGAGCATTCATTTACATATAAACAATGCAAATTCTATATAAGTAGAGGAGGCTTGTTTTCTTAGGTGTTTTGCTAAGTTAATTACAAATTGTTCTTGTCAATTTTGCTAGTGTATATGTATTAGGAAGTAATAGAGCTGCATTTTCTTAAATTATTTCTTTATTCTGCGGGTTAAAAACATATGGGATTTGTTTTTCCTGAGATGTGGATAAATTCATCTTGTGGTTATCAGACAGCAGAGATGTCCACAGAACTCCATTCTACTTTCAGTCATCTGAGTTGCCTTAAGACTCCCCAACAAAGTCCATAACCTGTTAGGATCCAAAGCTCGGCCTGTGCCTTTGACTCCCAACACCTTTTGATCTCTGCATTTTTCTCCCCCTATACATTTGAGTTCTTCTTCCCTCAACTCACCATATCAATCAGATACATAGACTTCCACTAAAGATAAACACTTTGCAAGTATGTTATTTGTTTAGCTCACTGTATCAAAGATGTGGGTGTCATACTGAGATAGTACCATGTGCAGGACAAAGCCGTCTCCTTGGTTCCCCTCTATGCCTCATCTTCTCCATCATTCTCTTTCTCTTCTCTTTTTTCCCCAAACTCCCTCATTCTCCTGATAGTCACCTTCTTCAGAAGCAAAACACATTGTACCCCTTATCTTAATCCTGGCAGTTTACTGCTGTAGTTTGGACATTTTCTTGAGGTTTTGTTCTCCACTCTCAGGTGGTCACTCAAAATTCTCCAAATACATCTCCTTGTGTCGGAGTAAATTCAGGAAATACTGTCTAGAGGAAGCATGCTGCCACAAGACAGACAAGAGAAGCTGGGCAAGTAAGGGGGAATGGGTTTCCAGGCAGAAGGAACGGCCTGTGCAAACCGTGATAGCATGTAAGAGTAACAAATGTAGGCACCTCATGTGATTGTCTGTGATCAAGGAAGCTTTGAATGATCACTAGCAGCAACTGATAAAAGATCAGACTGGAGGAGAAAGTGACCGTCACAGCACAACGACCTTCATGTGTTGTGTTAAGATGTCTTTATTTTCTCCAGGAGATGATGAGACTCAGTGCATCACTGCCTGGCCAGTGTGAGGTAGCCGCAGAGCCAGCTGGAAAGGACCAGATAAAAGACTAGTGCAGTGTCAAGCACCTGGTCTAGAGAGCAGGCAGGGATGTGGAGGAAATAGCATATTTAAGAGGGAAGAAGGGGCCAAGGAGATCTGTGGTTAATAGGTTATGGGCTGAAGGAGAGAATGGGACCACCAAGGGGAAATGCTGCACTTTGGTCTCTAATGCGTTTTTATCAAGTTAGGGGATACAAGGCTAGAAATTGGGAGATGTCCAACTTTGGAAATATAATTTAATTTGGTTTCTTACTGCACTGTCATAATGAATGGAGCAAAGGTGTCCCATCCGGGGAAGCCATTCACTTTTCAGGTAGTATGTTAAACAGGTTCCAAGGCCTGACTGTCAGCAGCACATGTGTGGGCACTATTCCTCTTCATCAACATATTCCTGCCATATCTCTTTATAGACCATGTTCCATGATCACATTTTTCTTGTCACCATAAAACTGCTACCAGGCTACCAGAAACGAGGCTGTAGCATGGCAAAGGATGTTCTGCTTTCCTTTTAACTGGTTTATTGAACACTTTAAATTCTGTGTGGGACAAATAAATCATTATATTTTTCTCTAGCCACAACCTTCAAACAAACTTGATCAAGCTGCTTCCTCCCCCACTTTGTTAATATCTGAGGAATATTGTATACACTTTCTGGTCATTTTCACAGTGAGATCTTTTTCAATGGTCCTTACTAGTCTACACTGAGACTACTGTCAAATCCAGATCAGAGAATCCCCATCTTCTGTGACTTTAGGGTCAGAATGAGGAAAAGGAAAAGGGTCAGAATGGAAAAAGCAGAAGTTTTTGTACATCATTGGTTCTGCAGATGTGATTCTCATCCGGCTTGTTCTAGAAGCCTGTCATATCCTTTGTGTGCCAGGACCTCCAACAGGGGCCAGATCCTTTTGGTAAGGTAGAAGTACCCATTTCAAATTGTGCAAGATTTTTCTGACTACATCCCAAGACCCCAAAAAAAGTCCCTATTAGTACCCAGTTGCATTCTTTTTAGAAAGATAGCAAATGTGAAACTGTATTATCTCCATGTTTGTGGTTATATATGTCAAAAAGAAGGTGAGGCCAGGCCCACTGGCTCACACCTGTAATTCCAGCACATTGGGTGGCCAAAATGGGAGAATTGCTTGAATCCAGGAGTTCAAGACCAGCCTAGGCAATATAGCAAGACCTTGTCTCTACAAATTAAAAAAAAAAAAAATTAGCTGGGCATGGTGGCACAAGCCTAGTCCAAGCTATTTAGGAGTCTGAAGTGGGAGGATCACCTGAACCCATGAAGTTGAAGCTGCAGTGAGCCATGATTGTGCACTGTACTCCAGCCTGGGTGACAGAGTGACACATTGTCTCTTTAAAATAAAAAAAGAAGGGCAACACTCTTTCCAGTCCCCTCCTGCTGCCAGGAGCTTTCTTATCTTCTAATAAATTCCTACTTACTCACAAAAAAATTAAAAATAAAAATAAAGAAGAAGAAGAAGGTGAGCTATATGTGTATGGTTGTGTAGTTGAAATTGTCTCTTCACGCTGAATCACATTTAAGCCCATCTGAGCACAAAGGCTGCCCCTCACCACAAATGGAAACTACATAATGAAATCTTTTCTTTATGCCTTTCTTCAGCTTTCTATTTAAAGAAATTTCTGAAAATGCATGAATTATGCAGCTTATCTCTCAAATGAAAAAGAATTTTCTTCTTGGATTGGATGACTGTGTATTTATTAATAGCAGTAAAATTTTCCATGTTCTTTTGTGTCAGATGGGATGCTGACTAAAACATGAAGGAGGCTTTCCAGCAATAACAGCAATGGAGGAATAATTACAAAAGCTATATGGAATTGAAAGATATTTTAATTTGTCATTACTTCTATGTGTTCAGAATGGATCTGAATAATTATGCTAACTATAAAAAGGAAGAATGTGATATTTCCTCTCATTTTGAGATTAAGTTCTTAATATACCACTTTTACTATAAGTTAAAAAAATAAAACGCTCTCATGTAGTTTCCCCTAACGATGTAATCATGACTGAAGACTGCTGAGCTGTGAATATATTTGGTCTTCTTACTATCACATGGGGATGCCACACGTCAAATTCATTTTAATTTCAAAAATATTCCTCTTTGCAGTTTATAAAAATGAAATTATACTTGTTTGCTCAGTAAGAACTTCTAACCTTTATGTTACATTCATTCATGAAGATGACAAGGACTGTAGAATCTCCTTAGGTCATGACCAGATGGTGGCGGAAACTTGATATGAGATTTTAAAATAGAATTTTTATTTTTGTAACAGCAACCAAAAAGTGGCTGTGGTCACCAGGGTCAGTCTAAGGCAAAATTTCAAGGCTATTTTTTTTTAAATGCATGTAGTCTCCATTTTCTTTTGGTCTTCATTATACCAACAACGTTCAATTCTTATTCAGATCCTAAGAATATTCTATGACAGCAATTTTCTTGGAAAATGAAATTTCAAGATATGCTGTATATTTCTAGGTGAGTGATAGTCTTTTGTAGCTTTTGACTTTTCATTTACCAGATTATCAGTAAAACATTTGGATCTTAGTGAAGGAGAAAGACAGACCTGTGCAGAATTCTAACCTGTTCTCACACTTTTGCTACCCTCCTCTTTCTGGGTTAACAGCACTTGGAGATACTGTTTGGCAGCTCATTTCAGACAGAGTGCCTCTTCAGTAGCGTGAGAGAAATCCCCTGCACATAATGTCAAGAGGTTTTCTGCTTCCTGACTTTGATTTCCCATCCCTGCCCCCAGGGCTCAACTTCCTTCCCTTAACAACTGTGTGATTTTGTGCCATGAATTTAGCCAAGTTATGCCCTAGTGGTCTCACCTTTTTAAATGGGGGGAAATGGCACACACGTTAAGGTGGGCTGGGAAGTGCATCATGTCAAATAAGAGTAACATTATTGACACATAGTAGGCATGCAATAAATGGAAGTATCTTCTTATCATAAAGAAAAAGCTAAAAATCCCTTAAAAATTGGTTATCAGGATGACTTGGATCAATACTTTTTGAGAATAAAGCCAGAAACAGTCTGTCCTATTTAACAGAGAAAATTCTAAATGGAAAATAAGGCTTATATTAATTTAAAATCTAAATGCTATAATGTTATTCTCTACTTCCAACAAGAGAATTCTGCATGTAGTCATGCCTGGAATTTAAAGATGGATGTATGCAGCATACTACAAATAAAAATCAATTTATTATTTTTGCTATAAGAACATTCAAAATGAATTTAGTGTCTGGATTGACAGGGTAGAAGTATAAATTTTCTTCTACATGCATGGAGATAGCATTGATAATTGAATTAAAATATTCACAGGTTATTTGGAATCTAAAAGATTTACTATATAAATTTCACTTTAGTTGAATTGGATGGTTAAAGTGATATGGGGAAGGAGAACTGAAAGGGGGGAAGAATGAGGGGTTGTAATATGTAATTATGAAGGGAGGTAAGACTGTGTTCCCTTCTGTCTTATAGCCTGAAGAATAAGTAGTGAAAACATCCATCAAGAGATAAGAAAAAAAAAATCAGCATCTCTCTGCCTTGGAGATTGCTTGTCAACCACCAGAGGAGGCTTCTTTCTCGAACAATGAACATTTCTTACAAGGATTCACAGACAACATAGCACTGATCCTGAGTTTTGGAAATAAATGAGGTTCCTTTTTTTTTTTTAATTTTGTGGTAAGTTATGATATTTGGATGGATCTTTTCCTTTTTTCCTGATCACATATTTAGCACATGTTCTAAATTATAATCCTGTAGCAAACAGTTGGAGCATTATTCAAACTTAGAATAATGACTGTGGGAGAATTTAAATTTCCAAGTTATTCAAGATTTCCTCAGAGTATAATTATTCTGTTAAATCCTCAGTGATTATGATGTAAACCACCTCTATCCAGATATAAATATTCTTTCTTCATCATGTTGAACATGATTGAGGACAACATGCACGGAAGCAGAACAAATCACTGTTTGTGGAAGCCGGAAAATGGACAAACACCCATCCCTCTTGGTTCACCTTCAAGCACACAAACCAGGTTTGCCACCTGAACGATGAAAACCAGGAGGGCAAATAAAGGAAGAGTCTTCATTCTTTTTTCCTGATCATTCAAACAACAGTTTTTCAAGGTTAAGCCAAGTCCTCTTTGCAAGCTGCCAAATCATAGCTTAGGAAAAGAATTAGTTTGCCTGCATGATGATCCTCTTAGGCAAAAATGTCTTCACAGCAGTTGACCTTGGTGAAATGTTTTCCCAAAAGCATCCACAAGGATTATAGACCCCAGAATGAGATAGAAATGAATGAATATATTTTATGGAGTTGGCCTGAACTGTGGACTTTAATTTGGGATACTGACAACGTGGACAGAAATGAGGATATTCTGAAGAAATGGTCAGCCTTGGGAAGATGAGGTCCCCGGTTTCTTCTGTTTCTCACTGAAGTCCTGCCCCTGAGCTGAGATCCAGTCACCTTGGAAAGAATCCCGCTGGACAGCATGAATGACCCATGAGAAAACTACGGGGAACATTTCTGAATGCAGGTCATAAAGCTCTTTCTCTAGGTTTAATTATTTCCTGTGGTGACTGGACTTGGTGTCTTGCAGGCTAGCTACCCAGTGGGACATTGAGCTTCTGTTCACGATGTTATCCGTGCTCTGGCTGAGACCTACCTGGGGCTGCCCTTTGCACCTTGTGACCGCAGGTAATTGATCTCCTGGTGTCAGGAATTTCTGGACATCCACTGTTTACCACAGAGAGCTGAAGCGGTTACAACTCAGTGAGCAATAAACAAAATGACACAGAAATGCACAGTGTTGTTATGAAGGTGCCTGTTTTCCTGTGTGTGAAATCTGGCATCATTCCCTTGAGGAAGGCCCACTCTGGAGGGTTGGGGCTGCCAGTTCCTGTGCCCATAGAGAAGAGCAGCCCCCACCCCCAAGTGTAGGAAGGGGGTTGGAAGGGAAGAAGTCTATGTTGCTGTCTGGAAAGCACACAAGAGTACAACCCTCTGGCAATGGCTTTTCTTCGAATGTGTAAAATATGGCTTTGTTTGTCAATTCTGCTGTAAAATAAGCATTGTCTAAGTAAACAAAAAACAAAACAAAAAAGTCTTTGTTTTTGTTTGTGTTTAGTGAGTAAGCTCATGGCCTGAATTGTTGTGTTGTATTTATTTGTTTGTTTAATAACTTATATAGAAAAGCCTAGGAACATAGATTTCTTCTTACTGTACTGAGAGACTATGTCAAATCCTTTATAGATAAATTTTCAGCTACAATAATCAGATTATTTCAGAATTCCTCATCTAAATGCCAGTGCTCCTGGGTGACCTTGAAGGTGAATACCCTGCCAGAGGTTTTGCTTGTTTGTTATCATATTTTTTTATTTTTGCCTATGCAGATCAGGGATATTGTTGTTGCAGTATACCACATCATTCAGCTTTATGCAGGGAAGGAGCTGTGAATGTTGTTTGTGTTTGGGGAATTCTTGAGTAGGAACACTTCTACTTGGGAGCTAGCTGTTTGTTTTGGTGTTTTTTGTCTGGTTTGTTATGGTTATGTTTGTTTACTTAAGTCATATCTTACCTTCTGATTTTATTATGAGCAGATGGGAGTGGGATGAGAGATAAATGTTTTTAAATAACCAAATCAACTCTAGTGCAGAGGAAGAGACCCATGTCCTGTCTTAAGGTCCAGTCTGTCCTGAAAGAATCCTCTGATCACAGCAGAGATTCCAGGCAAGGGATTTTCTGTACAATTTCAATTCCAGAAAACTAGGGGGAGAACCCATTCTATGCAAAAGAGTGACACTGTCCAATTATCAATATTTAAAGTACTTTTACCATTCTAGAGTACTCATAGTAATGTTAACTAAACTAACCAAGTATTACTTTCTGAAGTTTTGCTGCAATGAGGGAAATAATGATTCAAACTTAACATAATACACAAGCCCAGACTCCTTATGCTATAACAGAGTGAAATAATTTGTATTTGAAAGAATAGTGATTAAGTAGCTGAAATTGTCTTTTAAGGAGATTAAAACACTCCTAGTCCTGGTCATGCAATTAATTTACTTTGCAAAAAGTTTTTCTTCTCCAGTGAAGAGGTGAGCTTCAGGCTAGCACTTGTGCCAGAGGCCACAAATGCCATGCTATTGAAACCCAAATTAATGAGCCTTCTGTTATACACAGTCTCCAAAGCCCAGTGAACTAATAAATATGGTCATAAAGCAATCTGCTAAGTAGAGAGGACTACAATGATTCCTTTTCTGATAAAAGTAGTAATAAAACACTCATCTGCAATTGCTTGACTACAAAAACTAGTAGGATTTGCTTTTTATTTGCCTCTTAGATGACATATAAGTATACACATAAATTGGAACCATAAGAGTCTTTACACCTTTCGATTGAAATGAGTTTATTAGATCAATCAGACCATAAGATAAGAAATATAGAATACATGAAAAGTGCTAAAACGCCTGTAGTTGAATAAGAAACTATTAGCTATAGCTGAACTAACAGTTGAGACTTTGGGGTGATATCTTTTCCCAAGCTGATTTTTGAGTGAGGTATTTCTAACAAGTTAATGTGAATTCTGGATATTAGAGCCCCAACAAGAAAATAACCTTTCTAAACTGCCAGGTAACAAAATAACCACACTCTCTACATTCCATCCAAGCTAAATATTCATTGTTCATTTGACCAAATTGTGCAAGGAATTGATTGTTTTTCTTTTGTGACCAGAATATGAAGAATTCAATAAACATATTTATTGTGGAGACAATTTTTTTCTGTTTCTGATTCTTATCTAATTTATTTATACTAAAGATATGCTAGGCTACCTCATAGATTTGTGGTGTGAATTAGCTAATAAATATCAAGTGCTTAAAAATATAAGTCTCTGTATAAATGCTGCCTTAATTTGTTTTCTAATTTAAAATATGCATGTCAAATCAACTCTGGATATTTCGTTGTGATAGTCATGTTTGTAACTTTGGCTTTAAGTTTAATATATACAAACCTTGATGTGAAATGAATCCTGAGAATCCCAGCATGGATTGAGAGCATCCAACCCAAGTCTTGCAAATATAAACACCTAGGGAAATAAAAAGCACCTAGGAACCAAAACCAAAATGTTTTTAAGCAGGCACACTCAAAAGGTGGGGGGTGGGGAACTACTGATATATTAAATGACTTTGTTTTGTAGTAGTTAAAATGACAAAGTCTGTCAGTTATTTATGTAAAAAAAGTAGAGTAAATTTAAGGTTATGAGTATAATGTAACCCTTACATCTCTCACATGTTGCGAACAAGGTGCAGGGAAGTCATAGCTAGTCTGTGTATTTCTGCATACCTGCAAGAGAGGCTGTGCAGATGAACTTCATATGTGTCTTCATGAAAAATAGTTGAACATTTTTTTAAGGGATATAGCCTAAAGAGAAAGAAAAGGAACAATTAGCTGACAGTTTCTTAGTAACATCATCTGAAGCCTCTATGGCAACTAGTTAAAAGATAATTTTACTCCTGGCTCTTATGTGCTGCCATTTCCCCCTCCCCACCCCCACCCCCTTGTATGATTAATTACTCCTTAGTCACCATTCTAAGTAGCAGTTTTATTTGCTAATTCCAAATGCCTCAGTTTAATTAGCAATTCATTCTGACCTTTAAAAAATACATTCTATAATCTCCAAATTATATGAGTGAAGGAAAAAAATATCCAACTTTACCTGCCCCCACCTCCAACTACCATAGTGGGTTACTTTCTTTCTGAGAAGCAGTCTGACTGTTGTCATGTGCCCAACTTAAGTCAACTGTGCTTGTTTGAAGTCCAGGCTAAAGTTTCCTCATTCTTCGGGTGGTCACTAGGATCAGTGAGGGCAAGGGCTAGGGATGATTTAGCTGTAGAGAGTTGAAGTGATGTACAATGTAGCAGATTTGGTTGGTTTTTTTTAACTCTTTTTTTTTTAACTAAAATGAATAGTTTCTACACACAATAATGGGTTGCCCTCTTGCATTCTTGCTTGCAACTTTTTTGAAATTCTCAGTACATTTTCCACTTGAACGGTTGCTCCTCAAATAATTAAATGTCTGACGACAAGACCACCTAAGATTTAACAATTTGAGGTTTCTTTGTGGTTGCCAAATCAGTGGTCAAGTGTTCTACTTTGGTATCAATTTTTAAAAATTTTTATATTCTCATATTTCTTGAAATTGTCTTTCTTGCCAGATGTGTGTTAGTCAGGGCACAAGAATCAGAGCTGATTAATTTACTGTAGATATCTGAGCCAAGCCCATGTCTCATCAGTCCGCTACACTAACTGTAAATAGTCTCCAAGAAGCTCATGATGAGGGGCAATAATAGTTTTCTTGATATTAATTCCAAGGAAATCATGTCTTCTAGATATATGTATGCAAGGTCATAGGGCTATTTCCCTATTTTTCAAAGTTGTAATATCTTTGAGTTTGTGACTATTGAAATGAAGAGCGATCCTTTTTCAGAGAAAGTAATACAGGGACTCTTACCCTAGATAGAACTCTCAGGTGCAGGAACAGCATTCCCCTGCTGGGAAGAGACAGGAGAGATGACCCCTGCCCTCCACACATCCATGCTTGGCTTTAGAAGTATAGAAACGTGGTTTAAGTTTTCCTCCTTTTTCTTGTGAACTAATTCTTCTGATCACTTGTTAGTTTCCATTTTTGACTATATTTTAAGGCTTCTATCCTCATTATCCCCTTCTTTACCACTTAATTTAAGGCCAATTACAAGTCCATCTCCTACCTCTTTGTATAAGCTACCATCTCTTGGTGTCTTTTAGGTGTAGAGAATTTAATTGTGATAAAAACTAATCAAGTGCCCTTTACAAGCTACCTGTGGGAGTATGTAATAAAGGGATGTTCCACTTGGGGGCTTGCATCAACCTTTTCTTTGATAGCGTCTAGTTGTAAATGAACTAAATATTGAGGTGTTTTTTTTTTTTCTTCTAGTCAGTGGTTCAAAAATTGACCATCTTCCCTGATGCATGGCAAGCCTTTCTCTGTGTGAACTTGGATCCACTTTTAGGTAGTTACACATGACTTAGTTTCTTCAGGGCTTCTTCTCTGTAAATGTGGAATGCAAGAAAAAGTATAGTTCCTACTTAGGAAATGTCTGATATTATCTAACTTACTTCTACAATCTGAAGAGGATAAACCATTTTTTTTCTTTGAAATTATCTTATTTCACCAAAGTTCTACTGAGAATAGAGATGGGTACCTATAAAGGGGGAAAACTAAAACTTATTTCTCTTTTTTTTTGCAAATTCTAGTAATTGAGTTTATAACACTGTAAAGGGGTTTTAAATATGTTAGGCTTATTATATATGTATGTATTAATTTAGTAATTATTGATTAAATACAAAGTTCTAGGCAAAGGATATGCCACAGGGGAAATGATACAGGAGTTAGAAAAGCTGATTTTAGAATATGGTTTTGCTATCTATTTATCTTGGCATCCTGGACAAATGATATAAGTTTTTCTGAGCTTCAGTTACTCAATATTTAGAGTGGGGATAATAGAATTTTTTCTTGCAGATTTGAAAAGATGAAACGAACATGTCCATTATCTTCTACCTCTTCTCGACTATCCAACTCGCTAATAACTGTTCAATGTGATATAGAACCATTCCATGGAGAACTAGAAGAGACCTTTCATACCATCTTATCCATCCTCTTTATTTTGATCATTTAGTTTTAGACCCTAACCCTAACCCTAACCCCTTACATGAGAGAGGTTCACTACTGGTATAACTCCTGCAGGGAATAGCTCCCCAGCATAGCAGAACCCAAAATGTTCCAGAAGCTATCAGTTTGAATTCCTGAGAGGTGTCTTTATCTGTCTTATTTCCTTCCCCCCAACCCCAGGCTCTTGTATCTCTGCCTGCACCCCTCCCCCTCCACAATTCTCATGCCTCCCTCCTAGCAACTCCATCTGCCAACCGGGCTTTTAATCAGTCCAGGGACTTCATCCTTGTCTGTGACTAAATGACACCCATTCCAGTATTGGCCTGGGAGCAACCAGCAAGGAGAGCTCGTGATCAGTTTTGCTCCAGTACAGAAGGATAAGACATGCTGTTCCTAACACATTTCCACAGGCAGAGCAGAGTTCAGCATATGTTTGTGTAGTATTTGTAGTGCACATGCATATATGCATATATGCATATATATACGACTCTCTTACAACGTGACCTATTTATTTCTATACTTTTTCCTGTTTTTTGGTAAGATGCAGGATGAATAACACAACTGTGGATTATTCCCCTTTGTTCCTTTGTCTGATGATAGAAGCCATTTAACTAAAAATGAAGTTGGATTTATGACCAGTCTGTTTGAGTGGTAATAAATGTCAAATAGACATTGCTGAGTCATAAACTTGGTGAGTTTGAACCTAACCCACTACATAAATCAGCTAGGAATCCAGCCTTCCAAATATGGCTGCCCCTTGGCACCCTGCTTTATCTTTACTGTTCACCGATTAGAATTCTCTGTCTTTGTTCAGAAATCTGCCCTGTAATTCAAGGAATTCTCTACAAGATGAATGGCAGAGAAGCAGGCACGTAGTCATTGTGTAGGTAGAATCCTCATCATAGGTGGAGAGTGAATGCCCATGGGTTGGAACCTGCTTACTTCAGTTCTGTGAGGAGCATGACAGTTTTAGGAAGTCTTGAGATACTTGGCAATGAATGAGGTCTGGGGAATGTACTGTTGCCCTTCTACCTAGATCTTGGTGTAGCTGAGCTGTTTTGACTGCTAGGTATTTGTATATCTGACTTTGGTCTCCCTGTTCAACCTTCACCATATGTCTAGCCTGTCGACTAGTCTGCCTAGAACCCTGCTCCTAGGTCCCTATTCCTGGAGGCCAGTCCCTGAATGAAAGGTGTTTTTATTTCACCTACCCCTTCAGTTTTGATGATGTATACTGCTGATTCCTCCCCTGCAGAGGTGGGTCCTGCTCTCTTGGTTAGCTCCTCTATGCCAGCTTTTCTTATACTCCCAACCTTTTTAATGCTAGGCGTCATCTCATCACCTGTGAACAAGACCTTGATAGTCTAACAAGTAGAGAGAGAGGAAAAAAAAAGAGGCACAAGTCTATATGGTCTGCAAACATTTTTTAAAAAATCCCTTTCACTGGTTCAAGTGTCTGAAGGGATTTTAAGAAATTACTCACAGAAATAATCATGAATATAATTTGAAATTCTGCCTATGGATTGAGGGCATCAATGTGCAACAGCAAAAAGGGAGCTGAAATTCAGCAGAGTGGGATTTGAGCCATACTCTGCTAGTTGAGAAAATTGGGCCTTTGTACAACAAGCTACTTTTCTTTCTCCAGTCCCAACTATCTAAAGTAAAAGAAGGGAGCGATGGATTTAATTGTCCCAGTTACTGCCTAACATTTAAGGTCAATGGATTATTAAAGAAAGTGACTATGCATTTTTATTGTCCTACACTATAACAAAGTAGTACCTCCTGCTTTAAGATTATTTCAGTATTCAAGAATGTGAATCAAAGTACTTCAGAAGACTGAATATGACCAGATCACATGAGGATAAAACACTGATGACACCTGCATCATTAAATGGAATTTGCAATGACTTTGCCTGGAATATTATACCATCATCAGCTCCCAAAGATGTCCAGAGAGTTTCTGGCATTTTACCCCATACCCTTAGCTGTATCAGGATCATGTCCTGGTGCCATCTCCACTGACCTCTCATATAATATGGCCTCTGACTCATTCACTCTTCATTTTTGTGAATATGCATTTGTCCAATATGTCCCTGGTTTCATCTTACAGTGACAAAGTTGCCTTAATAGTAAAATCAAAGATGCCAAACAATTTTAATAATTAAAATAATTAAAGAACATTGAATCAAAGATCAAATCACTGTGTAGCTCAAAGGCAGAAGAAGGAAAAGTCTCATTCCAGTCACTATGACAGTCAGACTGTATCCTGCAGCCTAAAAACAGATGTGTAGCTCTGATGTTCTGTTGCACACCAGAGTGAATATAGTTAACAATAATGTATTGTACATTTCAAAGTAGCTAGAAGAGAGGATTTTGAATGTTCTTATTACAAAGAAGTGATAAGTGTAAAAGTTGATGGTTATGTTAATTACTCTGATTTGATCATTATACAATGTATACATATATTGAAACACCACTGTACCCCATAAATATGTGCAGTTATGTGGCAATAAAAAATATTCAGTCAATAAATTAGGCATAGAAAAATTGTACCTCTGGCTGGGTGCAGTGGCTCACACCTGTAATCCCAGCACTTTGGGCAGTAGAAGTGAGAGAATTGCCTAAACCCACAGTTTTGAGACCAGCCTGGGCAACTTGGTGAGACCTCATCTCTACAATAAATGAAAAAACTTAGCTGAACATGGTGGCATGCCTGTAGTTCCAGCTACTTGGAAGGCTGAAGTGGAAGGATCACCTGAGCCCAGTAGGTCGAGGCTGCGGTGGTCAAGAGCATGCCACTTCACTCCAGCCTGGGTGACAGAGTGATACTCTGAATCAAAAAGAAAAAAGAAAGAAAGAAAGAAAGAAAGAAAGAAAGAAGGAAGGAAGGAAGGAAGGAAGGAAGGAAGGAAGGAAGGAAGGAAGGAAGGAAGGAAGGAAGGAAGGAAGAAAGAAAGAAAAATTGTATCTCAACACAATCAAGGCCAAATCCACAGATGATATCATAGTGAATAATAAAATTTTTTTTAATTGAAAGCTTTCCCTCTAAAATCTGGAACAGGAATGCCCACTCTAATCACTCTTATTCAACATAGTACTAGAAGTCCTTGCCAGAGCAATTCAGTAAGAGAAAGAAATAAAGGGCATCCAAATTGGAGAGAAGTTAAATTGTTCCTTTTGGCAGATGACATAATATTATATATAGAAAACCCTAAAGACTCTACTAAAAAACTGGTATGCAAATTCAGCAAAATTGCAGGATACAAAGTAAACAAGTACATTTCAAAGTAAAAAGTAGCATTCCTATACACTAACAGCAAACTATCTGAAAAGAAATCAAGGAAAAAATCCTATTTACAATAGTTCCAAAAAATGAAGTACTTATAAATAAATTTAACCAAGGAAGTTAAAAATTTCTATACTGAATACTATAGAACATTGATAAAATAAATGTTGTAAGAGACACAAATTATTGGAAAGATAGTCCATGCTCATAGATTAGATTAAATAATATTGCTAAAATGCCCATACTACTCAAAGTGCTCTGTAGACCAAACATAATCCCTGTCAAAATACCATTGGGATTCTTCACAGAAAAAGAAAAACAATCCTGAAATTTATATAAAACCACAAAAACCCTGGACAGCCAAAGCAATATTAGCAAAAAGAACAAAGCTGGAGTCATCACACTACTTGATTCACTTCAAAATACACTATACGGCTATGGTATCCAAAACAGCATGGTATTGGTATAAAAACACACATAAACCTATGGAACAGAATGAGAACACATAAATAAATCCATGCACTTACAGCCAACTGATTTTTGACAAAGATGCCAAGGACACACAGTAAAGAAAGGACAGTCTCTTCAATAAATAGTGGCAGGAAAACTATATATACATATGCAGAAAAGTGAAGCCAGATTTATATCTCTCACCATATGCAAAAATCAACTAAAAATAGATTAAAGGCTAAGTGTAAGATCCAAAACTATAAAACTACTAGAAGAAAACAGGGAAACATTTCATAATATTGGTCTGGGCAAAAATTTTTGTTTGTTTGTTTTGGATAAGACTTCAAAAGCACAGGCAATAAAGGCAAAAATAAAGAAATAGGATTTGCACACCAAAAGAAACAATAAGCTACTGTAGGTGAAACTACAACCTACAGAATGAAAGAAAATATTTGCAAACTATGCATCTGACAAGGAGTTAATATCCAGAATATATAATGAACTCAACCCAATAGCAAAAAATACAAATAATGAAATTTCAAAATAGGCACAAGACCTGCATAAACTCCTCTCAAAAGAAGACAGGCAGATGACCAACAAGTATATAAAAAAAGCAAGTATATAAAAAAAATGTTCAGTATCACTAATCATCAGGAATACACAAATCAAAACTACAATGAGATGTCTTAGAATGATTATTTTTTAAAAAGACAAAAAATACTGATGTGAAAAGGGGAACTATTATACACTGTTAGTGAGAGGTAAATTAATATAGCCATTTGAAAAATAGTATGGATCTTGCTTTAAAAAAAAAAAAGAGCCTTCATATGATACAACTATCCCACTACTGGGTATATAACCAAAGGAAATGAAATCATATGTCAAAGAGACGTTTGTATTCCCATGTTTACTACAGCACTATCCATGATGGTCAAGAGAAGAAATCAACCTAAGTGTCCATCAATAAATTAATGGATAAAGAAAATGTGATATACGGGCATACCTCATTTTATTCCATTCATTGTGCTTTGCAGATATTCTGATTTTTACCAATAGGATTGTGGCAACCCTGCATTGAGCAAATCTATCAGCATCATTTTCTAACAGCATGTGCTCACTTTGTGTCTCTGTATTAGCATTTTTTAGCAATAAAATATTTTTAAGATATGTGCATTTGTTTAGTCATAATGTTATTACATACAGTAGCCTATGGTATTGTGCAAACATAACTTTTATATGCCCTCAGAACGCCCCCAAAATTGTGTGCCTCTCTTTTTTGTAATATTTGCTTCATTGTGATGGTCTGGAACTGAACGGGCAATATCTCCAGGGTATGCCTATTTACACAATGGACTACTATTCACCCATCAAAAAGAACGAAATCCTGTCATTTGCACAACATAGACAAACTTGGAAGTTAAGTAAGCAGGCACAGAAATATAAATATTGCCTATTCTCACATGTGTAATCTAAATAATTTGATCTCACAGAAGTAGAGAACAGAATGATGGTTACTAGAGGCTGGGGAGGGGAGGCTAGGGAGTGGTCAATGGTTACAAAGTTACAGTTAGAAAGAATAAACTCTGGCTTTTATTGCACAATAAGTGACTATAGTTAATAATGTATTGCATATTTCAAATAGCTAGAAAAGAGAATTTTGAATGTTCTCAGCACAAAGAAATGATAGATGTGTGAGAAGATGGATATGCTAATTACCCTGATTTGATTTTTGCACTATGTATACATGTACCGAAACATCACACTGTATCTTATAAATATGTACAATCTATGTGTCAATTAAAAACAAAATTAAAAAACTAAAAATAAAAACCCCACAGGTGTGTAGCTGCCACCAGTCATTAACAAGAGTCATCCATTGCCACCTGCCTCCGTGTGCAGCCCAAAGGGAATGCTCCATTTCTCCCTGCAGGTCCCTGTACCAGAAGGAAACAGCCCATGCCAGAGAGATCCTTGAAAGAAAAGGCAGCATTTCCTAACCTGGGTGTAGGCATGCTAGAAAACGTCAGTGTGAGACACAGAAGAGGCCGGAGTGGTCTTTTCTCACATGGGAGGCTGCAGGACAAGGGACGGAGAGCCTTTTCCAGACTTGGGCACAGCTCCCGCAGTGGCTTCCAGGCTCTGGCTCCCTCCATTCGATCCCATTCACCTCCGGCTCTCTATTGAGATGCGAAATAGTTGTCTGCCATTGTGGAGAACACCCGCTTGGTGCTGATGGGACAAAAGGAACAATGGAGACTGAGCTTTGAAACACAGCACAGCAGAGAAGAGAATTGCTCCAGTAATAGTACCAGCCCCACATCGCATGAATGCTCACTGTAGGGGAGAAACTCTCCTATAATAATGGTTGTTAGGACGGAGAATGTAAATAAAGGGAGAGTCTAAATTGAATATTTGACAACACTGAGATTCTGTGAGTGTGCATTGAATTATTATGTCTAAAAAGAGTCCATATTTAAACAGAAGGCCTGCAAAGGCTTCCAAAACATCCCTTGTGTCACCTAGTAGGGGAAATATTTTTCTGTTTTTCACAGTTGGAAGCAATTGGACACTGTCTCCTATGTGGGGGGAAAAATGTCTCTTGGAAGAGGATGTTGTAGGTGATTACTTAAGCCAATTTGCTTCTAAAATGACAAGATTGGCAAACTGCCCATTGTCACATTAGCATATCAAATGATGATAATGCTCCCCAGGGATATGACTGCACTGTATTAATTCTACCTCCTGGGTAATGGAGAGCAGTCAGAGAGGCTAGGATTGGCCTCTGCAAAACTGCTGTAGCTCAGCAAAGGTTCTAGCCTGTGGGGGGAGAGGGTGAAAAAGAAAGGGGGGCGGGTAGAATTCAGGCCAAAGCAGGGCCTCAGGGAAAGGGAAAAGTGTGAGTTTTCAGACATTTCTTTAGTAATATGATACTAGCCTAAAGAAGAAAAGTTGAAAACCTAAATTTCTCGGGTCATCTGGATTAGGGACAAGCCAGAAGTTTGCATGATGCCTGTGTGTCACCCCCCCAAGGTCCCCCTTGAAGTCTACAAGAGGCTTGGACCCTAGAGTTCTAGTTCCAGTTCTGCTACCAACTCTGAATCTCTGGAAAAGAGCTGCTCCCAGCCTCAGTTTTCTCATCTGTAAAATGTAGGATTGGTATGAAATGATTCTAAGGTGTTTTTTCTGGTCAGTCATTCCCCCAGCCCCTCTTCCTATTCTCTGGGTGTGTTAAAAAAAAAAAAAAACCTATCAGGCCAGGCTCGGTGGCTCAGCCTGTAATCCCAGCACTTTGGGAGGCCGAGGTGAGTGGATTGCCTGAGCCCGCGGGTTCGAAACCTGCTTGGGCAACTTGGTAACACCTCATCTCTACAATAAATCAAAAATTAGCCGGATGTGGTAGCGCACGCCTGTAGTTCCAGCTACTTGGAAGCTGAGGCAGAAGGATTGCTGGAGCCCAGCAGGTCGAGGCTGCGGTGGCCGGGAGCGGCCAGTCTGGGTGACAGAGTGAGACTCTAACTCAAAAAAAAAAACCTATCAAATTGAGCCCCATCTTTTCTGCAAGCAAAACAATCTGAGAAAGTTGCCCAACTCACTGTGTTTATTCCGACTTTTTGTCTCAAGTGTACAGACTTTCTCTGGACAAGTCCTTTTAGAAAAGGAGGTGCTGGGAACCTGTTGGTTACTGGCTCTAACTATCTGCCATGGATCCCTGCTTCCATGCCACCTTGCCTTGGGTTGATGAGCTAAGACCTGTCCCATCTTGAGACTCTCGCAAGTAAGATACCCAGGGGTCTCAACATCATGTGTGAGCAGGGACATGGAAGCAGCTGAGTCTGACGAAGGAGTAAGGAGACTGACCAAAAGGCAAAGACCATTTGAGAACTGCTTGAAGGGCCACTGATCAATTTCCAAGTGAATTAGGCCACATGGTGAGTCAGTGCCTCCATCTGAGTAAAACATACTTCAAGAGCTGTTAGGACCACAGCCTAGCTGTTTGGGGCTTGCTATGGCTTCCAGAGTTGCTTTAGGGAGCACACCAAAAAGGGGGCCCAGGCTTGATGAGTCTGGAGCAAGGAGCAAGGGACCACATGGCTACAACCTGTAGGCCCCAGACTCAGCAGGTACTGAGCAAGCATGAGAGCCAAGAGAGCACACAGATGCAGTAACAAGGCAAAGTTGGAAGTCAAAAAAAAAAAAGAACAGAAGATATCACCTCATTGGAGGAACCAAGAGGCAGAGCCAAGTGGACAGAGTAAGCCCCACCAAGAGCAGGGGATCCCAAAGTGGATCCAGCTCTCCAAACATGCACAAACTTCTGCTAGATGGTTCCATGCAGCTCCGACTTTATTTCAGGTTTGTCCACCTGTTTCTGAGGGCTTTTGCTACCTGCAACTTAGAAGAACTCTGCCTGCAGCTGCTTGTGATGGGATACACGTCAGACTTCTGTTCCAGTCCATTACAGCCATAGTGGTCGGGTTAGCCAAGGCACTCAGCCGCTGAGGCACAGGGATCATACGGGTAACTAACCTGTGCTATCACAGGTCTTGTTTCAATGTGTTTTATTTTATTTTAATCACTTGATTTTTTTAGAAACAGGGTCTCACTCTATCACTCAGGCTGGAATGCAATGGTGCCATCGTAGCTCACTGCAGTCTTAAACTCCTGGGCTCAAGGGATCCTCCTGCCCCAGTATCCCAAGTAACTGGAACCACAGGCATGTACCACCATGCCCAGGCAATTTATTTTATTTTATTTTATTTTTTTGAGTTGGGGGGTCTCACTCTGTCACCTAGGCTGGAGTGCAGTGGCACACTCACAGCCACCCCAGCATTGACCTGCTGGGCTCTGGTGATCCTTCTACCTCAACCTTCCAAGGAGCTGGAACTACAGGCATGCACTACCATGTCCTGCTGATTATTTATTTATTTATTTTTGTATTGTAGAGACTAGGTCTTGCCCAGTTGCCCAGGCTGGTGTCAAACCTACGGACTCAGGCAATTCATTCACCTTGGCCTCCCAAAATGCTAGAATGACAGACTGAGCCACCGAGCCCGGCCCCCAGCCAATTTTTAAAAGTTTTTCTTATTAGAGATAGGATCGCTCTTTGTCATCCAGGATGTCCTCAAACTCCTGGCCTTAAAAGATCCTTCTGCCTCAACCTTCCAAAGCACTAGGATTATAGGTATGAGCCCAGCCTTCAGCATATTTTATAGGTTAAAAATAACAGTATAGAAACATTCTTAACAGTTAAGAAGAAAGGTGTGTTTGTCACAAAGTTAAAGATCTAATTAAAAGTGCCTTTGCTAATCACATCATTGATGTTTGAATTTATGCACACTGAAAAATATCACTGCCTTTTGTACTAAGAAACCGACAGAACTATGCTAGAGTAATGTGAAGTTCTCAAACACATAGACGAAAGTGCTGTCTATCTAATTACAGGCAAATGTACTCTGCTATTCACCAAAAACAGCTTGTCATGTTAATTTCCTCTGGTCATTTGTGAGATATCCCAGGCCAGTTCAAGCAATCAACATGAATCAGCCATACCCTGAATAACTTAAGATTTTAACCTGTTTTTAAATATCTATCCTTTTATCGCCTGAAAAAAACTTCACTCTAAATCTGGAGAAAAAAATGAAAATAAATCACTCTATGGGTTGGGATAATTAGTTATTCACACATTTGCAGAAAGCTATAGATCATCTATGGACTCTTCATGAGGAAAGTTGGTTAAATATAGTAATTCTGGCAAAAGAAAATTAGTTAGACCTCATTAATCCTCCTCTAACAGTAAGTAAAATGACTTCAATGAGAAATGGAAGGTAGAAGACTGGTTATTTCCACCCACTTGTTGTAGTAATTTTTGTCTTGGAAACATGAAAGCAGTCAGATGTGTAATACAGATGATAGATAGTGAGAATTAATGACATTATAACTAACATGTGCCTGTTGAACTTAGCCAAGTTGTCTTAAAAATGAATCTGAGAAAGGAAGATACCTTTGCAGGCATGTTCTAACCTAACAGGCTGCAGCATCCTTCTCTAGGGACAAGTGCTCAGAGGATATCAATACACCCTTCGGACTCAAATGTCCTTGGAGTGTATCATTCTACAGCTGAGTAAAATGAGGCAAAGTAAAAGCTGGATGACTCATCCAAAGTTCCAACTGACCAGTTGCAGGATTAGGGCCAGACTCTGGACTGTGAGATCACTCTGTATATGTGGCACTTGATATTTTCCAAACTGGAGCTGGGGTTGGAGTGGCAAAGGGCTCACATCACAGCTCTGCCTCCCTCTGCCCTAGTCAGGCCTTGAGAATGCTTTATGTGTGCCGAAGGTTTGAGAACTTGAGAACCAAACTCCAAAGAGAAACCCAAAGAATATACCGGATTTCAAGATGTTTGGGATCCCTAACTAATGATGGTTTAACCTGCAGCCCTAGTTATATTTCCAGCAAAAAGGCAGGAGGGACCACCTTTCAAATTTTAATATCAGTGGATACTTCTCTTGCTTTCCTATACATTTTATCAGATATCTTTTCATAAGGACGCATGTACAACAGTTTGTATACACTAAATATATTGAAGATCCTAGGAGTGTGGCAGTTTCTATTGACCATAAACCATGGGCTATCATAAGCTCACACAAGCATTATTTCAATAGCCCTTCACTGACTCCTCCAGAGATTCCTACCCATCCCCTGAGCTCACTGTAGCTCACTGCTACATTTGGTTTTTTTCCTCTTCACAACTGTTCCTGGCTATCATTGTTATATGTATGCTTTGCAAGTTGCACAATTTTCTCTGTTTTCCAGAATCATTTCAACAGTCTAATGATTCATTTCCATAAGGCCATGCAGTATTTGTCATGCAAAAATATTCACTTTTAATTTTTTTCTGAATTATCTTTATATTTTTCCCATCCTAATAAAACTTCTCTTCTTGTTGGTATTTTCCATATCTTCTCCCTTGGAACTTATTGGGTCTGCTGAGCTTAATGATATGTGTAAAACACAGTATCAAAATACTAAGTCCAAACATAACCAAACCAACCAATGGAACAAACAAAGATGCAACTGGGCTATCGTGTATGAACATGAGACTGCACCTTTTGGTGGCAACCAAAATTGTTGCTTTTTTTTTCCCCCAGGCAAGTAGTCCTGCTTGTTCTTCTGAACAGTATTATTTGACAGTTAGTAAGCAGGAAAGTTTCAGTAGTCGAGTGACACCAAGCAAAAAAATGGCTTTGAGCTATTCAAAGAGGATTCAAAACTGTTCCAAAATGTCCTGTCTGGGACCAAGGTCCCATCAACAGGTATTTGGATGTATCCAGGTTGCTTTCAGTTCTTGATATGCTTGAGGACTCTTGGGGATTTTTCTTCAAAACAGAGCTGGAGGGTAGGAAGTTGAAATAGTAATTCCCTTCCACTCACCCCTAACTCCTTCCCCTTCCCCAAATAGACACTTGTTCTGCGGATATATACTAAGCCCTAACTGCCCACCACTCACCCACCCACCGTATCCTAAGCCTCTTGAGAATCCTGAGAATCTCTATCATGGTCCCCACCATGGAATCTGGGGTAAGGAAGGTCATCTTCCCTAACAGCCATCCAAATGAAGGCCAGTTCTTGACTTTATTTCTGCTAATTCCTTTGTTTTGGACAGAATTCAAAGAATGTACCATGTTTTCCGCACCTGTCATTTGTACTTCCAAAGTTTCACCTCTATATTGTCATATAAGACTGATTGATTGATTGCCTCATTTGCAATTTAAACATTAGCACAATAATACCTATTTTAAAATATAGTTATGAGAATTTCATGAGATAGTATTTGTAAAAAGTGCTTAGCACTATATTTTTTATTTTTTACTTTTTATTATTTTTTATTTTAAAGATGTGGGGTACAATTCAAGGTTAGGTATAAAAATATTCATTATGCAGATACCCATGTTGATGAGGTGTGCCACTCCCTCCTCTGGCAGTTTTCCTCAACTGTCAATCCCACCTCCCCTCCCCTGGCAGTTTCCCACTACTGCCAATCCCTTTTTTATAGTATTATAATTGTTCAAGGTCCGCTGATGAGTGAGAACATATGGTACTCTGTTCTTTGTTTCTGTGATAGATCACTGAGTATGATAGACTATAAATCCATACAAGTTTCTGTGAAGCCCGTATGTTTTTCCTTCTTTATGGTGGCATAATATTCCATTGTGTATATGTACCACATTTTTTTATACAGTCCAACTTTGATGGTCAGCATGGTTGGTTCCATGTTTTGCTATTGTGAATAGAGCTGCAACAAACATGCGTGTGCAGATATCCTTTTTGTAGAATGATTTGCGTTCCTCCAGGTATATTCTTAATAGGGGGATTGCTGAGTCATAAGAAAGGTCAATTTCTAGTTCTTTCAGAAATTGCCACAATGTCTTCCAAAGAGGTTGCTCTAGTTTGCATTCCCGCCAGCAGAGTAGAAGTGTTCCCTTTTTTCTGCATCCTTGCCAGCATCTGTTTGTTTTATTAATGATCACCATTCTTACTGGGCTTAGGTGGTATCTCAATCTGGTTTTGATTTGCATTTCTCTGATGATGAGTGAGGCTGAGCACTTTTTCATGTGTCTGTTGGCTGCCTGTATATCATCTTTTGAGACATGTCTATTCATGTCTTTGCCCACTTTTTAATGGGGCTGTTTGCTTTTTTCTTTTTGGCACATTTGAGTTCCTCGTAATTCCTAGATGTTAGGCCTTTGTCAGATATACAGTTGGCAAATACTTTTTCCCCTTCTGTGGGCTGTCTCCCTGCTCTCTTGATGGTTTCTTTTGCATTGCAGAAGCTCATCAGTTTGATGAGATCCCACTTTTCTATCTTATTTCTTATGGTATGGGCACTTAGGGTTTTGATCAGGAATTGGTTGCCAATTCCAATTTCGATAAGGGAGTCTCCTGCATTTTCTAAGATTCTTATAGTTTGAGTTTTTACATTTAGGTCTTTGATCCATTTAAAGTTGATTTTTGTGTATGGTGATAGGTAGGGGTGCTGTTTCTGCATGTAATTAAGTTTTCCCAGCGCTATTTACTGAATAGTTTCTCCTTTCCCCAGTGGTTGTTGTTGGAGTCTTTGTCAAAGGTGATTTGGTTGAGAAATTGAGGCTTTGCTTCCAGAATCTCTGTCCTGTTCCATTGGTCTATATGCCTGTTCTTGTACCAATACCAGGCTGTTTTGATTACTGTAGCCTTACAATAAAGTTGAAGTCTGGAAGTGTGATACCTCCAGCTTTGTTGATTTGCTAAGGATTGTTTTGGTTATTCGTGGTCATTTATGTTTCCATATGAATTTCTGTATTGTCATTTCCAAGTCTGAGAAGAATGATGTTGGTAATTTAATGGGTATTACATTGAATCTGTAGATTGCCTTTGGTAGGATGGACATATTAACAATTTGATTCTTCCTATCCATGAGCATGGAATAATTTTCCATTTGTTTGTGTCTTCTTGGATTTCTTTGAGCAGTGTTTTGTAGTTCTCATTGTAAAGGTCTTTCACTTCTCTGGTTAGGAAGATGCCAAGGTATTTCATTTTTTTGGTGTCTATTGTGAATGGGATTGTGCTTTTTATTTATATGGGTTCTCTGCCTGCTTGTTGGTGGTGTATAAGAATGTAACTGTCTTTTGCACATTTATTTTGTACCCCGAGACTTTGTCAAAGTTCTTTGTCAGTGCAAGCAGGTTTTGACAGATTCTCTTGGATTTTCAAGGTATAGGATCATATCATCAGCAAAGAGGGATAACTTGACTTCCTCTTTTCCTATTTGGATACCCCTGATTTCCTTTTCTTGTCTAATTGCCCTAGTTAGGACTTCCAACCCAATGTTGAATGAACAAGAGGGGTGGGAGTGGGCAGCCTTGTCTTGTTCCAGTTTTCAGGGAAAATGTTTCCGGTGTATGTCTATTTAGCAATATGCTAGCTGTGTGTTTATCATAGATGGCACTTACTATTTTGAAGTATGCTCCTTCTCTACCTAGGTGTTTGAGGGTTTTTATTAAGAAGCGATGCTGGATTTTATCAAAAGCTTTTTCTACATCTAATGATATAATCATGTGGTTTTTGTTTTTGCATCTGTTGATGTATTTAATTATATTTATGGTCTTGCGGTTGTTGAACCAGCCCTGCATCCTAGGGATGAACTCTACTTGATCATGGTGGATGATTTTTGAGATGTATTTTTGGATCCGATTTGCTAGAATCTTGTTGAGGATTTTTGTATCTATGTTCATAAGGGATATTGGTCTGTAGTTCTCTTTTTTTGTTAGATCTTTACCCGGTTTGGGCAATGTGATGTTAGCTTCATAAAATGATTAGAGGAGAATTCCATCTTTCCTAATTGCCTGGAATACTTTCAAAAGGATTAGTATCAGCTCCTCCTTGTACATTTTGTAGAATTCTGCTGGAAAGTCATCCAGTCCAGGGCTGGTAGTTTTCGTATGACAGAGTCAATTTCCTGGATTGTTATTGGTCTATTTAGTGTCTCAATGTCTTCTTGTTTCATCCTGGGGAGGTTATGTGATGTCAGAAAGTCCTCCATTTCATTTAGGTTATCAAGTCTGTTTCCATATAGGTGTACATAGTAATCTCTGATAATCTTTTGTATTTCTTCGAGGTCAGTACCATTATATTTTTACCAAAAGTATTTCAAAATGGTTTGGTCATAAGTGTCATAACTATTATATGTTTGTTATAGATAATATTTCTAACATTATGAACTAAACTTGATCTTGGTTAATACTCTATTTCTTATTTTCTATTATTAAGATTACCAGACTCTTCTTTTTACATTCTAGTTTGTCTGACTTAACTTTGCTTACCCCATCCCCACCAACTTTTAACTTCCTGCATCATTTTATTTTAGATGTGTTTCTTGGAAGAGTATAGTTCTGGATTTAGTTGCATTTTTGTTTTAATTCTTAATGAGAGTCTTTGTGGTTTACCAGGGGAATTAAACCATTATATACTTTGGTGTTCCCAGAACATTTAGTCTAAGGTTATTTTGCTTTGTGTTTTTACAGTGTTTCCTTCCTTTTTTAAAAAAAAAATTCTCAGTTATAGATACTGTTTCATTTCCTTTGACTGATTAAATTAAAATTAAATTTAAATGTTTTATGGTTACCTTTAAATTTTTTTAAAATATACTCAGAACTATATTTTCTTAATTTTTGAAGTAAAAAAATCAAACATTAGTTAATTTCATCTAATGTGATTGTAAGTCAGCATAGTTTAGATAAAAATTTTTCCAACCTCCTAATCTCCTCCAAGAAACCCTATTGTGAACATTGTTAAATTGTATTGTGAGATATGACATAAAACAAATATAAGTCCAGTTTGATTATTTTTATTAACAACAGTTTAAACACATAGGTTTTTGGGTTTTTTTTTATGTAACGAGAAGTTGAGTGGTGGGCAGTCCAGGACAGGGCAGCTGTTCAAGGGTGTTTTCAAAAATATAGATTCTGTCTGTCTTTCATACCTATGTTTCTGTCTGAATTTTTAATCTGGGCATGCAAAGATCAATAAGGTACATTTCTTGTTCTCAAGGTGCTCACAAAATTCTAGGTACAGTGGATAAAACATGGGCATACAATCTTTGACATTCCCACCAATAGGTGAGGTCGATGTCCCTTTTTTTGGAATCTGGAATGGCTTTGACAACTAAAATATGGCCAATGTAATTCAGTGCCAGTTTTAGGCCTTACAGATTGGCAATTTCCAGTGCCTTTCTTTGGCAGAGTCATTGCCACAAATAAGAAGTTTGACCACAGAGTGGTCAGACAGAGAGACCATGAAGCTGCATGGGGAGGATGAAGTGCCCAGCAGAGCACAGTCTTCCAGCCGTCTCCACCAAAGACTTGCTATTTGGACTTGCTAGAAAGACCAACTACCAGGTGAATACCATAAGTGGCCAATGGATATCACAAGTAGCAAAGGATTCTCTCAGCAAGCCCTGCCTGATTTCCTGACCCATCATATTATGAGATAAAATAAAACGGCTATTTTAAGCCACTCAGTTTTGGAATAGTTTGCTATGCAGTAATAAATTACTATGAGAGAAGTATATATAAATAGACAACTATAAAACAATATAGAAGTGAAGTGACAGCTGCCCAAGAGAATAGATTTTGGTGGCAAATTAAGTAATTGCAATAACTGTTTATAACCAACTAACAGTAAATTTAAAATCCAAATTTATGTATGCTTTTTCAGTTGCATTTATTTCTGTAATTATGAATCAGGTCTTTTTTAGTAACAAAGTGTCAGATATCAAATTAATCTGAGCATAACCAAAAGGAGAACTTAATAGGCCTCAGGACTGAGAGGATAGAGTCCTGAGGTAAGGCCCAGAGGCCCAGGATGCTGAAGACCACCTCCTCGCCACTTTCCTTTATCACTATTCCTCTCTGCTCACCTCACAGGACACACAGACTCTCTTCATGGCGACGAGGAGAGGAGCTGACTGTGGACAGCCCCAGCTGAAGAACTTTTTCTTCCTCACTTCCTATTTTTATAAATAGTTTTGGGAAGGACAGTCCAGGCCTGGTTTTGCTCTCTCCTGTGGTCTGAGGCTGAGGATAGTGGGGCATATGGGTTGAAGGAGAATGGAGAAAACCATGGAGATAACTTAAAACAGTGCTTGGAAACTGTGTTTATTGCCAGGGAGCTTCACTACTCGAACTTAAAAATTCAGAAGAATCTCTAAAAAAAAAAAAAGATATTTAAAAGTAAGCAGAATTCAATATGTTACTGTGTATCCTAACTTGGAAAATGCAGGCTTTTAGGGCGTATTAAAATTATTATTCAATTCCTACTTAGTGCAGGGCTAAGCAAGATTTAAAATGAAAGGACTGACCTTAAGAATTTTCAGATCTAGTTTTATCATATGATCCATAAAGGTTTAGCAGTTTTACCCATCATAAAATATATAAATAAGAAAAATGTTGGCCTATTTTGGACCAATTTGTGAATATTGTTAAAAATGTAGTTTTATGAAGGGTTCAAAATGTGATTACCTTGGATAATCTGTGAAAGAAGCACTGGTTAAGCAATGCTGCACTTATTTTAATAAGGAAAAAACTGATTTTATTGATAGAATAATGAATACTGAGAAAAAAAAGTTGACATCTCTTCAAACATTAATATCTTAGTTACTTTGTTACATTGTCACTTTGAAAGTATTTTTAGCTTTTCAAGGCTCTGTTCTCTGTACCCCCTGGAAGACTGAGGAAGTGTAAGCTCTGTGATTTTACCTGCCTACATTGACTGTTGAGTGTGGTATTAAAGCACCAAACAGAAATAGTGACGCTGGCTATTCTGCCACATTTCCTTTACTTTTCCTTTGAGTTTAGAGGAAAAGGGTATGTTTGTCTAGAAGTTCTTGGGCACTTTTGACTATCTATTGAAATGCAAAACTTTTATTGAGTTAGGTCCACCTTTTGACTTCCTTTCCTCATTTTACTTCCTTTCATGAAGTGACATCTTTCAATCTGCCCTGGGTATGTCTTTTATATTTATGATTTTTTTCCCTGATTATACATTAATTTTTGCTTTTGTCCCATTTATTCATTTTAACATCAGCTTTTTGCATCTCTTTTGTCTTTTTTTATCTAAAGTCAATGAAGCTTTGAAAACTCCCCCAGGTTACTCCTTTGATTTCTTACAGTATTGATTCTGTCTTTGGGGACTTTTAAAGCAAATTGTAGCTGTGTGATTGCATTTCAATTGTCTATAATCTTTTCTTATTTTTCCATCTTGACATGTGTCTCAGCAGCTAATCTTTCAACTTTCCTTTTTTAGAATCTTTCCATTCTTCAGTATTATTGAGTATTTAAACAACATTAAGCAATGGCTTTCAAAATATATTTTTTGTTTCCTGCACTAGATGGTAAAAAAGGTGTTTATTATTTTACATTTCAACATATATTCTTAGACCCAATGCTTATTTTCTTCTTGTCGGTTCTCATCTTTAAATGAGGCAAGAACTGTTAGGATCTAATTTTTGCCCTCAAAAAGCATAGAATTTCCTAACTCCCCTGTTTTTACCTGTGTGGATTTGCCTGCTAAATCTCAAGCAGAAGGCTAGGCTGAAATTACACGTTTATTTAACTTAATTTGCCTTAGTCTTATTTCTTGTGCCTAGCATTTATTTGTCTAATGTGTATCTTTTGGATCTGTATTGTCCAATAAAGTAGCCACTAGCCACATGCAGCTATACATTAATTTAAACTAACTACACTTAAAAATTTGCTTCCTTATTTGTACCAGCCACATTTCAAGTGCTCAGTAGCCATTGAGGGCAGACATGAAGCATGCCATCACTGCAAAATGTCCTGCTGGACAGTGTTGTTCCAGAGTAAGATTCATCTACTCAGTACTCTATGGTTATATGACTATGAAACATCACATTTATTTTAGTAAAATTAAAACATTCTATATTTTTTTCTTGCAAGATACAGAAAATGAAAAAAATACAATCCCCAGTGCATGACAGTGCCATGATTCTTCCTATTTATACCAGTTTTTATTATATTTTTAGTATTGAAAGACACAAGACATTCACATTTATCTACTTCCCATGGTGGCCATTACCGGGGAGTTTGATTCCCAGAAAGGAAGTGCTCAGGAAGAAAGACTATTTCCCAGAAAGGAAAACTAATTGAGGAACTGGGTGGGAGAGTATGAAAGGAGTGAAAAGGCCCCAGGTGCTGCAGAAATTGTTACTTCCCTTAAGAGGTATGGCTGTGCGCCTTCTGGCTGACAAAGGACCCTTGTCTCTCAAGGAAGGACACACAGTGGGAGTCATGAAGGTCTCCTCTGTGTCTACGTGGCCATGCTGTTCTATCTTAAAGCTTCATCTATGTTTTGCTCAGTACAAGACCACCTACCAAAGTTTCTATGTCAAGAGAGATTGTAACTCAACTTGTCTTTTCTATTTTAAAGGTTGTTCCAGTGGAAAGGTAAGGAAAGGTCCAACATGTGTTGGAATGAAAGAATTATCTTCACCTGAATGTGCCTGTGTAGGCTTGGCTCTCCATGGTCAGCCTTCTCCCTGGGAACGCTGGTGTCTGTGCTTTGCGTTTAGCTCCTTTCTGGGCCTCCTTCCTTGTGTCCAGCTCTCTTTGCTTCCAGCAGGATATAAATCTTGTCATGCGTAATACCCAACTGAAAGCTCAGAAAATATACAGCCTTGAGCCTACTTGTTGGTGAAGATGAAAAGTATAATTTTAGAATAATTCCTTTTTCATGAATGCTATTACTTGCTCTCAAATATATTTATTTCTACTCCATTTTACCAAAAGAATGATCCCAAATCCTAGCCCCACATGTAGGGAGAAGTCCAGCCTTGACTGGATGGAAACAATAAGGTAGGAACAATATCTATCTGGCTCACTGTCATTTCCGCATGACCTATGTACACTTCTTTTAGCCTGTGAAAAATATTTATCTTGCTGGCACAGTGGCTTGTGCCTGTAATTTCAGTACTTTGGGAGGCAGAGGCAAGAGGATTGCCTGAGTCCAGGAGTTTGAGACCAGCCTGGGCTACTTGGCAAGACCTCGTGTCTGCAATAAATTTATCGGATATGGTGGTTCATGCCTATAGTCCCAACTACTTGGAAGACTGAGGTGAAGGGATCACCTGAGCCCAGCAGGTCCAGGTTGCAGTGACTGTGAGCAAGTGGCTGCACTCTAGCCTGGGCGACAGAGTGATACTCCAACTCAAAAAACAAGAAAAAAAAAATACATATCTTGATGCTTTACTAAGTGACCACATAGAATTTTTAGGGGTTTCAAGGTCAATAGAATTGATTTTGCTAATCTTGAAATAAATTTAGTACAATCTACTTATTTTACATATATGGAAACTAAGTTACCTGTCTGGTAAAAAGTCTTTTAGCATAAGAAAAGCACAATCCTCAGAGTTGAATAAATCTGGATTCTATCACTTACTAGGAAGATGGGCAGTGGATTAAATGACTGCCTGCCTCAGTTTTCTCATCTGTAAAATGAGACTAATAATACTTGTCTTATAGGATTCTTAGTCATTATTCACCAAAGAACAATTTTAACTGTAGTATCATTTCTCAAGGATATTTGGAGAGAATCAAAGTGAGTCTTTCTTTTCCCAGTGAAGTGCTCAGAGCTCACTGGCTCTAACAGGAGATGGTCTACAATATGTGTGACAGGAACCCCAAACCAGAGGGGTTGATGACCACTGGGGACTTGAGGATTGGTGAAGAACTCAAAGTTGGAGAAAGGTGGCTAATCGGTCTTCCCTGTGATTATCCTCCTGTTTTGCATAGAATCTCAGAATATATTTTAAATACTCTGGAAATTTCTCCTGGGAAATTCCTGATGTTCAGAACAAGTGCCTGATTTTCCTGTAGTGGTGAGCATGAGGACTGCCTCTCTTCCTCTTTTGTTTTAGTAGGAAAAAACTGACCACCTCTCATCTAGTGGAAGGAGCAGGCAGAGCAAAGAATTTTATTGGTGTTAAGAAAGAATATAGTTCTGCACGGTAGCTCATGCCTGTAATCCCAGCACTTTGGGAGGCTGAGGTAAGAGGACTGCCTGAGCCCATGTGTTTGAGACAGGGGCAACGTGGCAAGACCTAATCTCTACAATAAATTTAAAAAATCAGCTGGGCATGGTGGTACATGCCTGTAGTTCCAGCTACTTGGAAGACTGGGGCAGAAGGATTGCCTGAGCCCAGCAGGTCGAGGCTGTGGTGGTCATGAGCTTGTCACTGCACTCTTGCCTGGGCAACAGAGTGAGATTCTGACAAGAAAGAAAGAAAGGAAGGAAGGAGAGAGGGAGGGAGAGAGGGAGGGAGGGAGGGAAGGAAGGAGGGAAGGAAGGAGGGAAGGAAGGAAGGAAGGAAGGAAGGAAGGAAGGAAGGAAGGAAGGAAGGAAGGAAGGAAAATAAACAGATGTGGACATGAGGCTTCTACCAGGCAAATCTCTCTTTTTACTCCAACCTCAGGTCATGGAGACAAATTCTACTGATTTTATTATGACTTTTCTCTTCATTTCAACTCCTACATTAGGGGTAGTGTTAGAAAAATTTTTTCTATGAAGAGCCAGATAGTAAATCTATTAGACTTTGTGGGTGATAGGCTCTCTTATACAACTACTCAGTTCTGCCTTTGTGGCATGTAAGTAGTCATATTCAATACATAGGTAAATGCACATGGTTGGGCTCAGTACAACTTTATTTATGAAGATTGAAATGTGAACTTCATATAATTTTCACATGTCATAAAACATTATTCTTCTACTGATCTTTTACATCTTTTTAAAAATGTAAAAGCCTTTCTCAACCTGTAGCCTGTACAAAAAAGTCAGTGGCTTGGTCTATAGTTTACTGACCAACCTGCACCCCCACCCCCAACTGTTCCCACTGCAGACCAGGGTAGGACTTTTGAGATAATTTCACTGAGTCTGGAGAGCTTCGGGAAAATTGTACAAAATAGACCAAATTGTGTCCCCAGCCCCTCCCACCTTCCTCCCTGAGCTCACATCCTCCCCCTCCTCTGGATGTACACCTTATTCAGGTTTTCAGAGAACTCACACAGGCTCTTAGTCTGCTAGGGAAACTCTACAGCAACCCATGCAAAAATCTGCATCCTGGTCCCAAGTGGCCCTTCCCTGCCTCTGCTGACGATGGGGTGGATGGGGTGGTGGTATTTTGAACAATTCACACTGTGAGATTTAAGACATCTTCATTTGCATAAGTATCTTCTCCACCTTTAAAATACAAATAGTTTATGAGTTAGCACACTGAGTTGAAAATAATGGAAGTGCTCCCAAATCTTCCTTGCCTACTCCGGGTCCTCCTGTGGTCTCTGACATTTCCTCATTGAAAGGGTGAAATGCCAAAATTGAGTGATTTAATGAAATAATCTTAGCTAAAGTACAGCCATTTTAACATTGTTTAGCTTTGTCATACTTTCCTAGCAGTTCACTTTAATTTACCCTCTAATAACCAGCCAAGGACAGAACCAATTTCTCAGAGGTAGCTATTGATAATTGTTTCACAATCCCCTCCCCAGTTTGTTTTGTATTAATTGACTTTTCTTTTCCAAGTATTTTTCTTCAGCCATAAAAAAACCAAGCTAACCTAACA
This sequence comes from Cephalopachus bancanus, assembly GCA_027257055.1. Lineage (NCBI taxonomy): Eukaryota > Metazoa > Chordata > Mammalia > Primates > Tarsiidae > Cephalopachus > Cephalopachus bancanus. Next base: position 1,169,402 of record JAPVLO010000203.1, on the reverse strand, counting down.
GTCCTTCATGACCTTCATGACACAGACCCCATCACCATGGCAACAGTCATGTTATTGACCCACCCATCTACCTACTGTCCATCACCTGACATCAGTACCTGTGCTTGCCTGTCCTCTTTGTGATAATGTGAAACAGACCACTACCCAATCACCTTAATGACCTGCCCCCATCAAAGGGAAGATTTAAAAAGCATTCAACCTCAAATAGCAGCCTCCCTGCTTTTGTTAAGCCCTGGCCTAGCCATGCAGCTCTTTGAGCTCTGACTGGGTCATGTTTCATTAAGCTATGCTCCTACCTTGGGGAGGGAATCTCCTCTCTCTCTCTCTCTCTCTCTCTCTCTCTCTCTCTCTAATCTACTTTCTTAAATAAACTATATTTTCTAATCTAATTTCTGAATAATTCTTTGCATCTTTTGCACTGCCCTTGATCACAGACCACCCCCCTGGTATGACCGAACACTCGTGAAGCAGGTCAAAAAAAGGGTCCTATCGTCTACACCAAACTTCAGAAAGGTTATCAGCCCATTGCCAGCATCTGTGGTCTCATGGCCTCTCTCCCTTATCATGTGGCTGCACTGACAGGACTTGCTGCCCAAGTGAGCACTTGTCTAGTTTGAGTCTCTAGCACTGAGGGGCTCCAGAGATAGAAACAGAAGTTCTCTGAGGGACATTTTCTTTCTGTACCCAAATCCAACCCATACCAGAGAACTGTACACTCTCTGTTGGCTGCTGCAACCAGAAACACAGCTGGCAAGTAGGCCTAGCAGGGGCAGGAAACTGTGAAGTTCCCACAGAGCCTATCAGGCAGGGAGCCCCAGTCAGGACCCAGCAATGATTAACAGCTCTGCTTTGGGTCTTTCATTTCTAACAGAGTTCAGGCTCTGTGGCCCTCGGGGGCATTGCCCCCTTATGACACCTTTGCCCCACCTGCCCTCATGGCTGGACATGTCCTCAAATCCCACATCTTGGAAAAGCAGTAAAAATATCATGAGCTTGTGTCCTGGTTCTAGCTTTACTACTAAATGAAGTGCAGCAGTGTCACTTGGCCTTTCCAATCCCAGGTGGTCTATAAAATGAAGAACTGGATTAGATCAGTGATTCTCCATGTGGGACAGGGAACAGGGGTGGGAGAACTACACAAAATGCACCAGAACCAATCAAGGACCATATTCTAAAGAAAAGGCCAGCCTCCTGCAACCCCAACCCAAATGTACCCAAGTGCATTGGGGTGGGGCATAGATAGGGTGTGAACTTGAAAAAATCTTTGCCAGGCATTGGCATGTGGAAACCCTGCCCTGGGTGAAAACCAGTAGGCTAAATTCTCCCCAAAGACCCATTGGGCTCTGACATCCTGCAACTCTGTAAAAAGAATAGGGTCAACCGTTTTATCATTCTCTCCTTCTTCAGTAATCTTTGTGGAGTAATGGAACACTTAGTTTGAAATGATGTGAACTGCAAATGTATTTTATATTGATCTTCTTTATAATTGGTTTGTAGGCAATTGGTTCCCTGCAGCCTCTTCCCTTGAGATGATGTGAGTCAGTGTTGCTCTGGGTTCAATCAGATGCATGCACATCTTGTGATGGAAACATGCTGGTACTAGGCTGAGGTATCCTAGGTAAAAGTTGCATACCATCCAAGTTACATTTGAATGTGGACTAAGACAGTTCAGATAGGCCAGTTGTTGGCCAGGGTCAGCCTGGCCTCAGGCAGTGTTAGAGAGTGTGACTTGCTGTTTAAGTCCTTTTGTTGTGGACCCATGCTTTCACTTAACAAACATTCTTGCTTTTTTCTGCTTTTCTAATGAGGTCAAGATGTTCTTCCATCATTAAATGGTCCAACAGCCTCTTGTACCTTCTGTTTGATGACATGTGTCACACCTGTGGTTGCTTATTGAATTGTCCAGTTTCTGTGTTGACCTGTGAGATTCCTGGGAGCAGGACCCTTTGTCCATCATGTTCTGAGCGGTGCCAAGCATGCTGCCTGGCATACCATGAGAGCTCAATACAACTTAATACCTTTGGATGCTACCTTGTTGAAAGAGTCTTTGCCTGTGAAAACTCCCAAAGAACTATTTGTTTTCCAGACCACACCAGCCTAGAAACCTTCATAATTTCCTTTCTCCATAAGTCCTTGCTCAACCTCGGTCTGTGGAATTTCCTGGTGATTTTCCAAGCCTTTGCTCTGGGTCAGCCTCTCTCCTAGGGTAAGAGCGACTGTTGCCTTCTAAGTGGGTTCCTTCATGCCCGTCTTCTTTCATCCTTGATTTCCCCTCATCCTTCATCCTCTAGGTCACAGGGCTGCCACCGTCACAGGCTCAGCAATGACATTTAACCTCTTAATGTGTAAATTCATCATGGGCTCTGAGGTCACTTGTCCAGGGGTGTTATAGGAATTTGAAATCCTGAGAAGGTAAATGGCTGAAGGAAGTTACCTTCAGGCTGAGGAAAGGAAAGTCAGAATTTGGAAATAAACAATGGATAGACGAGTTCAGCTTACTTGAAACGCAAATGAGACTCCCAAACCAAACATGTTGGAATACCCAAAAGACGAAAAGACAAGCAGAAAAGTACAGCTGAATTGGAGACTATTGCTAGTGGGTTCTGATTCTCTCTCCCCTTTGTCTAGCTTTCTTCCTGCCCCCCATGCTAAACAAAGAATCTTGAGCAAACCGTTCCCAAGTTCCAGAATGGGATAGAGTGAGAATGAGGGCTGCAACTGACATGAGGTTTCCCAGTTCGGAGAGGTCCTGTCCTTGAACACTTCACTCCTCATCCTCTGCTAAAACATAAGAGCTGCTGTCCCTTGGTGATCAGGGGTTTTCATGGCCAACAGGGCTAAGAAAAGGCATGTATAAGGGATGAAAGCAGCGACTTCAGATCTCGTTGAAAATGCTCTGCCCATAGGACGAAAGTCAACAAAACAAGGGAAAGAGCATTTTAAAACGAGATGGCTTGTATTTATCCAAGCCCACAAGGCTCTTAGCAGGTTGCAAATTAATACTTCAGGCCAGACTCTGAATAAGCCACAAGGGACCAACCCAAACCTCCGTGCTTGGAAACTGGAAGGGCTAATGGATCAGCTGTCACACTCTCCGCTGGGCTGGCAGCTACAGTTTGCATCAAGCCGTTTCTTCTCATTATCAAAGTCATGGAATATTTTACATCTTTCAGTAACATTCACGATTTGGCAGGCTAATCTATGCCTTCCCTGTCAATCTGCGAGATCATCTCTTTCTCGGTCACCTGATGCAGTTCTGGTTTGTTATTTCTCCTAGTCCAACAACAAAAGAACAGGTCAGAGCAGAAGTTGCCTTCAGATGTTGATACAGAAAAGAAAAGTTACAGATTTCAGAAACTGTAGCAAGAGTACAGCATGAGGATGGAGGGAGTGGTCTGAACCTCCTATCCTGGGTGTGGGCAGTAATGGGGTGGATTATCTGAAAATAATTTTAAAACACCAAAAAAGAAGTAGCAGTCTGCTTTTTTTGGTCCATGCTTCAGTAATTCTAAACAATGCCTGTGACAAAACTTTGCCCTAGGGTGGCCAGCGACCTTGCGCCCTGCCTGCTCCCTGCCCCCAGGTACATGTGCTTGAGAGTGGAGTAAGCCAAGTCTCTCGTGTGCTGATGGGAAGAATGAGGCCCAAGTTTTGCCATCGGCACTTCAGCCTCTCATACAACCCAGGTCTCTTTTCTGCCTCCCAGAGGTCTTTTCACTCCCATTATGCTGCCGAACTCTAGCATTAGAAAAAGACTGAGTGAACCTGGTTACTGGGCAAAAAGTGACCATGCTGAACAAATGAAGAAATCTCAAAGGCCTGAAAAGAAGCTCAGCAGCTGCCCTCAGCACCTGCCTTGCTGACAACCCAGATTTGATAATTTTCTGGTTTAACGCAATGTATTTCTCTCTCAACCTTTATTTCTATAAAGATAGTTCTTTTCATATTGGAAAATACAACTCTTTTCAGATGGGTTAATTTCCATTTGAAATCGTGAGACTCTTCTGTCTTTCTATTTGATTGAATCATGGGTAGGAATTTTAGTTCCCAAACTCAGGTGGGCAAGGAGTGTCATACACATTACGCCGTGAAAAATATTTAATTTTATCAGTTAAAAAAATTATTTTGGCTGGGCATGGTGGCTCAAGCCTGTAATCCCAAAGCTTTGGGAGGCTGAGGTTGATGATTTGCTTCAAGACAAGTCTGGGCAACATAGTGAGACCCCTGTCTCTACAAAAAATTAAAAAAAATTAGCCAGGCACAGTGGCATGTGCTACTCGGAAGGCTGAGGTGGAAGGATTGCTTGAGCTCAGGTGTTCAGGGCTGCAGTGAGTTATGATCATGCCACTGCACTCCATCCAAGACAACAGAACAAAACCTCTTTCCAAAACAAACAAACAAATAAAGCCCAGTTTATCATAGACTCACGGCCCTCTTACACCAAGCAGGCAGGAAAATCAGCCTTTGATATTTAAGAACTTTCCCACTTTAAGGTTTTCAAACCATAGCCTTGTCTTGTAACAATGCCTATCCTGGTGAGAACTCCCATGCAGTCTACCCCACAGGTCAGTGCCTTGTCTCCTGTCAGGGACCCCCAGTCTCCCTGGATAACATTCCTTCCCTGGTACTATTCAGGAGGCATTTTGCTGAATCTTTTGGCATTTTATATTTATTATTGCATGTAATTTTTTTTTTTCCTTTTGAAGTGAATGATTTCTCTCCTGGGCTTTTAGGATCAGAAATATTATTTCAGACTCAACTGGGAAAGGAATTAATCCAAGAAAATGCACCCACAAACCAAGAGAAAGACTTGTGTGGGATTCACTTCAGCAACACCCAATTCAGAAACAATTTTGTTTTTGATTCATTCATATGAGGGGAATGAATTACTCCCCTGGGTGCTTCCCATGCTGTGATCTCCCTCCACTCACATTACCTACTTTCCAATGAAAAGCTAAAATCATCTGTTTATGCTAGCTGAATCTCTTCCTTCACTGCCTACCTCCAAAGGTCAAGCATATGTCACATGTTTGTGTCCGCCATGGTTGAACTCTGGCTTGGTTATACACATTTTAGGCGAACAGAAGTTACAAGAAACTATTAATCAATGGGTGAGATTTACATTGGTTCAGCTCAGGGAGATGAATATCTTCAAGTGGGGGCTTGCATACTATAGTCGAGTTCAAAGATTTCTTGATTGACAGTTATTTAGCAAGAGTTATCTAAGGAATTTTGAAAGCAGCAGAGGGAATGGGCAGTTTGAGAAGTGACAAGGGAGTCAAGTTTCTTGACACGTAGATGAAGCTTCATAGGTTGCAAGAATTCAGAGAGAAAAGGTAAGTGTCTTAAAAAGAGCCTGGAGTCCCCGTCCCCAAAAGACAGCTTTACAGTGTCATAAAATACTTCAGTTTCCCTTCTATCTCTGTTACATGTTATGTCAAAGTCAGGTTGGAAGGCAAGCATTGCATAGGAATTTGGCAAGGTGAAGAGAAAGGTCAGAATTTAATCCTCAGTCACAGGAATCCCTTCCACTCTTGAGCTGCTTTACAGTCTACACAAGGCTTTCACATAAGTGGTTTTCTCTACTTCTCATATTCTGGGGTGGCCACACTTTTTAGATAAGTACAGGCCTGAAGCAGGCAGTAACCTGCTCTGAGTCATTCACTGGACTGATAGCAAGGTGACACTCAAATAACCAACCTCTTTCTGGTATATTCTAGGGGTCAGAGTCTAACATGGTGAAAAAAAGGAGGGGAGTGGGAGGGACTTAGAACCAGCAAAACCTTAACTCGGATTCTAGCTCTAACACATATTATTGGCTCTGTGACCTGGAGGGAATTCCTTGATGTTGCTTTTTTGGAAATTGTTGTTCCCATTTTTCAAAAATGTTCCTGTGAGGATTACATGAGCTAATATAGATACCACCCCACGCCCTGCCAGCACAGTGATTGGCACTTAGGAGGGACTCAATCTCTGAGAACAGGAAGGTTCCCACTGGTGCCAAAATATATAGACATACAGACAATTAAAAGCAATCAGATACATATTAGGTAAGAAGTGAATGGGCAGCTTGTCATCTGTGCTCCATTTTTTACTTCTTGTAATTAATTTAGGTAGGTCTCACCTTTAGATCAATTTAAAATCCTTGCGTAAAATGAAACCACAGCCCAGAGCAATTGCTGCAAGTTGCCATAGCACCACTCCCACAAAGTTAGTGCTTTTCACACCTCCTGCTGTTTTTCACACACTGGTGCTGTTCTGCTGTGTGGTTCAAACTCCAAGTGACCATCCCGAGCCATGGTCATGTCTGCATGAGCTTCCTTCCAAAAGTTGGAATGAAATCATTGAATTAGTCATGTTTTTATCCAGTCCCCATTTTGTATTCTAGCATGTGTTTTTTTCCTGAACTCTCCAGTCCTAAATTGAATAATACTCTGATCTCAAGTAGGTGAGTAATAAATTGTTGGGGAGATAAGAAAAGATTAACTCAGGAGTGTTCTAAACCTCAGTGGGGATAAGATGAATGGAAACTTTCAGGTTAGGACTGGTGCGAGGGCATTCCTAGTTATGGAGTGTGGAGTTTCCTTCCCTCACTCTATGTTTCCTTCCAGGTAGGGAAGCTTGGGGAGTATAGTATTCCCGGCTGCTTCCTGCTCTTTCACTTCCTCTGTCGTAGGGGAGGCAGGGTGAGGAATTGGTAGGAAATCTGGGACGAATGAACTGTTTTGGCCTACTTCCTCTCTTCCTATAGTCCACAGTTCACTTCTCAGGATGGCACTTGCCTTGGCAGGGCATCAGGTAAGGCTCAGCGCACCGACGGCTACCCTGGTCCAGCACCATCCCTAGCAGGTGTGTCATCTGCCTAAGTAATGCTCCAATGTTAGGAAGACTAAATGTCCACATGTAAGTCATAGCTTTCTAGCTAGACTTTATTTTATATTCAACAGTTATTTCCATTTGTTTAACTGTGTAATGTGCTCAAAGCTAACACAGAGAAAAAGAAGTGTTATTCATTGCCTTCTTGCAAAGACTTAACCATCATTGGGTGTTCGTGGCCCAGCCTTAGCCCTGGACCCTCAAGGGTTTGTGGGAGGGTTGGGGCTCAATTGTTAAGTAGAATGTAATAATACAGGAATGAGGTAGAAGGAGAGAAAAGGCGTCTCCCCTATCGAGTATATCTGTAAGCATGTCTTAAATTGGACTCATTTATAATGAAAATAACTGAATCAAACTGAAGTATAATAGATCAGGACCCTCACGTCTCTGTTAAAGAGGTCAGACTTGTGGGTTCAAAGTCTGTTATGTTTACCTGACTCTGCAGAAGCAAAAACTCTGTCAGAGGTTGGGAGGCTATCTTAAAAATTCACTTTATTAGTCACAGGGGAACCTCATAAATGAGTGTAAATGGATTCACACAAACCCAGCTCCGAATGCAGCTCCGAGTAGGTCCTACGTATTAGAAAAGTAGAACCGATCACTGTGTTGAAGGCACTAAATGTAACAGCAGCCATGAGAATTTGCAGGCCTAGGTGTTAAAAAGGAGAATATTTATTTTAAAAATTATTAAACACCTGCCGTAGGTGCTCTGGTAGAAATCAATAAACACAAAATAGGATCCCCAGTGATATTTAGCTACTAAGATATAGCACAAAAAGCATAAAAAATTAACTAACTAGAGAAGCAGATATAAAAAATACCAAAATAGTGGAGCAGGCAGTAAATGCTAGGAAAGTACTGTGAGGGCTGAGAGTCAAGGGAAGTCGAAATAAGAGGTGAGCAGGATTTTAATACATGAGACCAGGCTGGGGGGCAGCAATGAAGTAGTGTCCAGGTGCTCAGCAATGGGCACCATGTGGGCAGAGATGCCAGATGGAAATCTGCAGGAATTATTTGCACTGGATAGACTTGCCTCCATGGAGACAATTTTGTGAAGACTGAGTGAGAGTTCAGGAGAGGAAAAATGGGCTGAGACCAGACTGTGGGATGGCTCAGTTCTCACTTACAGGATTTAGATTTGATTCTGTAGACAATGCCAAGTCTTTGAGAATTGTTAAAGAGGAGAATGATATGATTTAAAAATAGAGATTTTTAGATTTTATGAAAATCAATCTGGTACTATGCAGAATAGATTGATAGGGAGAACCTGGGGAGATAGGAAACTGTTAAGCGGATGGTGGATTCGTTGAAACAAGAGCAGCTTAACCAGCATGGTTACAGAAATCTTGGAAAAGGTACCAATGAAATGAAGGTGTAACTAGGACTTACTGATGGCTTAGATGTGATATAATGATGTGAAAGGTGGAAAAAGTCAAATTGAACAAAGCTTTCAGATGAGATGCCTGAGAAAATAACAGTAGATATTTATCAATCTAGAAAGCTTTCTGGGGACAGATTTTCAGTTCAAGCAGATGAGACTTTCATGAGTCACTGCTTTCTCTGTACCCTGTTCCTGCCTTGCTTAGCCAAAGGCACAAAAGGTTTGCCTTTTGTAGACTCATCCCTGCCTGGTTTCTGTACTATGGAGAAGCCAGACTTAAAGTTCCTCAGAAGCTCCTTCTTTCTAGTGAGAAGCTAGGCTTTGTCTGCTGGTCCCATGGTTCTACCTGCAGCCCCCATACCTCAGGTCGCTTTGATGGTCCCATTCCTCTGACTTATCTTAGTCCCAGGATTGGAATGTAATGTTCCTATTCCAGGTCTGCACTGGGTCTAGGAGTCATTTCTGAGAACAAGTTTGCCTCAGTGAACCCTTTGTCAAGTTTTTGCTGACTTTTATCATCTTGCTTCTGTCTCATTCTGCCTCAAGTGGATGTTTCACCTTAATTTATCATTTTGGTATCTTTCCAATACTAAGAGCTGCTGCCACTTGATCATCTGTCCCCAGCTAGATCAAATTCCTTACCTATGGATACCAGTTTGTGGCAGATTTGGATTTGTGTCAACCTTTAGGATTGGTGATCTGGGATCTTGGTCCTTCTCCAGAGATGGTTAGTTCTGCTTTCTTGACTAGATGGTTAGTTCTGCTGTCACCAGTCTTTGTTTGGTATCAGAACCAGCTAATTCTTTCTTGGTTGTTAGGAATTCCTGTGAGATGTATGACTCCGGCTCCTCCCTTTTGACAGTTAATGATAAAAGCATGATACACAATTCAATTATTAGGGAGATGATTTAACATTAGCTATTGAAGCTGACACAGGAGATCAGAGTTAGACATCCAGATTTTGGAGTCATCCTCACAAAGAAACACATAATTGTGGTCACTGCTAAAGTAAGGTTCAGAGGCACAGAAACAAATGAGTCAGTAAGGAACTCTAAAAGGAAAACTTTGTATCACAAATGTTTCCATTTGTATTAATCTTTTTGAAAAAAAAGACACTGGTGAAAGGAAGTTATGAGTGGGGGGAGCCCAAAAGACCTGGAATTATCTTTTTAGAAGGGCAGGCCCCTTGTAGTACACTCGGAATTGTTCCTCTGGATCAAACAGGCAACCAAAGTTTTTATCTGGAAGTTTTGAGAAAGTTGTGCCACGATTTGTAGAAGAAATACTCTGAATTGTGGCAAACAGGTGACTGGTTCTTCCACTTGACAGCACACCTGCCCATACCACACTGAGTGCTCAGCAGTTTTTGAAAAAAAAGAACTTTATCATCTCTGTGCCCCACCCTCCCTATTCACCCAATCTCATCCCCAGTGACTTTTTTTTTGTTGTTTCCCTGGATGAAGAAAGTCCTCAAAAGAAAACATTTTGCCAATGTGGGAGAGGTAAAATAAAAAACAGAAGCACTGAAAGGCACTGAAACTGATGAATTCAAGAACTGTTTTGAGCAGTGGAAAAAGGATCTCAATAGGTGTATTACACCAAACAGAGAGTATTTTGAAGGTGACTGAAATTTAAATATGTAAGAAAAAATATACAATTTTTAAATCAATAAATTCCATTTTGGGGGGTTCCCCCTCCTACATTTGGGACAGGGCAGAGCACTACTTCTACCTCAATAGCGCTTGAGAAGATGAGACTATTAAAGCAGAGGAGACTAAAAGCCAGAATGCTGAGAAAGTCTAACAGAGGAGAAGGAAGAAGAAAAGGAGCCCTAGACGCAGTTGGAGGAGCATTCAAGAGGAAGATAGGGCTGTGTGGGGGAGGACATGGGAGGTGGCAGCAGCACACTGGGGTGGTCAGAGGTGACAAATCCTACAGAAGTGCTGAGGGGCACTCACGCCCGCTTCCCTGCTCTGGAGGGTCTGCTCTTTTCCATTCTTGCAAATTCTTCTTGGGAAAGAGTTTGTGACAGCAAATGATATCTGAAAACAGCCTGGGTCTTGTGTGCTCATTCTCAGCCGGAAGGTCTGAGCAGGAGGCCCCCTCTGCCAGGCAGTGCTAATGAGGGATGAGGCTGGGTGCAATCCCACAGCAGGGCCCTGTGCTGCCAGGCTTTTATGCTTGTGCACCACGTCCGTAGGACCCAATTTCAAGGGGCAGGAATAGAGCACGAGAGAAAATGTTTCCAATTCAATATCAAACAAAAATACATCATGGTTTTGAGCTAGTAGATATTCTGGGACCAGCCTTTTTTTCCAGCCCCTCAAATGTAACCAGCTGGAAGTCTTTTTAAAGTGCTGTACTATTCAACCTTTGAGAGGAAGGATTTGCCATTTAATAGGAAAGATACCTTTCAATGGAGAACATGTAGTCCTTAGCTCAGTGATTCTGGTTCCTTCTTGATAAAATGGGATTAATAGATAAAGCCATATAAAAAAAGAATGTGTTGCAAGTATGAAAGTCTGGAGGTATATAGATATGCAGATTTGAGGAATATGAGCTAGTATTCTGTGTTCCTAAGGTACGGGACATCATCTGATAACAATTGAAAACTGAACATCTGAATTCCTGTTTCACAGTCAGTATGTATTTCTATTGAAAAATTATAGGAAATAAAGCATCATATAGTTTAGAGTTTTTTTTTGGTCTATGAGGAAAGGAAGACTCAAGTGTGGTAAGGGCATGAATAGGTAGTAAGATCTACCACTGTCCTTGGCACCATAAGATATTTGCTTCACCTTATTTTCTTCCTATAAAGCAAGATATGGCATTCTAGAGAACTTGTGGCTACATTTCAATACTCTCTAAAGTATTTGAGAGTCCAAGGCATCTGATGGGTAAGAATAAGGAAGGGAACCAGAATGAAGGTCAAAGACTTGGGTTCAAGCCCTACCTCTATTCTTTACTATTTGTGTGATTCTGTACAAAGTGCTCAAATTCTCTAAATCTCAGTTTACTAGTCTGAAAAATTAAAATATTCACATATGCCTTAGAATTGCCACAAAGGTAGAATTCACAAAAGCTTGGTAAACAATACAAGCACCAGGAAAAGGATATTTTCAAAGTACAGTTGGCTAGAGGGAGATCTTAGAATTCAGAACCAAACTTCCAGGAGTGAAAATGGCCAAAATTTCTTGGAGGAAGAAGTAATCAAATAGGTGTCATTTCTAAAACAGCAGGGCTCTCCATTATTGACTCTATTGGCAGGTTAATTAAGAACTCAGTTAGGAATGGTGTTGAGGAAGCTGTCACATCCTCACTTCTCACAGACATTACTCAAGATGCAGAAGCTGCTGGTGTTTGCTCAATAATAAGACAGGTTGCCTGATCTGTGGAAAAAAATGTTTCCTACATAGAAAACTTCATGGGAATCCTCAGGAGAAACTCATCTTTCCTCGGTGTTCCATAGGACGTTCATGCTGCAACCCAAGACAAAGGAAAGCTGTATATGATAACTTACTTCACAACATTTTTGGTCTTTATAAACTGGGTGAATGGGTAAGGCATTTAACCTCTTTATATCTGTTTTTTTTTTTTTATCTGTGAAAAAGTAATAACCCAATCAAGTAAGATGTGATGAAGATTAAATTAAATGACTACATGAAGACCAAGGCTACTAGTGCTAAGACTAGAACATAGAATTTCAACCTGTTTGTTCCCTGTCATCTCTCCCACCATCCCATGCTTGGAAATTAAAAACAAAAAAAATAATTTAGAGCAAGTTTGATTGTGTATACTCTTTTAAGAGTTACAAAGAGTTTCCAGGTGATATTTCTCTTTTAATCTTTCCTTCCAATGCATTCACCTCCAAAGTGACCAGCAAAATTGTGTGATCAAATTCAAAATGCAAAGTTTTCCACAAAGTGTGTATCTTATTTTATTGTGTGAATCAGTGTTGTCTATTTTTAAGTAGAATATTTAAAATTTCTTATGGAATGTTAAAAATTTGCTTAATTAGGACATTTCATTTTCAGTATTAAAATTTTAATTAGCCCAGGACAATAGCAACAACAAACTGGTAGATTACTTCTGAGTACCTCAAACTATTTGGTTATTTTCCTCTTCTCTTCAAAAATAAGCCTTTGAATAGGCTTGAAGACATAAATTTCAGGCACGCTTGAGGCAGCTTTAAAAAAAAAGTGGGAATAATCTAGACACCAGGATTAAGCTCTGATTTGACATCTTGCAGACTGTGCTACTCAAGCAAGTCATATTCTTTTCTGTATTTCTACTTGCTCAACTATAAAATTAAAATGGCGATGAAGGGAGATGTTTCTACCGTCCTTCCTGAGTATTTATTAGGTGAAAATAAAATAACATAAAGTAGAGGGCTTTGTTAATGTAAGGCACTATGAAAGTGGGAAATCAGTCAATTTCATAATTCCCTGGTCCATACGAGCCTGAGGGAGGATGCTCAAGGTGTCCATATGACAATACATGTATTTACCCATAGAATCACTGGGCTAAGACATCACTGCCCCCTTCACAGGCAGGTCCTCAGTGGCCCAGAAGACCTTCTTGGCACATATAAAGCTCCTTGTCCTTCTGCATGCTGTCTTTAGTCTACCAGCAGAGCCTCTGAAACACCTGGTGTTGATCTTGCCCCTCTCCAGCCTTCCGTTTTTGGTCTGGGGTCTCTCTTGAGCAGCTGATACTGAACTGGTGCTCATGACGCCTCTGATGCTGCTTTTGGAAGGGGGCGGGAAGCACCTCCCTCAAGAGTTATGAGTCTTTCTAGGCTCTCTTAAAGAAAGACTTGTCTCACCTTCCTAAAAAATAAGCTATAGAAATATACCTTCTAGATTGGGATGGAGGACATCAGAAGGATATACAGGGTGTGATACTCTGAAAAGTTCGTGGATTGTGTTTAGATTTCTATGACTGCTAAAACAAATTCCAACAAACAGTGTGATTTAAAACAATGGAAATGTATTCTTTCAGTGCTTGAGGCCAGAAGTCTTAAGTTAAGGTGTTGGGGAGCTTTGCCTCCCCTGGAGACACCACAGACATTCCTTCATTTTCTCTTGTAGTGACTATTGACACACCTCATGGCTGCATTACTCCTCTGTCTTCAGACTTTCTCTTCCTCCTTCTCCTTTGTCTCTCCTCTGGGTCTTATAAAATACTTGTCACTGGGTTTAGATAATTCATCTCCAGATCCTTACCATAATTCTATCTGAAAAAACCCTTTTTCCAAATTAGATTATATTCATGTTAGGACACTGGCATGTTTTTTCAGGAACCACCATTCAACCCACTATAGCCTGCTACATGGATTACAGATTGCAGAGGGGCAAGAGTCCCCCTTACAAGGCCATTAAAATAGTCCAGCCCAGAAATGGAGGTGGCTTAGTCTAGGCTGATGTAGACAAAAGTGTGAAAAAGTGTTTGTATTCTGTATGCATCTTAAAGGTTGGACTAATAGGATTTACTGTTGAACTAGATATGGGTTACAAGAAAATAAGAGGAGTCAGAGGTGGCCCCTGAGTTTTTGGCCTGAGCAACTGGAGAACAGGGTTTTCTTCTATTGAGTTGAACAACATTTGGGAAGAAACAGGGGTCCCATTTTGTATGTGTTAACTTTAAAAGGTCTATTAGTTATCTAAATGGAAATATGATGTAGTTAGTGGGGGAAACAAATCCATACATAAGAATGAATAAGATTTGGTTTTCTAGGAGTTCACAGTTGTAGTCTGAGAGAGCTGCATGCAGATGGACAGTGATAATCTATCTTGGTAAGAGCTGGAGAAAAGAAAGGAACTCAGTCCCATGGGACCTACAGAAGGGAGTTGGGCCAGGTCTTAAAAGAGATTTTTTTGGGCTGGGCATGATGGCTCATGCCTGTAATTGCAGCACTTGTAATCCCAAGGAGGGAAGATTGCTTGAGCCCAGAAATTGGAAACTAGCCTAGGCAATATAGTGAGACCTTGTCTTTACAAAAAAAAAAAAAAAAATCAAAAAATTTACAGGCATGGTGGCATGCGCCTATAGTCCCAATGACTCAGGAAGCTGTGGGCCCAAGCAGTCATGGTTGTGGTGAGCTGTGATCGTGCCACTGTGCTCCAGCCTGTGTGACAGAGTGAGACCACTACTCAGAAAAAAAAGAAAAAAGAGGTTTTTGGTGGCCACCCAGGAGGAAACCCTTAGTAGTCACTGAGAAGCTTCATGTCAAAGAAGGAAAACCAGAGTAAGAGGAGGAGGAGGAGCAGAGAGAGGAGACTTTGATGATATAGATGGCACCCCTGAAATCTGTCACAGGCCAGGAGCCCCAGGCAGTTCTGCTGTGCAGCCTTGTCAGTGTCCAGGGAACCTGCTCAACCAGCACCCAGGGCGGGATATTTGCCATTAGGAGTAGGAGAGAATGTTACTGAGGAAACTGAGGATTCATCCTGGTTTCACCTGAAGCAATGGAGGAGGGGAAGGCTCAGAATGGTACATAAGGCAAGAAAGTGACAAGTACCTGGAAGAAACTCCCTCACTCCCAAGAACCAGAGGAACACGTCTGGGACCGATCCTCTTACAAATCTGCTGCTGGGCAGAGGTGGGGCTTCCACCCAGTTCCTAACACATGTGCCCCTTTTCCTTCAGAGATAGTACAGCAAATGCCGAGAAGCAGAAAGTGCCATGATGTATACAGGATACTGTCTTAGCCAAGCTCAAATTATTTTACTTTATGAAAGGAATTTAGCTTTTAATTGACTTTTCTTAGTTTTGTGGGTGTTGCAATGAGTGCACACATAATTATATGTGCCCCTTTGGATGGTTGCTTTTAATCTCTGGATTATATGCACTTGTGCTTCTATGTACATATCTCAATGCATGTGCCTGTGGGATTAAGTCAATGAAGAGGGAGGAGAGGAGAAGAAACAGAAATATTTGTGCCTGTCATATACACTCAATATTCTTTGTGAAAGCTGAGGGACGGCAGGCTGGGCTTGAGTTCTGGGAATTCTGCTTCTATAGCAACCCAGGAGACGGAGTCATTGTTTGCAGCCAGTGTTAAACCGACTGCCCCTCCGGCATTATTAAATCCTGTTAGGATGCAACCAGGATATGCTGCCCCAGAGCTTTCCATTTAGTCAGAATATTAGACTTTTTGAAGGTCATGCATTGGTGCCATATTTTTTATATCAGGAAAAAAATATAGGCAGAGAAAGAGCAGACATTACCTGGGTGCTCCTACAGTTGTGTGGGTGTGCTGTCTTCACCTATCACCACTGTCCCACCAGCAGTGATTTCACCTTCTGCACTTTAGTCAGTGTGCCTGAAGGTATACTGCTCAACCCTCAAACTATGGAGCACAAACCGTCTCAGGAACAAAGACTGAGGACATCACTGTTCACTGAGATTTACATCATGAAACCAGAACTTTCAGGTACAAACATCAGTCCACTTGAGAAAGTGGCTAATTTGATTTTTAATCCAAAGGGTTAAACAGGTGCATTTAGTTAAAAAAAAAAAAAGTTAGGTGAGTTTCAGCTACAACTAGATCTTAATATTGACAGGAACCTCTCAGAATCCCACTGTGGTGGGTAATTGTGTGTCAACTTGACTGAGTTAAAAAATACTCAGCTGATAAAGTATTAATTTTGGCTGTGTCTGTGAGGGTGTTTCTGGAAGAGGGTAGCATTTGAATCAGTGGACTGAGTAAAGAAAATCCCACCTCCCAGTGTAGGCAAGCTCATTCAATCCATTAAGAGCCTGGATAGGGCAACCCCTTCGCGTCCCCTCCCACTGTGGGAACTTTTCTGTCCTCTCAATAAATCCTGCTTTCAATAACGACAACAACAAAAGAGCCAGGATAGAATACAAAGGAAGAGGAAAGGCAACTTTTCTGCTTCTTCTGGAGCTGGGATATCCATCTGCCACCCCTTTGGACATTGGAGCTGCAGGTTATCAGGTCTTTGGACCCTGGAACTTACATCAGTAGCCATCCTGTTTCTCAAGCTTTTGGCTTCAGACTGACAGTGACACCATTGGCTTCTTTGGTTTTCAGGCCTTTGAACCTAGACTAGCTTACATCACCAGCTTCTTGATTTTCCAGTTTGTTGACAGCATATTGTGGGACTTCACAGCTGCCATAGTCACATGAGCCAATTCTCGTAACAAATCTTTTCCTACACATCTTTATTGATCTATATATCCTGTTGGTTCTGTTTCTATGAAGAACCAATGCAGTCACATTGGGAACATTTATCTTATTTGATAAGATGTGAGAATGGCAAATTCAAAAAAGACATACTATTAAGTGTCTTTATTATTCTTCCATGTTTTCTGATAACTTTTACCCTTGTCTGCTTTTCTACCATCACTCTCTAGCACCAATACATTATATCAAGTGCAAAGTATTGACTAATTACATATTATTTTGCTTAAAGGAAGGAAGAAGAAAAGACTATGAGCCAACCAGGTCCTCTCTTCTGATTGGCAGGCAAACATAAATATACTTGCTTACTTTGGTGGAGCAGTCAAACCTGCACGTAGCCATATCGATCCTGCCAGGGTCGAATGAGTTGAAATACTGATTGATGAGTAGTGATGTAGCAACATCATTCAGGAAAAAAAAGAAGCAGGTTTGTAGGAATTTATTGACAGAAAAACACGTTGTCCCTTGTAATCAGAAGGAAAAACCCACAGGCGCTGTTGTATTTTTTTAAAAAAAATAATTATGGCTTGTCAGAGTCTTAGGAATGGTACAGGTCTAGAAGAACATCCAGGCAGGCACCCCATGGTAGAAGGGCATGCTGGCAGATGAGTGTTGAGGATGGCATCAAGGCTTTGCTAAAGCACAGTATTTTGATATCCTCAGGTTCTGCCAAGTAGGCACAGGCTGAGAAATGGGGACTTCATGACCAGCGTGGGCTCAGAAATGAGATTCCAGCACCCTCCATGGGGACTCGTGTTTGTAAGCCTGGCAAGTCCATGGGTACTTCCAGGGAGCAGGGACCAGGGATTCCTGAGGAAGCATGCAATCCAGAGAGGAATTGGAGGCAGAAATGGCCTTTCTCACTGGTTTCACTGGTTCCACCTCCTCCCTAATCTGATCTTTGGAATCTTGTAATATTTGGGGAAGGAAAAACTAACATACAAGGCACTATTAGTGAGCAGTCGATGACAGCATATGAATGGGATGAGTAAGATGCTTGAAGTTTCACAGTGAAGCAAAATATGAAAGAATGTATCGTTAAGAGGGCTTACACCATAAAATTTGGATCTTATAGATCACATTACATATACTATCTGGCGTAGTTGTTGGATGGAACATTAAAAGAAACTCTTTTGGCCATGTCTCTCCATCTGCCACCATCTTCCCTGTCCTGGTAATCTTCCCAATCCTACTGTCGAATATCTACCCCATCTTAGGTGGGACAAATTCCTTCCAGATCCTTGTCTCTTTTCCCTCCTCTAAGCTCAGATCAAAAAAGGGTAGCCTTAGTGAAAATCATGGATGTTGAACTGAACTTTGCCAGCTGGGCAAGATTTCCTCCTCTAAATGAAGAAAGTAGCACCATATAGTCATTGTACTTCTATGGTTGGTTGGTATTTACTTGAGGAAGTGAGACTCACACATTTTGAAGAAGGATGCTGCAGTCAGTGGTCTCCCAATCTCTGTATATAGCTCATTCTGAGCATTGCTTAGAATATAAACATTGTTACATAGAACTTAACTTTCCCCACTTTGCTTTCCAAATCAATGGTAATATTCTAGTCTCCAATGCTCAATTTGCAAAGATTCAGTGAACCTGTGCCTTGAGATGAATAACATCACAATCAGATCCTGAGCTCTCCTGGTGCTGTTAAACCTCAATATATATGTTTTTAATATTAGTTGATGTGGATTTAATATAAGCCAAGTATCCTAGTTAATTAAATGTGTTGCTAGGAATATTTCCAAAGCTTAATTTGAAGTCATATTCAATGGCCTTGGGTACAATTTTAATATCACTGGAGTATTATTGGCTCATCTTGGATGAGTAATAAACACTAAGAAATAGACAATGACTAGTGTGTTTTCCTCTTTTCCCTAATACTAGCTACTTACAAAACAAAAACCCTGACTCTTTAGGAGTTATCTTTCTGGTAGTCCATGTTCTTTCCCTCTCTCTGTCTCCCTCTCCCTCTCCTCCCTCCCTCTCTCCCTCTCCCTCTCTTCCTTTCTCCTTCTCACTCTCTTTCCTTCTCTCTCCCTCCTCACTCTCTCTCTCTGTCTTTCTCACTCTTCTTCACTCTCCTCCTCTCAAGAATCCTAACAAAAACATAAAAATATTTCCCAAAACAAGTCTAAAAAGCACATTTGCTGAGATTGGACCTTAGAGATTTTTTTCCACAGAGGATAATGGACACTGTGCAAAGAAAATTTTGATTGTCAAGATGGGGCTGAGGAGAGGAGAGGGTGCTCTAGGTAGAGACCATGGACGGTGCTAAACATTCTAATTGCACAGGACAACCCCAACACAAAGAATTACTCCATCCAGAATGTCAGGAGTGCTGAGGTTAAGAACCCTGCTGAAGCAAATTTATTTGCAGAGCATGAGTTGTCACAGGTGTGTTAAAGACAGTATCTAACAGAGAAAATAAGTGCTTCCTCCTTTCTGAAGTATGGATACACACATTCTTGCACACATGTATGTATATGAGGCTTGACACTTTCAGGAGTGGCTACTGCCCAGCTAAGCTTCTTCCTTAAGCTTTGTCCTGGTGTTCCCATGCATACAGATGACTCTTATGCCTGAACTAATGCACTTTACAGACAGATACTGCTAAGCATAATGAGAATCAGATTCACCTTACTAATCTTAATTAACCAAATAAATACAAATCTAAGTCGCCTGTCTCAGCTCTTTCTCCCTACGTAGACAATATGCTCCTTCTCTTTCTTGCCTAAAACAATACATATCCAGGACCCAATATACAAATAGCCTCAAAATAATGGTTCAGTGCCTACTTGTTTGTTGGTGTAATAACATATACTCAGCAGGATTTGTTTTATTTGCTTAAATTTACAATTATTTGCTTTCTTAAAAAAAAAAAACCATAGTAGAAGGCATTAGAAACAAACAAGCCAATAAATTCCATTTGTATTAGACTTGGGTACATGAGCTTATGGCATTAGAAGACCTGACAGAAGCAATCATTTATTCATTCATCAAACATTTAGACAATAGCTGCTATGTGACTGACTACAGAGAACATAGAGATGAATGAGTACTTTTTCTTTGTGAACCACAAGGTCTAGAAATTTGAGAAAGCAAATAAACAGCCAGTTATAAAGAAATGTGATAACCTGCACACAGAGAGAAAGTACAGTGAGAGTCCTTAGGAGGGAGGGGCTACTCTTCGGATCTGGGAGAAAGCTGAGAACTTTGGATATAGATGGATGAGTAGAAATTTTCCTTTTTTTTTTTTGAGTTGGAGTCTCACTCTGTCGCCCAGACTGGAGTGCAGTGCAAAGGGGCTGTATTCTTGGCCAAAAGGGGAAAATTCAGCAAAGACAGAGGTATAAAAGCACATGGTGAAGTCAGGCAGTTGCTCCTAGTCTGTAAAATTGAAATGTCAGATGAGTGAAGTCAGAGTAAAGCTGAAATTCTAAACCGCAGATGGATGATGAAGGGCCTTCAAAGCCATGGCCAGGGCTTCGGCTTTTAACTAAAATCAGTATTTGAGAAGAGAAGCTCTCTTTCCTTGGGTACAAGGCTCTGAGGATGATGCTAGGGGTTTTTCACCTGGACATGAGGAGGAGGTTGAGGCATCTTATGGATGAGATGGGTAAAATTCAACCAAGAAATATCAGCTTTTTAAACAGACACAGAATCTGTAGGTCTGGATGTTACTGTTCTCTGTGCATCTGGGAGACAGGCAAGGAGGGCTAATGGAAACAGTGCAGAGCTCCTGGCAAAGAGCTTTCCTGTAGGAGATGGCGTGCCTGTCAGTGGGCACCTGCCCCTTCCTGTGGCAGGAGTGCAGAAGAATGCACATCTGCTGCCAGAAGCGGCAAGGATGAACAAACCCCCCAGAACCCACTCTCTTCTTGCTGTCATTCACTGCCCACTTTCTGTCTTCTTTTGATAGAGAGAATAAAAGAAAACAGGAACTACTGGGCCTCACAGAGTTACAAGAAAATGTAGGAATGAATAACAGGACTATAGATGTAGGGAAAAGGTAGCAATGAACCTGGTCTGCCACATTTAGATTGTTAGACTTTCTTCCAGCAACTGTGGTTATGTCTTGTCCATTTTTCTCTCTTATTGCAGAGGCATTTGTATTCCTTTTCTATCTCCCCATCCTTCTTTTATAAGTAAGTTGCTCTTTTAAAAACATTATTAAAATAGTATATACTTATTATTGGGAAATTTAGGATATCTAGAGAAAATATAATCAATAAAAAATATATAAAAATATATAAACCAACCATATTCTCAACTTCCAGAGGTAATCACTGTTAGTATTTGGGGGAGTGATAGAAGCAGATGAAGTCTCCATATTCTATTTCAGATGACTTCCAAAACTAGTTTGATAATTTGATATTTTGTTTGATACTCTATCATTAAATATAGAGTCCAAGAATGAGAAGGAAAGCAGAGAATGCCATTACCATCACAGCTCATTGTCCACCTTGCCTAATAGGCCCAACAAGACACGTACCAACTCTCAGCAGGAGAGCAATTAGTATATCTTTAGATGTGGCACCAAACAAGTGGATCAACATGTAAGTGGGTCTTTTGTGAAAGGGTGTAAGTTGTCTTTTGATTTCAGGCTTTTGTGAAAAATTCAATCACTGTTAAAGATAATGACTGCCCATGTGGTCACTATTCTACAAGGTCGTCGGTCAAGGATGTCAGAAATCCCAGGCCCATTTTACACTGACATCCATTTTTCTCCATTTTTATTGCAGCCTGAATAGCAGGAATGTGATGGATTGATCTTAAATTGCTAAATGAGTCTCTTCTCTTTCAATAGCTGATAGATTTGGGAGACCGTGTTCCTTCCCTTCACAGCTTCTGGTAACACATGGGGACAAGTCTTCATGCATTAAGGTCAAATAACTGTCCATGTTAGACACAAATTCACTAAATGAGATTCACTGGTGAGTCCTGGGATTCTGAGGAAGGGAGGATAGCTCTGAGAAATGGAGAATAACTGCTGGAAATGGCCAGCCCCAGGCATCAGCATGAGGGCAGGTACCTGCACAGTGTGACACAGAGAGCCTTCTGCTCCCATATAACGTCTTAACTTGATTTGCCTAAAATGTTTGCTTTTTTGGCAATGGTGGTCCCATGTTCAATGCCAAGGGAGAGGAAGAAAAAAGGAGAGATGGTGTGGGGAAGACAGAAAGTAGTACTTTTGTATTTGCACTCTGTTTCAGGTGTCACTCTTCACCCAGCTCTTTAAATCAGTAGACCAAGCCAGACACTGTGGATAACAACATGCAACTCTGAGTCATTGTTCTAGATTCCTCTGAGTTTTTCCACGATTGGGCTTGTTCTGAGCTCCATGGTGTAGTGATGTCTGGCTACATTCCCCTGTTTTGCTATCTGACTCTGACTGCTTTTGGTGAATAGTTTTTGGAATCCTCTCTTGGTGAACTGAATTTCATCTTCTGGCTCTTTTTCATTTTCTGTTGGCTAAGCAGTGTTTGTTGGTACTAGATGGAGAACAACTCACTTCAGCACTAAAATCTTACAATCTGGGTTCTGGGACATTTCTCTTCAAACCCAGTGTTACACCACCCTCATCCCACGTGGCATCACTGGGAGAAATAGTTTCGCTATCACCTGTCAGAAGTTGTCCCACTCTTCACTTAGCAAGTGAAATCACTGACCCTGACTCCAGACTGACCACTGCTCTGGCTCCTAAAAACTTTTGGGGGAAATCTAAAATGCTGCACTTATCCTTCAATGTTTCCCTATTAGAGGGATGAGAGAGGCAAGGGTAAATCCAAACTCTATGATCACAGCCTCTAATCAGATTTGCTAACATAGCCAGCCCTGTTGGTGAAACTCAAGTGAGGAAGCCTCAGGATTGTACTTATTATCAGCCAGAGGAGATGAACCATTAGTTTCCTGGAGAAGGTTTTACATTTTCAAGACTACAGCAGCTCTTTTCTTAGATGGTTGAAGTCTAAGTTTCTAATTTTCAAAGTACTATACTCAATTCCCACCAATGAGAAGATGGGCTGCCGAAAGGCAGGCTGGAGGTGTCCAGCCAATAAGTATAACTGATGGAATTTTGGTCACTCATCAATTGTTCACTGAAATGAACAAGCACAAGATATAATGAAAGGAAGGGGATTTTATTCCAAAGCCGAAAGATGGAGAAATGGCCAGGCTCATTCCTCAAAGAAACCCTTTCAGATTTTTAGGCTCAGTCTAAGGGTTTAAAGGGGAAATTTGGTGTGGGGGAACTTGCAGGTGTGGCACAGGATGTGTCTTGATGGCTTATCTTGAGTGGTAGTCCTCCCAGAAGTCTGGTTGGTGTTATCTCAGCTGCAGTCAGGTTGTGGATCAACTGTCTTGTGATTTCTCCCAAGTGGAAGGGTCCTGGAGTCAGGCTATTTTAAGATTAGCCCCTGAATCTCTAAGCAAACATACAATCAGTATATATGGTACAAGGGAGTGTCAGGTACATGAAGGGAAAAAAGAAGTTTCTAGGAAAGAGAGAGTGAAAAAAAACTTTAAAATACACTTTAAGGCTACAGTACTTGGTTACAACTTCCTAATTCCTTTCCATTTCTAGGCAAAGTGGGTGATGTATTTGATCTGAATACTTCCTGCTGACTAAGGTTGATATTAACGCTGCTCAGGTGTTGTGTCTAAACTACAAAAGGGAGGCTGTCCTACCATGGTCAAGTTCTTAATGAGAGGTGTCTGACCTCCTGTCCTACCATGCTCAAGTTTTTAAGATTTGTCTGGGTTCCCTTGGTCAGAATGGGGTCCATTGTTACCAGGGTGGCCTGGCTACCTGCCATGGATCCATTACGTCCCTCGGGGGGACACTTACAGCCAAAGGACTTAGAGTCAAGAGACTTTTAGACAATTAAATTTTCTAGGCCATACGGAAATGGAGATGGGCAGGCACTCATCAACCCTTAAAATCTTTATGAGAGCCAAAAGTAGAAGCCCAAAAACAAGGTTACAAAATTGACTTACCTATAAGTTTTGTGTGCTGAGCCACCAGCTATTTAGGAATCTGTATATCCTTTGATGGAGGTTATGAACTGTTTTTATCTCCCATAACTGGCCCTTACAATCTCATGCACCCACTGCTTCTGCAATAGTCCCTGGATCTAGAGGGAGGGTGCTTGGTATTGTACAGCTTTAGCAGAAGTACACTGTCAATGCAAAACAGCTTGGCCCAGTGTGATTGAACAGACCTGTTTTAAAATTCTGGTGATAAAACAAAGCACAAGTAATTTGCAATGTTTTAAATAAAATAGTCATAAACCCTGTACAATGACAGGAAGAGGAAGTTCACAGGTAGCTTAACATTTAAATTTTCTGATATCAAACAGAGGCAAAATTATTAAATAACTCTGCCTACAGGCCTCTTAAGGAGAGAAAAACATGAAAAAAGTGAGATACAGCAAAAGTTGAACTTCTGAGATAGAGTCTGGAAAGTTTTCAGAAAGAAACAGGTTATGAAATTAAAAGTCAAAAACCTCTTGTAAGTTTATAAAGAGGAAGTAAATACCTTAAGAAAACTTTGTTCTAGCACAGCAGACAAATATTTAGAAAGATCTTGATAAATAATATTTTTACCATTTACCACAGGCTTGGACTTGTTTTTTTTTTTGTCCTATACTTCCCTCTTTCCTAAATAGCCAATTATTTTATTTTAGGACAAAAATTTACTATACAAGATCCTTTTTCATATAAAATTATTTTCTTTTTTCATAACGTTCCTTACCAAAAATACATCTTAATATCTATAACTTTCTCTACATCTTTTTCCTATTTACTGGTTCTTTTTTTTTTTTTTTTGAGTTGGAGTCTCACTCTGTCACCCAGACTGGAGTGCAGTGGCCGCTCCTGGCCACCGCAGCCTCGACCTGCTGGACTCCGGCGATCCTTCCGCCTCAGCCTTCCAAGTAGCCGGAATTACAGGCATGCGCTACCATGCCCGGCTGATTTTTTGATTTATTATAGAGATGAGGTCTCGCTGCCCAGGCGGGTCTGGTTCTTTTTTTTACCCTACTTTATAAATTAATTTTAAGTAACATTGGAATTAGCCAATAATTATTTTTCTTTTAATAATAACACATATTTATGTATTTCTTATAATTTTTCATTTATCACAAAAAAACCACATATTAATTTGACATTTTTAGTGGAAAACCTAGGGGGTAAGCAGTTTTAATTATATATCAGATGCAGAGTTCAGAGCAAAGACAATGCCTGGGGCTAAGCCTTGTTATACCTTAAAGGCTCAAATCCAAAGATATAGTTTGTAGACAGCTTAAGCAAATACTTAAGCAAGTATTACAGAAGAAAAGTTTTATATCTTAAACATAAGGCAGAGGTAGTATCTGACCAATGGACTTAGACAAAATGAGTTCTGAAGATGTTTCTATTTTGTTAATAATTTTAAATTATTTTTATTTACTAAAAATTACTAAATTTATGTGAATTAAAATACATTAGAGTTAATGTTTCTATTTTCTGATAAAATATTTTATTTCAATTAGGGTTTTAATATATTTTGGAGATGCATAGACAAATAGACACAAATAGAAGCAGATTTTATAGATTTATAAGATTTTTATTGCCAATTTTTAAAAAGTTATTTTCCCACATTAGACTATCCTTCTCTTGAATATTTGTTCTATGCCCTAAACAACTGTGAAGGAGCAGCTCTAAATTTGCTTCTCCAAAGACAAGACTCTGGTAAAAACAAGACAATATTTACATGTCAAAGGCATATAACTTACATTTAAACAAAGTAAGGTTTGCTATGAAACTTTAAGCCATTGTTTTCCCATAAAGTTCCTAGTAGTTTAGATGCAGAGACAAAATACTCTTATAAATGGATATTTTCTTAAAGATGTAAGTTTCTTTCTTTCTTTTTTTGGCAGAGTTAGCTGAAGTTTTATTTGGGGGGAAAAACCCCAAACACAATCGAATTAGTTCTTAGCTGGGGTCACGGACAAGAGGGGGATACCCCAGGCAGTAAACTCCCCCCAGGAGAGGGCTGAGTCTCAGGAGGGGTTCCCGTCCTCTAGGCTACCCCCTGCAAAGCCATCTCCCTCACAGGCTCTGGGGCGGTCCCAGGAGGGGGCAGACTGGGAGGGGCTGCGGTGGCCGTTCACTTGGGCAGGACATCAGAGGACTCAGACACCAGTTTCCCATCACGGGTCTCGATCTTCTTCACCACCACGGCCCTGGAGGAGCTGGTGCGGCTGAAGATGCTGGAGCCCCCACCAGAGCCAAAGCCAAAGCCGTAGCTGAGGCCAGAGCCATAGGGTGAGCTCAGGCCACCTGCGTAGCCACTGGTGGTCTTGGTATGGATACTCATGTTCTGCATGCCAGACTCCAGCCGGCTCTCCTCGCCCTCCAGCAGCTTCCGGTAGGTGGCGATCTCGATGTCCAAGGCCAGCTTGACGTTCACGAGCTCCTGGTACTCACGCCAGCTGCCGCGCCATGTCCTGCTTGGCCCGCTGCAGGGCGGCCTCCAGCTCGGCCAGCTTGTTGTTGGCGTCCTTAACGGCCATCTCCCCACGCTGCTCTGCATCTGCGATGGCGGCCTCCAGGGAAGCCCTCTGGCCTTTAAGACCCTCGATCTCAGCCTGCAGCCGGCTGCTGTTCCGGTTCATCTCGGAGATCTCCGTCTTTGCGACACAAGTCATCCCCGTGCTTCCCGGCCAGCGTCTGCAGCTCCTCGTACTTGGTCTGGTACATGCTCTTGGCCTCGGCCCGGCTGCGGTTGGCGATCTCTTCGTACTGGGCGCGGACCTCAGCGATGATGCCGTCCATGTCCAGGGAGCGGCTGTTGTCCATGGACAGGACCACGGATGTGTCCGAGATCTGGGACTGCAGCTCACGGATCTCCTCCTCGTACAGCTGCCTGAGGAAGTTGACCTCGTCAGTCAGCCCCTCCAGGCGAGACTCCAGCTCCACCTAGTTCATGTAAGTTTCATCCACATCCTTCTTGATGAGGACGAATTCATTCTCCATCTCTGTCCGCCTTTTGATTTCATCCTCGTACTTGTTCTTGAAGTCCTCCACCAGGCCCTGCATGTTGCCCAGCTCCGCCTCCAGCTTCAGCTTCTCCTGGCCCAGCGTGTCCTGCTGCCGCCGGAGGTTGTTGATGTAACTCTCCAACATGTTGTCCATATTGCTATGGGCCGTCTTCTGCTGCTGCAGGAGGCTCCACTTGGTCTCCAGCATTTTGTTCTGCTGCTCCAAGAACCGCACCTTGTTGATGAAGGAGGCAAACTTGTTGGGGGTCCTTATCTGCTCCTTCTCCTGGGTGCGCACCGCCTGGATGTTGGGGTCCACCTCCAACTTAAGGGGGCTCAGCAGGCTCTGGTTCACGGTGACGGCTGTGATGCCACCGGCCCCTGTGTAGCCTCCACCCAGGCCCAGGCCGGCACCCAGGTCGCCCCGGAAGCTGCTGCTACTGCCCACCCAGGAGAAGCTTGAGGAGCTGACGCGGGTGGCGGGGCCGCTGGTGTAGGAGCCGCTGCTGAAGCCCCAGGAGGCAGAGGTGGACATCTTGTAGGACTTCTGGGTTACCCAGATGAACATGGCGGAGGCTGGAGTGGAGGCAGGCGGACCGAAACGGGAGTAGCCGAGAAGGAGCTGAGAAGCTGCTTCGAGATGGGGCGGATGTAAGTTTCTTTTACAAAAGAGTTTCTTCTTCCTCTTCCTCTTCTTCTTCTTCTTCTTCTAGCTGTGACACTATTACATCTTTCTTTTATTTAACCTTTTCATCAATTGTTTAGAGTGAGAGATTGCTAAAATCTTTTTTTTTTTAAGTCTGTATTTTGGCCATTGATGATTGCTAGACTAGTCATATAAATCAAACAATAAATCAAAATATTGCAGATGAAACAGTGATTTTTACCTTTTGTTCATTGGAACGCACAGGACAAGAGAGGCCAGGAGCCTGGTTGGTAAGAAATCCTTACTTCTTTGCTGGCAAAAACAGGCTTTTGGATTCTCTTTACTGTGGTTTCCAGAAGAGAAGAAATGCTTTGTGCCTCCTGTTTGTGATGCCAAACTGTGGGGGCCATGGTTGTTGACCCCCTGAAGGTTTAGGGGAAAAAATCACTGGCATGAGGCAGATTGATTAATAGGAGACAAGGTATGTGAATTTATTTAACATGTATACAGAGGAGACATCATTATAAAGATCCAACTTATCAGTTAGTTAAAAACTGAATTATAATTAAAAATCACGAGTTAAAAATTGAATTATAGCTGAGTAGCAAAGGATTCTACCTAGCCCAGTCTTATTACACAGTTGCATCTCTTTCTAGAAGGTGGCATTACAAATAGGCTTCTTTACTTAATTTATGAGTACTCCTCCATTTTTAATCCAAATTAGTACCTTGTAGCCAGATCCTACAGCTTTCACCTTGGAACTCTTGCCATGAGATAATATCACAAACTCACCATTTTATGAAAGATGGCTGGTTCTAAATTTCTGACAAAATCAGGAACTGTGCATAATGGCTAAACTTTGCTTGCCCTGATGATAGATAATCCAAATAAAGGCTGTGGACCAAAAATGTGGGTAAAGCAGTTTCTGTGGGTATTAAACTTTTTTTTACCCTTTTTATCTCTTTAGTGTTAAATAAGCTTTTAATGTTTATGTTTTAGCTTTAACTGGTTGAACTGCACAAGAAAAACAAAATTTCCAAGTAACCTTGAAAGAGTGAATTTTATCCCACCAGTAACTTAATAACAGCACTTTCAAAGCAAGCAGAAAAAGGAAGAGAGAAATAGAGTTTTAGAAGATTCTACTTAACTCTACAATTGTAAGTTAACCATTTAAGCTCTAGATTTTTTTGCTGTAATTTGCCTATTAGTTTTAAATGGGTAACAACATGTAACAAGCTTGAGACACAGAAAACTTGGTATGCCTTCCAGGGTAATAGGGTCACATATAAAAACAGACGCAGACACACACACACACACACACACACACACACACACACACACACACACACACAGTTACAGACACAGAAAACTTGGTATGCCTTCCAGGGTAATAGGGTCACATATAAAAACAGACACACACACACACACACACACACACACACACACACACACAGTTACAGATTCAAATGCACACTTTCAGACTGATTCCCACCAAGGGGAATGGGCAAAAAGTCCTGAGACCCTGTCTCAAACACAATCAGCCCCAAAAGCAGCTAAGTCCAAATGGAGCAGAGCCCAAGTGGTGCCATAGATGGTGTTGGGAGCCAGCCTTGGAGGCCCACCTGATTGACAGGGTCCTGGTGGGCCGAAGACCCCGGGCCGCAGGCGAGCCCAGGAAGTTGAGGCCCTTCTGTCTTCCACCTTTGCTGTTTGATACCGTCAAAGAATTCTGTGCAGTCGTGGAAGAAGAAAATGGCATGTTTAGTGAAGTACTCACAGCTAACCTGAGAATGTCATGGTTCATTTTTCCATTTTCCACTATGCTGTTTGGCCTTTTCTAACATATGCAAGGGTTAAACTCTGAAGCACATCAAGAATGCTTTCTTTCACTTGGTTATAAGTTACTAGATATTGCTTAAGTAATAAATGATATAAGTATATTCACTCCTTATTTGATTTAGAATTATGTAGTTTAGTGTTTAGACATAAGGATTTTTAGAAGCACAAGTTTATAGTAAGTCCATTGTGTATTCATTATAAGTTCTAACACTTACCTTGGAGTTATGTAGGTGACTTATAACACTGTTTTCACTGACTTAGGATAAAGATTATCGTTAAGGTTTTTACTTAATTCAATAGTTAAAACTCTAAGTTAACATTTATAGAGTGGGTTTTCACTAAACTCATAATATACTAATCAGACACTTTATGATAGATCAGCTAAAGACAGAAAGCAACCTTGGGGGGCCTGGGAAACATTACTAAAAACTTCTTTTGAGTTCTCTTTAGAAACAAGCACTGCAAGATAAGAGAAAAGTAACGAGGACATCTGGACAAGGGAGGCGATCACGGGACTCTGAAGGACATAAAAGCCTAAGATGGGAAAATTCCTGACACATGAAGAAATGTACACTTAAAGAAACTTTCTTGAGACATTTCAAAGACTGTAATTCAGGACATTGGACTGAAAGTATCATTGTTGGTTTTATGAATAAGACTTGTTGTCTGACTGTTTATGGGAATCTTGGTTTGTTATTGCTAAGACCACTAGATGGTAACTTTTAGAAGATATGTACGTGAAGGAATTTTCTTTGTCTTGCCCCTTTACGAATGGTATAAAAGCTCTTTGTTAACTAACATTAAATTGTCATCTGTTCAGGAAGCAGTTGTCTGAGTATATTATCTTCATCCTTCGCCTATCCATCTCTCCTTCAGATCTCACAACCCTTGAGGTCGCAAGTAAGTGGTACCGTAGATGGCATATACACCCAGAAGATGTCCTGAATGGCTAAGTCCGAACAGAGCAGAGCTCAAATGACATCACAGAGGAGACAGATTTTCCAGGTGCACTTCTGGTTAACTTACCCAGATCTGAAGCCTGTCACCTTCCTTGCATTAGTGAAGCATAGTAGGCAGGCGGTGCCACTACAGGGAAAGAAGGGAGGTCCCATAAGACAAAAACATCTAGAGTCTCAGCTGTGGGAGTCAGCTAGCCATGAGCTGTAGTGTCCACAGGTGACTGGCACCTTACCAGTAGTTAAATCAAGCATAGAGACTAAGCACTCACAGTGTGCACCTCCTCACACTGGCCATCAAATTTGTAACTGAAATAAGCTCAGCCACTTGTTGCTTGTATATCATAATAAACAAGCAAAAGATCTAATGAAAAGCTGGTGGTTTTATTCCAAAAGCTGGCAGATGGGGAAATGGGTAGGCTCATGCCTCAAAAAAACCCTTTCAGATTTTCAGGTCCAGTGCAAGGGTTTAAAAGGGGAAACTTGGTATGGGGAAACATGCAGATGTGACACAGGATATGTCTTGATGGCTTATTTTGAGTAGTGGTCCTCCCAGGGGTCTGGTTGTTGTTATCTTAACTGCAGTCAGGTTGTGGATCAGCTTTCTTGTGACTTCCCTGAAGTGAGAGGGTCCTGAAGAAAGGCTGTTTTAAGATTAGCCCCTGGGATTTCTAAATAAAGATATGGTCAGATAAGCATGCATGGTGCACAGGAGTGTCTGGTAGATAAAGGGAAACAATAACATTTCTAAAACATGTTTCAATGCTTAAGACTTAGAGAGAAGAAACATTCTTTTTAAAAAAATTTTTTTTATTTTTTTGTTTTTTTGAGTTGGAATCTCACTCGGTTGCCCAGACTGGAGTGCAGTGGCTGCTCCCGGCCACCGCAGCCTCGCCTGCTGGGCTCCGACGATGAGAAGAAACATTCTTTAAAATACATTTTAAGGCTGAGATACTTGTTTACACAAGAGGCCTGGACATTGCTTCAGTACTGCCCAGCCCACCAGGAGGGAGCTGACGCCGTCAGGGTCTCTACCACACCTTTTGCCCTTTCTACCTCTGTGGAAGCTAAGGCAACTTCAGTTTGGACACTAATCGACTATGTTGACTTCTGATTAACTCCAGTTCCAGGAAGGTCTCTGAGATTTCTACTTTATTTACTGTTTACTGTAAATCCTGCCCTTAGGCAAATTCCTTCTAGAGCGTGTATACCCTTTTCTTACGGTATACAAGCTTTGGGTCTGAGGGGGTAATGGCGTGGGGATCCACTAATTCACAGCCACCAAAGACATGGCTCTGTTTTCTAAGTTCCTTCTTTCCAAGAAACTGGGTATGCCAGCCTTTTTCTTTAGCTTCTCAACTCTTTTAACCTTTGGGTATAGGTTTGCATTGACCCACTCACAGCAAACAACCACCCATTCTTTTAGGTTGAACTAAAGCTGAAATGATGGAGATAGGCAGAAATTATGTACTTAAAAAATTACCTAAGAGGTAGAATTGATCAGGACTTGGTGACTGCCTAAATGCTTTGGGTTAGAAATCTAGGAGTATACAGTATAACTCCTGGGTCTCTAAGAACTAACTAGGATGGTGGCAGATCAGATACAAGGAAGA
This sequence comes from Cephalopachus bancanus, assembly GCA_027257055.1. Classification (NCBI taxonomy): domain Eukaryota; kingdom Metazoa; phylum Chordata; class Mammalia; order Primates; family Tarsiidae; genus Cephalopachus; species Cephalopachus bancanus. The sequence continues at coordinate 1,137,859 of JAPVLO010000203.1, read as the reverse complement.
AGAAAATTAGTTTGGTCATTCATTCCTTCTTTTAACAGATGTTTGTTAATTATATTTTTATTAATTATTTTAACAGAGTAAGGTATTAATCTATTACTTAAGTTTCTGCTTATTATTTTAATTTTTTTATTAACATTTATTTTCTACTACATGCCAGGCACTAGACTAGATGTTGAAGATCCAGCAGTTAAAAAAATAGACAAAATCTTTGCCATGATGTGGTTTGTATCCTACCAGAAGGAGGCAAATTTTTTGGTTTGAGACAGGTTGCAATGTCTTTTAGACATATAAGAAAAGATGCTGAGTCAGCAACTGGGTGTTCACTGTGGTTTTCAGAAGAAAGCCCTAGGTTACAGATGTCAGTGTGGCATCCTCACCAACTGAAAGTACATTTAAAGTCATAAGAATGGATGAGGTCACTAAAGAAGTGAGAAAAGACAGAGAAAAAAAGAGTTTCAAAAACTGAGCCTGGAAGCAGTAAGCAGTAAGCGGCCAAGAAGATGAGAAGGAAGAAGCCAAGGGATGCAAGAAGGAGTGGACAGAGGTAAGGGGAAAACCAGAGAACTGGGTGTCCTGGAAGCCAAGTGAGGGAAGCATAGTAAGGATGGAAGGGTTCTAAAACTGTGCCTGATGACGCTGCAGGGTCAATGAAGATTTCCCATTAGACTTAGCTAAGTTGATAATTGGTGATCCTGACAAGAACAGTTTGGTTTTAGTGGAGTGGAGGGGATGAATGAATGCATATTTGGAGTAAAATCAACAGAGGAGGCAGTGACTGAACAATGGTGAATACACATCACTATCTGGGAGTTTTCCTTGAAGAGAATCAGAAAAACAGGGACAATAACTGGAGAGGAAAATGAAATTGAAAGAGGTTTTCTTGTTGTTTTCTTAAGATAGGAAAATTATAACATATTTATAAGAAGATGGGAATGACCCCAGAAGAGTGGAAGCACTGGATAATGTCTAGAGAGGGAGTAATTTCTAGACACATGTTTCTGAGAAGATAAGAGGGGATGAGATTGCACACACTTCCAGGCTTACCAAGGAATAGGCACAGCATATCCTCATTAGTACGAAAGAGGGCGTGGCACATGGGCACAGACAGAGCCAGGTGAGTGACAGTTGGTGGGAGAGTCTGGAAATTCTCTGATTGCTTCTATTTATTCAGTGATATGAAAAGCAATCATCAAATGAGCACAAGAAAAGAGGAGGTGGTAGTGGAGATTCGAGGAGACAGAAGGAATGACATAGACCTCTTTTTGAGTGGGAGAGTGAAATGTGATACTAAAGGGCTCACTGAAGTTTTTGTCTTTCCATTGAAAGTATGACCAGTGTGCATGAGTTGAGTGTTCTCTCTAGCTGGGTTCATCTCTGTGGTTCAGCTGCTGAGTAGAGGAGAGTTGAATTTAACAAAAGATGGGCCGATGATGACAATGAGACAATGGGTCAAGGCAGTTGGAGACAATGAAGGGAGTGATTAAGCTAGGTTGGGGAGAAAGGACAGGAATCCTCACTGGTAGGATCAGTGGTCTATAAGAAGTAAGGCGACAGGAAGTGATAAACAGAGTGGGTTGCTTGGCGTTGGACCTGTGGAGGCATTTCTCTTCCTTGCAGTACTAAAGCCCAAGATGTGCTGAAGTTGAGGAGTTCACAAGATATTAATTCAGGTTGAGATCACCAGAACCGGTTAGCAAAATGGATTAGGAAGGTCAGGGTTGAAGGTACAGTTGTTATTTGGTGCAAGTGGCAGTTGAAACCATGGAAGTGACATGGTCAGAATTGTCAAGGAGTCCAGAGTGGGAGAAGATATAAACTTCATTTGTTGGTCTGAAACAGAGACCAGTGAGCAGTAGAAGCAAAACTGTAAGTCTCCTAAGGAGACACAGCACACTTGTACACACAGATATTGAGGGAACCTAGATTGAGACAATGTCCTGTGGGTTTATAGGCTTTGAGACTCCATGCATTTATGTTCAAACTTCACCACTTACAACATTTGCCAAAAAGCTGCACTGGTTTTTCACATTCCCAGAAATTATAAATATATCAGCATAATCACTCATTAAAATTGCCCATTGAAAGAGGAAAAACAAAATGAAGTCTTAAGCTTGAGTTCATATTTTTTTTTTTTTTTTTTTTTTTTGAGTTGGAGTCTCACTCTGTCGCCCAGACTGGAGTGCAGTGGCCGCTCTCGCCCACCGCAGCCTCGACCCGCTGGGCTCCGGCTCCTCAGCCTTCCAAGCAGCTGGAACTACAGGCGTGCGCTACCACGCCCGGCTAAGTTTTGATTTATTGTAGAGATGAGGTCTCGCCAAGTTGCCTAGGCAGATCTCGAACCCGCGGGCTCAGGCAATCCACTCACCTCAGCCTCCCAAAGGCGTGGGATTACAGGCTGAGCCACCAAGCCCGGGGAGTTTATATTTCTTAGTAAAGGAATATAGAGCTGGTTTTGAGCAACGGGACCCAGTGAGTGTCCTGCAATTTAAAAAGGCCTGAAGCACCAGAGATTTTTAGAATATTTGCTGTAATGTAACTCATTTTTGTATTGATATCCTTCAGGAAAAGGCTAATTATTGTTGATTCTCTAAACTGAATTACCAGCAGTGTAGTTTCTTAAGCAGATTTGTGTGTGTGTGTGTGTGTGTGTGTGTGTGTGTGTGTGTGTGTGTGTGTGTATTACTCCTCGGTGAGTTCACTATCTTTCTTCAACACAAGAGCCTCGAATGTCTTATTTTCAAGTGAAGGCACCAATAACAACACTCTCTTTGCTAGTTTACCCTTGCAGCTCTTGAACTGTGACAAGTGCAATAGTGGAGCACACTTTGTGGAGATGAAACTCATACCCTACAGCTTCTTCACCATAGATCTTGAATCTTCCACATGTCTGGGTGTCACATGGAAGGCTCTTTAAAACACAGTGTTCTGGGATCCACCCGCAGAGATTCTGATTTACTAGATCTAGAATAAGACTTGTGCGTTTCCATTTCTAACAAGCTGACAGTTGACGCCAGTGCTACTAGTCTCAGAACTGCATTTAAAGAACCACTGCCAACACCACACAAGGGAAGATGAGGGCTTTTTTTTTTTTTTTGTCTAGAGAGCTCAACTCTCAACAGAGCCCTAAGGTTAAATCCTAAATACTGATGTACACCTATATTAGTTTGGTAGGGCTGCTGGAACAAAATACCACAAACTGGGAACCTTAGACAATAGACATTTATTCTCTCATGGTTCCGGAGACTACAAGTCCAAGATCAAGGTATCAGTAGATTGATGTCTTCTGAGCCACCTCTCCTTGCCTTATAGATTGGTCTCCTTCTCACATGGCCTTTGCTCTGTATGTCTATATCCTAATTTTCTCTTGTAAGGACACCAGTCATGTTGGATTAGGGCCCACTCTGTTGACCTAATTTTAACTTAATTACTTCTTTAAAAAGTCACATTCTGGGGTACTGGGAGTTAGGGTTTCAACATATGAATTCTAGGGGACAAGTCAACTTATAACAGCACCTCCCTAAAGTCTTAACTCCATGAAAAGTGAGCATCTGTTACAAGTACTACTGAGAAAGGGCAGCAATGGAAGAAGACCCTGAATGTCCTGCAAATCCAGGGGGCCTCATAGCAAACTGACAGGTATGAAATTAGCATTAGGTGTTCTCCGGGTGGTGTCTGAGCAGTAAGATTGGTGGATTCCACTTCTGGCAGAAAATTCTAAGTGGAAGAGGCAGTTCCACTTCTCTCAGCCTCACATTGTTAAAAGCCTTCTCCCTGTCAGCCCTACATTGCCAGGTTCATTCTATGAATGTTTACCAAGCTCTTACTAATGCCAGGCTGTGTTCTAGTAGTTGATGATGCAGCAGTGACCAGAAAATATCCCAATATTTCTGCCCTCCTGGAACTTACAGTCTAGAGGGAAGACAGACTCTAAGCAAATACAAAAGTGGACATGATGTTTAGTGGTGACAAAAGTTATGAAGAAGAGTAAGGTAGGCAAATTGAGAGTGATGGAGGCTGCTACTTTAGAAGTCATGGTCAGTCTTTCCCGAGGAGGTGACCCTGATATGCCCATGGCTTCACATTCAGGAATCCAGGGTCCCGTCTCACTTCTTCAGGCAAAATCTGCTCTAGCAAAAAATTCTATATGTGGAAAAAATTTGAGCAGACCAGTCTCTGAGAAAAGACACACTTGTACAAACACACACACAACAAAAAATACAAAATGTACTTGGGAGCTAAGTCCCCCATTCCCTTTTCAAAGCTTTTATTTTAGACCAGGAGTCCTTAAAAATCACTTGGTAAGGGGCCTCTTTGAGAATCTAGTGAAATCTATGGACTTTTTACCCAGAGAAGTGCATGTGAGCTATGCGGGCCATTTTATGCATAGCTTTAAGGGTTTTATAGATTCTATAGATTCATGAGGTCTTCTATGGACTCAAATAGGACCTTTATTTATGGTAATAATACGGATAGTTAGAGCTAGTTTTTTTTAACACTTACCAGGCAGTTCGTTGAAGCTTTTGTATTCATTAGCTCATCTAATCCTCACAAAATGACCAGTCATAATTATCCTGGTAGCCTACTGCCGATGAGGAAACAGGCTCTGAAGGGGAAAACAAGGTCATAGACTCTTTAGTGGCAGAACCATGGTTGACAGAAGGATCACAGTCACAGTAACCAGGCACTATGGTCTCTACCTTTTTTTTATTTTGAAATATTTTTAGATTTACAGCAGAGTAATAGGATAGGCTTCGCATATACCATTCACCCAGCTTCCCCCAATGTCAGCATCTCACATAACCATGTCTTCTTTATCAAAAGTACAAAAAGTGATACCAACCAACTTAATTAGACAGGATTGGGCACATTCAGGGTGGTATGGCCACAGAGCCAGCCAATCTAACTAGTAGGAAGACCAGATAAACTGCTATACAAGCAAGCACAAGAACCACAAGCAAAGAAATCTTGGTTTGCAGGCAGAGTTCCACACAACTGGCTTATCTGTGACGTTCGACTGAATGACATCAGAGTATTTGGGATTCTTCACAAAATCAAGAAAAGCTTAATGAGATTCAGAGTTGTCTTTAAGAGTTAGTAAAAATTCTTCTGGTAGTATTATTTTGGGCACCAGGATAGAAAGAGACCTGGAAATATCTGGGAGGGAGAAGTGGAACATTAGAGAAGCCACAGAGTATGGCAGTCAGGAGTGCAGGCTCTGAAAACAAGGGTACCTGGAGTGGAGCTTATTACTTCTATAGCCTTTGGCATGTAACTTGCCCTTATGACTTCATTTTCCCATTTATGAAATTGGAAGAACAATAATCTTACATCAAAGTGCTGTTGAGAAGATTAACTGAGTTAAGAGAGCACTTTGAATAGTGCCTGGAATAAAGTAGGTTCTTAATAAATTTTAGTGATAATTATAATATTATTTAATATAATACGTTATATATTAGCATAGAAATAATAATATAGTAGCTTATGATAAATACTCTCAAAGTTCACTTTCCTATTTTTCTCATGGGATTTCTAGAAAGTTCATTGGGATAGGTGTCCCATTGCTGCCCTTTTTATTGGTCTCCCTTCTCCCTTTTTTCCTTCATACTCCCCCTTTTACCAATGGGCCATTATTAATCCATAACCTGTGGTTCAAGGACCCTGGTATATATACACATTCTTCAACATGGAGCACATACAAGATGGAACAAACTCTCTTTTGTTTATTGATTTTTCTCTTAGAATACCTTTAATATATTATTAAGCCAAAAAAAACTTTTCCACTCAAATAAGAACATGACACAATGAAAGGCATTAAAGTGACCTTTTCACTCTGTGCCCCTGATGGCTTTCTGAGCTTCACAGCAATGGAGTTCTATTCTACTCCTTCCTTCAATAGTTGTTAGAGCTGAGTGGCAGGGGTTATATCAGAGCACTCTACATGTCCAGTCACATGAGATGTGGAGCAGAGACTAGGCTATATATTTACCACATTCTCATTCTGCATGCATCATCTGGGTATTGCAAGCGTGACTTCTAAGGCTTCTAGGGTCAGGTCTGTAGGAAGTGGCTTACTCTCCCCTCATGCTGCAGGAGAATGAGTACCAGTCTCTCTCACAGATAGAGCATCATTGGATTCCCAGTCCTAGATGTTGACACTTTTCCCCACTTTGCCCGGTTTACTGCTTCCTCACTGAGGAAAGAACAAGATTTCTCCTCAGTCATGTTTTTATTAAGAGTCTGAAATTGTATCCAACAGGTTAGCCTGTCGCAGCAGTGGTGGGAGATGCAAAACACTTGGGTCAGAGACAAAGGACTCTATTATTACAGCACAGCAGACAGTATGAGCTTTATGTTCACACTGGTTCTCTTGCCTCCAAGTCAGCTGGGAGGGATGTGCTGCACATATAGTGGGTTTGTATCAGCTGAATAATCCCAAAGTTAGAAAGTCCCCAATCTTATAAAGAAGCTTCTAGCACACAGGTTCAACCTCTGCCCTGTGGTACATTATCTTTATTGTCCTAGTCAGGAAATAAATATTCTCTCTTCCTCAGAGGGACGTGCTATTTCCATCTTTAAGGGCTTATTGCTATTCAGAAGTCCATTTAAGGTAGCCTGGAAATAGGCTGTCAATGTCTCATCACAAGGGTGCATAAGTTCAGAAGACCCATCGAGAATTGTCTTCCAACAGTTTTTTAAAACATTCCTGGCTAACCAGGTAAAGACTGTTCAGACTCAGGATTGTGCTGATCTTCGTGATCAAGGAAGAACTCTCTAGAGGGCTATACTGGGACATGTCCGGACATGATGAGAAAAATATGCTGGGGAGTTCTTACTTTTGGGGGCTAATTGTTCAAAACCATTGGCTTCTTATTGAGTATCTAAAACCTCCTGAACTTGGGGCAGGGTGTATTAATCAGTCTTAGTTTATATGTTTAGTGTCCTTTAATTCATACCTCACAATCAAGAAGGCACACAGATGCTAAGGCTTGGTTAAGATGCAATTCACAGTGATTCATCTTGAACAGTTTCTCGGCCTTTTAAAATTATGCCCCACAATAAGCCATTTTAGATCTATTTTTCCCTAATCCACTCCCAATCCCACCCCATGAAATTTTAATACATGTAGTATATCTGTTTATGGATAGAAACCATTGTAATACTGGAGTTTTCTTGTACACCAAGAACCAATTTTTACCTCCTTGGGGGTGATACCATTCATGTTGAGAATGCATGATCTAGCAAACTCTTGTGTTTCTCCTGGTTCTCTGAGGAACAGATGCCAAGGCAAGTTAAACGTGCAAGATTGTATTAGGAGAAATACGGTATTTGTGTGACCATGCAGGAGGGTCGAAGCCAGATAAGGCATTTTTCTAGGCTGAGACCATAGAGGCCCCATTGGATGAGATAGCCAAATGTGGACCCAATGTCATTCATGGTTGATTGGCATATGAAAATATCTGATACTTGCTGTCTAGCACAGTTTAGCATGCCTCTCTCTGTATTCATGGGTGACACCATGAACCTCATGGAGAAGACACCAAAACTCTTTGGTTGGAGTGGGCTTGGGGGAGACACATGGAATAGAACCAAGAGCTTTTTGAGGCTTGACTGGTCTAACAAGAGGCTCGGTCCTTTGATGGCACGTGCCCTTCTAAAGTTTTTGCAATGTCACCTGTCAGCAGTGCTTTCTCCCTCGTGAAAAGTAGAAGATGGGGCCTCCTTTGTCAAAGGAGACTCCAAGAATATGCCTGAAAATTCACTCTTTCCCTGTTAAAAGAGAAACTTGTGAATTTGCTCCTCTACAATATCTGCCAATGCCTCATCACAATTCAGGCACCCCAAGCTGTTTGTTTCCCTGACTGTGGGCAGCTTCATGTTCTCTTGCAATTGAATTCATTGTAATAACAGGGTGAATCCCTCAAGCTTCTCAAAATGCATGAGGTGGGTTAGCAGAACCAAGGTTTATGAGATTTCCACCAGCACTTGGCTAATCCTCACAAAATTCATCTCACCTCATGACACTCTCCGCTCTTCAATGTCATATGTAAAAATATTTCTAACCTCATCAAAAATTGGGAGTCCTTCCGTCCTGTTTCTGCCAGGTGGTCAATAATTTAGCACATGCTTCCTCAGCGGTTTCCAATCTGCCAAAAAATCGCTCCAGAGCAAGCAGCTACTTCAGTTTCATGACTTTTATGCCATGTAAACTCTCTACAATTCTAAACTCTCTACAATTCCCGGCATATCCTAACCTCAGAGACATTTTATTCCTGTAACAGTTCCCTGTTATGTTTCAACCTTACTTCAGATTCCTTATTCACTGGGACCTACTGAATCCTCATCTCACCCTACACTCATCCATCTCAAAATAATGAGCTTTATATTTCAGGTAATTCAAGCATAGTCACATGGCTTATCCTACTTCTGTCAGCCTAATATCCTGAAGAAAAGAGGTTTGGATATGATGTGGGTTGGGGTCCTTCCCCTAGGCTTAACATATCACTTGTGTATCTTTCACTTTCTAGAGTAATACAAACTTAAAAAAAGGTCTTTGTAGGCTATTTACCAACCCTTAGCATAACTTTAAACAATGCTATTATGTTAAACAATCTCTTTTCCACAAGGATGGAGGGAACAAAGACCTATGCCCTGCTATACCAACTTTGTTTCTGACTGAGCCCTGAAGTCCCACCAGGGAACAAAGACCTGAGCTGCTAGAGCAGTTCCAGATTAGAAAATGGGGCAGACTGGCTGGCTTCTTAGAACAGGGAAGGGGATTCCCTTAGACTGATTTATGTTAAAAAGCGAAACCTTTCAAACATTCCATTCTAGGGGAACCTCTGAGCTGGGTTTGCCTGAATGATAAAGTTAAGAGTCTGTCCTTTATTTATTTATTTATTTATTTTATTTTATTTTTTTTTGAGTTGGAGTCTCACTCCGTCGCCCAGACTGGAGTGCAGTGGCAGCTCCCGGCCACTGCAGCCTCGACCTGCTGGGCTCCGGCGATCCTTCCACCTTAGCCTTCTGAGTAGCCGGAGCTATAGGCACGCGCTACCACGCCTGGCTAGTTTTTGATTTATTGTAGAGATGAGGTCTCGCCAAGTTGCCCAAGCGGGTCTCGAACCCGCTGGCTCAGGCAATCCACTCACCTCAGCCTCCCAAAGTGCTGGGATTACAGGCTGAGCCCCCGAGCCCAGCTAGAGTCTGTCCTTTATTCACGAAGTTTCTCTTGTTCATAAATAGGAAGTTTGGTGTCAGAAAATGTTATACCATTGCATGAGTTAGGAATACATTTAGCAGCAAATAATAGAAAATGTAACTCAGAGTGGCTGCAACCTTATGATATCTATTTTTTACTGAATGATAAATCTGAAGGCAGTTGGATTCTAGATGGGTGCAACAAATCAATCCGGAGCTGGTGAATACATCTGAGATTTTCTTGTCCTTCCCTTAATGATGCCAGTGACTACTTGTGCACTAGATTTCAGAGCTTCATAGGACTGTGCCCAAAGGTAGGAATTAGGAGAGTGGCCAGAGCAGTAAGACAGAACAAAGAGTGAGCAAAATAGCAAGTGAGAGAAGGTTTTTCTGGTGACCCTTTCATTCCATTTGGGAGGAAAATCTTTTCTGGAAGTGCTCCCGCAGACTTCATCTTACATTTCACTGGTCTGAATTGAGCCAATACTGCCCCTAGATCAATCACTTAAGAGGAGATGGTGTCCAGATGCTTGACTGAGAACAACCACAGTTCATCTCCTGGGATCTGGCACACTGCCACCTGGACAAAACCAAGCTTTGTTAGCAAAGAAGAAATGAGGCAGATAGCAGTGTTTGCTATGCACAGAGGCAGAGCTGATAGTTAACTGGTGCGTGATTCTGGTGTATCTTTTTGGACTTGGCAGTACAATTCTTTACCCTTGTTAAATATTGTGAAAATTATCCCTAAATGAAAGGACTTTGGGGATTATCAGTTCCAAATTCTTGCATGCCCTTCCCACCCTGCCAAAATCATTTATTACACTGATGTCAATTACCTGAGGTACCGTATCCTACGGTAGAAAAGCAAATACCCATGAGCTGCAGGGAGATCAGGACTGGGTCTCCACCATCATTTCCCAAGTGCCTTTTATTGTGTTTAGCACAAAAAGGCACTTTAAAAATATTTTCTGCTTGAATTAATATGATGGACCTTCATATTATAGATGAGCACACTTCTTAGGCTCACTGAAAAGGAATAGTAAGTTCTAGGTCATTCTGCAAGTCATTCCCAGAACCAGAACCACAACTTGGTTCTTTGGATTTGTGATTTAATTTTTATTTTCCTATTTTCACATGCTACTTGTCCAATAGAGGCATACACAGATGTTTTAATGTACCCTAAAATCAATTGCTCAGAAAAATCTATAAAGGTGGAGACTGAGGAAAGTAGTTCTCTCACCTAAGATTGTGCAGGCAGCTCAGGAGAGAATGGAAAACACAACCTTGAAGGTATAAATGCCCACAGGAAGTTGAGACTGCAGATGGAACTTATTTTAGAATTTGAAAGAAATGGTTTTCTCCTGTGAAGAGCTCTGTCCTATGATTCCAACTGAGCTTGCCTGCACTCTGTAGGAATGCTTGAGCTACTCTCCTGGACCAGCCTAGTAAAGACTAGCTGAGTTGACCCTTCTGTTTAATATTTGTTAATGATTTCCTGAAACATGTGAATTATCCATCAATTCTCCTAATTCAGAGGACAGAATGAGGGATGAGAAGAACTCTACTAAGTCCTGTGTCATTTCCAAACTGTCTCCTGCCAGCAAAATGACATTTGTTTTATGAGACCACAAATGATTAGCATATTTAATGTGCCATTGTGACAATCACAAAGTCAACAAAACACTGGGGTGTAGACATGGGTAATGTCTGGATCCGGACTGCCAGAGTTGAGATCACATCTACCATCTATCACACATGTGATATTTAGGAAGCTGTTTAACCACTTTATGCCTCAGTTTCTTTTCTTTTCCTTTTCTTTTTTGTAAAATGAGGATAAAAATACTAATTAACTCATGGGGTTGTGAGGATTAAACTACTTAGTACATGTAAAATGTTAGAACAATATGTGGTGCATAGGAAAAATAAAAACAGTGTTAGCAAGAAATAATATATTTCATCATGTTTATCTTGAAATTATTCAGAATGAAAACATTGCAAAATATAAAAAGTACTGTATCTTATTTAACAAGATGAATAATAGTTCCCTTTGATCTTTACACTTTAAAAAATCCAGTTAAATCCTAGATAACAACACATAGATGATTATCATATATCATTTTATATTTGTTCTTTCAGCTATGCTATAAAAACAGCTATTCCAAGTGTTTGTATGGTTAATTTTGTGGGGAGAAAAGAATTGGAGCCTTAATATTATGAGATGGCATTTCTCTTAAGACAGTATCAGTTTAGCTGGCACACTTGGAAACATGACCTTTCTGTTCTTTGTCCCTGAATTCAGGAAAGAGTTTCAGAGTGAAGTTCCAAAAATCACTTTATAGAGACAGGGTGACTTTATTTCTTTGGGAATAGCTTTCTTGTGTATGTTGGAAGAAACTTTTCTCTGCCCAGTAGATTTCTCTTTTTTTTTTTTCTTTGAGTTGGAGTCTCACTCTGTCACCCAGACTGGAGTGCAGTGGCTGTTCCCGGCCACCGCAGCCTCAACCTGCTGAGCTTCGGCGATCCTTCCGCCTCCGTCTTCCAAGTAGATGGAACTACAGGCATGTGCTACCACGCCCAGCTAGTTTTTGATTTATTGTAGAGATGAGGTCTGGTCAAGTTGCCCGGGTGGGTCTTGAACCCGTGGGCTCAGACAATCCACTCACCTCGGCCTCCCAAAGCGCTGGGATTACAGGTCGAGCCATCGAGCCTGGTGAATTTCTCTTTCAAGGACTACTGTCCTATTATAGAGTGACAAGATTCAAGCCAGCCCACCAAAGACTTGTGGCTCCTGTGGAGTTAGAAAACTGTGTGGCTAAGGTGGTAAGTCACCCTGGACAAAAATGTGACCCATTCAGTTATTCTCTGTGACCCAGAGGCCAGTGCAGAGTTCCTTAGAGCAATTTTGAAAACCACAAGTGCCTTGGCCATATCCTAAAGATAACAACTTAGTGGAGCAGGGTTATAATTTTTAAAGACTCCATTAGATTCTGATGTGTTTCCTCTATTGAGAATTAGCACTTTAAAAATATGGAGTACCATTCATGTTCATACATGCAGGTGGCTATAAAGTTAAACATCCACACTGTTACAGATCGTCTTACCACCAGATTATGAACCAGATATATGCTGTCCTTAAAGACCTGGATACAGTTGTCTGAAATCCCCAGTCCAAATCCTGCAGAAAGACCATTGTTTCACTATGATCCTTCTAACTTGGGGGATATTATATTTGCCTGGTGACCTTTGGATCTAAGCTCCAGTTTCTGCTGAAATCATAGTTTTTGACTCATTTCTTTGCCGTGTCCTTTTCTTGTTCCATCCTACATCAAGCCATATGTGCAACTAGGTTTTTATCCTTCATTTTCACGGCAAACTATTCGTTGTCTCTGCTCTATGATGTCTTGGGCCTACCTAGGGTGACTCAAATAGCTGGGGGCTTGAATCAACTGGCACCTTCTTTCTTCACATATCTGGCACCTAGGTTGGCATTACTCAAAGACTTAAAACACCTGTACATGGCAGCTCCATGTGGCTGGAGCATCTCTTAGCAGTTGCTGGGTTCTGAGAGGGAGTCACTATCTGAAGCAGGTGGTAACTGCTCGGCCTCTTATGACTTATCATATCATATAGAATCACTTCTGCATTCTCAATTGACTGAAGCAGTGATAACTGGCTAAGTCTGATCTCCTGAGGGAATAAAGTACAGCTTCTAGACATCTGAGGTGGAGGACAAGAATTCTGTCTCCCAGATAGGGGCTGTGCTTAGGGAGCTCTGTGTGCATGATGGGTGGCAGCCTTAACTGGTGCCCATCTGAGGGTGGTCCCTAGCTGGGAGGAATGTAGGTTTTCTTATTAACCTGGCCCACTTGGAAGAGGTAGAGTTATCATACATTAGTATGAACATGTTTCTCAGTTTCAAGGTTATAAGCCGTATGTGTTTCAGGGACATCACTAGCCTTTAAAAGTGGTGACCTGGGGAAAAACATGACCTTCTGTGACGTATCTCAAGGTTTCCCTATGGAGAACAGAATGTCAAGGTGTTACTCTTTTGTTCCCAAATGGTATCATTCCACGATCTCATTTTTTTTCTCTTCTGTCTTGTTATCAGTCAAGCTTTTGGGATCTTAAACAATTATTGCTCCTGGAGACAAAATAGCTTCCGTAAATACAGGCTTCATCCTAGTGCCAAAGCATACCATGTTTTGGCATGTATCCCTTTCCTCAGTGAATTCAGGAATGAAGAAGCTGACATTCCCTGGAACTTCTGAGTCCAGACCCTGAGCCTTCATCCTTACCAGCGCTGCGGGCCTTGTTTTCTCCCTTTCCACTCAGTGCCTTTCAACTTCACCATTGATTATTCCTTTCTGTGAGGACAAATGGTTGCTGCATTCTCACTCCGGGGGTGGCTCTCCTATGGACAGGACTGCATGACTAGTCCTGATCCATGTGAGGATGGACACGGGAGCCTCTCTTCAAAGCCAGACCTTTCTGCCATCTTAGAAAGACTTTCAGGATCTGCTTCACAGTTCTCAGGGATCGGGATCCTTACTGAACTTTACTGAGATTTCTAATCTCTATTTCTTGGTAGCTCCTTTCCTATCTAAGGCACAACTGATGCCTGCATCTAGCCCATGGGCTAGAGCTCTGGAAAGGCAACCATGTCAAAGCCACCCACCATCAGGCCAGTTCTTTCATTTTTCTTCCCTGGTAACATGTGCTTCCCACCTGCTTCTTTGAAAAATAATTAAATCAACTCAGGGAAGAGTTCAATAGTTTCAGGGGGGCTGCCAGAATGAGAAGGAGAAAGGATTTCCTTTTAAAATCGAAATTTGAGTGCACCAGGAGGATGGGTGTATAGAACGCAGGATATAAGCCATTTGCTGTGGAGAAAGTTGGATTCCCCCCGCCCCCGCCCCAGTGAGTTCTGTCTCTGTAGGTATTTTTGTATTTTAGGGCAGGGGTGCTGCTTATGCTGTTTTGCTTGAAGGGAGGTAGGGACAACAAAAACTCTGGTTAACAGTTCTTATGTACCAAAGTTAACAGATTCGTCCCAGGGCGACTGGCTCCTGTTGACAGGGTTGGCGGGACCTGCAGAGCAGTGACTGCAGGACTCCGGGTCCCCTGCTTGGGTTTCCAAATGGGATCCTGCCATGGGCAGCAAAGCTGCTGCCTTTTTTCACGCATTCCTGTTGCATCCTTTACAGATAAGTGGGCTGTAGCTCCTGCCAGATAGGCGGCTGATGGTGCAGCTGCCCTGATTGAGCTGCAGAACTCAGGGCTGAGGGAAATGGGTGTGCTGACACATACGCCTGTCTTGGGGAGAGCAGCTCACTGTTTGGGGAAACTCCCTGGGGCTTAAGTACATATTGATGGAAGCCAAACAGAACATCTGAGAAATCTTTCCTACTGAAGGCCAAAACCTGCCTGCTCTAAACCTAAGGTTGAGCACTTTATGCACCCTCTGTAGAAATCAAGTGCTGTGACTGTTTAGTGGAATAAACACAAATGTAGGCTCTAAAGTGAGATGGAGTTGGAATGCCGCTGTCATTTCATAACAACATGAACTCAGGCAAGTTAATTAACTTTGCTAAGCTTCGGTTTCTGCACTTGTAAATCCAGGATACTAATATCCATCTTAGAGGGTTGTTATCATGGGTAAATGAGAAAATGCACGTATAGCACTTTACATGTTTTCTGGGTGGTGGTGGGGAAACATGAGTTTTGCAGTAAGACAAGCCTGGGTAGTAATCCTTGCTCTACCACCCACTAGCAGAGTGACCTTGGGAAAGACCTAATCTCTGGGAACCTCAGTTTATTCATCTGTTTAATGGCTTGTCAGTTGTTTTGTAGTCATTTGTCAAAATTAAATGACAGTTTATGAACATAGGTAAAGCACATATGAGAGACGCATACATGTGGGTTCACTTCCTTGGTCTTCCGCTATGTGCTCCCACTCACCTCGGGCCTGTGGAGGAAGATATCTCCTTGCTACCCTCACTCATTTATCAAGGCCAACAAGGACCCACCTACCAGGGCCTTGCTGAGGATTTCACGCATCCAGTTCACAATTGCAGTCGGGAATGGATGTTACACCTGAGGTGACAAGAAGAAAAGGTACATTAATATGCAGCTCCACATGAGACGCTTCACAAAGACCAATGACACACCTGAAAGGCACAAGCCCAAAATTTATATGTGTGGTAAGCCACAGGTTTACCTCATTTTTTTTCTAGACCACCACAATGAACTTAAAAAAGAATGTATGAAAGTCATTTCCCTCTGTTTCAAAATATGAACCTAAGCTGTAGAATATAAAATAGCCTATCCATTATTCCTAAAGAAAAGAGACGTGATGAAAGAAGAAAAAGATAGAATCAAAAGGAAAAGAAGACAAAGGGAAACTCAAGGGCTGTAACTAAAACAGAATATCACAAAAAGAGTCCTGGCCCCTGGAGATGGATGATTTAATAAGCACATGGGCAAGGAGCTGGGTCAGGCAACATTTCTTTGTGCTCTCCAGCCTCTTTACTCAAGAGCTCATTTCTGAAATGGAGAGAAACAACCTGGTAAGAGGCCCAGCATTCACAAAGTTCATTTAGTGCACTGGTGCCAAGTCTGCTGGACCTTCTGAAGGACCGAAATAGACCTGGGCAAAGATGGCCTTTGGTATACCAGATGTCTTTTTGCCACTGATGGAGGAGGATGGAATGTAGGGGAGATACACAGTGACATAATTCTGTTGACTGTGCCTCCAAGAAGAATGGCAGAGATGGAATTTGTGCTTGAGGAGGGAGACAGGGTCATGATGAACGGTGGGACAATGGAACATTCCAAGATTGTCATAGTCAAGGGTCAAGCTCTGAGAACACAGGGCACTGGAAGACCATCCCTGCTGCTATTTACATCAGATGCTTCAGTGCACCCAAGATTCAGCAGTCAGGTAAGAAAAGCTGCAGGAACTATTGCTTATATTTTTCAGATGAGAAAAGAAAGTATAGGCATTGTTAGAATCATTGAGTGTTAGCAATGGAATGGATTTTGGTTATATACTTTTACCAAAGGGATTGACCATGGCTCACTGTAAACCTAGAGACCCATATATACCGAAGCTGTTAATAACAGCCTGAAAAGATGAATAGGCCAGAGAGAGAGAGAGAGAGAGAGAGAGAGAGAGAGAGAGAGAGATAAACAAACCCAAGCCCCAAACTCCTCTTTAAAATCTGAAGCAACTGAAGTTGTAAGCTTCCTAGCAACAAAGACAAAGGAGAACAAATGACCTTCAAGATCACCTCATCCAACCCCCTCATTTTATGGGTTAGGAAATGAAGGTCTATATTATTTTTAAAAGCTTTTCATCAATGAAATGTGCTTCTGTAGTTTCTGTGGCTAAGCATGGAATTATTTCCACTTTAATGTTTCAGATTGATTTTTTTTCAAATGGGCTTTTTCATGAGGCACTGCTGACCTCCCAGAAACCAATTACCCATCAGAGCAGTGCAGAATGCTACATGAAAAGTTAACCTTCAAGGAGCTATAACAGTTCACACAACAAGAAAACAGTCCCTTTACTGTGAGCACCATTCTCCTGTCCATCTGCAAGTCACATATTCTAGAAGCCCTCTCTGCTTCCTTCAGTCCTATTATCAACAGTGCTTTTAATCCTTCTATCATGCTCACTCTGATGCCTTGAGTTCCCCCAAGTGTCCACTTTTGCTCATAGTTGCTGGGCTGAGGGCAGAGTGAGAGGAGCTATACAAGAACCCTGACTTGATGTTGATTTTATGCTGAAACTTACCCCAGGAATTGGGTAGTCAGTTTACACATTACCAGGCAAATCAGTGATGTACCTTAGAGAACCCACTCCTTCTACCTGAGCCCTGGTGGTGCACCAGACAGTGCTGCCTCCAGACAGTTTTTGAGAAGCAACAACTGGACCAATGAAGGCCTAAAGCCTCTGAGACCAGAGAGAGGAAGCACTCCTGTGTTACTGGTGTGATGGGAATGCACTATGAAGAATATTGTGGGGTGACAGCAAGGACTCTTCACAGGTTCTACACTCATATCTCCCTACCCAAGGCACAGTGTAAAAGCCAGTCTGTCTCATCTGCTTCTTGTTGCAGCTGGTATGCAGCAACCAGTTCTGCAAGGGCTGCAAACACCTTCACACAGTAACAACTTGGCAGCACCTCACCTCACCACTATGCTCTTGCTTCTTGTTTCGAGACTTCCCTGCTCAGCATTATACATATGCAACTTACAAAGTAGACCTTGATCAGTTGTAGTGGCAGCAGTTTATAGCACTTGTGGGTAGATGGTCCTCGAGAACAAAGCAACCTGCCCCACTGAATGGTGACCGCCTCATCAATTGTCTCTTCCTTCTCTTCTACATTCTCTTTACATTTCTCTCTGGTTCTGTAGTCACCTGTGAATTAAAAGCATGAATACCTCTGTTTCAGGCTTAGCTTACTGGGAAGCCCAGGCATAGGTACTCACCCTCTAGGCCATTTCTCCTGCTTTAATTAAATTGGATTAGGCTTTCTAGTCAGATTCACTGAGCAAGTAACTTAGATTCTCAGATGGTTGTTTGGCTTTTAATGTTGGCAACCTAGGCTAGTTTTGCCTTCTTTTGAGGAAAGAACCCTTGTTTTCTTCTGACAATCTATCTGTTCTTCACACTTGGTTATGCAGGTCAAATATAGCTAATTTCAACTCCAGCTCAAGGGTGAGCCTATGGTCCGGTTCCAGCCAATCAGACCACTGCAAACCTCTGACCAATGGCAAGTCAAGGATGGCCACATAATCCAAAATAAGTCAATGTAACACAAATGACAACTTCTGCTAGGATTATTAGGTCAGAGGTGTGTTTTCTTTCCTAACTGCACTTGAACTAAAGGCCTGAACCTAGAAATTATGAGATGGAGCTGCTGCAGCCATCTGGTCAGCCTAGGAGAAGAGCCATCTCATAGTGGGAGCATCACAGGAAGCCCAGTTCAGAGAATTCTGGGTCTGGGGCATAGTTTGATCTCACTCTTCCCTCCCATTCCTTTCCATTGAGCTGTGGCCGAGGTTGTAAATTTTACATTCATTTGAGCCAATACAATCACTTTTTGCTTAAACCTGTTTTTGTTACTGCCCATTTGCAACCTAAAGAGTCTTGACTAATTCATAGTTTATGTAAAACAGTCTAAAGAACAATTTTTACCTGCCTAGAAAATTTGAAAGTGCAGATAAACCATGACAGAAAAAATTTTCTCTTCAGTCTAAACCCTAAGAGAATTGACTAACATATGTAGTTCCTCCTGCCTCATATCTTGGTTGTCATTGCAAGACTGTTTTTTAAGATTTGTTTTTATTAAATGTTGACGATGTTACAAATATTTATTAGATTTAAAGAATGATTATATTGGTCCTCTATCAGGGGAACTGAGGGTCATTTGGAAGCCCACACTTCACCTACTTATGTAGTTAATCCTCACTTGTACCCCACATCTCTGTAATAAAATAAAATTGAAACAAACAAGCAAAAAGAAATGATTATAAATCAAACTTCCAATTATTTGCCAATTTAAGAAAGAAAACATGCATGTTACCCATAAAGTTCTCTCTAGATATCTCCTAGATTCTTTCTTTTTTTTTTTTTTTTTTTTTTTGAGTTGGAGTTTTACTCCGTCGCCTCGACCCACTGGGCTCTGGCGATCCTTCCACCTCAACCTTCCGAGTAGCCGGAATTACAGGCGCACTCTACCACACCCTGCTAATTTTTGATTTATTGTAGAGATGAGGTCTCGCTGCCCAGGCGGGTCTCGAACCCGCGGGCTCAGGCAATCCACTCACCTCAGCCTCCCAAAGGCGTGGGATTATAGGCTGAGCCACCGAGCCCAGCTCATCTCCTAGATTCTAAACCTTTTCCTATGCCTTCAGAAATAGCCACTATTTTGAATTTTGTGTTAGTTCCACATGCTTTTCGTTACAATTTATCATATATCCCTAAATAATTTATGATGATTTTGCATGATTTTTAAGTTTATATAAATGCAATCATAGTGTTTATACTCTTCCTTGACTTGCTTTTTAAACTCAACACTGTGTTGTAAGATCCTTCCATATCATTGCACAGATCTGCAATGCATTTATTTTTGATGTTGTATGCATACTTATGATTTTGTTTCTCTATTGTTGGTGAATGCTTTTATTTCCAGGCTTATTTGTATGTTTGATATTTTAAAAAAAAAAAAGTAAGCATTCTTGGATATGTATCCTTGTGTATATGTTCATTAGGGTTTATACCTAAGAGAAAAATCTTTCTGTCATAGTTTATCTGCATTTTCAAATTTGATAGATAAGTAAAAATTGTTCTTTAGACTGTTTTTACATAAACCATCACCTAGTATAGTTTTTCCATAATTTTTCCAAAACAAAAATATTATCAGACTTTACTATTTGTCAATAACAATGTCTATGAAATTGTATGCGGTTTAAATTTTTCATTAATTAATTCTTGAGAAAACAAACAAAAAGCCTCTTTTGAGGCTTTTAAAAGAGTGATAGAGAAAATGACTGAAAGGAAAAATGCTTAAATGAGATGACTAATTTCTATACAAAGCCCATTAGTATTCTATTGTGTAAGAAAACTTCAACTTTTGAGATTATCTCTGTTACAAAGAAATCTTTTGGATGTTATCAAACAATTTTTTTCATTCTTATCTAACAATCATTTGCATTTCTATCAGTTTTCTATCAGTCAACCTCTGTACTACCAATTTGAAAACTATCCTAATCAATAGTAGCTAGTAAGTCAAGCAAAGAGAAACAACTCAAGAGCAGAGACTGGCAAACTTTTTCAGTAAAGTGCCAGAGACCAAATATTTTGCACTTGGTGGTCACATGGTCTCTGTTGCAACTACTCATCTCTATCTACATAAGCAATCACAGACAATACAGTAAGGACCCTACATACGAACCTTTAAGTTGTGAACCTTTAAAGATGGGAACATACATTCACATGTCCAATCACATAAGTTAGTTCATATATCTGGGGTACATTGTCACTTGGAAGACCATGAGCAGTTTGCTCATGGTTTTTGTGGATTTGAGAAGGTGAATGAGGAGTCTTCAGCAACTTTGTGACCCTCAGTGAGAAACTGGAGCTAAACCTTCAAGACGATGACTTCATTGAACTCTTTTCTGTGTAACATGAGGAGCTTACTAGGGAAGACCTCATGGACTTGGAGGCCCAGAGAATGGATGAAGAGAGACAAGAGGAAGAAGAAGTAACTGAAGAACCAAAGAGATTCACATAGGACATGACAAGAGAATTTTCTTTATTTGAGGAGACTCTGCTGGTTTTTAAGGCACAGGACTTGATTGCAGAACTGTAACAAATGCTGCAACAGCTGTTCAGAATGTAATCCAGTGTTACAGTGTCATCCATGATGAGAAAAAAAAAGCCACTAAGACATCACTGAATCGTTTTTTCAAGAGCGTAGATAGAATTGAATCCAGCAAGGAACCAGAAATCTGTGCCATCAGCGTCAGGCATGAGTGAAATTGCAGCTGGCCCTCTGTCTCCTATTGCTGACCATCCTTCCACTCTACCATCTCTCACCTCTTTTCCCTCCTCCAGTCAGTAACTCTTCTTGCCTGTTCACTAGATGCCAGCCCATGTATGACAACTGATGTACTGTACTTTACTACTGTACTTTTCATGGTATTATACTGTCAGTTTAAGCATGTTTTCTTTATTTTTTGTGTTCATTTGTTTTTTATGTATTATTTGTGTGAAAAGTAGTATCAACCTATTACAGTACAGTACTATATAGTCAATTGTGGTTGGGTACATAGGCTAACTTTATAGGACTTTCAAACTAATTTAACTTATGAACAGGCTTTTGGAACAGAACTCATTGGTATGTAAGAGACTTACTGTATTTAAATGAATGGGTGGGGCTGTGTTCCAGTGAAACTTTGTTTACCAATAAAAGTAGTCACAATATTTGACCTGTGGGCTAGAGTTTGAAGATCCCTGCCCCAGATAATCAGATAGTCAGTAGATGAGCCTGCTAGAAAACACTCAGAAGTACACTGAGAGGACATTCAATAATCCCTTTGGTCTATTTTTATTGTTTGAATAATTTTTCTTTTCTTTTGTTTGAGTGGGAGTCTCACTGTTGCCCAGGCTGGAGTGCAGTGGCTTGCTCACAGTCACTGCAGCCTTGACCTGCTGATCTCAGGTGGTCCTTCCGCCTCAGTCTTCCAAGTAGCTATAACTACAGGCCTGTGCTACCGTGCCTGGCTAATTTTTAATTTCTTTTAGAGATGAAGTCTCACCAAGTTGCCCAAGTTGGTCCTGAGCTCCTGCTCAGGCAGTCCTCTCGCCTCAGCCCCCCATAGTGCTGGGATTACAGGTGAAAGCCACTGATCCCAACTTAAATAATTTTTCTTAACAATCTCCTTCTTGATCATAAATAACCTCCAAATATTATTCTTGATTATGAAAAGCTGGTCTTATTATTTGGGCCTGACTTATTTACATAGTTGCAGTAAAAAGTGTTAATTAACACACATAAGCCACCTTTTAATATTGTCAGCAAATCTGGAACCCTATGGCATTAAGCACCTTGTAAAGCCAAAAAATTAACATCTGTCTGAAGAAGAAATGGAATAGTTTCTACTGTTTTGGAGATATGTTTTATTGCCCTTATTTTCTTTTCTAGGCCAGAAAACCAAACCCGAGACATGTATCTCTACCAATTTCGCTTGCAAGACCTATAAATGTGGATGAATTCCCCTCTCTATTAAGGTTCCTGGCCAGTCAAGTAGGCTTTCTTACTACCCATAAGGATTGAAAGCTTTAAGCCAGGGATCAGCAAGCTTTCTACAAAGGGCCAGAGAGTAACTGTTTTAGATTTTGAGAATGATGAGGTAAGCTCCACAGACAACTTGTGAATGGGCTTGTGTAAATAAAACTTTATTTACAAAATGGTTGATGGGTAGGATTTGGCCCACAGGCTGTAGTTTGCCAGTCTCTGCTTCAAGCCACAGAACAGGTACTAGTCGTTTTCTCATCAGATATCATAGAAGGTGAAGAAAAGTAGACAAATAGTCCAAGACAAGCTTGTCCTTTTAATAGAACATCTAATGCTCTTTGATTTGTATCAGTATAATATTCAAGACCAAAGGAATCACAGCTATTTAAAAAAATATTTTGAATAAACTCAGCAAAAGGAGATCACCTTTGGCAAAAGTTTAGCTTATTATATTGCTTCTTTTCAAACTCCTTATTTGCTCATTACATCATCCAAGCAAATAGAATTCCCTTCTGCAAAAGGAATCTATATTTTATTCTTCAATATCTACTTTCACATTTTAGAAAAACCAGAATAATAAAATAATTAGTTTTATTTTCAACAAAACTATCTTCTTTTTCACCTAACCCAAACACTTCATTACCCTTTGTACTAAACTGCACCTCTATGCGAACATTGCTCCTAGAAGAGTCTCATTCATGTATGCCAATTATAACTTTTTAACAAAGTATATAACATCTATTTCCCAGAGAGAACTGGGAGGTAGGTGACAACTGTCATATGTAAACATTTTAATAGCACTGCAAAACTCATTTGCATGTATAACACAAACCCCGCAGGCACAAATACCTATTTTGCATCTTTCACCTTTTTAAAATGGCAAAAAAATCGTTATCTTTGTTTATTTTAACCAGTGGAATAGCCATTCTACAATGTATCAAAGTTAGAAGCTAAGAACTTACACACTTCTTTTTCTTGGTAGCATTTCGT
This sequence comes from Cephalopachus bancanus, assembly GCA_027257055.1. Taxonomy (NCBI): domain Eukaryota; kingdom Metazoa; phylum Chordata; class Mammalia; order Primates; family Tarsiidae; genus Cephalopachus; species Cephalopachus bancanus. The sequence goes on along the minus strand of JAPVLO010000203.1, from coordinate 1,114,865 downwards.
TTACTTAGAAATTAACAAACTATTCAAAAATGATATATTAAGAAACTCAATTAGTATTGGTCTAAGACCTTAAAACTAACTAGAGAATTTGGCAACTATATTTAAATTGACACACCACAGAACATAATTACTATTGAAATAACTCATTTGTCAGAATTATGATTCAATTTAAACACATAATATTATTTGTAATCTGAAACATATGTAAGTGATGTAAGCTTCTTTAGGAAGTAAACCAGCATAAGAAGTTTAGGAAGATTAGATTAGTCAGCCTCCTAATTAATAAAATTAAATTAAAAACAAGAAACTCTTTTTCCTTAAAAATAAAATAAGATATACATTTGTATTATACAATATGCCAATAAAATCAAAGAAACACATATAGATGTTTTGAAAGCAAATTTATCTCACCAGTCTGATTTGTTCAAGAATTCATTTTTATTCCATGATCTTAGCTTTTTATTTAGCAGTTTTTATGTTTTGTTTTGTTTGAGTTGGAGTCTCACTCTGTCACCCAGACTGGAGTGCAGTGGCCTTACTCGACCACTGCAGCCTCAACCTGCTGGGCTCCGGCGATCCTTCCGCCTCAACCTTCCAAGTAGCTGGAACTACAGGCGCGCGCTACCATGCCCAGCTAATTTTTGATTTATTGTAGAGATGAGGTCTCACCAATTTGCCCAGGCGGGTCTCAAACCCGCAGGCTCAGGCAATCCACTCACCTCTGCCTCCCAAAGTGTGGGACTACAGGCTGAGCCACCAAGCCCGGCTAGTTTTTGTTTTTTTTTTAACCTAGTATAATGAAATCATTAGAAGTTTAGTTTCTTTGTTTTCTGGGAATTGGAATATTCGATGTAAGAAGTTCTTATTAATGTACATAGAAGAGAGGACATTTATTAATGTACATAAACCAATTAGAAGAGAGGACATAATTTAATTTATTAATATGTCATGTATATATGTGCAAACACACACACACACACACACACACACACACACACACACACACACACACATACATATATATATCTCACCACCCAATGAGAAGCAAAGCCTCTTCTCAGTTATAGATGTAGAGAGCTTGAAGCTTAGGCTTTGTAACTTTGACCCACGGGACAGAATAACTTAGAAAACAAAAAAAACACCAATATACATCTGAAAGATCTCTTCTACCTTCCAGAAGAAGCAACACATTTTTCACAAACACACAAACCAAATATTTAAGACAATTTTGTTACCTCTGACTCAGTGAGCTTAGATTCCTATCTTCTTCACTTGACAAAGGTTACCTAATGGAAGCACCAGTCATGGCTGCCTCCAACCGGCAGTAACAAGTGGACGTGTGCAAGCCAGAACTGAAACCCAACTCAGCCAAGATCTTGAAGCAGAGATTAGAAACAAAAGCACAGAGTTAAGGAGAAAAAAAATAAAATATAAAGATAAAGAAGGGAAGGGAGGGAGGGAGAAAGAGACAGAAGGAAGGAAGGGAAGGAGACAAAAACAGAAGGCAACCAGAGCAAACTTGTACTGACTGTGAAGATTCACCATAGAAATTAAGAAAAGACACAGAGGCCTAAATAACCCATAAGGAACCTCCTTTGGGCAACACAGCTTAACTAACTACAGAAGGTAAGCCAACTAGAAATCTCAGTAGAACTTCCCAAAGTGTCAAATAGAATTTCAAAAAGCTGAAAAATGTGTCTTTCATGCAAACATGAAGTAAGCCTGTGTTAAAGATGTATGTAACTCATTAATGAGAAAACCAGCTAGATGATAAGGCTGATTTTCTAATCTTCATTTAAATGTTTATTGGCTCATTTCCCTGGTCAAAACCTTCGGTGACCCTTCTTAGTTTTCTTTCTTGCATCTGATAGGCATGGAAAATAAAAAAAGATGAAAAAAATATTGACTCACATGAAAAGCAACATTCACAATAAAATTCCTGGCTTTCTTATTAAGAGTTTTTTCTATTGTAACTATCTCAGCTGAGACACAATCCTTGTCTTTCAGAAGCTGGTATAACTTTGGAAACATGATCAAACAGTGAGAAACAAGAAATCCAGGGTAGAATCCATTGTGATAATGGTCAGTCATCACAATTTATGGAGCAAGCAGAAATTGAATGGGTCCCCAAAGTCAAAAGTCCTCCAATATGAGATGTTCACAGGAAATGGTCACAGGAAAAGAAGGGTTATGTTTGCAGTACGTGTAGGGGATTCGAGATCAGTGAATTATCACCTGATAACCAGAATATTGTTTTCTGTTTTATTTTGTTATTGAAGTCTTGGAAAGATGATAAGAGATTTAATGACAAGACATTTTTTTTGCTGGTAATACATTTTGACTTTTTCAGAAGGGCAACTGAAATTATAAAATATTTTCTGTAGCTCCATGTTATCAACTTCTCATTTTTATTATGAAAACTCCAGGCATAAATACATGGCCAATTAATTCATATGCCCTTTCCCCCTAAAGCGAGATAACATTTAACACAATACAGCTTTTAACACAATACAAGGAAAACACTGCTAGAATCTTGAACAGCAATGAGAAGGAAAGAAAGAGAGAAGGAGGTGAAGAATGGAGGGAGGTAGGAAAGGGAGAGAGAGAAGAGAGAAACTGACTTTTCTGCAAAGCAAACAAAAGAAGAAACCATCTTCCAAATAGCTCAATTCTAAGAAAATTATGAATCATAAACCATAGCCTATCCCTAAGTCCGAAATGTACTTCGAATGGCTTCAGACACTTTAAGGCGATGTTGGAAACTTGGGAGAACTTGTTTAACATCAGTTCTTTGGTAAAAAAATAAAATCCCACAAGTTTGGATGATGGAGTCGGATCAAGGTAAATGTGGGATGTTTAAGGTGAGTAAGCAAAAATGAAGGTTTGTATAGAAACAAGGTACTATCCTATGACTCTTTCTTTTGTTGCTATCACCTTTATGAGAGGAAGGAAATATGGCTTCCAAACGAGTCCCCTGGAAAACCATGTGCTATGACACTGCTCCGAAAAAAGACAAAACTGCTTTTTATATTAAAAGGTAAATAGCAAGTGGGATAGAACTCCCTTGACAAAGCAGTATTTCTCTAAGAACATGAAGAAGATATGACTTAACAGTTCTTTCCATTAAAAGATCTGAAACTTGAGTTTAGATTTCATATTATTGTAGTTCTCCTGCCAAGGCCAAATTTGGGCACTCCAGCTATTTTGTTTTTACTTCCCATTAGTGGATATCTGCAATCCCCAATGGATGTTGGTTTATGGTCCATAATCAACAGATAAATTCACTAATAATTTATAGTGAGTTTTTAAATACAGAGGTCCTATGGTCTCAAAATATTCTGATTCAACTGGTCTAGAGTAAGCATTGGAAATTAGTATACATTTTTAGAAACTCTTCAGGATTTCTTTTTTTTCTATAATCAATATTTTTTATTATGATATTGTGGGGTACAGTTAAGGGTTAGGTATACAAATATGCTTCGTTCAGGCACCCTTGTTGATAAGAGATGTCTTCCCATCCCCAGACAGATATTTACTACCGTTAATCCCATCTCCCTTCTCCTCTCCTCCCATAGTTTCCCACCACTGTCAGTCATTTTCTTATAGTATTATGTTGGGTGTTCAAGGTTCACTATATGAGTGAGAATATATGATACTCGGATCTTTGTTTTTGTGAGAGATCACTCAGTATTATAGATTCTAGTTCCATCCAGGTTGCTGCAAAATTCATGATTTTGTTCTTTTTTATGACTGCATAGTATTCCATCATGTATATGTACCACATTTTTTTAATCCAGTCCTCTTTTGATGGACAGTGTGGTTGCTTCCAGGCTCTTGCTATTGTGAACAATGCTGCGATAAACATACGTGTCCAGGTATCTTTTTTATAGAGTGATTTGAGTTCTTCAGGGTATATTCCCAGTAGGGGAATTGCAGGGTCATATGGGAGGTCAATATTTAGAGCTTTTAGAAATCGCCACACTGTTTTCCACAGAGGTTGCACTAGTTTGCACTCTACCAACAGTGTAGAAGTGTTCCCTTTTCGCCACACCCTCTCCAGCAACTGTTATTTTTTGAGTTATTGATAATTGCCATTCTGACTGGAGTTAGGTGATATCTTAGTATGGTTTTGATTTGCATCTCCTTGATGATTAGTGAGGTTGAACATTTCTTCATGTGTCTGTGGGCTGCTCGGATGTCTTCCTTTGAGAAGTGTCTGTTCATATCTTTTGCCCACTTTATAACGGGGTTGTTTGTTTTTTTCTTTTCAGCATGTTTGAGATCCTTATAGATCCAAGATGTTAAGCCTTTGTTGGATGTGGAGTTGGCAAATACTTTTTCCCAGTCTGTAGACTGCCTCCTCACTCTCTTGATGGTTTCTTTGGCTTTGCAGAAGCTTGTCAGTTTAATGAGGTCCCACTTGTCTATCTTATCTCTTATGGCCTGTGGGTTTCGAGTTTTGTTCAGGAATTGGATGCCAGTTCCAAATTCCATGAGGGTATGTCCTTCATTTTCTAAGGTTCTTATGGTTTGAGGTTTTACATTTAGGTCTCTGATCCATTTAGAGTTAATATTTGTGTATGGGGATAAATAGGGGTCCTGTTTCAATCTTCTGCATGTGGTCAGCCAGTTTTCCCAGCACCATATACTTAGGTTCACTTTTCCCCAGTGGTAGGTGGTGGAGGCTTTGTCAAAGATGAGTTGGTTGAGAAATTGAGATTTTGCTTCTGGAATCTCAATTCTATTCCATTGGTCTATATGCCTGTTCCTGTACCAATACCAAGCTGTTTTGATTATTGTAGCTTTATAGTAAAGTTTGAAGTCTGGTAATGTGATACCACCTGCTTTGATTTTTTTTTTTTTTTTTTTTTGCTGAGGATTGTTCTGGCTATTCTTGGTTGTTCGTGTCTCCATATGAATTCCTGTGTTGTTTTTTTCTAGGTCTGAGAAGAATGTTGCTGGTAGTTTGATGGGTATTGCATTAAATCTGTAGATTGCCTTAGGAAAGATGGACATCTTCACAATGTTGATTCTTCCAATCCATGAGCATGGGATATTTTCCCACTTGTTTGTGTCATCTTTGACTTCTTTGAGCAGTATTTTGTAGTTTTCATTGTAAAGGTCTTTCACGTTTCTGGTTAGGAAGATGCCAAGGTATTTCATTTTTTTGTGGCTATTGTGAATGAAATTGTGCTTTTTATTTGGGTTTCTGTTTGTTTATTATTGGTGTAAAGAAATGTGATTGTCTTTGCACATTTATTTTATATCCTGAGACTTTGCCAAAGGCCTTTATCAGTGTAAGGAGGTTTTTGACAGATTCTCTTGGTTTTTCAAGGTACACGATCATGTCATCTGCAAAGAGAGATACCTTGACTTCCTCTTTTCCTATTTGAATACCCCTGATTGCCTTTTCTTCTCTGATTGCTCTAGCTAGGACTTCCAATACTATATTGAACAGGAGGGGTGACAGTGGGCATCCTTGTCTTGTTCCAGTTTTCAGGGAAAATGGTTCCAGTTTTTGTCCATTTAGGAGTATGCTGGCTGTGCGTTTCTCGTAGATGGCTTTTACTATTTTGAGGTATGTTCCCCGTATGCCTAGCTGTTCAAGGATTTTTATCAAGAAGCGGTGCTGGATTTTATCAAAAGCTTTTTCTGCATCTAATGATATAATCATGTGGTTTTTGTTTTGACATCTGTTGATGTATTTAATTACATTTATGGTTTTACGAATGTTGAAGCAGCCTTGCATCCCAGGGATGAAGCCCACTTGGTCATGATGGATAATTTTTGAGATGTGTTGTTGAATCTGGTTCACTAGGATCTTGTTGAGAATTTTAGCATCTATGTTCATCAAAGATATTGGCCTGTAGTTCTCTTTCTTTGTTGGGTCTTCACCTGGCTTGGGTATCAATGTGATGTTAGCTTCGTAAAATGATTTGGGGAGAGTTCCATGTCAGGGTGCCAGCCCCGGCCAAAGAGGGAAGGGTTAGGACCCGCTCCAGAGAATCCGAACGGCAAGAAGAGACCACTCTGAGGTAGTTTCTTCTGGGAACAGTCTGATAGGGACTGAAGTCAAATTTTATTCGGACTCCTTCCAACTTATATACCATTTTTCATACCCTCCAGCAGTATGATAATCACTTGCTGGGGGTGTACAAACTCCATGATGTATATTGCGATTTACAAACTATGCATCACAAGACCATCACAAGACTTGCAAGCTCCAAGCAGGCGTGCCTTTACAAATCTCACATCAAGGTCACAGGTGCACAAATACAGTTCGTTTAAAAGTGTCTTCCATAGTGTTCAACAAATCATTCATATTATACTCTTTGTTCTAAACCCTGATTAATACAAAAACTTTCTTAGTTAACTCTAGGTTCAATCCAAGTTCACTGACTCCTAATATTTTTTAACGATTGATATTATCAACTTAGCACTATACTATAATTTATAAGTTTACTTAAATGACTTAATTTTTATTTATTCCATTAACCTATTACGATTCAACATAGTGGCCTGTAATTCTACAACAATTAATTCAAAACTTATTTCTTACCATGACTTATATGAGTTTCATGATCTAGTGTTTGGGCTTTAATATTATGCTATATCTCATTAAGCTAATACCTTATCATCAAATCTTATAATTATCATTGACATATGATTTCAGAATCATAACACTATAATTCTCATTCTATTCTAATAAAACTACGACTTTAACCCAAAACTTAAATCTTTTTTCCTAGTATATTAATACATGGCTACGTGTAAAATTTCCTATTGTCATATTAGAAGCAAAAACTACAGCGTTGGGAAAGTTTCGGTATACTAATCAAAGGATCTTAAAATTGGCCTACAGGAGCAGGAACTAAAGTCATAATCTGAGAAAAGGAAACTTAAAAAGGTTAAACAAAACCTAAAAGTTTTCTACGAATGCTTATTACTGTTTAAATCTTTCCGATGGAAATTATATCGTCTTAAATGAATGTTTTATCCAAACAAGTCTATTCTAAAAATCAAATAGTGTCTGCCACACTCTTGGATAATGGACTGCGCAGTTACTATGGAAATGGCCACGGGCTGAAGCAAACAGAGTTTCGGCATGTAACGAAACTAGAAAAACGTCCTGAAGAAAAACGCCCTGCCCGGCTAAAAGGCGGGGCAATACAACTATTATGATAATTTAGTTTCTAATCTTAATCCTAGGAGAAACTGCCTTTGGGAACAAGAGCTGACTCACCAGTCTACCAGGAATAGAAGTTAAAAAATATCTAGAAAGAAGTAAGACTTAGAAAGGACAAGGTCATTCTGCTGTATAACCTTTCATCAGGTGTACAGAGATTTTACTTATAAGTTTTACTGCCATGTATGCACACTGGTCACTAATCACACGCCAATATTATAGGTATAACTGATATCCTATGTCAGAGGCGATCTTCCAGATGGGCCTTTACAGGCCTCAGCCATGTAGCTATAGATGTTGGCTCCCAACAGTTCCATCTTTCTCAATCACCTGGAATACCATCAGTAGGATTGGTATCAGCTCCTCCTTAAATATCTTGTAGAATTCTGCTGGAAAGCCATCTGGTCCAGGGCTTTTTTTGGTAGGTAGTTTTCTTATTAGGTAGTCAATTTCCTTGATTGTTATTGGTCTATTTAGGGTTTCAATTTCTTCTTGTTTCAACCTAGGCAGGTTGTATGATGACAGAAAGTTTTTCATTTCTGAAAGGTTTTCAAGTTTGTTTCCATACAAGTGTACATAGTAGTCTCTAATGATCTTTTGTATTTCTTCAGTATCAGATGTGACCTCATCTTTTGTATTTCTGATTGTGTTTATTTAGGCTTTTTCTCATTTTTTCTTGATCAGTCTAGCTAGGGGACCATCAATCTTGTTTATCCTTTCGAAGAACCAGCTTTTTGTTTCATTGATTTTTTGTATTATCTTTTTTGTCTTCTATATCCTGGACTTGGGCTTTTAATTTGGTGATCTGGATTCTTCTGCTGAAATTAGGGTTTTTGTGGTCTTGCTTTTCCAGCTTTTTTAGGTGGCTTCTTAGGCTGTTAATTTGTGATCCTTCCATTTTCTTCATGTGCGTTTGTAAGGATGTAAATTCCCCTCTTACTACAGCTTTCATGGTATCCCAGAGATTTTGGTAAGATGTTTCTTCATTTTCATTTGTTTCCAGGTATCTTTTAATCTCTGTTTTGATTTCATCAACAACCCAGGAGTTGTTTAGCATCATGCTGTTTAGTGTCCATGTCTTTGTGGGTTTGGGGGGGACCTTGTTGGTGTTAATGATTATATCTATTCCACTGTGGTCTGAGAAGGTGCATGGTAAAATTTTAGTCCTTTTAAATTTGCTTATGCTTGATTTATAGCCAAGTATGTGGTCGATCTTAGAGTACGTTCCATGCAGTGATGAATAGAATGTGTATTCTGTGGTCTTTGGATGGAGGGTTCTGTAGGTATCAATTAAGTTCATTTGATCAAGAGTCACATTGAGGTTTCCAATCTCGTTGCTAATTTTTTTATCCTAATGATCTGTCTAGGGTTGTGAGTGGGGTATTAAAGTCCCCAGCTATGATGGTATTGGAGTTGATATCTCTATTTAGTTTACCAAGGAGGTGCTTTATGAAAGTTGGTGCTCCCATGTTTGGTGCATATATGTTTAGGATGGATATTTCTTGTTGATGGATTGAACCTTTATCATTATGTAGTGGCCTTCTGTATCTTTTTTAATTTTTGATATGCTAAAGGGTATTTTGTCTGAGATTAAGATCATGACTCTGCCTTTCTTTTGTGTTACATTTGCCTAAAAATTTGTTTCCCATACTCTTACTTTGAGTCTGTGAGTGTCCTTTCTAGTGAGGTGAGTCTCTTGAAGGCAATAGATTGTTGCCTGGTGGTATTTTATCCATTTTGCCATTCTATGTCTTTTCAGTGGTGCATTTAGTACATTCACATTCAAACTAATTATTGAAATGTGAGAGTTGATCCGTATCATAATGTTCTTCAGAGTTGTTGTTTTTCCTGTTTGTGTGTTATCTTTCTTTTGGTTTTAGAGTTGGATCATGTGTGTTTCTAATCTTTTGCCTGTACTCTTGTGAAGAAGGTTGTTGTTCTTTTTTCCTTTTCTTCTGTGTTCAGTACTTTCTTAAGTTTCTTGTAGAGGTGGTCTTGTGGCAGTGTAGGTTCTTAGGGATTAGATATCTGGGAAAGATTTCAATTCTCCCTCACTGATGAAGCTTAGCTTGGCTGGGTAGGTTATTCTTGGTTGAACTTGTTTATCTTTTAGAACTTTGAAGATAGGGTTCCAAGCTCTCCTAGCCTGGAGGGTTTCTGTAGATAAATCTGCTGCTGTTCTAATTGGTCTTCCCTGGTACGTAGTCTGACCTTTTTCTCTTGCAGCCTTTAGGAGTTTTTCTTTTATACCTACTTTGTTTAGGTGAATTATTATGTGTCTGGGAGTTGGTCTTCTCATTTGTTGTCTTGCAGGGGTTCTCTGAATCTCTTGTGTTTGAATTTTTTCATCTTTGATGAGATGAAGGAGGTTTTCTTGAATGATTTCATGAAATGTTTGTTCCAGTGTGGCCTCTGTTTCTCTCTCTGCATCAGGAAGGCCAATTACTCTTAGGTTCGGTCTCTTGAAGTGATCATTCATCTCTTGAAGGTTTTGTTCTGTCTTTTTGAGCTTCTTTTCTATGCTTTTGACACTTTCGGTTAGTTCTGTGTTTTGGTCTTTGAGCTCTGAGAGTCTATCTTCTGCTTGGATAATTCTGCTTTCCATGCTTATTAGTTTGTTATTTATTTCCATCACAGTATTCTTTACTGCTGTTATTTCTGACATCAGCTCCTTCCTATTTTCCTCTTGTCTCTCCTCAATTTTTAAAATTCTCTCTATTAATGTCTTGATGTCTGGGTTTGTTGCATGTGACCAGTCATTCTGGGGGCTCTTCATTGTTTGTGTTCCGGAATCTGTTTTCTCAGTCTCTGATCTCCCACGGGTCTATGTGAGACCTATATTCTTCTTTTGGTTTTTCTTCATTTGTGTGGTTTTTTTCCCCCTCCCTACTTTTTCCTTCCCTCCTCATCACTCTCTTCTTTAATTCTGTTATTCAAGGGTAGTGGGATTGCTTTTACTTCTGTTTGTTCAATCTCATATTCTTTATGCATGCCCTCTTACTTTGTTCAATTCTGGAGTTGCACTGTAGGTTGGGGGTGATCCTTTTTGCAGTTTTGAGATTTACTTAAGTGGGGAGCTATGATTCAAAATTTATCTGCAGGTCCTGGTATTTGCCAACAGGTGTATGAATAATCTGAAACCCACTTCCCACTGCCTTGGAATCTGTCCGTGCGGTGGGGCTACTATAGGTTTACTCCCTGAAATAGAATGTGGTTAGCAGAGGGAAGAGAATGGAGCAGACAGTGGGGGGAAGAGGGGGATGGAGAGGGAGAGGAGTAAGGGGGGAAACATATGAGTGTACCAACAAATGGAGAGAGAGACCTAAACTGAAACAGTTAAAAACAAGAGACCACGGCTACAGACTAACCAACTCCCATACAAAAAAAAATTAAAACATACAATGATGCTAACATATAGGCTAACCAACCACCTATTGGTGTGCTGTTCCTCTATACAAAGATATGGTTAACTGAGAGGAGAAAAGAGAAGAAAAGGAAGAGGAAAAGAAAAAAAACAAAACAGTAGGAATAGAATTGTCATTAACCTAACAGAACCAATCGAGCACACTCTGTGACTTTTCGTTTAAGTCCAATATCCTTTCAGCTCTGATTTCTAGCTGTCTTTTCAAGCTGGTAAATTAGTTCACAGTTAGGGTCAGTTGCCCCTGGCCTGCTGTGAAGGACAGTTCAGATCACTCTCAGTTCACCATTCAAATCTGGCCTCTGTTTTTCAAGCTTGTTTCTCCCATTTCAGTGTTGTTACCTTGTATCGCCAGCAGGTGGTGCTATCCCAGCTGTTCGCCCCAGAAGGGGTGGAGCCAAACAGGAGTCAGGCAGAGGCCAGAGATGGAGCCTGCCTCAGGGCAAACAGGAGAAGACCCACGGCCGGTAGGACGTCACGGTGGCAGCAGAGGTGGCAGCAATCCCAGCAGATCTTGCCTGCAGGAACTTCAAGGACTGAAGTCGTGGATCGCCCCAGGCACAAGTGGCGTGATGTGCTATGGCCGCCACAGAGGTCGTGCAGCACCGGCAGCTGCTGTGTCTGTGGCTGCAATGCCCCAGCCGTGGTGATGGCCGACCTCCGTGTGAAGAGCAGGTTGCCCACATTGGGATCCTCAGCCCCCAGGGAGAGAGCCAGAGACCCTCTGCGTTCTCCTTTGCAGAGGGTTTCATAGACCAGGTTGCCCCATCGCCATCTTGCTGGAAGTCCCCCCCAGAATTTCTGATGATAAACAGATTTAGGAACCATTAAATTACGTAGGCGTATTGGGGAAAGAATTAAGTAAATAGATTGGTCTGCTCATTTTGAAAAGTTCATTGTAGAAACTTGCAGAGAAAGTTTTAGAGGGGGAAGTAGCAGAATGTTGAGTAAAAATAGAGAGGAGGTTAACAAATTTTTGGAATGAACATAGAGGAAATTTAAACAATGACCTGAGAAGCTTATATTTTTGGCAGTGATGAAGATTGCAGGGTTATCTTTTTTTTTTTTTTTTGAGTCGGAGTCTCACTCTGTCACCCAGACTGGAGTGCAGTGGCTGCTTCCGGCCACCGCAGCCTCGACCTGCTGGGCTCCGGCGATCCTTCCGCCTCAGCCTTCCAAGTAGCCAGAATTACAGGCATGCGCTACCACGCCCGGCTGATTTTTTGATTTATTGTAGAGATGAGGTCTCACTGCCCAGGCGGGTCTCGAACCCATGGGCTCAGGCAATCCACTCACCTCAGCCTCCCAAAGGCGCGGGATTACAGGCTGAGCCACCAAGCCCGGCTAGGGTTATCTTTTAATTAGCTTCAAGACAATCAGGTTCAAAAGTCCAAGTAGTTCCCTCAGGCCTTTGAGGACATAGATGCAACCTGGTAAGGCAAGCGGGAGGTGGTGAACTCCCATGCCATCCTCAAGACTAGGGGTAGCAGCTGTACTATATGCTCAATGCAAGGAACATTTCCTGGCTGTCAGATTATGTCCCAGATCAGATTAATGACATCTTATACACACACACAGTATTTTTCTGAGAAAGGGTCCAGTTTGAATAAAAATAATTTTAGGTGAGGCACAATTTGCTGTTCCGTGTTATCATCTTGTGATTCAACATCTAGTGGACCTTGATTGAATTCTCTCAAGAAAAGAATGCAAGAAGCAGAAAAGTGAGTCAAGTAGGAGTTGCTACAGTGGGAACGTAGACATTAACTAAGAAAACAAAAGCTTAATAGGCCTTGAACCATTACCCTCCACCCATCCCTCAAACAAAAAGTTATGTCCTTGTCATAATCCAGAACCTGTGAGCATGTCATAATTTGGAAAAGGGTTTTTGTAGATGCAATTAAGTTCAGGATCTCGAGATGAGATCATTCTGGATGATCCTGGTGAGCCTTAATCCAATGGCAGATGTCTTTATAAGAGAAACACAGAGGAGAGATACAGAGAAGAAAACCATGTGACAATGAAGGCAGAGATGAGCCAGTAAACACCTGGAGCCACCAAAAGCTAGAAGAAGTGAGAAAGGATTTTCCCTTGCAGCCTCCAGGTGGAACACGGCCCTGTCAATATCTTGATTTTGGATTTCTCATCTCCAAAATGATGACAGAACAAATATTAGTTGTTTTAAGTTACTTGGTCTATGGTAATTTGTTACAGCAGCTTTGGGAAATGAATGCATACCTCCACCATGACAAAGTGGGGAAACATTCTTCTCTCACTACTGTTTTGTGCAATATGTAAGTGATGGAAAAGGGAAAGGAGATGAAGCCAATGAGGAGGTGTGCAAAGGTCTCAACTTAATGGAAAGGCAGATGGTAAGAAAGATGGTGGAGGAGTGCATTATAAGGACCATGCTAGGAGATGGAATACTGTCAGTGCCTGCTATCCCTACAGCCAAGAAAGCAGAGACAACAGAGACAAAAGCAGTGGTAGAGCAGCTGGCAGCCTTGGAGAATTTCAGTGGTCAGTGGAGTCACCAAATCTGCTCAGGATTGTACCTCAGGAATGAGGGGTTTATTGGGAACAAGCCCCCTATGATTCTTCCAGTGGGAGGTCCATGCACCCCTCCTCTCAAAAACTAGGTGGATAGAAGGGGCAGCACCCCAGTTATGTGCTCAATGCTTATTCATTCTATGTTAGGTGCCAGTTTTTCTTGAATTATCTTAGACTATATCGCTGTGTCAAACGAAACCAAAATGCTGCCTGAGGGAATAATTGCTAGAAAAGAAGTGGCTTGGGAGAAATCTACATTTTCATATGTTTATTCAACCTTTCTCCTGTATCGGGTGAGCAGAAGGAACATTCCTCCAAACAGTCACATAAGAAAGAGTAAGGCTCTGTTCTCATCAATGCCAAATAAAGACAAGCAGGTACCCAAGAGAGGATATCATCAAACTAGTATTTCTTAAATATTTGCTCACCATTTACTTAGCAGAGGAGGGAACAGGGGAATTTCAGCTTGTATCTTGAACACAATGTGATAGCAAATTTTTTTTTTTTTTTTTTAAATTGGAATCTCACTCTGTCGCCCAGACTGGAGTGCAGTGGCCGCTCCCGGCCACCACAGCCTCGGCCTGCTGGGCTCCGGCGATTTTTCTGCCTCAGCCTTCCATGCAAATTTTTAAGGAAACTCTTCTGCGTGCTAACTGATTTTCATTTACTAAAGCAGAATCAATACATGTGAAAAAATCCTTCGTAAAATCCTCTTATTTTTTAATAGGTTTTTGTTCTCCGGTTTACTTTCATTATATACTGGAGCAGACAACTTGAGATACATACCAGTGGTTTTAAAAAGGGAACTAAGCCGGGCTCGGTGGCTCAGCCTGTAATCCCGCGTCTTTGGGAGGCTGAGGTGAGTGGATTGCCTGAGCCCGCGGGTTCGAGACCCGCCTGGGCAGCGAGACCTCATCTCTACAATAAATCAAAAAATCAGCCAGGCGTGGTAGTGCATGCCTGTAATTCCAGTTACTCGGAAGGCTGAGGCGGAAGGATCGCCGGAGCCCAGCAGGTTGAGGCTGCGGTGGCCGGGAGCGGCCACTGCACTCCAGTCTGGGCGACAGAGTGAGACTCCAACTCAAAAAAAAAAAAAAAAAAAAGGTAACTAAAAGAATCATTTAATTTCACTGAACTGTCCTATAACCCATGATGTTTGTTCAGATTGCCAACATAAGTAATATGAAAAACTCAGCAGACACAGGTCAGCACAAGAGAGGAGGGCTTTAATATTTCTGCTCCAGACTTGAAATTATATTTGCTGGTATAGAAGTCATTCCTAGTTTACCGATTATAGGAGAAGATATACCTGAAGATGAGTGAAGCAATGCCATATTTCTATGAACTTTTGTGTTTTATAGATGGACATCTTTGGCAGCCAGCTTTCTTTCTTCTCCTTAATTTGAATGTGGATCTGATGACAGCATCCATCCATTGGCCTTTGCTTCAGACTGTGGACGATTTAAGCCTATGGACAAGGCTCTGTGAGTCTAAATTCTTCAAGTCTCCATTCTTCAAGACACAGTGTACATCCTGCAGTTTCCAATGAGTCATTTCTGATGCTGCAGTTGAAACAAAGCTCTTTCCTATTGAGCCATTATAATTATTGCATATGAATTAATTCTGGAACTTAATTAACATTTTTTATTAAAACTTTGAGTTTACAAAGTGCTTAGATTTTGATAGATGATAGATTTTGATTATTATGGAAAACCTGTGAGGTAGGGTTTAAGATTATTATTTTCAATTTTCAAGACAATAAGCCTTGGAATGCTTTGACCAGGATCACACATGCAGGGAATGATAGTGCCAGGATTCTGCCCAGATCATTTGTTCACTTTTCTGGTTACAAATACCATCTTTCATTGACTCTAAGATGCATTTTTTTTTTTTGGTTTACATTTTAACATCTCTAAAACTGTTTTGATGTGTTTAGTTGGCACTATTTTTGTTTCTTAGGAGTATGACATATAATAAACTGGTGTTCCTACCATAATGATCTCTTAGATTAGGTGGAATATTGTATTTGATGAGGGTTTTCCATATGCACGAAGCTTTGCTGGGCGCTGAGAATAAAACTGTGAGTGACATAGCTGTCTTTCCCACTCCTGTGGAGATTTCAGTGTTTCACCCTGCATCTTTATACCATCCAACCCCAGACTGCTGAAAGTTGTTTTCTATTTGTCCCATGTGTTAGAAACAATAGTCTTAACAAAATTACAGGCACAGTGCTGCATCTAGCTGAATTGCCTTTCTTGTATGTAACCCATGATAACTTTCCAGTGTACTTTTTCTATTGTTTACTTCGGCTTTCCACACCAAACAGGAAGTGGTCCCAGGTGGTAGAATCATTATATTGATCTAGACTTTTAAAATATTTCTTCTAGACCTTAGGAAATCACAGATGGGTCCAGGAAATGGAGACACTAACAGAGATCTACAGCTCTGTATGCTGTAATTTCCTAGTATAGGATCTGAATCCTTAGGAGCAAGTGGAAGTTGAAAGTAACCCTTCCCTGTATATACTGCCCCCAAATGCCATAATCACATTGCCAAAACCAAAACTAAACCAGACTAAAGCAGAATTGGGTTCTTTATAGCAATCTTGGCATTAGCAGCAGCCAGAGAATAAGATGCGGTGGAGTTCTGAGAAATAGTGTGACAGAAACCCGACCCACAGCCATGGTTTTTCTGCTAACCAACTGTCAGTCTCTGAAACAACAGTGACTTGTCTTGAAAATGAATGCATTAGACTGGATGGTCTCCAGGTCCCTCCTGGCCTTAACAGGATAAGAATGGAAGCCAACTAAAGTTTGGTTTTATTTTTCACTATGTGCTTCCGATTAGGGGTTACCACTCAACAGATGCTGGCCCCTTGATTAAGGGGATAAAACAGCAGTTGTGCAAGAGCCTGGTGTTGATGATAATTTATTAATCACTATAGTGACATGAGGCAGAGGGACTGACTGGTGACTAAACACCTCTCTGCCCCCTTTCTGCTAGAGAAGTATCTGACAGAGAGCATGAGAACAGCAGGAATGATTACGGTGGACAATCAGTATTCTATTGCAGAGAACCAGGCACAGTTTCTGCACCTGCTTTCCTGCCCCAGTTATGACTTGTAGCCAAGCAAGTGACTGATGTGAACACGTAGCAGATCCATCTTCCAAACCAATACCATCCTAGGAACCTTAGGAAAAGTCATTTCTGACCATCAGATTTAAATACTGGCATTCAGTTTTACTGTGTTCTTTCTCTTTATTTTACTTTTATAGTGAGAATACACTTGCACATGCATACCTTTGTTTGAAACTGTACTCCCTAGGAAATAACCAAGGATGCATTTCTTTTCTCTGGACATCTCGTCTCTGAAGGAGCCAAGGTGTCAGGAGTCCTTGAAAACACCAGGACATACGCTGATGATTTCCAATTTGTTGTTACCTATCAAAAGGGGCTTTGGGAGTCACCATTACTTCTGTGCAGGCCGTGACACAGAGCAAGGGTTGTCATGAAATGACAAGCCAAGGCCAGTTAAAGAGTTGGAAGGGAACTTGGAGATGCTCTGGTCAAAACCCTGCATTTTATGGACATGGTGATATGACTTGTACAGGGTTGGTTAATTCTTGAACCAAGGTCCCCCTGTTCTCAGTTCAGGCTTCTCATCCCTTCCAGAGTTCACAACCATTAAGTGATGAGCTACAGACTCTACAGTCAAAGACTTCTGGAATGTACCTTCCCCCTATCATGAGGCAGTGGCCTGGGAGGCAGAGTTTTCCCCAGATAGTATCTCAGGAGTAGAGGCAGAAAGTGGAGAAAATGAAGTGATAAGTTGAAAACACAGTAATCAATAGAAATACAAAATTAGAATATCCCCTTTCACTTCAGTGTGATGCTTTTCTTCTAAAGTTAAAAGAAGAAATAACTATGTTATGATGAAAAACTTACTCAACATGACATCAGATACCAGGTCTAATCCTGGCTCTTTCTTATTTTCCAGCTGGGCAAAGCAGCATGGTAGCAAAGCTTCGGGTATAGAGTTTAATGGAGTTTAGAAAACCATTCTGTAACACCTCCCATAGATACATGCAAAATTTCTAGTGGATCTTACTACATCATGTGATATGTATTTTTTCTTCTTTTTTTTCCTCTAACCTGTTTTGATGTCTATATTTTTTCAACAACAACAAAAAAAGTATGACAATTTTAGCTTGAGTGCATATTAGAGGTTATAAGTTCCAGTCCTCTTACCCTTTCCAAATAGAATTAAGAGTGTATACTTGCAGAAAGATTGCTATAATTGAATGAGATAATACAATCAGACTAGCATACATGTAGTAGTTGCTCAATAAGCATATTTACATTCCCTTGAGTCACCTTGCATAATAGATTTATTTTCACTAGGTATCTATTTCTTCATCAGAGAAAAGAAATTATGTTAATAACAAACCCCAAGGTAGTAAAAGTTGAGTGTGATGGAATATGTAAAAAGCTGTGGAAATAAGGGCAATAATACGGAATATAAATGCTGAATATGATAACATAAAAACACTTATGCAGCTATTGAAATTGTAATGTAGTGCAATATAAAGTGGCATAAAATGATGACTACTCCAAAATATGATACCACTACACACTTATCTGGATGGTTAAAATTAAGAAAAAATGATAATACCAAATGCTAGCTAAGATGCAAAGAAACTAGAGAACTCTTGCATTGCTGGTAGAAAAGTAGAATGGTACCGCCATTTTTGGAAAACAGTTTGGCAGTTTCTAAATGAAACATGCAATTTCTATACAAATCCAGTATTAAGCTTTGAGGCATTTATACCAGAGAAATGAAAACCTGTATTCACACAAAAACCTGTCCATGAATGTCCATAGTGGCCCAATACTGGAAACAAGCCACATGTCTCTAGTGGGTTAAACAAAATGTGGAAGACACACCATGAAATACTACTCAGAAATAATAAGGAATGAACTATTGGTACACATTCCTTGAATGAGTCACCAGGGAATTATGCTCAGTGAAAAAAGCTGGTTCTTGGGGGTCTCTTGGGAAGAGGTAGCAGAAGTCAGCTGCTCCTCAGCTCCTGGCACCTGGCCCAGGCCACCACCTCTGGCAGCAGGACAAGTTCAGGCAGAGGAGAGGGCCTGGTGAGGAAATCTGGAGCTGAGCCTTGCCGCCGGCAAGGAGACACTGACCAGGGCCATTTTCTCTGTCCCAGGATGAGGTAGAGACGTGCATTGGCCTGCCTGGCTATGTTCAACCTCCAACCTAGGACCCAGAGGTGATCTCCCCATCCCCTCTGGGATCAACCATGGCTGACCCAGAGAGGAAACATCAGGAGCAGACTTAGAGAGATGGACACCCCACCCTCATGCTGACAAGGCATGGACACATCTAATCTGAATGGGGATTTGGCAGCGCTGCAGCAGCAGGTGAGTTGAGTGAATCCAGATCTGATTCACCCTCCTGACTCACACTAAGAGCCACCCGATCCACCTGCACCAAGAGCAGAGGCACAAGGCTAGAGGCTGGAGCCTGCTTCCTACCACAGCTGTGGTAGGGAGCAAGAATGATACTTTGGAGAGGAAACTAAAGTTCCAAAAACAGTCACAGAGGGAGGTCTTTTTTTCTCTCTCTCTTTTTTTATGCTTTAGTATTTGTTTTATTTTTCTTATTTTTTGGTGCCTTTTAGTTTTTCTGTTTGCATATGGGTTTTTTTAATTTTTATTTTTTGAGTCAGAGTCTCGCTCTGTCACCCAGACTGGAGTGCAGTGGCACACTCATGGCCACCACAGTCTCAATCTTCTGGTCTCAGGTGACTTTTCTTCCTCAGTCTTCCGAGTAGCTGGAACCACAGGTGCTTACCACTATGCCCAACTAATATTTTTTATTAATTGTAGAGACGAAGTCTTGCCATGTTGACCAGACCAGTCTTGAATCTGTGGGCTTAGGCAATCCTCTTGCCTCCATCTCCCAAAGTGCTAGAATTACAGGTATGAGCCACTGTGCCCAGCTGCATATGGGTATTTTTGAGGGTGAGTGCATCATCAGGTTTTTTGTTTGTTTGTTTGTATTTTTGCATGTTTTTGTTTTTTTATTTTTGTCTTTGTTTATTCGTTAGTTGGTGTGCCCATCTGTTTTCCTTCTCCTCCTCTTTTTTCAGCTTCCTTTCATCTAGCTTCTTTCTTCTGTTCTTTTTCTTTGTCTTATCTTGTTTTGCTTTCAGGGGCATACATATGCCCCAACTGCATGGAAAGATTGTAAAGTGATGAGATGCAGGATCTGGGGACTCACACCAATTGTTAGCAGATACTGAGATCTGTAGATAGCTTCTGAACTGCATCACCCCCATCACACCTTAATCAAATCTCAAAACTGCAAAAGGCACAGACCCCCATCCCCAGTTCATCTTCAAAATTGTACAAAACCAGAAGATCTACATAAGGAAGAATAGAGGATTAAGCAAGCAGAAGTGAAAGCTATTCCCCCTATCACTGAGCAACAGAATTAAAGAAACAGGGGAAAGAGGAGGAAAATCATCACAAATGAGGAAGAATCAAAAAAGGACCACAAGTTGCATCCAGACCCCTGGGCAGGCAGCACCTGAGAATAGAGACTTCAGAACTCAAACAATGAAGTGCTCCCAGAATGACTGGTCTCAAACCACAAACCTAGGTATCAAGATATTAATAAGGAGAATGAATAGAAATGAGGAGAGACAAGAGGAAAGAATGAAGAAGTTGATAACTGAGATGATGGCAATAAAGACTACAGTAAATGAAATAAATGACAAACTGACAAGCATGGAAAGCAGAATTAACCAAGCAGAAGAAAGAATCTTAGAGCTTGATGACCAAAATTTGGAACAAACACAAACTATTAAAAACAGAAAAGAAGTTAAAAAAGACAGAACAAAGCCCCCAAGAGCTGTGCAATTATACCGAGGGGTCAAACCCATGATTAATTGGCATTCCTGAGGTAGATAGAGAAACAGAGACCACCTGGAACAAACATTGCATAAAATTATCCAAGAAAATTTCCCTCATCTCATCAGAGATGTGACCATCCAAACAAGAGATTCAGAAAACCCTACAAAACATCAAATGAGAAGACCAACTCCTAGACACATAGTAATTTGCTTACACGAAGTAGGTATAAAAGAAAAAATTTCTAAGGGCTGCAAGAGAGAAAGGTCAGACTATTTACCAGGAAAGACCAATAAGAAGAGCAGCAGACTTCTCCACAGAAATACTACAGACTGGAAAAGACTGGAGTCCAATCTTCAAAGTTCTCAAAGATAAACACTTCCTACAAGAATTTTCTACCCAGCTTAACTAAGCTTCATCAGTAATGGAGAACTAAAATCCTTCCCAGATATTCAATCCCTAAGAGTTTATGCTGCCTCCATACCGGCTCTACAAGAAACACTTAAGAAAGTATTAAACCCAGAAGAAAGAAAGAAAAAAAGAACAATCACACTTTTCCCAAGAATACAGGAAAAAGATTGAAAACACACACATATATCAACCCCAAAATCAAAAGAAAACCAACCAATCAAAAAAAAAAAAAAAAAAAACAAAACAAAACCAAAACAAACATCAACAAACCTTATAAGAACCTCATGACAGGGATAAATGCCCGCATCTCAATAATTAGCCAGAATAGGACTAAATGCACCACTGAAAATACATAGAATGGAAAACTGGATTTAAAAAAACATGACACAACAATATGCATCTCCAGGAAACTCATCTCACTAAATTAGACACTCACAGACTCAAAGTAAGAGGTTGGAAAACAAATTTTCAGGCTAATGAAACACAAAATAAAGCAGGAGTTGCAATCTCAATATCAGACTAAATATCCTTGAAGCTGTCAAAAATGAAAAAAGATACAGAAGATCACTACATAATGATAAAATGTTCAATCCATCAACAAGAAATATATAGCCTAAACATATATGCACCCAACATAGGAGCACCAACCTTTAAAAGCAGCTTCTAGGTAAACTACAAAAAGATATTGACTCTAACACTATCATCGCTGGGGAACTAAATCCGCACTAACAACCTTAGATAGATCTTCAAGGCAAAAAATCAACAAGGAGATCTGGAACTTCAACTTGACACTTGACCAAATGAACTTAGTAGATACCTACAGAACACTCAACCAAACAACCATGGAATATGCATTCTACTCATCATACAAAGTATACTCCAAAGATCTACCACATCCTCAGCCATAAATCAAGTACAAACAAATTTTGTAAGGTCAACACACTGCCATGCATCTTCTCAGACCACAGTGGAATAAAAATAAATATCAACACCAACAAAGCTCCCCCCCCCAAAAGATGTGGGCACTAAACAGCATGATGGTGAACAACTTCTAGGTGAACATGGAAATCAAAGCAGAAATTAAAAGATTTCTGGAAACAAATGAAAATAAAGATACATCTTACCAAAACCTCTGGGATGCCATGAAAGCAGTACTGAATGGGGAATTCATTTCTTTATGAACACACATCAAGAAAATGAAAA
The DNA here is from genome assembly GCA_027257055.1 of Cephalopachus bancanus. Lineage (NCBI taxonomy): Eukaryota > Metazoa > Chordata > Mammalia > Primates > Tarsiidae > Cephalopachus > Cephalopachus bancanus. The sequence continues at coordinate 1,093,164 of JAPVLO010000203.1, read as the reverse complement.
GACCACAAGTGAACAACCTAACAAGTTATCTAAGACAGGTGGAAAGACAAGACGACCAAAACCCTTTAGCTGAAGAATCCAGATCATCAAAGTGAAAACCCAAATACAGAACATAGATGACAAAAATATCATAGAAAAAAATCAACAAAACAAAAAGATGTTTCTTTGAAAGGATAAACAAGATTAATGGACCCCTGGCCATACTGACCAAGAAAAAGCCCAAAGAAACACAACCAGAAGTGCAGGTGATCAAATCACAATGGACCACAAAGAAATACAAAAGAATGTCAGAGATTACTATGCACACCTGTATGGAAAAAAACTCAAAACCCAAAATGAAATGGAGGAGTTTCTGACATCACACAACCTCCTAAGGTTGTAACAAGAAAAAATTGAGACATGAAATAGACCAAAACAACCCAGGAAATTGACTCCATCATAAGAAAACTACCTGCAAAAAAAAAGTTCTGGATCAGATGTCTTTCCAGCAGAGTTCTACACAACATACAAGGAGAAATTGATACCAATCCTATTGAAAGTATTCCAAGCAATCGAGAAAGACAGAATTCTCCCCAAATCATTTTGTAAAGCTAACATCACACTGATACTGACATGAGGTAAAGATCCTACAAAGAAAGAGCTACAGGTCAATATCCCTGATGAGCATAGATGCAAAAATACTCAAGATTCTAATAGGATCCAATAACACATCTCAAAAATCATTCACCATGACCAAGTAGGCTTCATCCCCAGGATGCAGGGCTGGTTCAACATCCACAAGACCATAAATATAATTAAATACATCAATAGATGTAAAAATAGAAGTCACTTGATTATATCATTAGATGCAGAAAATGCTTTCAATAAAACCCAGCATCACTTCTTGATAAAAACCCCTGAGCACCTAAGCATAGAGGGAACATAGCTCAAAATAGTAAGAACCATCTATGAGAAACCCACAGCCAATATATTACTAAATGGACAAAAATTGGAAGCATTTCCCCTGAAAACCAAAATAAGACAAGGCTGCCTGCTTTCACTCCTCCCGTTCAACATAGTGTTGTAAGTCCTAGCTACAGTAATGAAACAAGAGAAGGAAATCAGGTGTATCCAAATAGGAATAGAGGAAGTCAAGTTATCCCTCTTTGCTGATGATATGATTCTATACCTCAAAAATCCAAGAGAATCTAAAACCGTCTTGTACTGATAAAGGACTTTGGCAAAGTCTCAGGACACAAAATCAATGTGCAAAAGACATATTCTTATACACCAACAACAAACAGACAGAGAACCAAATAAAAAGCACAATCCTATTCACAATAGCAACAAAAAATGAAATACCTTAGCATCTTCCTAACCAGAGAAGTTACAAAACACTGCTCAAAGAAATCAAAGTTTGCACTAACAAATGGAAAAACATTCCATGCTCATGGATTGGAAGAATCAATACTGTTAAGATGTCCATCCTACCCAAGGTAATCTACAGATTTAATGCAATATCCATTAAATTGCCAGCATCATTCTTCTCAGACCTGGAAATGACAACACAGGAATTCATATGGAAACATGCAAGGCCACGAATAGACAATACAATCCTCAGCAAAAGAAACAAAGCAGGAGGATCACACCTCCAGACTTTAAACTGTATAAGGCTACAATAATCAAAACAGCCGTATTGTTACAAGAACAGGCATATAGACCAATGGAACTTGATAGAGATTCCAGAAGCAAAACCTCAATTTCTCAACCAATTCATCTTTGATAAAGTCTCCCCTAAAAACCATTGGGGAGAGGAGAACTAATTCAGTAAAACTGGCTGACATAACCACATGCAGAAGATTAAAACAAGACCCTTACCTATCTCCATACACAAAAATCAACTCTAAATGGATCAAAGACCTAAACGTAAAACCTCAAACTATAAGAACCTTAGAAAATGCAGGAGACACCCCTATGGAAATTGGAACTGGCAACCAATTTCTGTTCAAAACCACAAATGATCGTGCCATAAGAGATAAGGTAGACAAGTGGGACCTCATCAAACTGAAAATCTTCTGCAAAGCAAAAGAAACCATCAAAAGAATGGAGAGACAGCCCACGGAATGGGAAAAAATATTTACCAACTGTATATTGGACAAAGGCCTAACATCTAGGATCTACAAGGAACTGTAAACTGCTGAAAAGAAAAAACAAATAGCCCTATTAAAAAATGGGCAAAAGATAAGAATAGACACTTCTCAAAATAAGACATGTGAGAAGCCAACAGATAATGAAAAAAGGTTCAGCTTCGCTAATCATCAAAGAAATGCAAATTAAAACCACATTGAGATACCACCTAACTCTTGTTAGAATGGCCATCACCAATAACTCAAAAAACAACAGATCCTGGAGAAGATGCGGGGAAAAGAGAACACTTCTATATTGTTAGTGAGAGTGTAAACTAGTACAGCCTCTATGGAAAACAGTGTGGCAATTCCTAAAATATCTAAAAATCATCCTTCCATACTACCTAGTAGTCCCCCTTCTGGGAATATACCTGGAGGAACTCAAATCACACTATGAAAAAGATACCTGCATATGCATATTTATTGCAGTATTATTCACAATAGCAAAAACATGGAACCAACCATGCTGCCCACTGAAAGTGGACTGGATAAAAATATGTGGTACATGTACACAATGGAATATTACACAGACATAAAGAACGACATAATTATGAACTTTGCAGCAACTTGGATGGATTTAGAGTCTGTAGTACTAAGTGATCTATCACAGAAACAAAGAGCTGAGTACCTCATGTTCTCACTCATAAGCAGACTAAACAAGTATCATAATACTCTAAGAAAGGGATTGGTAGTAGTGGGAAACTGCTGGGGGAGTGAGGCACACTTCATCAATAAGGGTACCTGATATCAACCTAGGTGAATTGGGGACAAAAGTGAGGCACAAACTTTACCTGTACAATGACCATTTGTATATCTAACCCTGAATTGTACCCCATATCTTCAAAATAAAAAAATTTTAAAAGCCAATCTCAAGAGATTACTGCCTTAGTTTTCTGTTCAGACTGCTATAACAAAATACCTTAGACTAGGTAATGTGAAAAATACATAAATTTATTTCTTAGTTTTAGAGGCTGAGAAGTCCAAAATCAAGGCACCAGCATTTTTGGTGCCTAGTGAGGCCTTGCTCTTCACAGATGGCACCCTCTTGCTGCTTTCTCACATGGTGGAAGGAGTCAACAAGCTCCCCCAGGCCTTCTTTATAAGAGCACTAATCCCGTTCATGAGGGCTGTGCTCCGTGACGAATCACCTCCCAAATGCTCTACCTAGTAATGCTATTGCACTGGGAATTAGGCTTCAACATATGAATTTGGATGTTGGTTGCATACATTCAGACGATAGCAGTTCTATACTGTAAAATTCTATTTATATAATATTCTTGAAATGACAAGTTATAGAACTAAAGAAGAGATTAGAAGTTGAAAGAATTAGGAATGGATTGGGGATTAAGAGAGTAGTAGGTGAGGCTTTGGAAGGACAACACAAGGGAGGGATCTCTGTGGTGCCAGAGCTGTCTATGTCTTGTCTGTGGTGATGGGTAAGTAAACCTACACACGTGATAAAATTGCATAGACCTATACACCCCCACCTACCCCCACACACAAGTGTACAGGTAAAACAAGGAACATCAGAATAAAATCAGTAGATGCAACACTGTCAATATCCTTGTTGTGATACCTTATTGTGGTTTTCCAAGATGTTACCATGGGAAAACTGAGTGAAAGATACATGGAATCTCTCTGTTTTATTTGCTGCAACTAAATGGGAAACCAAAATGTTCTCAAAATTAGAAGTTTACTTAGAAAAGTAAGGTTTAGGTCGGGTGCAGTGGCTCAAGCCTGTAATCCCAGCACTTTGGGAGTCCGAGGCAAGAGGATTGCCTGAGCCCAGGGGATCGAGACCAGCCTGGGCAAGTTGGTGAGACCTTATCTCTACAATAAATCAAAAAATAAGCTGGGCGTGGTAGTGCACACCTGTAGTTCCAGCTACATGGAAGACTGAGGCAGAAGGATCACCTGAGTCCAGCAGGTCGAGGCTGTGGTGGTCATGAGCATGCCACTGCACTCCAGCCTGGGTGACAGAGTGAGAATTCAACTCAAAAAAAAGAAAAGAAAAAAGTGAGGTTTACAGGGTTTGTTATATGAAAAATAGTTTGCTTTTATAAAATACACAAAGTGAAACTTGAAAAAATGCACTGTTAGTCAGGGTTCAGGTGCATGTAACAGAATTCATGCTGGCTAGTTTAGGCACTAAGGAGTTTGACATGGAGATAGTTTTACAAAGTCACTGGAAGGCATGAGGAGCAGGTTTTAGGCTGAACTTCCAGTAATGACTTCCTGAACAACATTGTAGAACAGGCCACTGAGGAGCTGCCACCATCCGTAACCACAGCAGGAGGCTCCTACAGCAACTGGCACTCAAATTGCTCCACTTCAGGAGTGATCATATGGGCAACATGCATTCCTTGGGCAGGCATGGGCTGAGCACATCATGGCCCTGGGCAGCTGCCCATGCTGATTCAACAACGGTGCTGCTGTCAGGAGAAACTGCAGATGCAGCAGAAGCCCAAGTCCATCTCACTTCCACCTTCTGAAGCTCATTCTGTTTTTTGGCTTGGGGGCAGAGGGATCATGTGGGAAACCTAGGCGTAAGGGATTCTGGGAAATACACCTTTCACATTTCCAGCTTCTAAAGTGAAGAAAAACTCACTGTGGGAATGTGAATGGAGCTTAGTGAGTCACTGTAGCACCCACCACAGATGGAGACCAACATTTTCAGCGGATTTCGCTGTATCATATGACAATACATCATTTTTCTTCTTTTCATATCTTACTCCGTATCTGGTTTTTTAAAAAAGGGTATGACAATAAAAGAAAAAAAACTATTTCACTTCAAAAAGTTACATCAAATAAATCATCAATGAACCAGTTTGCATGGTGGTGGTGAGGCCACAGAGATTAGAGCTTGATCATCTCTGAAGGACCTTTGACGTACACAAGCCTGTGTTTCCACCATGAATGGCTGTCCCAGCCTAGTCTCAGGGTTGAAACGGATATGTCTGTAGTAGAAAGTAGTATAAATGAGTGACACAGAGCCAGGCTCGGTGGCTCAGCCTGTAATCCCGCGCCTTTGGGAGGCTGAGGTGAGTGGATTGCCTGAGCCCGCAGGTTCGAGACCCGCCTGGGCAGGTGAGACCTCATCTCTACAATAAATAAAAAAATTAGCCGGGGGTGGTAGCGCGCGCCTGTAATTCCAGCTACTCAGAAGGCTGAGATGGAAGGATCGCCGGAACCCAGCAGGTCGAGGCTGCAGTGGCCAGGAGCGGCCACTGCACTCCAGTCTGGGCGACAGAGTGAGACTCCAACTCAAAAAAAAAATGAGTGACACAGGTTGGGTAAGACAACACCGAGTAGTGAAAACCATGCAAACTTGTCTTGTCTGAAGTGAAGACTCACTGTTTGGCACCAGTTAATTATTGCCATGTGGAAATTCAGGCCCAATCTTCTGGTTTATTTATAAAAGGAATTTTTATGAAAGATGTGATGATTTTAAATGCTGGTTTTAGCGCATTTAAATCTTGACTTCTATTGATTGCAATGTAAACATATTAAATGTTTTAATATTTTGCTAACATTTAAATGCATATTAAAATATTTTACTAACACTATGGAATTCAAGCAGAACACTACTTCAGGCTGGATTTTTCTAGAGAGCTATCAAGTATGCAAGCTCTGCTTTAAGCCCTTTCTGCAACTGAAACTCTGTCTTTGAAGTTCTAGTAGATACTCTTCTGAACAACAGAAACTCCACTGGAAGAAATTCGGTCAAGCCAGTGGTGTAGCTACCATGATAAGAACTTGTGGGATTTTCTGACTTTTCCCAGAGCACCCTTGTAATCAAGGTGGAGATGATTTCAGAGGCAATTAGGTATGATATGCTTTGTCTCTGCCTCTTCTGTGTGTGTCATATTAGTTGGCAAGGCATAGAGGATGAGGGAACATTCATGATGGATACATCATTTAATACTGATGTCACCTTCCATAATTCTGCCTTTCAATATATTCCTAAGAGGAAACAAAAATGATAAGGAAAGGTTTCCAGGGAAAGGTAGAATTGAATACATCCTAGAACGGCCATGACTTTTCTGGTAATACCTAACATCTGCACAGTGTTTTCTGTGTGCCAGCCACAGTCCTGAGCATCTTACATAACTAGTTCAGTCCTCGCAATAGCTATGAGGCAGGGGAGCTATTGGTTTTCCCATATTAAAGATGAGGAAACTGAGGCAGAGAGGTCAGGCATTGTGTGTACTGGATTTGGTCCACATGCCAGTGTGGATTCAGGCCCTGTCTGGTCAGAGTTGATCTAGCAATGGCCTCCACCACTCTTATCATCATGGAACACAGTCACTGGTACTTCTCCTGCTGCTTGTGAGCACAACCTCATAGTGCCTACCTTCCATGTAAACTCCCACCCCCCAGTTCCTACCTGGGGCTCCCTGTGGCCTCCAAGTAGTGAGACCTGCTTTTCACCCATGCATGGGCAAACAATAAGTTTACAGAAATTAACTCCCAGAAGGGATGAACTTTGATCAACAAAAAATAATAATCTGCCAGACTCGGTGACTCAGCTTGTAATCCCGCACTTTGGGAGGCTGAGGTGAGTGGATTGCATGAGCCCGCGGGTTCGAGACTTGCCTGGGCAACTCGGCGAGACCTCATCTCTACAATAAATCAAAAATTAGCCGCGTGTGGTAGCGCACGCCTGTAGTTCCAGCTACTTGGAAGGCTGAGGTGGAAGGATTGCCGGAGCCTAGCAGGTCGAGACTGCAGTGGCCGGGAGTGGCCACTGCACTCCAGTCTGGGTGACAGAGTGAGACTCCAAATCAAATAATAATAATAATAATAATAATAATAATAATCTATAGAGAAAGTCTTCTTTCCTAGCCAGGATGTAATCTCATATCGTCTCTTTGAAGATATCGAGCAAGGCAAAGAAATCAGCTTGTCATGAAGTGGTGGTTAGTCCCATTATTTCTTCCTTATGCTTGTTCTCCCTCTTCCCCTGCCTCACCTCCCCTTTCCTTTCCTAAATTTCCCTGGGATTGCACTCCCCAATAAAGTGTGAGCACACAGTCTTTCGCCTTTTGCTCTTTGTTCTCGGGAACATGAATAAGACAAGTAAATCATCTAAGGTGCTATAGCTAGTAAGTGCCTGTGCCAGGATTAGAGCCCAGATTTCTCTTTCCAGAGTTTGTGTTTTTTAATCACTTGATACGCTGCCTCTAAAGGAAGAAAGAAAAGCATGGGTTACAAAGTTAATGCCATCTTTAAAAATAAGCTCTCCCTGTCTACCAAGTGTGTTGGTGTTTTCTACCTTTCTCCAAATTTAAATCTAATCTTACCTTTGCTCCAGACTGGGTGCTGGAAGATTCCCATATAAACTGCTGATCTTGTTGACTGTGTCTCACAACTACAGGATACTGGATGTTGGAGAGCAAGATCTACCTGCCTGCAGTGTGACAAATCTCGTGAAACATGTAACGGCAAAGCCATAATATGATGGCCAACGAACTGTGTTTCCGAGCATAGTTTTGTTTAGGTTGGCAAATAACCCCAATTTCTCTCCAACAAAACACTTATTTGGGTCTTATTATGAAGCAGGCATGAACTCAGGTGCAATGAAAAGAAGCTACATAAATCACAGTCCTTGCACTCATGGAGACCTGCTTGAAGACGGACGTGTCACTCAAGAAGTAATTTTAGCAGTGTGAGCAAGGGCTACGCCTGCTTTTTCCTTAATGAAATTTTGTTTTTAAAGAGAACTCTATTTTTGTTTATTTTCTCAATTGATATCCGGTAGAACACAAATCACTCTACAAAAAAGACACCTGCACACGTACGTTTATCTCAGCATTGTTCACAATAGCAAGAACCTGGAAGCAACCATGCTGCCCATCAAAAGAAGATTGAATTAGAAAAAGATGGTACATATACACGATGGAATACTGTGCAGCCATAAAAAAGAACAAAATCATGAATTTTGCAGCAACATGGATGGAACTAGAGTCTATAATAGTGAGTGACCTCTCACAAAAATAAAGGTCCGAGTATCACATGTTCTCACTCATATAATGGACCTTGAACATCCAATCTAATACTATAGAAAATGACTGACAGTAGTGGGAAACTATTGGGGGGGGAGATGGGATTAACGAGCAAATATCTGTCTGGGGATGGGGAAGCACCTCTAAACAATAGAGTGCCTGAATGAAACGTATTTGTATACCTAACCCTTAACTGTACCCCACAACATCATAATAAAAAAATATTGATTATTGAAAAAAAAGAAAAGCTTTAGGCAAATAAGTGATGAGGGTCCTATTTTTTTGTGTGTATATTTAAGGAGCAAAAGAGCAATTTTGTTATATGGATCTAATGTGTAGTGGTAAAGCCTGGTCCTTTAGCATACCTCATCACCCAAATAGTGTACATTGTACCTACTAGGTAATCTCTCATCCCTCACCCCCTTCACCCTCCTACCCTTCTGAATCTCCAATGTCTATCATTCTACACTCTATGTCCAAGTATACACATTATCTAGTGCCCACTTATAGGTGAGAACATGCAATATTTGTCTTTCTGCTTCTGAGTCGTTTCACTTAAGATAATGACCTCCAGTTCCATTCATGTTGCTGTGGTAGATATGATTTTATTCTTTTCTCTTTTTTTTTTGAGTTGGAGTTTTACTCTGTCGCCCAGACTGGAGTGCAGTGGCATGCTCACAGCCTCTGCAGCCTTGACCTGCTGGGCTTAGGTGATCCTTCTGTCTCAGCCTTCCAAGTAGCTGGAACTACAGATGCACTCCATCACGCCCAAATCATTTTTGTGATTTATTATAGAGACAAGTTCTCACCAAGTTGCCCAGGCTGGTCTCAAACCCCCGAGTTCAGGCAATCCTCTCACCTTGGCCTTCCAAATTGCTTGAATTACAGACTGAGCCACTGTGCCTGGCCTTTATTCTTTTTTATGATTGCAGAGTATTCCATGGTGCATATATACCACATTTTATGTATCTAGTCATCTGTTGATGGACACTTACGTTGATTGTTTGATTTGGCTTTAGTGAATAGTGCTGTAACAAACATGGGTATAGGTGTCTTTATAATATAATGATTGCTTTCCCTTCAGGTAGATACCTGGTAGTGCTGAATCAAACAGCAGTTGTATTTTTAATTCTTTGAGAAAACTCATACTGTTTAATTTACATTTCCACACACAGAGTATATTCATTCCTTCTACTATAGGTTCTAATATTTTGGAAAGAAGTGATATCTCAGATATGCGTAGGGCAGAAAAACATGGTATGCTCAGAGAGGACCAACAGAACCACAATGTCTGAGATCTCATCCACAGCTGGAGTCACATTCAGCCCCAATCTGATAATAAATGCTGGCATCTATCTTACTTTTTTTTTTGAGTTGGAGTCTCACTCCATAACCCAGGCTGAAATGCAGTAGCATGCTCGCAGCCACCCCAAAGTCGACCTGCTGGGCTCTGGTGATCCTTCCTCCTCAGTCTTCCAAGCAGCAAGAACTACAGGTGTGCACTGCCATGTTTGGCTAATTTTTTTATTTATTGTAGAGATGAGATCTCACCAAGTTTCCTGGGCTGGTCTTGAACCCGTGGGATCAGGCAATCTACCTGCCTCGGCCTCCCAAAGTGCTGAGATTACAGGCTGAGCCGCTGAGCCCGGCTACCTTATGTTAACTCTTTTCAATCTCACAAGGGTAGTGTATAGTAGGAACTATTAAAATCTTCCTCATTTTATAGATGGGAAATGGGAGCACAGAGGGATGAAGGACTTAATCCAAGAACTCAGAGATAGCAGGTGTATGGTGAGCATCTGAACATTGTGAAATTGGCTGCAGAGTTGACCTTGTCCCTACCATGCTACCCACCTCCCTCACTGAGCTCTGATGAGTCTCCTGTTGTACAGGTGGCACAACCTCAGTGTCTGAATGTCCTCTGGCTTCTCCTAATAATGATTTCTGACTTTTCTTTTCAAAATTATGCCTTAAATCTTTCAGAATAATTTTGAGTTCCTTTACATATGATCACTTGAGATGATAAGAATAGTATATGGTATAGTGCTCAATTAAACCAGGACAACAGGTGAGAGCAGGACTGTTCCAGGTAAGCTGAGATGCACCATTACCTGGATACAAATCATGTACCTTCCAGAGAGAAACAGCAGGATTTTTGTCACACTGGATCCAGAATGTTTAAGCAGAAAACCTCAGAGTACTATAGAATTGGTGGAAGGAGACAAGGGCTCCTTAGAATGGAATCTTTCAAAGTCTTTTTATGTCTTTAAATATAACATTTCAGTCTCCTTAGTATAACACAAAAGGCCTCTCATTACCTGGTTCCTGCCTATCTTTCCTATCTCATCTCCAAAGTCCTCCTTCCTCCCCTGATCCTGTCTGTGGATCATGTCAGGTTATCTACTCTTTCCACACCTCTCTGTCTTGTACATGCTCTTGCCATTCCTTAGAATGTCATTTGCCCTGTTGTACAAGTGGTATACTCCTATGCATCTTTGAAGAACCAACTCAGAACTGATCCTCTCTTTTTCTTTCACTAGATTGTGAGTCCCTTGCACAAAAGACTTGGTTCAAGTTACACAAAGAATATGCAATTAATCCAGAGGGCTCAACTGGATTTAACTGACTCCAAAGTCGATTGGCCTGGCCCTCAAGGGTCAGAAGGAGTTTTTCAGGCAGAAAAGGGAGTGAGAGAAGCAAGTTCAGAAAGCAAAAGAACAGTATAGGAAAAGGTTGGGAATACAGGAACGTTGTGATGGAGAAAGACAAGAAACTCAGGGAAGCAAGAGATGAAGATGGACCCTAAAGTGTGAGCCTCATGGCTCAGCTAACACAACTCAGAGGTAGAAGATTGATCTCTGCCAAAGGTGATCCTAATTTAACAACTGTTTGAAAGACTACCTGCATCTCAGTTGAATCCCTGAGGTTTCAGGGATTCCTGGGATTGAACTATCAAATTATCTTGAATACCATAAAAAAGAAAATAGCCTCTCCATTATTGCTTTGATTAGAAAAATATTATTAACCTTTCAAAAGTTTGCTATTTTGTTTTGGTGTTTGGTCAAGGTTGCACATTTATCTTGAAGAATGCTAGTTTCTGCACTATTTTTAATTGAAGGGCTTTAGGGCAAATTCAATTAAGTTGTGGTATATGGACTGAAACTTGCAATATATGAAAAATATTCTACTGCACAGTTCACCAATTACCCGACTGCTAATTTGAGTCCCATTGTCATTCCAACTTTGCACTGAAACTCAAAAGACAGCTCAGAAGAAATGACAGGCTTTAGCAATCACAAATACATGCCAAATGTATTGGGGTTTACTTAAAGACTATCTGTCTATAATTATGTCAGTCCTAACTGATATTTGGGGAACCATAAAACTGGAAGAGGCCTTAGAGATCCTCTTTCAGACCCTTTCTTTTAGAGATGAGTATACTGATGTCCAAAGAGTATATAACCCATTCAACAGAGACAACAGAGGTGCGGCTAGAAATCAAGGGTCCTGAGAATTGACAGTCTTAGCACTGTCCCAGAGGTGGCTGGGATGCAACTCACCCCGTGTCCTCTAGTGACATTTATGTTGTAGAAACCCTGTAATCAGCAGTGATGGAAAGACAACTGGCAATGGGATGATCACAGCTCTATTCCAATCCTGGTCCTCTTCTTCCTAGTGTCTTACAAATTGTACTATGTCATTATGCTTATATTTTATTGCCACAGGCTGGAACAGAATCCATTCTCCTTCCATGCAATGCACTCCCAGATTGCCTTCCAGAACCATCTTCCCATAGTCCAGCCAAGAAGAATGGGGTCTGAGGGGAGGGAGAGCGTGAAGCAGGTATCGAGGTTCTTGATGTGTGTTTCTGTCACTCTGTGTATTAGCAATGTCAAGGAAACACTTCAAGGCTAAATTGGAATTATCTATTAGCAATTGTTTTTCATTAACCACAATTGTCTGCCTCTTGTTAGTAAAGCTAGAGCCCAGCTAGTGAACAGCTGCTTCATATTCTTGCACAATTATTAGGGCAAATGTCCATAAATCATTATGCAAATGTGCTGACTGTGACCATGTTGATATAATGGCTTTCAATTGAATGTACTGAATTCCACATCTCAGGAATTTTTTTAAGCAGGTATCTCAATATCTTAATCAGAGGCATATTTTGCTGGCATTACTAGGAAGAACTCATAACATGGAGGACAATACTTGATTTTCTCATAATAATTAATAAATGTTGCTACAGCATTTTAAATTAAAATAATACTTTGATAAAATAAATATAAAACTGGTAATCTAATCACTCAACACAACTATTTCATTTTTGCCTATCTGCCTTCTAGGTTTTGCAATTACACTTGAAAATTTAAAGAGTATCATGAATTTACTCTTTTGCAGTTTTGCTTTTTAAAATTTAACATATAGTGGATTTTTAAAATTTATATTTTATTTTAAATAACTCCATATTATTTTATTACCATCATATGCTATAGTTGACACTGTCTTTTTTAACTTTCTTTTTTAACTATAAAATTACTGCCATTAACATATTTATGCTTTTGTTTCCTTTCTAGAAGTTTCTTTAGGAAAAATAAAATTATGTTTGGACTAAATATGTGAACATCTTGATGTCACTTGCTGTACATTACTATACTGAATTCCAAAAGTGATATATTAATTTGTAATGCCACCAGTACAATATGCGTGTGCCAGTTTTCCATCTTGTCTCTTATTTATTTACTGCAAGTTTGCTAGGTTGTAAAATGCACTTAGTTTTCCATATGGCATTTATTTGATCAATTGATTGATTTCCTTAATTGGTCAGTCAAAAAATATTTATCAAATGAATGCCTTGTAAGCTGGAAAAAGAGAGATGAAGTTCTTTGCCCTACAACGATCTCAGCATCTAAATTGATGGCCTAGCGCAGGCGTTTATGGTGGAGTGTTTTAAGAATGATGGTAGAGTTACACACAGGGCACTAAGAGAGCAGAGAGATGGGCATTTACCTGGAGATGCAGGAATAAAAAATGATTTCAGAAGTGAAGTAACAAATGAGGAACATGGGTATTGTGGGCAAAGGCATGGAGGCATAAGAGGGAAGAGAACCATGGAAGACCTGTAAGGCCAGCTTGAAAGATCCGCAGAACAAGCTGTAGTTAAATAATGGGAGAGAGACAGGTGAGTTAGTTAGGTTTTGAGTATCATAAATGTCAAGTAGAAATAGCTTAAGCAAGAAGAAAGAGGAGGAGGAGGAGGATAATTATTGTGGTACCTCAGTGAGCCTAAGGACAGCAATATGTTCAGCTCTTAGAAGCAACTATCATCACAGAACTTAAATGCTGATTCTCTCTTCTCTATTCTCTCCCTCCCTCTCTGTTTCTTTTTCATTCCCTTATTATTGAAGCAAAAGCTTAGGGTATGATCATGAATGGCATTGAATAATATGCCAAGGACTTTCAATTTTCTGTAGGCAATACAAACTTACCATTGGGCCATCTTAGGTACCTCCTGCTCTTATAACTTGTCTTCTGTTTGTTCGGGATTATTTGGTTTGAGTGGTACGTTTTGCATGAGCTGGTAGAAAGAAAGAAGGGTGCTGAATATTTCCTAAGTTTTCAGTGTTGACAGAGTAGATGCCAGTTCTTCTTGGATGTGCCCGAACTATCACATTATAATTGAAATAAGCCTTGATCTTGACGTTGACCTTAAAGAAGATCTGCATACCTTAGACTCTGCCCACAAAGTCTGACTGAGAGACTTACTCCTGCTGGACCAGAGTTATTACAGGGGCTGCTATACTTAAGATCTCTTGTACTTCTGCCTCAGCCTCTGCCTAGACTTGGAGCAAGTCTGGTTCCTGCCTCTTCCTCTAATCTTATCCTTTCTCAGTGTTTTCCAAATAAGTGTAAACCATATAAACTTCTCACATTAAGTGGTTAAAGAAAGGAAAAACCTGAAGAGATTTTGTGAAGGAGGCTGAAATAAGCAGATTTCTTTCTTTCTTTTTTTTTTTAATATTGGAAAAATTACTCTGCCAGCTGCTGAGGATGGATTACTGCAGATTGAGGTTAGAGGTAGCAACACCTGTTGGTAAGACTGTTCTATTAATCTGAGTGAGAAATGATGAAAGCCTGAACTAAGATAGTGGCAGTGAGACAGTGATGAGGAGATAGACATTAAATGCTGATAAAGACTTGATGAATCATTTAGGGAGCTTTTGGCAGCAAATAATAGGAAAATAAGCCACATAAACTAGCTCCGATAATAAACAGATCTGTTTGCTAACCAAACATTAATTCCAGTAAGGGGTAGACTTCAGAGTAACTTGCAGTCTTTCTTACTCTGAATATTTCCTTGATTTTTCTTAGCTGTTCTTTGTGGTGCTTTCATTCTCAAGATGGTAGCAAGAGTGAGTTCAGCCATTCTTATAGCCATGTATGAAATCATCCAGAAAGAGAGGATCATTTCCAGAAGCTTGCAAAGCAAGCTAACTCAGAAGAGACAAACATCCCAGAAGCTCTTCAAAAACTGCCTAAAGGAGGTACTTATAAAAACCTAGAATAAACTTAGTTTAGCATAGTCTTTCTGCCTCATCATAGCCATTTTTGCTTAGATTTTACCCCTGACACGCTTTGAATCTAGCACAGGTTACACATAGATAAGATAAATTTCCAATAGGCAGGTTTTAGGAAGCATTCAGATATTTCACTGCAGGCCAAGCCAGCAGTCCACCCCACCCCCTGCCTTGGCATATCTCCATTAGATGCAAGACAAGGACAGAGCCATAGAAACAATAGTACACTACCTTTCGGTTAAAGAGTTTGTAGATTGCAAATGTCTGACAGATCTCTGGCAGGAAAATCCCCTCCCCTTGTCTCCTCCCATCTAGCCCACCACCATGGCAGCAATCATTTGACTAACCCACCCATTTGCCTGACGTCAGTACCTGTACTTACCTGCCCCTTTGGATTGACGTGGAGCAGACCACCACTCAGTCACCTTACTGACCTTCCCCATCCAAGGGAAATGTTTAAAAGACTCAACCATGAGCAGCCATTCTACCATTGCCAGACCATCGCTGCCATTGCCTTGTTAAGCTATGGTGTAGCCATGTGTCCATTGTGGCCATTGCTAAGCCATTGCCTTACTAGACTCTGGTGTGGCCATGTGTTCTTTGAGATATAGCTGTCACCGTGTTTCCTGGCTTTGGTCTCTTTCCCTACCTTGGGGAGGTGAATCTCCTCTTTGTCTTTCTCTCTTTCTAATTTACTTTCTAAATAAACTATATTTTCTAATCTAACTTCTGTGTAATTCTTTGCATCTTTCGTGTGGCATCTGATCATACATCAGACACCCATACCCCCAGCAAACCTAACCTAACATTGTGGAGGCCCTGCTGGGAGAGTGTGACCCTAATATTTTTGGAGATCCCATGGAGATGAGCCCCAATGTCTGTCCTTGAGGATTAGCCTGAGGTCACATGCTCATCCCTGACTCAATCATTGGCCAGGATAATGGGAACACTATTCTCAGTTGATCAGGAACATTCTTGAAGTTGATGTGGGATTTACTTCTCCAGAAGCAAGTAGACTGGGTCTGCAAGGTGGAAAGGAGAGAGAAAAGAATTTATCAAAATCAGGGTTTTTAGGAAATACAGAAAGGGATACAGATGAGCAGTAGGCAGTTAATGTTGTTTTGATGTGGGGAAGTAGAGAGAACAACTGTCACTGTTTTCAGGTGTTGAGATTGGGTGATTCAGTAGATTCACTAGGATAAGAAGCTCAGGAGGACAAACAGTTTTGGGCAGAAGATCAGCTTTCATGGGAATGAGGTACATTCTTGTAAAGAATAGGCATCGAAATAGGCCATTAAACATACAAGTTTGAAACTAAGAAAAGGGTTTGGATTAAATATATATATTTGGAAACTGCCAGCATGTGGAAATTATGTAGCACACAGGTGCATAGTGAGGTCATTGTTGGATGAGATTACACAAGAAAATGTGTGGCTTGAGGAGGGAGGAGGATAAGAATTCATCTCAAGAAAAGGCCAAAATACAAGGCTTGGAATTAACTAACTGCATTTGCATATCAAAGAGGTGTTTCTTGAATTTGGATAGCTGTTGTGGTGAAAATTTCTACAATACTAAGTGATTTCTAAGCTCCATTTGACAGTTCATTATTTTTAAAGCAACATTCCTCATCCTTCCTACCCACTCCCCACAATACAACAAAATTCACTTAAACTGAAGAGTAGGGGAAGGACTTTGGAGTTAGTAGCAATGAAACTTGACCTAAAATAATAAATACTTCATGGATTGTAAAAGTGATTGGAACCCTTTTATGACACAAATAACCAGCTATGGCTAACAGGCTTCCACTGCAACAAAGGCATGTTCAGTGAACTTACAGTTGGTGACTTTGCAGTTAACTTTAATAAATTAAACTTGACAATCTTATAGAAAGGCTTTAGCAAGAGCTCAGAGAATATTAAGGTCAAATCCAACTGAAAGTATGGCAATCTCATTCTACTAGGTTGAAAGTGAACAAACATGGAGGCAGAGAAATTATCTGATTCTGCTGAATTTCTAGGAGCCACAAGTACTGTCCACCTCGCTCTCCTGGCTTGCAGTTCCAGTGGCAGGCGTCCCCCCATGGTGTTGGGATGGAGAAAACCTCCATCCCAACCTCCATGGACTTTGCATTCTCAGTCAAAAAACCCTGACTAAGAGAAAGAAAGTTGAGCAGGCAGTCTGGGCCGACTCAGAGCCTCCTAGTTCCTGGTTTCGAGAACATTACAAGAATTCTCATGAACAACTTTCCTAAGCCAAGGAGAAAAACTTGTTTCAATGCTAGACAGATGCAAATAAGGGGCCAGACCTACCAAATGCCCTGGGAAATTCAGGAAAAACGAAGGGTGAGACCTTTCTCCCTCCTTGCTCAGCTAAATAATAGACTACTTAACTGATTAAGAAAGGAGAGGGAGCCTGGCTCGGTGGCTCAGCCTGTAATCCCGCGCCTTTGGGAGACTGAGGTGAGTGGATTGCCTGAGCCCGCGGGTTCGAGACCCGCCTGGGCAGCGAGACCTCATCTCTACAATAAATCAAAAAAAATCAGCTGGGCGTGGTAGTGTGCGCCTGTAATTCTGGCTACTCGGAAGGCTGAGGTGGAAGGATCGCCAGAGCCCAGCAGGTCGAGGCTGCGGTGGCCGGGAGCGGCCACTGCACTCCAGTCTGGCCGACCGAGTGAGACTCCAACTCAAAAAAAAAAAAAAAAAAGAAAGGAGAGGGTGGCAGGGTGGGGGCAGAGGGTGGAGTAAGATGCAGTGAACTCCGGGCACTTCCTTGCAACTCTGGAATTCTGTATTCCTGCGGCTGACAGCCAATGAGATGAAGAATAGAGGAAAAGGATAGGGTCACCCAGCTGTTCCCTGGCCATGTGACCTTGCACACCATATTTCCTAAGATTCGCTTTCTCCATTTGGAAAATGAGTGGGTGGAGCAGATGATATCTTGGGTCAGTGCTGTGGTTAAGGGCAGATTACCCAGGTTTAAATCCTAGATTAACTGCCTCTGTGACCTTGGGGGCAGTTATTAAACCTCCCTGTGTTTTAGGTTCCACACCTGTAAAAAGGGTTTACGAGGAGCAGTGCCTAGTACATAGTAAGCATCATGTAAGTCTTGGCTACTTTTATTCCAGTCCAATCTTACGAAAATCTGTAATTCTAAGACCAGCACTTACTGTGATTTTTTCAGTCCATGTCAAGATTCCTAGGAATTAAAAGTGCTTCAACAGACATGGACACATCTTGGAAATATTCCATGGCCAGAGGCTAGAGTTGCTAAGGTGCCTTTCTATTGCTATTAAGTATTTCTAAACCCTTTTAGGGAAGGTTGTTTTCAAAATAAGGTAAAGAATTTCAATTAGGCTTTGTAATATTGTGTAAAACCATGCCCTACAGGGTCTCTCCTTTGTATTAAATGCAGCTGTATTCAAATTAATTACCAGAAGAGATAGATGAGGGTCCACTGGATGGTTGATGAGAACTCACTGCCCTAAGCTTGGTAGTCTCCGGACTTCAAGGTGAAGCCCGCTCTGAGTGCAGGGGATGGGAGAGGGAGAAATGATCTGCCTCGAAGGAGAGGATGCTACTGAAACCTTTCCCTGAGAAAGAAAGGGGCATGTTTAGGTTTTTGTCATGCATTTGCTTATTCACTCCTTTTCCTTACATCCTTTATTTTGTGACCCTTTAAATTAGGAGTATGCATAAGAAGCACTTGGAATATTTGTTCAAATGCAGATTCCTATTCTTTTCCTTCTGCTTTAATAAAGCTAGATAAGGCCAATAATCTGCATTTTAAACGAATACAGCAGAAAATTCTGATGCTCAAAAGCATGAGCTTCAGTTTGGAAAAACACAACCTGATGCAGGGAATGGGAAACCCAAGACCAGGCCGATCTGTGGACAGTGTGGATAGACTAATGATTTGATGACTCTTTAAAATGATTTTCTTCAAACATTTATTCAACATTTATAGGATGACCTGTATTTTGTGACATATTTATTTGGAAACATATTTTAATTAATGTTTCTATTAATAGATACTCAGAAAAGATTTGCCTGATAAGTCACTTCTGTCCAAAGCAGACTGATATGAAGAAAGCTTAGCAGAATAGGATTACAACACACATTATTCAGATTCAGAATTTTAGGTGGCTATAGCTGCCAATTTCAGAGAACTCATCTCTGGATTATAGTAGATTTGCACTTGCAACATGCATGTATTTTCACTTATAATTGTTTAAATTTTCATTTACATTTGAGGGCACTCTGGAAGGCAGGACCATTTAACACTTCACCAGTTATCTAATTAATCCCTGTGGAAACCTGAGTTAATTGACATCATAATTCCTATTTATTGCACTGGTATTCTAATGTTCTTTCAGATTGGCATGATTCATGGTTGCTGAGCTCTTCTTCCTATAATTTCTTCTAGGTGGGACCACTGGAGATGAGTAAGAAAGAGGTGAAAGAGGGCTTAGGCAAGGTGCTAGGCATCAGAATCAATATAAAAAGGTCACAGTCAATGACCTATAATGGTATTATTATCCAGTATGTGCACAGTGCTGGGTCTCAGAACACCACCACAGAAAAAGATGGTGGCAGTGATTCAGGACAGACTGTGCATTTGGAAAATACCCCAGCCAGCAGTTAGTACTTTAAAGAAGTAGGATCTAGGAAGCAGGAATCTCAAAAGAATACCTGCATGAGTTAGACCTGTGTCAGGGCCCTTTCACTTGGCCCTAGTTCAGAGCCTTGTCCTGGAGCAGAAACTCACGTTTGTGGGTGGCTTGTCTCCAAGTCTGCAGAACCCATGAATACCAGGTATTCAGGGTTCGACCTTAGGCCACTGGTCCTCATTTTAGTTCAACTGACCAGTGTCTACTCTCAATCCCTTGTGGGGATGAATTGCTTAAAAGTCTCTCTGATCCCATTCAGAATTGTCTGAGGCCATAAGAAGACTTGTGTTAGAATTTAAACAACTGCTTCTAGTTCTTGGGTAACCCAAGAATCAAGCCTTCTGGAGTTTTCAACAAGCTTGAAAGATAAATGTTGACGTCAGAGTTATATCTTCAAAGAGTGAAGTGTGAGGAAATGGTGAGATTTTTAGGCTTAAATAGTGTTACCCCTTCTGTGGAGGTCTGACATTGTACATGGGATTTAATCTCCAGTTTCACACTAAAAACATTCCTCCTCTGCCTGTGGCACAGTAATACTCTGCTCCAGGCACTGTGCTAAGTGTAGTGTGTGTGTGTGTGTGTGTGTGTGTGTGTGTATACACTCATTCATGTGTGCGTGTATCCGTGCTTATTTCTGACTTATTCCTCACAATGACACTGAGAGTTGGCACTATTACTTCATATTATACGTGAGCAAAATGAGTCTTAGAGAAATTAAGCAACTTGCCCAAGATCACAAAACTCGTGAGTGGCATTACTGGATTTGGACTTTAGTGTGCTTCCAGATCCTTCCCTTTTAATCACTTTGTTGTGAAAGGATACATAGTGCAGCTAAAGGAACACAGGATGGGATGGGAAGATATTGTTCCAAGTGGCAGATCTGCTTTTAGCTAGCTTTGCGAACTTTCTTAACTCAATTATCTTTTACTTATTGAAAAGAAAAATATATAGAGAGTATCTTCTATATCTTAAGCACTGCTTTAATGAAAGAACAGGCAGAGTTCTGTCTTCGCAAAGCTTGTACTTTAGCACAGAGCACAGATGATAAACATTAAACCCAATAAATACATTGCAAATCGGCATACAAAGTATCATTACAAAGATAAATTTAAAAATAAATGCAAAAACTCTACAAACAAATACTGTATTGTTAACAAGGGCTCGGTGGCTCAGCCTGTAATCCCGCGCCTTTGGGAGGCTGAGGTGAGTGGATTGCCTGAGCCCACGGGTTCGAGACCCCCCTGGGCAGCGAGACCTCATCTCTACAATAAATCAAAAAATCAGCCGGGCGTGGTAGCGCACTCCTGTAGTTCTGGCTACTTGGAAGGCTAAGGCGGAAGGATCCCCGGAGCCCAGCAGGTCGAGGCTGCGGTGGCCGGGAGCAGCCACTGCACTCCAGTCTGGGTGACAGAGAGAGACTCCAACTCAAAAACAAACAAACAAAGAAACAAGGGATCGATCCTATAAGAAAAAAACGCAATGAAAGAATATTGACAATGTAGGACATAGGTATGTCATTTCAAAATTGGGGTGATCAGGGTAGCCTCTGACTCATTGAGAAAGTGATATATGATTAAAAAACAAAACACAACAAAATGAAACTTGAAGGAAGTGAAAGAGTTAGTCAGGTAGGTATTAGAGGAGAGAATTCCAGGCAGAGACCAGGGTAAAAACCTTAAAACTAAGGTTTTTCTGGCATATTTAAGGAATAAGAGGTGGCAGCATGGCTAGAGTAAGATCAGAAAACTGTGAACATCCAAGTCACGATGGGCCTCTTAGGCTACTGTAAGAAATGTGGCTCTTTTTGATATCCATTGTGGGGTCTGAATTTACTTTTTTTTTTTTTTTTTTTTTTGAGTTGGAGTCTCACTCTGTTGCCCAGACTGGAGTGCAGTGGCTGCTCCCGGCCACCGCAGCCTCGACCTGCTGGGCTCCGGCGATCCTTCCGCCTCAGCCTTCCAAGTAGCCGGAATTACAGGCACGCGCTACCATGCCCGGCTGATTTTTTTATTTTATTGTAGAGATGAGGTCTCACTGCCCAGGCGGGTCTCGAACCCGCAGGCTCAGGCAATCCACTCACCTCAGCCTCCCAAAGGCACGGGATTACAGGCTGAACCACCGAGCCCGGCTTGAATTTACTTTTTAAAAAAGTATTTCTCTGGCTGCTGTGCTGAGAATGGACTGTGGAAGGACAGAGGGGAAGCCAGGAGACACATCGTGGTGAGGCCATCACAGTGTCCAGGCAAAAGAGGACGGTGGCTTGACCTGAGGCAGGAGTCACAGAAGTGGGGAGAAAATTGCTCAGATTCTTCTTTGCTTTTAAGGGTGGAATCAACAAGGCTTCCTGATGGATTTGATGTAGGACATAGGATGAGGGAGAAGGAGAGGAGTGAGTCAAAGAAGATTCTAGGAACTTGGGGATGAGCTTCTGAAAGGATGGTGTCTCCATTGAGATAGTGAAGAGACAGAGAATTGGCAGGTTTGGGGTCAATATCGGGAGCTCATTTTGAGGCATGCTGCACTTGAAATAGTGATTAGACATCCAAATGAAGTTTTTAAGTCTTCCATTTGATACTTGGATCTGGAGTTTGAGAAGAGAAACCTGAGGGGGAGATAGAGGCCCAGGAGTCATCAGCATATAGATGGTATTATCAGACAAGGTCCTGCAGGAAAGAGTGACACATTGAAAGACATTAACCGAAAAGAATCTAATCAAGGGGCCATTTACAGAGATGTTGACAGGATTGAAAGGATTTACCAGGGATGGTGGGTACCAAGGGAACAGCAGAGATGGAAAGCCATTACCACTTTCAGGCATAAACAAGTGGAGAGGGAACAGTGTACCTGGAGCAGCAAAGTTAGAGCCCGGGAAATTTCCACCTCCTGCAGTTCCCACCTGTGGACCCAGCAGACAGAAGCCAGTCAGTGGGGGCCTGTGTAAAGTGGTCACCTCTGCTGCATGAACAGGGCAGGAGAGGGTGGGGACAAAATCTGGAGATGCTAGACAAAATACAGAACAACAGAGCTGATGAAGTGTAAAGTCTGGGGCTAGATCTGACTCAGGAAGAAAGAGAAGACTATGAGAAGAGAACAATGAACTGAGCCTGAAGCTCTCCATGGTCAAGAGGTTTGGAAGATGAAGGAGAACTGGCTATGGCCACTATTAGGCAATAACCTATAAGACAGTACGAAGAGAAGAAAGTGTGAAATTCTGGAAGCTAAGAGGAGAGCATTTATTAAGGGAGAAGGTGTGATCACTGTATCAAATGCATCTGATGTATCAAGGAAGCTGGAGACCGACAACTGAGGCTTGGCATTCACAACACGGAAGCTATTGGTGTCTGGGATGAGTGCCGTTTCAGTGGAGTGGTGGGGACAAAATGAGATGGCTTCAAGGGAGAGATGGCTTCAAGGGTGAGATGGCTTCAAGGGAGAGATAGCTTCAGGGAGAACAGGGTAAGAGGGATTTCTGACAGCAAGAGAAACAATTCTTTTTTTATAATCAATATTTTGTATTATGATATTGTGGGGTACAGTTAAGGGTTAGGGATACAAATATGCTTCGTTCAGTCACCCTTGTTGATAAGAGGTGTCTCCTCATCCCCAGACAGATGTTTACTACCATTAATCCCATCTCCCTCCCCCCCATCGTTTCCCACAACTGCCAGTCGTTTTCTTATGGTAATACATTGGATGATCAAGGTCCACTATATGAGTGAGAACATGTGATACTCAGATCTTTGTTTCTGTGAGAGGTCACTCAGTATTATAGACTCCAGTTCCTTCCAGGTTCCTGCAAAGTTCATGATTTTGTTCTTTTTTATGGCTGCATAGTATTCCATTGTGTATATGTACCACATTTTTTTTAATCCAGTCCTCTTTTGATGGACAGCATGGTTGGTTCCAGGTTCTTGCTATTGTGAACAATGCTGCAATAAACATTCATGTGCAGGTATCTTTTTGATAGAGTAATTTGAGTTCTTCAGGGTATATTCCCAGTAGAAGGATTGCAGGGTCATATGGGAGGTTGATATTCTAGGAGTTTTGCTGCAAAGAGGAGTAAAACAATGGGGCAGAAAGTAGGAAAGAAACAAGAGTCAAGAGAAGTATTTTTTGAGTGGATAACAACAGCATGTTTCTATGGTGAAAGATCCAACAGAGAAAAAGAAATGAATGATTTGAGGAAAGAGAGGAGAATCCTTAGAGCAATGTCTTCTCTTGGCTCACATTTCTTCTGGGAATGGGGTCATGATCTCCCATCCTTGGGCGGTGCTGTTTGGAGAGTGAGATACAATAAAAATATGTGACAACACCAACAATGACAGGAACATCACTCTCCCCCTATCCCCTGTCTGGCTTCTGCACATTCATAATCTCCTCTTCAAGGACAGTAACAGCTCATTATTTGGCACCTACTCTGTCACTGTACTCCATAGACATTAACTCAATCCTTCTTGAGAACCAGAGGTATCTGTGTCTCTAATTTCTGGGACAGGATATCTGCATGGCAGTATTTCCAGGAGATTAAGCAACTCGTTATATGTTGTAGCTTTCAGGAGGCAGGACCAAGACACAAGTTGTGATTGTTATTTCAAAGTGTTTATTCTGTTTCATCTCCCTGTTCCATCCCATATTCTACTTTTGGGTTCCCTGTAGCCCCTTTCTTTCCCCATTCTGTCTGGGTTCTTCACTATCTATTGTTCTCCAAAATCTCGACCTCCTCACCCCAGTCACTCTCCCCTCATTAAAAAATAGCTCTGATAACATTAATACCTTAGTGCAAGTAGGTTCCCCATCCAAGAAGTAGTTTCTTTTTAAATGGGGCTTTCCTGCAAAGACACCACTCCCTTCTATTCTCAAGATCAGTATCTAATAGATGAATTTCATGCATGACCATTGATGAAGAAAAAAACAGAAGATTCTTAAATCCACTGAAATCTAGCTGTGAAGACCAGCATCTATGCCCCTGAAAGATTGTTCTTTCTCTTCATGCTATTTGTTTAGACAACTACTTATACTTCAAGTTCTCAAGAATTTACGACCTCAGCATCTTGGCAGGTCATAACTGAGCTGCTTGCTTTCCTGGTTTAAAGTTGATCAATGCTGTTGTCTACCCCATTCTAAATACTTCCCCCTCTCTAGCCCTTTCTCTCTCTCTCTGTGTTTTACACACATGTGCACGCGCGCGCACACACACACACACACACACACACACACACACACACACACACACCTCTTCCTAAAAGAGACTCCTTTCCCCCCCGGGACTCTGCTTTCTTCCTACTGATGATACTCAGAACTCGCAGAAGATTTGGGGAGGATGGAGTGACCTGCCACCGTCGCTAATAGGTCAGATCAATATCACAGAATGTGCCCCATCCCTCTTCATTTTCTCATCATGCGGCAATCGATAGCCTTGCCTTGCCTGTAAACCTTTCGCAAAGATTCGACACTTTTCATTTCCTGAGCTGGGCCTTCTCACTTCAAGATACCCGAGACAGAAAAGGAGGACTTGCTTCCACATTTGCTTATTTGAATGACTTTGTACTCACGGCTCTGTGGTGCGTGCATGTGCAGAGTGTAGCAGTGAGTATGTGTGGGTGCATGCATTTCCTGAGTGTGAGTAGACCAATAACACCTACTGAACTTTACCTTCAGGGAACGAACCATACCTGAGGGGGAACAAAGTGCTGAAGGGAGTATTCTTCCTTTTAAATTAATATCATATAGAAAAACTCCTTTGCTCTAATAACTCGGTGCAGCAGCAGTTGGTGTAGGCACATAACAGTACCCGTTTTCCAACAAAGCCACTCTGCCCCAGGTTATGATGCACTTGGGGTGCAAAAGATACCTGCTCTGATAAAAGGCTTGAGGGATGACATATATAACCTTAGGCAGAAAACATAATGCCTGTGTGCTGTGATTTGAAAGGCTAGCAGGCTCCCTTTACCCCAAACAGAAATGACACCTCCCCCAGGCCCACCACAAGACTGTCCCAGAACTAGGGGTTGCAGGCAGCAGTTAAAAGCTAAACACAATATGTGTGTGTGTGAGGGAGAGAGGGAGTGAACAGTGTACATACATTTACTCCCATTCGTGAATTCGTATATCAAATTAGTATTTGACACCTAGAAAACTCTGAGTAAATGAGGATCAAGAAGGAAAAGGTGGGCAAAATAACAGCACCCCATGGATGTTCCCACCTGTATCCCTGGCATTTGTGAATATGTTATCTCACGTGGCAAGGGGCATTTTGGATCTTGAGTTGGAGAAATCATCCAGGATGATTCAGGTTGTCCCAATGAAATTACACGAGTGTTAAAAGAAGAAAAAGGGAGCAGAAGAGGAGAGTCAGACAAGGAAATACTGAGCACAAGCCAGGTAAGAGTGATGTTGTGTGTGGAGTCCCAACCACTCCATTGAGCCTGCCCTTGCTGGCTCTGAGAATGGAGAAAGGGCCAGGAACCAGTGTGGGCACTTTCTAGAAGCTAGAGAAGGCAAAGTAACAAGTTCTTCCCTGGAGCTTTCAGAAAGGAACTAGGCCTTGCTGGCATCTTGATTTTAGTCCTGTGAGGCTAGTGTTGGACTTCTAACCTACAGATGTCTTATTCTTTATGAGAATAAATTTGTATTGTATAAAGTCACTAAATGTGTGGTGATTTGGCACGAATAGGAAACTAACACAAAGTAAGCACTGAAAGAAAAGGAGTCCAGAGTTTTGAAGTTTGGGAAGGGACCTAGGCAGACAAGCTAGGCTGTACATGGAGCCCAGGGAAGGTAGGAGGTGGCCCCAGGAGCTCATAGGGGAAAATAAGAGGTGAGGCAAACAGCAACCAAGACAAGGCCAGTCCCGGTTTGAGGCCTCCAGGGCCACTAATGCTAGAGATGCATGGGGGGGGACACCTCTGGAGGGTCCCAGAGGAGGTAGGGGTCATGGAGAAACCTGTGGAGGAGGCACACTCACAGCTACCTGGCTGACCACAGCAAGACAGCAGGCCAGCAGTTAGTGTCCTGACCCCTGCAGCTTCTCTTCCAGATCATCAAAAGTCCCATGTTCCAGTCATATTAGCCTCAATCTAGATTCACAGTCTGATGTGAGATATCAGATTGAGGCCAGAAAGAATGTTCTCTCATCCACAGCAAGAGTCTTAGCTGTTGAGGTTGGGAAATTATATAACGTGTGATGTGAGGCTTGTCAAATATAGTTTCCTAGACAAAAACCATGAAAAAAAAGGTAATAAGGACAACAGGGTAAATAACTGTTTTCAGAAAGCAACTTATTTTTAGCAACTTGACTGATGTGGTTAAAAAAATTTAATTTTCGAAAACATACTGCATCTTTTGGGGGTTATTAAAGCCAAAACATGCTGTAGCATAATTTCCTATGATCAAGGATTCACAACTTATAGCTTAGAAAAAAAGTAGAAGCCAGGCTCGGTGGCTCAGCCTGTAATCCCGCGCCTTTGGGAGGCTGAGGTGAGTGAATTGCCTGAGCCCGCGGGTTCGATACCCGCCTGGGCAACTTGGCGAGACCTCATCTCTACAATAAATCAAAATGAACTGGGTGTGGTAGCGCACACCTGTAGTTCCAGCTACTCGGAAGGTTGAAGCGGACAGATCGCCGGAGCCCAGCAGGTCGAGGCTGCGGTGGCCAGGAGTGACGGAGTGAGACTCCAACTCAAAAAAAAAAAAAAGAAAAGAAAAAAAAGTAGAGATAGTGTCTCACTCTGATGCCCAGGCTGCAGTGGAACCATCATAGCTTATTGCAGTCTTGACCTCCTGGACTCCATCCATTCCCCCACCTTGTCCTCCCAAATAGCTGTAAATTTAGATGTGTGTCACCATGCTTGGCCAATTTTTTTTTTTTTAAATAATGATGCAGTCTCTCTATGTTGCCCAGTCTGGTCTTGGAGTTGATCTAGTGATTCTCCCTTCCTTAACCTCCCAAAATGCTGGGATTACAGGCCTGAACTATACCCAGCAACCACTTGTCGTTTACAGAGAAATTTCATTTTAATTTGTGGCTGGATCTTAAGTACTGTCTTCAGAGTGATGAAAGGTGGTAGATGATGATGAACCAAACTAGTGAGGTTAGTCTTTCTGGAAATTCTCTCCCCATACACCCACTAAACAGGAATAAAAATTATATGAAAGGAGGGGAACTTGGTGCATCTTATGATTGACAAGAGGTTTACAATATAAGGAAGAAGCATCTTTCTCTTCTCTTCCCCCTTAAAAATGTCAGGAGTGCCTAGTATCTGAGTCATTCACTTTGTGATATGAATTCTCCAGGTGACTGGTTTCATGGACTATACCAGTAAGCATTCCTACCCTGTCTCTACACTCTTGAGAATATCTGAGTTATGGGCAATCATTTTTATCACAATGTAATATTTAAAAGTGTAATGAACAAAAAATCCTACACAAAATCTCAGAAACATAGACTAGAAACAGAAACATAATTCCTAGTTAAACTTGGCTATGAATCCCTTCACCTCATCCATCTCCACAGAAAATGTTTTTCTTTCTCAGTGGACAGTTGAGGTCTGGCAATGCACTTGCTTCAATTTGCTGCTTCCCAGCTCACAGGACTCCCACAGGGACCTTCACTCTCTCACCTCCTCCCCACCACTGGGGTGAGCTTTCTCCTTGCTCAAGCTGGCTTGGGTACCTCTCTAACATGCCCTAAATGCTGTGGCTGGGCAGAAAGCCACCTCTGGCATGCCTTGGGGAGGACTTATAGCTGCTACCCTCAATGATCTGTGAACCACAGAGTGAACTCTCAGGGCCTAGCCAACACTTTGCCATGTTCCAGAACTCTCCATCTTTCCCCAGGAGGTGAAAAACTCATTTCCTAGTGCTCTCTCACCATATTTTCTTTCTCAGTTTCCACTCCATCCTGCTGTTTGTCCTTTGCTAACCGGAAGGATACTTTTAATCTCTGAGAGGCGCCCTGCAGCGCCTTTCTGGGAGGTGGGTTCCATGCTTCTGGGTTTATGTGTTATTTCATGTGGCTGCTCTGGCCCTCAGCGGATACAGCCTGGTGCTACCAGCTTGGTGACAATAATCTGAATTCTGATTATTAATTCTTTCTCAGGTATCCAAAAGTCTGAGACATTCAGTAGGTTCTGGCAAAGTGATCTATTACACTGATCCAGATAGAGGAATATAAGAATATTATGAAAAAGAGGAAAAGGGAGAAAAGAAAGAAGACGGAGAAATATAAAAGAAAAGAAAGAAGAGGAAGAGTTTTTTTTAAAGTGTTAACTTCTAAAACTGAAGAGGAAAAAACATGGAGGATCATAACAAGCAACCAAATGTAATTTCTACTCCAAAAAAAAGCTACTTCTTTGACTTCCTTGTGTTCTGCCTCTAGACTAACAGCTCTTCCCTTCCCCAGCCTTGCTGGTGCTCCAGTCCCTCCACAGGCTGACAAGAGCAAGGCCTGCACACACCAGGCAGTTATCCATCAAGGCTAGGCATCTGCTCTATTTAGTTCTCTTCCAGGAGACACAGAGATCACCCTGATATTCTTCAAGACCTCTGGCATGAAGGAAAGATGCTGTGCAGGTGTCCAGAATGCAAGCCAGCTTGGCTGGCAGAAGGTTTGCATTGCTCCTGGGTGACCCTTGTCCCGGGGCCCATGGCACCTCACACTCTCCACTCATCGCTCCATGCCTTCCCTCTGTCCTAATTAGAGCCTGTGGTTGCAGGAAACCCTAAATATCAAAATCAAACAGGCTTCCGGGTCTGTAGGGAACTGATTGGTAAATGAACCACTGCAAGAAAAGTCATAGAAAATAGACATTGATCTGAACTTGGAGGTGAATTGTGTGAACTTGTTCATAAATTGTCTGGATAATTGCAGGCACTGGAGTAGAACACTAGAGCTCCATCCTCTCTTGGTTCGTGCACAACTTTAACTCTCAGTCAGAAAATAGCATATACTTTAGTGACAGGTGGGGCTGAATTTGGATCCTGTTTTTAATGCTTACTTACGGGTGTATGATTTCAGAGTAGTCATATTTCCATTGCCACTAGTTGCTTATCTATGAAATAGAGAAAAAATATTTCTATGAAGTATTATAATGTGAATTAAATAAAGTTAGCACCATAAAAGACCTAGAATAGGGCCTGGCATTTACTAGGTGCTCATTCAGTGGTTCTTTGCTTCCTGGCTTTCCTTGGATCCTGAATTTTTACATTTTTATCCTGTATGAACTAACCATGTCATCTTCCCCCTCAAGCCTGAACTTCTGATCCCTCTGAAGACACCTGGGCTGGGGCTTTTAGATGCACGCTGTCCCTGGCCTGAAACCCTCCTTCTACCCTTTTCCACTCTGCCTACCACCCTAGCAGCCTTGCAGTGAGGTTACAGTCACAGATTCCTATATGCACTCTGTTTCCAGTTAGGTGTGTCCATAGGGAGTCACACCAGGAGATCAGAGGGAGGTGGCAGGGTGCATTCAGGTGTTTATTCCCTGGCTCCTTCCCTGTGAGGTCACTTAGGTTGGCTATGTCCCTTACCTGCAGAGCAATGCTCTTCTTAAGGAGGCTGCTCTACTGGACATGCTCACTTGATTCTGAAATACATTTTCTACTTTGTCCTTTGAATCTAGCCCCAATTCCTGCACCATCCCTCATGGTTGCCCTGCCCGCTACCAATGCCCATAACTGGATACTTTGTTAAAAAATAATAATAAAATAAAAAGACAATTAGTAAACAGAAGGACAGGCCAGCCCTTGTTAGCCCAGGTTAAAGCCCTACAAGAAGTGTCCAGAAGGACCTTAAATTTGGGTAGGCTGGATTTGGGGAGCAGAATTGGGATAAGTAGTCAAGAGTTCAGGGCTAGAGGCTCAAGGCAAACAGACACATCAAGAGGAAGATGTGCTGAGTGGAGCTCGGTGCTCTGAGCATCTGTTCTCTAGGCCTGCTGGGCACGGGCAGTATGGACAACCAACTAAGGGATCAGAGTAGAGACACCACTAATGCTATGATTAATGCAAGTGTTCCTAAAGCTTTTGGTAAACAGTCCCTGCCCTAGCTAAGCATCTATGGATGGAGGACTATATTTTGTCAAATAGAGACTAATATCTTTTATACATGTATGATATCAAGTGTGGGAATATACAGCCACCACTCTTACAAGAATGCATATATAGCAGGTCCCTCCAGTCTGGGAGGCAGTTTATATCTTGTTTTTATGAGTGATCTAAAAGGGCAAGTTTACAGAGAAATCCCCAGAGTTGCCAATGACATTCATCATTTCCTGGTTGTAAAATATTAAGCAGACATATATAAATTTTTCAATGATCTTGTCTTCTTTTCACTTTGAGGGATGAGAGCTCTTCAGATGAAGGCTGTAGGGCTCTTTCCCAAGTGACCTCACACGGAGGCATTCACCTTGGTGAATTCAATGTGCTCATGAGTCTTAAACTTTGTCATTGTTCCAGAGACAAACTGAATCAGGGACACTGACTCACACTAACCAAATTAAAACCAAAACACATCAGGAGATTGGAAACTTATTGGTACACAGTAGAACATATTTTGATCAAATGCAAGGAATTCTTTTTTCTCCTGCTCGGGTACAGTCTTTTCCTGGAAAGGTCAAAATAATACCTCTAAAGTTGCATAGCAAGCATGGAATCAGATCAAAGGGAAGCGGACAGTTTGGAAGATTTTCATCTAGGCCATGGTGTGGTATGATGAATCATTCCTACCTCTTGTTACAGAACACCTATCTAGTAATTAAATTAAGGTTATTTTACAGATTCAGTATCTTCTTAGCCTGGACAATGCTGGAAAAATACTGCCAATTTTTGTCCTGTTGAACTGTATATTTTGAGATCCAAACTGCTCCTTATGTTCATACAATACATCACAATACAATAGATGGGACTTTTGCTTACTAAATAGTAGCCACATTCCTGTCCTGCCTCTCTGAGGCCCAGGTCACCTTGAGTGGAATCAGGGGACAATTTTAATCCTCTGGTCACATATTTGCAGACAGTCTTTTATTTACTATCTAGATATCTAAACATTGTATGTGGATTTTACTAGCTGAGTCTTTGAAACCAAATCTTATTTCTCTTATCTTCAACTTCTTAGGGAAAGTCTCACGGCTACTGTTCCAGTTTCAGATCTACAACATAATCTCCTGCTGGAAGGTGAAGTGTGTCTGATGAACTTTTGTTTGAGGAAAGGGGTGCATTTTAGGGAAGAAATGTGTTACCTGTTATATAAGGTACAGTGTGTCATTTGTCATCCACTATAAGCAGAGGGTGCCTCTAAAAGTTTGAAAGAGATTTTATTTAAGGACATTTCTTTAAAGACTTTCTAATAAAGCAAAATTATGGAATCGCTTTCCAAAATAGGTGATGCAGGTTAAAAACATAATAGGCACGCAAAGCTCTAAATAAAGTCTCATTCAGACCTTTCTAGTTGGTGTTTGAAGATCATCTGCAGTGGTGAAAGTGAGTGAGCAGATGCTCCTGCTGCATCAACCCAGGTGCTGCCATCAAAGAGATGACACTGTACCTTGTGTTCTGTGACCCAGAAAGGCACTTTCTGCTTTGTCTTTTCATGTTGTGGGCAGTTGCAGCTCAGGTGTTCTGACAAATGGACTCTGAGACTGAGATTTATGTGCAGGAGTGTTACTGGAGACGTATCCTCAAAAAACAACACCTAAAACAGAGAAGGAAGTGGGGCAATGCCAAAGGAGAAGTGGGATATGATCCCATTGCAAAAGACCCCAGAACTTCCCACGAGGTACTCTGGAACTGGGGCGGCCCTATAGGGTTGTCTTTTCTCGAGGCCAGGGAGTTGGTCTTCATTAACTCCCCAACACACCCATATGTTGCATAGTAAGCAGGATCAGAGAAAAATCAGAATGCTGGGTGAGGATTCGTGTACAATGGTACTCCGTGGTGAGGGGGGTACATCCTAGAGAGGAACTCAGGGAGATCTGGAACCATGAAAACTCCTAGCAGTTGGAAAAATGAGTGTCTCGTCCTAGACAATGCACTAGAGCACCCAGCATGTGGACACGCACAGATCTAGACCATTTCACAGTATCTGGTCTTGCAAGCTGAGGCCAAGCCCACTGTTGGAACGAAGGTATTTCAAGTCTGGTGCATTGTTTGCTGAGAGATCACAGGACTGGGTAAAATACCTCATTCCAGGAGCAGAGCAATGGTTTCCCTATGTAGACAACATGCTTTCCATCCCAAGCTACCTCCACTCACCAACCCCAAAAGAAACCAATACATGGCACGGCTCAACACAGTCCCACCCCCCACCGCTGCCCCCATATTCATGGAGGTGATATGGAACTTCTCAGGGTCTGACAGGCAAGGCAGAAAACGAACTTTTCACCTGTGACCGTGATCATGAGGGACTATGTTAAAAGGAAGCGGGACACTGAGACACCTCAGGGAAACTAATGCAACTGTCCTTGGTGTCTGTTCTGCAGCCCTTCTCTGCTCTGGTCTTTGGTGCCCTTGCTGTAGTCTCTCCTTCCCCTCTTTCCCTCTCTCACACCTAAATCCATTGTTGAGAAATGACATGGAATTTGTTGGCATGAAGGCGCAGATGATTCATAATAGTTTCTTCTCTCCTCCAAAGTGTACTTCCCTGAAGTCTTCTGGCAGTCGGCTACAATGAAGATGAGCCAGTGGCCACATTCTTGGCAGCCCGCCTCAGGGATAAGAGAATTTCTGGAAAATGTGGAAGAGACTGATAGTAACCTGCCCAGTATTCTTTTTTCTCTTCCGTTTTGCTAACTGAAATCCAATTTTTTGTGAGGCCACGTGCTTAGTTAAAAGACTATACTGGCTAGCCTTTACTGCAGTCAGGTGTGGCTACACGGCTGTAGGGGGAAGCACAGAGGAAAGGATTTCAAATCAAGCTGACTCTTCTGATAGGTTTCACTTCAGGTTCAGAGCCTCTGCCCGCTTTTTCCTCTTGCTTAGAACATGAACATGATGGCTATAGAGACAGCAAGCCTTTTAGACAACGAAGAAGCCTTGAGGATGGTGGAGCAGAAAGGAAGAAGAAACCTAGTTCCTGATAATTTCTAAAACTAATATATTAATCATAGAGTGCCTATTTCCTTTGTGTGAGAGAGAAACAAATCTCTACCTTGTTTAGATTACATATTTTGGGTTTTTGTTATATGCAGCTGAAAAAAATCTTAACTGATACAGAAGTTGGTTCTAAAAATGGTGTGCTAGAGATAACAGAACCCAAAATATTGGCCTGAGTGGAGGAAGAAGGGAGGCAGATGTTAAGGATTCCGATGTTGTATTCTGAAAACCTTGCTGCCCTTGTTAGTGAAGTGATGCAACATTTGGTCAAAGCTGTTGCCCCACTGTACCTTGGAAATCAGACAGCACACTGACCAAAACTGAAGTGTTGAGAAGATGGCAAGAATATTAAGAATTCTGGTATACACTGACCTCTTCCTGCTGCTCTCTGCAGAGTCCTACAAGAAATAAAGAAGCACATACCAAAGCTAGCCACACTATAAGCACAGATGGAAGAAAATGCTGGTTTCCTAAGGGAGAAGCTCCTGCTTATGGCCTGCAATCCAGGCTGAATAGGAGTCTCATAATTTAAGCCTTGTGCAGTTGAAAAGGCCAAATGCATTTGTACCCCAAACTGAATCAGTTATAAATAGTGGCTGTAAAATTGCTGTCTTTACAGGATCTGAGCCTGATATCCTCTCATTGGAAGTTGGGAACTCTCACTGACAAATATAGGATTAAACGTATTACATTCCCGTCAAGCTCATTGTTTTAGACGTCAAGAAAGTGATCGTTAATTTGAGAAGGCAAGACCCAGCAGAGCACAGAGACTCATAAATAAAAGATGAGACCTGTGCTATTTAAAAGCTCTTTCTAGCCTGTGTTTGTGATTACTTTGCATATGGCTGAATAGAAGCAAGAAGACCGGAAGCTTGCTCAACTTCAGAGAAATAAGAGAGTAATAATAGTAAACCTAAACATAGCTATCAGTACCCTAAGACTTTTGACCTTCCAAGTAACACCTGGACCTCAAAACTGCACCAGCAGGAAGTGAACTATGAGGGATGCAGTCCCAGAAAAGCGTAGTTGATAGCACTTACTTCAGATGCAAGTGAAAGGTGATAGTGAACAATAAGACTTCTAGTGTTCAGGACCAGGGGCTATGACGATAGAGAGCTAGGAGGGAAGTCGATCAACTGATCAACTAACTCATCTAACACTCCATGGAAATCTTCCACTGACAGGCTAAGAATTCTTAGTATTCTTACCCAAAAGGATTTGGTAATTACTATGGATTAGTGTATCCCTTTCTCCACGTTTTCAGATGAAAGTTTCTGTTTACTTGTGTAAACAAAATTCCAATTATCCCATTTTATTTTTCATCATGGTACTTCAATCATTTTGTTGAAGATAACTTGCTTTTAAGCTTATGTGTCATTGAACCACAAGAAAAAAAGTCCAGACATGTTGGTGAGGATTGCAAACCCTCCAGGTATCCTGAACTTTGAGTTGGATATAGCAATTAGATCAGAGTTTGGAATTGCCTCTTGAGGGAGGTGGTGAGTGCATTCTATATACAGTTTTCATAGGTGGATAGAAAGGGAAGACTGTGTCAGAAACAATTGCCTAACAGATACACATTCTCCCCTCTTTCTTTCTAACAGAACTTTAATGTTCTTTTTTGAGACAATGTCCCTGTTGTTTTTTTTTTTAAAGGCTACTTTGAACAAATTCCCCTAAAGTTAGAGGTGGCTAATGCAACGTAAGTGATGGCCAAGGGAGTCTTCCAGGGAAGCTCATTAAATAGGAATGATTCCTCTGAGAAGTGTGCTCTTTTGCATTCTTTCTTTTCCTTCTTCCTGCCAAAAACAAATTGTTTATAGGCTGAGTCCAAGTACACAATGCATGGCTGGAGCTCTGCTGTCAACTTGGACCACAAACCAACCATGTGCCTGCAGCCAGGCTCTGAGGTGGTGGACAAGAAGACAGAAGGAGGCTGAGCCTCTCCTAACCACCCCTTCATATTAGTCTTCATTATCTGGTGTCAGTGTTTTCTGTTTGTTTGGTTGGTTGGTTTTTTGTTTTTTTCCTTGTAAGACAGAGAAAAATGAATTCATTTTATGGAGGTCACTTGTGTTTTCTGTTATATGCAGATTAACTTAATCCTAACCTATACCAGGGATATGTTACTTCAGGGATGTGTTACTGCTTGCTGATATTATCCATCCATAAGACAAACTAGGTACAGTCAGAGAATGGAAGTCCTGCCTTGAGCAGTTCCTATTCTCTGAGAGTGAATGAACTAAAAGTTCCCACTGAGAAGAAACAAGAAAGCAAGTCACACAGAACATACCCTCTGAAACACAGCTGGCTGTGTATGGGCCTTCTAGGTCTGCTGGGTAACAGAATTGTTTATAGGCTGAGTACAAGTACACAAGAGACAGACAGACACTAAGAAAGTCTGTGTTTGCATTAACTTGCTAGAAATCTAAGGAGCCGAGAGGCTTGGTCCCCTAACTGTTTTATCAAAAACACAATAACGTTTCACTGACCAAGAGGTATGAATCTCATAACCTAGCAGAAAGAAAGTATTGAGGATTTTCCAGTTTTGGTTATGACCATATGAGAATAGGAACTATGGCAAGCTATCTGATTTTACTTCTACAGAGATGCTAAGGATTTCACAATGATTGACACCACATTGGTTTCCTATGGCTTTTGTAACAAATTGCCACAAATTCAGTGATTTAAACAACACTAAGTTAATTCTTTTATAGTTCTGAAGGTCAGAAGTCCTAAGATGGGTCATTACGGCTGTTTTCCTTCTGAAGACCCTATGGGAAAATCTGTTTCTTTGCCTTTTCCAGATTCTAGAGGGTTCCTGCATTCATTGGCTTGTGGCTTATCCACCATCTTCAAAACCAGCTGTGTGGCATCTTCCAGTCTCTCTCTGTGTCCCTCCACTTCCATCCTCACATGACCTTCTGTTTCTCTCTAGCTCCACAACCTCCCTCTTTAGGGATCCTTGTGATAATATTGGGCCCAATTGATCATCTAAAATAATCCCTTCATCACAAAATGCTTAACTTAATTATGACTGCAAATTCCCTTTTGACATGTAAAGGTGGCATATTTATGGGTTTCAGAGCTTAGACTATGGACACCTCTGTAAGGTCGTTCATCCTATAGATACCAAGGTTAACTTGATATCCTCATGATTATACTTATTGGCCTGTTTCCCAGGTCCCTAAATGGTTCCCCCTGCAAGTTTATAATATTGTCTGAATTTTTTTGTCATTAAAGCTTTTGTCAGGAGACCACTATTAAAATAAATGCACCACTTGCAGTGTCCATGTATAGAGCTATCAGCTGCTCTTCAGATTTCCTGTCAACCTGCAACTATCTTGGAGACTAGGAGAAATTGATTCCGGGCCTATTAAATTGCATTAGGCAAGAAGTTGATTTGAGAAGTTGTATTGCCAGCACGAGTCTACCAGGGCACTGATGAAGAGACCTTAAGCAGGATACAGACATCGGAGGTCATTTTCTGAACAATGAGTTGTGGGGGTACATAAAGGCAGAGTCCAGGAAAAGGAAGAGCATGAAAGCAGAACCTTCCTCTTTTGAGAATGTGCAGGGACAGTATTATTGCAAATAGCTAACGTTAATTGCAATCCATGTCCTTGGCCGTGTAACTTAGTACTTCCTCCCATAAAGACTGTATGTTTATCTGGTCTTTGATTTTGGGCTTGTCTACATGACTTGTTTGGCCAACACAATGTCACCAGATGAGAAAGAGGCAGTGGCTCAATGTGCTTTCTTGTTTGGTCCTGTCCTCTTGTTTTTCTACCATAAGGATAGAAGAATATTCTGCTTAGCCCATGGTCCAAGGACTATAAGAGCACATCCGGTGCAATCTGCAGTTTGGACTTTCCCTAGCTGGTCACAGACAGATGAGAAATAAATGCTTACTATTGCATGCATACAGAGTTTGCATATTGTCCATGTAAAGTTGTTTATTTCCTAAGCCAGATGGAGACTGCTTTAAGTGTTTTACATGCTTAATTTATCTAAATCACATCTTACTCTTTAAAGTAGATATTAGTCTCCCTATTTTGCAGATGAGGAAACTGAGGCATTGAGCTATTTAGAAACTTGCTCAGTCATGCAACTAATAAGCGTTGGAACTGTAATTTGAATGAGGTAGTATGCCCACTTAGTTCCTAACTACAGGTTCACACTCCGGCCAGAGCCACAGGCATCAGCTTCTTTCTTTCTCTCCTCTCTTCTTTATGGCCCATTTCAAACTGTCCTGTAATGTTGCTGTCCTGTAATTTTAAGCCACTTTGCAAGTATGGCAGATCAGAAATCCACTGGGCTAAGAGTCTGGTAACCCAGTTTCTGATTCTACCACCAATGAGGAATGAAAACTTGCCCAGATATAAACAGACATCTTCTTTTCCAATCCATTAACTATATTTTCAAGGTCTTATATGGTAAAGAATATACTGAAAAAATAACATGGGCCTAGAAGTCAACCAAAATATGACTGGGCAGACAGCTAGGGAATACTCAGTTGTAGAAGACTAGCCAGTTTAAGATTTTTATGGATAATACCATTTTTCTTTGCTTCAAACACTTGAGAAGGAGTGTTTTATTCTTAGAAATTTTTGGAAACTGAGTTTACAGAAGAATGGTCGAGGACCAGGAGGTAAGCAGGCATATACAGATGAGACTTAAAGAACACAAAATGCGAACCTGAACTGAAGAGTGGGCTTTTCGTAAGGCAAAATATTAACAGAGACTAGGGAGCCAAGGGCATTCCCATTTCCAGATAAAAATAGGAGGCCATCAAAATGAGTACCAAAAGAATAAAATATGTAAGAATTATCAATTAGGGATGATGAGGATGAGGATAGTATAAGAATTTTTGTTAATTTTTTGTGACTTGTGGCACCTGCTATCTTTTTTTTCTATTAGTAACTGGTAACAAAAATCCTTAGAAACAAGGTAAAAATGTTATTGTGGATGGTATCAAGGAAGTGAAGGGCTAGGAAGACTATTTCTATTGCTCAGAATTGAATGGTGATAATGATGACACCGATGATGTTGATAATAATGATGTGAATCAGTGTTTATGACGATGGTGATGTTGATAATAATGATAGGAATCAGTGTTTATTGTACATTTAATGTAGTAGCCCTTTACAAGATTACTCGATTTAATTTTTCCAGGCAACTTTGTACCCATGTTATGTTTCTTTATACAGACTCGGGATTTGATGCTTAGAGAGGTTAGGATGCTCTCTGAAGTCACATGACTAGTCAGTGAAGGAACTAGAATTCAGATACAGA
Source organism: Cephalopachus bancanus (assembly GCA_027257055.1). Taxonomy (NCBI): domain Eukaryota; kingdom Metazoa; phylum Chordata; class Mammalia; order Primates; family Tarsiidae; genus Cephalopachus; species Cephalopachus bancanus. The sequence continues at coordinate 1,054,367 of JAPVLO010000203.1, read as the reverse complement.
AAGTTTGACTTATTGACTCTTAAACCAACAAAGAAACTCCTGAAACAGAGGGACTGGCCATCATTTTGAAAAGAAAAGAAGAGGTGTCAGATTCCCTCTGAATTTCTCTAACAGATACTATAAAGAATGTTGCTGACCCATGAGGAGACCTGTGATGTGTGAAAAGGGGTAGCATAATAAGCCCTGGGTGGCTACATCTCCTGTCACTGGCCCAAGTGAGTATATAAGCGAGGAACTTCAATCTTCTATGGCTTCTGCATTGTTATTCCAGCCTGTCAACGAAAACTCTACCCTCGCCCTCCTTGTCACACTGCTCCTTTGCTTTCCAGAACACACCTCCATGTGGGGTTGGGGCTGGCATGACAGGCAGGGGAAGGGAGGCCTTTACAAACCCAGGAGCAGGGACAGGGATTTCTTCCCAGGAAAGTGGGAAGGACTCAGGCTACAGTAGCAGACTAAGTCAGAAGTGACACAGAAAACAGTCGGGAAGAACCAGAGGTGGGCATACAATTCAAGTCTTTAAAATCAGAATATTAAGGCCAAGTAAAGGAGGTTGGGGCAAACTGAATGGGCAATTTGGATAGTTGTCTTGAGTGCAGCTTAGTGTTGGATGCTGGCTTCCATGAGCCTGGAGAGCGTCATGCATAAATGCATTGGTCCTGCAGACTGGACACGTGTGGAGTATCCCTGATAGGGTTTGGGTCAAGGTTTAAACTCTGCTCAGTTTGATGGAGGCCTCAACATTGGACTCAGACTCACAGCTCTCCAATCCCTCCCTCAGAAAGTCTGTTCCTTAAACCACTTGCTGAGAGCTAAAATCCAACTCCCAAATGAACTGGCCATCAGAAACCACACAATAGACATTATGTCCTATTATGAGTGTCTCCTATAATTTATATTTCTGCTACAGACTCTTTCAACCCATACCACTGGTATGTAAGCCCTAGGCACCAACACAACTCCACGTGATCCCTGGCTCTCCCCAACACTCAGCCATTGTCTAGACCCAGTTCTGCAATCTCATCAGTTCCACTTGGCTCCATTTCTGTCACCTTCAGTCATAGGCATGTCCTATGTGCAGAAGGAACTCTTCCCAAAATGACAGAGACTTTCTTACAGGAACAGAAGTTGACAGAATTCAGGGCTGCCCAAGGTACAATTTTTGCCTGTTGTCTCTCAAATTAATTTCTCACCTCTTTCTACTCTGATTTGTGTTACAAGAAGCTGACTCATGAAAGCTAAGTTTTCCAGGCTCTCTTGCTACCCTGCTGAGTCCAACTAATAGGACTTATCAGTAGGAGATTGGAGGATAGAAGGAAGAGAGAGGTCGGGGAATTTCTCTGCCCTATCCCCTCTGCTCTGGGCTGCATCTCTGAAAGTGACTTATTCTCCATGGTTCCAGCTACCTTCAGACAATCCCTTCCCATGGTCCCATCTCCTACAGGTAGCCCCGAACATGAGTCCAGCTTCCACTGAAAAGCTCTAACTCCAAAGATCTGGTAACACCATCTCCTTCCAGGTTTCTCCAGTCCTAGAGATGATAACAGTTTCCTGCTATTGCTAAATGTCTGGGTTGCCTCATAATCCCTTCTTCGAAGTTTTAGCTCTTTAACATCTTTATAACTATCTCCCTGTCTGAAAATATGTCTTTGGCTAGAACCCGACTGACACACACCAAAAGGCAAATGCAACTGAATTGCTGATTTTACCTCAGATTTTGTTCTGATGCAGTGGGTGGCCAGGAGTCTAGATGGGTTGATTTGAAGCTCAAAATGTAATGGTCACTGACTTATACAGATTGCTCATGGTTCCTTACTGCTGTGGAGACCAGACCTATCCTCATGCAAGTTTCCTAATAAAAGATCAGTCTAGGTCACCTTCCTTTTGTATAAGTTGTCTATAAATGCCTTGTTTTCAGGAATTTTTTTGGTTAAGATTCAAATACTGTCATAAAATATCTTCATCACAATAAAAATGCAAAGTACAAAGTTGCCGTTCTGCACCGCATCACAGAGGGATGTGGAGACATTATTCAAATATGTTCAGGACAATTGCTGCACATGCACTTGCAGGCTGAAGGAACTTAAAAATAGCACATTTCATTAAAAGGAAAAAAAAAGACTCTGGTAACAAAATAAGTGACTGTTCTCTTCGTCCCTTTTTTTATATTGACACCAGCCCCCTCAACAGACTCTTTGCAGTGCTGCAGTTTTCCAGGAAATGTTGGGGCCAGCAGTATATGGTTAAAGGGAATCCAGGGAAGGGTGGAATAAGCCAGGGGCAGGAGAGTTTAGGACCACCTTCCTCCTCCTGCTGCTCCTCCTGTACCTGCTATCTCCCCATGGCCCTTGCCCAAGTCACCATTGCAGGAGTGCATTACCTAGGACTGCTGGTACTACATGGGACTTTCTAAAGAAATTTGCTGGTGGTATTGGAAAGAGAGGATAACTGGAATACTTTTCGGGAAGTTCAAGTTGTCAATAATTTAGAGATTTTTTAAAAAACCCTAATGAACCCATTGATATTACAAATGGGGAACTCAGACCCAGAAGAGCCAAGTGACTTGCCCAAAACTCTTCAACTGGCTAGGGGCAGAACAAGAACTTGGGCTCTCAGTTCTGTGTTTGTATGTTTGTTTTTAATTTTAAAGATGTGGAGTACAATTCAGGATTAGGTATACAAGTGGTCATCATGCAGGTAAAGTTTGGGCCTCTCTTTTGGTACCCACTTCACTTGGTTTGAGATCAGGTACCCTTACTGATGTGATGTGCCCCCTCCACTCCTACCCTGGCAATTTCCGACTACTGCCGAGTCCTGTGTTTTTTAACACTAATTTAGTAGAGGCATGTGCTGCATAAAAACATTTTGTTTAACAATAGATCACATACATAACACTGGTTTTATAAGATTATAATGGAGCTGCACTATGCAGGCATATGATATTTTGTCTTTTATACCATATTTTTACTGTACTTTTTCTATGTCTAGATCTATTTAGACACACAAACACCATCGTGTTACAATTGCCTACAGTATTCACTACAGTAACCTGCTGTACAGGTTCATAACCTAGGAGCAATAGGCTCTACCATATAGAGTGGGTGTGTAGTAGGTTATGCCATCTAAGTGTGTGTAAGTACACTCTGTGATGTTCACACGACAAAATTGCCTAACAAAGCACTTCTCAGAATATGCCCCCTTCACTAAGTGATGCATGATAGTATAGAACTTTGTCTAAAACTGGGTATGTCTAGTAACTTAAATTTGAATTCCTCATCTCCAAGCAGACCTAACAGGAAGGCTTCCACTCAGAATGTGAGGTGGTGGAATACACAGAGAATCAGACAAATGTGAGGAAATCCTAATGCCAGTCCCTCCCAGCTTGTTCAAGATGAGGGAATGAGGGCAAGTCATTGAGCCTCTGAAACTCATTTTCCTCAGCAGAAAATTTGGGATAAAGACACCAGTCATAACCCCTTTAGAGGGTGTTATATACTGAGTCAATATGTAGAAAAATGTAGAAAATATGGCCTATTTGCAGATGTTAGGAAAATGCAAGGATCGGCAAGCTGTTTCTGAAGGACCACATAGTAAAATGTTAGGTTTTCTGGCCAAACATAGTCTCTATTTCAGCTCTGTAATCCTGCAGTTGCAGTACAAAAGGAGAGATAGACAGTCCCTAAATGATGAATGTGACTGTATTTCAATAAAACTTTATTTGTAAAGCAGGTAATAGATTGGATTTGGCTTGTGGGCCACAGGTTGCCCACCCTTGGGATAAAGCTCTCACGTTGCTCAGTGAATCCTCACTGGAAAAGCCTCCTTGCCTCCTCCACTATCTCCTTTCCCTAAACCCAGGGCTTGATGACTCAGCCCAAGCCTTATTTTTGGAGCATCAGCTTTTTAAAGCAAAACATAGCTCACTGGAGAAGTTTAAGACACATAGTCATCTGCACCAGGAAAAAAAAACAAAACTAAAAGCACATTTATAGCCACAGTCACAGTCATCCTTCTTTATGAATATGTTTATGCCTGTATTTAGACACACAGCCACAGACATAAAGTATATAGAAAAAGAAATGGAGCCGGGGAGTTCATTGAGGCTATAATAGAGGACTAGATATAAGCATAAACAACATTTTTGCCTCCCAGCCCTAACTTTTTAAAGCACATTTCACATTTATTTTCACTTATCACTAGCAGATTATAAGGGAGTTTTGACAGATTTGAGAGAAAGCAGGAATTTACCTCTTGTTAAAAATCTGACTGATTGCAGATCTTGGGCTCAAATAGACTCGGGTACTCCATCTCCTGAACCCAACTGAACACGCTTCCCTCAGTCTGAGGGCAGGCACAGTCCAGAGCCCTGGACTTGGCTACAGAGAAACCCTTTAGCCATGGTTATGTTCTTACTGACTCCCTGCCCGAACACTAGAGTCAACCTTCTTTGAGGATATTATTGTCTTCTCCCCTTGGTTAAAATTATGGCAGCTATGTTAAGTGCTCTGGGATCAGTAGAGGAACACATCAGACAATCCTCAAAAAGTACTATCATCGGACAGTGCTGGATTGATCACTTCCTAGACCATGGACAGGTTAATCATCTGTGAGTGAGCCTGAATTAGAAAAGATGCTCAGGCCAGAAGTATGAAGTCAGATATGTCTATGATTTTCATTGAAATTTACACATGTGTCCCCAGCCTAGAAACAGAAGAGGCATGCATCTGCAGTGGGCATCTGCAGGAGAAAGGACATAGCCTAGATATTGACTTCATCTTAGAAGAAGAGTGAAGAAGCTTCACAGTGGGGTTGAGGGAGGTAAGTCAACAGAGCTGGTGAGTATGCCTCAGATAAATAAATAGGACACCAAGAATGTAGATTGCACAGTTATGGCTGGGCCATCAACCCACCTAAAGCAAAATAAATTGCCTGGAAGGCAAGTGCAGGATAGTTTCAACCCCAGAGGAAAAGCACAGGCCCTCTTATAAGGAAGCTCTTGTCCCAGAGAGACACATGTTGATGTACCACCTTAGGGATCAAACATAAGCAAAGATTGGAAAAGTTCTCAAAAGAGCCAAGAAGTCCATCTGCACTGCTAACATAACATCCACATCTATATTAAGCTGTAGTCTGACACCTGTTTCTGGCATCCAACCAATATCAGCCTGAGTCGAAGTCTAAACTAGGAATCGTGGAGAAAAGAGGACAGACTGAACTCAATTTACACCAACATGTGGTCAATAAGCATTTACTGGAATATACTGAATTTGAATACAAAATTTGTCAAGCATTATTTGTACTTCAAATTTCTCATGATTGTAATTCTCTCAGCATTTACCGATTGTCTTAAACCCCGTGGTTTACACATACTTAATCCTTGCTTGAAGAAGCACGATTTTCTGATTTAGAAAGATGAAGACATTTGCCTTTAGGAACATTGTAATATATTAAAATTCTTAAGGAACATTAGTGTTTAGAAACACACAGGCTAAGATAGACCTTTATCACTTGTGCAAGCCAGCTAACCATCTTGTGTCATATTGTTACTCTGAAAAGTTGTTCCACAAAACTGATTTATAAATGATTGCTGTCTCAGAGTCTTATTTTTAAGTTTGAGACTGCTGGTCTATGCACAGAGGGGAGTGTGTGTGTGTGTGTGTGTGTGTGTGTGTGTGTGTGTGTGTTCTGTATCCAGAGTATCCCAAATCCCCTGACTGTCCCTCAGAACGAATATCCTTTCTTTCAGAAGCCTGATCCTCAAGTCATTGTTTTTGTTTTTTTAAAAAAGCCCTCATATGAATATATTAACTTATTCTCATCCCCCATCAAATGAAAAATTGTTTGGCAGAAGAAATGTTTCTAGCAGCACCTTCTACTCTCAGCCCATTATATCCCCTGAAGAAATCTGCAGTGCCACCATAGATTTGATTTCTGTTGTGTGGAATAAATAGAATCACTGAAGCTATATTTCTTTTCTATTTTAAACAGCAATAGAAAGGAATAGGAGAGAAGAGGGCCCATGAAGTTATTTCCTGATTACACTCACAATCAGGGGGCTGCACACTACCACAGGAAAGTACATGGCGAACTTCAGGGCACGTCTACACGCCACACCCCTCCCTGCTTAGTTGGGTCCATTCAGGCAACCATTGATTATTTCAGTGGGTGTGAATTCAGTGGGTCTGAAACAAAGGTCTGCAAGCAAGTTTCACCCCACCCTGTCTCATAATTGGGAATCTTTGCTTCTGGGAGGTAAGAGAAAGAAAGGGAGACCATTAGAGAAAATGTATTCAAAATACACCAAGTCCTTAAAAATAAGAATAAACATAGAAAGAAAGGAAGCAAATGCCCATTCTACTTCTCTCTGCTGAGGATGAGTGTCACTGGGAGACAGATGCCAGGAATTAAGGTCTTCCTTGCTGCCAGCTGGGGCTCACTCTGTATGTGCAGAATCGCATTTGCCAGCTCTTACTACATCTCTAGGACAAATAGGACTCCCTGCTCCTCAGAGCTTCTGGGCTAAGTTGTCTTTGCATGTAGGACTCCACAGAATTTAAACATATGCAAACATTGGGCATGCTAGAAGGTTCCACCTCTTGTATTGGAAGTTGAGGGTGAAGCAACGTGATTTGCAGAGGTATCCCAGATCAGATGGGCAAAGGGAGCTTGGTGAGTTTATCCCTGGGGCAAAATGAGTTAAGCTGATCTGTTAAGAGAGGATGGATGATTTTGTAAGCTTGAGAGGCTGGAATGAAAATAGAGGCTGAAAAATCAAGATTGCCCAACCATATGGGTCACAATATCTGTGGGGTAATAGAAAGTACAGGAACTTGAAGTGAGAAACCATGTAAGTGAGTCCCAGTTGCACCACTAAGACATAACAGTTGTATGACCTTGCAATGACATTCATGCCTCCTGAAGCTCAATTTCTTCACTTATATATACATTGGGGATAATAATGTTCAAGTTGGCTTCAAAGTATTTTATAATAACTAAATGAGAAAATGCATCAAAAACATTTTATTTGCAAAGCTCAATGCAAATAAAAAGTTGTTATACATTTTAGCATTATTGATAAAGGACTCAAGGAAGTCAGGTGTTAGTAAGGCACTGATTTCTAGTCTTTTGAAAAATGAATTCTGAACTAGATTGTTATTAAGACTTGGCTATTACATAGGTAGTTGCTTTCGGTACAGAAGAAAACTATTATTTTGGTCTATTCTTGTTCATTAGTTACATTCCGCAGCGTTACTATTTGGATACTTAGCATACGAATTGACAAATGAACCATTGTTCTAATTTAATTAGATTTGGAACAATATTTTTTAGCACAGAATGACTTTCTAATTTGTAAATTTATATTTAGGTTTTTTTTAAATTGGTGTGGGTGAGCAATAATAATCCTTCAGAGTTATACAGCACTTCATAATTTACCAAACACTTTCACATATTTTAACTCACTTCATTATCTCAAAAACTCTATGAAGAACATTGACTCTAGATTATTTTAGCTATTTTACAGATAATAAAATTAAGACTTAAAGTGTGTGACTTTCCCAAATTCACACATAGAAGACCAGACCTGGCCTGGAACCCATAATAGCCAGTTCTCTTTCCATTATTTAACAACACCTGTCACTAATCCCAAGACCCTACAACCACTACCTTAATCTTCTCCCACACTGGGAGGCTACTCATGGCCAGCACCATCATTAGTGATTTTGTGATTTTGTAAAATTTCTGAATCATTACCACTCAGGCACCTGGAGTTCTAAGTCCACCTGGATAAATGTTTGCTCTTTGATGTGGTGCCTCAATACCAGTCTCCCAGGATAAGAAGACACCTTTTTCAATGTGGTTCTGCAACTCTTTCCCTGGGGTCAAGACCATCCTGCACTTGGTTACAAATAATTTATTTCTCTGGTGAGTTTTGTGGCCCAGCCGTAGAGGTTAGAGAAAGTCCCAAACTGAAGCAGCTTTGTCTTTTATGACCTAAACTTGGGAAAGACATACCATTGTTCCTGCTATGCTCTACTGGTTTCATAGAGCAACCTTAAGCACAACATGGGAAGGGACTATAAAAGGGAGTGACAACCAGGAGACAGGGGTGATAGGGACAGTCTTAGAGGTTGACTGCCATAGCTAGGGTGGGGATGGAGTATTAGTAGCTTCGCAGATGTTACTCAGGCCATACAAGGGTAGACACTGTTAGAGCAAAAATGACGATTATCTCTGGATCCCAAGAAAACAGCAAGCATTGCAACTCTCCTTTTGACACTAGAGCGAAAAAGAATAAGTTCTACAAAGAAGTACCCACATGCCTGTGGGAACAGTGAAATCATTTGCCATGTGTCTAAAGCAGCAGTGCTATAACGCTGAGTAGAAGAGGACCCCAGGTAATGTGACAGCTTTGGTGAGAGAATATAACCACAGATGGTGTGAGAACCGCTCTTGCTGGAGGCCAGGAGGCCAGAAATAGACCTGGTGTGAAGTTCCAAATGGCTAGTTGGGTCATATACAACTCATGGGTTCTTTCTGGTGGGTAACGGTGGCCACCAAAATGTCTGAGATGTGTGAGGAGCAACTACAGCTCTGCAATCTTGCTGTGAGATTATAATGAAAGCAAGTCTCAGACCTAAGTCTCCCCCACATTCAGACATTTACTGAATAAACACTGATTATCCAGGAGGTATTAAATGATCCATACACCCGGATCATCGAACCAATCTTGTATAAAAATCTCACTTAAGTGAGAGAGAATAATACTCTAAAGACAGGATTCTTATATTGTTAGAATAGGTATTACATCACAGGATCTTCTGACTAATAGCTGAACACAGTACCAGACAATAGCTGGGCTGTTTAGAGATCAAATCTCAAGTGTTATCCCTTAGAGTAAAGGTTACAAAGCTGATTAGATGTTCAAGCAAAAGTGAGAAGCTCCTCTACAATATTCTGATCATGCCACACAGTTTGAATACCACTAATTTCATCTGCAAGAACCCGTATTTAATATTCATCATGCTAATTCCTAAAGCCTCTGATGTCGGCAGGAGATAAAGATAGCTGAAGCACTTGTATTATTCATGTATTAATATGACTTCGTATTTATAAAGCATTAGCCCAGTGCCTGGCATAAAGTAAACACTATGTGTTTTGTTTGTTTGGCTTAAATTAAAAAGAGAAAAGAAAAGAAAAGAAAGAGGCAGGGGAGAATAAAAAAAAGAAGCAGTTACTTCTAGACTGGGCCGGCCTGCAACTCTAGGAGTATGAATTCCAGAACAAGTCAACTGACTGCCCTAAAATACAGTGTTAACTAACACACAAATTATATCACACTGGGTTGATGTGACTTTAAGTAAATTACAGAATCCATGCAGGTGCTAATAGTCTAACAAGATAACCAAAGATCAGATGTGATGAGTCACATCCCAGCAAAATGCTAACAGAGGACGACAACAGATGTAGACCTGACTCCTCCTGCGTCATGGTGCCAAGAAGTCCCCTGAAAGTCCACAGAAAAGAAGGAGCTCCAACAAGATGAAGATTGCTGGGAACTGCCTAAATTAAGTTCTCCATTCTAATACGTTTAGGAAAAATTTCAATAATTACTCTAGCGTGTATACTTCTTCCCTGAGTCCTTTCATAGTCTAAAGTGTTATCAGCTGTTACTTTAGTGTGTGCGCAACTCAGCCCTCTACAGTGCCCCTACAGTTCAAGCGTACCTTATCCTGAAGGCTGTGTGCTTTATCAGTTTTTCGGTTCCATGCCATCATTCTTATGTTAGAATCTCTTTATTGAGTTTTAGGTGAGAAGTGATGATTTACATTTATGACCTTGAAACATTCTCCCCAAATAAATCCTCATTGCCCCCTATCTCTATGGTAATCAGCAAGCCTCTCCCCACCCCAGTGACAGCAGCTGTGTCTAAACCATCCATCTGCTGTCTTCCTGGGGCTCTGCCACATTCTGCCTCATGCCCACTTGCCAGTGTATCACATTTCTATTTAGAAGCATGCTGCCTACCCTGGTTATTTTTGGCTACTTATCAGTGTATACCTCATTAACAGTCAATGGGACTGCTGAACTGCCCTACCCCTAGCATGCTACCATCTGTAGGCTGGGCCAGTATGGGCAGAGGTTGCAAAAATGAGAGAACAAGTGAAGCCTCTGACAGCTAATACATTTCACCATGGTGCTGGGCTCATAGGATGGTGGTTACAGACCAGGGCAAAGGGAGGGAATGCAAAGTGTGGGTACTGGGCGCTCTGGTCACCTGTTAGTAGAATGGTGATGCATGGGATTGTGAGTGTACACCAAGCCAATATTTTTTATTAAGATAAAATTTGCGTAACAGTAAATTGACCATTTTAAGGTGGACAATATTTAGCATATTCACGAGGCTGTGTAATCACCATCTCTATACCATTGCAAAATATTTCATCACCCCAAAAGAAAACTCCATAGCAGGTAGTCCCGATTTCTCTTTCCCTCCGATCTCCACCAACTACCACTCTACACTTGCTCCTATGGATTTGCCTGTCCTAGATATTTCTTATAAATGGCATCATACAGTATGTGGCTTTCTGTGTCTGACTTCTTTCACTTAGCACAATGTTTTCAAAGTTTATCCACATTATTGCATGTATCAGAACTTTACTCCTTTTCATAGATGAATTATGTTCCATTGTATATACAAGAGAGGACCCCCAAAAAACAGAATTATTTTTTTTGGAGGACAGACCCCTTTTAGTACAGGCTTCCCCAGCTAGGTAAGCATTCTAGGAACCCATCAGCATAAGTGTACTGATTAGCGTTGTCATGAGAGGATGCATTTACTTTCAGTGAATTTTTTGGAGATTCATTCGACACATTTATTCTTTTCATGCTGGGTGATTTATGAGTGTACCAGCCCACACCACACTGAGCATTCAGCAGTTTTTGACCAATATGGCATGACCCTGTGCCCCACCCTCCCTATTCACGTGATCTCACACCAAGTGACTTTTTTTGTTTGTTTGTTTTCCTAGATGAAAAAAATCCTCAAAGGGAAAAGTTTTGCTGATGTGGAAGAGGTGAAACACTAAAAGGCATCAAAACTGATGAGTTCAAAAATTGTTTTGAAGCCGGCACAGTGGCTTACACCTGTAATCCCAGCCCTTTGGGAGGCAGAGGCAAGAGGATTGCCTGAACCCATGGCTCAAGACCAGTCGGAGCAACTTGTCGAGACCTCTTCTCTACAATAAAAAAAAAAAAATTAGCTGGGCGTGGTGGCACGCACCTGTGGTTCCTGCTACTTGGAAAGCTGTGGCAGAAAGATCATCTGAGCCCAGCAAGTTGAGACTGCAGTGACCGTGAGTCTGCCACTGCACTCGAGCCTGGGCAGCAGAGTGAGACTGCGACACAAAAAACAAAACAAAACTGTTTTGAGCAGTGGGACAAGTGTCTTGATAGGTATATATATATATATATATATATATATATATATTTGAGTTGGAGTCTCACTCTGTAGCCCAGACTGGAGTGCAGTGGCCGCTCCCAGCCACCGCAGCCTCGACCTGCTGGGCTCCGGTGATCCTTCCGCCTCAGCCTTCCATTGATAGGTGTACTATATCAAATGGAGAGTACTTTGAAGATGACTGAAATTTAAAGATGTAAGAATAAAGACACAATTTTTAAATTAATAAATTCCAGGGGTTTCGGGTCCCCTCTTTGTATATACCACATTTTTTTATCCATTTATCTGTCAATGAACACTTGAGTTGTTTCTACCTTTTGGCTATTGTGAAATATGCTGCTCTAAATAGTCCTGTATGAATACTTGCTTGAGTGCCAGTTTTCAGTTATTTGAGGTATATACCAAGGAGTGGAATTGTTGGTCATATGATAATTCTACACTTACTTTTTGAGGGACCACCAAACTGTTTTCCATAACAGCTGCACAATTTTACATTTCTACCAGCAATGTATGAGGGTTCCCATTTCTTCACATTTTTGCCAACACTTGTCATTTTCTGTGGGGTTTTTTGTTTATTTGTTTGTTGTTATAGCTATGCTAGTGGGTATGAAGTGGTATTTAACTGTGGTCTTAAGAACTTATGTTTCTCTAATGACTAATGATGGCAAGATCTTTTCATGTGCTTATTGACTATTTGTATATCTTCTATAGATGAATGTCTTATTTATCTGTTATTTTTTAATTGGGTTTCATTGTTGTGTTTAAGTGTTCTTTATATATTATGGATACTAAGCCCTTATCAGACATGTGATTTCTAAACATTTTATCCCATTCTATGTGTTGTCTTTTCACTCTCTTGGTAATATTCTTTCATGCCAAAAGTTTTAAATTTTATTTACGTATAATTTATCTATTTTTCCCTTGTTACTTCTACTTTTGGTGTCATCTCTAAGAAACCATTGTCTAACATCATAAAGATTTACACCAAATTTTTTGCTAAGACTTGTATAGATTTTTGTTCCTATACTTATGTCATCAATACATTTTGAGTTAAATTTTGTATACAATTTTAGGTAGTGGACCATCTGCGTTCTTTTGCATGTGGATATCCCATAGTCCTAGCATCATTGTTGAAGAGAATATTTTTTTCCATTGAACGGTCTCAGCATTCTTGTGAAAAATCAACTGGCCATAGATTTATTTCTGTTAGGTTTATCTTTGGAATCTCAATTCTGTTGTTCATATGTCTACTCTTTTGCCAGTATCTCACTGTTCTGATTACTATAGCTTTTTAGTAAATTTGAAATCAAGAAGTGTGAGTCCTCCAACTTTTCTTCTTTCTCAAGATGATTTTAACTATTCTGGGTCCCTAATAACTTCATATTAAGGATCAGCTTTTCTGCTTACGCAAAAAAGCAATTGGATGAAATTGAGACTCCATTGATACTGTAGATTTCTCTGGGTAGCAGTGACATCTTAATAATATTATGTTTTCTGATCCATGAAAACAAGATGTATTTCCATTTATTGTATCTTCTTTAATTTTTTTCAACAATGTTTTGTAGTTTTCAGTGTACAAATATTTAATTCACTGGTTAAATGTATTCCCAAGTATTTTATTCTTTTGGATGTTATTGTAAATGGAATTTTTAAAACTTTTATTTTCAGATTATTCACTGCTGCTGTATAAAACACAACTGATCTTTGTGCCTTGATCTTGTACCCTGAAACTTTACCAAATTTGCTTATCAGATTTAATAATTTTTTGTGGATTTTTGGAATGGTCTATAAATAAGATTATGTCATCTGCATACAGAGCCTAATCTTACCTCTGCAAACAATTCAAATCCAAGCACTGAGCACAATCCTGTGGAACTCAGTCACCACTGCACCCATTTTCAGAGAATAAAATGGTAGAAGTGGTGATTCTGATGGAAAGGAGAAAAGCCTGAATCAGAGGGTGTTTGCTGAGATCCTATGCACCCAAACACATATAAAGAACTTTACCAGACACAGAAGCAATATGCAGCATAATCCCCATTCTCAGAAATAGCTCATACCCTTCGTTTCTCCTTTCCACAATTTTCAGCCTATTCAAATTCTGTTCTCTCATTAAGACTCAACTAATATTCTTCCTCATCAATAAAAATGTTCCTGAGTTGAGCAGTCAATGATCTTTCTTTTCTGTAGACTGATGTTGTATTGGTATTCTCTTTACCATGAAATTTAGTACGTGACTAATATGTATTCAGACATTAACTCTTTTACAGTCTTAAATCGCTTTCACATAGTTCATTTGCGAGAATCACATGTGAAAATTTCTGTGTGTGACTTGCCTTACCAGCTATTTGTAAAAGAATATACCACCTTTTTTTTTTAACAGGCGTTACAGTTTTTTTTTTAAACAGGCGTTATAGGTTGACAACCAGGTCTCCATAAACAGTGTCTAAGACTGAGTCCTTGCTCTATTCCTTATTGGCTTTGACACCATAGGCAAGTTGCTTGATCTTTCTGTGCCTCGGTTCCTTCATCTGTAAAATAAGGATAACAATACCTAAAAGAAAAGGTTATTTTATGAGTTAAATGGGTTAACATACGTAGAGTACTGCCTGATACTACACTACCCGTAATTATAGAAATTGTAAGTATTGCTCATTTATAAATATTTAAGTGAGAACCTTCTATATACCAGATATGCTGGAAAGAGAGGACATTTCAGAATGTGAAAGAAAAAAGAGGCAAAGAAGCCAGATATAACAGGAGAACAACTTTGCAGCATTTTTCAGACCGCATTAAGGATTCTGACTTTTATTCTCTAAGAAATTGACACAAAAGTTTGAAAAAGGGTAAAAAATAGTTTGTTTTTTATTTTCTATATTATTTTATTTTTGCCAAGAATGACAAAAATATATTTATTGCCTAAGTCCTCTTCCACTTTTAAGGTCAGAGTAATTTACACACACACACACACACACACACACACACACACACACACACACATCCACACACACAATTTTTTTATTTCAAAGATGTGGGGTACAATTCAGGATTAGGTATACAAGTGGTCATCATACAGGTAAAGTTTGGCTCTCCCTTTGATCCCCACTTTGCCTGGTTTGAGATCAGGTACCTTTATTGATGTTGTGTCCCTCCCCACCCCTCCCTGACACTGGCAATATCTTGCTACTGCCAATCCCTTTCTTATAGTATTATGGTAAATATTCAGGGTCTGCTTATGAATAAGAATATGTGGTACTCTGTTCTTTGTTTATATGATAGATCACTGAGTACCATAGACTCTGAATCCTTCCAAATTGCTGTGAAGTCCTGTGTTTGTCCTTATTTATGACTGTGTAATATTCCATTGTGTATATGTTCCTCATTTTTTAAATCCAGTCGAGTTTTTTTTTAAATTTTATATATTTTTTTTATTTTAAAGATGTGGAGTACAATTCAGGGTTAGTTATACAAATGTTCATTATGCAGCTACTCTTATTGATGAGGTGTGCCCCTCCCTCCCCTGGAAGTTTCTCTCAATTGCCAATCCCACCCCCCACTCCGGCAGTTTCCCCTTTCTTATAGTGTTATGTTAATTGTTCAAGGTCCACTTATGAATAAGAACGTATGGTACTCTGCTCTTTGTTTCTGTGATAGATCACTGAGTACAATAGACTCTAAATCCACCCAAGTTGTTGCAAAGTTCATATGTTTGTCCTTCTTTATGCCTGCATAATATGTCATTGTGTATATGTACTACATTTTTTTTATGTTCAGCTTTGATGGGCAGCTGTTGGTTTCATGTTTTTGCTATGCTATTGTGAATAGAGCTGCAATAAACATACGTGTGCAGGTATCTTTTTCGTAGAATGACTTGAGATCCTCCAAGTATATTCCCAAAAGGAGAATTGCTGGGTCATATGGAAGGTCAATTTCTAGTTCTTTCAGAAATCGCCACGCTGTCTTCCAAAGAGGCCGCACTAGTTTGCATTCCCACCAGCAGTGTGTAAGTGTTTCTTTTTCTCTGCTTCCTTGCCAGCATCTGTTGTTACTTGTTTTATTAATGATAGTCATTCTTACTGGGGTTAGGTGGTATCTCAATGTGGTTCTGATTTGCATTTCTCTGATGATGAGTGAGGTTGAACACTTTTTCATGTGTTTGTTGGCTGCCTGTATATCTTCTTTTGAGCAGTGTCTATTCATGTCTTTTGACCACTTTCTAATGGGGCTGTTTGTTTTTTTCCTTTCGGTGCATTTGAGTTCTTTGTAGATCCTAGATGTTAAGCCTTTGTCAGATATACAGTTGGCAAATATTTTTTCCCATTTTGTAGGCTGTCTTCCCTAGTCCAGTTTTGATAGTTAGCACGGCTGGTTCCATGTTTTTGCTATTGTGAATAGTGCTGCAATAAACATGAGTGTACCGGTATCTTTTCTGTGGAATGATTTGAGTTTCTCCAGGTATATTCCCAGTAGAGGGATTGCTGGGTCATATGGAAGGTCAATTTCTAGTGCTCTTAGGAATCACCACACTGTTTTCCATAGAGGCTGAACTAGTTTGCATTCTCACCAGCAGTGTAGAAGCGTTCCCTTTTCTCTGCTTCCTTGCCAACATCTGTTGTTGTTTGTTCTATTAATGATGGCCATTTTTACTGGGGTTGGGTGGTAACTCAATGTGGTTTTGATTTGCATTTCTCTGTTGATGAGTGAGGCTGAACACCTTTTCATGTGTCTGTTGGCTGCCCATATATCTTTTGAGAAGTGTCTATTCATGTCTTTGACCCACTTTTTAATGGGGCTGTTTGTTGTTTTCCTTGGCACATTTTAGTTCCTTGTAGATCCAGGATGTTAGAACTTTGTCAGATACACAGTTGGCAAATATTTTTTCCCATTCTGTGGGCTGTCTCCCCACTCTCTTGATGGTTTGTTTTGCTTTTCAGAAGCTTTTCAGTTTGATGAGGTCCCGCTTGTTTATCTTATCTCTTATGGTGTGGACACAGGGTTTTGATCAGGAATTGGTTGCCAGTTCCATTTCCATAAGGGTGTCTCTTGCTTTTTCTAAGGTTCTTATAATTTAATAGTTTATTCTTTAAAACAGATCCTCTGAAACCAGACAAAGATATCACACACAAAAAAGAAAATTACAGATCACTATTTGTTATGAATAGACATTAAAATCCCCAACAAAATACTAGAAAATAGAATCTAGAAACATGTAAAAAGGATTATGCACCATGACCAAGTGAGATCTACCCCAATAATAAAGGTTGGTTGGACATTCAAAAATCAATTAAGATAATATACCAAGTCAATAGAATAAAGGACAAAATCTACAATGATCATCTCAATAGATGTAGAAAAAGTAGTTGACAAAAATCTACCACTTCTGTGGAGGAACGTGAGGCCTGAGTAGGCCAGCATCAATTGAGTAAATTTGGTAAATTATATTAAGGAAAGGAATTTTAAGATAAAACTCTACAAAGAAACTTACTGTTATCAGCAAGGAGCTGCAAAGGCTAGATAGTCAGCTGTAAAACCTTTGCTGTTGGTTCCATAGACAACAAAGAAAGTAGTTAACAACTCACCGTTAGTTTCTGGTTCTCCTATAAACAAAAAGGCAGTTAACTATTGCTGTTAACTAACCTTATCTTAAAGAAAGAAAATACCACCATCAGTGAGCCACTTCACAGGTCTCAGGAAATTTCCTTTCATAGACCACCCCCAAGGACAAATCCCTAGCCCGCATAGGACCCCTCTTATAAAAACACCCTTCTAGCTCATACCTCTTTGTAGGTGACAGACACTCTCTCTGTTATTCTGCTCGTTGTGCCCTTCATGATGTATCTTCCCTTTAACACATCTACTTTTCTTAATTCATAAGCGTCTTGGTGAATACTTTCACCACCCCCTCATAACTCCAGCCATATCCAGCCTGGCATACACAACAACTCCTTCATGATAATTAAAAAAATTTTTTTTCTACAAACTAGGAGTAGAGGGCGAAAGGTATTTATAAAAACCTAGAAGAAATTTAGCTTATTCTTAGTTTAGTCTTTTTGCTTCAGCATAACCATTAGAAAGCGTTCAGACTTCTACAGAACAAGCAGCAGCCTATCCCATCCCCCTTCCGTAAATCTCTGTCAGATAGAAGACCAGGACAGCTCAATTTCAATTCATAGTTTAGCATAATAATCTCTAGTAAACTTTAGGTTCCTTGCCAAGGCCAAAGATCAAAGATTGTCCTTTGGCTGGCTAAAGTCATAAAAGTGATAATAGGACCACATTTGGTCAAGGGGGTTTTAAATTGCAAATGTCTGAGTTTGTGAATTGCAAATAACTAACAAGTCTCTTGCAGGAACATCCCCCCCCACCCCGCCCCAGGGTTAACCTAATCAGCTCTTTGTGACATACGACACAAATAAACCCTACCATGGCCATAATCATGTGACTAACTCACCCATCTGCCTGCTGTCCATCACCTGATGTCAGTACCTGCACTTGCCTGCCTCTTTGTGATGACGTGAAGCAGAATCACCTTAATGATCTGCCCCCATCAAGGGGAATGGTTAAAAGGGCTCAACCACAAGCAACCAACAACCGTTGCCTTGCTAGACTCTGGCGTGGCCACATGCTGTCTCCATGCTTCTTGACTTTGGCCCCCTCCCCCACCTTGGGGAGGTGAATCTTCTCTCTCCCTTCTCTTTCTCTCTGTAATTTACTTTTAAATAAACTTTTCTTTCTTAACCTTTTTGTGTGTTGCAATTCTTTGCATTTATTCGTATCTCTGGGTTACCAGCACGCATCTCCGGCTTGCTGGCTCCAGGGGTGCTGCACCTCCTTGCGTCTCTCACTCACTGCTCCATCCACCCTCACCCTATCTGAACCCTAACAGAAGGAACTACCTCGACCCAAAAAAGTCTACATATGAAACACTCAGAGCTGACATTATACTTAAAAATAAAATGTAAAAGAACGCTTTCCTTCTAAAATCAGGAGCAGAACAAAGATGCCCATTCTCAATACTTTTTATTCAACATTGTACTGCAAGTTCTACCCTGGGACAACTGGGCAATAAAATGAGATAAAGGCATTCAGATTGGAAAGTAAGAAGTAAAAATTTCTCTATTTGCAAATGGTGCAAACTTGGGAATTTAAAAATTCTAAGGACTCCACCAAAAACCCATTAGAATTAATAAATGTTTTCATCAAGTTTGCAAGATACATACAAAAATCAATTGCATTTTATATATACAAA
Source organism: Cephalopachus bancanus (assembly GCA_027257055.1). Taxonomy (NCBI): domain Eukaryota; kingdom Metazoa; phylum Chordata; class Mammalia; order Primates; family Tarsiidae; genus Cephalopachus; species Cephalopachus bancanus. Next base: position 1,035,660 of record JAPVLO010000203.1, on the reverse strand, counting down.
ACAAAATACAAAATCAATTGTACTTATTTGCACTAACAATGAATAATTCAAAAATGAAATTAAGAAACAGCTCCATTTACAATAGCATCCAAAAGAATAAAATACTTAGAAATAAACGTAACAAAAAAAGTATAAGACACACTCTGAAAACAATAAAATTGCTGTAATATGTGAAATACCAAAATACATGGAAAGACATTCCATGTTCATAGGCTGACCGGATATTGTTAGATGACAATACTCCTCAAGTTAATCTATAGATTCAACGCAATACCATTTAAAATTTCAAAGGGCTTTCTTTGCAGAAATTGATAGGGTGATCCTAATATTCATATGGCAATTCAAGGGACCAAAAATAGCCAAAATAACCTTGAAAAAAACAAAATTAAATAATTCCTACTTCCTGCAATAGACCGAATGTTTGTGTCCTCCCTCAATTTCATATGCTGAAGTCCTAACCACTAGGATGATATTATTAAAAGATGGTGCCACAAAATTATAAACTTTGCAGCAACTTGGATGGACTTAAAGGCTATAATACTGAATGCCCCATCACAGAAACAAAGAATCGAGTATCACATGTTCTCATTCATAAGCAGACCTTAAACAACTATCATAATACTAGAAGAAAGGGATTGGCAGTAGTGGGAGACTGCCAGGGGAGGGGGGGCACACCTCATCACACCTGCATAACAAACATTTGTATACCTAACCCTGAATTGTACCCCACATATTTAAAATAAAAAATGTATTAAGAAAAGACGGGCCAGGCTCAGTGGCTCAGCCTGTAATCCCGAGCCTTTGGGAGGCTGAGGTGAGTGGATTGCCTGAGCCCGTGGGTTCGAGACCCGCCTGGGCAGTGAGACCTCATCTCTACAATAAATCAAAAAATTAGCTGGACGTGGTAGCACGCGCCTGTAATTCCGGCTACTCGGAAGGCTGAGGCGGAAGGATCACCGGAGCCCAGCAGGTCGAGGCTGCGGTGGCCGGAAGCAGCCACTGCACTCCAGTCTGGGTGACAGAGTGAGACTCCAACTCAAAAAAAAAAAAAAAAAGATGGAACCTTTGAAAGTGATTAGATTATGAGACAGAGCCCTCGTGAATGGGATAAATGGCTTTATAAAAAAGACCTCAGAGACTCTCTTGCCCCTTCCACCATATGAGTTTACAGTAAAAAAACAGCCCTCACTAGACACTGACTCTATTGGTATCTTGGATTTTTAGCCTCTTAAACTGTAATAAATACATTTCTGTTGTTTATAAGTCACATGGTGTATAGTATTTTGTTATAGTAGCCCAAACAGGCTAAAAAGCTTCTCAATTTCAAAATTTACTGCCAACAGTAACCAAGACAGTATGGTATTGTCATAAGGAGAGACATGTAGAACAATGAGATAGAACTGAGAGTCCAGAAAGTTAGTTGATTTTCAACAAGAATGCAACTATAATTCAGTGGGGGGAAAGAATAGTTATTTTGCATAAATTGTACTGAAATTGGTAGACATAAGCCATGCAAAATACTAAAGTTGAATCCTTTCTTCAGACCATACACAAAAATAACTCAAAATGGGTCATAGATATATAAGTAAGAGCTAAAACCATAAAACATTTTCAAGAATACATAGGAATATAACTTTGTGATCTTGGGTTAATCAAAGCCATCTTAGATATGATACAAAAGCACAAGTGATCAAAAAAACAAGTTGAACTTCATCAAAAGGAATTATTTTATGCTTCAAAGTACATCATTAAGAAAGAGAAAAAGCAACTCAGAGAGGGGGAGAAAGTAGATAAGGGACATGTCTAGAATATATAAAGAACTCTTACAACTCAACAATAAAAATACAATCCAATTCCCAGAGAACGGGAAGATAACCATAGAAGTCAGTCATCTTTTTGAGAGGTTGAGAAAAAGAATACTAAATAACACTCAATGGAATTAGCAACATGGGAAACTGTTTTGGTGATGATGGGTATGAAAGCCAGGATAGCATGAACTGTACAATTTTTTAGGAAAACAAAGTGGGGGTGGGGGATGCCAGGCAAAAACAATTCTTCCTATGGTAAGTGAATTAGAAACAACAGAGACTTATATCAGCAATTTTATAACTCATAACAACCTGCTCAGAATTTAGATAGAGGAGAAGCTTGTATCTATTAATAGTAATGAGATTAGGGATTGCCTCAAGTATTTTTTTTTTAGTTCTCGCCTATTGGCTGTTGTATCATTACTCCACTATGTCATGTGTACTAAAATGATCTGTTTACATAATTAGGTTTCCAACTAAAATGACATTGTCATTGCTCTCAAGAAAATTACATATTATATGTGCACGATAGGTTTCTGCTGGGCTTATGCATAACACAGCTTTTCAGTTACATTGAGCCATGCTGGTATATTCAGAGAAAGATGTTTGTAGTCACTAGATGAGATTCCAACCTACTCAGACCTGCATTTTTCTTCCCTTTGTTTTTTGTCTTTAGTGTTTCATTTTCTAAGATCCTACATTTCCATGCTGAATCTGCATTCTTTTTTAATTTCTGAATATTTTAGAAATAATCTAAAAAATCCTTTATTTGTTAACCTTTTACATGTAAAGTTTACATAACATTGGTATTTATACATTGTGCTATTGAGTATTGGGAAGGAAATAAACAGATGCAAGTAGTAGAATCTTGGGAGCAGCTCCTTAAAAAACTGAAGAATTTTCTAGTATTTGTGGGCTATTGCTACCTAATCTAAGACTCCAAGAGACTGCAAGTGAGAGGACAACAATAGATTTAGGTTAAGAGCATGCTATTGAGAGACCCAAGAAACCAAGAAACTTAAAAAAAACCATATTTGCTGTAAAAGTAGTGTTTAGTTCACTATATTTCATATATCCCCACCTCATGTCTACTATATATTTTGTGTATTCCTACCTCATGTATTTTATGAAATCTTAGTACTTTAAATTCTATCTCAAATGAAATCTTAGTACTTTAAATCCTACCTCAGACCCCATAGAATTAGGCATATGTCGGGTGCCAGGTCGTGACCAATTGTATAATGGCTTAAGTAGTGTTTGTATTTAGAACTCTTGGGTTAAGCATTGTTAGCCCCAAATTAGTAGGCTAACTTCTGCTTTTACAATGGGATGTAAATGATAAAGCGATAAGCCCCTTTCAGACATTCCTACGAGGTGGCAGCAGACTCAGAGGCGCCAGCTGCTCTCTATCACCGGTTTTTATCCCAGTGATAATTTACACGCAGTGGCTATGTAAACCTGAAGGGAAGAAAGACTTTTATAAAAGAAACCGCCTTGCTATAATATGCTTGTGATATTTTATAAATTCCCAGAATTAGTATATGAATTTCTACCCCACATTCACTGTATGTGTTTGCAGCATTCATATTTAAAACTTTGTTAAGTTTGGCTTTTGTTGTCCCATAATGACCATGTTATGTTATGTAAATGTTAAGCAAACAAGCTTTCCTAAGCATACCTTGGGATGGAAACTTAAAGGGCTAATGTAACCCTTTGCCTGCCGGCTCAGGTTACTTCATATGCAGGGACTGCATGGACCTCTTATCTGACATTCCACTCTGCCCATTAAGTGGGTTTCTGTCAATCACAGGCAGCACCCACCAATACCAAGTGTTCCCATACCCATTAGGAGAAATTACCCAATCATGTAAAATCAAGTTTAAAGTTCTTTCCCCTCCCTCTGTAATTGTGCATAAAAACTGCTTGCCATTGTGAATCGAGGCTCTGATCCATGAAGTCTCTACGGGCTTCATGCGTGAGCCCAGACTTGAGCCTGAATAAAGACCCTTGTGTGTTTGCATCGGAGCTGGCTCTTTGTGGTCTCTATCTCTCTCATTAGAGCCGCGGGTTCAACACAAGGAAAAGATACAGTCACTGTTTTGAAAACTTCAAGAATAAAACATCTTTAGTTGCAGAGATAAATATTATATTTTCATACTTAACTTCTTCAGCCTCTTTGAATGAATGTAACCTGTCACTTGTAAAAAAAATTTTTTTCCTCCTTTGGTCAATGGAAAGACATTGCATTGGGAAAAGATTGAGAGATTGTATCTAATATTCTAATGCAAAGATAAAAAGTCTATATAAAGCTTTGACATTTTATTTTATTTTTAAAATTTTTATTTTAAAGATGTGGGTACAATTCAGGGTTAGGTATATAAATGTCATTGAACAGGTAAAGTTTGGGCCTCACTTTGGTCCCCACTTGACATATTTTATTGCTTTGACTTCAACATTAGACATCAAATTGCTGGCTCTCATAATGCCCTGAAGTCAATAAGCTTCCTAATATTTGGTAAGACTCTGGTTTCTGCTTTCTCTTTTACACTGAAGCCCTATGACATCTATCACTACTGAGAGTGGAGCGTTCTGGTGCAGAAAGAAATAAATGAATTAATAAATTAATGGATATGAGAATTCAAAGTAAGGCATGGTTATCGTAGAAAATTTTGGTTTTTGTAATATCATAAGAAGCTTGAAACAAGTCCTGGCATGTAGTGTTAAATAAAACAATGCTGATGATTTAGTTCATCCTAGAAGTGAGTGGAGATATAGTCTCTGGGAAAAGCAGATAATTTTGAAGTATGCACAACTGTTCTAGAAGGAACATAAGGACTTTGTTCCTTGGGTTCTCTGAACTAAGTTATCACATGGTAAGGAGTCAGAATACTGGATCTTATCAGGATGAGTGTAGCAGAAGGGAAAGATGGCTCTGAAGCTTTCTCTAATAATATCTGGGGTGCTCTGGAGCAGGTGAGTGACCTGATTTTCTGGTAGAGGACATAGTAAATTTGTGATACCACAGACCTCTGTGGACTCCAGTGGGATTATAACTTTTCCAGTGGCTGAGTGGAGAATAGCTTCTTATGAGAGTTATGGGGCAGCAAGACTTGATATTTCTTTACTTCTTATTAATGAGCGAATTATACCACTAGCTTTTCCTGTGCCTTAATTCGATTTCGTTTTCGGTGGTCAGAATATTTGATGAGGTACTACTTGTCTATCATCATACTGAAAAGCTTCTGCAAAGCAAAAGAAATAATCAAGAGAGTGAGGAGACAGACCACAGAGTGGGAAAAAAAATATTTGCCACCTGCATATTTGACAAAGGCCTAATATCCAGGATTTATAAGGAACTTAAATGTGCCGAAAGGAAAAAAACACACAGCCTCATTAAAAAGTGGGCCAAAGACATAAATAGACACTTCTCAAAAGAAGATATACAGGCAGCCACCAGACAAATGAAAAAATCTTCAGCCTCATTAACCAACAGAGAAATGCAAATTGAAACCTCGTTGAGATACCACCTAACTCCAGTAAGAGTGGCCATCATTAATAAAACAAAGAACAACAGATGCTGGTGAGGATGCAGAGAAAAGGGAACGCTTCTACTCTGTTGATGGGACTGCAAACTAGTTCAGCCTTTATGGAAAACAGTGTGGTGATTCCGAAAAGAACTAGAAATTGACCTTCCATATGACTCAGCAATCCCCCTTCTGGGACTGTATATCCAGAGATACTTAAACCACTCTACAGTAAAGATACATGCACTTGCATGTTTATTGCAGCATTATTTAACAATAGCAAAAACATGGAACCAACCATGCTGCTCATTGAAACTGGACTGGTTTATTTTTTTAATGGTACATATACACGATAAAATATTATGTAGCCATAAAAAGAACAAAATTATGGACTTTGCAGCAACTTGGATGGATTTAGAGTCTATAATACTCAGTGATCTATCACAGTAACAAAGAACTGAGTACCATGTGTTCTCACTCATAAGAAAACTCTGAACATTTACCATAATACTATAAGAAAAGATTTGGCAGTAGCCAGGAATGGGGGGGCAGCATGTAACATAAATAAAGGGTAACTGATCTCAAACCAGGGGTAGTGGGTACCAAAGGGAGGCCCAAACTTTACCTGTACGATGATCACTTGTAGACCTATACTGAATTGTACCCCACATCTTCAAAATAAAATTTAAAATAAAAAGAATATATGGAGATCAAAGAACAGCAAGTTATGGAATGGATGTTCCTGTAATTTGGGTAAGGGCTTATTCCTATAGACAAATAATAAATCTTGATAGAGGTACCAGTTTCTTCTTTCTGCTGGGGCCCAGAGATATAGGTTACATAAGACAGTCTTCCTGCCCTCCTTTGCTACTGTGGCTAATGCAGAAAGTGGTGCTGAGTGCATATAATGTTCCATGCATTTAAAAAAGACATTGGGTGAGCAAGTCAAATCCTGGATGCATTTACAAATCTTTCCAATAAACTGAGGCTAAAGTGCTATTTTTTCTTGAAGAGTTTAAAAAGAAAGAAAAATCTCAAGGGGATAAAAAGTAAGCATCCTGGAACATCTTCTTTTTAAATGGGAGTAGAAAATTGGTTCATACCTCGAAGCAAAGAAGTTCAGTTTTCAAGGTTCAGTACCCTCTGCCCCAAAACAAATATGAAGCAACCAGAAACAACAGCAATGAGAAGATGCACTCTTAATCCAGGAGAATAGACAACCCTCATCTAAAAAAAGATGTGCTAATGATACTTAGTGAAACTAAATTGTGTTGGTAGAAAGATGGAAAACAAATACCTTTAACTTGAAGGCTACACATTGTGCTCATTCCCCACAGATCGCTAATCCCAGACTCTGCTTTTGCTGAACTCATCTGTCTTCTGCTTTTGAGCCCATGAAATTATTTGTCACTTCTCTCTAGTGAACTGTTAATGGAGAGCACTAAAATGCAATTTAAGAGGGGGAGTTACTGCATAATACTATTATTGATGATGGATTACAGATTCAAAAGAATGTCCATATCATAACTTTTGTAAGGTTATAAACTATCAGAAAGTAATGGCCTCTGTATTATACTAATGCAGAAGAAGCCAAACATATTCTTGAGAAAATAGCTATTTATGAAACTTCATCATCACCTCATGGACAAGATAGGCTGAAAATCTTATCAACTAATTTCAAATACCACCCAAGGTAGAATCACTGGATCTAGTTAGTTCAAAAAATTATTGCTTTTTTGATAGGAATATTGATAGCCAAACCTCTGTGATGGAGACTTTTAGATGTTTACCAAACTTGTTTTCTCTCCCTTGCGGACCACAGCTAAATTACATTTCCTGGCCTTCCTACTCACCCTGCATGATCCCATGACTGGACTCAGAGAAACTGCTTGTGATTGGAAGTGATATGCACCACTCCCAAACTCCACCCATAAGTCCCTCTGGTGTGATATACTCTATGCTCTTTTCCCACACTCTCCTCCTTGACAACCACATCCAAAAGACTGCTGAGCCAAAGATGGAATGAGCCAGGTCCTTGAATGACTGGAGAGATGTCCAGGATCAGATACATACTTTTGGGTGCTACATAATTGAGACATAACCACAATTGGGCTAAGCCACAAAAAAGATTTATCTATTGTATCAGTGGCTAACATTGTCTGCATTTCTTTGAGTTAATTAACAACTTTAAAAAAAATAGCCAAGAATATGAGCTTTGATGTCAGGCAGATCTGAGTATAAATTCCTGCCAGCCATGACCATGTAAACTTGGGCAAGATGCTTAATCTTTCTAGGTCTCAGTTCTTCCATTTACAAAACCAGGATGGGCGTGCCCTCCCCTTACCTCCTTGTGAGGAGGTAGTATGACCACATTTATCAGGTATTAGCACAGGCTGGTACATAGCAGGCACTCCCTTTCCTCCTCTTTCTGGTACCAGTTTATTCCATTCAAGACCCAGGTGCAGCCCTGGCTCATGCAGACTTTTCCAAGGTCAAGACCTAGTACCTGGGAATCAGTATGTGACATTACAAAGTTCTAGACATTCATCCACTATAGGTTTCTCTAATACAAATATTGTAAACAGAGGATGATAGGTGGAATACCGCCTTCAGTCATGTTTTGTTTGGTGGGTGTACAGTGTTAAACATTTTGTGTTTGTTTGTCTGTTTGTTTTGTTTTGTTTTTTTGAGTCAGAATCTCACTCTGTCACCCAGGCTGAAATGCAGTGGCATGCCCACAGCCACTGCAGCTTCAACCTGCTGAGCTCAGGTGATCCTTCTACCTCAGCCTTCCAAGCAACTGGAACTACAGGCATGCACCATCATGCACAGCTAATTTTTTTTCTTTTGATTTGTTGTAGAGATGAGGTCTTGCCAAGTTTCCCAGGCTGGTCTGGAACCCATAGGCTCAGGCGATCCTCTTACCTTGGCCTCCCAAAGTGCTGGGATTATAGGTATGAGCCACTGCGCCTGACCATGTTAGAGGTTTTTAAGTTAGTTGTCTTTTTTTTTTTAAGTCAGAGTCTCATTCCGTCACCCAGGCTGGAGTGCAGTGGCATGCTCATGGTGACCACAGCCTCGACCTGCTAGATTGGGCAATCCTTCTGCTTCAACCTTACAAGTAGCTGGAACTACATGTAGGCACTCGCCACCATGCCCGTCTATGTTTTGGGGAATATATTGTGGAGACAAGGGTTTGTCAAGTTGCCCAGGCTGGTCTTGAACCCCTGGACACAGACAATCCTCTCTCTTCTGTCTCACAAAGTGCTGGAATTATAGGTGTGACCCACCATACCTGGCTAGTTGTCAACATTTTAAAATAAGAGTAAAAATTCAATTTCTAGATTTTCTTAAGTAATTAAATCATCTGGAACACTTGGCTCATGTTCCCTACCAGTGGCAGCTCGCTGCTCTGGATGGGTCTGTAGTCTCCAGCTGCTACAGTTTCCAAAGCACTCACATCACCTGCTGTGACCTGTCTGACTCCTGAAGTGTCCAAGTTTGCAGCGGTGGATCTCTGCTGTGGTGACAAAGATATAAGAACCCCACGTAATCTTACCATGTGCCTGGTACTGACATAAGCATTTTTTCTATGTGATTTCATCCTTACAAAAAACTTATGAGAGGCACTCTTTTCATTTTTACTTTTTAGAAGAGAAAATGGAGGCGTTAGAAGATCAGATAACTTAACCAACATCCTACAATTAGAAGTGGCAGAGATGAAATCTGAACCCAGAAAGTCCACTTCTCAGGTTAGGCTCTAAAAATGCTGGGCTACCCTACTTTTCATGTTGACCAAACCACCTTAGGTCCTATAAACATTGAGTGTATGTGAAATACCAACTTCTACCAAGTCTTCTTGGTAGGCAGCTGGTAGGAGTTCACCCCCACTTTCAGGAAAAACTAGATAGAGATTCATTTTTTGAATTAATCCTTGAGGGAGTTGTGCAGGGTATCTCAGTGACTTAGTAGATGGAGGTTAATTGCTCGTGACTTTGGTTGGGTAGAGAAAGTGACAAATGAAATGGAGAGAAAACCAAATTCAGACAAAAAGAAATATCTGCCAGATGCCTCTATTTTCCCGCAACACAGGAGGGAATAAATTGCATTGCAAGAAATATCCAGGTTCCTTTATCTTGTAATAATAAGGAGGCAATTTTTAAACTGATTTATTTGTGCTCACCCCTCATTTCTTATTTTGCCACAAGCTAAGATCTCAACAATGAGAAAAAAATTAGGTGTCCACGAGACCCTTATTTGGGATCATGAATATCCTAAAACCCTGTGAGGCAGGTGATGTTAATAATACTACTATTTAGCTACTGGAAGCCCCGAAGTACCAGAAGGTTAATGGACTCCTTTGGGCTCATAATCACCCAGATCTCCTAGCTGCTACCCAATATCCTAGCACTGTCTTTCCCAGATTCCAATAACAATCCTTATATTATTATGCTGACTGCAGGGTTTTGCTTTCCAAAGCTGAAAAACATTTTTATTTGATTTTGGATCTCTTGACAACTCTATGGCATAGGTAAAGGCAACTTATCAAATTTTTAAATGATAAAACCTGAGTCTGAGAGAGATTACTAAACTTGCCCCTGGTCATAATGCAGAAAGTAATAGAGAAATAAACCCGGGTCTTCTGATTCCAGCTGCAATGAGTATATATATATATATATATATATATATATATATATATATATATATAACTTCGCTATGTTCCACTTTCTTCTTAGAGTCTAGACTTCTGGAGCTGTTTCAGAGAACTGGACGCAGAAGATGTTTCCCAGAAAGAGTCCTGGAGTTAAGAAAAAAGGTCTAGTTTCTAGGTGGGTGGTCCTATAAGGTACAAGGTTCAGGAACCTGGAGATAGGTCGGAAGAAGTAAGTATCCAAAGCTAGAGAAGACAATAAACAGAGTTCCAGACTTGAGACACTGAAACAGAAAAAATGTCAGAAGGTTATTTAAACAGCCAGCAGAAATGGAGAAAAGTACTAAGTATCAGGATTACATCTGCTATGTATGACAGAAACCAAATTGCAGTGACTTCTTCAAGTGTGGGTTTGTTTTTCTCATGCAACAAGTAACCTGAAAATTAAAAGTCCAAGTTTTCAGCTGAAGAATGATGAGGTTCATAAATTTGAAAAGGAAAACTTTCTTTCTCATAAGGGGTTGCAGCCTGGAGGATGGCCAGACAGGCTGGGAAGCATATAGACTCCAGCCAGAAGCCAGAAAAGGACACCGTGAGGGTTAGAAGAGTAAGACAGGTATTTATGCTGAGCAGCAAGGCCAAATATGTAAATATTCAATAAGCTATAGGAAGAGTCATACGTATTTATGAGAGGAAAAATATGCACAGTGCAATGGAGCTTCATGCAACTTCATGGGACCCATGTTCAAACACTGGTGGCATTAGTGAAACTGCCTTTATACGGTTAATGAAAGGACACAAGATTAAAGTTGCGGTAGAGGTCTGCATTCTATCTGAATTCTATATCTGCATAGCTAAATCAAAAGATGTTAAGATATCGATTTTACTTATTTTCCTTCTCTTTGATCTTTTCTTTCGCTACACATAATAGCTTATATATCATCATTTCAATAGACGATAATCACTAATAATTGATTATCTTCATATCCTAGCCCCTACGGTTGCCCACAAGATTAATGAATTTGCTTCTTTTCTAATGAACAATGATCCTCAGGCCATGCACATTTCCTTGATGGCATCTGGAAGTTTGGTCAGTTAAAGGGCTTGAACAGCTTTTGATAACCAGGGATTTCACCCCCTGGTTACCTTTGTGCTAAGCTATAGGTATGATTAAATGATAACCTAGATTGCTATTTTGCTATTCTTTTTTTTTTTTTTTTTAGTTGATGCCTCACTCTGTCACCCAGACTGGAGTGCAGTGGCACACACACAGCCACCCCAGCATTGACCTGCTCTGCTCAGGCAATTCTTCTGCCTCAGCCTTCCAAGTAGCTAGAACTACAGGCATGCACTACCATGCCTGGCTAATTTTTTATTTATTGTAGAGACAAGGTCTCGTCAAGTTGCCAGGGCTGGTCTTGAACACACAGGTGCAGGCAATCCACTCACCTCAGCCTCCCAAAGTGCTGGGATTACAGGCTGAGTCACTGAACCTGGCCCTGGATTGCTTTTCTATAGTCACTTTTTGCCCAGGAGTCATGTAAGTGGTGGTAAAAAGACTTGTAACTTGCTCCTGTGGATAATATCATTATTATGAATTCGAAGACTTGTCTTTAAGATATTTTTCACACTTTGCATTCTGGTGGACTAACTCATGCTTACCAGACCAGTGACTTTTGATCTATACCAAGGAACTGACTCAAATGGTCCTGTCACCCTCCACACAGAAACTGGTTCTATATATGAAGATAATTTTGACATCTCTATGATTTCATACCCAACCAATCAGCAGCACCCATTCCCTAGTCCCCTGCCACCATACCACCCTTAAAAACTCTAGCCTCCAAATTTTCAGAGAGGTGAATTTGAGAAATAACTCCTGTCTTCCTTGCTCAGCTGCCCTGTGATAATTAAACTCTTTCTCTTCTGTTAACACCTGCTGTCTCAGGGTATTGTGTTTCTCTCTGCTGAAGGCAATAAGAACTGGTTTGGGCTGTAGCATTATCATGATCTGAGAGATCTCTGAGAGAATTTTCATCCCTCTGACATCAGAAGGTGAAGTGGAGGACAAAAAATTCCTCACTGTGCATCCTCCCTAGACTGGCAGAACCACTCTGTGGTTGGTCTCTTATCATGAAGGAATGTGGGTTGATTGCTGTGTTGAAACAGCAAAAGGAAGAGGCAGCAGTCAGGTGGTTGGTTGATATCTGCAGTGAAGTCTTTCAAAAGGGCTAGTTGCTGTTTAGCCCTAGGGAAGAAGTCTAATGGGAGTTAGCAAGGGAGGGTCTGTAAAAAAGTGTCCAATTCTCATCCCATCATAGCAGGTAACTCAGTTTTAAAGTTTCTCCAGGATCCCCTTGGCTAAAAGGAGGTTCATTCAGGCAGTTGGGGGGCTTAGAATTTTATTTTTATTTCTCAAAGGCTAGTATCATGATTAGTCAATGCCTTAAGATTCCCAGATTCTTTCCTAACTCTCTACTCCATTCTTAGAATGTTGCTTTCATTCTCACACTCAAAATGTGGACATTGTATCCACTGTCCAAGAAAGAAGAAGATAAAGGGCTAAAGAAACAAAGCGGCAAACCAGCTGAGTCTGTCTGCTTTAAAGAACATTTCTAGAAGTCTTCCACCCCCTTTGCAATGTTTGGTTGCATCTCATTGGCCTTATGTCATGGGATCTCTCTGGTTGAAAGACTGTCAGATAAACTGAGGTTTCTTTGGTTTTGAGATTGCTATATGACTATTCTGAACAGAAATCAGCTCTGTAACTGTATCAGTAGGCATCCTAATAGGAAACAGATGACAGCATGTCCAAATTAAAATTTAGTAAAACTATAAATGAACCACATACAATAGCATGGCTAGGTTTAGGGCATATCTGAGGATTCATACAGTTACCTTAGGCTGGAAGAGATGAAGAGAGAATGATACCAGAGCCAGGAAGGACAGAAGCAGGCAGAGAACCAGAGAATGCCACCTTGAAAAAAGCAATGACCTTTGATCAAAGGACACAATCAGCCCAAGGCAACCATGGAAGGAGGAAAAGGACTAATAGCTTTCACTCACTTTCCACACTACCTCTGATACCTGCTAAAACTCCCTGTTAGTCAAACCAAGCAGAAGCTAGAGGGCAAATGAACCTTGTGATGTCATCCACATAGGTCAGTGTGTTGGGGCAGATGACCAATTCACAGGAGGTATATTTATAGTCAAACAGACAAAACTTTTCTTGGCCTGGAGTTTTATAACAGCATTGCTTCCCCTCTCAGATCTCCTCTATTCTGTTCCCACTGCCTGAAAAATATTCTACTCCTGTCTACTGTTCTTCTTTCATCTAAGCCCTTCCAGTCCTTCCACTTAAGAACCACAGCTACAGGGAATTCTCCTAGCCTGGAGCAGACTCCCTGTGACATGTTCTCAAGGTATCTTCCTTGGGAAACAGTCACTACCTTGTAATTGTCTCTTGAATGGGCATTTTCCTCCCCAGGCTGTATGCGTCTTGTTGTCTTATTTATTCCTGTATTGCCCCAATGTATAGATATCACTGGAATATATTAGATGTTCACTAAGTTCTTGCTTGGCTTGGCCATTGCAAAATAGAAATTGCTAAATTGCCCACAGCATGGGGAGAATGGAATATATGCATTGACAAGTGGGTTGCCCTGTGGAATATTTCATTTCAGCCTGGAGGATTGTTTCTACTGCATACTGAGAATTTCTTTGTGAGAGACTGAGACAGCAGATCTGGTGTTTCTGCCCTGGGCATTGTGGGGGAGACAAGGACAAATTACTTAAGGACTTTCTGACAAGCCTGATCCTTTTGTAATGAATTTGAGTTCTTCTACCACTTGCATGGGTGATGCAGAAGGGGTGTGCAACCCTTGCAGTTATTTCTCTATGCACCAGAATAAGAAATGGTTTTGTAGATACGTGTGTGTGTGAGTGTGTGTGTGTCTACCTGTGCACACAAATGGCCCTGAGAAGAGGTGTCAGGTACTGGCGCTTCCTCAGATTGAGCCCTAACACCTCTCTGGCTATGACAGGACACATGTGAATAACCTGGGGAAGCCTGTTTGTTAACACGTGTCAATGGTAGCCAGAGGCAGAGTTTGCAGACTTGTCCCCTTATCTTGTACAAAGATGACCAGACTTTCTGCCTTCCTCTTTCAAAACAGCAAAAGGATTTCCAGGTATATGCTAAACAGGTACTTGTGGCTGTTACACTAATAAACTCTCTGCTCATTCTGCCCCCCAGTAGATACAGGGACCCTGAGTGTATGTTTCCTTAATACTTTACGAAGATGTATAATCACATGATATGATTAGACAACTTAATTGTATAATATGAATTAGACAACTAGGCAAAACATATGTTTATTTACAATCTGTGCTGAATTTTAATCAGGTAACAGTCAAAAACTGATAGGAGCTGAGTAAACATAGATATAACACATTGTCATGATACGTACTCTCTTTATGTTAGTACTTCAGATCATTTAGTCTTCATGGTAATAATCTTGAGGGTATTATAATTATTTTACCATAGTCCCTCTTCCAGTTTATGTGCCCCAATTCCTGCATCACTATTGATACCCCAGAACTAATCTTGCTGGGTGTGCAATTACCTCAAAACCTAAGACTTGATGCAATTCATAAAATACAATTTATCTTACCTTATATTTTAGTGCCCTTAATTATATTTGAAAATATATGGACAAATTTTAGGTTGTAATCTAGTATTATTAAAAACAAATTTCTAGCCAGGCATGGTGGCTTATGCCTGTAATCCCAGCACATTGTGAGGCCAACGTAGGAGGATCATTTGAGTCCAGAGTTAGAGACCAGCCGGGGCAACATAGGGAGATCCTGTCTCTACAAAAAATAAATAAGAAGAAGAGGGGAAAAAATTAGCCTGTATGGTGGCATGTGCCTGTAGTCCTAGCTACTCAGAAGGCTGTGGCAAGAGGATTTGCTTTGAGCCCAGGAGGTTGAGACTGTAGTGAGCTATGATGGACTTTGAGACCCTTTACCAAAACAAAACAAAACCAAACAAATTTTCAGGATTATTAGTAGATAATATTCTTTCTTGGTTTTGAATCATGGGGGATGATGTGACTTGGACCTGTTACATGCTATGAATTCTAAAAATGAAGCTTTTGTGCTTATGTGAGTGTACACAATAGCGTGAATATAGAGTCTTTCTAATAATTTAACTTATATAGGCCTGTATTTGTTTTAACATTCTGTATGCAGATTTCCATAGCACCTTTAAAGTTGAGTTCCTAAATATTCATGTGTGTAGTAAACTGATGCTAAAGTTCCGATAATTCACAGCTTACCATCTTGCAGTACCCTCCATCTGCCCAGCCACCTCCCACTCATCTTGTCAAGCCCCAACCGAGCATGGGCTCTGCCCATGCTGATGATTCTCTTACTCAATACATCTTTATATTTTATCTATTTCACCACAGAAAAGCAATTTTAACATAGCTCACTTGTTTTCACTTGCCTATGGTGGGTAATTTATTATTTCATTACAGAATTTCATTTTTTTATTATATGTATACACACATTTGACATCCCCACTATTAATAAAACTAATATTTATTGCACACTTTCTTGTGTGAATTCATTTAATCTTCCCTATAAACTTTAAAAGTATGATGATGGTGATTATTTTCATTTTATTAGATAATGTAATGGATGCAAAAAGGTCTTAAGTAACTTTTTGTAGGTCACATGCAATTAGGGAATTTCTTCCATTCTTTGTACAATCATTAAATATTTATTTGTATTAACATTGTATTAGATGTTAGGTACTGCATAACAGGTTGTTCTTGGGCGGGGGCTATAGCTTGCAGTTTTATAGCTTTGGTTACATATGTAGAATTTGCCGTAGTACCAGGCAATAGTACCTGCCAGAAGTATGCATGTGAACTAACTGAGCTATTGTGGATTACAATATTGTGAATAACATGAATTTTAACTTAACAAAGAAGAATTTTGTTGTCATAAATTTAACATTATGCTGAGGTGCAATCCAGAGGAACCTCATGCTTTCTGAGATATCCTTTCTCCTTGAGTAGGGTGAGATTGGGTAGGATGGGCAGCAAAGAGATTTTATGATTTCTGCTAAGTTTATAGCCCAGCTCACTTTGCAGAAGAAAGTCACCTCCTAGGACTCTGCTCCTCCAGGAGAAATTTGATTTGGGATTAAGAATCCTCTTTCAAACTGAACAGTCCACAACCTGCTGCTTTGTTTTCTAGCTGCATACTGACATTAATGCAGTGAACATCAGTGTGCCTCTGTCCAGTTGCCTGCTACCGGAAATCTTCTCCGTAGCATCTCTCCTGATTTTTCAAGGGTTGTTGCAGCTCTTGGTTTCCTTACAGTTAAAAGCTTTGTCTCCATTAAGATTTTTTAGTGGAGGAAAAGATATTAGTTTCTAGATAGAGTCACATAAAGCAGCTCTCCATTACTGGGAAACATAGCTTTGTCAATTTTTGCTCATTGAAAAAAAAAGGGTGAGGTACCAATTCCACAATATATAGCAAATATATATATAATTTCATCTTGGCTTTAACACACTTTAACATTCTCAAACCCAAACTCCCTTTTCAAAAAAAGCACACATTGAATTCATGGTCAAATAATGCATAGAACTCAATGGAGTCCAGCTATTAAGGACTCTCGTTTTATTAATTTTGTTATTAAATAAAAGTCTTTCTAGGTTGTGCCTTGTCCAGAACTATGATTACCTAGCTAGGTAGTGTCAGAGTGAATAGTAGAATATAGGCTTCATAATGATTTCTGTTCCAGAATTATTTTCTCAGTACTCTGGTATTCTCAACCACTAATAGAATATGCCACCTGGGCTACATTTACAAGGGGAGACTCCTAAAAAAAACACAAAAAACAGAATTTATTTATTTAAAAAATTATGTATTAAGCTTCTGCAAAGCAAAAGAAGCCATCAAGAGAGTGGGGAGACAGCCCATGGAATGGGAAAAAATATTTGCCAACTGTAAATCAAACCAGGGTCTAACATCCAGGATCTACAAAGAACTCAAATGTGCCCAAAGGAAAAAACAAACAACCCTATTTAAAAATGGACAAAAGATATGAATAGGCACTTCTCAGAAGAAGATATACGAGCAGCCAACAGATAAATGAAAAAATGCTCGGCCTCACTAATCAAAGAAATGCAAATTAAAACCACACTGAGATACCACCTAACTCCAGTCAGGGTGGCCATCATCAATAACTCAAAAAACAAAGGATGCTGGAGAAGATGTGGGGAAAAAGGAACACTTCTACACTGTTGGTGGGAATGTAAACTAGTACAACCTCTGTGGAAAACAGTATGGCGATTTCTAAAAAATCTGAAAATTGACATTCTACACAACCCAGCAATCTTTCTTCTGGGAATATATGCAGAGGAACTCAATTCACTCTATAATAAAGATCCTGCACATTCATGTTTATTGCAACATTATTCACAATAGCAAAAACATGGAACCAACCATGCTGCCCATTGAAAGTAGACTGGATAAAGAAAATGTCGTACATTTACATGATGGAATATTATGCAGCCATAAAGAAAAACAAAATTATGATCTTTGCAGCAACCTGGATAGAATTAGAAACTATAATACTCAGTGATTTATCACATAATCAAAGATCTGAGTACCAAATGTACTCACTCAAAAGTGAACCCTGAACATTTATCATAACACTATAAGAAAGGGATTGGCAGTAGTGGCACATTTCCAGGGGAAGGGGGCACATAATCAATAAGGGTACCCACATTTTACCTGTATAATGGCCACATATGTACCTAACCCCCATTTGTACCCCACATTTTAAAAATAAAATAATTGACTTCCAGCAAGATGGTGATGGGGCAACCTGGTCTGTGAAACCCTCTGCAAAGGAGAACTGCAGTGGGTCTCTGGCTCTCACCCCGGGGGCTACAGACCCCAACATCACAGCCTGCTCTTCCTATGGAGCTCACCAGTTGCCACCCCTGGGGCATCACAGCGGACTGGACAGCCACTGCAGTGCAGACACCGCAGCCGCCACCAGTAGCACATCACACCACCCGGGCTGGAGGTGATCCACGACTTCAGTCCTTGAAGCCCCTTCAGGAAAGATCTGCTGGGATTGCTGCCACCTCTCCTGCAACTGAGACCTCCTGCCAGCCGTGAGTCTCCTCCCGTGTACCCTGAGGCAGGCATCCATCTCCAGTCTCTGCCAGTTCCTGTCCGGCCCACCCCCTCTGGGGTGAGCAGCTGAGGTAGCACCACCTGCTGGTGATTCAAGGTAAGAACACCGAAATGGGAGAAACAAGCTTGAAAAAGACATAGGCCAGAGTGGTGAACGGAGGGTGATCTGAACTGTCCTTCACAGCAGACCAGGGACAACTGACCCTAACTGCAAACTAATTTACCAGCTTGAAAAAACAACTAGAAATCAGAACTGAAAGCCCACTGGACTTAAACGAGAAGTCTCAGAGTGTGCTTCATTGATTCTATTAGTTTAATGACTTAATTTTATTCCTACTGTATTGTTTCTTTTTTTTCCTCTTCCTTTTCTTCTCTTTTCTTCTCTTTGTAAACCATATCTTTGTATAGAGGAACAGCACACCAATAAGGTGGTTGGTTAGCTTGTATGTTAGCATCACTATATGTTTTATTTTTTTTTGTATGGGAGTTGGTTCATCTGTAGCTGTGGTCTATTGTTTTTATCTGTTTCAGTATAGGTCTCTCTCTCCATTTGTTGACACACTCATTTGTTTCCCCCCTTACTCCTCTATCTCTCCACCACCCCTCTTCAACCCACTGTCTGCTCCATTCTCTTCCCTCTGCTAACCACATTTTATTTCAGGGAGTAAATCTACAGCCCCACTGCATGGACAGATTCCAAGACAGTGGGAGAGTGGGTTCCAGATTATCCATATACCTGTCAGTGAAGACCAGGACCGCAGATAGATTTTGAATCACAGCTCCCCCCTTAAGTAAATATCAAACCTGCAAAAAGGACCACCCCCAACCTACAGGGCAACTCCAGAATTGAACAAAGTAAGAGGGCATACATAAAGAATAGGAGATTGAACAAACAGAAGTAAAACCAATCCATTTACCCCTGAATAACAGAATTAAAGAAGACGGTGATGTGGAGGGAAGGAAAAGTAAGGAGGGGGAAAAACCGCACAAATGAAGAAAAACCAAAAGAAGAGTATAGGTCTCACACAGACCCCTGGGAGATCAGACACTGAGAAAACAGATTCTGGAACACAAACAATGAAGAGCCCCCAGAATGACTGGTCACATGCAACAAAACCAGACATCAAGACATTAATAGAGAGAATTTTAAAAATTGAGGAGAGACAAGAGGAAAATAGGAAGGTGCTGATGTCAGAAATGACAGCAGTAAAGAATACTGTGATGGAAATGAATAACAGACTAATAAGCATGGAAAGCAGAATTAACCAAGCAGAAGAAAGAATTTCAGAGCTCGAAGACCAAAACACAGAACTAACCCAAACTGTCAAAAGCATAGAAAAGAATCTCAAAAAGACAGAACAAAACCTACAAGAGATGAATGATCACTTCAAGAGACTAAACCTAAGAGTAATTGGGCTTCCTGAGGCAGAGAGAGAAACAGAAGCCACACTGGAACAAACATTTCATGAAATCATTCAAGAAAATTTCCCTCATCTCATCAAGGATGAAAAAATTCAAACACAAGAGATTCAGAGAACCCCTGCAAGACAACAAATGAGAAGACCAACTCCCAGACACATAATAATTCACCTAAACAAAGTAGCTATAAAAGAAAAAATCCTAAAGGCAGCAAGAGAAAAAGGCCAGACTACCTACCAGGGAAGACCAATTAGAATAGCAGCATATTTATCCACAGAAACCCTTCAGGCTAGGAGAGCCTGAAGCCCTATCTTCAAAGTTCTAAAAGATAAACAATTTCAACCAAGAATAATAACCTACCCAGCCAAACTAAGCTTCATTAGTGAGGGAGAATTGAAATCTCTTCCAGATATCCAATCCCTAAGAATCTACACTGCCACCAGACCACCTCTACAAGAAACACTTAAGAAAGTACTGAACACAGAAGAAAAAGAAAAAAGAACAACAACATTCTTCACAAGAGTACAGGCAAAAGATTAAAAACACACATGAGCCAACTCCAAAACCCAAAGAAAGACAACAAACAAACAGGAACAACTCTGCAAGAACCTTATGACAGGGATCAACTCTTGCATTTCAATTATTAGCCTAAACATAAATGAACTAAATGCACCACTGGAAAGACACAGAATGGCAAAATGGATAAAATATCATCAGGCAACAATCTATTGCCTTCAAGAGACTCACCTCACTAGAAAGGACACCCACAGACTCAAAGTAAAGGGTGGGAAACAAACTTTCAGGTGAATGGAATACAAAAGAAAGGAGGAGTAGCGATCTTAATTTCAGACAAAATGCCCTTCAAGCTATTAAAAATCAAAAAAGATACAGAAGGCCACTACATAATGATAAAAGACTCAATCCATCAACAAGAAATATCTATACTAAACATATATACACCCAATATAGGTGTGCCAACTTTCATAAAGGAACTTCTAGGAAAACTAAAGAAAGATATTGACTCTAACACCATCATAACTGGTGACTTTAATACCCCACTCGCAACCCTATAGAGATCATCAGGACAAAAAATCAGCAAGGAGATCCGGAACCTCAATGTGACTTTGGACTAAATGGACTTAATTTTACCTACAGAACACTCCATCCAAAGACCACAGAATATACATTCTACTCATCACCACATGGAACGTATTCTAAGATCGACCATGTAATTGGCCATAAATCAAACATAAGCAAATTTAAAAGGACCGAAATTCTACCATGCACCTTCTCAGACCACAGTGGAATAAAAATAAACATTGACACCAACAAAGTCCCCCCAAAACCCACAAAGACATGGACACTAAACAGCATGATGCTAAACAACTCCTGGGTCAATGATGAAATCAAAACAGGGATCAAAAAATACCTGGAAACAAATGAATGAAAATGAAGAAACATCTTATCAAAATCTCTGGGATGCCTTGAAAGCTGTAGTAAGAGGGGAATTTATATCCCTACAAACACACATGAAGAAAATGGAAGGAACACATATTAACAACCTAACAAGCCACCTAAAGAAGCTGGAAAAGCAAGACCACAAAAACCCTAATTTCAGCAGAAGAATCCAGATCATAGAAGACAAATCCAGGACATAGAAGACAAAAAGATAATACAAAAATCAATAAAACAAAAAGATGGTTCTTCGAAAGGATAAACAAGGTCGATGGTCCCCTAGCTAGACTGACCAAGAAAAAACGAGAAAAAAACCAAATAAGCACAATCAGAAACACAAAAGATGAAGTCACATCTGACCCTGAAGAAATACAAAAGATCATTAGAGACTACTACGTACAATTGTATGGAAACAAACTTGAAAACCTTAAGGAAATGGAGGACTTTCTGACATCACACAACCTACCTAAGTTGGAATAAGAAGAAATTGAGACCCTAAATAGACCAATAACATTCAAGGAAATTGACTACGTAACAAGAAAACTTCCTACAAAAAAAAGCCCTGGACCAGATGGCTTTCCAGCAGAATTCTACAAGACATTTAAGGAGGAGCTGATACCAATCCTACTGAAGGTATTCCAGGTGATTGAAAAAGATGAAACTCTCCCTAAATCATTTTACGAAGCCAACATCACATTGATACCCAAACCAGGTAAAGATCCAACAAAGAAAGAAAACTACAGGCCAATATCTTTGATGAACATAGATGCTAAAATTCTCAACAAGATCCTAGCAAACCGAATTCAGCAATACATCTCAAAAATCATCCATCATGACCAAGTAGGCTTCATTCCTGGGATGCAAGGCTGGTTCAGCATTCGTAAAACCATAAATGTAATTAAATACATCAACAGATGTCAAAACAAAAACCACATGATTATATCATTAGATGTAGAAAAAGATTTTGATAAAATCCAGCACCCCTTCTTGATAAAACCCTCGAACATCTAGGTATACGGGGAACATACCTCAAAATAGTAAAAGCCATCTACGAGGAACCCACAGCCAGCATACTGCTAAATGGACAAAAATTGGAACCATTTCCCCTGAAAACTGGAACAAGACAAGGATACCCACTCTCACCCCTCCTGTTCAACACAGTATTGGAAGTCCTGGCTCAAGCAATCAGAGAAGAGGAGGCAATCAGGGGTATCCAAATAGGAAAAGAGGAAGTCAAGTTATCTCTCTTTGCAGATGATATGATTGTGTACCTTGAAAACCCAAGAGAATCTGTCAAAAACCTTCTTACACTGATAAAGGACTTTGGAATTGTCTCAGGATGCAAAATAAATGTACAAAAGACAATCGCATTTCTCTACACCAATAATAAACAAACAGAAACCCAAATAAAAAACACAATTCCATTCACAATAGCCACAAAAAAAAATGAAATACCTTGGCATCTTCCTAACCAGAGACGTGAAAGAGCTTTACAATGAAAATTAGAAAACACTGCTCAAAGAAATCAAAGATGACACAAACAAGTAGCAAAATATCCCATGCTCATGGATTGGAAGAATCAACATTGTGAAGATGTCCATCTTACCTAAGGCAATCTACAAATTCAATGCAATACCCATCAAATTACCAGCAGCATTCTTCTCAGACCTAGAAAAGACAACACAGGAATTCATATGGAAACACAAACGTCCAAGGATAGCCAGAACAATCCTCAGCAAAAAAAAACAAAGCAGGTGGTATCACATTACCAGACTTCAAACTTTACTATAAAGCTACAATCATCAAAACAGCTTGGTATTGGTATAGGAACAGGCATATAGACCAATGGAATAGAATTGAGATTCCAGAAGCAAAACCTCAATTTCTCAACCAACTCATCTTCGACAAGGTCTCCACCACCTACCACTGGGGAGAGGAGAACCTATTCAGTAAATGGTGCTGGGAAAACTGGCTGACCACATGCAGATGATTGAAGCAGGACCCCTATCTATCCCCATGCACAAAGGTAAACTCCAAATGGATCAGAGACCTAAATGTAAAACCTCAAACCATAAGAACCTTAGAAAAGGAAGGAAATACCCTCATGGAAATTGGAACTGGCATCCAATTCCTGAACAAAACCCGAAACCCACAGGTCATAAGAGAGAAGATAGACAAGTGGGACCTTATTAAACTGACAAGCTTCTGCAAGGCCAAAGAAACCATCAAGAGAGCAGGGAGACTGCCTACAGACTGGGAAAAAGTATTTTCCAACACCAGGTCTGACAAAGGCTTAACATCCTGGATCTACAAGGAACTCAAATGTGCTGAAAAGAAAAAAACAAACAACCCCATTATAAAACGGGCAAAAGATATGAACAGACACTTCACAAAAGAGGACATCCGAGCATCCAACAAACACATGAAGAAATGTTCAACGTCACTAATCATCAGGGAGATGCAAATCAAAACCACACTGAGATACCACCTAACTCCAGTCAGAATGGCAATTATCAACAACTCAAAAAATAACAGCTGCTGGAGAGGGTGTGGCAAAAAGGGAACACTTCTACACTGTTGGTGGGAGTGTAAACTAGTGCAACCTCTGTGGAAAGCAGTGTGGCGATTTCTAAAAGCTCTAAATATCAACCTCCCATATGACCCCACAATCCCCCTACTGGAAATATACCCTGAAGAACTCAAATCACTCTATAAAAAAGATACCTGCACACGTATGTTTATTGCAGCATGGTTCACAATAGCAAAAACCTGGAAACAACCATGCTGCCCATCAAAAGAGGACTGTATTAAAAAAATGTGGTACATATACACGATGGAATACTACGCAGCCATAAAAAGAACAAAATCATGAATTTTGCAGCAACCTGGATGGAACTAGAGTCTATAATACTGAGTGACCTCTCACAGAAACAAAGATTCGAGTATCATATGTTCTCACTCATATAATGGACCTTGAACATCCAATGTAATACTATAAGAAAATGACTGAGGGTACTGGGAAACTATGGCGGGAGGAGGGAGATGGGATTAACAGTAGCAAATATCTGTCTGGAGATGGGGAAACACCTCTTACCAACAGGGTGCCTGAATGAAATGTAATTGTACACCTAACCCCTAACTGTACCCCACAAAACCATAATAAAAAATATTGATTATGAAAAAAATAATAAAATAAAATCATTACTAAAAAATTATGTACTTATTCTTACATGTTTAAACTTCAGTCACCTTCAAAGTTCTCTCCATTTTATGCCATACACCTACCGAGATGCCTTTTCCACTGCTCAAAACAGTTTTTGAATTCATCAGTTTTGATGCCTTTTAGTGCTTCTGCTATTTTTTGTTTTGCCTCTTCCACATCAGCAAAACATTTCCCTACCAGGACTTTTTTCATATGGGGAAACAAAGAAAAATCTCTTGGGACAAGATTGGGTGAAAATCTTGCCCCAGTAGGGAGAATGGGGCACAGGGACCATGCCCCAAATGTGAGTGTTCACAGGTGGGCAACATAGAGATTTTATGACTCCTGCTAAGTTTGTGGGGCAGCTCAGGGAGGCAAGTTCCATTTCACTGTCTGTTAATACAGTCGTCCCTCTTTTCGATGGTATCAGTTTCTCACAGTCAACTATAGTCTGAAAATATTAATGGAAAATTCCAGAAATAAAAAAAGTCTAGAAGGTCAAAAACTGCTGAACACTCAGTGTTGGTGTGGGCAGGTGAGCGTCATGAAATGGGCTGATGCATTGAAAGAATCTCCAAAAACAGAAAAATCATTGAAGATAAACGCAACCTCTCACAACAACAATGACTGGTACAATGATGCTAATGGATTCCTAGAACACTTACCTAGCTGAGGAAGCCTGTACTACAAGAGGCCTGCCCTCCAAAAGATAATTCTGGTATTTTGGATTCCCCCCTAGTAAAATATATTTCAATTTGGGAAATTCCGATATAGACGAAAGTTCTTTGAAATACAACCTGTGAGACCAAGTGAGGCATGCCTCTAACGTAAACTATATATATTGTTGCACAACCTGAAGTGCTTCATTACAGAATTGGCATCTTGATTAGAAGCTGTAGAAAAACAAAATAAAACAAAATGGAGAAGGATTTGAATGTGGAGCCAGTTTTGAAAAAATATGGTAAAATTTAAACCAATGTCCACTGATTGCACAAGGCTTGGAAATGGCATTTACTTGCTCCTGTCTTTGCCTTGCCTGTCCTTTAGAGGCAGCTTTAGGACCATCCTGTAAATTTATTTGAAAATCCCAGGAGCCTCACATCCTTACTCAAAATGTGAGTGTCCACAGATGGGCAACTTAAAGATTTTTGATTTCTGCTAAGTTTGTGGGGCAGCTCAGGGAGTCCGGCTCCATTTCACTCTGTCTGATAATATAGTAGTCCCCTCTTTTCCACAGTTTCAGTTACTCATGGTCAACCATGGTCTGAAAATATTAGTGGAAAATTCCAAAATAAGCAATTTATCAGTTTTAAATTGTGCATCAGTCTGAGTAAAGTGATAAAATCTCTCCAAGTTCTGCTCTGTCTTGCCTGTGATGTGAATCATTCCTTCGACCAGCATACCCACACTGCAGATGGCACCAATCCACGTGTCAGTAGCCATCACTGACTGCGATAGTATCTCAGTGTTTGTGTTCAAGCCACCCTTGTTTTAGTTCATAACGCAACATCACAATTCCCAAGGCATTCACCTTCCTTTAACTCATACATAGGCATTTTATCATCTCACATCATTACAAGAAGGGTGAGCTCAGTGCAAAAAGATATTCTGAGAGAGAGAGACCACATTCATATAACTTTTATTACTGTATATTGTTATAATTGTTCTATTTTATTAGTTATTTTTAATCTCTACTATGCTTAACTTATAAATTAGACTTTGTCATAGGTATATTAGTCAGGGTTCTCCATAGGGATAGAATCAATAGGACACACATATTTATTAGAAAGAATTGGCTCACATGCTCACAAAGGCAAAGTCCCACCACCATGCTGGAGAATGATAGAAGCCCGTGGCATGGCTCAGTCTGATTCTGGAAGCCTCAGACCTGGGGAAACCGATAGTGCCACCCCTAATTTGAGGCCAAAGGCCCAATAGCTCCAAGGATGCTGCTGGTGAAAGTTCCAGAGTTCAAAGGCAGAAGAACCTGGAGACTTCTGTCCAAGGGCTGGAGGAGAAAACACATCTTATTCTGGAAGAGAAAGAGAAGGAGAGAAGGTGTCAGGCTGTTTTCTGCAACCAGTTCTCACAAGAACTAAGAATGAGAACTCACCCCTCCAGAAGAACAGCACGAAGCCACTCATGAGGGATCCTGCCCCACAACCCAAACACCTCGCACCAAGCCCCCATTTTCAACATCAGGGATCAAATTTCAACATGAGCCTTGGTGAGACCTGAGCAAATGATATCCAAACAATAGCAATAGGCATCTATGTATAGGAAAAAACAGTATATATCGGGCTTTGTACTATTCACAGTTTTAGGTGTTTATTGGGATTTTGGAACGTATCCCCTGTGGATAAAGGAGAACCAATGTACATTGACTGGAGACCAGACCCAGACTATGGCTGGAAGATCAAACCTCCAACAGCATAATTTCTGTAAAGAGGAGGCTGTTACATAAGTATTTTTCCATGACTTGCAAAACACAACAGGGGAACAGAACTCAAAATGTGCTGTATTTCAACCACAAAAATCTAGTTTAAGAACATTTAAAGAAGGAATTTTTTGTACAACATAAAACTTGCAGGAAATCTGCCTTAGCGAGTCATGCATATGTAGCAATGTTTCTTAACAGAACAAAGTGATTTAGAAACAAAGGTTATAAGAAAAATATGAGTACTATTTAAACTGATTTTTAATGTAGGTAGGAGTTTTAAAAATTTCTATTTACCATGGTTTTAGATATGAATATTTAATGCATTTAAAGTAAGTTCTCTTCTTTGGCTGCCTTGATCATGGTATTTTCATCTCACCTTAAAGACGGATTCTTTTGGAATGTGATGCTTTTCAGAAAGATAATTTGTATGACCATAAGGAAATACTATCTCTTTCAAAGAGTAGTTTTGAGTAGATCAACTTATCATTTCATATGCAATACTTTTAAATAGCTTCATGAGTACCCACTTCAGAAGGGGCTGACTTCTCACTCATCTATCCTGTATGTGGTTAACTTCAGGATAAGCACAATTCCTGGTCCAATGAGCTTTGGCCAGAATATCAAGATCGTTGTCTTCCCATTTTTGTGCCATGAATGTTATTCACTCATAATAAAAAAAAACTACTTCAGGCTACTTTTCTCTGAAACACTCAGTTTAACCCATTGGAAAGGTAAGATTTTATCAACTTGTATTGTAACCTGTTCAGTAGCATGAAGAAGGACAATTCAGGTTTGATCATATTGGCTTTCAGGTATCAGTGGTACTTCTAAGTGAAGCTGTCTAGAAGGCATTTTGTACAGAGATATGTAACTGTGTCTCAGGAAGAAGAGATGATCTGTGTGCATTAGGTAGTGTTCTAAGTTGGTCACTACAGTCTCTACTTCCTTATGCGTGTGTTCTGTATAACCACTTCTCCTTAAGTGTAAGTGGGACTTATGAATATAACAATTGTTCAATTCCATAGCTAGATTACTAATTAGTTAACTTTGAGCTAATTAAAAAGAGTGATTAACCTCGGTGAGCCCTTAAGGAAAAAACTGGGTCCTTCTCCTGCTGACCTTGAAAAACCAAGCTGCTAATTTGTGAGAGGAACTGTGGAGATAGCCACATGGTAAGGACCTGAAATGTTCTCTAGGAAATGAGAGTAGTCCCCACCCAGCTGCTAGAAGAAAACAGGGACCTTAACCATGCAGCTGCAGGGAACTGCACTTAGCCAACAACCATGTGGATCTGGGAGAGGACCCCATGCTACAGACGACATCATAGTCCCAGTCAACAGATTGATTTCAGCCTGGGGAGAACCTGAGCCAAGGACCCAGCTGAGTTTTGCCCAGACTCCTGACACACAAACTGTGAGATAACGAATGTGCTTTTCTTTACTAAATAAATGTATGGTGGTTTGCTATACAGAAATAGAAATGTAGTTTTGGGAGTCATCAGCTTATAGATGATCTTTGAAATCACAGAAATGTATGAAATTAAACATTGAGCGTGTGGGAACACAGAGATGAGAAGGCTTAAATGAAATCCTAATGAAGAGAGATGTGTAAGAGAAGAAAAAGGAAGAGAAGCTGTGAAGTAGCGCCCAGGCAAGGAAGAGGAAAATCAGACAAGCACGGTGGGAGGAACCATGCTCCCCCCTCCCGTCATTTCTACCATATGCCATAAGACAGGAACGTCTTCAACTTTACTCACTGCTCCATGTGAGATTGACAAAAGTGAGGTGGCCTAGGTCAGCCTTTCTGGGCTTTGTCTTTCAGGATTGTCATGGCCACAAGGAAGGTGCACCCTTCCTTCTTCAGGTGGTGAACTGATGAGGAGGGAGAAGGGAGAAGGTTTGTGTTGAAAACTGCAGCTGGCTGGGTCAGAGTGCCTAAGATTTCATGGACTCCAAACTTTTAGACTTTTGAGAAAGTATTGGAAGTCTTACTTTAGCCCTGTGTAAAGCCTCCAATACACCCTTGCTTGCAATTAAACTAACACACCGATTCTGATATGATTTTGCTTATATTTTTTCAATTTGTTCAGAACCTTTGGGAAAGGATATGATTAGCATTGCAGAAGCAACCCATGACATTAGAAGCTAAGCAGAGACAGGAGGTCAAGAAGGAGGAAGGCACCAACAGAGTCAGAAGGTGCAGAGAGGTCAATAATAGTGAGCTCTCAATAAATGCTGGCATATTAGACAGGAACTAAGCTAAATTCATTATGCACGTGTCCTCATTTAATCATTATGATAGTCCTCTAATGAAGGTCTCTCTAGGTGGGAAATGAGACATAACGTTAAGCAATTGCAAAGGGGCAAAGGACTGGTAAATGAAAGAGCAAGAATTCATACCCTTGAGGATCTGACCCCAAAGCCACTCTCTTTTTTTTTTTGAGTTGGAGTCTCACTCTGTCACCCAGACTGGAGTGCAGTGGCCGCTCCCGGTCACCACAGCCTCGACCTGCTGGGCTCCGGCGATCCTTCTGCCTCAGCCTTCCAATCTGGAACTACAGGCACGCGCTACCACGCCCGGCTTATTTTTTTTTTATTTATTGTAGAGATGAGGTCTCGCCAATTTGGCCAGGCGTGTCTCGAACCCTCGTGCTCAGGCAATTCACTCACTTATGCCTCCCAAAGTGCTGGGATTATAGGCTGAGCTACTGAGCCCAGCTCCCAAAGCCACTTTCAATATCTTTGGATTTGACAACAAAAGAGGTGCTTAATTACCATGAGAGTACTGTATATTATTTCAGGGGACTGTTGAGGTCATGAACCTGATGGAAACTGGTTAAAGGCAATGGAAGGTAAGGAAAGAGAGAGAAAGAGCCAGATAAAGTTAGATTTTTACTGTGGTTTAGCAATGAAGGTCAGAGGAGGTGGAGTAGGAAAAATGAGATGCGGGTATTTTTTTTTCTGTGAAGAAAAAAGAGCTTTTAAAAATATTTGAGTGCTGTCAGGGGAGAGAATAGGATGAGAGAGGTAAACATACCTGAGACACAGAGGACCACTGAGGGGGTAAAGTCTCTGAGGGGGAAGCAGAGAAAGGAGAGCTGTGTAAGTCAAGCTAGTTCCTTTCTCTCAGTTTCTATTTTCCTGGTGAAGCAGGGAGTAAGGTTATCTTTCAAGATTAAGTTGAGGAGAGAGGAGGTAGAGATGATCATATTTTGAGAGGTGACTAGAAATCATGAACTAGTATCTAATCAGACAGAACTGAAGAGAAATAATCCCAAAACTAGCTTATTCAAACAGCCCAGCTTGTCCATTTTTCCTCTATAGAGACTATGTTTGAGGAAAAAAATTGTGTTCATCACTGCTTTTACTACAATTTTTCTGACATTTTTTTCATAGTAGACAGGTTTTGTCATTGTTGCTGTGTTGCTGTATTTGTAGGTTGCTTGTTTTTGTTTTCTTTTTTCTTTTGATATTTTCTTAGTATTTCTTTTTTCTTTAAGAGAAGTCATTTTTTTTCTCAAGGACTGCTGATTTTAATAGATATTAATCTCATTGTTTTTTATCATCCACCTGTGTCAACTGAAGTCATTTACTGAGGTCTATCATACAGGCCATGACTTCAACACACAATCCATTCTAACTCTGATTTTCTGTTATACCTTGGCCTCGGATAATGTAATACCAAAGCCTCTAACTAGTCCTGCAAAGTCCTCAAATTTTCCTGCAGAGTTTCCTCTTCCCTAAGCATCAGATGTTTTCCCCCAAATAAACAATCAAATGTAAATGTAAGGCTGGCTCGGTGGCTCAGCCTGTAATCCTGCGCCTTTGGGAGGCTGAGGTGAGTGGATTGCCTGAGCCCACGGGTTCGAGGCCCGCCTGGGCAGCGAGACCTCATCTCTACAATAAATCAAAAAATCAGCCAGGCATGGTAGCACATGCCTGTAATTCCAGCTACTTGGAAGGCTGAGGCGGAAGGACCGCTGGAGCCCAGCAGGTCGAAGCTGCGGTGGCCGGGAGCGGCCACTGCACTCCAGTCCAGGCAACAGAGTGAGACTCCAACTCAAAAAAAAACCAAAAAACAAACAAACAAAAAAATGGAAATGTACTCTTATAGTGTATCCATGGTTGGAGTACATGCTATAGAACATCTATCAAAAAGGCACAGCTTTTAAACTTAAGGAGCTTGTATTTTACATGTTACTGAAAAACAACATGAAGTGAACAACTAGAGAACAATATAAAATAGGAAATGCTACATCCTTTGGGGCAGATGGTGAATGGTGTGGGCTGGCATGGCCTTCATGGAAAGAAAGGACTGAGGTGGTATCTTCAAGGAGAGCAGAACTGGACAAGTCAAGAGAAAGAGACAAGGTGTTTTGAATTGGGAAGACAAAGGACATAAAGGTAAGTACACACATGAAGGCCAGTAAGGAATCTGTGCAGGGGATTTTGTATTAGAAAAATATGGGCAAGCCGGGCTCAGTGGCTCAGCCTGTAATCCCGCACCTTGGGAGGCTGAGGTGAGTGGATTGCCTGAGCCCGTGGGTTTGAGACCCACCTGGGCAGCAAGACCTCATCTCTACAATAAATCAAAAAATCAGCTGGGCGTGATAGCGCATGCCTGTAATTCCGGCTACTCAGAAGGCTGAGGCGGAAGGATCGCCGGAGCCCAGCAAGTCGAGGCTGCGGTGGGCAGGAGCGGCCACTGCACTCCAGTCTGGGTGACAGAGTGAGACTCCAACTAAAAAAAAAAAAGAAAGAAAGAAAAATATGGGCAAACAAGGTTGATAGTATACAGAATCACAGGACAGAAGCAACCTACAGCATCTCTCATTCTAAAGTTTGGGAGTCTAAGGTTCCAGCTCTTCTCAAGGCAGTGATTTCCTGAGTTCTCTCAGTAGGTATGCAGTAGAACTGGGTTAAAGGTTCAGCTTTTGTATTGCCAAAATGAGCTGCCAAAATGAACTGAGTGTTTGTGTCCCCTCAAAATTCGCATGTTGTAGACATAAATTCCAATGTGATGGTATTTGGAGGTGAGGCTTTGGGAAGGTAATTATGGTTAGTAATGAGAGAGGGGCCCCAGTCTACCAGGATTAGTGCCCTTATAAGAAGAGACACTAAAAAATTTTTTTCACTTCCCCCAACTTTGCAAGCACAAAGGAGAAGTCATCTGGGCACACAATGAACTGGTGGCTGCCTACAAGCCAAGCACAGAGGTGTCAGATGAAACCTACCTTTACAGCACCTTGATCTTGGACTTCCCAATCTCAAGAATTATAAGAAAGATGCCCAGTCTATAGCATTTTGTTATGATATCCCAAGCCGACTAAGACAGCAGGAGTTGATTGCAAAACTGGGGGCTCTTCTACATGCATTGCTGCCTCTGTACCTCTACACATGCTTCCTCCTTCACCAGGTGCCATCTCTTCTCCCAAAACCTCTCACACCATGAATGTTCAGGGAGAGAAAACGGCACAGGAGTTAAGCTTACTGGCTATGTGACAGCCCCAGCTAGTATACTGGTTTTGATCATTGCAGTCATGTGACTTTAGACAAGTCAATTTTTTTCACCTCTCTGAATCTGTTTCCTCATCCGTATAGTGGTGTTACTAAAATAATGGTTTCTTTATGTGTGTGTGCTAAATACATGTAAAGTACATATCATAGCACATATAACATATTAAGTACCTGATATATGTTATTCATTGATTTATTAAATTTCTTTTTAAATTTTTTAGTCAGGGTCTCACTCTGTCTCCTAGGCTAGTGTTTAGTGACGTTATCACAGCTTGCCACAGTCTCAAACCACTGGGCTCAAGTGATTCTCTGGCTTCAGCCTCCTCAGTAGCTGGGACTACAGCTACATGCCACCAAAGCTGACTAACATTTATTCTTTGAAGAGATGAGATCTTGCTTAGTTAGACTGGTCTTGAACCCCTAGACTCAAGCAGTCTTTTTGCCTCAGCCTCCCAAATTACTGGGATTATAGGCATGAGCCACTGTGCCCAGCTGTTTTGTTCATTTTCATTCAACATTTATTTAGTAAGTAACTGCTATGTTTGGTAAGGTTATTCGAGATATGTAAGGGAATATTAGATAAAAGGTAAAAGAGTAATCGGGCTTGTCATTAAAAGACAGAGAAAATAGACAAAGGACTGTGGGCATTAAGAAAGAAGATACATTTCTTCCATGTGTGTACTTGGAACCAACTTTGAGGAAAAGGTGAATTATTTTAAAAAATAATATGCCAAAAAATAAACAACCAAAGAACTACCATCCTTGAGTCACCTTTGGAAGGTATTTATTAAGTGGGACTTCATTTAATGGCCAAATGATATTTGGGACACCCCTTTGGCACAACCTTTTTGGGTTGGGGGTGACTGAAGAACAGGCATTGGCACAACCACTCCTTTCCAGCTGCATTATAGAAAGATGTGGCAGTTTCGTGGTGTAGGAGGTCTTGGGATGAGAGGCAGCCCAGCATGAAGGAGACCTTACTTGCAGGGGTGCAGGGCAGTGTGTGAAACTGCAACACTATGTCGAGAAATCTCCAAACAAGTCTGGAGGGTGGGAACTTTGGGAAGAAGACATCATCTTCTGGTGAGTCTGAGTGGTCCTTTCTGACCACCCTAGCAGATACGCTAATTTAGAACTTTAAAGGTTGGTTATTTGGTACAGACTGCTTAGGGGGAAAGTTGAGAAAAGGCATAGAGTAAGGCTGGAAGCACCTAGGAATGATCATGGGTGGGTCAGTGAGAACCCAAGTCACCCAAAGACCTCTGCTTCAATTTTACCTTAAAGGCGGTGGGTACTGGTAACTGGGTTTTAAGCTGGGTAATGATATATCATGCTGAACAGAAGAACTGCTAGACATTCTTGCCTTTTCTTCTGCTTTTAAAAAGAATGCTTTAAATGGTTTAAAATGAAATATGATCTTTGATATAGCTTTATTTGTTTGAAACTTTATCAGGTTAAAGTAGGTTCTTTTTTTCTATTCTGGGTTTAGTGATTTTTTTTTTATCATGAATGGATACGACATTTAATTTTCTGACTTCAATTGAATTATAGTCTTTTCTCTTTTAATCTCTTAATGTAAGGAATTAGGTGAATAGATTGTCTAATGTCAAATCAATTTTGCATTCCTGGGATAAAGCCAACTTGGTCACAATGCATTATTTCTTTTAAACATTGCTGGATCAGGTTTGATAATGTTTTGTTTAGAACATTTGAACCTATTTTCTTGAGTGAAATTGACCTCTCATTTTCTCTTCTTTGAATTGTCTTTGTCTGCTTTGTATTATGACTATAATAGCCTCATAAATGAGTTTGGGAGGATTACCTCTTTTCACTGAAAGAATTTTTATAGGATTCAATATGTCCCTTAAAGATAGCATTTGACTATACTGGTTAGATGTGATGTTTTCTTCGTGAAAATTTTTAAAATTAAGAATTCAGCCAGGTGTGGTGGCTCATGCATGTAATTCAAATACTTTGAGATACCACAAGTTTAATATCAGCCTAGGCAACATACTTAGACTTCTCTACCAAAACAATAGCCAGGTGTGTTGGCACACACCTTTAGACCCAGCTACTCAGGAGGCTGAGGCAGAAGGATTGCCTGAGTGCAAGAGTTTGAGGCTGTGGTGAGCTGTGGTTGTGCCAATGCATTCCAGCCTGTGTAAGAGAGTGAGACCCTCTCTCTCTCTCTCTCTCTCTCTCTCTCTCACACACACACACACACACACACACACACAGACAGAATTCAATATATAGTGATTATAAGACCATTTTTCTTCTTGAGTTGATTTTGATTAGATTTTTTCCTATGGATGTATATATTATTTTTGTTAAAAAATTATTATTCATAGCATGCTTTTTTAATAGATTCTGTTTTATTCTAAATTATTATAATTTTATCCTCCTTTACATTTCTAAAATTCTTAAGTTGTCTTTTTTAAAACATATTTTCTTAATCTATCTAAGTTTTTCTGTATGTATATGTTTATGTTTCAAATTTCTTTTTTTTAAATCTTATAAATTTTTTATTTTAAAGATGTGTGGTACTATTCAGTATTAGGTATATAAATATTCATTATGCAGGTACCCTTGTTGTTGAGGTGTGCCCCACGGTCCCCTGGCAGTTTCCCACTACTGCCAATCCCTTTCTTACAGTATTATAATTGTTCAAGGTCTGCTTATGAGTGAGAACATGTGTTACTCAGTTCTGTTTCTGTGATAGATCACTCAGCATTATAGACTCTAAGTCCATCCAGGTTGCTGCAAAGTTCATAATTTTGTCCTTCTTTATGGCAGTGTAATATTCCATCATGTATATGTAGCACGTTTTTTCAATCCAGTCCTCTTCTGATGGGCAGCATGGTTGGTTCCATGTTTTTACTATTGTGAATAATGTTGCAATAAACATGCATGTGCAGGTATCTTTTTCATAGAAGGATTTAAGTTCCTCTGGATATATTCCTAGAAGGGGAATTGCAGGGTCATGTGCAAGGTCGATTTTTAGAACTTTTAGGAATTGCAAACTGTCTTCCACAGAGGTTGTATTAGTTTATATGCCCATCAAGAGTGTAGAAGTGTTCCCTTTTCCCAGCATCCTCTACAGCATCTGTTGTTTTCTGAGTTATTGATGATGGCCATCCTGACTGGAGTTAGATGGTATCTCAGTGTGGTTTTAATTTGCATTTCTCTGATGACTAGTGAGGCTGAGCCTTTTTTCATGTATCTGTTGGATGCTTGTATGTCTTCTTTTGAGAAGTGTCTATTCATATATTTTGCCCACTTTGTAATGGGGCTGTTTGTTTTTTCTTTTCAGCACATTTGAGTTCCTTGTAGATCCTAGATATTTGGCCTTTGTCAGATATACAGTTGGCAAATATTTTTTCCCATTCCATGGGCTGTCTCCCCACTCTCTTGATGGTATTTCTTAAGGCATGGGCACTTGGGATTTTGATCAGGAATTGGCTACAAGTCTTTGGCTTTGTTTATTTTCTCCATTTTATGTTTTCTATTTTCTTCATTTTTGTCTTTATGTTTATTATTTCTCTTCTTTTTACTTTAGTTCAGTTTACTTTATTTTTTTAGACCCAAAAGTTGTAATTATACGTTGTAGAAATGGCAATCAAATTAGATATTCAATGGAATGTGTGACATCCTTTACCAAAAAAGGGCTAAGAACTATTCCAGAAAGCATATGTAGAGTGTGATTTTAAGATTTAGATTGACTAGGACTTGGATCTTTGAAGTTTTAGGTACATTAAGCAGTTTTTCTTTCTCCATTTGTAATGACAAAACAAAATTTGGGTTTTCTATAAGGGATATATCCTAAATAATATATTCTCAATTCCTTAGTAGATAGTTATTTCTTGTATTTGGATAAGGTTTTATCCATTTGGCTCCATGGTCAGACAGTAAACACAGTCTCTTGTCAAATGTTCTTTTAATGTCTAGAATAGCCTGATGGAAATAGCATTCTACCATATATGGGATAAGATAACCTTTTATTTTACTTTGAAGAAGTTTCTTAACACAAACATTTCCAAGAGATTAATAACTGGCTGCAGAAGCCTCTTATTATTTCCTTTTGTAGATTGATTCTAAATTATATCTCCACAAGTTTCTTTTTTTTCCTCCCACTGGCATGAGAAGTCATTTATGTACTTTTGTATGTATGTAGGTATGTGTGTATGTATTTTAAAGCTGTGGGGTACAATTCAGGGTTAGTTACATAACTAGTCTTCATACAGGTGAAGTTTGGGCCTTTCATTGGTCCTCACTTCACCTGGTTTGGGATCAGGTACCTTTATTAGTGTTATGTACACTTCCCTACTGGAAGTGACCTACTGCTGTAAATCGCTTTCATGCAGTATTATGATAAACGTTTAGGGTCTACTTACGAGTGAGAACATGTGGTACTCAATTCTTTGTTTCTTTGATAGATCACTCAATATGATAGACTCTAAATTCATGCAAGTTGCTGTGAAGTCCATAATTTTATCCTTTCTTTTTACTTCTTATTTTTTTTATTTTAAAGATATGGGGTACAATTCAGGGTTAGGTATGCAAATGTTCATTATGCAGGTACCGTTGTTGATGAGGTATGCTCCCCCTCCCCCAGCAGTCTCCGGCTACTGCCAATCCTTTTCTTGTAATATTATGATAATTGTTCAAGGTCCACTTATGAGTGAGAACATGTGATACTCAGTTCTTTGATTCTGTGATAAATTGCTCAGTATTATAGACTCTAAGTCCATCCAGGTTGCTGTGAAGATCATGATTTTGCTCTTCTTTATTGCTGTGTAATATTTCATCATGTACATGTACCACATTTTTAAATCCAGTCTTTTTTCAATGGGTAGCATGATTGGTTCCATGTTTTTGCTATTGCCCACAATTGTATTATAGCCTTCTCATCTAATGGTCACTAGGTGTCCTGCAATTACCTCTCAATGAGAAAAATAAGTGCTGAAAGTAAGACAGACGACATACTTCTAAAAGTGAGGATTCATTCATTCAATAAATACTGATCAAATGCTTATCACATATGAAATCCCAAATTATATATTTAATTTAAATGTAATAAATGTTTAATGGATACCCAGTTGCCAGCTACATTGTTGGTTTTTGAAGAGATATTGATGAGTAAGAATGATTTATACCTTTCGTGGTCTTACACTGAAGAGACAGGGAAACAGGTATGCATACTAAAATACAATGCAGTTAGACTATGCCAACTGCAAAGACAGAGAGAGAAACAAAATGCTGAGGTTTAATAATTGGGAGAATTAATTTTGACTTGAGTCAAGGGAGGTGCCCCAGAAGAGGTAATGCTGAAGGTGGCTCTTGAAGTTACAGTAAAATGTAAATATCTGTAGGGCTAGGGAATTTTAAATACCCTGAAAGTAGCATAGGATGGATCACAGGGTGACAGAACTGCAGTTTAGGGCAGATGGAGAGAGCTGGAGTCCACTGTTAGCTACAGTCTTCTGAAAAAGATTTGAAAGGTCATGAGAAGTACAGAGGAGGTTAGATATGAGGCTCACTATGAGGCCATATCTTCTAAAAGTTGACAGCCAGTTGAATGCAATAGGTGAAGGCAATGAAGAAATCAGTAAGGAATGAGCTTTGCAGCCTGGGAAAATAGTAATGTCTACACCTGTAAGAAGAAACCGGAACCCACACGAAAATTTAGACATGTGATAGATGAATTAAAGTTTACA
The DNA here is from genome assembly GCA_027257055.1 of Cephalopachus bancanus. NCBI lineage: Eukaryota > Metazoa > Chordata > Mammalia > Primates > Tarsiidae > Cephalopachus > Cephalopachus bancanus. The sequence goes on along the minus strand of JAPVLO010000203.1, from coordinate 997,702 downwards.
TGTTTTGAAAATAAAATGTATGCTAAATGTAGCTATAGGACTGCATCAGAAAATGAAAATGGGTTGGAAAGATAGATGACCCTAGAAAGGAAAGAGAATGCTTGTTAGACTTGTAGGAAGAAAGGTAAGATGGATGAAAACTAGACTACATTTTACATGGAAGGAAAGGAACTTGATAGAATTTGACACAAATAGCCTTAAATACAAGCTATACCTTAGTGAATCCTAACTTTTAATATCTAGATAGACTCTTTTCTTAGAATCACAGTCTGTATTTTAACTAAGTTCTCATCATCATTACTTGGTTTTATGACAGAAATTTTAAACTTAAGTATTTCCAAAACAGACTGATGCTAGCTTATTGTTAGAGTATAGAAATGCAACTGATTTTTGTATGCTGAATATCTTGCTACTTTGCTGGTTTTTTGTATTAGTTCTAACAATTTATAATGGTATCTTTAGGGTTTTCTACATATGTCGTCTGTGAACAGGGATGATTTTACTTCTTTCTTTCCAATCAGGATAACTTTTATATATTATTTCTTTGCTTAATAGGTCTGGCTAGAACTTCCAGTACTATGTTGAATAGAAGTGGTAAAAACGAACATCCATGCCTTGTTCCTGATCTCAGAGGAAAAGCTTTCAGTCATTCACCATTGAGTACGATGTTTGATATCTTTCATATGTGGCTTTTATTTTGTTGAAGTGGTTTCCTTCTATTGCTAATTGATTGAGTGTTTTTATTATGAAAAGCTGTTGAAGTTTTTCAAAGGTCTTTTCCTCATCTATTGAGATTATCATGTAGATGTTTTTCTTCATTCTGTTAATGTGGTGTATTTCATTTATCTTTTTTCATATTTGTTATTATCCTTGCATCCAAGAGTAAACCCCATTTGGCTATAATGTGTAATCCTTTTAATATGCTATTGGACTTGGTTTGCTAGTATTTTGTTGAGAAATTTTGCATCAATGTTCATAAGGGATATTGGTCTACAGTATTTTTTTGTAGTGTCTTTATCTAGCTTTGGCATCAGGGAATTGCTGGCTTCTTAGAATAGTTAGGCTGTGTTCCCTGTTCTCAAAAATAGTAAGATTCAGAAGGATAAGTATTCATTCTTTAAATGTTTGGTAGAATTCACCTACAAAGCAATCAAGTCCAGGGATTTTCTTTGTCAAGAGAATTATGGTTATTGATTCAGTCTTCTTACCAGTTATATGTTTATTCATATTTCCTAAGTTAGTCATGATTTAGTCTTGGTAGGTATTATATTTCTAGAAATATGTCTATTTCATTAGTTTTTCAATTTGCTGATGTACAATTGCCCATAATACTCTCTAATAAGTCTTTCTTTTTTTGTAGAATTCATAGTGATGTTTCCACTTTCCTCTCTAATTTTTCTCTCTAAATTTAGTATTCTCTGTTTTTGATTTTTGTTGTTGTTGTTGTTGTTGTTTTACTTTCCATTTAGCTAGAAGTTTGTCAATTGTCTTTGAAACTTTGAAAGATTCACGTTTTAGTTTTGTTGATTTTCTATAGTATTTTTATATTCACTGTTTTATTTCTTTCTACTCTAAGCTTTATTATTCCTTTCCTTTAACTAACTTTGAGTTTAGTTTTTTATTTTTCTAGTTTCTTCACTTGTAAAGTTAGGTTGTTTATTTGAGATCTTTTATATTTTTAATGTAAGCATTTATAGGTATAAATTTCTCCCCTCACACTGCTTTCACTGCATCCCACAAGTTTTGTTACGTTGTTTTCATTTTCATTTGTTTCTAAGCATTTTCTAATTTCCTTTGTGATTTCTTCTTTTATCTGTTGGTTGTTGAAGAGTATATTTAATTTCCACAAATTTTTAGATTATCCCATTATGCTTCTGTTATTGATTTTTAACCTCTTCCCATTCTGGGCAAAGAAGATACATTGTATGATATCTACATTTTTAAATCATTTAAACTTCATTTGTGGTCTAACATATGCAATCCAACAATTAAGTTCCTGAACTCATCCTAGAAAAAGTGCTACATACCTCATTGCTGAATATCACTGCAGTCACCTTTGAGGTATTCCCCTTGGGAAGCTATGTACCAATGCCAGCATCTAGTCTACCCATTTAAGCAGTTTTGGAACTCTTTTTTTGGAATGGCCCTCAGAACTGTTGTCACGAGAATGTTGAAGTTTGAATTAGAGCAAAGAACAAACATTAAATTTGTTGTTAAACTTGGCAAGAGTAGAAGTGAAATCAAGGACATGCTAGTCCAAGTTTATGGGAATAATACCATAAAGAAAATGGCAGTGTACAAATGGATTAAATGTTTTTCTGAGGGGATAGAAAGCATCACTGATGAAGAGAAGTCAAGAAGGCCAGTATCAAGCAGAACTGATGAAAACATTGCAAAAATTTGTCAGATTGTGCATCAAAATCATCAGCTGACTGTGATAACAGACCAAATAAATATCAACAGAGAAAGAGAAAAATCTTAACTGAAAATCTTGGCCTGAGAAATGGTCCTAAAGGAGCTCTTGCATTAGGTTAATGAACCAGCTCACACAGCAGTGTCTATGAGGGAGTTTTAAACCTGTAAATAAATAACTATACTGGAGCGTCTTCTCTACTCACCTGATCTGGTCCCCAGTGACTTTTTTCTTTGCCCAAAGTAAAGGAAATATCGAAAGGAAGACATTTTTATGACATTCAGGACATCAAGGGTAATATGACAACAGCTCTGAAAACAATTCCAAAATTACTTTGACAGGTGGACTAGGCAAACTTAATTGTGAGCTCTGGATAGTGCCCCATGACTACTTAAGAACTATATAAATTTGTTTTTACTAAATTGAGTATTCTGAATATGTTTATTAGATATAATTGATTCATTGTGGTGTTCACAGCCTTTATTTCCTTACTTGTCAATATTGAGGGGTACTGAAGTCTCCAATCATTATTATAGAATTCCTATTTCTTCCTTCAGTTCAGTCAATTTTTGCTTCATATAATTTGATGATCTGTTATTCAGTGAATAACTGTTTATACATATTATATCTTTTGATGTATTTAACTTTTTACTAGTATATAATGTCCTTTGTTTCTTGTAACTTTTAAACAAATTTAAAGTCTATCAGGTATGATTTTAGCGTAAGCATGCTGGAACTTTTTTGGTTATTATTTGCATTAAATATTCTTTTCCATCCTATCACTTCTAATGTATTTTTGTCTTTGGATCTAAAGTTAGTCTCTTATAGACAGCATATAGTTGAACCATACATTTTTATCTGTTCTTCCAATTTCTATCAATTCACTGGAGAATTTAATTTATTTATATTTAAAGTAATTACTGATAAAGAGGAACTGCATTTTGCTCATTACTTTCCGTATGCCTTATAGCTTTTGTGGAGAAGCTTACTGTCTTTTTTGCATTTACTTGATTTTTTATAGTGAAATATTTAAATTTCCTTCTCTTTTTTTGCATTATTTTTAGTTATTTTGTTGTGGTTACCATGGAGATAATATTTAACAAAGTGAGTTGTTTATTTTCCCTGCATGTTGGCTTTTCTAGCTATCTTATTGCTATCAATTTCCTAATTTAATTAGTTTGTAGTAATAAAGCATATTCTATAAGATTTCATTCTCTTTAAATTTACTGAGACTTGTTTTATTTCTCAGAAGATTGTCTACTTTTTGAGCACTCCATGTAAACTTGAAAACAGTGGGCATTCCATAGTGCTCAGTTTCTATTAATCCAACTATCAGCAGAAGAACTTTCCTGAATATTTCTTGTAGTGTACATCTGGTAACTTTTCTCAGTTTTTGATCTTCTAACATAGTCTTTAGTTGCACTTGAAAATAATGTATATTCTTCAGTTCTTGCATGCAACGCTCTATAATTGTCAAATGACCTGTCAATTGAAGATTTTCTTTAATATTTTAATTTTCTTTAGTAGTGATGAAAAATTTGCTCAGCTTTTGTCTGAAGTTTTCTTAATTTTATTTTTATTTTTGTGGACTCATTTTTCTTGGTATAGAATTCCAAGTCTATGTGGTTTTTAGAAACTATCTTTCCATTATTTTAATGACAGCATTGCTTTGTCCATCTGCTCACATTCCTTCTGATGAAAAACAAGGGGCATTCTTATTCTTGTTTCCCTTGCATACTTTTTTTCCTGATGCTGTTAAGGTTTTTTTCTTTGTTATTTATATACAGTCTGCTTGAATGTGATGTGCCCTTAGGTGATTTTCTTTGTTTTTATGCTTCTTGGGTTCCTTGGATCTAATGGTTATGATATTTTTTTATTACACTTGGGAAATGTTTGATCTTATTGTTGCACACATTTTTCTTTCTGTTCTAATCACCATTTCTTCTTCTTTTGTGATTTAAATGACACAGAGGTTATTTTGCTTGATATTGTCTCACAGGCCACTGATACTTTCATATTTTTCTATTTTTTTTTCTGTGTGCTTAAGTTTAGATAGTTTCTAGTGCTCTGGCTTAGGTGTTTCTCCTGAGATATCATATCTCTTCTCTCATTACGCTTATATTTTCTCTTAAGTCCTCAAATATATTTATAGTAGCTTTGTAAAGTCCTTGTCTGTTTACTGTTATCATATCTGTCAGCATGTCTGTCATCTCTGGGTCTCTTTTTAATGATGTATTTTTGTTTTGCTTCTTTGAATACATAGTATTTTAATTGCACTTTGGTCATTGTGGATACTACATTGTTGAGTATTGAGATTTTGTCTTTCTTTTAAGAGTGTTGAGTTTTGCTAGATATTATTCTGATTATTTTATAACTTTCTAAAGTTTTTTTCAAAAGATCTAGAGTCCTGTTGAGCAACAATAGCCCACTTCCAGGGATTGAGCTTTCTTGAATATCTGATAAATGCCCGGGTTATTCAGTAAAGTCTCTCCAGTGAAGCCAGTCAGAATTGTACCATCTCCGACTTCAGTATGAGCTCCAAAATCTTTGACTCAAAGATCCCTAATAGTTACTCTTTGCCCAGCATCATGAAATCTTGCTCTGTATATGAGCAGCTTAGATTTATTCAAGAATCGAGGGGAGTCCTATGCAGTTTTTCTTTTTTTATTTCTAAAGTATCCTCCTCTTTGTACTCCATCTTATAAGTTTCATTTACCTCCACCACCCAATGACTTATGTGTTCTCACCCTGCAAGACTACAATTGCCTGTATGGTTTTATTTTTTATGGACTTGTATGGAATATAAGTTTTATGAATTCCAGATTCCTTAGCTGCTATTCAGAAAGGGTCTTAAAATTTACATCAGAAAATTGTCATAAATTCAAGACAATTTTGGGACTCATTTAATCCTTTTCCATTGTTTCTAGGCTCACTGTCTATTGTCTAAACTTGCTGACTATTGTCTAAAATCTGCAAATAACTGTTTCATGTTTTTGGCTCATTTTTATAGTGTTCTATGGTGGAGGGGATAGTCTAGTGTCAATGGCTTTGTAATAATCAGAAGCAAAAGTCCAGCATGTTGAACAAGCTAACTAACATAGCACTCTTTTATTATTTTATTTATTTCAAAACCCCTTGGAGTTTCCCTAGCTTCCTCAGCATAAAAATACAAGTACTTTTCAAGGCTCTTATAAGGCCCTGAATTATCTCTCCCTGCTGTTATTCTGACCTCCAATCCCATTCTATGCCTTATTCTCTTAAATACAGATATATTAGCTTTCTTGATCTTCCTCAAATGCACTAACTCCATTTCTCAGGATATTTACTTGTAGTTCTTTCCTTTGTTATTTACGTGATTTATGCCCTACTTCTTCCAGGTGTCTGCCCCAAATTCACCTATAAATGTAGTTGTCCCTGACAATCCTGTATACAATGTATATCCTCATCACTTTACATCCCTTTTACTCTGCTTTATTTTTATTTTTTTTTTGAGTTGGAGTCTCACTCTGTCACCCAGACTGGAGTGCAGTGGTCGCTGCCGGCTACTGCAGCCTCGATCCGCTGGGCTGCGGCGATCCTTCCACCTCAGCCTTCCGAGTAGCCGGAATTACAGGCATGTGCTACCATGCCTGGCTGATTTTTTGATTTATTGTAGAGATGAGGTCTCGCCAAGTTGCCCAGGTGGGTTTCAAACCCGCGGGCTCAGGCAATTCACTCACCTCGGCCTCCCAAAGCGCAGGATTACAGACTGAGCCACCGAGCCCGGCTACTCTACTTTATTTTGAAAGACAATTATCAATTCTTGACATACTCCCAAACTCCCCAGTTCTTCAGAAGCTCTAGGACCAGTATTTGACTCAAAGGCTCAGTAGTTATTCTGTGCCTGGCATCATGGAGTCTTGCCCTACACATGAGAAGCTTAGAATTCATCTAACTCTCAAGAAAGTTCCATTGTAGTTTCATGTATTTGTGTGTCTGTTTCCATTCTCCCTATTAGAATATAAGAACAGAAATATTATTTTAGTTTATCCTTGCTACCCATAACAGTATGTGGTAATATTAAGTGCTTAATTCATGGTTGTACAGTAAAATTTTTTATGTACTTGGAGAAAATGCCATATAATTTATAATCATGTGTGAAGGCAGAACATTAAGAAAAATAATAAATGTTTGGGTTTACTTATTATAGGGATTGTAAAAGGAAACATACTAGAAATGATTAAGAGGATTTCTGAATAGTATCTGAAGAGAATCTTCTTGCAAAAAAAAAATCATATATTTGGAATGAGTCCAATAGATATAGCTAAATGTCTCTCTCGCTCTCTTTTTTTTTTTCCATTGAGACTTAGCTTCTCAGGAATAGGAAACTAAGCTGGTGAAACAAGAGAACTAACAAAGCTCGTGGGTCAGAAGGACAAGGTTATGATAAGGTGATGGAGAATGCTGGGGGGTTGCTTGGGTTGGACTGGAAGGTGAGATAGGCTAGGAAGGAACCAAAGGTCCGAAGGTCATGGTGGGGCCCAGAGCATGCAAGTTGTGCTTGAAATTCAGGTGGACAGAATACTGGTTAAACTTTAAGTTTCTCTGGCTTGTCTTGGAAAGGCTGAAAAGATCTTAGTGACGGCTTGGCCTAAATCTCTTATTTATCAGTTAAGAAGTTAAGTCTCGAAAAGGTGACATGACCTCTCTCCAATGTCTCCCAGTTAAGAAGTCCCCCTAAATATAGCCCAAGTTCACCGACACCAGTGAGGATCAAATCTGCCACTGGGACGCTTATCTCACTCAACTTCCCCTCAGATGGAGTCTCAACGAGGGTCACTTCTGCTCCCTAATTTGTCATGAACTTCAAAATTCTTAATGACACAAAGAAGGAAAATATCTGAACTAGAGCCTGCATTGTTTTCTCTGTGGTTCAGTAAGTTTTTTGGCTCCAGAGCATTTGGAAGTTTGTTTCTGAAACAAGTTACAGTGCATCCACCTCCAAGTGCTTATCCAGCCAGCAGGACGCCTGTCCCTAACTGACAGAACTGGCTGCCTCTGCCACCTGCTGTTTGCCTATCTAACCAGGTTGTCTGGCAGCTGGGCACTTTTCAGTATGATCAAGGACAGTGGATCAATGCTTATCATTTGTCAAGCTTTCCTCTCAGACTGGGAAAACCTCACGTCCACACTGACTGTTGACTTAGCAGGGTTTAGGGGAGGAGCAAGAGTGACTCACTGGCCTGTGAGTTGCACAGGCATCTTCTGGATTCGGGTAGTATCTAGAAAGAGGTCCTTGTGGTGGGTAGGGAGACCTGCATTCCAGTCCCCCTCCACTATCTATTTGGTACCTGTTGTGAATAAAGTCATGTCCCCTCACTGAGCCTTGTTTAATCATTTCCAGAGTGAAGTGGTAGAGAAAATACATTTTTAGCATTTATTCCTAACCAAAAATCTGGAATTGCCTGGAAAAAGACAAGCACTTTTTCATGTGAGGACTTCAAGTGAAATGAAGTCTGCAAAGTAATATCTCTAACTACTGTTTGCTGGTCATTATAAAAAGTGAGTTAATAATGGACTCAGAAATTCTGAGCATCCAGCCTAGGAACAGGTTAAGTTCCTTCGTAAGAAACAGAGAGAGGTGGGGATGCTCTAGGCTGAACAGTCAGTAAGCAGAATAGACAAATCTCAATTCTAAAGAAGCAGCATTTGCTGATTGCTGTTTTATATTGGCAATGCATTGCTCTGGACCCACAGATGTTAATTATAGCCAGAAAAAGACCAGAACACTGCAATAGCATGATATATTAAGAAAAACACACGATTTGGAATGGTGCAGACGTGGAGTCAAATCCAGTTCTGGAACTGACTATTCTTCCTTTCTGAATCTAAATTCTATCATTAGTAACTCGGGGATAATTATATTTTGCATGGGTTTTATGAGGATTAGAGATGACATATGCAAAATGCTTGGCACATGATAAACATTTGCTAAATGTTATCCAATTTTATTAGTGAGGCATGAAATAGTGATGAGAATTTAAGCCCAAACAGGTACAGTGCAATGCTGCTAAACTTAGAACTTCTAAGGGCACGTCTAGACTCACATGCAGTTTTGTAATGAGGTCTCTAACACAGCCTTATGAGAGGAGCGGACTTTTTAGTAACGCATGGTGGCCGCTGTAAGAAGGTGCACGACTGCAAGTCTCCAAGCTTCCATTTAGAGACTACAGAAAACAGGGACTCCAAAATTTCTGTAGAAGAGCCCTAAGAATGGCAACTTGATAAGAAATGGGTACCTAAGGACTTGCCTTAGAGTGAAGTTTGCACATAAGCTTATGAATGATTAGAAAATATCAATTGTTCATATCAAAGAATAAAAGACTTATAGGGTGGAGTGGGGATGGGGAGACAAGGTCTTCTCCTCACCATGTTTCTTGATGCCTCTACTGCAGTTATAGCATAAATAGGTATAAAAGCAGAATTATGACCTGTGGAGTTTCATGCTAGTTGGGACGTTAGAAATCTTCTTAGACAGTTTCCTCCCTATTTAATTGAAGATGACAGTAAGCGCAGAAAAGAAAAGCTATGGGCCCAATGCTAATCTGAGTAAGGGCATGCATATCTATGCAAGGAGGGGGACCCCCAAAAACCCAGAATTATCTTTTGGAGGATGAGCCCGTTGTAATACCGTCTTCCCCTGCCTGGTAACAGTTCTAGAGACCCATCAGCATTAGTGTATCAGCTAGGGTTGTTGTGAAAGGCTGCATTTGGCTTCAGTGAATTTTTTTTTTTTGGAAAGTATTTCAGCTCATTTGCTCATTTCATGATGAGTGATTTATGAGTGCACCTGCCCACAGCATGCTGAGTGCTCAGGAGTTTTTGACCAAAAATGGCATGACCCCGGTGCTCTGCCCTCTCTATATACCTGATCTCACCCCAAGCGACTTTTGTTTTTTGTTTTCCCAGATTAGAAAAGTCCTCAGGAGGAAACATTTTGCCGATGTGGAAGAGGCTAAAAAAATGGCAGAAACACTAAAAGTCATCAAAATTGACAAGTTCAAAAGCTATCTTGAGTAGTGAAAAAATGTCTCTGTAGGTATATTGTATCAAACAGAGAGTATTTTGAAGATAACTGAAGTTTAACTATTAAGAATAAATAAACCTTTTAATAAATAAATTACAGGAGTTTTTAGTCCTCCCTTATAAAACTTGATTTTTGGCTTTAATTTCCCTCTTTTCCATACATATATATGCACACAAACACAAAACACACACACACACACACACACACACACACACACACACACACTCACTAAAAATAAGACTAAAAAAACCAGAAAGCAACAAGGTTGTCCCTGGTTCGTCACTCATATACCATTTACTCAATAAATAGCAACATAGAAGAGACAAATGACTTTAGGGCAAAGAGGGACTGAGAATGGAAAAATGTCTCTCTAAATAAAGATAACTGTGGTGAACAAAAGAATTACATTAACTGTAATCATAGGTTAAATTAATTAAATATTTACTCATTGTTTTTATGGAGATTCAGAATAAACATCAGTGCTCTTACTCCATTGAGCTCCAGGTCCATATGCAGCTTCAGTGCATGAGTTTATGGTGGTTTATGCCCACAGCCTCCTACACAGAATGAAGGCACAGAGATTATTCTAGGTGTTGAGTAGATAAGTGTCCTTGAGCAAGTGGGAAGGTCTCTACATCTTAGTGTCTTTACCTATAATAGTGGGTAATAATATCTACCTCATTAGATTTCAGTGAGGATCAAATGAGCTAACATAAGAAAAAGAGTCTTAAAAACTTTAAGAAGCCCATACAAATACTAATTCTTGCTGTTTTTTCCTCCCTTAAGGGTGCACTTGGTTTTCCTAAAGAAGCTTTTAAGAAAAAGGCAAAGTTGATGCTAAGCTTTCATAGTCTGCTCTTTCAGGTACAGTTCATGAATTATGATTTGAACCTTAAAAAAATTAGAATAGATAACTTTCAAAAATGCCCTATTTTGAAACACTCTGTCTAGTCTCCTTTATTCATTCTTCACATGCTATTTCCCAAACTTTTGGCCCTTCTCACCTTCCTGGAGGCAATTTTCTTTCTGCTTTTTCTTTTCCCCCTCTCAATGCAAAATCTCTGAAAGAAGAACTGGCTAGCTAGGAGATACTTCACAGACATCTCCAACAATATTGCAATTATGAAACTTCAGCAAGAAAAGATGTAAGATTATCTTTTTTAAAAAAGTACTATCAGAAATATTGAGAACATGACTTTACTATGATAACTGCTTCTTCCACTTCCATTTTTTCTGGTGGTAACAAAATATCATTTCTAAAAGCATGCTAGTATGGGAGCCAAGGCCCTTAACCCCTAAAGCTTCTCACTGAAAATCACTGACAAGAAGCAGATTGACTAATACGAGCAAAGACTTACAAATTTAATGTGTATACAGTGGAGTCTTTAGAATGAAGATCCAAGGGTATTGGAGATAGTATCTATTTTTATGCCTAGGTTAAATGAAGTATGGGCGGCTGAAAGGACAAAAAACCAAAATGGAGTTGATATTGCCAAAGAGCAGCCATTTTAACACTGTTTAGCTTTGTCATGTTTTTGTAGCAGTTCTCTTTAATTTACCCTATAATAATTAGACAAGGATAGAACTGGAATCCTAGAGGTAGCTATTAATAATTGTCTTGCAACCTTCCAGGTACTGATTACTTTGCTATTCCAAGTATTCGTCTTCCAGACATTAAAGATCAAACTAACCTAATCTATTTTGATCAGTCCTTCATGACCTATATGACACAGACATACCCTATCACTATGGCAACAGTTCCTGTGCTACTTGTCCCCTTCATGATGATGTAAGCATACTGCCACCCAATCACCTTTATGACCTATCCTCACCAAAGGAAAGCCTTAAGAAGCATTGAACCCCAAGCAACCACTGCCATGCTTCCATTGAGCTCTTGACCAGGCCATACTTTTCTTTACACCCTGGCCCCCTCCTCAACCTAGGGGAAGTTCAGACCTTCCCTTTTCTCTCTTTTTTCAATGTACTTTCTAAATAAACTATTTTCCTAATCTAATTTCTGTGCAATTATTTGCATCTTATCTGCAACACTGGCCTATCCCACAGACCAAACAGCAGCCATGTAAAAATATGATTGAACAAAAAAAAAGAGGGATCTAATGCCAGTAAACTGAGTGGAAAAACCCAACAAGGCCTGTCTGTCAGACTCTTCTTGGCTTCTCTGATCAGCATCCCCCCTTCTGGGTGACAAACAGGACCCTCTCTGGAATGAGGATCTTAAGACCTATAGTTAAACAAGTTAGGGCAGATAATTTATTTATGATGGGTTTTCGTACAGATAGAGTGAAGAGACAGAGTGATATTTTTAGCTTTTTCCACTGGCTTTAGGGAAAAAGTGTCATTTCCAAGTAGGGAGAAGAGGAGTTCTAGTTTCTGTCTCCTACCTTGGGGAAGAGTGTTACTGAGAGATAGGAGGACAGGAAAGACTCAGAGAAAAACCTTTACTTCTGAGGCTGCTGCTGAATTCTTCATTTTGGGGGATTGTTTTCTGAGCCCCAACAGCAGTCCTAAAATTGGGGACACAAACTTAAAAGACCAAAGGCACTTGAGAAGGGGGCTGTGTCAGTGAAACTGGGCTCTGTACTGAGCTGGAGAGCATGAGCCCTCCTGGGGGAGCTCTTGTTCCTCCTTTCCAGCCAAGTAGTCAAAAGTGGAATAGAGGCTACAGGACAGCTGGAGTCATTGATCTGAGTTTTTGTGAAATTCCCTGATTTTTGTTGCCAATTAATTAACTAAGAAGAAATGTAAATTTTCAACTATATTAGAAACCCAGAAAATACACATATGAGACATCGTGGGCTAAAAGAGCTAGAGAAAAAGAATGGAAATTCATAAGTCCAGATCCAACATCACTGCTGAGTATTAAACTAATTCAGAGTTTGTGTCCTACAGCAGATATGTGAATAGCAACAGCTCTGAACTCCCAGGGTCACATGAGCATGCGTGTTGATTTTTTTCATTCATCACTATAATAGATCTCTGAATAGAGCACTGGGAAAATGCAGAGAGCATTGCGCTAATCCCTGGGTTTGGACCCCAAGGAGCATGTAATCCAAGCAGACAGATAAGGTACACACAAGGAAAATAAATTCTGTTCTAAGAAGTAAAATAAGTCCATACAAGGTAGTGGCTGGTGGCATTGGAGTCAAATGCACATGGCATCAGACCTTGGTAAGCCAATTACTTTTCCTTGGTTTCCTGAGCTGTAGAGAGTAATAGGGATGCTATGAGCACGAAACGAAATAATATAGGGAACATTCTTGGCATAGTGTCCTGCACCAACTTGGGACTCTCACAAGCAATATTAATAATGGTGGTACTACTAGTAATAATGGAAATGAGAGAAATTAAATGTCATAAAGTTGCTGATGATGAGAAACGTGAGTGATAGAGGTAGCATGAGCAAGAGAGACCCTTGCTACTTAAAGGTGAGGACTACAGGCAGGCAGCATTGGCATCTTCTGGGACGCTGTTAAAAATACAAAAACTCAGGTCTCACCCCGGAGGTACTGCACCAGAACCTGCATTTTTTTATAGCATTTTCCTGAGGTGATCTACATGCACATTGAAGTTCAAAAAGCAATGTGCTAGAGATATTAGAGTAGGCATGAACAATGTGACTTGGAGGTGAGGAAAACTCTTTAGGATAAGGCAGCATTTAACCAGATGATAAACCTTCAAACTTTTTGGTCTCAGAACCACTTTCAAAATTTCAAAAATTATTAAAGACCCAGGGACTTTTGCTTACATGTTTTGTTTTTCTGTCTGATGCTTAACAATAGAAGATGACTGAATTCTTGTACCTGCTTCAGCATTCAATCTGTTATGTTACATCATTTTAGTTGATGTATATGAAGACAATTTGGTCTTACACAAATATATAACTTGCAAAGATAAGAGTATTTTTATACCCTTTTCATATAATTGCGAATATTCTCTCTTGTGTTCTATAAAAATTCTACAAGTGGTAGATAATCTCATGGACTCTCAAATGTAATGAGTCAATATTTGAAAGACTTGCATAACTCTGTGAGCCAATATTTTCCAAATGAATAGTGTATGCTTTTACAAAATGAAAAGCATGGGTAAAAGATTCATTCAAAGTAGACTACTGGATTTTAACATAGCAGCATGATTATAGATTAATGGATTTTGGTCTGTATAAATTAATGGATTTTAATATACCAGGACACAACATTCATTGTATGAGTTTTTTCCTGAGATAGCCATAATACTTTGGCATGCAGTAGAAGTGCTTTTTCTGTATTTTCTCACATAGACTATTAAAAAGAAGTATACCTAATGGTTAAAATTCATAAAATGAATAACTTTTACTGCTCTGTTCAGATCATTCTTAAGTGGCACCGAATACACAGTGGTGAGGAATGCGATGTCTATTGGTATGGTCTGGGACTACTATCTTGATCTATGCTGAGGAATAGCAGTTTTACTTGCTATGGGTTTTGCACCATCAGAGCAAATTTTAGCACAGAGAAAAACACAAGAAAGATCTTAATATCATTATAACCTTTATTTTTAGCTCTCAGGGGTCCTTGAAAGGGCCTTGGGTACTCCATACAGTCCTTTAGATCATGCCTTGAGAACCACAGGAACAGAACTTGGGATGACAAAGGGTTCCATAGGAGGCTAGGGGAAAGGAAGGGGCCTACAAGGCACATTGAGTTATGCCATGGAGATGAAACAGGAGTAAGCAAAGCACATTCAACCAACATGGAGCAGAGCTTATGCAATTCGGAAACAGCTGCCTGATTTGCTAAGAACAGAGGAATAATATAAAGAAAAGACACCCTCCTTTAGTTTGTTTATTGACTAAGCCTCAGTGAAGTAGTTTCAACTTCAACTAGTCACATTTTGCTAAGTGAACTTGAACATCTTGGCAATTGATTAAAGTTTAAAACTCAAAGAGGAGACACATGGGTAAATCTCTTTTGCCATTACGTCTAACTAAAAAACTTGAAGTCTCCCTTTTAAAAAAGGAGGGAGAATTTATTATTTTTAAGACAAACCACCACTTTAATTTTACAATTCATATAAATACTGTTTTTCTATATGAGTTATAATCTCTCCTCTTGAAGAAGACCCAAGAGGTTAAAGATTCTATTGTTAATTTTTATTTTATGTACTTTAGAGAAAATGTCTCTAGCCTGGAAAATCAAATGGATTAGATCAGAGATTGTGAGTAGCCTTGATTTCTAAATGTCTAACAATTATCTTAATGTATTTAAGGTTGCACATTGTTGATCATGGGGAACACAATAGCAGAAGGCTAGAACATAAATCCCAGTGTCTTGACTTTTTCATCCTTAAGTTTTACCCAAAGATAAGAGCACGGAAATATCAATGAAAACAAAGCACCCTTGAAGAGGCTACCACAGGGACAGATGTTATCCACAGAAGATGATGAGCTCCTATAAGGTCTATAGAGGTCTATAGAGATGATAAAACAGGATGCAGATATACAACCTTGGATCTGAGGACCCATGGGAATCTCAGCCTTGCTGTCTGTGACCATCTCTGATTCTCAGGCAGCCTCCTATCTGAGGCGAACAGAAACCTGGTATAGTGTCTCTTGAACTTCCCTCCTTCTTCAAAACTCTGCAACTCAAGCTCCCATGGTCACCTGACTTACCTGCAGCATTAGTCCTGGACTACCCAGCTTGATCACCAATGGGAGGGCACATTCCTCAGAGAAATGGACAGTGAGGTTCCTTCTGATGCGGACAAGGCTTTCACAGCTCAGCCTGGGGCTTCTCTCATTTTCTGTGAAATAGACTTTAAAAGATGCTTGACTGCTTAAAATCATTGGTGAAAATAACTCACAGGAGGATTTTTGAGCCAGCATAGCCAAACGTGCCATTACAGTCTTAGTCAAAATCCTGCTCTGTGTGCTTGCTTTTTATCTTCTAGTCTGACTTGGATGTTTTATTCCTATATTCAGAGGGATGTGAATATCATCTTTTAAAATTATAAAACAAATGCTGATTTACTTTAGTGATTGTATAAAATTACAAAAAATAAAGAAAATTAAAACGATTTATATGTCTGTCAAGAAAAATTATTCAAAGCTTGGAAATGGACCATAAATATGGGTGGCATGTCTCTCCTATATCATCTGAGGGCAACAGTCTACCCAATAATTATCTAAAAGCAATGAAAATATAATGTGAAATCTAAGAGGAAACTGTATAATTTTAAATTTTCTAATAGCCGTATTAAAAATATTAAAAAGTAAAACTGTTTTTATAATAAAACTTATTTAGCCCAATGTATATAAAATATTATCCATTTTAATATGTAAGAGATATAGTAAATTTATTAATGAAATATGTTATTATGTTGTACTAAGTCTTCAAAATCTAGATAGTATTTTATTTTTACTTTTTATTTTTAGTTGACAAAATAATTATACATGTTTAAGGGATACAGTGTGATATTTCAATGCATCTATACAATGTAAAAAGATCAAATCAGAAAATTAGCGTATTCATGACCTCACGTATTTATCATTTGTGTCATGAACATTCACAATTCTGTCTTCTAGTTTTTTGAAAATGTACACTAAATTATTATTATCCATACTCACCCTATAGTGCTTAGAACACTAGAATTTATTTCTCCTAGCTAGTGGTAACTTTGTATCCCTTAACCAACCTTTTGATACCCTCCCCTGCCCCCGTTATAGACTCTAATGACTATAATTCTACTCTCTACTTCTATGAGCTCAATTTTTTTTAAGTTTCCACATGAGTGAGCACATACAGTATTTATTTTTCTGTGCCTGACATATCACTTCATATAATGCCCTTCGGGTTCATCTATGTTGTGTGAATGATAGGATTCTCATTCTGTTTTTATGACTGAATAGTATTCCATTGTTTACATAGACCACATTTTCTTTCTTCATTCATCTGTCAATGGATAAGAGGTTGATTCCCTATCTTGGTTATTGTGACTAGTGTGGCAATAAACCAACAAAAATACAATGTGAAACGCAAGGGAAAATGCATTATTTTTAATTACCTAATAGGCATATTAAAAAATGAAAAGAAATAGGCAGAACTAATTTTTTAATATAATTCATTTAACCCAATGTATCCAAATGTTGTCAATTTAATATTTAATAGAGATAAGAATTATAAATGACATATTTTGTATTCTTTTATTTACTAAATCTTCAAAATCTGGTATATTTTATACTTACAGCATATCTTGATTTGAGATAGCTCTATTTCAAATATTCAAAAGTCACATGTGACTAGTGGCTACCATGTTGAACAACGTAAATCTAAGGGAGTAAACTTTGTTCAACTCACTGTTTATTATTTGTTAAACGTCCTAGACTTAGTGAAGTCACAAGTTAATGTGCCACTTTTTCCAGTAGAGATACAAAATAATTTCTGTTCAGTAAGAAATATAACACAAATAACCATCCTGGGTTGTAGATTATTAACCAATCACATCCTAGCATTCCTTTATTAGATTGCCTATGAATGCCTACTTCCTCAAACATTCTTTAACAAGTCCTAATATAGTACCAATGTCTTACTCAGGGGCTGAGTAGAGGCAAAGCTGATACGAGCTGATATATTACTGGTTCCCTCATTACTTAGTTAATTGAACAAAATTTTGGACATGTGTTCATTTTATATTTTCATGAGTCATGGCTTTCACCTTGTTGAAGATTTCTACTTCAGCAATTCTGATACCTGGAGCCACTATTAACATGTTACTGTCTTTTATTATCTGCCTGTAGCCCTCTTTATGGAGATACATTCTGCATATATAACTCCATATCATCCCCATTTTTGCCTATATAAATATTGAAAACACTGTGTTAAGTAAATTCTCATGTATATTTTACTTGTCTGAAATTTATATAACTTCCAAGGTTATTTGATATCCATTACCAAATTGTCTTTCTGAAATGTTTTATCATAAACTTTCTTATTACCGGACAATAAAAGTGTCTGATTCCTTACTCTAGAAAACTCTGAAAAAGAACTGATAATACTGCTTGCTCTTTTTAAAAATCTAGATGTATTTTATCTTTTTTGCAGTGACTTTGATGTTCAGAATACTGACTAAAGCATCCATAATACCAGTAGTAGTAAAAAGAGGTTTCTCAGTTTTATGTTTCAGTTAGACACAATACCACTAGAATTCTCACCATTAAGGAAAATGCTTGCTATTGTTTTATGATAGTTTTCTAACATATTAAGGATACTCCTATTTTACCAATTAAAAAAAAACTATAGAGTAAAACTCTAGTAAATGTGTATTTTTCCTTTCATCTACTAGTACAATAATAATTAAATTAATATTATATATAGTTCATAGGTCTTCTAATGTTTAATTTTCCATGTCTTCTTAGATTAAGCCTTAGTTAACAAAGTGTATTGTTCCTTTTATATACTTACAAATTCAGTGAGCTGCTATTTAGTTAGCATATTTGGCATTTACATTTATTAATATAAGGTATATTCATCTAAATGCTTTATTTTTAAAAAAAATTTAATGAGGCTTAATATCAGAGCTCTAATTGAGTAAAATAAAAATTAAAACCCTTCAGTTCCTTTGAATTCTTTGACACCATTTAAAGGGTACAGAAATTACCTTATCCTTGAACATTTGAATTAACTCTCCTGCAATGCCCACTGACATCTTTTCTAGAGGTCATTCTCTCATAAACTTTAAAAATTTTCTCTCACTTTTTAAATTTATTGTAACTTTTTTTCTCTACTTGAGTCATTTAAAAAGCTTTACATATAGTTGTTTTATTAAGATCTCTGGTTTTAGTACTAAGATGATAGATTTAATAAATATAAATAGGTATATAGAAAACTATATGTAACTGCACATATGGATAAATGCCTGTCTATGTATGTGGAGATACATATATATATATATATATATATATATATATATATATATATACACACACACACATATGAAAGCACTATTTGTGTAAATCTGCTTCATAATTGTTCTATATTTGTATTTTTGTTCTTATTTTTTCTTAAATAAATTTACCAGAGGTTTATTATTTTTATTTGTTAGAGCTTCTACTTTTGTTGGAATTGACTGATTTTTAAATTTGCTCTGATTTCATCTTTTAATTGTTTTTCCTTCTGAAAGCCCGTAGGTAGTCACAGAAGAGCCTTAAGCCCTTAAGCAGGGGAGGGGTCTGATGAGGTCTGTGCAGTGAGAAATCATTCTGCTTGGTGTGTGGACATGGGGTGGAGACGGATCACCAGGACAGGCTGCACTCCTGGTCTCCCTGTGACCTCCAGGGCCACCTGATGAGCAAGAGAGACTCAGGGGCTGGACAGGGGCAGAGCTGAGAGAACTGACTCAGTTGTAGAACAATGTTCTCTGACAGAAGGTCGAGGTAGTGGGAGCAGCAGTCCAAGGATATTAGAAGATTTTGTCTGGCTCAAGCCAAGCTCTATTCTGGAAGGAAGGTTTCCATCTAGGAGGCCCAGCACAGCCAGTACTTTTCTGAATTAGATGAGGCAGGCATATGATTTGTCGATACAGGAGCCTAGGCAAGGTTTGGGATTAGCGGGCACAATCCTCCCCATGTTTCCCATGATAGGGATGTTGGGATACTGGCAACAGGGCTGTCACAGTTAGCCATACTTGCACAACTCCCAGAACAGGATTCGTAGAGACTACAGCATGAAGAGCCGCTCTTAGGATGGTAAGGTGCTGTGTGCACCACTAATCTGGAACTCCAAATAGGACCTAAGTCCTATTAAGCCAATGAGTACAGAAGAGGGACTAAAGGCAAAAACCTGTACATACGAACTGGGACAACTCAGGGAGGGTGTAGCAGATCAAATGCACACATATACTGAAGTATCACACTGTAGCCCACACATATGTACAATATTATGTGTCAAATTTTTAAAAATACCCTAAAATAAATTGATTTAAAAGATGGGAGTGCTAGGGAGAACCCTAGGCTTACCCCAAGAGCATGGTCCTATGAAACTGACACTAATTCCAGACTTCAGTTGCAATGATAATGAGATTTATATTGTGCCCCAAGCCTTAGGACTAGTCCAGGAAACAAGTTGGGCAGCAAACCTGGGCACAAAGGCCCTGAGTGGTTGTAAGAGGCAAGAGACCCTACCTTCCCCCAGAGTCATGCTCCTACACCTCTATAAGTCGAGTGGCTTCTTTTCCTTCTTCCTTTCCTTTTAGTTCTCTCCTTCTCTCACATCACTACTACCCTCCTCCTCCTCCTCCTCCTCCTCCTCCTCCTCTTCCTTCTTCTTCTTCTTCTTCGAGTTGGGAATCTCATTCTGTTGCTCAGGCTGGCGTGCAATGGCCCTATCACAGCTCATCATAGCCTTGACCCCCTGGGCTCAGGCAATCATTCCACCTTAGCATCCTAAGTAGCTGGAACTACAGGAATGTGCCACCACACCAGCTAATTTTTTTGTAGAGACGATGTTTCCTATGTTGCTCAGGCTGGTTTCGAACTCCTGGGCTCAAGCAATTTTTTCGTCTCAGCCTCCCAAAGTGCTAGGATTACAGGCGTGAGCCACTGTACCTGGTCCCCACTCCCGTTCATTCTTTCCCTGTGTCCCTGCCCTGCCTTCATCCAGCTTCTGATGCCCAAGCTCTGTGGTTGTCTTTTAGTGCTAATGAAGATATCAAGCCCCGTTACCACCCCCTGAGAAAGAAAGGCAGGCTGATGTGCCTTCTCACTCAAAAGCACGGATGCCCAGAGACTTGTTTAAAGACATTTATCTGCCACTGTACAATGGCATCTGCTGCTGAGAAGAAATTAAAGCTACTGCTAAGTAGAGCAGCACAGTGCATAATAGTCTCACTGAACAGGGAAGGTGTCTGCTGATGACTGCTGCAAAGCCAGGTCTGACAAGGTCCTCACCCATATTGCCTGCAATCCCTCGCAGCTGGCTGTGCAGCTGGTGGGGAGTCTGTACTCCCCATGCTGATGGATGCAGAAGAATGCATTCTGGTGATGGAGAAAATCCAATGAGGCAGGAAACAGCTTGACCAGGACAAGCTCTCTCTGCATGTCTTTCAGCGAGGCTGCTGAAAGGAAAACCTGGAAAGGGACAACACTGAGGGCAGGGGAGTAGGTTAACCAAATTTGCTTCAGTGAGCTCAAAACCAGGATGTGAATAGGATCTGACAACCCTTCCCATTATAACAGGACCCTTGTCAGGTAAAATAACCCTCATGAATTGGCTGAAAACCCCTCAGCAGGGCAACTGACCTCATGGTCACTTGACAGTCACAGAAGCTAAGAACTAGCTCCAATTAAATTTTAAAACAAGAAAAGCTTTGCGAGTACCAAACTTTATTATTTCTCTGAGGCAAAAGCACATATCTTCCCTTTCAATGACCTTGAAACAATGAATGACTGCTCTTGCTGCAGAGAAGAAATTGTGATGCTTGAGACTTCTTCAGCAGTGTCGCTGTCTCCTTTGTGGTCACCGTGAGGGGTGAGACACCAAACCGTGGTGTAGAAAGTGGAGGCGTGTGAGTTTGAATGTCACTTTCCCCACACAGTGCTAGGTGACTTTTGATCTAATCACTTAATTACCCTGAGATAATTCTGTTTGTTTTATGTAAGGGGTAATTAAGAACACTTAATGTGAATGAGCCTAGCATGGTGCCTGAATTATTTCAGGTGGTCAGTAAACATAAATTCTTTTCATCTTCCCTATTAAAATTTTCTATATCCCCAGAAACCACACAGCCTTTGGAGCATGGTATGGATGTAGTACATGAAGGTGTCGCTGAGTGTCTTGGACACTAAAGGCAGTGCTCTCAAACAAACTATGACAGGCTCTGAATATGTGCTACTTATTTAGTTCACCAGGAAAACAAGAATGCATACTCACTCCAAATATTTCTTAATTATCTACTTTGAATTATGTACTGTGCTAGGCCTTGGGGATGTCGCAGTGCAAAAGATAAACAAGGTCATTACCTGCATCACTCAGGATGTTTTTGGTCATGTGTAGATCATCCAGCTCAAAGTGACATAAATAATGAAGAGAGAAAATTGCCTCAAATCACTAGAAAAGCCAGAGATAGAGTGGGCTTCAGGAATGGTTTGGGAATCTCTCATTATTATGGTTGTTAGAGACACTGTTCCTTTCCATCTCTGTTCTGCCTTTCACAGCATCTGCCTTATCATAAGGCTGGTGGTTGTCAAGGTCACATGATGGCTGCCAAGGTTACATGCTTTCTTTTCCATAAGCAGAGAGCTAGGAGCTCCCAGCCAATCTCTCTTTGTGTCTCATTGGTCCTAATTAGTATGCATCCCTGAATACACTGCAGCCAGTAGATGGGATCATGCTGACTCGTTTAGTCCTATTTAGTCCTAAAATACATATTCTTTGCTAGAGCTGCAATACAGTCAGTTTAGGATAAAGGCCATGGGCTGAGGGCAAGGGACAGAGCTAGCTAATCAATCCTGGGTGGTAGGAAGAGAAGGAGGATGATACTGGGAAGTTATAACCATGGTACTGTGTTCTCTTTAGTGACCGCATAGAGCTTCTGGTTAACTTTGGCAACTTGGCAAAGTAAACTTTTTTTAAAATGAAAATTTTCGCTACTCTCCTGGGAAAAATGTATATCAGGAATGAATAGCCAGGCGCAGTGGCTCACACTTGTAATTACAGCACTTTGGGAGGCAGAAGCAAGAGTACTGCCTGAGCCCAGGGGTTAAAGACCAGCCTGGGCAACTTGGCGAGACCTCCTCTCTAAAATAAATTTTAAAAATTAGCCGAGTGTGGTTATACACACCTGTAGTTCCAGCTACTTAGAAGGCTGAGGCAGAAAGATAGCCTAAGCCTAGCAGGTTGAGGCTGCGGTGACTGTGAGCATGTCACTGCACTCTAGCTTAAGTGACAGAGTGAGACATCATCCCCCCCCCAAAAAAAAAATCTCAGCACTGAGGCTGAGGTGGTAGGATAGCTTGAGGGCCAGGAGTTCAAGATCAGCCTGGGCAACAAAGCTAGACCTCACCTCTGCAAAAAATAGAAAAATTAGCCAGGCATGGTAGTGTTTGCCTGTAGTCCTAGCTACTTGGGAGGCTAAGGCAGGAGGATCACTTGAGTCCAGGAGTTTGAGGTTGCAACGAGTTATAATTGTGCCACTGCACTTCAGCCTGGGCAACAGAGTGAGAGACCCTGTCTCATAATAATAATAATAATTATTATTTCACATTTAATTATTAAGTCATTTAATAAATTGAATAGCTAATCTATTCAATAAGTGATGCTAGGCACTTAAGACACGCAGAAAAGTATGAAATTAGAAGCACTATCAAGAAGTCAACAGTACATTATGTAAAATATTTTATTCACTTAAAAATGACAAACAGTAAAATGATGCTTTGTGGTAAGTGCCCAGTGGATGGAACAGACAATGATTTTTATAGGCATATAGGTTGCAAACTTCAATGTGCCTAAGAATTACCTGAAGCACTCATTTTAAATGCAGATTTTTAAAACAGTATTTCTGATTCAATGGCTTGAGATGTACCAGGAATTCGTTTTTCTTTTTTTAACTGATACTAGTGATCGCAGTGTAAAGAGACTTTGGCCTGGGTTACTGTGGTCAGAAAGGCTCCAAGAGGCTCCAGAATTCTGTGAGGAAAACACAAAACTTGGCTTCTTTATTGTTCATTGCAGCATGCCCAGCAGCATAACAGCACCTCACCCAGTGTAGATACTTGGAATGGAATTGAATGAACGCATTGATTGTGGCTATTTTTCAGGCTGGGATGGAGCGGGGAGATAGCAGAAGTAGGGAGATGAGTTCATTGTAATAGTCTTTGCATGAGAAGATGCAGAATTAGTCTAGAGGGCATGAAAAGAAAAGGAGAAATTGCTATCCAAAAGCCCTTCAACAAATGCTATAGTTATTCAGCAGATAATTTATACTCCATAGGAAGGTTGGCAGAATGTTTCAATTTATTTAAAAGAAAGTGTGAGTGGATAAGAAAAAAGAAACCCAAGTTCTCTCATTTAGAGTGTTACCACATTTCACTCTATGTTGATGTAAAATAAAGAAGAAAAAGAATTAGCCTGAGAGCCAGACACATGAGTTCCAGCTTTGGCTTGCTTCTCAGGAGTTGTGTGACCTTGGGGAAATCCTTTTTCTTCTTTGGAGATATTTTCTTATTGCTAAAATGAAAAGGTGGAACCAGATAATCTTCAACATCCTTTGTTGCTGAGACAGAATATCACTGCTTGCACCTTGATGAGAACCATATTGTAAATTTAATTTACTCTTTTAACTGTAAAGTAAGTATGGCTGAAAACAAAATGCATATTGTACTCAATGTAAGAGTAATGGTGTGCATTCTAATTATCTACTCGAGCAATGTAACCATAGTCAAATTTATGATGAGAAAAGCACATACATTGGGCTAAGTTGTAGTAAATTAAAACTTACAGCTGCCCTTTATATTAATTTAAAGGCATTCCTCTGGCACCAGCAACATAGGTCTTATCAGCATATGAATGAGGTCCATTAACACAACAAAAGTTGTATCACATAATGTCAAAGTCCTGTGCTAGACATCCAACCTTGTAAACACTGCACTGTATCTAAGGAGAAATTCACAGTTATTGTTCCTGGCACTAGCCCAGATTCCCCTCTGTCTGTAACTGAATTCACAGGAACAGAGGAAAAAGCTGGAAAAACTTCCCTTTTCCTTTCATGAGGATCTCCATTGCTGGCATGGGTGTGTTGTACCCACTCAAGGGTTTTGTACCCTACCAAAGGGTTTAAATTTCTAAAATTTTTAAATTTTTAGACCAACTCATTGATCATTTAATAGTCATAACTCCCCTACAGAAAGATTGTACTCTTTCCAAATAAAAGTTAACAAAGGATATGATTACAGGCAAATTCCCGAGAACATTTTAAATATGATTCAATATCTAGCAAGTTAATACACACATTTTCAGAGAGATGATAGTTTGCAAATAATAATAAAAGATAACTTTTTGAACCCCTACAAGATTGCAGGACCTGTGCTAATAACATTACTAAAATTCTTCCTAATTCTTCTAATTAACTTGAAAGACAGGTGTCAACTCCTGTCTGTAGATGAAGCTCAAGGACTTCAAGTCACTTGTCAAAG
This sequence comes from Cephalopachus bancanus, assembly GCA_027257055.1. Taxonomy (NCBI): domain Eukaryota; kingdom Metazoa; phylum Chordata; class Mammalia; order Primates; family Tarsiidae; genus Cephalopachus; species Cephalopachus bancanus. Next base: position 973,042 of record JAPVLO010000203.1, on the reverse strand, counting down.
GTCAGACATGACTAAGGATTTATGTCTGCACCCAACTTGGCTCCAAGGCACATAATCAATCCACTCTACCCAGCGCAGACACTTGAAATGGAATTGAATGAATGCATTGATTGTGGCTATTTTTCAGGTTGAGATAGAGTGGGGAGACACCACATCAAAAACAAAAAACAAACAAGCAAAAAAAACACTATAGTATTGTTTCACAATACACAATCCATCTGCATCATTCCTTTTTAAAAATTAATTAATTAATTTTTATTTTAAAGATATGAGGTACAATTCAGGGTTAGATATACAAACTATCATTCTACAAGTAAAGTTTGGACCTCACTTTGGTCCCCACTTCACCTGATCTGAAATCCGGTACCCACTCACGCCCACCCCCCGCCCAGCAGTTTCCCACTACTGCCAATCCCCAATCCCTTTCTTATAGTATTATGATAATTGTTCAGGGTCCACTTATGAATGAGAACATATGGTACTCAGTTCTTTGTTTCTGTGATAGATCACTGAGTATTATAGACTCTAAATCCATCCAAGTTGCTGCAAAGTTCATAATTTTGTCCTTTATGGCTGCATAATATTCCATTATGTATATGTACCACAATTTTTTTAACCCAGTCTACTTTCGATGGGCACCACTGTTGGTTCCATGTTTTTGCTATTATGAATAGAGCTGCAATAAACATGCGTGCGCATCCCTTCTTGATAAAAACCCTTGAACACCTAGGAATAGAGGGAACACACTTCAAAACAGTAAGAGCCATCTACGATAAACCCACAGCCAACATATTGCTAAATGGACAAAAATTGGAAGCATTTCCCTTGAAAACTGGAACAAGACAAGGTTGCCCACTTTCACCCCTCCTGTTCAACACAGTGTTAGAAATCCTAGCTGCAGCAATCAGACAAGAGAGGGAAATCAGGGGTATCTAAATAGGAAAAGAGTAAGTCATTTATCCCTCTTTGCTGACGATATGATTCTATACCTTGAAAATCCAAGAGAATCTGTCAAAAAACTTCCTGCACTGATAAAGGACTTTGGCAAAGTCTCAGGGTACAAAATCAATGTGCAAAAGACAGTCGCATTCTTATATACCAACAACTAACAGTCAGAGAATGAAATAAAAAGCACAATCCCATTCATAATACACACACACACACACACACACACACACACACACACACACACACACACACGAAATACTTCAACATCTTCCTAGCCAGAGAAATGAAAGACCTTTACAACAAAAACTACAAAACATTGCTCAATGATGACACCAACAAATGGAAAAATAGTTCATGCTCCTGGATTGGGAAAATCACCACTGTTAATATGCCCACCCTCTTCAAGGCCATCTACAGATTTAATGCAATACCCACTAAATTATCAGCATCATTCTTCTCAGATCTGGAAATGACAATACAGAAATTCATATGGAGATATAAATGACCATGAATAGCCAAAATAATCCACAGCAAAAGAAACAAAATGGAAGGTATCACACTTCCAAACTTTAATCTTTATTAAAAGTTTACAATAACCAAAACAGGCTGGTATGGGTACAAGAACAGACATATAGACCAATGGAACAGGCTAGAGATTCCAGAAGCAAAACCTCAATTTCTCAACCAACTCATCTTCGACAAAGCTTCCAGTAACAACCACTGGGGAGAGAACTTATTCAGTAAATAATGCTGAGAAAACTGGTTGACCATATGAGGAAGATTAAAATAATACCTCTACCTATCACCCTACAAAAATCAGCTCTAATTGGATCAAAGACCTAAATGTAAATCCCCAAACTGAGACACAGTCATGAGACACATGACTGCACGGCTGCTCTGCATTCTTCTCTCATAAATTTCTTGTGGAAAACCAGCTGCCTTCTCATGAGATACACAAGCAACCCAAGATAGAGATCAAATGGCCTGGAACTGAAGCCTCCTGCTAACTACCATGTGACTGAGCTATTTTGGAGCTATCAGATGTCTGCAACCTCAGTCAAGCCATCAGATGATTGCATCCCGAGTTGACATCTTGATTGCATCCTCATGACATACCCAAAGCCAGAACCACCCAGCTGAGCTGCCACCAAATTTCTGACCCACAGCAATTATGTGAGATGATAAACTTTTATTGTTGTTAAGCCACTAAGTTTTACATAAAATATCCATCAATTGTTGCAAGTTGCTGCAAATTCCCTGATTCTATTTAAAAGCAGAAATATGGGTGAATACGTAAATTAGGTTTGCTAAGACATAAAATACTTGTAATTTGCTGTTTAGGAGGAAACTTTAAAACTTTTCATAATATAGAATAACAAAATATTCAACAGAGTAACTAGATTTTACAAGGAAATGCACAGACGAGTAGTTTATGGACTATACAGAAACATAATGGGCTTATTTGCTTCAGTACATCCTATTGACAAGCAGGACATTTTTGTATGCCATCAGCTCATAACTTCACTTGACTTATATTTTCTGTAGATTCCTCATTTTATGCAAATTAGGAATAAAATTAGGGATAATTAAATTACTCAGTACAAATCAGGAAACACCGTAATTGAAATGTAGAAAGTTTGCTTTTTAATTTAAGCAAAACTTAATTGTTCTGATTAAGTCAAAACCACTATTAGTGCCTTCCATTGTTCTGCATAGCTACAGAAAACACATTTTCAGAAAAGAAACCAAAAAATAAAAAATAAAGAATAGTCCTTTTGAAACTAAAGTCACAGGTAACTTTAAAAATATGTCTAATTTTCTATGCTATTAATGATTGTTTTAGTATAGTGATACCTTTTTCTTATGTACAAGAAGCAGGTAAAAATGTAAATATAAAAATGAATGTCACTTTTTTATAATTAAAGAAAACAAAGTTTATTATAACAAATATGACATAAGAAGACATCTAAATATATTTTTTAAAGAATCATCCCAAATTTGGTCATTCCATGAGCAAATTAATTGTAATGATGCCTTAAATTCTTTTGGAACAAGAAAAAAATTGCATTTATATAATTGTGCATAACGTTTTATATTTTGTATAAAATCTTTCAATATTTTATTAGTTACTCAGCAACTTAAAAGTTTAAACTTAGCAATTTAAGAAAATAACAGCCGGGCTCGGTGGCTCAGCCTGTAATCCCGCGCCTTTGGGAGGCTGAGGTGAGTGGATTGCCTGAGCCCGCGGGTTCGAGACCCGCCTGGGCAGCGAGACCTCATCTCTACAATAAATCAAAAAATCAGCCGGGCGTGGTAGCGCATGCCTGTAATTCTGGCTACTCGGAAGGCTGAGGCGGAAGGATCGCCGGAGCCCAGCAGGTTGAGGCTGCGGTGGCCGGGAGCGGCCACTGCACTCCAGTCTGGGCAACAGAGTGAGACTCCAACTCAAAAAAAAAAAAGAAAATAACAAACATTTTTCTTTTATGACCTCTCCTCAGAAGTTACACATTTGATGATGAGCAAGGTACAGACTAAATATTTTGAACAGGCCAGTAGCTCATCTCCATGGGTCATTTTCTGATGAAGAGTGTGTTTCCATGATTGGGAGATACTTGCTGAATGCTTGCTAGGCAGTGGGAAAGGATACAAAGCTCTTTACTGTTTTCCTCCAAAACATTCTTCCTTTCCAACCAGTTTTAATGCCTAATTTGCTGCATTGGAGACTCATTTCTTTTGACTACAGCGAATTATTTTTTAAATGAATTAACACCTTAGTGTTATTTATTTATTTTTGTCCAGTAGCTAATTGAAAAGAAACCTTGTTCAATGAGGAGGTATACTCAGTTGAGGACACAGTGTGGGTCTCTGAGGCAGTTTAGGAAGAGCATCAGGGCACTTTGGCTTCCTAGGATGAATACCCAGAAGCTGAGAATGATACTAAAAAGAAGTTGAAATAGAAAGTGCTAAAGTGACTTTCCATCACTGACGCTGTTGGTGAGGAAGTAGAGAAAATATTTTAAAGTGTGAAAAAAACTCTTTGGATTCTTGAAACACTAGATTCCAACTCGGATGCAGAAAGCCAGTTGATTGTCTTGACCATTTTTTTATATCCATGACACTGAAAGATTTGTTAAGTCTGTGTTTAAAGAAAATTATTTAATGGTACATGTTAAAGGATGATAGGGAAGAATTTATTCAGGACTATTGTGATAGGTATAGGGACCACAACAATGGGGTCTTGCACTTGGGAAGAGAGATTAAGCTCAACTCTTAATACAAGGACAAGTGTTAATTTATAGCCAAGGAGGTGGGGTTAGTGGATGGAAAATTACTAGGAGGAAACATGGGGGGGCGGGTTCTAGCTAGAGTAACTTTAGCAGAGTTCATTTGCTAAAACTTGATTTTACAAGAAGATGCACAGATGGGCCTAGGAGAAGATACGGAAGACTGACTAAAGCTTGTCCAGGCAAAAAAATATTTGTTACTGCTCTCTCTTGAACAATCAAAGTCTGTTTTCTCACTCGGTCACTGTTTGTTCATTAAGGACCAGATGAATCATCTGTTGGGACTTGGTAGTAGAGGCAATCTCTTGGATGATGTGACCCATCAGGTTTTTTATGAGGAGAATGTAATTTTTATGAAAATAAAATGTAAACAAAGATTAATAGTTGGAACAAATGATAAACTCAGTTTCTGAGTCCAGATGGCAGTCAGTCAAGAAGATACTTCTCAGCTGGGCAGGGTGGCTCACACCTGTAATCCCAGCACTTTGGGAGGCCAAGGCAAGAGAATTGCTTGAGGCCATGTGTTCAAGACCACCCCGGGTAACTGAGTGAGACACTATATCTACAAAAAAAAAAATAAAAATAATTAGCTGGGCATGGTGGCACAGGTCTGTAGTCCTAGTTACTTGGGAAGCTGAGGCAAAAGGACTGCCCGAGCCCAGGAGTTTGAGACTGTGGTGGGCCATGATTGTTCCACTACACTCCAGGCTGGGTGGTAGAGTGAGACTCCAACTTAAAAAGAAAAAGAAAGAAATCCTAAATTATGGGTTTGAAGCATCTTCAGCTGGAGTGAAGACAGACAGTAGCAAATGACAGGTTTTTCTGGTTTGCTCACATCAGTTCATTTAGTCCTATATAATTAATTCTTATTCTGTTTGATCTTGGTTAGCAGTTTTATGAAGCCATCAGTTTCCTTATTAGAATTCTGGAAAGTCTTACCTAGTCTAACACTATCAGGTATCTGGAACATATTCAAGAGTATTTGTCGCATCTTTTCCATTTATTTTCTTGAAGTAAAAGCATTTTAAACTGTAACTGACTGCAAATGCTTTTAGGGAAGAATTAAAGGAAAACAATAGCTTTTTATGAATGACAAAGACTTAAAATAGCCATGGCTAATAATCTGATGAGATTTAATTATGATATGCAACTAATAAGGAAATTTGGTTATTTCTGTGGCATAAAACACTTAAACATAATAACCAAAATTATAACTAACATTAGGTTTCTAGGTATCTCACAAAACTTTTGGAACACTCATATTAATAACATATAAATACATATAATTTTTAAAAGGTTGAACATCAGCCAGGCATGGTGGTTCATCCCAGTACTTTGGGAGACCAAGGTGGGAGACCAAGGCTTGAGCCTGGTAATTTGAGACTGGGCTGGGTAACATAGAGAAATCTCGTCTCTACAAAAATAAAAAAATTAGCTGGTCATGATGGCACACAACGGTAGTCCCAGTTACTTAGGAGGCTGAAGTGTAAGAATTATCTGAACCCAGAAGTTTGAGGTTATGGTGAGCACCGTGATCACGTCACTGTACTCCAGCCTGAGTAACAGAGTGAAAACTCAACTCAAAAACAAACAAACAAACAAAAAAGATGTAGCATCACTTATATGATGCTTTTCATATAATTAAACTTATTGAATAAGTCTAATTAGTTTAATGTATATCTTTTAGAAAGCTAGAGATACCATTTGAGTTTTCCAGGAGCCCTATTGGAAAACCTCAAAGTTAATTTGAGGTTAAAAATACTTAATTTAGAAATTGAATTTGAGCCATTTGTCAAAAAGGTCAAGTTTACAACACTTAATTAAATACAGTATTAATTATTTATTTAATCAAAGTGACAATAAAAATTTTGAAGGCAAATACATAAGGTTATACAGTTGTGAGCAAAAATGTATTTCTTTTTATATTGTGATGTCTCAGTTTTCTTAAGTAATCTAAAACATAATAAAAGACAACATCATGTACAATAAATTATCTTGAAAAAGCACCAGATCTTTGCTTCCCAGGCCAATTACTTAAAAGGAAAAGAGAAAAAAAAAACTCTTCATATTCTCAGACTTAATACTTCAAGCCAAACTTGTTATTTTAACAGAGAAGACTAACTTTTACTTTTGCATCAATATACGATTAAAATATTAATAAAACCTTAAAGATAAATTAAAGATAATCTCAATCAACTTTGACCATGCAAGACAAGATTTTTACAATCATTTTACAACCTCTCTCTTCTCTTTCTTTTTTCACTTTTGCAACTGGCAGGAATCAAACAATTTATTTTTATTGTGCATTCTGCACTTAGGTTGAATTTATAGTCTCATGGTTTTTAATACCTAGCAGAGAAAACACAAACCTGTCTGAACAGCAAACCCAGGTAAAAATGTACATCTGTATTATGTTTAATGCTATCAGTTCTAAAGACATTGATAGTTTTATTTTACCAACACTTTTAAAACTAGCTTTTGTTTTTGAAAAACCAAAGCTTATCCTAGATCATGTGAACTTAAAAAATATTTGAGTATGCTTCTGTTCTACTGAGAATTTTATAAATAATTTGGCTGAGTATTCAATTATCTCTAATCTAGTTTGAGGATTTTAGTTTGATAATACCATTGGAGGTAGAAAATTATCACATACACATAATACACAAACATGCGTTCATATATGTACACATATGTTAATATACAGACAGATGCATTCAGATCTCAGTTTTTAAATTTTAGTCGTGAGGCAGTAAAGCATAGCAGTATAAACTCATTGGTTTATCTCCACCTATATTTTATATCAAAATTGTATTTCTGATGAAAATGGGATAGGTTGAAGTTACCTACTCAATAAGGGCTAAAGCTTTTTTTAAACCAATATTCATGAATAAGCCTTTTAAGATATTTTTATTTGCCCAGCTTCCAAATAGTTCTACCTTTTTCTCTTTTTTCAGCCTCAGGTATCTGCTTTTGAGGGGATTTTGAGTCCTTTGAGTATCCCCAGTAAAGGCTGGGAGTTGGAGTAGGGAGGAAAATGATCTGGCAGGAGTGAATGGAGGGATAGAGAGGCTAAGGGTTTTAATGGGGAAATACCAAAGGATTCAAAAGAACTAAAAGGAAAAATCATGTCAACAAGGAGTAAACAGAGCATATCATCAGTAGACGTTCAGAAACAGAGGTTTCAGGTGACAGAGAAGTTCCTATGGGATGGGAAGAATCCAACAAGCAGAACAGAAAGAGAATAGAGAGGCCTCACAAGCAGCCATGAGGAAGGACTTCCAGCCCAGGAAGTCAGGGCATAATCCCCATTCAGTACAAGGAGACAAAAAGATGACATTTTATACCAGGAGGAACCTGGCAAAAGAAGCCTGTGACACTAACCCAGCTTCAGAGAATATCCTCATGCTTTAAGAATCAAAATCTGAGCTGGGCACCGTGGCTTACATCTGTAATCCTAGCACTTTGGGAGGTGGAAGTGAGAGGATTGCTTGAGTCAGGGGTTCGAGACCAGCTTGGGCAACATGATGAGACCTTGTCTCTATAAAAAATAAAAATAAACTAGCCAGGCGTGGTGGTGCATGCTTGTATTTCCAGCTACTTAGAAGGCTGAGGTGGAAAGATTGCCTGAGTCCAGCAGATCGAGGCTGCAGTGGCCATGAGCATGTCACTGTACTCCAGTCTGGGCAACAGAGTGAGACTTCAATTCAAAAAAAAAAAGAATCAAAATCTGTCCTTACCAGCTTCATGGGGCATTTGCATGGAGCAATGCTGCAAGTGACTGACTCACCAATAAATCTCCAAACTGTCAGTCAGGAGTGAAGACTAAGGTTGCAAAATGGTGCATTAGGGTCCTGAGGTGAGAAGCCCAATGGTGCAGTGATCAGTCCAGTTTTATTGGAGTCATGGCACTATAACTGTTATAGAAAAAAATTCAATCATTCTTGCAAAAGCAAGAATACAGTAAGGAAGACTGTATTCCAGATCATTATAATAGGAATAGGAACTGTGAAAACAGGGTCTTGCAAATGGAGAGAGATTGGGCTCAACCCCAAATACAGCATAGAAAAGTGGAAAATTATAGCCAAGGAGTTGTATGGGGTCAGTGGATGGAAAATTACTAAGAGAAAACATCAGGGATAAGGGAGATTCTGAATGAACCAACCTGACAAGATTCCTACTGAAGACAGGCCAGGGTGATCAGACATCACCTGGGGGTCTATGGAAGAGGAGAAACCTAATCAGATATTGAGGATAGGAGATTCTGGTTAAACTGATTTAGTAGGATTATTTTGCTAAAACTGGATGTTACAAGGATGTGCACAGATGGTCCTAGCGGAAGTATTCGAAACCTGACTAAAGTTTGATCAAGAAAAAAAGTTATTTGTCCGCTAGAATGCAGGTTCTTAACTATAGTGCTGACAACCACACCTTAAAGGTCGCTTTTTCTATTTAGCTAAAACCACTCAATATCTTGTACTATTGAGCTGTAATGGATAGCACTTTTACTTGTGCTTATAAATCACAAAATTCCACCTTTTTTCCCCATTTTTTTCCTCGCCTCTAGCCTCTGTTGTTTTCACCTTAAGATGATATTTTTTCTAGACCAGGGTAGTCAGAAGTCTGTTCTATTCACTGACTCAGCAGTGAGTGACTATGTTTGTATCAGTGATGACGGAAGGAAGAGATGAGAAAAGTGATGGATGGCAGAAAGAAACAAAGGTTACCTAAAAGGGCATACTTCTATATAAGTTACCAACATTAACAGCGTCCTTTTAGATAACCTTTTCACTAAATTTCTAAATATGAATTTAGAATAAATTGTCCTAGGAAATTCTTTTTGAGAAATATTATGCAACTTCTCATCCTCCCACCTCTGCCCAAATATTCGAACACAGGATATGCTGAGACCAGTGCCTGCAGCTCGGTGGTAGGCTAAGGAAAGGGAAAGCCAGCAAAGCAGGGGCAGGAGATGTGGCAGAGGAAATAGTAGGCAGGCTTTAGGTTTTAGCACTAGACTTTTTTTTTAATTTACAATTGACCTTTGATGAACATGAGAGTTAGGAGCGCCAACCCTTCATGCAGTCAAAATTCAGCATCTAACGTTTATTCCTCCAAAACTGAACTGCCAATAGCCTACTGATGATCAGAAGCCTTATCAGTAGCATAAACAGTTGGTTAACACATTTTGTATGCTATATAATACTGATACAATAAAGTAAGCTAGAGAAAATAAACTGTTATTAAGAAAATCATAAGAATGTGAACATGTATTCAGTATTTATTAAGTGGAAGTGGATTATTATAGAGGTCTTCATTCTTATTATCCTCGTGTTAAGCAGGCTGAGGAGGGAGAGGAGGAAGAGAAGGGGTTGGTCTTGTTGTCTCAGGGGTGAACCTGTGCAGTTCAAATCTATGTTGTTCAAGGATCAACTGTATAGTCATCATGTACTATTACGAAGTCTTGAGTAAAATTGTGTTAAAGGAATTTTGGAGAATCGGGGCAATTTCCATGCTTAACATGAGCCACCAGGGGTTGAGGCCCTCCTAGCACTGCCATTCTCCAAGGTCAGTGGTCTACCAGTATTTTCGAAGGAGCATGGTGGTCTCAGAAGCACAGACCAACATGGAAATAGCTATAGGATGACTTTCCTCCTATCCTCATCACATATTGAGAGGAAGGAAATCTTGAAAGAAGGTTAAACACTTCGTAGGAAAGACTGCAGCTAACAACTTTCTGGACTATACATGTACCCTTTGACTCACAGTCTAAAAATGTCCTTGTGTTATAGATTTCCAAATGGTCTAGAAAACTAGAAATGGCTAAATAGCAAGATCAATCTTTGACCAACCAACGAGAGAAAGAAACTGTGGCTGATAAACATAGACCTAAAGAGTTGTCAAAAAATCCCAATCAATTTATAAGCCTGGAGGTTGCATCTTCTCTGCTGGTTAAGAAGTTAATTCATACGTGCCCCTTTCATTTCATTATTCATGCAACACAAATTAAATGGCTCCGTTGTTTCAATAGAGATTAATTACATTAGGCACAAAGCACATTTCCAGCTCAGGCCATGGTTTCTACTTCATTTAATTCATTATCCATGTGCAATCCAGTGGCATCCTGAAGATAACAGCTAATTTCAATCACATATGTCTTTTTCAGCACTTTTGTCTTTTGTTTCGCATTCTTGAGAAAGTCACTAGCTAGAACAAAAGAAAAAAATACATACTTCAGTCAAAGTGATTTTATTCTAAAGGGTTTTCTAATCCTATTGCTTGCTTTTTCTTTTTGTTTTCTTCTCCCCTAATTGAAATGACACATGGAGGCAATACCTGGTATCATCAAGAAAGGTGCTATTTCTGCTTCTTTACGGTGGGAAACATCAGGAGGAGGAACAGATGGTGGGCTGAAGGGCCTGAGTTGGGCTACCCTAGATGTGGATGGAGACTACCACTTGTGTCGACTTATGGGAGGAAGATGCAAATGCCAATTAGGCCTTTAAACCCTATGCAGGTCTGTTGACCCTGGCATACTCCTTGCATCACCGGGCACGAAAGGTCTAATGCATGTGTCTGTGTGCATGTTTTCCACAGAGTTCTTCCCAAAGGTAACTCTTTGAAGATTAGCGGCCAAGAATCCTGAAATGTCTTTCACTGCAGCTGTCAGTGCGGGTTGATAGCACAGAGAATAGCCTCAAGTCTAGAATTGGAACATTTTATATACATCCAAATTTCTTATGAAAATAAAGTTAAAATACCTGGCACATGGAATGCTCTTACTGAAAAAGCAACTTAAAAACTGTTCTCCTGAAATCCAGATTTAAGACATACCGGAGGGTGTGTGAGGGTAGGGGATGGGGAGGGGGTTAAGAAGAGCCTGTTCTGTGAGTTTAAGTCTTCAGAGATTTGTCAAGGACAGAAGAACATGGGGAAAGCCATTCTGTAAGCCGAGGACAGCCAGTACAGGAAAGCCAAAATAATGGAAACTTATTTGTATTCAGCTTTGTCAAAAACAAACAAACATAAGGATAATTTATCTTTTTTGTCTCCAAAAAGTTTGTGAGCCCTGTAGTTTAGTCAAAAAAAAAAAAAATTCTTACGTATTTTTATTTCCCCAGCTCAATCCCAGTGTTTTTCTGATAAATATATCTGGAAATAAGAGTACAAAGTTGATACCACTTAGGACATTATAATGAATGTTCTGGAAAATCTTTCTTTGCTATAGAGGGAGACGTATTTTTCCTTACCGATTACTTGCTTTCCCATGTGCCTTTAAATTTTAAGCTCTATATTCCTAAGCAAGGCTGCAAGAATAACAACTCACCCTTACTGCTTTGTTTACAAATCCAACGTCTCTTGGACGATTTGGATGCCTGATCTTGGGACTTTGAATCCTCTTTGTAACTTCTGCCAAACCATCACAAGAGAAAGGAAAAGATAATAAGAAGCCATCTAAAGACAATCAAACAACCATTAATCCCATACTCTTTCCACACACGATAAACAATAGCTGTAGCTCAATTAAACGCTACAGTTCACAGATGTTCACAATAATGACTGCCCCGCAATCACATTCTTCTCATTAAGGTGTTTTGAAACTGTGCAGATGCCGCCAACTCGCTCCCACCAGGGAATTGGGGAACCGAGAAAAACACAGGTACCGGCATGCCTGGAATATGAAGTAGAAGACAGCTGCCTGCTCCTTCCAGAGAAGGTGCATAAGCAGGATTTATCATCATGTTTTTTTGCCAACACATCAGCCTCTACCCCTCCTCTCCCTCAGTCATTAACAGTAAAAATACAGGAGAGCTTGACAGAGACAGAGACCAAAAATGTGTCCCTGGAGCCAGGAGCCATCTGGAAGAAACAGGAGACCTCCCTGTGTCTGGGTGCGACTGAGCAGAAGCCGGCCTGGCTCTCTCAGGGAATGTGCTTTTCTTTCTTGTTTTTTTCAGATGCCTCAGACACTCCAAACTACATTTCCTTTGGGGAAATTAGTTGCATAACAGGAATATGGAAGGTACTGGAGACGAATTTTAAGTAGTTCATTAGTGTAGAAAGTGTCAGTAGCAAGTAGTACCCCTTTCCTTGAAAAGGAAGGAATGAATAGTAAGCTTAGGGAGAAAAGTGCTCAAATCTCAGAGACCGAGTGTGTTCCACTTCCCCACCTGTGGTGTACCCAGCCTGGGTTCTCCTTTCTCCTGAATCCGGAGTGTGGTATTTGGTCAAAGCCATAGCACCACCTATAGGACACACACCCACGTTCATTTCACTAAGGATATGGTTGTAGTGACAACCTCACAATAGGTTTTTGCATTAGCCTGACTCTCATGCAATGAATGTCTGTCTTAGGAACCTTTGGCAAAAATGATCAATAGTCTCGTTACGAAAATATCTTTTCTTTTAAAGAAGTAACAAGCCTACTTCAAAACTAGGGACCTCAGTTCTAAAAATCCAGAGACTTCCTGGTCAGGCCAGATCCTTGTTGAGGACCGATTTTTTTTTTTTTTTTTTTTTTAAGCAGGGAGTGTGGTGGCGTGGAAGAAATTATGTGGCAGAAAAGAGGCAGGTTGAGAACAGAAACTTTGAATCAGCTGTTTTCAATCTGCCTAATCCTGGTCTCTGATGAGGTCAGAGGGTCTTGGGTGACTGACAGACAAGACTCCCCTAAGTCTTTTAAAAAATTGTCTGGCATGAATAGCTCAAGCTTCCTAACATTTTATCAGAGACTGTTAATAAGAGCAGTTGGATGGAAACGTTCCAAATTCAGTAAGGCCAGATTTGAAAATCCAGTATTGGAATGACATCTAGGGAAGAAAAAAACTAGTGATGAATAATGTGTGTAAATTAGGAATTACCCTGTCTTCAATAGAGAAAACCAACCCAATCTTTTGCTAACGTTAATCATAAAATAAATTTTGGCTGGGTACAGTGGCTCACTCCTGTAATCCCAGCACTTTGGGAAGCCAAAACTGGAGGACTCGAGCCCAGGAGTTGGAGATCAACCTAGGCAACATAGCAACACCTCATCTCTACAAAAAAAATCAAAAAATTAGTCAGGCAAGGTGACGTATGCCTGCAGTTCCAGCGTCTAGGAAGGCTGAAGTAAAAGGATTGCTTGAGTCCAAGAGGTTAGTTGAGACTGTGGTGAGCTATGAATGTGCCACTGCACTGCAACCTGACAGAGTGAGACCCCAACTCAAAAAAATAAATAAATAAGTTTTAATGACAGGAAAATGTCTAAATCTGGTTGGTTCGATGGCTTTGCTAAACTTTTATCTATGTAGTGTTATTTTTCTAATAATTGTCTCAATCGCCTTGCAAGTAACTGGGGATGGGGGGAAAAACAATATAAGCATTGCTTTTAACTCTGTGTTGCATTTTCCACCACGATCGGTGTTAGGCAAGCTTACCTTTCTTTCAGCACATCTCCCACCAAACTCCTTATCCCAGTTGTCGTGATACTTGCACCCTCATCCCCAGAAAAAAAACACACACTGAAATCACATTCAAGGCAGAGTTCCTTCTGATATGATTGCTTCTTGAATACGCCTTTCTTTTATTTTTTACCCCTGTCTCTTCTCCACCTCACCCTAATCCATTGAGGCCTTATGTTGGATTCCTGTGGGTTAAAAACCATGAGGACAACCACTCTGTGCTTTCTCCTGTTTCACACTTTATTGGACTGGGAGCTCACTGCAGATGAAAAGAACAATGAGCTGCCTTTAAAAGTGGAAGAAAATCACAGGAGGAGAGTTTGCAACCCTGCAGCAAGCAGAGAAGTGGAAGGGAACGAGCGCTGCAGGATTGCATCTCTGTGGACCTCTGGTCTCAGGGACTTTTTCAGGGAGTTTGAGAAGTCAAAATCATTTCTGGGCAAAAGAAGTAGTTAACGTGCAAGATAGATCAGTGAATTTTTGTGTGATCAAGTTAAAAAAAATATTGTAATCCTTTCAGATTGTACATCTATCGGCAACTTACTTTTAAGAAACTACCACTTGTTAATTTTTGGAGGTAGTACCAAAAAGAATATTCAAAATTATCTGAAAAGAATACTAACACAATCCTCCCTTTTCTGACTATAAGTCAGTGTGAGGTTGGATTTTTTTCAACCAAAACAATGTAATACAACAGATTGAATGCAGAAGCAGACATAAGAATCCAGCTGTCTTCTATTAACACAGACATTAAAGGCATTTGTAAAAATGTGAGACAATGCCACTTTCTCACCATTTAAAAATTAAATATAGTGTTTTTTTCACTAAGATACATTTTTATGTAACAGGTAATACTTTGGTTCTTTTTATGTTAAATGAATTAGTAAAAAAATTTTTTAGTAGTATAGCTTTAATTTCTAACATGATAAATATTGTTGGAAATAGCCCATACATTTTTTTAAAAGCTGTCAATACTTTTGAAGAGCATAAAAAAGTGCTAAAACCAAAACATTTGAGACCTTCAGTTCAAGAATGTTTCTAGTCATTGCATCTTGACACCCAAAGTATTGTTATCTTTTATGCTGTCCCAAGAATCATCTCTAGTCTTGCCTGTTATTACTGAGCTATATCCTGAGAAGAATCTCAGTTCTGTTTGCAGGCTCCCTGCAGTAACTGCATCAGAGATCTTCAGTCTTGGCTCTACAATTTCTGAAAATGGCATGAAAATAATATCTGTGATTGTGAGGCAGCACATTTTCCAAGAAGAATTTTTCTAGCTCCCTTAAGCCTCCAAGGGCTTAGTGACCCACCCGGGTCAAGAGTTGTAGTACTCCCCAGAGAATCAAGTGCTGTCCCTGCCTCTGCCCCCATGCAGTTCACTGAACATACCCCAGGCACTCCTCAGGGGTAATTCTGAACTCTTGGTCATCTAATTTCTGTTAAAATTCATCTGACATATGGCTATGTGGGTTTTGAGAAGTAGAAAGGAAGAAAAATATGAAATTTTATAAATACTAAGACTAGAACAATATGAGGCTATTTTCACAAGAATAAAGACTGAAATGAAATATGCAAAAAAGAGAAAAAGATAGCTTTGTTAAGTCTGGGAAATTATGCTTTTCTCATTTTCAAAATTTACAAAAACTCTTTATGTTGCTTTTATTATTAAAAATGATAATATGAATAATGGGCATGACATTGTGATTCTCTCTCTGAGCCTTCTGGAAGTTTAGAATAACATTTAATGCTTAAATACAGTAACTCTATAAGTCTATATATATTTGTCTCCATCTCATCTACAGTTTTCATTTCTTAAATGATCGGTGCAATTTATACACTTTCGTTATAAGACACCTTGGATTCTTTTTTGAAAACAAACTATTCAGACAAAACGGATTGAATTAATCCTTCTGAATTTACTGATTCATATTAAGGTGGCAAGGGTGCTGTGACACTGAAAGTCTGTGATGGCTTTGCCTTGTCTCAGCTCACCGGTGCAAGGGCACCTTCTCAGACAAGTCCTAGCTGGAAGAGAGACATTGTAAGGGCAATAGAAAGGAGAGTCTAGTATTAACCTCTTTGTCTGTTGTATATTTGTTTGTTTAAGTGCCTTTCCCATATATGAACCATGCCCCTTTGTATACATTGGAATGATAATAATCTTTAAGGTCTTTGAAACTCTTGAAAACTCAAATGCCTTGAGGAAACACACTGGCATCTCTCATCTGTAATGAAGATCACTTATTCAGGGCACAGACAGGTCTGCGTGAGTCCCTCCAATTTGGTTATAATCATGGATCCTTGACCTCAGATGGGCATGCCAGCTTTTGACTCAGCATATGCTGTCTGGCAAAGACTACCATGTATTCTCAAGGAGGAACTTGGGAAAGGGCCTCCGAGAGGATCCAGCCTGTGACAGAGATTCATCTCCAGTTAAGTGAAAAGCACTGGCAATTCTAGTTGCTGTTTTCAACACAGTTCTTTCGCTTTGTTTTGGAAAATAAAACAATAGTTATAAATATTTATATTTGAAGCCAAAACATTTTGACAACAATTGCAGCTGCTAAATGATTTATAAAACTTGTGAAATCAAATCGAGAGAGAGAGAAGACAAACATGTTGCTGCTAAGGAGGAAGGTTTCCCTGACTTTGATTTAGTAGACAATGTAGGTTTCCTAGAGTATGATTATATGGTAATACTTCTTAAGGGAGTTTGCTTTAAAAACTATGATACATTTAATTGCCATTTGATCATTAGCATTTTGCTGTCATTAACCTTCAGCTGACAAATTATCTACTTAGAAGAGATCTATTTCAATTTAAAGTGTTAGAGAGGGTGGAGTACTCCATATATCTGGGTCAAAAGCCAGATCTGTGAAAAAACACACAACTCTAGGACTCAGAGAAGAGAAAATAACTCAGTATGACTTAAGTTATCCAAAATACATAATTTTCAAAATTAAATTTGGAAATCAACGATAAGGCACCAATATCTTTTTGTAATTTTCAACATTTTGGTCAAAGTGTGCAAATAAGACTCAATACTAAGGCTTATTTTGTGGAGTTAAACTACTGGCCTTATAAACTGAGAATTACAAATTTAAACCATTCTATGGATTTTGCTCTTCACTGGGAAACAAGCATATCATATGTCTATAGAGTCAGAAGACCTACCTGGATGTGAATCTCTTACTGACTCTTATTAAGTGATGACCTGGGACAAATTACTTAATTTTTCTGAATCTCAGTTTCATCATCAAAACACAGAAAATAAAGATACTTGTCACACAGTCATGCTGTAAGTATGTAATGAAATAATTCAAGGAAAGAAGCTGGCAGCCTAATGGAAACTGGATAAATAGTAGCTCTAATTGCTATAAGGGTTTTGAAGAGAGCTTTGAAATAATTGACTTGAACTCATATTTAGTTAGAACCCACTAGACATGATGACTTCTATAGAGCAAAGTGGGTAAGCTAAGTGGTGAGATAAATGTTTTTCCACATACCTGTCCTTCCTGACAAAGGCTAAGTGTCCATCTCTGGGGCCACAGACATATGCATGGATTTGCAAATCCAGGTGGAAGGAAGGTAGAGATGGATTTAAAAAGAAAGAAAGAAATTGCTCAAAACAGAGAAGAGAAGGATAAAGATGGAAGTGGAAAAAATCCACACATATTTGTCTAGCTCAGCAAGGACCCAGGGATTCAAGGAGGGTAGTAGAACTGGACCTGATGGTGCCTCAGGACCTGGGGCAAGGAAGAGCAGGGATGCTCAGAGGAGAAGTGGAGCTGGGAACAAGGCTGGCAGAGGCTACCAGTGAGCTGCAGGCCCCAGTGTGCCCTGCGTTCCAAAAAGGATGGGACTACCAGCAGGAGCAGGAGCTGTGACAGAGCAGGTGTTATCAGGAGGACCTGCTGCACAATGTGTGCATGTGTGTGTGTTGTATGCATGTGTGCACGTGTGTGTGTTTGGCATAGAGCAAGGGGCCATGGAGGATAAGAGCCAGCTTGCCTAGAGCAGCACAGTGCAGGTTGAGCTCCAACACTGACAATAATAGAGAGGTGATAGTGAAGGGAAAATGTTTTAAATGCCTAAGAATAACCAGAAGAAGGGGCCTTGCTGCTAAAAAATTCCAGCCCACTTGACTCCTGGAAGAGTTAAGTCTTTAGTTAAAGCCCTAATTACATGCCAGTTAATTGAGAAGCAGGAAGCAAGCCCTTGTGATGGGAAAAGTACCTGAATAAGAATTATTGAGTGCTTTCGTTCTCCCTCAGGTTGGTGGCCATGAAGAAGCTTTTGATGAACGGATGGTGAGTGACAATGCAAAGTGACCTGTGACAAGGGTCTTGGGCTGGCAAATGAGTTAAGGGGAGGGAGAAAGTGCTCTGGGTTGCTGAGGCCAAGACTTACTTCATTTCAAACTTGGTCTTGAAGATGAGTTTGGGATTTAGGTAAAAAATAAGGACTGCAAATTAACAAGGCTGGCAGAGGCTGCCGGTGAGCTGCAGGCCCCAGTGTGCCCTGCATCCCAAAAAAGGTTGGCACTGCCAGCATGAGAGGAGCCAAAGTGTGATGGGGAAAACATACTTGCTGTCCTCAGAAGCCAGTAACAGTGCTGGCAGAGGAAGGCAAACAGGCCTGGAGAGTGGGTGTCCAGACACAGATATCTTTGAAACACAGGCTGGAGCACTTGATCCAGAGCCAGAGAAATACTCAGATATTGGCTTCAACTGTGCTTCAAACCCTATTAAATGCAAGAACATTTCTTAAATATCTAATTTTTTCCAAGTGGGAATTCATTGTCTTGGCTTATTTCTAAATCAGCAAATATTTACTGTAAAAAAAGAAAGAAAAAAATAGTTTTTAAAATCTATATCTATAAAGACTGCTGCTGCTGGTTTCGCCCTAAATGCCTGGCAGTGAGCAAAGATAGATACTGTTAACATTTAGTAGCTACTGCGGTCACCTTGGCAGAATAGAGTGAACACAGACTTTAATGGCAGTTTAATTAGATTTACCATGGGGAAGATGTCACACAGGAGATGCAATGCTTCTGTATTTAGAAACCTATATGATGACACGAATAAATAAAAAATGTGCAGAAAATGAAACATGGCAAAGACCATGGCAGTCATTTCTCTTCCTTTTCTCCTTACAGTTTAAATACATATGGTGTTCTCCTGCAGTGCAGGAGTCTAAGTGCCTTTATTGCTTCTGGGAGTTAGCTGTGCATATGGAGAGGAGGGTTACTTGCCATGTTTTCTATTTTATGGGCAGGCAGCATATCTCTAAGAAAGATTTTCAACTGATTCCACTTTTTGTTGCATGAGAAGAAAAAGCAGTTTAATCCCCACTATGAAAAAAAATGTAGAGGCTTCCCCCAGAAGCTTGAGAGGTAGTAGATGGTCCCTATGACTGAGAGAACCGGTAATGCATCACAGTGACCATTTTCCCCTAGCACTACAGATACTGAAAACTCAAGAGACCTAGGCATGCTTATTTTTAATCTGTTACCTTATAAAGAGGCTAAAACCTTCTTGAAGAGAAGCAGGCATAAAGAGGAGCATGTGGAAGGAATAATTTGTGAGTCATTTCTGTAGTTCCCACAAAAAATATGGCTAGACACTTGGCAATCATTTCTACACCTGCTGTGGAAGCCAAAAAGAATCATCATAGAGCATCCAAATGCTTTCTATCGGACTAAATCATCCCAGGACCCCCAACCAGCAGATGGCAAAACTCTGATAAGAAGATCCTGGTGCACTGTTGATATCTGAATGTTTTGGAAGAAAACCCATGATTTCCAAATGATGGCTTAAGTATTCCACCTGGGATTCTTTCAGAAAAGTTAAGCAGAACTGAAAACTGTCCACACCTAAGATAGAGGTTTCTGAGATCTCTTTAAGTAATTTTCAAAATTCTGAAATTCAGAGTTCTCAACATTTCCATGTCCTGATAAAATAAATTTTAGTAGCATTTCAATAAGCTCAATGAGCCTAATGTCCAGCTGTAAGCTAGATGCTAGGCTGTGCATCCCTTAAGAGAGGTCTGTGGACCCACCTGCATGAGAATGGGGGTAGAGAAGGTTATTGATAATGCAGTTTAATAGGCTTCATCCCAAGTCTACTGAATAAGAATGTCCTGAGAATGGGAGAATCTGCATTTAACGGTGTTCACTACCCCTCAGTCACCAACCCCCATCTCCCATCCCTCAGGTGACTCTCATAGATACAAAGTTAGAGAAACACTCCAGGAAATATCTGGAAGTTTAATTTAGAAAAATGATTTATATATGTTTCAAGACTGTACAGTCAAGTTTCCACTTCTTGGCACTTCACAGTGACCTTTCCTGTAAGAATTGAGGACATACATGTTAATTATTGTTTTTACTAAGGTAATTCTCTAAGTTATCAGATGTGATGAGACATAGCAAGCAGTGCTAGGATTGATGACTCACTTGCCCAAATTTTAAAGAACTTACTGTGTGTGTGTGTGTGTGTGTGTGTGTGTGTGTGTGTGTGTGTGTGTGTGTGTGTGCTGGGCACTTATCTAAACTCTTTCCATGTATTATCTCACTTAATCCTTATGGAAATTTTGTCTGAAAAGAAGGTGCTTTTATTATCTCAACTTGCAGGTAGAAAATTAGATAAGATTTCCTAAGTCAGATCCTGCTCAAATGATGTCAGGGAGAAGACAAATGAGAGAAGAAGTGAAAGACTAACATGCCTAGTCCAAAGCAACAGTTCTGGCTAACTCTACTCTGAGTAGAGAGATGAACAACATAAACTTAAAATAAAATAAGATTTAAAAAAAGAATCAGAGTGCCCTTTTAGTCCTAGAAACAAAGATAACAACCCCTTCCAGATCTAATAAAGATCTAACATCCCGCATCTGTGTTTCATTAATTTTTATGTCTCTAGGAATGTGAATTACTATAAGGTGGTCAAGCTCCCTTTAGTTACTTGTTTCTATGTATAGAATAAAACACTGAAGCATTCTTATTAAACACATGACACTACTCTCAATGGATTTATTAAAAAGACCCCCAGAGAAGAGAGTTATAAAATCTGATCAAGTCAGCAGTTCCAGCTGTGTAATTGATATCCATTATTTTCTATTGACTGCTGTGCAGAACTTCAATTTCTGTAGCATAAACAGAATCCCCATTTCTTCTGCAAGGAGACTGCCATGGGGTACAGCTAAAAATAAGATTCATCAGCAAAATCATTTCATAAATTCCCTGAGACTTTCGGGAAAGCTCCTCAGAGAATGATTTCCTATAAATGTATTTCTTCTCTATAAATCACTTTTATATTTCTGGTCACTACATTTCTTCTATATGACTCTTTTCTATGTGTAACATATAACATAGAGTACAATCTCCTCAATTGGGGGGACAAACACCTAAGAACAAACAGACATGTTGGAAAGTATCCAAGTCTCTATTTTTTCCTTCTGTCCTTCACAGATTCCTAAATGTAAGAAGATACTATTCTCTGCCAAAAACAAAACTATACAAATATATTATGCTTTATAATTATTGCTGTTTCCATGATTCCAAAAATAGCTTCATATTTTATCTTGGGGGAGAGGAAGGATTAAATATACCCCTGATAGGATTTGTAAATTCCATAGATGAGTTGTAGAAAACAAAACATGGGTGATTTGTAAGTATTAGAAAAACACCTTCTAGTAAGATCTACCTTTTCTGATGTTGATCCATTTTCAAAGATACAAAGATACCAACAAAAGTCACCAAAATTAGCTAAACCCAGATATGACCTATAACCCTAGGAGTCCTTATATTTCTATTTCTGATAGTTTTATTTGAAAGAATGGAAGGTATTTGGGCTTTCTATTCAACTTCTTTGTGCTTTTATTCTTCTGCAGCCATTCGCCTACTATAATTTTCATTTCCTTGGTGGAATGTAAGTGAAAATACTTCTGTCAACTTTTTGGAGGAAAAACAATGTGAAGTCAACACAGAGAAGGATTTAAGTGAAGATATTTCTCAAATCTTTTGTCAGTAAACCCTGATGCTGCTCATAATCACTATTTCTCCTGGAGCAGAAACTAGTCCACAGTGATTTCCTTAGCTAAATATCCTCAACAGCATTGCCCTTTGGGAGTGTAGATAGTTGCTGCCAAGTAGAAGTGATGAGCTCCTAGGCATGTTAATGTATTTTGTTTGTTTCTCCTAAAGGTGTTAGAGGTACTTAGAGAAAGCCCTTTGGATGCCAGTCAGAGAATTCACAAAGCCTTGCCCCAAGGTAAAATGGAAAATGCCAACATTTGCCTATGTTTTTGACACTTTTTCACTTTGTGTTCTCTTTCTCTCCTTTAGGTTCTTTGATGCTCAATCAACGTCTCTTTGCTCAGAGAACTGGGATCTTATCTACGCATCTCAATGTGGTGCATTGTGTCTTCTGCCACTCAACACCTTCTCACAAGTCCCACCACACATTCCCCACCCACTCTCTCCACACCACATCCTCCTCCGCCACATGCCCCCACCAGACTCCCTCCTCACATCCTCCCCTTCCTACATTCCCCCCCCAATATACCCCTGCTCCTCTCACACACACATCTGTCCCACTGCCCTACGTCCAGTACATGGCTTAATAAAGCCCTTGATACAGTATATAGTTTCCAGTAGGTCCTTCATAAATGTTACTAACATCTTTTCTCCCTCCTTTTCTCTTCCCACTGCTCCAGGGATCTTTGGGTCCCCAAAAAAGATTCCCTAACGATGGTAATGGCCAGAACAAAAGAAAGTTACCCAAAGATTACATTTCAGCCACAGAGAAACCTGGATGGGTAAAGAGGTGAAGAAGAAGGATATTTTAAAGTCACAAATTTGTGACTTTAAAAACTAAAACGTTTGCATTTCTTTTATTGGATTATGAAAAATTATAAACACTTTTGATTTTGCTTTATTATTGTGACAACTCAAGAATCTTGAGAGTCTGACACAGAGTCACGCAGAATGTCCATTTGTGTCCCTAGTAGTGAGCCAGTCTCTTCTCTGAGCTGCTTTTTCCCAGAATGAGACTAGCAGAAGAGTGTTTTTATATAGGACACATGTTTTCCATTTACTCCTCACACTGTGCAGTTGTCCCCAGGAAGTATTTTATATGTATTTTCACATAATCTTCTTCCCTGATAGGACTCCAGCTTTTCAGCAAAAGAGCCACTCTCGAGGTCTGCTAAGAGGTACAAATGATCCTCTTTGCTCTGAGTAAAACAAAGTCGTGTGAGTCCCCACTTCACTTAACTGCTCTTACAGGGTTTCCAAAGCTCTTGTGATGGGGTAAAGAGAAGACAGAAGCAGAAGGAGGTCTTTCTCTGCTGCTACTAGCTGTAGTCCGAAGAAAACATACAAGATTCAGCCACTGCAAATCACTTATGGAAGTCCCTTCTCTTATGTGAGGCTCTGGAAAGGGAGCAAAGATAACCTGAGTTAGTTAAATTCCAAGTCAAATTCTAGAAGGTTAGAAGAAAACAGCAAGGGTGACTCTGGCTCTTGTTTTTGTCTTAATTGTCTTTATTAGATAGGATTTCAATGGCCTGGACCTAAGAGTAATTGCTGACTACAGTAGCTTACACAAACTGGGATTCATTTGTCTCTCCTAACAAAAAAGTTCTAAAACAAGTAGCTCAAACAGTTTCGGTTTACCTATTCAGTGATGCTGTTAGGGACCAATGCGCCAACTCTCTTTTAATGTCTTATTTCATTTTAAGAAAATGGCCTTTTGTCATCACATTCTTCCCTTCACAGATAATAGATGTCTGTTGCTCTTCAAACGTTGTAACCACATTCAAGGCAGGGAGAAGAGAAGGGGGGAAACCTAGCCACATTTGACAATTTTTACCAGAAAAAAAAAAAATCCAGAACATTTCTTTTTTCATTTCATTAGTCAGAACAGCGTTTCATGCTCACTCCTCACTGCAGAGTCAGACATGTGTTGGTGTTCCCAACCTTTATCACATAAGCGGGCAAAGGAGTGACAGTCACCATACCACAGAATTGTGATCTAATTTTGTGATCTTGATCCTCAGTCCTGATTTTCGTTTCTCATTTCAGACAACACATGGAAATGCTGCCCAGTGCCTCAGCACTCTTAATCCTGAACTGTACTCAGACTCCACCAAACCACACAATAGCATATCTTCTGAAAGGACCTGGACCCTTCTACTGACATGCCAAACCATTTGGGTTAAAATAAATGGTTGCATGGAGATAAAATTTAAAACTTGCTTTGGTGAGTGCATAGAAACTATAGGTTATCTACTGCATTACAGGGACTCATACAGAAAGGAGGAATTTATTTCAGTGAGTGTTACTATTTCTTCCACCTGCAAATAATCAATTATCCACGGACAGACTACAAGAAAAATAAGTAACAATTTGCCAATAAAGTGATGAATCTCATTTACTGCTTGGTTCTATCTACTCATGAATTCTGTCTCCTGTAGTCACTCAGTTTCTGAGTGCTTTTCAGATTATGTTTATCTTTCATTGTTCCTTCAACATCATCACTATGACCTAAGAAAGAGGGGTCCTGCTCCCCCTCACCTGTGATTGTGGATGCCTGCCCAAGGAAGAAGTCAATTCCTTTAGGAAATGAGTTCCTGACAATTATTTGAAGGTAATTATTCAATTTTGTGGCATTTTGCTCTTCTCTAATAAGCACACAAAGTGCTTTTATTAGCCAGCTTTTCCAGTCTTGAGCTATTTAGGAGACGTTTTATGGCAAAGTCATTATTACAAAGAACTAGAACACAAGTGAAATTTATGCTTCTGTTTCAAGGTGGCTCAAAGGTGATTTCCCTTAAATGTATTATACACTGCTTATCTAAAATTAATCATAACTCAAGGTCACAGATGAAAAACCCTCTGTTTCCACAGTCCTGAATCTTCTAACAACCCAAACTAGTAAGGTTTATACTTTATTTGTAGACCTCTTATAAGCTCACTGTGGCCTTCATGTTATGAAGCAGCCCCTAAATAATTTATAAGTAAGTTCCCAGATAGCTTGTGATAGGGGCAGCCAGCTGGTAATAACGTGCTATTACTGCCTTTCTCAACCATGGTACTGAGGCATCCATTGAGTATTATCAGTATTATGAATTAACTTATCTCCTGTTACTTTAGAATAGTACTCATTGTGTGCCATCCTTGGGAGATTTGAGTAAATATTCACACATATCATTTTTTCCTTTCTGTAGTTTAGATGAAGACTCTAAGTTGGGAAAAGCTATCTAGGAGTCAGTTGCTGGCCAACCTCCAACCAACTCTGTGATTTGAGGCAAATTGTTTAATTTGGAAGCCTTAGTCTCCTATCCAGAACACAAATGGATTGCTTAGCTTAATTCTAAGGTAGCTTCTATCTATGATAGAGAATCATTTCTATATAAGGTTGTTCTAAGAAAGTTTGAGATCTTAGAGAAACAAATTGAATATTGTTTAGTCGCTTGTCCTCTTTGCATCTCACCAAAAAAAAAGTGGGTAGAAATTTAAGAAAAACATTTTCTTTGTAACTTCTCTTTTTCCATCCTGCGTTCAACATAGCTGCTATCTTACCCTCATTTCTTCTTTAAAATTATAAATGCTGAGAATACCACATCCTTCATTCAGTTAAAAACTTTGTTCTTTAGAAGTTGTCAAAGGGTTAAGCCCTGTAATGCTCACTAGACTGAGATGAAATTCAGTACCTCTCCTCTACCTTCACTACTTACCTGTTTCTCTCCTTAGGTCTGTCTCTCCCTCTATTCATCCAAATTTGGAAATATGGAGCTCTCAGTCCCCTAGGGCACCTCTAATATGCAAATATATGCATAGGTACATGAGATTGTCAGAAGCTACAGAAATTGGCAAATCTCTCTCTGTTTGTCTTTTAACTAAAGCTACTGCATTAAACTCCAGACCTGAAATAAAAAGGAAAGAAACAAATGGGAAAGAAAAGAGCATCTGATGTCAAAATAACATCTTTTGATCAATTATCTGCATATCGCCTCCCTGTTTCTTATATTTCCTTCATGCTTCCAAGTTAGAAATTGGTTAATAAAATGTGAAAATAGTGAGAAACATGATTATAAGCAACTCTTCTATTGATTTCTGTGCTGTTCTGAATTAGTTCTTGTTCTTTGATAAATGCAGATACATGAAGAGGAAGGAAAGAGGCTTGAGAAAATCAGGTGCATCCAGAAGCTAACAACACAGCCTGATTTCTTGCATTACTAGAAATAAGATCTTCTCCCTACTACACTCAGCTGAGTGTAGTAGGGAGAAGATCTTAAATGTCCACAAAATTTTCACTATCCATTGTAGAGATAAACTCTTAGGAATGATGTAGGAGTGTGAAAAACTGTTTTGAGAAAGATTCTAAAATACCATGGTTGATTATTGATGTCTGCTATGGCTCTGGTTAAGAGAGGAATGCCATGAGTATTTTCTGGCCTTGTATACTTTCTCATTCACTGCCCTCAAATAAATTAGGCTTAGCCTACAAAGCAGAGCTAATCAATTCCTGATACAGCACAATCTTCCTTTTATGCAACTGATTCAGATTTTGCATTCTGAATTTTAAAAATTACTCACTATATCAATAGACATTTGAATAAATGTATATTCTATTAGCCAAAATGATTGTGTCACAAAACCAAACTGGGTTCATTTGCCAGTACCATGGAAAGTCAAACACTGAAGCACAGGGTTTTGGAGTGAGAACGTTTTACTGTGAGTCAGCTGGCAAGGAGATAGGAAGAAAGTACACAAATCTGTTTCTGGGCTGGGGGCTTGGTTGGGTTTTATAAGCATAGGTAATGAGACTTGATCTAATTGGATCTTGCAATGAGATGATGCTTTGAGACAGGATCTGATTGGATCTTGCCATGGGGATTATACTAGGACTCAATCTGATTGGATCCTAGATCCTGTTTACATGGTGTCAGTTTCTTAATTCAGTCCCCACTTCTCAGACTGAGCATTTAGGTTCCTGCTCATGGTTGCACTCTTGTTTCATCTGTGCATGCTCAGGTTAAGGGATCTTCAACCTAGTAGTTGATGGCAACTAAAAAACAGTTCACAACTTTGTCACTTAAAAGTGGAATCAGATTGGTCTGCTGTGATGAGAGTTGGACAAATGACTTTTTATTTTCCTTTTAGCCTTAGAGTCTATGATTCAATGAAACATTGATTTCTTTATTAGTAACTCCTTTTATCTGTCTCCCTCATTTTTATCTTAACACATTCTGAGGTGTATGGATGTAAACATTACCTGTTCATAAGATTAACAGTTGATTTCTCATCATAAAGGACAGATAAGGGATATTTAAAGTGCTAAAAGAACAACAAAACATAAGAAACAAAACCCTCAATCAATAACTCTATATATCCAAGAAAACTGTCCTACAAAAAAGGAAGGAGGATTTAAAACCTTACCAGATAAATAAAAGTTAACCAGGTGCAACTGCTCATGCCTGTAATCCCAGCACTTTGGGAGCTGAAGTGAGAGGATTGCCTGAGCCCAGGGGTTCAAGACCAGCCTGGGCAACTTGGCAAGACCTCATCTCTACAATCTCTACAATAAATCAAAAAATTAGCTGAGTGTGGTGGCATGCACCTGTGGTTCCAGTTACTTGGAAGGTTAAGGCGTAAGGATCACCTGAGCCCAGCAGATGGAGGCTGCAGTGGCCATGAGCGTGCCACTGCACCCAGCCTGGGTGACAGAGTGAGACTCTGACTCAAAATAAATAAGTAGATAGATAGATAGATGATAGATAGATATAGATAGATAGGTAGATAGTAGATAGATAGATAAAAGCTGAGCATTTTGTGGCTGGTAGATCTACCCTACAAAAAACTGAAGGACTCTTCTTAGAGTTCTTTAGCCGAAATGCAGGACACTAGATAGTAACTCGAGAAATAAACAATATTGGTGAAGGTAACTACCTAGTTTGCCAAAAATTTTAAAATAATGGAGAAATAAAACTACCTGAAAGTAGTTTTCCTGTGAAGTGTAGATTATTAACTTGTTTTTAAAATGTTGGCAAATTTTTGAATAGAAATTTCTGTAATTTTAAGAGAAAATAAATAAATGTTCTAACATTTAAAATAACACTTTTTAGCCAGGAGTGGTAACATGCACCTGTAGTTGCAGCTACTCGGAAGGCTGAGGTGGAAGGATCGCAGGAGCCCAGCAGGTTGAGGCTGCGGTGACTTGGGAGCAGCCACTGCATTCCAGTCTGGGTAACAGAGTCAGACTCTAACTCAAAATAAAATAAAATAAAATAATACTTTGTATCAAAGATATTAATATCTTGGAGACACAGTTAATAAGGGAACATTGTGTCAGATATAGAAAGAGCTCATATTTCATCACATTATTTACCACTTCATTTGTTTAAAATACTAAAATAAATGAATCCTGAGTCTGCGTTTCTTTAAAAATGTAGTTTTCTGTGACTGTGCCCTTGTACGTTTTTTGCTGTTTCTTAAGCAAAAGCAAAAAATGCAGTGACTCTGCAGAGGGCAGTAGAGAGTACACACCATCGACCAAATGCCCTTAACCAACTGCCGTCAACTAAGATCTCTTTGTTCAGGTCAGGTAATGAGGGAGAGAAAGAGCCCAGGACTTGTAGAACTATTCTTACTCTGAACCCTTAGGAATAGACACAACGACTAAATTATTGATAACGACCTCTTTTGTGTTATGCAAATAGTTAAGATATGATAAAATGTCAATAAGTCAATCTGTCAATCTACAAACATTTTCTGAGTCCACATACACAAAGACTAAGCTCAATACTGTGGTGAAAACAAAGAGATAACAGACAAGGATCCAACTCCTAAGAAATTTGTACTTTGGCTAAGGAGAGCCCATAACTAGCAAAACAAAGCCAACATCCAAATCCTGAGTAAATATTCTATAGTATAATACTAAAATCCCCATGTTTATTATGTGCAGAAAAGGAGTAAACTGTTCTTTAAGGATCAATATTGCCTGGGTTTGGAGTTCAGAATCTCTGGAGTTTCAATCATGTACCTACCATTTACTAGCTGTCTGACTTGAGTATTTAATTTCTTTGTACCTCATCTTCCGTGGTTAAAATGGGGCTAGCAGCACCTTCTATACTGAATTGTTTTTAAGAGAAAGCAGATTGTGTATGTATATTAGTCAGGTGTTATTGAAATGATGCTGCATGACAAACAACTCTCAAACATTATTTCCTGCTCACGTTCTTGAATGGGCGCTGACTCAACTCTACTGGGTTGGCTTTTGTTCAGATAGGCTTTATGTGTTTGTCATTCTGGATCCAGGCTGAAGGACAGCAATTATTGGAATCTGTCCATCTCATGTGGATGACAGGACTACAAAAGGACAAGAATAAATAAGTAGTGTCTTTTCAAACCTCCTCTCAGAACTGATACCATTACATTGGTCAAAGCTTAGTTATATAACGAAGCCCAAAGTCAATGAGGTTGGGAAGTATAAACTGTCCCTGGGAAACGATGGCGAGACTGGAGAGAGAATAAAGTCTTATGAACAAATATGTAACAGTGT
The DNA here is from genome assembly GCA_027257055.1 of Cephalopachus bancanus. Classification (NCBI taxonomy): domain Eukaryota; kingdom Metazoa; phylum Chordata; class Mammalia; order Primates; family Tarsiidae; genus Cephalopachus; species Cephalopachus bancanus. The sequence goes on along the minus strand of JAPVLO010000203.1, from coordinate 943,807 downwards.
AATATAGTTACAAGTATTTCCTATCATTAGTGTTACCAAAATTCTATTATTCTTTATTTCCTCACCAATCTCTTTGCTCAGCTTCAATAACAATCTTATAACCAACTACTGTAAAACAAGGATGAACCACTATAGAGAGCCATGTATAAACATTTGCTTGGGTGTATTTCTCCAAGGAGTGCAGGTTCCTCCCAGAAGCAGAGTTTCCCTTTCTATTTCACAGGTATCTTATACAAAATCATTTTCCATCATTTCCTCTTTTAAGCTTTCTTTAATGATAAAGGTTGAAAAACATCTTTTATCCTTTTTTGCATCAGCATTGTTCAATAGAAATATAATGTTGTCCACTAGGTGACATAACATTTTCTAGTAGACACATTTAAAAAGTATACAAAAATTTTCAACAAAGTTATTCAAAATATTTTCAACATAAAATCAGCGTAAAACAATTTTATTCATTAATGAGGCATTTAACATTTTTTTGCCACACCTAGATCTTCAAAAACCAGTGTATGTATTATGCCATAGTAATTTAAATTACCCACATTTCAAAGGTTCAGTAGCCAGTAAAGAGTGAAACTGTACACTGTACTTTTCCTTTGTTATTTATTATTATTGTTGTTATTTATTATTTGTCGTTTATTATTTTCTGGTTGACTTTCTTATTTCTGTTAGAGTGAATGCATTTACTTTTGTCTAGCCCACAATGCTTGCTTGGATGTTGATTTTACTGTAGGTTTAGCCAGGCATTAAAAACAAAAACCAGGCAACCCCTTTGGGTCCCCTCTCACTGTGGGAGCTTTTCTGTCCTCTCAATAAATCCTACTTTCTTTCTTTTTTTTTGAGTTGGAGTCTCACTCAGTCACCAGACCGGAGTGCAGTGGCCGCTCCCGGCCACTGCAGCCTCGACCTGCTGGGCTCCGGCTATCCTTCCGCCTCAGCCTTCCAAGTAGCTGGAACTACAGGAGTGCGAGTGCGCTACAAATTCTACTTTCTAAAACAAAGCAAAACAAAAAAGCAAACAAACAAGCAAGCAAAAAAACACCATTTCAACTAAGAGCTAAAAATAAAAACACCAAGGCACAAATTAAATAATTTACAGACTAAACCAAAAGTGTTTCCTAAAGATGTATAATCCTATTTTGGACTTCCTGAGATCATTCTAGATGAGATTTAGAAGATAGAGTATTTTAGACTGTAACACATACTCAAATGATTTTTTTAAGTCATTAATTCGACCAACCTATGAAGTCAAAAGTTCTCTGTATCACAAGGTAGCTAAGGTTTATTGAAGCAATTCAGCACAACTTATTTTTTTATAGAGACTACTTAACTGAAATGACTGGTAGGATGTTATGTGCCCATAAATAAACCCATAAGAAGCAACAGTGCATGTAAGGTAGTAAGTTGTGGGAATAATCAATGCACTTACCTGGTAAGATTGGATACAAAATAAATAGAGCATCGCATGACCTGTAGGGTAGAATGTATTAGGTATCAATGACAAATGGTTCTCTATAGCCATTCGAGGTACTGATGGTAAGAATCTTAAAGTTTTTCTTTCCATACTAAGCTACCTCTAAATGTTTTGTGAAAGGCTGGTTAATTATGCATGAGTGAGAAATGTGTTACAAGTCTATCTCATGTGTGAGACACAATAATTTAATATGAGATAGTTGGGGATAATGTTAAGACTTTAAAAAAAAACGCATTATAAATCTGTTCATAAACCAAAAGAGCATCCCAATCTTAGGCCAATCTTAGGATCTATGGGAGCATAAAATGTAGACACACAGCTTCCCACAGATACATATGAAGTTCCTCCTAGTGAAAAGGCTTTAGTAGAGCACACTGGCTTTGTTCAGGCATTGGGAACTTCAAAACTAGTTCTTCCATTTCCTATCTATGGATCCCTGAAAAATCAAGTTAAGCTAGGTCTGAGGGTTTTTGTTTGTTTGCTTAATTTCTAAAATTGGTATAAAAGTAATAAGTCCTTCATAGGCATGTAGTAATCACTCAATATGTATTAACTTCAGCTTGGCATGTAGTAATCACTCAATATATGTTAACTATTGTCAATGATTTAAGGAAAAAGGATACGTCTTCAGCAACATTTGAAAAGTCAGCAAAATTTCATTTGTACCTAGAAAAAAGAATAAAATACCTACTCAGTGGACAGCTGTACAATATGCCTGAACACATATAACTTTCTCCATGCCCTATGCTGCCTTGATTCCTAAAACTTCTTAAACAGATCCATGAATAAATAAGGACCTTATAAGCACATTTCAATCAACTCTTTAAAAATTTGCAATTAAGCATTATTATTTATCTCCTGTCTCTTGATTTAGAAATTAAAAGAAGTAGGAAAAACACATGGCTATAGAAAAGTATAGTCCTCCTTCATTGGTGTTCATCTCAGTGCCTCACCTATGGTATTGACTTCTGGCTTTTATATCTTAGAATTGTTTCTTAATTATGCTAGAGTCATTATTTTGTTGGAATATATAAGTTATGCAGAAGAGACAAATGATGATTGTATCATTTATACACCCAAATCAGAAAAAAACTAAGAAAGTCTCATAAAGTAATTAACTACTTTGTCCTACATGAATTGAATTAACAATTTATTTCCCAGCATATACAGTCTAGTTGTTTCTATTTACAGCCTGATATTTTTTTCTCAGACTGCTTTGTAGTAAAGGATAATTAGAGACATTTACACTTATCTTGTCAGCAGGGACATTGCTTTTGCAGCTAAGGAGTTATTCCAATCCAGTATGATTTATATTTGCGTAATATCCTGGTACAATACCAAAAATCACTTTGCTGAAAAACAGAGGAAGGTATTAAAATTGAGGTTTATAGAAAGGAAAGTGAGCTTATGAATAATCAATATTAAAAAAAAAAATGGCCAGGCTCGGTGGCTCAGCGTGTAATACCAGCACTTTGGGAGGCCAAGGCGAATAGATTACCTGAGCCTGTGGGTTTGAGACCAGCCTGGGCAACTTGGCGAGACCTCGTCTCTTAAATAAATAAAAAATTAGCAGAGTGTGATAGCGTGTACCCATAGTTCTGGCTACTTGGAAAGCTAAGGCAGACGAATTACTGGAGCCTAGCAGGTTGACACTGGGGTGGCTGTGAGTGTGCCACTGCACTCCAGCCTGGGCAGCAGAGTGAGACTCCAACTCAAAAAAACAAACAAACAAACAAACAAAAACAGCTTATTCTATCAGTTTGCTCAAACAAAATCAAGGCTTTTTTGTTTCTTAGAAGTGGTTAACACATAATGAAGGCAACTCTGTCAGATATGTGCTGTGTCACATTATTCAGACACACAACTGGCTTCTTAAATCGGTGTTCTACTTTTTACCTGGTTGGGTGTAATGCCAAGGAGAAACAGGATTTTAAAATTCAATTTTGCTCTCTCTGCCTCCTGTGAATCAAGAGTCAACCAAACAAGTCATAAACTGTCATTTTTACAAAGGAAGGACAAACTTCTACAGGAAAATAAAATCAAATTTATGGCCATTATTCACTTATATTATAATTTTTGAACACCTCTATATCCAGCTTAAAATCACATTAATGAACTTTGTGATTCAATTATAATCATTTGGGTATAATGATTATATAACCATTATAGTGTCAGTTAGAACCATATAATGTCAGTTAGAACTGACATTAGCCTTACAACTTAAAAAGCATTTCTTTTTTTTTTTTTTTGAGTTGGAGTCTCACTTGGTCACCCAGACTGGAGTGCAGTGGCCGATCCCGGCCACCGCAGCCTCGACCTGCTGGGCTCTTGTGATCCTTCCACCTCAGCCTTTCAAGTAGCTGGAACTACAGGCGCATGCTACCACGCCCAGCTAATTTATTTTTTTTTATTTATTGTAGAGATGAGGTCTCACCAAGTTGCCCAGGCGGGTCTCGAACCCGTGGGCTCAGGCAATCCACTCACCTCAGCCTCCCAAAGGCGCGGGATTACAGGCTGAGCCACCGAGCCTGGCTTTAAAAAGCATTTCAAGTCACACTATTTTGCTCCCATCTTAAGAATTCAGATGCAACCTGAGAATACATAAAGTGACCAATCATCCCAGTTTTCCCAGAACTGAGGGGCTGGGTCCCCAAGAGGCAAGACTTTCAATGCTGAAACAAGGGCAAACTGGGATGATTGGCACACCATAACATGAAACTGGAAAAGCATCTTAAGTTACCCAGTATTTATTATGAAAACCTTCAAAGTGAAGAAAGCCTGAGTCATTCATTCATTATGTGTTTATATAGTTCCATTTTATTGAGTACCTTTTAGGAATCAGTTATTAATCTGAACACCAAAGACATAGATATATACATAGGAAGGTGGAAAAATAAGCAAACAGAGAATTCATAATAGACATATATTCAAGGTGCTATGGGACACAAAGGAGTATAATAAAAATATAACTGGGTGCATTTTTCTATACCTGTTTTCTAAGTTTGAGTTTTGATACTTATACCTATTAAAATAAAGTTTTATATATTTTAAATATATAAGTAAACTAAAATTCCAGCAACTTAAAAAAATATTTTGTAGGCTGGACTCGGTGGCTCAGCCTATAATCCCAGCACTTTGGGAGGCCGAGGTGAGAGGATTACCCGAGCCCACGGGTTTGAGACCCGCCTAGGCAACTTGGTAAGACCTCGTCTCTATAATAAATCAAAAACTAGCCGGGCGTGATAGCGCATGCCTGTAGTTCTGGCTACTTGGAAGGCTGAGGCGGAAGGATCGCTGAAGCCCAGCAGGTTGAGGCTGCAGTGGCCGGGAGCGTGCAACTGCACTCCAGTCAGGGTGACAGAGTGAGACACCAACTAAAAAAACAAAAATTTGCCTTCATAATAATAAATTTATCCATTAAGTCATACAGGAAAAATTTTAAAATCTCTGAAGTAATTCAATTTTAAGGTCTTTATATAATTGATTTTATTTCATAAGCCATTTAAAAGTCTATGAATTTGACAGCATTTTGACTAGCATTACATGCAGATAAAAGGGTCAATTCACTGTGTATATCTTCGTGGTGAATTTTATGTGATTCCAACCTAACAAAAGAACTTAAAAGCATATGAAACAAAAATTGATAAGATTAAAAGAAAAATATAGACAAATTCACAATTACAGAGAATTCAACTCCCCTTTCTCAATAACTAATGTAAAAAGTAGAAAAAAAATCAGTAATAACAGAGAAGACCTGAACAACACTATCAGCAAACCTAAGCGATATTATTGATAAACCAGACCACATCCATCCAACAAGAGGAGAACATATATTCTTTTCGATGTGCATGGAAAATTCACTAAGGCAGGCAATATCTGGGGCCTTAAAACAATCCTTGATAAATTTGAAAGAACTGAAAGCATACAAAATATGTTCTCTGAGCACAAGAGAATCAAACTAGAAATCAATATCAGAAAGATATCTGGAAAATCTTCAAATATTTAAAATAAAACAACACATTTTAAAATAATGTATGTTAGAGAGGAACTCACAAGTAACATTGGAAAATATTTTGAATAGACTATAAATGAAAGCAAAGTATTATCTTCAAAATTTGTGGGATATAGCTAAAGCAATACAGAGAGGGAAACTTACAGCTTTAAATGTTTGTATCAAAAATCAAGGAAGTTTTTAAATCAATTATTAAGGTACCTACCATAAGAAACTGAGAGGTGGAAAAGACAAGAAGCAGCAAATTAAGCACAAAGCAAACAGAAAAAAAGGAAATAAAGATAAGAGCATACATCAATAAAATTGAAAACAGAAAAACAATAGAGGGAATCAATGAAAACCAAAAGTTGGAACCTTGAAAAAAATAGTGCAATTGATAAACATTTAGCTACACAGATTTTTTAAAAGGGAATGGGGGAAGAAGGTCTTCTGGTTTCTGGTACAGCACATTTAGAAATTGTCATTGTATCCTAACAATAAGTAAAAAGTTGAACAAACTGAAAAAGCAACTCTTTGTAGATCTGAAAAAAAGTGACATCAAGGGCAAACTGCTGCCCCCAAAACTGGAGAGATAGGCAGATGAATACAGAGAATCATGACTTCCTGGAACAGAAACCCACCAGTAGAAATCTCCATGGGAATCAGTGCCAGGGTAGAAAACCTGAACTATAATTGACAAATTACTGGAGGCTCAACATGGACAACTCTGGGAATTAAAAACTCCAGGGATACTTAGTCTTAGAACAGCCTCCACACTCTCGTGAGTTTTACCTTTAGGAGCTTGGCCTGTTCTCACAACGAACAGCATAGAAAAATTCCCTTAGGCTTTCTTCATAGAGAGAAGAGGTACCATATTGGAATACCCTAGAGAATTCTGATTTTCCTAACAAGGTCTGCCCTCAGGAGAATATTTTACTAGAGCCTGCTGGGGTTTGATCAGAACATAATTGAGTGGAGGAAGGGAAATAGTCAACTCCATACTAGTCTAATCATCCTGTCCTACCCAAAAGGGTGGGAGCAAAAACCCATAGCACGTGTGAAGTTCACAGAACAGAGGCACAGTTTCTCACAGAGTGAGAACCAATCACAGGGCTATAGAATACTCACCCTCCCCCACACCTTACACCTACATTATGAAAGGCCTATTTACAGAAGTTTCCTTTAATTAGTACTCTCAAAAAAAGTAAAAAATCATACTAAAAGGTAATAAAACACAGCTTGAAGAGGAAAAGCAAGCTTCAGAAGTAGGCTCTGATATGACAGAGATTCTGGAATAATCAGATAAAGAATTTAAAACATCTACAATTACTGTGCTAAGGGCACTAGTGAATAAAGTAGACTGAATGCAAGAAGTAATGGGCAGTGCAAACAGAGAGATGTAAATTCAAAGAAAGAACCAAAAAGAAATGCTAAAGATAAAAAACACTGAAACAGAAATGCAGAATGTTTTTGATAAGCTTATTTGTAGACTAAACATGGCTGAGAAAAGAATCTTTAAGCTTTGAGATATTTCAATAGAAACCACAAGAACTGAAAAGCAAAGAGAACAAAGACTGACAAACAGGACGGAATATTGAAGAATTCAATGAAGAATGTGGGGCAACTACAAAAGGTGTAAATTCATTTATGGGAATATCAGAAGGAGAAGAAAGAGATAATGGATCAAAAGAAATGTTTAAAACAATATTGACTGAGAATTTCTCTCAAATTAATGTTGATCTCAAATGTCAGTCTCTCAAACCATAGACTCAGGAAGCTTAGAATAAACTTTTTTTTAGTTTAGGATAAGCTAAAAAAAAAAAAAAAATCCTTACGCCTAAGCATATCATATTCAAACTATAGAAAACCAAAGGTTTCAAAAACCTTAAAAGAAGCCAGAGGAATAAAGCACCTTACCTATAGTGAAGCCAAGATAAGAATTATATTAAACATCTCCTCAGAAACCATGCAAGCTAGAAGAGAGTGGAATGAAATATTTAATTAATATTTAATTTGAGAGGAAAAAACCCCTAAAGTTCTATGACCTGCAAAATTATCTTTCAAACATAAAAAAGAAATAAAGACTTTCTCAAACAAACAAAAATTTCAGAAACTTTTTTGCCAGTAGACCTATCTTATAATAAATATGAAAAGATGTTCTTGAGAGAAGAAAAATGATATGGGTCAGAAACTCAGATCTACATAAAGAAAGGAAGAACATTAAAGAAAGAAAAAGTTAAGGTAGAATAAAAACTTTTTTTTTCTTATTCTTAATATATCTAACATATAATAGCATACTAAAAAATAATGACAACAATGTATTCAATTACATATGCTCATATATATAGATATACTTGTGTATATGTTTAAACAAATGCTAAAATAGTATAAGGGACAGGAGGGAGAATTACAATTATTAAATTATTATAAAGTACTCATATTACCTTTGAAATTGTATATTATTATTTAAAATTGGATTTGGATTTGTTATAAATGTATATTGGAAATTTTAGGGCAATCACTAAAAAAGACTTTCTTAAAAAAGAAGAAATATAACTGCAATTAAAAGAAAGAAAATGGAATCTTATAAGAACATATAAAATACTCAACTGAAAATCAAAAAAAGCAGAAAAAGAGTGAGTAGAAGTCAAAAATAAACACGAAGAACAAGGGCAATATGATAGAGAACATAGAAAACAGTAGAAAATATGGTAGATGTTAATCTAACTATATCAAGAATCTTGAGTCCCAGTGGTCTAAATGTACAAATTGAAAGACAGAGATTAGCCGGGCTCGGTGTGGCTCAGCCTGTAATCCCGTGCCTTTGGGAGGCTGAGGTGAGTGGATTGCCTGAGCCGGCGAGTTCGAGACCCGCCTGGGCAGTGAGACCTCATCTTTATAATAAATCAAAAAATCAGCCGCGCGTGGTAGCGCATGCCTGTAATTCCGGCTACTCGGAAGGCTGAGGCGGAAGGATCGCTGGAGCCCAGCAGGTCGAGGCTGCGGTGGCCGGGAGCGGCCACTGCACTCCAGTCTGGGCGACAGAGTGAGACTCCAACTCAAAAAAAAAAGTTAAAAAAAAAAAAGAAAGACAGAGATTGTTAGAGCAAAATCAAAATACAACTATGTGTTGTTTACAAAAAACCCACCTTACACATGAAGACATATAGATTAAAAGTAACCAAATAAGCGGGGCTCGGTGACTCAGCCTGTAATCCCGCACTTTGGGAGGCTGAGGTGAGTGGATTACCTAAGCCCGCGGGTTCGAGACCTGCCTGGGGAACTTGGCGAGACCTCATCTCTACTATAAATCAAAAAATTAGCCGGGCGTGGTAGCACACACCTGTAGTTCCAGCTACTTGGAAGACTGAGGTGGAAGGATCGCCAGAGCCCACAGGTGGAGGCTGCGGTGACCAGGAGCGGCCACTGCACTCCAGTCTGGGTGACAGAATAAGACTCCAACTCAAAAAAAAAGTAACCAAATAAAGATAGTTATACCATGCTAACACTAATAAAAAGAAAGTGGGAGTAGTTATATTAAATTTAGGCAGAGTTGACTTCAAAGCAAGTAAAGTTATCAGGGACAAAGATATTGTGATAAAAATTCAATTTTTCCTAGAAAACATAGCAATCTTTAATGTGTGAGTCTAATGACACAGCATCAAAATACATGAGGCAAAAAACTGAAGAAAGTGCAATGAGAAATAGACAAATGCATTATTATTATGGGAAAAGCCAGAACTATAAAGAGAGTGAAAAGATCAGTGGTTTCCAGGTGTTAAGAGGAAGAGAGGGAGGGAGGGAGGGAGGGATGAATAGGCAGAGTACAGAGGATTTTTAGGGTAATGGAATTACTACTTACAATACTGTATTGGTGAATACATGTCACTATATTTTTGTCCATATAATCAATATGCACACTAATAGTAAACCCTAATGCAAATTATGATCTTTGAGTGATAACGATGTATCTATGTAGGTTCATTGATTGTAACAAACGTACCACTCCAGTGGAGGATATTGATAACTGGAAGAGGTATGCATGTGTGGGACAGGATGTATAGAAGATATCTTTGTACCTTTCTCCCAATTTTGCTGTGAACTTAAAACTACACTAAAATTAAAGTCTACTTAAAAAAGAAAAGGAGAAATTACCAATATCATTTAAAAAGGACATCACTGTAAATTATACAGACATGAAAAGTATATTGTGGGAATATAATAAACAACTATTTGCCAATACATTTGACACGTAGATGAAATAAAGAAATTCCTTGACTTCCTACCAAACATCTTTCAACAGCAACAAAAAAAACTTCAGGCCCAAATGGCTTAGCTGGCAATGTGGTAAAACATTTAAGAATATAATAATACCAGTTCTACAGATATGTTGGCATAAAAATATAAGAGAAGAAAGCACTTTTCTGATGCTAATATTACCCTGGTACCAAGATGAGACAAAGATATTCAAGGAAAGAAAACTACACACCTGCACTATGTAATACGGTAGCCAATAGCATGTGTGCTTATTCTGCACTTGAAATGTTTCTAGTTTGAATTAAGATGTGCTGTAAGTATAAAATAAACATTACATTTCAAATATTTAGTATAAAAAATACAAAATATTTCATTTAATTTTTAATTGATTATAAAATTATAAATATTGAGACTATTTAGATTAAATAAGTTACATGATTAAATTTAAATTTGGATACTCTGTAGTTTTTAATGTTGCTATAGTAAAATTTATAAATACAATTTGTGATTTTTGCTATATATCTATTTGACAGTGCTATAAAGAAATATTCCTCATAACTACTGATGCAAAATTTATTTTTAAAATAGCAGATTAAATTCAGAAATATATAAAAAGAATAACATAGCCTGATAAAGTGGGGTTTATCATAGAAATGCAAAATTGGGTCAGTATGTGAAAGTCAGTCAATTTATAATTCAATATATTAACTGACTAATGGAGGAAAAAAATATGATCATTTCAATCAAGGGAGAAAAAGCTTTTGACAAAATTGAACACCTATTCATGGTTTAAGGAACAAAACAAGGCATATAAAAATCTCTAACCAAAGTAGAAATTAAAGGGAACATTCTCAATCTTATAAGGGTATGTATAAAAAAAAAATCTACAAATATATTCCATAACTGGTAAAAGACTGAATACTTTCCGCTGTGATCACACATTAGGTAAGGATGCCATTGTGACCACTCCTTTCAACATATAATGGAAAAACCTAACCAATGTAACAAGGCAAGAAAAAGAAGTAAAACAAATATATGGTTGAAAGGTTGAAAAGGATAAATGAAATTATTCACAAATGACATAATTGTTTCTGTAGAAAGTCACAAGGACAAAGAATCTACAATATAACTGCTGGAACTAATAATTGAGTTTAGTAAAGCTGCAGGAGACAATGACAATGTACAAAAATTAATTGCATTTCTACATATTTGCAATAACCAATGAGAAATTGAAATTTTAAGCTATTATTTACAATAGCACCAAAATATGAGACAGGCATAAATCTAACAAAACATGTACAAGATTTGTTAAAAACCACACAGCATTGATAAAAGAAATACAAAAGGGTTGGGTGCAGTGGCTCACGCTGTAATTCAGACAATTGGGAGGCCAAGGTGGAAGGATGCTTGGGCACAGGTGCTCGAGCCCAGCCTAGGCAACATAGTGAGGCCTCATCTCTACAAAAATAGGAATAAAAAAAATTTAGCCAGGTGTGTTGGTGCAAGCCTGTAGTCCCAGCTACTTTGGAGGCTGAGGCAGAAGAATTGCCTGAGCCCAGGAGGTACAGGCTGCAGTGAGCTGTGATGGTACCACTGCCTGGGCAACAGAGTAAGATCCTGAGTCAAAAATACATGAATAAACAAATAGATAGATAGATAGATATAAAAAGACTAAATAAATGAAGAGCTATACTCTACTCACAGATCAGAAGACTAAATATTATTACTATGTCAATTATCCCTCAATTTACCTACAGCATCAGTACAATCCCAACAGGCTTCTATTCTGCAGAAATAAAAAACTGATGCTAAAATGGAAATGGAAATCCAGTGGAAATAGAATAACTAAAACAAAAAGAACAATGTGACAGAACTCACACTACTTGACTTACTTTAAAGCTACAGTTATTATATTAACACATATTTTTTTTTTTTGAGTTGGAGTCTCACTCTGTCACCCAGACTGGAGTGCAGTGGCCGCTTCCGGCCACCGCAGCCTCGACCTGCTGGACTCCGGCGATCCTTCCGCCTCAGCCTTCCGAGTAGCCGGAATTACAGGCATGCGCTACCATGCCCGGCTGGTTTTTTTTTATTTATTGTAGAGATGAGGTCTCGCTGCCCAGGCGGGTCTCGAACCCGCGGGCTCAGGCAATCCGCTCACCTCAGCCTCCCAAAGGCGCGGGATTACAGGCTGAGCCACCGAGCCCGGCTATATTAACACATATTACTGTCTAATGATATATACATAGATCAAAAGATAAGCATAGAAAATCTAGAAATATACTTACCTATAATATGAGCTAAATGTAAAAAATTTTAAACTAGAAAAAAAGAAACAAAGATTATTTGAAACCTTGAGTGGGGCAAATATTTCTTAGATAAAATGCAGAAAGCACAAACTACAAAAGAAAAAAAACAACAAATTGGACTTCATCAAAATTAACAACTGCTCTTTGAAAGATACTGTTAGGACAATTGAAAGACAGGATACAGACTCAGGGAAAATATTTTCAAGATATATATTTGATAAAGGACGAGTATCCAGAATATACATACAGAACTTTTACAACTCAGCAGTAAGAAAGCAAATAATTCAATAAAAATGGGCAAAAGATTTATACAGGCACTTCACCAAAAATGATGAGTGGATAAATAAACACGTAAAAAGATGCTGACCATCATTAGTCAATAGGGAAATGTAAATTATAATCACAATGAGTTGCAGCTAAATTCCTATTCTAATTGTTTCAATTAAAAAGAAAAAAAAACTGACAAAAAAATGTGCCTGCAAAGATGCAAGGGCAACTGGAACTCTCATATATTGCTAATGGGAATGCATAATTGATACAACCACTCTGGAAAACAATTTAGCAATTTCTTATAACGTTAAACATTTGCTTATCCTATAACCCAGCAATCTCATTCCTAGGTGTTTACTCAACAGAAATAGAAACATATTCAGTCGTCCCTCAGTACTCATGTAGAATTGGTTTCAGGACCCACTCCCTCCATATCAAAATCTGTAAGTGTTCAAGTTCTATCTATAACATGTGGTATATATAACCCACGCATATCCTCCTGCACACATTAAATCACCTCTAGATTATGTATAATACTTAATGCAAGTGTTATGAAAATAGCCATTATACTTTACTGCTTTTTATTTGTATTTTTAATTGTTGTATTATTTTTTAAATTTTAAAAAATATTTTCAATTTGCAGTTGGTCTAATCCATGGATTCAGAACCCAGAGAAAAGGAAGGCAACTGTATTTAAAGAGAAATTATTCTAGAGGTTGTATTGCCAAAATTGAAAAGAATCCAAATTTTTATTAACTAGAGGGTATATAAATAAGTTGTATCTCATCCACAAAATGAAATACTAATAAAAACATACCTTTTTACAAATAAACGACTAACAGTAATTCAACATGGTGAATCTCAAATGCACAATGCTATGTGAATAAGTCACATATATGCTTATTATTCTATTCATGTGACATTCTAGAAATATCAGAATAACGGTGACTTAAAAACATGTCATTGTTTGCTGGGGGCTGTGTCTAGAAGTAGGGGTTTAGCTACAATGGGCACAGGGGAAATTTAGGGAGTGATAGAAATGTCCTGTATCTTGATCGTGGTGGTTTTTATACAACTATGTGTTTAGAAAAATGTATAAAATTGTAGACTAAAAAAAGGTGAGTTTTACTGCTGTAAATTAAAATTGAATAAACCAATCTTTAAAAAGAAAAAAGAACATATATATGGAACACTTTTTTTCTTGCTTACAGTCTTCCAAGATGACCTTGTATTACATAACAGAATTTTCTTCAAATTTGTAAAAATTAAATACTACACTTTACTCTCACAAAAATACTGTCTTGGATGACATTGTAAAAAAAAAATCTTATAGAAATGAAGTTGCATATATTTCTATCCATAACTCAGTAACGAATCCTCTTATGTGTTTTTTGTAAAAGTAAGCACATGACTGCAATTATGGATGTTCAATATAAATATTAGTTGAATCAATAAATGAGTGAGTGAATTAACCAACAATGAGCAAATTAATGAAGTAAGATGAACATTCTGTAATCATACACTCTGAGGTAGATATTAAAAATATTTACTCTAAATGAACTCCATAATAAAATCTTTGTGTAAATAAGTGATTCAACTATGAAAAATAAATGCATTTGTTTAAAAACACAAGACTGCATTAGATGGGAGTTTTTAAAATACTCATAATATATTCAAACATTTTAAAAACTCACTTCACTGAGATCTCATCACATCTTATGTTACTCTTTAGAGTAATTATCCAAGACTTTCTTTCTTTATATCCCAATGCAGAGATATCTAAGAAGAATAGCTAACATTTAAGCGTACTATGTGCCTGGCATTCTAGCAGATATCTTACACGTAATAACTTATTTATTTTTTGCTATTATTATACCTTTTTCCATCTGGGGAATCAGAGGCAGAGGAAGTTAAGAAACTACTGAAAAGTCACAGGGCTATTAAAGGTGGATCTGAAATTTAAACTTAGAAAATCTGGTGTCCTAATCAGCAGGTTATGGTTGTTGTATAGCAACGATCACCACACTCCTCTATAGTCTATGCAGGGATGATTAGGGAGGTGGGTATATGAGCAAAGAGAGGCTAGCATTAGCTACTAAGCAAAGACTTTATTTAGTGTGGCCTTTTTCTCATTGTTCACAAAAATGCCATCTGTCTTTACCTCCATTCTGTACCTTTACCATAGCGCTTCCATTCTATTGGTAATCTTCCAAACTTCAGAAGAATAAAACAGTATCTTTCATCTAAAATTTTTGGAATTTTTCTCCTGATGTCTTCACATTTCTGATCCTTTTAAGTTAATGTCCTCTCCCAACAGTGATAGGATTAGCAGATGTGTAGGTAGAACATCTTTCTCTGCTTTGTAGAATGAGAATACCTCTGTAATCTTTCCCTACAAAATCAAGAAAGAACAAGCCTTCCTTTTGGCTCTGATTTTCAACCCTTCCTCCCATTAAGGATTCTTGTTATGATATATCTTCAGTCTTTTTAATCACTGCCTCTTACTAAAATGTCACTTCAGTGTGACTTTGCTGACATTCACAGCTATCTTTATAACTTCCTTCTCCCTTAGAGCCAAATATAGCCAAATAATCTAAGCTTCTACTGCCTCATTTCTTCTCTGAACACTTGAAATTGGACATCTTTTTCTTCTTCTCTATTGAAACTGATCTCCCTTCAGTTTCATACTCCTTGGCTTTTTCAGATACTGCTTTCATTCAATATAATGGCTTTGATTATTTAATTAATATGAGTGATGTCTCCTCTGTTGTTCTATCTCTTACCTTCACTCAAGATGAAAGTCTGTCTTGATGCTGCTCAAAGTACATACACTTCAAGATATCTGCGCATCTACCTAATTAAATAAGATGCCCTATTTAAAACAAAAACATCCCCATCTCCTCTTTCCAAATATCTGTCAAAGGCAAAAATTTTAAATCAACATGGATTATTCCTCTTCTTATCACATACATCCTTAGTCACCTAATCGTGCTTATCTTTTCTTCATGATGGACAACTCTCCATCTCTATTGACTTCTGGACTACTCCTTCAAATCTTCATACTCAGATTATAATTTTAAAATCTCTGTCTTACTGTCATCTCCATTCTAATGCATAGTGCACATTATACCCATTACTGTTGTCTAACCATTTTATTTTCAATAAGTTCTTTCCTCAATATTAATATTTCCTCAATATTAAGAGACCATTGTAAGCCTGTTGTCTGCGGCACACATCTCAACTGTTCATTTGTGACTGAAATCAATTTGCCTGCTTTATCTTTCTAGAGTAGACAGCTTTTATTTTCCAAAATAAAACAGTATCTTTCATCTGTAATTCATGTAGTCTTTTCAACTCTAGTAACCCTCCTTTCTATCCTATCCCCTCCCACAAGGGGAAACAAAGACCCAGGTCTGGCAAATCATGGTATTTCACCCATTCCCGCAAAACAATGACTAGATCAAGAGTGATCGCCTGACACCAAGTGAACCAAACAGTATCTACCCTGAGAAGACTTATCACCCAATGTAAACAAATATTTATCTACAGGGTTCATGAGCTATACAACAATTGACCATATTTATTTCAATGAAAGTGTACACTGGCATATTCAAAAGAGGGAGGGAAGAGACAGAGCACAAATCATATTGTTTGAGCATGTTGATCAAGGCATGTAAATACCAGACCTATTCTTGGACTTCTTGGTTACATGAACCAGTATATTCAACTTTTGGTTGCACTTTTTGTTAGGTTTCAGTCACTTGCAACTAAAAGAGTCTAATTACAACATAACATAATGTCTAATTACAACATAACATAATGTACCCCACATTTTAAAAATAAAAAAAATAATAAAAAAAATAAAGTATGTCCCACTAAACCCAAAGTAAATGTATCTCCAACAGAATTGTTCCTTATCAGTTCCCCCAAATGCCACAACCACTCCAACACAACCCAAAAATGTACCCATTATTTGCTTATTACTGCAAGGCCATGTATAGGGTCCAGGGATAAAGACGAATCAAGTACTATGTAGTATAGTTCAGTTAATTTGGAAAAAGGCTGCCCTGTGTTATGGTAAGTTACATGTGTTTGAGATTGGCAAGTGCTTCAAGAGACATACAGAGGACTAAGAAACTGTAGCAAATAGAGTGTTTCATCCTGACTAGATAGGTTGGGGAGGCTTTGGAGTATAGGAGAGTTTTTAACTCAAACCAGAAAGATGAGTAAATTGTCAATATTATTTTTAAGTTTGATACCAAACATATTGTATTATTATTATTTCTTGCTCAAGTTGATTTCTGAAATCCTTCCCAACCCTGTTTGTCTAAATTTATTTATCATAAGACTTTAGTTTATAACTAACTTCGTCTCCTTTCTGCTTGTTTTGATACTCGATTTTACCATTTTTAGTTACATCTTATGTATATGCTACTTTTTCTGATTATACCACAACCTGCTGAAAGCAAATATTATATCACCTCCTTAATATCTACTACAGGACCGAACACAGCACTGGGCACAGAGTGCTTAGAAAACAATAACAGAATGCAGATGCCAAGTTCTTGACAGTTTGATTAAATGTCTGTTTATGGCAGATTAACTTCATTCCTAAATGATCTTGAAGACTTTCTGTTATTCTCAAGTGAGAAAAACTAGTAGCTTGTAGAATTCCTTTCTCTTCCATGGAACTATTTCAAGCATGCCAAGAAAAGTAGATTAAAATATGTCTGACTGACAGTTCTAAATTGAGACTACTTTGTCTGCTTTGACCTCTGAGCTTTTAAACTAGAATCTTAGGAGTTCATTTATTAAATAACTTAGTTTGTTAGGAAAATAAAATATTTGGAGAGAAGATGAACAAAAGGGACAGACATAAAAGCTGAAGGAATATTCAAAATGATTAGACTGACGTAGCAGATGAACTAAATAGCAGTAAAAACATGAGACATGGGAAACTTTTGCTGGAGAACAGTAAGAAGACATCAAAGCCATTAAAATACAAGAGTATGAGGTCAAAGACTTACAAGGTTGAAATGACTAACAGCTTCAGACTACTTTGCTGTGAGAGACATAACTGAAGGTCACAGTAATGGGACGAAATGTGTATAAAATAGTGTTTTCCATAGGAAGGGTAATGTTAACCAACGCGAGGCTAATCAGTGAGTAACAGTAATTTCACAAATAGGATTACTGTGTGAAAATATTTGTACACAGAGTTACAGAAAATTGTTTCTTAGACTAGGCAAGAAAGAACTATCAGAGAAGAGAGGAAAAATCAGCACACAAATATCCAATGGTTTAGGTTAGTGCAGATCCAAGTTTTATGGGGTGTAAAACTTATGCAATTTTGGGGACACTCCTTAAAAAGCAACATTATGGCCGGGTTCGGTGGCTCAGCCTGTAATCCCGTGCCTTTGGGAGGCTGAGGTGAGTGGATTGCCTGAGCCCGCGAGTTCGAGACCCGCCTGGGCAGCGAGACCTCATCTCTACAATAAATCAAAAAAAATCAGCCGGGCGTGGTAGCGCACACCTGTAGTTCCAGCTACTTGGAAGACTGAGGTGGAAGGTTCGCCGGAGCCCAGCAGGTCGAGGCTGCAGTGGCCGGGAGCGGCCACTGCACTCCAGTCTGGGTGACAGAGTGAGACTCCAACTCAAAAAAAAAAGCAACATTATGGATGCAAAATTTGGTGCAGCAATGACTATTTACTTAGAATATAAATAGATATCACAACAAATTACGACTCTATATAATGTTACTAATATTACAAAATTCAAAGAATAACTAAGAATTCGTGGCCACACACTCCTATATAACGACTTTACTGCATTTTTGCTGCATATTATTCGATTGCTTTTTCATATGACATAGATTTTTAAAATAATATTTTCTTTACAGAAAATAGAAAAATAATCCATTTTTCCTTTAGCATCATTGATCAAAAATGTTTCATTATTGATAGTTTAGAAAAGCTTCATTTTGCTTCAAAACTCAGTGTTAGTAATGTCATATAAATTATTAGAATGGTGGCCAAATTTGAAAATCTTCTATCAAGGGTTTTTTTTGTTTGTTTGATACGTGAGCTCTTAAAAAATGTAGTTGTGGTTTCCACTACTGCTAGAGCTTTAAGCCTTACAAATAAAAATTCTGATAAATTATATTTTGCACAATTTTTATCAAAAAGAAAAATATGCATGATGTTTTTATAATTGTGTATGTTGCTTATGAATATATTCTTGATATGACACAACTTATTTTCTTACTAGATTTTGTAAAAACAAAATTATCTTCCTTATAATTCTATGTAGGCAATAATTAGAAAAATATTTCCCCCTGAATAGCTTGTAGTTCAAACATTTCATACTTCTTTCTCTTTCACTATCCACTTACTTCCCTTGGTGGGTACTTTTATATTCTGTTGCCAACTTAGGTATACCCAGAAGTAACTGGGAACCAAAAACATTATGTCCCACTGGGGGCACATGACATCAATAAGGGTACCCACACTTTACCTGTACATTGACTATGTATGCACCTAACCCTGAATTGTACCCCACATTTTAAAAATAAAATAAAATAATAAAAAATAAAGTATGTCCCACTAAACCCAAAGTAAATGTATCTCCAACAGAATTGTTCCTTATCAGTTCCCCCAAATGCCACAACCACTCCAACACAACCCAAGAGATGCAACTAGTACCCCTAATAATTGGTATGAAGTAGGTCAATCTTAATAGGTTACAGTCACATTAGAATTGCAAGTTGTATGAAAACATGTGACCATATGAATACATTTCTAGGGCACCTCCAGGGCCACACAAGCAAGAAGTACTGAAATGTAATGGCAAATACTCTTTAATTTACAAAAGGTTACTATACAGCTTTCTCTTTCTGTGAAATGTGAATGAAGTTTTTAGAAAAATCTCCATTTTAAAATTGTGAAATTTAACACATGAACAGGAAAGTGCATGCATTAGTTTGCTAGGGTTGCCATAACAAAATGTCACAGATGGATGTGTTTTCTCACAATTCTGGAGGCAGGAAGTTAAAGATCAAGGTGCCAACTGGATTGGTTTCTTCTAAGTCCTCTAAGACTTCAGATGGCTGCCTTTTCACTTGTCCTCACATGGCTTTTTCTCTGTGCACATGTATCCCTGGCGTCTCTTCCTCTTTTTATAAGGACACTAGTCCTATTGGATTAGGGCCCAACCTTTATGACTTTATTTAACCTTAATTGCCTCTTTAAAAGCCCTAGATCCAAATATATTGGGGATTAGGTCTTGAACATATGAATTTTTCGGGTACAACAGTTTGGCCCCAAAAGTACAGAAAGCATATATGTACAGTTTAGGGAATAATCAGAAGCAAACATACATACCTATAGCCACCACTTACATCAAAACATAGAACATCACTGTCATCAAAAAGCATCCTTCTCACACACACAATCCATGAGTCTTTTCCTGATCATAATATCCGTTCTCACATTAGATGCAACCACTCTTCCTACTTTTGCAAGAGCTATTTTCTTTATAGTTTTACCACCTACGTGTGCAGATTTACATCGTATATGTATAGTTTGGTCTACTTTTGAAATTTGCATAATGAAGTTGCACACCTATATATTATTTTAGGTATTGCTTTTTTCCCACACATTTTATTTGTGAGATTTACTGTAATACATGTAGTTTGCTTATTTTCTCTCAAAAACACGGTATTAAATATTTAAGCTTGAGGACCATGTGGTCTCTGCTATAATTAATCAGTTCTGCTGCTGTGTTGTGAAAATAACATAGACGATATATAAGTGAATGTATATAGTTGTGTTCAAATTAATCTTTAATTACAAAACAGGCAGCAGATGTGCAAGCTGTAGTTTGCCTACCTCTGGTCTATAGCATCTTTCCATTCTTGATATTGATTGTTTATGCTTCTTTTCTATTTCCCTTGATTGATCTCAACAACATCTTTTCAGTCGTATTTGAAAATAAGCATAACTTTGGAATTGGTTGGTTCTCTGGACATAGGCTTTCTAGATTAGGGATACTTTTCTTTCAGCAAGTTGTAGATAGATGTCATCTTATTATTTATTGATTTCCATTGTTGGTGCTAAGAAGCATCCCATTTCTTTCTCTCTGTCTTTGGTGCTCTGTACTTTTACAGGAATGTCTTTAGATACACACTTTTTAAATGTTTGCTAGAGAGTCACTGAGATTCTTGAATCCCTTTCATCGTGTTTGGAAATTTCTTAGCCATCATGTTCACATGTTGACTCTGCCCTTTTTTCGCCTTTCCTTTAGGAACTCCAGTTAAATATACATAGTACATTTTTTTCTTTTTGTCTTATTTATCTCTTAGCTTCTCTCTCACATTTCTTTCTTTTCATTTTTCTACATTGCTTTCTCTACAATTTCCTCTGACTTATTTTCAGTTCATTTATTTGCTCTTCACTATGTACTATTTGCTTTTAAATCCATCTACTATGTTATTGTATCAATGGTTGTAATCTAATCTTCATTTTTAGAATTTCTATGTGGCACATTTTTAAGTATGCTAGATTACTTTTTATACTTTCTGCGTCTTGGCAGGTACTGCAAGTTTGCCTTTCTCTGCCTTTGAACATAGTATAATTTATTTCTTAAATTTATGTTTATAAGCCATATCTGGTAATTTACTATAAGAAGAGTTAATAGATTTCCTAGTGTATTTTTTGTTGTTGTTTTTTGATGCTCTTTCCTCAAGTTTTCCTTTTTTCTTACGTGTTTGTTATATTGTCTTTGAAACATGTCTTATGAGTGTTATTTGAGGCCTAAGGTAAAATATCATTTATACATAAGGTACCTAAGAGAATTATTCTTTCTCAAATACTTTAAATTAAATTCATGATTTGGTTGTGCACTGTGGCTCATGTCTGTAATTTCAGCACTTTAGGAGGCTGACATGGGAAGATTGCTTCAGACCAGAAGCTAGAGACCAGCCAGAGCAACATAGCGAGACCTTGTCTCTCCAAAATGTAAAAATAAAAAAATTAACCAGGCATGGTGGTGTATACCTGTAGTCCCTACTAATTAGGAGACTGAGGCAGGAGGATTGTTGGAATCCAAGAATTAAAGCTGCAATGAGCTGTGATTGTACCATTGTTCTCCAGTTTGAGCAACAGAACAAGACTCTGCCTCAAACATTATAAATAAGTAAATAAATAAATTCCTGATCTAAAAAGTAGTTTTTGGCCACTCCGGTGACATTAATTTGACTTCAAATTTGCAAAAGTTCCAGTTTTCATTTACAATTTCTTAGGGACAGTATCTTCTGCTGATAACTTATTTAGAATGATGGCAGCTTCCCTAGATATCCCTTGAGGTTTGAGGATGATCATGGGTTTGTTTTCAGCTTCTTCTTACTTTGAGAGAAAGACTCTTTGGGGCCAACGGTTACATATAAAGATTAGACTCATAATTAAGGTATACCTGGATCTTGGTTTCCTTCCCTTGGTCATGAGACTATCTGGAGGAAAGGTCAAATGTTCTTAGGTAGACAAATGCTCCCGAAACAAACAACTCTGTCCTCCCTTAGTTCTCCAGATTGTATATTTCCCTTGATTTTATCCTGACAATACCTTTCTACTTGTCACATCTTCAATACTTTTCAGACAAAAAATTTTTAATCTATTGTTTTGTTGTTCTCAGCAGGAAGCTTGATCCAAATAATCTAGACCCACATTACTAGAAAAGAGTTTGAAAATTTTTCAGTAAATCTTTTGGTATTTTCCCCTTTACCTATGTTTAGGAGTTTTAGTAGAAATGAGCCTTGAATTTTTTTCCCCTGTGCTCCATTAGTAACCTATTGTGAATTGAGACTGCAAATGCTTAAATTGGAAACTTACCTATTAGAGATTTGGTTTTGCTTTCAAAGCTCAGTACCTAAAGCTAAAACACAGGAGATTTTATATTGTTTGTGTTTCTATTTTTACAGCAGCGAACTGGGGCTAATGATAACAGAGATAGTAGTAAACGTCCTGAGAAGTGTAGGAGCCTGCATTGCTGAATTGCTACAGTAACATTTGTCTTCATCCTATGACTCTGCCTCTTGTATTGTGTGAAAAAATAAAGTCCATTAGAGAAACAATTTTTTTCCTGTACCCCTTTGTGGAAGCATTCCTGATCCCAAAATCCAGAAAAATGACCTAGCCCTGTCATGCCCTTCGAAACTCTGAAAGCACTGTTTTTTGGGAAACACGACAAGGGAACCATAGAGTTTGGACTTTTTCTTTTTACCAGCTTCCATGTATAAATACAGTAACATTAAGTTTACTGTACAATTTGCAATGACTTGAGTCCACTCCTTTCATTGCAGAAACCTACTGGTCCAGTTAGATCCCAGCACTCCCTGCATGCTGAGAAACAGGGTCCTTGCATCTTCCTTGCCTTCTTATCAACCACCATGACATTGTCTTATAGCCAGTGGCCTGGTCTTCCCTACACTAACTCTCTATAAAGCCCTGACAGCTTCTCTGCATTCTTCTAAGTCACTGTCTCTTCTCTAGTGGTTTCTGTCCTGGAATCTGTACCTTCTCACAGTTACTCTCACATTAGCAGGATTTCCTATACACCTCAGAGGCACAATTTAATCAGAAGAAGCTAGTCAACTGTCAGTATGTTTTGCATTATTTCTAGTATCAATGGTAGCACATTCCAGGTTGGATGTCATGAATCTAGATGAGTACCCATGTTATGGTGTGTTGAGCAGTGGGGGTTGAAGATGTTCTCTGCGTGTTCTGCAGTTTCTGGGTCCATTTCTGGCTTTCCCATAAGAAATTGCTTGAATAAGAACACTCACAAGTGAACAAGAACACTCACAAGTCTCTTGTGAAGGAAAATCAGGGCTGGTCAGG
Organism: Cephalopachus bancanus; assembly: GCA_027257055.1. Lineage (NCBI taxonomy): Eukaryota > Metazoa > Chordata > Mammalia > Primates > Tarsiidae > Cephalopachus > Cephalopachus bancanus. Next base: position 920,611 of record JAPVLO010000203.1, on the reverse strand, counting down.
GTAAAGGCATATTTTAATAAGGAACTATTGCAATAAAGAAAAAGAGACCTCATTATGGAACTGGACTTGATTACAAAGACAACATGATAGAGTGGGAAATTATAGCCAAAGGGCAGGGTGCAAGGTCAGTGGATAGAAAATCAGAGATGGAAGATTCTTGCTAAACCAATTTAGCAGGATTTTTTTTTGAAGGCAGGGCAATTAGATATTGAGGGTGAAGGTTCTGGCTAACATGACTTAGCAAAATTCTTGTTAAAGAGAGGCTTTTAAGAGCAAGGTACAAAGACAAGTTCTAGTCAGAAAAGAGCAGATGTTTGTTTATGGATTGGTTAAGATGGGAGTCTTTGTCGCCATTTTTACTCAAATCCATACTTGGAAATGAAACATTTTTCTAATAAAGTTGTTTTAAAGTATAGATTGCAATTCAGTGGTATTATTGAAGTCAATGAATAAATAATGATAAACATATTTTAAAAAATTCAACAAAGCCAGTCACAGCAGCTCATGCCTATAATCCCATCAATTTGGGGGCCAAGGAGAGAGGATCACCTGAGTCCAAGAGTTTGAGACCAGCCTGGCAACATAGTGAGACTTCATCTCTACAAAAAAAAAAATCACAAAACATAAATACATAAATTTTGGGGAGGCCGAGGTGAGAGAATTTCCTGAGCCCACGTGTTCAATACTAGTCTGGGCAACTTGGCGAGACCTCATCTCTACAATACATGGAAAAATTAGCTTGATATGGTGGTACATGCCTATGGTTCCAGCTATTTGAAAGGCTGAGGCAGAAGGATCACCTGAGCTCAGCAGGTCAAGGCTGCAGTGATCATGAGCGGGCACTCCAGTCTGGGCAACAAAGTGAGAATCCAACTTAAAAAAATTAATAAATAAAAATTGAACAAAATATAAATATAAATCATCAAAGAACTCTTTGTGATAAGGGCAATTATTTTGTGAAACAGATGTGTGTTTTTTTACTTGATCACAATGTAAACTGTAAAACTTGGGAACTCCCCAGAGCCCCACCCTTGGTCTATGCTGGCTGTGCGTTTCCTTGGAGTAGCATTCACCAAGGAAAAACCCTATAGCTATCATCGCGTTGGCTTTCTTCCACCAGTGCCACCTTCTGGCCAGAGGACTACAGTATAGCCCACCACATCAGATACAATACTCAGCTTTGAAGAAGGCCTTGATCCCAAGTGCCAGCTGACAACACTTTCCAAGCTACTCTGGCCACTCAGGACGCTGTGAAGTAGTGTAGATACACAGCACTGGGCTGCCACAGTCAACAATTGAGAAACTGGCCACATCAAGGCTATATACAACCAAGGGAACACTACAGTGCCTATGTCAGCCTCCTGCCAACCTCAATTAAGAATAAACTGTCTGTCCAAATGAGAAGAAACCAGAAAAATAATTCTGACAACATGAAAAAAGAGTTTTCTGACACCCTCAAAAGGCCACACCAACTCTTCAGCAATGAACCCAAACCAAAATGAAATTTTTTGGAATTCCAGACATAGAATTCAAAAGGTTGATTATAACGTTGATTAATAAAGTTCAGGAGAAAATTGAAAACCAATGTAAAGAAATCTAAAAAATTATTCAGGACATGAATGAAAAATTCTCTCAAGAGATAGACACCTTTAAAAAACAAAAGCTGAAATTCTGGAAATGAAAGAAGCATATAGGGAAGTACAAAACATAGTGGAAAGCTTTTTGTTTTTTATTTTTTCCTGTTGATATCTTTTTTTTTGTTTGATTTTTTTGAATTTTTAATTTTTTATTTTAAAGATGTGGGGTACAATTCAGGGTTAAATATACAAATGTTCATTATGCAGGTACCCTTGTTGATGAGGTGTGCCCACTCTTCCCCAGGCCGATTCCTATTACTACCAATTCCACTTCCCTGCCCACCTTCCGGCAGTTTCCTGCTACTGCCAATACTTTTCTTATAGTATTATGATAATTGTTCAAGGTCTGTTTATGAATGAGAACGTGTGATACGCAGTTCTTTGTTTCTGTGAAAGTTCACTCAGTATTATAGATTCAAAGTCCATCCAGGTTGCTGCGAAGTTCATGATTTTGTTCTTCTTTATGGCTGAGTAAAATTCCATCATGTTTAACAGTAGACTAAAACAAGCAGAAGAAAGGACCTCTGAACTTGATGGTAAACCTTTTAAATTAACCCAGATAACAATAAAGAAGAAAGAATCAAGATAATGGAACAATGTCTCCAAGAAATGTGGGAATTATGTAAAGTGTCTACACCTAAGAAGCATAGGTGTCCCCAAGGAAGAAGAGAAAAAATCAGGTTTAGAACACCTATTTGACGGATTAATGGAAAAAAATTTCCTTGGCCTTGCAGAGATCTAAACATCCACAAACAAAAAAGGCCATAAAACCCCAGAAGATTCATTGCAAAAAAAGGTCATCCCAAAGGTATATAATCATCTGGGTATGAAAAATTAATGTGAAGGACATAATTTTAAGAGAAGTAAGAAAAAAGTATCAGATAACTTACGAAGGTAGATTAACATCAGAACTTGCAGAAGAAAACCTGCAAGCTGGAAGATATTAGGGCCCCATATACAATCTCCTCAAACAGAATAATTGTCAGCCAGGGATTTTGTATCCTTCAAAACAAAGTTTCATAAGTGAAGGAGAAATGAAGTCCTTCACAGACAAGCAAACACTGAGAGAATTTGCTACCACTAGACTGGCTCTACAAGAAATACTCAGAGGTTCTAAATACTGAAACAGAAGGTCGAAATACACAGGTAGGAAAATGATGGGACTCATAAAGTTCACAGGTCTTCTGGAACAACTACACAATAGAGAGAATAAATAAAGCAACTGGATAACAAGTGGAATGATGAATAGAATAGTACCTTGCATATCATTATTAACGATGAACATAAATGGTCTCAATGCCCTACTAAAAAAAAATATAGACTGGCAGAATGGATTAAAAAAAATACAACCCAAATATCTGCTGCCTTCAAGAGTCTCCCAAAGTCTTCTATAGACTCAAGGGGTTGGGATATTCCACACAAATTGAAACAAAAAATGAGAAAGAATATCCATTCTCAAATCAGTTAAAACAGACTTTAAGTTAGCAATAGTACAAAAATAGCAAAGGTGGCTATTATATAATAATAGAAGGATCAATCTATTGAGAAGACATAACAATTTTAAATATATATATGCCTAATACCAGAGTTCCCAGCTTTCTAACACAAATTCTACTAGACCTAAAAATAAGAGATAGACAACAGTATAATAATAGTGGGAGATTTCAGCCAGGCTCGGTGGCTCAGCCTATAATCCCGCGCCTTTGGGAGGCTGAGGTGAGTGGATTGCCTGAGCCTGCGGGTTCGAGACCCCCTAGGCAGCAAAACCTCATCTCTACAATAAATCAAAAAATCAGCCGCACGTGGTAGCACGCGCCTTTAATTCCAGCTACTTGGAAGGCTGAGGCGAAAGGATCACTGGAGCCCAGCAGGTCGAGGCTGCAGTGGCTGGGAGTGGCCACTGCACTCCAGTCTGGGCAACAGAGTAAGACTCCGACTCAAAAAAAAAAATAGTGGGAGATTTCAGCATTCTACTGATAGCAATAGACAGATCATCACGGCAAAACGTCAACAAAAAAAATTGATGTTAAACAGTCCTCTAGAGGAAATAGAATTAACAGATATCTACAAAACATTTCATCCCCAAACTACAGAATACAGATTTTTTTCATCAGCACATGGAGCATTCTCCAAGATAAATCATATGACAGGCACAAATCGAGTCTCAATAAATTCAAAAAATCAAAATCATATCAAGTGCATCCTGAGACCACAGTGAAATAAAATTAGAAATTAACTCAAGAGAATTCACAAAGCCAAACAAAAACATGGAAGTTAAACAATTTGCCCTGACTGATCTTTGGGTCAACAATGAAATCAAGATGGAAATTTAAAAATTCCTTGAAATGAATGTCAATGATGAAACAAGCTATCAAAACCTCTGGGACACAGCCAATGCCATACTCAGAATAAAAATTATAGTACTTAAGACCTACACTAATAAGACTGAAAGATCACATATAAACAATCTAACATCATACCTCAAGGAACTACAAAAACACAAACAAACCAAACCCAAAGCTGACAAATGAAAAGAAATAACACAGATCAGAGCAAAACTAAATGAAAGTAAATTAAAAAAAAATACAAAAGATCAATGAAACAAAAATTTGGCTCTTTGAAAAAATAAACAAACTTGATAGACTACTAGCTAGATAAATTAAGAAATGGAAGAAACACAAATTAGCTCAATAAGAAATGGAAAAGGAGAGTTTACAGCTGATATAATGGAAATTGAGAAGCTCATCTGAGACTATTATGAACACCTCTATGCAAACAAATGAGACAATTTAGAGGAAATAAATAAATTCTTGGAAACATACAACCCGCCCTCAACCTTGAATCAGGAGGAAATGGAAATCCTGAACCGACCAACAATGGGTAGTGAGATTGAAACAGTGATTAGAAGTCTCCCATCAAAAAATAGTTTGGGACCTGATGGACTCACAGCTGAATTCTATCAGACCTTCAAAGAACTGGTACCAATTTTATAGAAGCTATTCCACAAGATTGAAGAGGAAGGAATCCTCTCTAACTCATTCTATGAAGCCTGTATCACTCTGCTACCAAAGTCAGAAAAAAATTATAACAACAACAAAAAAGAAAACTGCAGACCTATAACCCTTATGAACATAGACACAAAAATCCTCAACAAGATATTAGCAAACCAAATTCAACAGCACATAGAAAGATAATATACCATGACCACACATGACTAAGTGAGTTTTATTTTAGGGATGCAAGGGTGGTTCAACATAAGTCTAAACATGATCCACTATATAAACAGAATTAAAAACAAAAATCATGTGATCATATCAATGGGTACATTAAAAACATTTGATAAAATCTAGCATCTTTTCATGATAAACACCCTCAGTAAAACAGGCATACAGGAGATAGTCCTCAAAATAATAAGACCTCTATATGACAATCCCACAGCCAATATCATCCTGAACTGAGAAAAATTGAACACATCTCCCCTCAAAACTGGAACAAGGCAAGAATCCCAACTTTCACCACTACTATTCAACATAGTATTGGAAGTCTTATCCAGAGCAACCAAGCAAGAAAAAGAAATAAAGTGTGTCCAAATTGGAAAATAAGAAATTAAACTATCTCTGTATGCCAGTTATATGATCTTACACCTAGAGAACCTTAAAGACTCCTCCAAAAGACTCCTGGACTTGATAAGTGAATTCAGTAAAGTTTCAGTATACAAAATCAACACCTACAAATCACTAGCACGGCTATACATCAATAGTGACCAAGCTGAGAATCAAATCAAGAATTCAATTCCATTTACAATAGCAGCCAAAAAGCTAAAATACCTAGGAATATATTTGACCAAGGAGACGAAAGATCTTTACAAGAACTATGAAACTCTGATGAAAAAAATTGCAGAGGACACAAATGGGGAAACATCCTATGTTCGTGGATTGGAAGAATCAACATTATTAAAATGACCATATTACTCAAAGTCATCTACAAATTCAATGCAATCCCAAACAGTGCCATTTTTCACAGAAATAGAAAAAAAATTCTAAAATTTATATAGAACCAAAAAGAACCAGAATAGCCAGAGCAATCCTAAGAAAAAAGAACAACACTGGAAGCATCAAATTACCAGACTTCAAATTACATTACAAGACTGTAGTAACCAGAACAGCATGGTACTGGTATGAGAGCAGACACATGGACCAAGGGAACACAATGGACAATCCAGGAATAAACCCAAGTACCTACAACCAACTAATCTGTGACGAAGCAAACAAAAACATATACGGAGGAAATGATGCCTTATTCAACAAATGGTCTTGGGAAAATTGGATAGCTACATGCAGAAAAATGAAGCTTCCAAAAGGAAGTCCAAACTCTACCTGTACCATGACCACTTATATACCTAATCCTGAATTGTACCCCACACCTTTAAAATAAAAATAAAATAATAGATAAATAATTACTTTTTAAAAAAAGAAAATTGAAGCTTGATCCTTATCTCTATATACAAAACTAAAGTCAAGGTGGACGAAAGACTTAGACATCAGACCTGAAACCATAAAAATCCTAGAAGAAAATCTAGAAAAAACTCTTCTGGATGTCAGCCTGGGTATAGAGCTTGTGGCTAAAATCCCCAACAGCAAGTGCAACTAAAACAAAAATCAATAAGTGGGACTTAATTAATTTAAAATCCTAGCCTGGCTCGGTGGCTCAGCCTGCAATCCCGCGCCTTTGGGAGGCTGAGGTGAGTGGATTACCTGAGCCCGCGGGTTTGAGACCCTCCTGGGCAGCAAGACCTCATCTCTACAATACATCAAAAAATCAGTCAGGTGTGGTAGCACATGCCTGTAGTTCCAGCTACTTGGAAGGCTGAGGCAGAAGGGTCGTCGGAGCCCAGCGGGTCGAGGCTGCGGTGGCCGGGAGCGGCCACTGCACTCCAGTCTGGGCGACAGAGTGAGACTCCAACTCAAAATAAAATAAAATAAAAATAAATAAATTAAAATCCTCTGCACAGCAAAAGAAATAGTAAACAGAACAAATAGGAAACCTACAAAATGGGAGGATATTCACAAACTATACATCTAACAAAGGGTTACTATCCAGAATCTAAAACAATAGATGCTGGCATGGATGCAGAGAAAAGGGAACATTTATACACTGTTGGTGGGAATGTAAATTAATACAACCTCTGTGGAAAGCAGGATGGAGATTACTCAAAGAACTAAAAGTAGATCTACCATTCAATCCAGCAACCCTACTACTAGGTATTCATCATAAGGAACAGAGGTCATTTTATAACAAAGACACCTGCATCCGCATGTTCATCGCAGCACAATTCACAATTGCAAAGATGTGGAATCAACCTTAATGCCCATCAACCCATCACTGGATAATGAAAAATATGGTATATATACACCATGGAATACTACACAGCCATAAAAAAGAATGAAATCTTGTCATTTACAGCAACATGAATGGAGCTGAAGATCATCATCCTAAGTAAACTGACTCAGATATAGAAAACCCACACTGCATGTTCTCACTCATATGTGGGAGCTCAATGGTCACAAAGATGCAAATAATAGACCCTGGGGACACCAATAAGGAGGAAGGGAGGAGGGGGACTAGGGTTCAAAAACTAACCACAGGGCACAACGTTCACTATCTGGGAAATGGACCACTTGAGACTCAATCCCCACCACAACACAATACGTCCATGTAGCAAATACACATGTGTATGGTCTGAATCTAAAATTAAAAAAAACAACAACAACTTTAGCTACAACACAGGCAAACTCTTTATATTGTTATTCTTCACAGCAATTTTGCTTCTTTGATACACAGCTTCTCCAACGTCTTCATCTCTGCAGTCTTTTTACATTACATTTGCATAACTAAGAGTATCATCCAAATGATTTTCCTGAAAGGAAAGAGCTCCCAAAGGAGTATTAATCTCAATTTCTAGAAAAAAGAACACTGTTTCTCACTTTTAAATTGCTTCTTCCCCCTCCACCTTCTACCTGTCAACATTTCCAAAACTTTCTGCTCAAAATTTCAGTAAGGGGGCCCTAACTACACCATTTTACCAAGTTTTTTTTGTGTGTATGTGTCTTTGTTTACACCTTGACCCTCAATATTAACTCCTTGAGGGTACATACCCTATTTATGTTTATTTGATTTGCCAGTAAAAAGGGACTTAATGAATACTATTTATTAAGGCCACAACACAATGAAAACTCTGGCTAGCATCATTGAGTAGTTAATGAAATGAATGCATGATCCAATTTAGCTCAAAAGTTGCGGTACCAGGGGTCCATTACTATCATACAAATCTGTCCTTGTCTGGGCAGTGTTTGGTGCCATCCAGTGGCTGTTGTCTGTTCCATTTTAAATATCGCAGTAGCCAATTCTGGGTGTTGTGACTGACCGGTACTTCTAAGATCATAGTAGTGATTGAAGGGCTCTTCAGCTCAGCTGGTACATGCTCCATTGACTGCTTTCATGATAAGTGGAAAGGGAGAAAACTGGGAACGTTCAGACGCGACCTCCACCTCCTGGCTTCCAAGCTGTTGTCTTCACCATTTCCTTACCTGGTCCTACGTTTCCATCTTCACCATCTTCCTTCACCCTCACCCCTCTCCCCAACTCCCACCTTTGAACTGAAGATTTGTGACCAGAGGAACAAAGTTGATTCCACTATATTTTAGTTAATGTTCATAGTGAGTTTTACAGTTGTAGGAGAAGGAAAAAAGATAACTTTTTCCTTCTTCCAGTTCTTCAACTGGGGCCCTTGTTCACTAGACTGACAAAAGGCAGATTAACAAGACAACAGCATGTAAGTTTATTTAATAAAGTCTTAAGTGATTTAGGAGACTTCATAAAAAAAACAATGACAGGAAGAAATGGCTAAATCTGAGTTGCTTTTTTTAAAAAAAAAAACAAACTAGTTTTTATGTAGAGTGGAAAGTCATAGGATAAAAAGGATAGGAACTGAGGACAGTGACCTGGGGAGAGTTTGCCAAAGCCTGTTCATGCAGGGTTCTCTCAGCATTCCCTGGCCCCTGTCTTTGGAGAGAAGCATTCTTCTTTCATTTCATAAGAGGGTCTTATGATCTACTTCCGGGGATATGGGAAGGTCAGGAAATCCTTCCTTCACCTACTTCAGCTTGAAATATTCAAAATGTCAAGTACCTTATTGTTGGGTAGTGTGTTCTGAGCCCCTTGAATCCATGGTGTCAATTTTTTAGAAAATAAGGGCTTAGTAAGGAGAGACTTTATTCAAGAAAAGTTATTACAAGGGAAAGGAGAGGACTATTGAAACAGAGAGAGGGGTCTGTTCCAATAGGAATAATGTCATGATGTAACATCTACAAGGACTCGAGGGTTGGGGAAAATGGGATTTCTTTTAGAGAGAGAAGTAAACAAGGCTAGAAATACCCAGATGACCGTGTAGCATGATCAGATAATAGACCCAAGAACGTTTTTACTTGAAGCCAAGTATTTTCTGGGGTGTGCTAGCTTAGGCTGAGGATGAGTCACCATTCAGGACTGGGGAAGAATTTGGATAGCAAGCATTTTGTACCATTGATTAGTGATGATAACCAGTTCAGCAAATCATATATGAGTCCAGACATAGGAATTGGGAGGGTCTGTCTCTGTTCTCATAGTTAATAAGCAAGGGGGGAAACTGTGAGTCTTATGTTCCATGGGGAGTAGTGTTTCTTTGCAGGAAGTTGCTCTCAGAAATACAAAGGGTAGAGTTTTCTTTTAACCTTCACTGTTTTCCAGGAGAACAGGGCTCAGGTAAAGTTCAGCGCTGTCAACGTTGAATGATGATACCTGGGCAGAGACAGAAGGAGGTCCCTCAGAGTCAAACTTCGAGAGTGGTGGTAAGGACTGCATAGATATGGGGTCAAATGGAGGCCTCACACCCAGTGACACCTGGTTTACACTGCCACTCCCATTCTCTGATGACCGTAGCTTTTCTGTATCTATTTTCATCATTGAGAGTCTCTCATGAGAAAAATAAATAATCTCCAGTGTATTTATCTCCAAACAGACAGCAAAAAGAACATTTTTTTAAGCTATCAATGACAAACTGATGAGCCCTTAATAGCCCTTAGTAGTGATAGCCCTGCCCTGTGACAAAAATGGCTTCAAAGTGACTTTCCAACAAGATAATTTTGTCTAAGTAATTTATTTAAGGTGATTTATTTAATCATTAGAACATTTTAAGATTAGTTTACAAATTTCCTGTTCTCATAAATCAGAGAGGCAATAAAAATTTCCTTTAAAACATATTCTGAGGAAATACATGAATTGCTTAGAAGAAATGTGAATTATGTGGTAAGGAAGATTTTTTAAAAAGCATTGGTTGAGAACATAATTATTTTACAAATGCAGAACTATATCATTTGTAAATATTTTTTGAAACACTGCCAGAATCTAGGTAAAAACATCCTTAGAGAGAAAAGTATTTGGCATATGCTACATGACTTACAACCAACTGTGAGACCAATTTGTCAAAATTTAAGAAATCCTCTGCCTGTAGGACTACAGAAATATTGACCTTCAATTTTCTTTTTTAAAAATGCCTTCTTTCCTTCCTTTTACTTTCTTAGGTTGAAATGCAAGCAAAACTCTTGGAATACATTTAAAAATTTTTTGCCATAAAAATAAAAAGCTGCATATTTATTAATTATGAGATTTTAACTAATGATAGAAGTAAGGTCAGTAAGAAATCAAAGAGATCATGTAGTGAGCACCTGCCTTCTTATGAGTCAGTCAATGGCTTAAGCAAATTAATTTTAAAGAATGCAGCATTAAGCTTGCACGGAAATGAGACTTTAAATCCTGAATTAATGAAAACGATTTAAGATGATAGGAGGGAAGCCCTTTACATCTCCCCAAATATTGTGCAACAAGTGGGGGCCATGGAAAGCCTTCTCCATAAAGAAAGAAACCTGTTATGATATAAACAAATTAAGTTATAATAAAGTATTGCAGCAGCACGGAAGAATATCACACAGACAATTCTAAAATGGCCTTTGGTTAGGGAAAGTAAGTGCATGGTTTTCATTGCTTATTGGTCCTAGCCTAAAAATTTCTTACGGTAGGATTTAAGAAGTATGTTGATTAACTTAAGGTCAGAGTGGAGGCAAGTGAGAAAATTCTGAGTGAAGAAAGCATTGTGCTAGTCGCAGGACATGGGTTGGTTATAACTGTCAAACTACAAAAGATGGTAGCTTAGATTCATAGGGATTATACCATATACCACTTTGACATTTAACAATAACTACCAGAATTCATTTAATATGAATATCACACTTTTAATTTTTTTCCCAATAGATATAATACAAAAGTTGTGTGAGATCTTGGTCAGAAAGTTATCCAAGAATAAACACAATGCACAAACTTCAATCAGTGTGGCACTGATACTGCTGGAAGATACCTTTACTTACTTGTTACCTCATGTAGCACACCTAAATGGTAGGATAGTAAAATCCGATGATACAGTAAGATAAACTGCTCACTTTCTGGATCATCAATAAAATAGTCAATAGAATAAAAGACATAGAGGGGAAAAAACTGACATTAGTGTTGGTGACCAGTGAAGGATTCCACTGAGATGTCAGAATCTTTGAGAAATTCCTAGATAGAGGGCTGATGGGAAGAAATTGAGGGAGTTCACTAAAGGTTGATTTCCAGCAACCTCCTTGAATAAAAATAAATGTCAGTCGGAAGCATGCAGAAGAGCCCCTGAAAAAAAATTCCCCTTAAACCTTTTGATTTGAAGAGCCTGGGTCTAGGGGTGAGAACTGGCTATCAACCCTTTGGGAAATTGTTTGTTAGATATTTATTTCCTAGCACAGAGGAGCAGCACATGAAAATCGTGGTTCACTGAGAGGCGAAAGCAAACAGAAAAACAACTGCATGTTGGAAGCTTAACCCCATCATTGCAGGTGGCAGGCAAGAAAGCCTCTGTTTTAAACATCAGAAATGAAAACATAAGCAAAACATAAATTTAACAGGATATTAACTACTTCATAGAATCCCTGGGAATGCTATAGAACTGTGCTATAGTTTGAATGCATCTCCCCCAAAGCATGTGTTAGAAACTTAATCCCCAGTGCAACCCTTTAGGAGGTGGAGACTAATGGCAGGTATTTAGGTCATGAGGGCTCCACCCTCAGGAACGGATTAATGCCACGATAAAAGGACCTGAGACTGAAAGTCGACCTCTTGGTATTTCTTGCCTTCTCTTTGCCTTTCCGCCATGGGATGACGCACCAACAAAGCCCTTGTCAGATGCCAACCCCTCAATCTTGGACTTCCTAGACTCCAGAACGGTGAGCCAATAAATTTCTGTTCTTGATAAATTACCCAGTTTCAGGTATTCTGTGATAGCAGCACAAAACAGACTAAGACAAACTGGGATTATCAAACAACAGACAGAAAACAGGTTGGGCAGCAATACTGGGCCCAACAGTTTATACCAAGGCTTTTATTACAATCTGATTGGGTTCTTACCTGCTGTCCCCCCAAAAAACAAAACTGGCACAGCCATTGCAGTAGAGAAAGAGTTCAGTATTGCAAACCAGCTGAGTGAGGAATATGGGAGATAGTATTCAAATCCACCTCCTTGAAAATTCAGAGGCTAGAGTTTTTAAAGGGTATTAGGTGGGCAGGGGGATGAGGACTGGGTGGTAATGTCATGGGGGTGTCAAAACTGCCTTCATGTTGCAGAGTCATTTTCGGGGGGGGCACAATTGGACCAGTAGAGCTAGTGCTTCAGGGCTGAGTGGCGTCTTAGGTGCATCAGAGTCTCTATTGAAAAATATTTCAAGTCCCATTCTTGGATTTTGCAATAGATGCTATCTATACAGCAAGTCCTGTGATCATCAGCTACTAGACCCTGGGTAGTGAGCCATCATAGAGGTAGTTTAGAACGAAGGTATGAGGGAGGTGAGTTACTTGGAGAGTGGAGCTACTTTTGTCCTTCAACTTCTGTTTTTGTCCTTAAGGAGACCGATGTAGTCTTAGGCCCATTGTTTAAGGGAGAATAGGTTTATCAGCCTTGAGTGAGGACTCTCTCCCTCTCAGGGTGCAGGACATGAAGATAATCAATTGTCCTCTATTAGGGTGAAAGCAAAGTTGGAAGCAACAGATTTGTTAAATTCTAACCATTGCTGCAGCTTCTCAAGGCTCTGGTCTCTTCTGCAGCTTTTGCCCTGTGGCCTGATATTAATTTTTTATATAGGCAGTTTCACCCCTAACAGCTATGGGCACTAGATGCCACTGCCAGTTCTGCTGCTTCTGTGACCCACGAAAACAGTGAGTTGCTGTTTTCTTAACTATCAAAAGTATTTCTCATAATCCTCGTGTCTTTGCTTCTTTGGCTAATGATTCAAGGTTCCAGGCAAGTCCGCCTTATGCCTATGCTAGAAAGAAATAAAGCATGTATTATAACTTCTAAATTTGTCATTTTGTTGCTATTGCTGAACCAGCTATTTTTCTTGAAAACAAACATTTTAGAATACTCTTATTAAATAAGTGATTAATCAAGCTTAAACAGTCATAAATGGGAAATCCATGACATGAAAAAATGAGTTGTGGGAATCAAAACCAGCATTAAATATGATTTTATAAAAAAAAAAATCATGCTGCTATTTGGAAGGCAAATATAAAATATAATTATTACATATAATATATTCAATATAAATGATTGACAATCAACAATAATAATAACAATTGCCCAAATCTATGGGGAAAAAAATGAAAAGTTGGTAAGATGAGAAAAAGAAAAAATACTCTAGTTTCTTTATAAAGTAAATATTCTTTTTTTTTTTTCAGGTGGAGTCTCTCCCTCTCCCAGGCTGGAGTGCAGTGGCATGCTCACGGCCACCCCAGCGTCGACCTGCTAGACTCTGTAGATCCTTCTACCTCAGTGTTCCAAGTAACCAGAAGTACAAATGTGTGCTACCATGTTCAGCTATTTTTTAATCTTATTATAGACATGAGGTCTCACCAAGTTGCTCAGGCTGATCTTGAACCCATGGGCTCAGGTAATCCACTCGCCTTGGACTCGCAAAGTGCTGGGATTACAGACTGAGCCACCAAGCTCGGCCTAAGTATATACTCTTTATATTATTAAATGTTAAGCTAGTACTTTGAATACTGCAAACAATAATTTCTCAAAAAGTGCCCATGGAACACAGAGTGATCATATATTAGGTCTATGTTAGTAAAAAATTGTTTCAAGCAACTTAAAATGTACCTACAGAATCACAAAGAGGTTTGATCTTGTTTTTTTTTTCTCACATAGCAAGATGTACAGATGAAAAAAGAAACTGATGTCACAATAGAATCTTCTGTGATTTTCTTGGCCTTTCTTTTAGGGTTTTAATATGTCTGATGTTGCTTTTGTTGTAACATCTGTGTTCAAGGCAAAAAACTGTAGGCAGTGTGCATGATGGATGGTTTTTTTCAGGAAATTACTTTCTTTACGAGGTGCCACAACAGATTGCCACTTTGCAAACTCATCCCCCACAGTGGAAATGCAGCAAGGGAAGGTTGTTAGCTAATGGGTCAGCTAACCAATATTGTTTACCGACCATAAGATCAAGAAAAATACCTCATTACATGTTTAAAAACTGAAATTGTGGAAAACATTTTTTTGCAACATACTGGCTCCAAAATAGAAGTTAATATAAAATGTCAAAAGAAAATTTTTTAACTACTGAAAATTGAAAAAGGATTGGCAGTAGAGGGAAACTGCTGGGGGTGGGGTTGACGAAGGTAAGGCAGGATTGGCGGTAGTGGGAAACTATCGGGGGAGGGGCCAGGGAGCACACCTCATCAACAAGGGTACCTGTATAATGAACATTTGTATTCCTAACTCTGAATTGTACCCCACATCTTTAAAATTAAAAAATTAAAAGTAAAAAAATAATAAATTGAAAACACTGTCCTAATCAACTCTTTTGTCAAAAAGAAAATCAACTCTTCAATCACAAATTCTTTAGAAAACTGTTACAATGAAAAAAACTATACATAAAAATGGATAAAGCCAGACTTGATGTCTGGGCAACATAGTAAGACTTGATAGCAAATATATATATATATTTGTATATATATGTGTGTGTGCATATATATATATATATATATATATATGTATATATATATATATATATACATGATAAATTACTAGCACTATGTACAGCTGAACCTTTAAGGCATTAAACATGTCACAAATAAACAAGAATAGTTGGAGAAGAAAATAAACATTTAATTTTAAAATCTAAGTTAATTGTATTTTTATATGTTATAGAAAGCAAGGGGATGAAATTCAGAGAGAATAGAATTATGAATCAGAAAAGAGAAAAACAATCGAATTGATAGACATTCAAAATAATTTATATAAAAATTAATATAATAAGCAAATTTTTTGCCTTATAATCTTGTCATAATCTAAGAAAAAGGGGGAAAAAACAAAATTTCATACCAAAAAGCTATAAACTTCCGATTATACAGGTCAAACTGACAACTTGCTATACCCATTTACTTGAACCCCTACTAAAATTTCAGAAAAGTAATAAAAATATTAATCTACAGAAAGAGAGAGAGCAGAACTGGAGACCACAGAATATTAGTGATGTCAACCATTATCTAGAAGTTCAGCAGTAGCTGAAAAAAAAAAAAACTTTGAGAAAATGAGAAAAGGCAAGATAGAAAATAAGAGATGGCAGGGTACAGTGGCTCAGCCTGTAATCCCAGCACTTTGGGAGACCGAGACGAGAGGATTGCCTGAGCCCATGGGTTCAAGAACAGCCCGGGCAACTGGGTGAGGCCTCGTCTCTGCAATAAATCCCTCCAAAAAAGTAGTCGAGCATGGTGGCGTACATCTGTAGTTCCAGCTACTTGGAAGGCTGAGGTGGAAGGATCGCCTAAGCCTAGCAGGTCAAAACTGTGGTGCCATGAACGTGAACATAAGAAAATAAGAGATAACAAAAGGTAAGAATCAAGAATAATTAATAAGAATTATTTACCTTAGATAAATGAATGTTCTAGAAAATGAGCAAAGTGGCCAAGCTAAAAATCATTGACATGAGGTTGATTGATTCATAGGAGAAAAGGCAAGAAATTTGTTTAACTGTATACAGGAGCCTTCAGAATGAAGACCCAACCTCCCAATGAGGTACAAAAACTTATATACCATCTTGAAGCTACAGAAAGAATGGAGACTTGAATCCTGGTAAACAGATTATGGGAGAAGAAAAGAAGAATTCTGCTGAGGAGATTATTAGGGAGAATGATTGAATCCAGGAACAGAAATTAATTTATACATAATTCTCTTCGGAATTTAATGAATCATTGGTGACAGTCATTGCCCTGAAAAAGGGTCTATCCAGTTGAAGTTATATCCTCGGAACTCTTTTCTGCAATGGGTAGTGAGATAACAGTGAGGGAGAAAAAATAATTGTTCTTGTTGGGTTAGTCCTATCTTTATATACATAGAGGGAAAGTCTCTTTTAGAACTTGTTGATCTCTACGGGTTTTTTGAATTTTTTATTTTTAAGTTATGGAGTATATGCGAGGATTTGTTACATAAGTAAATTACATGCAAGTAAGGTCTCTCCCCCAATAGTAAATATGGCATCTAATGGGTGGATTTGTGCCCCTTATCTCACCTCCTTCCTTTCCTCCACTAGTAGCGCCCAGCATCAGTTGTTCCTGCCTTTGTGCTCTTATGCCCATGTTTAGGGTCCACTTAAGAGTAAGAACATACAGTATTCAGTTTTTTGTTTCTGTGATAGTTCACTTAGAATAATGGTCTCCACCTGCATCCATGCCCCTGCAAAGGACATGATTTTGTTCTTTTTTATGACTGCATAGTATTCCATCATGTATGTGTACTGCATTTTATTATACAGTCCATTTTTGATGGGCATCTTTGTTGGTTTCATGTTTTTACTATTGTGAATAGAGCTTCAATGAACATATATGTGCAGGTGCCATTTTAGTAGAGCAATTTGTGTTCTTCGGGTATATTCCTAGAAGAGGGATTGCTAGATCATATGGAAGCTCAACTTTTAGTTATTTGAGAAAGCACCACACTGCTTTCCACAAAGGCTGAACTAGATTACATCCCAACTAATAGTGTAGAAGCATTCCCTTTTCTCAGCAGCCTTCCAAACACCTGTTGTTTTATCTTTTTTTTTTTTTTTTTTGAGTCAGAGTTTCACTCTGTCACCCAGGCTGGAGTGCAGTGGCATGCTCACAGCCATCACAGCCTCGACCTGCTGGGCTCAAGTGATTCTTCTGCCTCAGTCTTTCAAGTAACTGGAACTACAGGCACGCACCAACGTGCCCAACTGATTTTGTGATTTATTGTGGAGATGAGGTCTTGCCAAATTGCCCAGACTGGTCTTGAAACCCTGGGCTCAGGCAATCTTCTTGCCTCAGCCTCGCAAAGTGCTGGAATTACAGACTTGAGCCACCACGCCCAGCCTGTTTTGTCTTTTTAATGATGGCCATCCTGGCTATTATAAGGTGGTATCTCATTATAGTTTTGACTTGCATTTATCTGATGATTAGTGAAGCTGGGCATTTTGTCATATGTTTGTTGGCTACTTGGTTTTATACCTGTTTATGTGACAGATTAAATTTATTGATTTATATATGTTGAACCAGTCTTGCATCCTGGGAATGAAGCCCACCTCATCATGATGGATGATCATTGCAGTTTGTTGTTGCATGTAGTTTTCTAGAATCGTGTTGAGAAATTTTGCATCTATGTTCATCAGATAAATGGGTCTGTAGTTTTCTTTTCTTTTGAGTATTTGCCACTTGGGGGTATCAGGATGATATTGGCCGCACAGAATCATCTAGGGAGAATTCCTTCCTCCTTGATTGCCTGGGATAATGTCAATAAGATTGGTATCAGCTTTTCCTTGTAAGTCTTGTAGAATTCAGTTCAGAAACCATCTGGTCCAGGGCTTTTTATGGCAGGGAGGTTTCTCATTACTGAGTTGATATCTTAGACCATTATTGGTCTGTTTAAGATTTCGATTTCCTCCTGTTTCAATCTGGGGAAGTTATGTGATGCCAGCAGGAATTCCTCCTTTTTCTCTGGATTTTCTAGTTTATTCATATACAGGTGTTCTTAGTAATTGCTGATAATCTTTTATGTTTTGTCAGGGTCAGTTGTAGCATTGCTTTTCTGTTTCTAATGGTTTGTTTACACTTTTTCCTCTCTCTCTTTTTTATTTTTGCTTTTGTTAATCTGACCAGAAGTCTGTCTCAGATCTTCTTTATATTTTCGAAGAAACAACTTTTTGTCTCATTAATCCTTTGTATAATTTTTTGGTATCTGTTTCATTCAGCTGTGACTTAATTTTAATAATTTCTATTTTTCTACTAATTCTAGGATGAATTGCTCTTGTCTTTCCAGCACCTTTTGGAGCAACATTAGACTGTTTCCTTGAGATCCTTGACTTAGCTCAGTCTCAGACTAGCATAAGACTCTTAATATCTATGAGTTTTTCATTTAAAATTATACCAGGAAGTCATATTTGAGGTGAAATATTTTTATTTCTTCCAGGTAATTAATACAAAATACACACCACTAGATAAGTTAATGTTCCAGAAAATAAGCAGAGAAAATTGGGGGGAAAGTTATAAAAGGATTAACTTAAGAATATTTCTAAGAACTTAAGGATTTACATCTAAAGAGTCAACTAGTTGCTCAGATTATTTGTTGAAAAAAGGTCTACTCCAAGGTTCATGATTATAAGTGGAAGACCCAGAAAGTACTGCAAATCTCAAAAGTACAACTGGAACCTAGAGGACAAGAGTGCATGCTCTTAAAAATTCTGAAATATATGATTTTACTTTATAATTATATACCAATCAATCTATAAACAAAACACCAGGATAAACTAAAAACTTTATTGGGCATTTAAATTAAGGAAGGGAGAAGAAGTTGAGGAGAAGGGAAGGGAGGGAAAGAGAAAAATAGAAATAATTTTTATGTGATTTTTTTTTTCCTCAGGATGTTAATATAGGATGTGCTCCACCAGAATCATTTAAAGGGAAAACCCAGGATACAGAGAATCAAACACCATCAAGAATCACCAGAGACTTTCCTGAATCTCCACTATGCTGCAATCTCAGATGACAAATAATCCAGGTAGGAGAAAGGAAAAGGAGGACTCTAGGATGGAAACCTCTATTAGGGGGGAAGAAGGAAAAGGGGAAGAAAAAAAAGAAGAGAAAGGAGGGAAGAGAGGAAGAGGAAGAGAGGAAAACTTGAGTTGGTCTATGTCTGCACAGTTTATCACGACTAAGCACTGAGACCTCCACTGTCAAAATAACTTTACACTTTTTACTCAGGAAAATGCAGCAGGAAGCTAATAAATGTCACTTTTTACTTTAGAAAATTCCCAAAAACCAGTTTGTTTGTGCAAATAATTTTTCATTTTGGCAAATAGTTCTTCACTCAAGAATAAATAAATAAATAAAGCCATTCTTTTATTCAATGGTGATATACTTACCAATCTATACTACACTTCAAGAGCATTATTTTTCTATTCTAATGTATTTTTTAAAATTAATATCATCCAACCCCAACTTTACATCATTTAAGCCCAAATTCAAAAGCCTTATTATATCTTCCACTATGTTTTCTTCTCTGATATATAGCTCTGTCAAGGTAGTGTTCTCCCACATGGAATCCTCCCTTACAGCAAGAGGCTTAATAAGCATCATTGCTTGATCCAAAGGTTATTCTGGTCTGTCTGTCTGTCTATCTATCTATCTATCTATCTATCTATCTATCTATCTATCTATCATCTGTCTATCTATCATGTGTTTGTGTGTATGGGTTTGTGGTTAGTGTCAGCAGCTGACAGAAGAATAAAACTGTTTAGATTATCTGATGTATTTGTTCACACAGAAATAATATAGAACAATAGAAAGTGAGAACTTTACAGATGTGTTGGAAAAAATTTTGCAATATGTTTTATATATCTATATGGAAAATATTAGAAAATTATTCACTCACAGAATTATAATACAAATACAAGAAATAAAACATAATCCTAATGCACTAGTTGGGTTAATAGTAAACACTGTAATATTTTCATTGTTAAAAGGTAAAAACAGGCTGGGCACAGTGGCTCACGCCTGTAATCCCAACACTCTGGGAGGCAGGGACAAGAAGATAGCCTGAACTCAGGGATTCGAGACCAGCCTGAGCAACATGGCAAGACCTCCTCTCTTTAGTGAATCAAAAAAATTAGCCAGGCATGGTGACGCATGCCTGTGGCTCCAGCTACTTGGAAGGCTAGGAAGGATCATGAGGATACAGTGGCTGTGAGCATGCCACTGCACTCCAGCCTGGGTGACAGAGACTCCAACTCAAAAAAAAAAAAG
Source organism: Cephalopachus bancanus (assembly GCA_027257055.1). Lineage (NCBI taxonomy): Eukaryota > Metazoa > Chordata > Mammalia > Primates > Tarsiidae > Cephalopachus > Cephalopachus bancanus. Next base: position 900,542 of record JAPVLO010000203.1, on the reverse strand, counting down.
GTAAAAACTGAATTGAGATTTAGCTGGAAATTGTGATGTAAGTATTGGAAAAGAAGGGATGTAGGAATATGGGGAAAAGATAGTATGAGAATGCTAAATTCTCCTCTGCTATGATAGAAAATTGTTTTTAAAAAGAGAACATAGAATACACATTGTAAGGCAAATAACAACAGCAATAAGAGGTAACCAGGCATGGTTGTGGTTGGGCATGCTTGTAATCCCAGCTACTCCAAAGGCCTAGGTGGGAGGTTCACTTGAAGCCAGAAGTCTGAGTGATCAGTCTGAGCCACATAGCAGACCCTGTCTCCATAATAAATACATAAATAAATAAATGTAAAATAGTTGAAAGCATTGCCAAATCGACTAGACTCAAATCCTTATAACAGTGATCTAAGATCCTAGCTAACTGAGAAGGCTGAGATGCTATTGAGTACTAGAGCGATTCGAGGTTGCAAGTGCAAAACAGTCTTCTCTCTCTTTCTTTCTCTCTCTCTGTCTCTCTCTTTTTCCATAGAGAGATGTTTGAAAATATGGTCCCCATGGCCAAGTACGGTGGCTCAGCCTGTAATCTCAGCACTTTGGGAGTCCGAGGCAAGAAGATTGCCTGAGCCTGGGGGTTCAAGACCGGCCTGGACAACTTGGTGGGACCTTGTCTCTACAATAAATCAAAAAATAAGCTGGGTGTGGTAGAGCTCGCCTGTAGTTCCAGCAACTTGGAAGACTGAGGTGGAAGGATGGCCAAAGCCCAGCAAGTTGATGGTGGGATGGCCGTGAGTGTACCACTGCATTCCAGCCTGGGTGACAGAGTGAGACTCCAACTCAAAAAAAGAAAAAAAGAAAAGAATATGGTCCCCCAAATATTGGCAATAGTTATTTCTGAGGATTTCTTTTATATTCTTCTCAACTCTTTTCACAGATTAAATACACACACACACACACACACACACATATATTTTAAACAAGTAATAACTCGTTTTTCATTTTATTTACAAAATAATAAAAATTTGAATCACACTTCAGTAATAACAATATGAAAGAAAACCGACATACATAAAATAAGTCTTTGGCTCGAATTCAGTTACCAGTTCCTGGAAAACTGCAGGGCAAGCTGAGAAATAAAGCCTTGCTATTTGTGCAGGAAATGGAGTGAATGGATTTGGTAGGTAAACAGCTAGTCAGTCTCTGCTACAGTTTCTTGCAGTAAGAGCACAAATACATAATCAGATGATATAAGCCTGTAGCAGCTAGAACTCTACATCTGTCACCGTGGTGCTAAACAGTTTTGATTGATATTTTAACACAAAACACAACAGAGTTCATGCAAGTGTCAAATTATCTAAAGAAAAGTAAGTAAAAGCTACAGGATTTCTCCAAACTCTTTACTTCTTCCTGAATATTAGAATTTTGGCAGACAGAACTGATGGAACACTTATAATTGTTTCATAAAATTCTTCCAAGCCCTTATCATTTTTCTTTTTAATATCTATATATCCCTCTTCCCTTATTCAGTAATTGCATCTACTGCCACAAGTTGAGATCAAATTCTGAAGCCTCTGCAGAATTTCTGATGCTGCCTTTATGAGACTCCTGAGCCTCTTTGGAAGAAACAAATTAAAGATCTCCAGTTTGTATGGTCACACACAAAGTTTCTACCAATGAAATACCTTGTAATTTTCAACTGGTACTAAATATGATCAATGAAACATCTCTGCAAGATTGATTTTATACAGGATCTTGGGAAATTCAACGTCTCAACAGATCATCCTTTACTGGCTGCCAACAGAACATGACAGATTATTTGCCTTGTCTGTGTGATGCATTGTAGTTGAGGACACAGAACATCAAAGAACTTCTACTGAACATGGAAAGGGAGATGCAGGAGGTACATCCAAGATTGTCCTTCTCCCATAAGCATTGGTCACAGTGCATCTTTTTCTCATCTTTTTTGGTACACACACAGGCACAGAGAAATGACCGTAGGATCATGAGTTAACTGTCCTGCTCACCACCCTCTTTTTTTTTTAGTATAAATTTTCCTTTTAAAGATCATTAATTCACTAACTGCTTTGAACACTGGCATAAGTTTACAGCATAACTCTTAGTGTCTTGTCCCTCTCCCTATCCCAAGGGCATGAGGATTCTACACTGACAAATTTTCACTGGTGATATATATATAAACTTTTAATAACCTTAATCCCCTCAGCAATTGAACATTACTGCCCCCTGAAAACAAAGGTCTTTGTCCAGGTGGCTCAGGCAGCGACATTATGACATAGAAGTCAGAGCTCTCCTTATGCCACTATGTTTGGCACATTTATCTGTTTAGCAAGAGTCATTACAATCATCTGGCAGTTTACCCAGGAAAATGGTGTACTTCATTAGTGAAAAGCACATACTTCAGTGTTAGACTGCCTGAATTTGCATCTGCCAGTTACTAACAGCGTTTGCAGAATGGGGGTATATAAAAATATTTATTCCAGAGGGCTATTGCAAAGATGAAACAAGATGATGTATGTAAAGTTTCAACAAAATCATACCACATTTAAATGTTGATGACTGTGATGATAATGATGAAATCCTAATTCTAATTCAGTGGCCTAGTTTGTTTCAGTTGGTGATTTCTACCACTGTTTTTCCCATTCCTACACTAGTTGAGGAAATGGGCTAAAGCTTTGTTTCCAAGAAATGCACTTGTTGTATCAAACAAGGTATTTAAAGAAATGTACTTAGATACAGATGGACCAAAGTCTACAGAACAGTGAGGCACTGTAGGGTACTCATTAATAATAGCATAGGCCAGGCACGGTGGCTCACACCTATAATCCTAGCACTTTGGGAGGCCTAGGTAAGGGGATTGCCTGAGTCCAGGGTTCAAGACCAGCCCGGGCATCTTGGCAAGACCTCGTCTCTACAACAAATCAAAAAATTAGCCCGGCGCAGTTGCGCATGCCTGTAGTTCCAGCTACTTGGAAGGCTGAGGTAGAAGGATTACCTGAGCCCAGCAGGTCGAGGCTGTGGTAGCCATGAGCATGCCACGGCACTCTAGCCTGAGTGACAGAGTGAGATTCCAACTAAAAAAAAATAAAATGAGTTTAAGAACATAACATCTGTAGAAGCCAAAATCACAAAATTCAAACTCTTGCTCCACTCTTTACTATGAACCTGGGGCAAGTTACTTGCTTACTCTGTGTCCCACTTTCCTTAACCATAGAATGGAAAAAATAATAGGACCCTTCTCGTAGGGTTGACCTAAGTTCGGTAAATTTTCTTTATTCAAATTAAAGCCTGCTGTTTGAAACTGAAAAATTCCTGCATGTTTGAGATAAAGCATTGCTTTCAATCTATAAACATCTGGCACAATTTTTTAGATCAGAAATTCCCCACATCAAGACTCATTCCTGGTAAACATCATTGTTTTTTTCCAGTTAACATTAATTAATTAACTGCTATGTCATCAGTACTGTGATAAAGGTGGTGGTAGGATGGATAAGGCCTGGCTAGTTCACCACTAGTACACTTTCAAGCTAATAATAAAATAAAGCAGGGAAAGCTGGGGAAATTGAGATTCAACTCTGTCTCTGCATGATTTGGGGTATGTTATTTCACCTTGATTGGATCGTGTTATTTTACCTTTACTGACTGCTGATGTTTATCTTATTCTGAGACCTATATTCAGGTTAGATTTCTTTAAAAAATTTTTTTTTTTATTTTGAAGATGCGGGGTACAATTCAGGGTTAGGTATACAAATGTTCATTATGCAGATACCTTTGCCAATGAGGTGTGCCCCTCCTCCCCAGTAGTTTCCCACTACTGCTAATCCCGCCCCCTCCCGCACCCCAGCAGTTTCCAACTACTGCCAATCTCTTTCTTATAGTATTATGAGAACTGTTCAAGGTCTGCTTATGAGTGAGAACATATGGTACTCAGTTCTTTGTTTCTGTGATAGCTTACTCAATATTATAGACTCTAAGTCTATCCAAGTTGCGGCAAAGTTCAAATTTTTGTCCTTCTTTATGTGTATATGACCACATTTTTTTCTTGCATCTTCAAAAAACTCCATCTCTACTGACTCTACAAAAGTTCAGACTCATAGTATTATTCCATTTTCTCCTTTCCTCCCTCCCTTCCCTCTCTCTTTTTTTCCTTCCCTCTTTCCCTCCTTTCTTTCTTCACTTTCCATTTTGAATAAAAATATTTCCAAGAGATTTTAATAAATGCTATCAGGAAATGCCAACCTAATATAATTTAAGTTTATCAGAGCTTCACTATAACTGAGAAATAGCAGGTGCTTGAGAAAATCAGGATTTTTCTGAAAGCAAGAAAAGGGAGAAAAGTGTGACCTGAAGGCTGAAGTTGAACTCTTGAAGGCATGGCTTGAACAAGCTACTCACAACAGGGATATCTGGAGATTAGGAAGATGGCCCAGAGTTGCTAGAGGAATGGCCAGGCATGGAAGAACAGTTGAAAAGTGTTGCTGGAAGGACTGAGAATTATGTTTTTTCTGCTCAATTAAAAAAATATATTAACATTGGTAAGACAAAACATGGTAGCAAGAAGGAAATATCTTCATTTCCAGCTATGTTGTCATTATAATCTAGAACGTAATTCAATAAATGTTTATTGTGCATTTATTATGTTAAAATAAAAATAATCTAGCCAGCTGCAGTGACTCAGGCCTATAATCTTAGCACTTTGGGAGGCTGAAATGAAAGAATTGCCTGAGCCCAGAAGTTCAAGACCAGCCTGGACAACATGACAAGTTCTCACCCCTACAATAAATTTAAAAAGTAGCCGGGTGTGGTAACGCATTTCTGTAGTTCCAGCTACTTGGGAAGCTGAGGTGGAAGGATTACCTGAGTTCAGCATGTCGAGGCTGTGGTAGCCGTGATTATGCCACTGCACTCCAGCATAGGCGATAGAGTGACTCTAACAAGAAACAATCAAACCAAAAAACACGCAAAATAATGACAAACTAAATTTAACAGAGTTTAAGTGAACAAAAAACAATTCATGAGTTGAGGAGCCTTCTGAATTAAAGTAGGATCAGAGGTACTCCAGCACAATCACATGGTGGAAGATTTGTGGACAGAAAAAGTGACATATTGGAAATGGAAGTAGGGTACAGGAATGTACTTATTTAGTCTCAAATCCTGTTAGGTAATAGCAGAACAATAAGTTTTGTAAGATGGAAACAAAGACTTTAGTTTTTTTCTTTGTTTTGAATAAGGGTTAGAGAAGAGGGGACCTCCTTGTGCAGAAATTTTTTGTTTACAGGAGAAAAACAAAACCGGTCTGTCTTAGGACCTATCTGCTTTTTTATGGTTTCAGTTTGATTATGTCACATTTAGTATGAGTGACTCCAGTTTGGTTTGATCTGGTCTCTTGAGGCCTACTGCACAAACTCAGTCCAAAACATTGGCCTCCCATAATTTTGTTTAAAAATTTCCTTCGTTGGTTAGGATGTCACTTAGGTGAAAATGTGACCAAACTTAGGTCCTTACTTAGCACCACTCTCAGTTACTATGATTTTGGGTTTCCAGTCTCAGCATATCATGCATAGGTTACAGTGTCCTCATGGGTGCACTTTTTTTGATTTTTATCATTCCAGTCGAAGAGAGATCATTTGATATCCTCCAGATGGCTGCATGCAAACATTCAAAATTTTTGAGAGCCTATAGCACACCAGGGAGACTATAATTATGACTATTAGGAGGATAATACCAAGAGTTTTGAGTATGCTTTTTAGCCAGAGTCCCCATAAACCAAACCAACTAAAATAAATCAAAGAATGAACTGTATAAAGAGTCTACTCATTTTAACTAAGCAAACTGTTTGTTCATCACCCACAACTGAATCTTTATAATACCTGATGTTTTTGTTCATGTGCAACTAGAAGTGTCAGCAACAGCACAGATACTTTTCTGTTTAGCCAGTAAATAATCTAGAACAATTCTATTATCTAGCACAAAATTTTCAAGAGACCTTAAAAATCTGTTGTATAATCATAGCCTTTGCAGTAGGATCTGCTGAGGGATACATTTCTAATCATTGTCTCTTTACTCCAAACCATGAAAAAGTGACCTAACTAATGATGTCCATCCAGAAGAGTGAAAGCATCCTGGCAGTGTTCTCTTTAACCTATGATGTAGGTTAAGAGCAGTGGACCAATATTCTCTTTCTAACTGATTATGAAGCAAAAAAGATACCATAAAATTTTTCACCTACATTGTTTCCTCATCTTTCATCTATCAAGGCATAATGTTCATATATTTGACTATACAATCTTCTACAAATAAAAGTATATCCCATGCGTGCACACAAGAGAAATCTCATTTTCAGTCTTATTGGTCATAGAGGCATAAGGAAGGAAACATTGAAAGATATGTCTCATGATAGAAATCTTGATCTGTGATCATGGGGAAAAGCTGTCCATGCCCAAGGTGCTGTCTGCTTCAGGGGAGAAACTTTCTTGATTAACTTTAACTTAGGGTTTCCAATGGATATACAATTCCAAAAATCTGTAGGGCCTCTTCTGAATTGTGAGATTACAAACTCAAGCTTCAAAGTCCTGAAGTTTTGCAGTGTGGGTGACAAAGGCAATCTTTCTCTGATGTCTTTCCCAGGAGACCCAGTCTCCAGGTTCTAGATCATGATGAGTTTGATTGTCTTCATCACTCTTTATTGTTAATCAAGATTCCATTTTCCAAAGAACCAAAAGACCTGAGAAAGACAGCATTAGACAGCTTCTGTCTTTCCTTTCTTCCCTTTTTTAATTTTTTTTTTGCAGCTTACTCAAAGGGTCAACAAAAATATTTTACTGTCAGTTATCAATATTACAGAAAATTTTTGTTCCAAAGAAAAAATTTTTAAAAAAGAAAGCTTTCTTTACCTGGTGAAAAAAAATACATTAATACATTGCAGCATTCAGTCATATCGGAGCTTAGTAGAAGAAGATACATGAGGTTCTATTATTAGGTGCACAGGCCTTCCAGTGACCCCTTCCAGTGACCCACCTATTTATTAGGTGCATAGGCCTTCCAGTGACCCCTATTAGGTGCATAGGCCTTCCAGTGACCCCTATTTTATGTTTTCCATTATAAGTGAATCTGATTGTCATCAATCTTAATATCTTTGTTCAAGACAATTTAGTCAATTTAGTTGCTTTGCCTAATGAGATTGTATCTGTAATACCTTATTTAACCATTATACAATTTGTCAAGTAAAACAATTACCTCTATCATTGGACATTTTTTTTTAAGAAGTCTCATGAGAAAACACATTGCCTAATAATCTTTTCATTATCATTATAATATCAGTCTTCCTGCATGGGAAAGCTTTTTATACAACCAGAAAACATGCTTTGAAAATGACAATTGAATGAAATCTCTCTATAAATGTTTGATGGCCCATTAAGTAACAGAAATGTACCTGAAGTTTTAATTGTCTTTCCAATAATATAAATTTGACAAACCAAGCATTGATCTTAAACTATTTTAGTAATTTAGAACAATCACTGCATCGATATATATTTTAATTTAGATCATTTTAGTTTCTTGTCTTGTCAGTAATGAAGCTATTTTAATAAAGTCTTCAAAACAAATTCATCCAATCTCAATCATCTTTTAGTCACACTAGATTTTCTATAAACCTTTTATAATATAATCTCCTACATATTAAAAAAATTATATATTTTACTTTTACCTATATCTTTTTTATTTCTTCAATTTGAAACAAACTTTAAGTAACTTCAAAACAGACAACACAGTTTTTTCACGTATTTGTATGTCTTTATAACTTTTCTCACCAAAACCATCTTATTTTTTTAATGTATCCTGAATACAAAATTGTTTTTCTTACATCTAATAGTTTACATAATCCTAATAACACTAATTTCTAGTAAAAACCCTAGGAAGTAACTTTAAGCCATCTTGTATCAACATTTATAGATAAAAACGATTTCATAATTTTTTAGAAAGATGTTTCCATAAATTTTTGTTCATTAACAAATTTAAACATATTTAGCTTTTCTATACCATATAAAAATAAGATGTCAAAGTATATAAACTTAAATTTATATTTAATATTTTATGCTTTAGTGTTGGAACTTACTTGCAATGACTCAGACACATTATGATTTTCTATTATTTAATTTAACATAATATGACTTTTAAGATTTAAAATTACTGAAAAGAATTTTGAAATTATAACACAGGTATCATACCTACTATCTTCCCCAGTCATTCTGGGTCTCATGTAGCCATGTAGCCGCCAAGATGTCTATGAAGGACAGGGTCTGAGTCCTGAATTTACAACCTCATGTAGAGCTCAAGACAGAAGACAGAGCTGTGAAGACAGGCCTAGAGGATCCAAGCTCTCCTAGATTATCTATAAAGCAAAGCTGGGATAAAGAAGAAGGGACCATACTGGACTTATTCTGCCTTGTAGCTGCTAGTCTAGACACTGAGAACATGTCCACAGGCTTCCCAATGGCTACCTATCCAGACCCTAGAATCCAGAGGCTCAAAACCAAAATTATAAGCTCACAGTCAAATTAAGAAAGTATTAAATTATATTTAACTGATAATTTTGAAACCGTATCCATTTTACCAGCAATTTTAAAACTAGCTGTATTTGCCAAATATAATTGTATATATAACACATATAGTCATACAAACATACAGACAGAAGCAGATATTATAACTTTCATAAGATTCACATTTGGTGACTTTTAAATAGATTTTTCCCCCCATTCAGACTATCAGCCCTTCAATGACCTCTTTCATTGCCCTAGGCAAGGCAACCTTAAATTTGCATTTTTAAAGGGACAATCCTTAGGTGAAACAAGAAAATGTATATTTTAAAAGCAGAGTTAAGACTTTAGGTTTAAATATCATATCATCATTTACTCAACCAATAAAAAAGCCAATGTATGTAAAGGCTCAGATAGATAAGATGGCACCTTAGTTAATTTATAACAAAGGTAAGAGTTCCTAGTGACTCATTATCCCTCTCAGAACACCCTTACAGATGGAAATGTCTTTGTAAATGTAATTTTTTTTGGAAGCACCAACTATTTTTATTTCCAAATATTATAAAATTATAGTAATTGAAAATGTAATTATTTCTACTGAAATATAGACCATAACAAACAGATATATAGACAAATGGAAGATAACAGAGATCCCAGAATAAACTCAAACATAGGCAGTCAAGTATTCTACAACAGAGGTGCCATGGATACACAATAGAGAAAAGAACAGTTTATTTTACACTGTGGAGCTGGGGGGCGGGAGGGAGAAGTTAGTTCCATGACACTGTATATGGCTGTGATTTCTTATTTATTTATTTTAAAGATGTGGGATACAATTCAGGGTTAGGTACATAAGTGGTCATTGGACAGGTAAACTTGGGTCTCCCTCTGGTCCCCATTTTGCCTGGTTTGAGATCAGGTACCCTAATTGATGTCATGTTCCCCTCCTTGCCCACCCCAACCCTCATCTCCCTAGGCAGTTTACTGCTACTGCCAATCCCTTTTTTATAATATTATGATAAATGTTCAGGGTCATCTTATGAATGAGAACATGTGGTACTCAGTTCTTTGTTTCTGTGATAGATCACTGAGTATTATAGACTATAATTTCACCCAAGTTTCTGTGAAGTCCATAATGTCTTCCTTCTTTATGGGTGTATTCCACTGGATATATGTACCACATTTTTTTTTTTATCCAGTCCACTTTCAGTGGGCAGCACGGTTGGTTCCATGTTTTTGCTATTGTGAGTAATGCTACAATAAACATGCCTGTGCAAGTATCTTTTTCATAAAATGATTTGAGTTCCTCCAAGTATATTCCCAGAAGGGGGATTGCTAGGTCATATGGAAAGTTGATTTTTAGATCTTTTAGGAATCACCACACTGTTTTTCACAGAGGTTGTACTAGTTTACACTCTCACCAGCAGTACAGAAGTGTTCCTTTTCCCCCTGCATCCTCTCTGGCATCTGTTGCTTACAAAAGGTTTTTCAGATAGCCAGTTAAATGCCAGAAAGGTATGTTTTGATCTTTTTTTTTCCAGGCTTTTTTTTTTTTTTTTTAACTTAGCTACTGAGTTCATGGTGGAGCCCATTGACGATTAGGGTAAAGAAAGTATTTTCTATGCCTGGACTCAGCTAGGATAGATCTGAAATAAAAACAAGCCTACTTTACCTGAGGTTTACCTTATCTAAGATAGCTTTCTTTTCACCTTCAGGGCAAGGCATTAACTAAACCAAAAAGTAAATAGATTTAATTTTTTTATTAATTAGTCACTTAAGCTTTTTATTTGCCTTTTATAAAGACCCTTTAAAAAATAAGTAAATAATGAAACCTTTTTAGACATTTCTGCACATCAAGAAGCCTCCCCAGATGAGAGTATTTTGGAAGCGCTCATTTCAAATGTACTTTTTAGAGTGCAGTATTGTTCATTTGGAAAGTTCCATGCTAACATTAAATTACTTTTAGTAAGGTTTTGACATTTCTGTAGGTGTTTACCGCTTCCAGGACCTAATTCTTATACATGTATAAGCCAAAATGTGGATTACTCAGTTCTTCAGAAATTAAGGATCCTATTTTTACTTTGAATCTTGGCTTTGACTCTCAGATTCCTTTAATCAATTTATTTAATGATTTTTTTCCTACCTAAGTGCACAAGAAAAAGAAACAAAGGGGATACAACACAAACAAATCTCTTCAAATTTCCAAAAGCTTAAGTTTGCGATCCCTGCAGTTATGTGGTTAATATCAATTTCTGTCTGACCCAGTCAGACATAAGAGGCCTCTAACTGGATCCAAGACAATTAATTATCAGATCCGATCCAATCTGGACCCAGTTCAGTTTCTGTCATGATTTCCAAACCCAATTTGGATTAGAAATTTGCTCAAACTCTGATAGCTTAAAACAAAATCTGTAGAACTTTGGAATTCGAAGTGTGAAAGGTTACAGAGAAGCCTCTAGGGCAAACCCAAAATATATAAGGGAGGCAGCTTTAGGCTAAATTTAATTTAGCAATTAGATGTTGCAGAGGAGGAAACAATTTTCCCTATATTCTTTCTGAGTTCTTAGCTAGGACCCCCCTGTTACAAAAGCAGTTAAGAGAAAAATATATAGTTATTTATTAATATTATGCTTTATCCATACAGGAAAGGTATCTGATGAAATAAGTAATCTCAAAAAGGTGGCTTAGAATTCAGACTTAAACACACCCTTCAGTTGAAACAAAGATAGAAGTGTGTGTGGGAGATCAATTATAAGGAGCTGACCAAGAAAAAGCACAGTAACCAAGAGTAAGGTGAGTTATGTAGATTTAAATGCTTTCTTCATTGACAAGATTTTCTTCTGATTTCGAGTCATTATTCTCTTCTCTGTACAGAGAAGACACCCTCACAAATGGAGATTTCCTTTAGAGATGTAAAAGAGAACTTCACTCTGTTTTCAGAACTTCTCCTGTGTCTGCTGTTTCTCAAAATACTCAGCTCAAAATAATCCTTAAGCCAAACATGCATATTTTGGGGTGGCATATTTTCGTTTCCTACATATGCAGGGCACTGTACTATGTGTGGAGGATTAAAAAGTGCAAAAGCAGGTGAGTGTGTCCAAAAATATACAACTTTGAATCTCTTTTCTTTTTAGCAGCTTGATGTGGCACAGAAGTTCTCAACCTTTTCTTTCCGCCTCAAAATTTTTGAGGGATAAAACACACACCACTTTCAGCAAGAGTGATTTAATTAAAGCTATGATTCTCAGTGGAGAGCTTGGGGAATGGGGATATGGAAGCAAACCATTCATATTTGAAACTTGGTTGGGGAGACAGTTTGGTGTATACAGGGTATGTGTGCTTTGGAAATTGGTCCCTATGGTTTTGATGTGTATACTGTGAAAATAAGTAATTCAGATTAAAGCTGTTGGAACCTTAAATTATCTTGAGACTTAAAGGAAATGTAATTGTGTGACCTGAGTCATGTAACAGGTAGCTACCACCTTTGCTTTTCTGATCATAAATTTACTTTTTTCTTACCTACATTATTTTGTAAAATGTGAAACTCTAAATAGCACCAGAAATAGGGCATCTTTATCTTAATTGTTGATCATCATTATAGAATCACTTATTTCATTTTTCTCTTTCACCCAATTCAGACCAGATAGCAAAAAAGACCCTACGACTATAAAATTGCTCAAGATAAAATGTTAAATATACCCTTCCTGTAAAGCAACACACTATGACCAATTAAATTACTGTAACTCATGAACCAGCCTTTAAGGAAAACGTTATTCTGCTAAATATCTTTGTTTCTGATTATATAAGAAAAATCTTAACTTCTCCACGTTAGAGCACAGACTCCATTCCTTTGTTTTCTTTTCCAAATGGCTATCCTTAAACTTTATGCTTTAATAAACTTTTGAGAACTGGATTCTGATACTTTTGATTATTTCAAGTTGACAATACTTATAGGTAGGGGTCATGGGGCATCTTCTCTCCTCTCCTACTTCCTTTAAAAGGATTATAGACAAACTCAGCTTCCACAAATTACTAATTCAAGGTTTGTGCTCTGACCAGAAACTTTCCTCCATCCAGCTTGTTTATGGAGCTCTTCCCTTTGGCCAACATCATCAGGAAATCCAGTTTGTCATTTGTAAAAAAATTATTATACACCCTTAGCCCTCTATTTTCTTAATTCTTATCTATTTTAGCCTTCATAATTCAACATTCTAATAATACTCTTGCCAGTATCATAAATTCTCTTCCTTCCTTTGATTTTGTCATACCTAACTGGCAACAACCCCAATCAAGATGAATCCAATCTTATATTTCCTCTGGCCAAGATAAACATTTTGTAGTCACCATTTTCTTCCCTTTTCTACATACCTACCCAATAGCTAATCTTGCATCTATTTTGGCAGCAAGTTTTGACATCTCTATCTTTTTATCATACCCCATATATTCAACCAATCATCAGCTTCTGTTGATTTTAACTCATCCATATCTTGGGGAGAAAATATTTATAACTGGTCTTCTCAGAGCCAAACTGGCACCAGTCAAATCCATCTTTCACATTTCAGCTGTAAGATTTTTTTCCCCAGCTTCGGTTATAACTATACTATTCTTAAGCATAAATGCTTAAGTGGATGCCAATTTTATTTATAATAAAGAAAAAAGTACTTAACATGGCCTGCAGGCTGCACTTGACTTGGTGTAAACTATTCTCTTCAGTCTGATCTCAATGCACTTTCCTTCCTTCTCTCTGTACACCAGCCATATGGGTCTCCTTTCAGTGCCTCAAATGTGACATTTTTCTTCTGGATCAGGCCCTTTGTACATTTTATTTCCTATGACTAGAATGCTCTTCTATTTTATGATTTGATTACCTCCTTCCTTCTTCAAAACTCATGCCAAGTGTTATGTAGGGGCAATGGGAATTTTTCCCTCCCCCTCTGAGGGTTCAGGTCTGATGGAGTACACTGGTAATAGGTTAACGGGAGAAAAGACATACAAATGTATTTACATGTAAGTGTGCACAAGAACCATATATAAAACATAAGACTCTTTTTTTTTTTGGTTGGAAAATATAGTTCATTTAAAAAATAAATTAGAGAAAGAGAGGAGATTCACCTCCCCAAGGTCAGGAAGGGGGCCAAAGCCAGGAAACATGGCAACAGCCATACCTCAAAGATCACATGGTCACACCAGAGTCTAGTAAGGCATGAGACTCAAAGAAGGGCCAGATGGTTGATGTCTAAATATTCTCTTCATAGGAGAGAGGGAAATGGGGGGGGGAGTGTAGGTACTTTTGAAGGGTAATGCTTTTCAGGGGAATTAAATGGGCCCAAAGAACAGACAATAGTTTGTAAATAATTTTTTCTGGAAGTTAAATAAGCCAAAGAACAGTAGGTTGTGACAAAGTCTGTCTAGGTATGGTGACATTCCTCAGTATTTCTCTCTGTAATGTGATTTTAATGTTCCTTGGTTCATGAACAATCTGGGGGAGAATTAAACACAATTGTGTTTCTTCTGAAGGAGCTTCATTCAAGGAACTCCAGAGAGAGTTCCACCATATACTTGGGAGGAGAAATAGAAGGTCAGAATTTGGTTCTGAGGCTGCTTCTATGGCTTTTAATTTCCTTTAGTTCAAAGTGCTTAGTGTGCTAAAGCACCATACTTTGGGGGATTGTTTTCTTTCTTTTTTGTTTGTTTGTTTTTTTGAGTTGGAGTCTCACTCTGTCGTCCAGACTGGAGTGCAGTGGCCGCTCCCGGCCACCGCAGCCTCGACCTGCTGGGCTCCAGCGATCTTCCGCCTCAGCCTTCCGAGTAGCCGGAATTACAGGCGTGCGCTACCACGCCTGGCTGATTTTTTGATTTATTGTAGAGATGAGGTCTCGCTGCCCAGGTGGGTCTCGAACCCACGGGCTCAGGCAATCCACTCACCTCAGCCTCCCAAAGGTGCGGGATTACAGGCTGAGCCACGGAGCCCAGCTGGGGGATTGTTTTCTAAGTCCCAACACTTACTTTCCTGAGAAGCATTTTGAGTTCAGGCAGAAGTCCATTCTAACTCCAGATTGAGTTCCCTTTATGCACTCTCACAGATTCAACTTCCTTTTATTGGTGCTCAGAAACAAATACCCCACAATATGGCATTCTGACTTGCTAACTGAAGAAGCCTCAAGGTCCCTCTGACCTCCCCCCACCTGCTGTGTCTCCTATAGAAGCTGAAGTTTCTTTATCTGCCTGAAGTACAGACCCACAAAGAAAACAATTGTTTTTTTCTTTATCTCTTTGTTATCTTACTACCTATTACAAAAAAAGAAGACTTAAAATGTAACCACACCTGAATGGATCCTGTACAAGATATCTGTCTGTCTCAGACTCATTCAAATTCCAAAGACAACTACTTACCAGTTAATCTCAGTTCCTTATCCAATCATTCTTCCTAGTAATCACTTATTGGCCCTCAACAGAATTCCTCTTCTTTCTGCTTCTCTCTTTTTTTAATTTTTTTTATTTTTGAGTTGGAGTCTCACCCTGTCACCCAGGCTGGAGTGTAGTGGTATGCTCATGCTAACCAGCTGGGCTAGGCTATCCTTGCATCTCAGCCTTCCAAGTAGAGGGAACCACAGGCACATGCCACCATGCCCGCCTAATTCTGTTGTTTTTTACTCTCACTCTGTCACCCAGGCTGGAGTGCAGTGGATTTTTTTTTAATCTATTGTAGAGACAAAGTCTCACTAAGTTGCCCAGGCTGGTCTCGAAACCCTGGACTCAGGTAATCCTCTTGCCTCTGCCTCTCAAAGGGCTGGGACTGTAGGCATGAGCCATCTTAGCCAGCACTCCTTGCTTCTCATAACCTGTTTTATCAGGCTCTAAGCCCATATTATTCCTGTGACCTCAAGATGATATATAAGCTTCTGTACATCAGTGGAGGTTGAGTCTTCATTCAGAAGTTTCCTATGTATACATGCTAAATCAATTTGTATACCTTTTCTCCTATTAATCAATCTGCCTCATATCAGTGATTTTCAGAGAACCTCCAGAATCCAAAGTCCTTGGCCCCTAAACTTTACTTGAGACATAATATTTTGTAATAATATACACATTATTTTAAAAATCTTTTTCCCCCTTCTTACTGCAATGCCAATGCCATGATTTAAGAGCCATATCTATTTTGTTTTCTACTATATCGCTAGTAAAGAGTTGTGACAAAGTCTGTCTGGTTCTGTTTAATATGCCTTCAACATAGGAGAAGTTCAATATCAAACAGAATCTATTATTTAATACTACATTTGTGATGTTTTTGTTTCTGGTCTAGTACAAGTTCTACCAGTATTATACTCTTGAGATTAGTCACTGTGAAAGCACGAAAGGTTCAGTAGTAGTTAGGGAATTAGTGCACTTCCTTAGTTTTAGAGAGATCCACTTCTCTTTCACCATACACCAACCTACCCTTTGAGAAATTGGGTCTACTATCCAAGAGGGGTGTTGTAAACAATCTCTTGTTAAAAAATCTAAACTTTAAAGTTGTCAGGTGAATATCTGCTCTCCTTAAAAGGCAATCAATAAATAAGCTTCTATTTTTTGTTTCAAAGTCTGTGTCCCATTGGAGTTGCTCAATCAAAGGAGAGTGTGAGGCTTTTTAGAGTTTGAAAATGAGAAATATATGAATATATTCATGATAAGATTTCCCAGGGTCAGAAAAGGAAAAGAGAACTAAGTTCTATTATGAACAAAACTGTTAGCCAGTTAAGACAAAGTGCCCCTGGAGTCAGGACCAGATAGGTATGTGAACAAAAAGATGAAACATTAAGAAAATCCGGCAAAGCAGGACCTAAGCAAGTAAGGCCACCTTTCTCACAAAAGGCGTTGTTATCCCAGGAGCTGAGTTAGGGAGTGAAGGGCCACCGCCAGCCACAAGTAGAACCACATCCCTTCCCTTTCCTGGAAAGGGGCCTAACCCCCCCCACCCCACCCACCCCTCCCACCCCCACCCCCACCCCCGCCTAAAATGACGACCCGGCAAACAAAGGGGGCGCCTGAAACGGCACCTTCCGAGTTCTTCTTCCACAGTCTGGCTCACCTTTTCCCACACCCGTGAAAAACCCACCAACCTGGATGGAGCTCTGCCAGCCAACCTATAGACGACAGACAGGTGGACTAAGCCCCCTGTAAAAGCCGCCGCGTCCTTGCTTCAGCGCTACAGCCTGACCCTCAGGTCCTGTAGCCACCGCATTCGATCCATTAAATCTCTTGGCCTTAACGGGTGTTGAGTCTCACCACCTTCTTTCAGGGAGATTTTGCCATTAGGTGGCCCAGCAGGAAAGGAGAAATAACAATCACAAAAGTACTCTGTGTCAGCAATGACTGTACCTTATCCTCGAAAGGGAGTTAGAAAAACATCATATCTGGAAACGTCTTCAAATGCTGCATGACTACTTCACCTTATACCTTTGAAAAGGGCAGCCTTCATCCCACTGTTGCTGATACTTTAGGAATTCTCAGAAGGTGGTGCCATTGTCATGCTCGATGAATCAGAAAAACGTCTGACTGGAGAAAGCAAATTCTCAGATTTATTAAGGATGTCACAGAGTCCCTTTATGATGAGAGATTCACAGAAATATGCTCAGTCTCAAGCCCAGAGGATTGTTAAGTTGTTTGTATTTCATTTTTCAAACCAGAGATGGGCTGTGTGGCAGACTAAATTGTTTATCAAATTCTTTGTCATTCTTCCTTTCTAGAGGTGGTGACTATCTCCCTCTTTTTTACCCTAGCCTGGTCTGTGACTACTTTGACCAATAGAGTCAGTGGAAATGATGCTATTCCAATTCTGGGACTAACTTTTTTAAATATTAGTAGTTTCTACCTCTCGCTCTCTGGAAACTCTGAGCTGTGAAATAAGAAGTCCAACTACCCTGTAGGAGAAATCACATGAAGAAAACTCTAAGACTTTAGGTATAGGAAGACAGTGTGATCCAGCAAATCCTATCATTCCACCCCCTCTAAACAGGCACAAGACATGTGAATAATACCATCATGGGTTAGACCAGATGGATATCACACTAGCCACTAGTGAAATAACACTGAGTTAGTTACTCTATGTGGTATAGAAGTATAACCTATCTGAGCCCTGCCTCAATTTCTGACCCACAAAACTGTGACATTAATAAAATGGTTGTTATTTAATGCCACTCTGTTTGGGGGTTAGTTTGTTACACAGCAATAGTTAAATGGAACTATCTAGGTGGAAATTTGATGATAGATGATCCAATCAATCACCAAAGTGTTCATAAAACTCATCTTTTACTATCTCTTTGCCTATATCTTGTCACTGAGAGATTCTTTGTAAGGGTGAATATATCAGATTTAGAGGTTGTAGGTTTCAGACACTTATCACTGGAAGTGGCATAGCCTTCTGGCCTCCGATGAGTTATCATTCACTGAGATTGTAGCCCAGCAACTAGCTGCAAATGTGTGTGGTGTGCCTTGTATATCTGCTGAAATTTTAAGACATAGCATAGCTTAATTAAATGAAATGCCAAAGAAATTTGATAAATTGTATGAGAAGGGATCAATTTGTGGAATGGCAGGAAGAAATTTGGTGCACTAGCTCTTTCTGTAAAACAAAAAAATATAGTCATGGCTGGGCTCGGTGACTGAAGCCTATAATCCCAGCACTTTGGGAGGCCAATGCAAGAAGATTGCCTGAGTTCATGGGATCAAGACCAGCCTGGGCAACATGGTGAGACCTTGTCTCTACAATAAATCAAAAAAAATTTAGCTGGGTGTGGTAGCACGCGCCTGTAGTTCTGGCTACTTGGATGACTGAGGTGGAAGGATCGTCTGAGCGCAGCAGGTCGAGGCTACGGTGGCTGTGAGCGTGCTACTTCACTCCAGCCTGGGCAACAGAGTGAGATTCTAACTCAAACAAACAAAAAATACAGTCATGCACTGCATAGTGGCATTTCAGTCAATGATGAACTGCATATACAAGAGTGGTCTTGAAAGATCATAATTCCATACATTTACTATATCTCTCTATTTTAGGTATATTTAGATAAACAACATCATTGGGTTACAACTGCCTATAGTATTCAGTATAATAACATGCTGTACAGGTTTATAGCTCAGATGCAATAAGCTATATCATATAGCCTAGTTGTAAACTCTAGGTTTGTGTAAGTTCACTCTATGATGTCCCCACAATGAGAAAATCGCCTAACTACACATTTCTCATAATTTGTCCACACTATAGTCAAGCAATGCATGACTATACAGGCAAAATACTAAAGACAATCAACTTAAAACTCTTGTCAATTGACCAAAGCCACATGGCAACCTGAAAATCAATGATCCAAGAGAAAGTATTAAACTTTGGTTATAGAGGAGAGAAGTCTGTGAAGTTTTAACTTAGAGCTATTCACAATATTCACAGTCCCTTTCCCTCCCAACCCCTCCAGTGACACAGTAGACAAAAGCCAGCAGCATTACAGGCAAGAGAGTGACTTGACCACTTTTATACCTTATTTAAAAGCACCATCTGCAGAACACAGTCAACACAGTCAATATTTTCTCCGAAGTTCTCCCTGGGAAATCTTCATTTTCAGTGTATGATGGCTAGGTGATTTGACTAAGAAGTCAGCTCAGTGGGAAGGAGGAAGGGGAGGGAGCCCACTTCCAGGGCAGCAAAACAATAGTGCTTCCAGCAATGTCTTGGCTGCCTAAAATAAATGGCTGTGATTTCAGTTGAGGCAAACAAGAGGCTGGCTGGGAATGTAAAAGAAAATTCAGGAGAACTAGATAATCAGATAACACTATGATAAGCTCCCATATATTTCTGGAGATCTAAAAAGCAGTGGAAAATCCCAGAAAAAAATTGAGAAAGGAAAAAGAACCAGTCACTCACCTCTGAGTAACTGACATTGAAGCCATGTATAAGCAAAAAGTGGCAGTTAAGGCTGTCTTGTAAATTGCCTGGATTTTGAAGGCGTAGCTTCTCATACAGTTTCCTTTTGCAAAGTGTGGGGATAAAATGCAAGGCATTTAAGAAAATCTGACCAATCATTGGCTAACCACATACTGACCACAGGTGTGACCCCTAGAAAGCCATCTTAAAAACAAAAAAGAATTTTTAAAAAGTAGTACAGAACTCAAAAGCCACACATTGCTGAGAAAACAAAATCTAGAATTAGTCTAGGGAAGTCACTAAACAAATAAGCAACAATTTAAAAAAACAGTAAAAACAACAACTCAGTCACAACAAATCTTGGGGAACAAAGATGTCTGATACTAGCATTGCAGCAATATATCTAAAATGTCCAGTTTTCAACAACAAAAAAGTGAGAAAAATAAAAATGCAAGAGGGGATGACCCCCACAGAAGGACTTAGTTTTTGGAGGGTGGCTCCTTGTAGTACAGGCTTCTCCAGCTAGTTAAGTGTTCTAGGAACCCATTGGCATCAGTGAATTCTTGTTTTAGAGAATTCTTTCAACAACTTGCCCATCCATGATGAGTGCATCTGCCCGCACTATGCTGTGTGTTCAGCAGTTTTTGATCAAAAAATGACATGACCCCGATGTCCCACCTTCCTTATTCATTCAGTCTCGCCCTGAGTGATATTTTTGTTTGTTTGTTTCCTTGGATGAAAAAGTTCCCAAAGAGAAATGTTTTGCCAATGTGGAAGAGGTGACACAAAAATGGCAACAAAAGTACTACAAGGCATCAAAATGGACAAGTTCAAAAACAATTCTGAATCGTGGAAAAAGCATCTTGATAGGAGTATTGCATCAAATAGAGATACTTTGAAGGTGACTGAAGTTTAAATATGTAAGAATAAATACACATTTTTTAAAAATACATTTCAGATTTTTGGGGGCTCCCCTCATATGGCACATAGGCACATACTTTGGAAAAAAAAGGAAGCCAGCAGAAAATATCCCTGAGAATGCTCAGATTGTGTGCTTAGTAGACAATGACTATAAACCAGCAATTATAAATAAAACATGTTTAAAGAACTAAAGGAAACTATGACAATGACATCTGTCATATAGAGACAAAATTATTTTTAAAAACTCTGAAATTAGCTGGGCTCGGTGGCTCAGTCTGTAATCCCGCGCTTTGGGAGGCTGAGGTGAGTGGATTGCCTGAGCCCGTGGGTTCGAGACCCTCCTGGGCAACTTGGCGAGACCTCATCTCTACAATAAATCAAAATGAGCCGGGCGTGGTAGCACGCGCCTGTAGTTCCAGCTACTTCAAAGGCTGAGGCGGAAGGATTGCCGCAGCCCAGCAGGTCGAGGCTGCGGTGGCCGGGAGGGGCCACTGCACACCTGTCTGGGTGACAGAGTGAGACTCCACCTCAAAAAAAAAAAACAAAAAAAAACAACAAAAAAAACCCCTCTGAAATTGAGAAGTATAATAATTGCGAAGAAATATTAATTAGAAACATTTGACAAAAGATTTGAGCTGGCAGAAAAAATAGTGAGCTTGAAGATATTTATTTTAGTTTATTTCAGTTTAGTTTAGTTTAAAGCTATAGAGTACAATTCAGGATTAGGTATACAAATGTTCATTATGCAGCTACCCTTGTTGATGAGGTGTGCCCCTCCCTCCCCGGCAGTTTCCCTCAACTGCCAGTCCCACCACCCCTCCCTTAGCAGTTTCCCACTACTGCCAATCCCTTTCTTATAGTATTATGATAATTGTTCAAGGTTCACTTATGAGTGAGAACATATGGTACTCTGTTCTTTGTTTTTGTGATAGATCACTGAGTATGATCGACTTTACATTCATCCAAGTTACTGTAAAGTCCTTATGTTTGTCCTTTCTTTATGGCTGCATAATATTCCATTGTATATATGTACCACATTTTTTTCTCCAGTCCAACCTTGATAGGCAGCATGATTGGTTCCATGTTTCTGCAATTGTGAATAGAGCCGCAACAAACATGCGTGTGCAGGTATCTTTTTTGTAGAATGATTTTGAAGATATTTCAATAGATATTACCCAGTCTACAAAGAAGAGAAAAGAATGGAAGAAAAAAGAATGACAAGACATGAATAAAGCCTTAGAAACTTCATAGAAACCATACATGTACTAACATCTGCTTAATGAGCATCTACTCCAATAATGGAAACAGAAAAAAGCAGAAAATTATTACAGAAATATTGGCTAAAGGACTCCCAAATTTGATGAAACATATGAATCAACACTTTTAAGAAGCTCAACAAACGTCAAGTAGAAAAAACTCAGAGAGACTAATACTTAGACATATCACAGTCAAATTGATAAAAAATAAAAGAAAAAGAGAATATCTTGAATTTAGCAAGAGAAAAATGACTTATCACAAACAAAGGATCTTTAATAAGATTAAGGACTGACATCATTAGAAACCATGGAGATTATAACACATGGAATGACATCTTCATAGACTGAAAAAAAGCACTGTCAACCTAGATTTCTATTTCCAGCTAAACTTTCCAAAATCGAGGAAAAAATTAAGACATTTCCTGAAAAATAAATACTGAGACTTTTTTATTAACTGGCCTGCACTACAAGAGATAGTGAAAGAAGTCCTGAAATAGTAAAAGAAGGCAGAAAGGAAAGGACATTAGATAGTAACTCAAATCCATAGAAAAATATAATAAACACCAATAAAATTAACTACATAGGCATTATAAAAGAGAGTACAAACATGTTTATGCTTGTAACAATTTTCTTATGTTTTAAAAGTCAACTGCACACATCAATAATTATAAAAATGTTTATCTACTTATATTTAAAAATACAATTTGTGTAACAATGATTGTGAAAAGGAGAAAGAAGGAAACTGATGCATATTGGATCAAAGCATTGTATACTATTAAAATTCAGTTAGTATTAATCTTAACTAGATTGAAGTTATACTATCAGTTCTTGACGTTATACCATCAGCTCTTCCAGGTCTCCAGATTGCTGACTACAGATTATGGATCTTGGACTTCTCAGTCTCCTATGTATGTGAGTATATATATACACACACATATACATATATACATAGATACATTACTATTGATTCTGTTTCTCTGGAAAACCCAGACTAATACTTTGATCCATAAATTCAATGCAACCCAAATTCTAGCAAAATACCTCCCCCTGTATTTTAACAAAAATTGACAAGCTGATCCTAAAATTCACATGGAAATTCAATAACCTAAGAAATCTTGAATAAGAAGATCCAACCTTGAGAAGTCATACTTTCTCATTTCAAAACTTACTACAAAACTACAATCATCAGGAAAATGTGGTAAAGGCATAAAAATAGACATACAGATTAATGAAATAGAATTAAGAATCTAGAAATAATCTCTTATTTATGATCAATTGATTTTGACAGAGGTGCCAAGACAATTCAATTTTTTTCAACAAATATCTGGGAAAACTCTATGCTCATAAGAAAAAATATTTTAGTCTCTATCTCACACCATACACAAAAAATTAACTCAAAATGAATCATAGACCTAACTGTAAGAGCTAAAATTGTAAAACTCTTAGAAGAAAATATAGTATAAATATCTTGACCTGAGGTTAGGGAATGGCTTATTAGATATTCCATCAAAAACACAAGTGGCAAAAGAAAAGGTAGACAAATTTTACTTCATAAAATTAGAAACTTTTGTGCTTCAAATTATATTATCAAGAAAAGAAAGGCTGGGCTCAGCCTATAATCCCGTACTTTGGGAAGTAGAGGCGAGTGTATTGCATGAGCCCGTGGATTTGAGACCAGCCTGGGCAACTTGGCGAGACCTCATCTCTACAATAAATCAAAAAATTAGCCAGGCTTGGTAGTTGAAAGGCTGAGGTGGAAGGATCTCTGGAGCCCAGCAGGTCAAGGCTGCGGTGTCCGTGAGTGTGTCACTGCACTCCAGCCTGGGCCACAGAGTGAGACTCCAACTCAAAAAAAAAAAAAAGAAGAAAAAATAAACCACAAAATGAGAAAAAATATTTGTAAATTATATGTACATATTTTATAAAAATTTTTCTAAACTATTTTAGAAAAATAGTTTGGAATTTCCTAAGATGTTAAACATAAAGTTACCATGTGATCCAGAAATCTAATCCTTGTTCTATACTCAAAAGAAATAAAAACATATGTCCACATAAAATCTGTACAAGCTTTTTTTGTTTTGTTTTGTTTTTGAGTCAGGGTCACTCTGTTGCCCATACTGGAGTGCAGTGGCATGATCACAGTTCACTGTAGCCTCGAACTCACGGGCTCAAGTAATCCTCCTACTTCAGCCTCTCGAGTAGCTAGAACTTCAGTCATGTGCCACCACAGACAACTAATTTTTGATGTTTTTATGTAGAGATAGGCTCGTGCTATATTGCCCAGGTTTTGAATACCTGGGCTCAAGCAATCTTAGCTAAGTCTACCAAAGTGCTGGAATTACAGGCACACACCACCATGCCTGGCCTCACACATGTTTATAGCAAGATTATTCATAATTATCAAATGGAAACAACCTAAGTGTCCCTCAACTAATGAATGGATAAACAAAATATGGTGCTTTCAAACAGTAGATTATTATTCAGACTTAAAAAAGAAAAAAGGTACTGACACATGCTACAACTTAGATGAAACTTGAAAACATACTAAATGACAAAAATAGTCATAAAAGGCCACATGTTGTAGGATTCAGTTTATGTGAAAGTCAGAAAATCCATAACAGAAAATAGATTATCTGTCATTGGAGTTGACGGGGATAAAAGGTAGGGGATGGGGAGTGACTGCTGTTAATATGGCATTTCTTTTTAGTTTGTTGAAATATTCTTTTTTTTTTTTTTTGAGTTGGAGTCTCACTCTGTTACTCAGGCTGGAGTGGAGTGGCATGATCACAGCCACTGCAGCCTCCACCTGCTGGGTTCAGGCAATCCTTCCACCTCAGCCTTCCAAGTAGCTAGAACTATAGACACATGCCACCACGCCTGGCTAGTTTTTGTGATTTATTGTAGAGATGAGGTCTTACCAAGTTGCCCAGGCTGGTCTCGAGCCCCCAGGCTCAGGCAATCCTCTCACCTCAGATTCCCAAAGTGCTGGTATTACAGACTGAGCCATTGTGCCGTTGTTGAAATATTCTAAACTTAGATTGTGGTGATGGTTGTACAACTCTGGGAATATACTAAATACACTGATGCACTTTAAAAAGGTGAATTTTATGAGATGAGAAACATCTCAATAAAGCTATGTAAACTATTTAATAAAGATTAACCAAACCTCTCAGTAATATTATTGGAATTATTTAACTGGTTAATACATTATGTCTGGCTTTTTTTCCTTGCTAAAAATAATTTTAAATCATGGAAGTACATAAAGATCCAACTGTATATTCAGTTGTTTATCAACTTTGGTATATTTTTTTCTACAACTGAAATTGACCAAAAAATAATAAACCCCTTAAATAAATACTTATAAAATTATAGAAAAAAGTATTCATTTCTTCTCACTTTGGCTTTGTGCACTTTTTTCTTCCATGTTGCCCCTTTTCTCTTAAGTGTTAGCAGCTCTATCTTTGACACCACCATCATGCACACACCATAGTATCTCTTCTTTTTTACTGTCGTTCTTACATTATCTGACTCTCAGATCTGCTGACTTTAACCAGAACCTTCCAGCAGTTGCAAACTGAAGGAGCACCAGCAAGTGTTCACCTTGGACCTTACGTAGCCCTAGTAGAAAATTCATTCTGACAAATAATTTTTAATCCTCTCTCACAGTTGTCATTTCACAGTACAATTTCTATGGTTTTACTTATAAATGAAAGAAGATAATCAAAATTAAAATAAATGGTAACAGAGGTGTTTCAGAGCATTTCGTCCTGCCCTCTCTTTTCTTTAGGTCCTAAGTGGGAACTACGGATTTCCTAATAAGAGTAGGAACTGTGACCAGAGTCCAGGTCACTTTCCTGGATAAAAATTCTATTGAGTTGAAGATATCTTCTTTCTGATAGCATTCAAATGAAATAGTCACTAGATTTACAAAAATTAAAGAAATCCTAATGGGGCATCATAAAGACTGTGAGCGGAATTGATTTTTCACGAATCGAGCATGTTCCTAAATGGTCATGGATGAATGCAACTCTTCCATTTTATATTGGATTATGTCAGAAACAATAAGCCCAGAATCTGATTTAATTTGAAAGATAAATTGTATTTCTTTGCTGATTCTCCAGGTGGTAAAAGGAGATGAGGAGGATTATTGTTGTTTTTTCTCCTTTTTGTTTTGTTTTTCTTATTTCATTTTCCAGTCCTCCCTAAGTTAATTTGACAGAAATGGCTTTTACAACAAGACAACATGTGATAGGAATTGCATCAAGGATAATGAAAGTGTCAGACAAATGGCAAAACATAATTGGGGGAGCTTGTTTTCTTTTCTCTGAATTTGTAATACATTTGACAAACCACAGTGCTGTCTGTCTGCTATGAAAAAATAACCAGGGTAATTCTCCAGTAGTACTATCTAGTTGATACTAATTAATAACAACAGGAAGCAAAATTTCTTAATGGCATATAAGAGGACAAAACTATATGTATGACCAGGGCTAAAATCGATATTTTTGTTTCTGTTCAGATTTTAAAAAGTGAGATTTGGGTTAAACATGTCTCAAAAATAATCGGAATACCAGGGCTTCTGTTTGGTTCTGCAGGAATTGACTGTGTAACCTTAAGCAAGTTTCTTTTCAATAATTTTGTATGCATTCTTTGCATATATACAAATATTGGGTTGGTGCATAAGTTCGTAGCATTTTTGCTTGCTCATGGAATGCAAATGTTGCACAATGTCACAGTTCATCACATTTTCAGGTTGACTGACATGAATCATTATGGATTAAAGCATTTACACCAGGGGTCCCCAGTCCCTGGGATTGTTAGGAACTAGGCTGCATAGCAGGAGGTAAGCAGCAGGTGAGTGAGTGAAGCTTCATCTGTGTTTACAGCCGCTCCCCATTGCTCACGTTACCACCTGAGCACCACCTCCTGTCAGATCAGTGGTGGCATCAGATTTTCATAGGAGTGCAAACCCTATTGTGAACTGCGCATGTGAGGTATCTAGGTTGCATGCTTCTAATGAGAATCGAATGCCTGATCATCTGAGGTGGAGCAGAGGCAGTGATGCTAGCCCTGTGAAGCGGTTGTAAATACAAATTAACATTAGCAGTGAGATTTGGCTGCACAGAGACCATAATAAACTGATTGCTTGCAGATTCATATCAAAACTCTATCAGTGAGTGGCAAGTGAGTTGTTGTACTTCAGTTGTTCAACTGCTTCTGCTGGCAGCCTTTAAGTCAGAATCCAACACTTATTTTAGTCTGCACGTGGCCAGCTCATTATTTCATTTACTAGTTCTGTCCACGCTTCTTTTCTTTTTAAATGGTGAGTTGTATAATTATTTCATTATATAGTACAATGTAATAATAATAATAGAAATAAAATGCCCAATAAATGTTATGTGCTTGAATCCCGAAACCATTTCTCCTCTCCCCTTGTCTGTGGAAAAATTATCTTCCACAAAACCAGTCCTTGATGCCAAAAAGGACTACTCTTTAAATGGTTTTCATCAAAGCCTGATAGTCTTCCTGAATGAGGAGAATCACTCAGGTCACAGTGGCCCTTTTTGAAATGACAAAATCATTTTCTTGCCATGCTTTCCCTGATGGCATTTCCCCCCACACATGGCAAAAATGTTTTCGGCCACCTCCACTGCTTTTATTCCTCTGTTAAACTCAAAGAGAAGAATATGTCAGAAGTGTTTGGGTTTTTTCCACTTGATAGTCCATCTTCTTTAGCCCATAAATAACATTAACTTTCTTCAGATCTGCAAAATGCAAGGCACATTCACAAGCACAGCATACACACACACACACACACACACACACACACACACACACACACACACACACACAGAGTATTATGTACCAGGCCTTTTTCTAAATCCTGGTTACAAAGAACCATCAGGCATGTCTTAAGACATTCAACTTCTGGTCTATATGCTGAAGAATTTGGCTGGGTGCAGTGGCTCACTCCTGTAATCCCAGCAATTTAGAAGGCTGAGGAGAGATGATTGCTTGGGCTAGAAGTTCAAGACCATCCTGGGCAACATAGCGAAACCTCGACCCTACAAAAAATAAATTAGCCAGGCATTTTGCTGTACACCTGTAGTTCCAGCTAGTCAAGAGGCTGAGGTGAAAGGATGGCCTGAGCCCAGAAGATATAGGCTGTGATGAGCTGTGATCAAGCCACTGCACTCCAGCCTGAGTGTCAGAGTTAGACCCTGACTAAAAAAAAGAAAAAAGAGTTTGACAGTGTTTAGAGAACCTCTTTTATATCAAATGTTAATATAACACATTTTTAATATAGAAATATTATTGAGTGACTTAAAAAAAATCAGGCCAGGCTCGGTGGCCCAGTCTGTAATACTAGCACTTTAGGAGGCAGAGTCAAGTGGACTGCTTGAGCCTGAGGGTTCAAGATCAGACTGGGCAACTTGGTGAGACCTCATCTCTACAAAAAATCAAAAATTAGCAGGGCATGGTAGTGCATGCTTGTAGTTCCGGCTACTTGGAAGGCTGAGGCTGAAGGATCACCAGCGATCAGCAGGTCAACACTGGGGTGGCTGTGAGTGTGCCACTGCACTCCAGCTTGGGCGACAGAGTGAGACTCCAACTCAAAAAAAAAAAAATCGTAACATTTTATTTCTCTTATGTGCAAGTATCAATAAGACCTGTCCAGATCAATGAAAGTTGTATTCTTTACAGTCTTCAGGGATACATATCTCAAGTCACTCCTATACCATGTCCCCTATGGTGTTGTTGTCTACACAGTGGAAGCTGGGCCACTGTCACAGGAAGAGAATGTACACAGGCAATGTCCAAAAACCCTGGCTTGGAAGTATGCATGTCACTCCTATTCATAGTCACATAGCCAAACGCCAAAGCAAGGGAGTCCAGGAAATGTAGTCTGGCTGGGTCACAATAACACCATAGGAGTGGGAAGAACAGATTCTAGTGGCAAATCACTTTTTCTGAGAAGAAAGGAAATTCGGGGAGCACAATAATTACTGTATTCCTCATCTGTAAAATAAAACACTAAATTATAAGTTAATTTGAACCAAGTCTATGAAAGAATGTCTCTTTTGGCACAAGACAATCTTTAATGTGCTTACTTTGTATAAGAACATAAACATTTAAAATGAAAAAATCGAAAGTTTGAAAGAATGATGCCAACATTGAAACATATGATGCTCTACAAATTAAAAAAAAAAGTAATTAAACTATGGACCAAAAGATATCCTCTGTGGTTAATTACTTTTTTCTAATTATGATGATCAGCAATCACCCTCAACTAACTAACTACGGTTTAAAGTTCTGTGGCATTCTTTTTTTTTTTTTTGAGTAGGAGTCTCAATAGTAAATGACACAATAATCATGTGTCATTTACTATTATCAATAATAAATGACAATCTATTTGTAGACAAACTCTAATTTTACATATGAAATCTCTTTGAAAGAGACCTAGAGATAATTTAAAAGATCTTTTGGATGACTTTAAGCCTAAGCAACATTACGGGGCTGGGTTACTCAAGGTCGAGTCACACTTACCTTAGCTACGGTAAGGGTTAAACCTTTTAAATTTGCCGAGAAACAATACTTGTGATACCTAATGTATATAGAATGCCACAGAACAGGCCGGAACCAGTGGTTCATGCCTATAAACCCAGCACTTTGGGAGGCCGAGGTGAGAGAATTGCCTGAACCCACAGGTTAAAGACCCGCCCAGGGAAATTGGTGAGACCTCATCTCTACAATAAACCAAGAAAAATTAGCTGAGCATGATGGCACATGCTTGTAGTCCCAGCTACTTGGAAGGTTGAGACAGAAGGATTGCTGAAGCCCAGCAGGTCGACACTGGGGTGGCAGTGAGTGTGTCCTGTTTCAAAGAACACACCGGAATCACAAACAAAAAATTCAAAATGTTTATACTTGTCCAAATCACAGTGCCATGGGTCAATAGTTCTCTATGGCCCCCAAAGCCTACATTTCTTATAAATTCATAAGCCTGGACCACTATTTTTATGACTCCAAGAAGAGAAGAGAGTTAAGAATGCTCTTTCCCCTAAATCTGAGTTGTTCTAAAAGTCTTCAAAGACCTAGTGAATTGTACCGAGGCATGAGGAGCCAGAGTTGGTGAGAGGAAGAAAATGGAGACAGAGAGACAGCAACTGCCACGGGCTAATCTTGAAGGCTGTGCCTCTAACTGAGTTTTGTACCATCCCCACTCTGCTTTGAAGTTTCTGTTTTATTTATTTATTTATTTATTTGAGTTGGAGTCTCACTCTGTCGCCTAGACTAGAGTGCAATGGCCGTTCCCAGCCACTGCAGCCTCGACCTGCTAGGCTCCAGCGATCCTTCCGCCTCAGCCTTCCAAGTAGCTGGAACTACAGGAGTGCGCTACCACGCCTGGCTAATTTTTTGATTTATTGTAGAGATGAGGTCTCTCCAAGTTGCCCAGGCAGGTCTCGAACCCGCGGGTTCAAACAATCCACTCGCCTCAGCCTCCCAAAGGCGCGGGATTACAGGCTGAGCCACCGAGCCAGCTGAAGTTTCTGTTTTAAATCAGTCTTGGGAAATGTCTTCCCAAGAACCCTTTTTTACACATTGGACTATCTCAGTTAGGATGAAACAATTTCTCTGAAAGAAATTCCAAAGCTTCCTGGGGAAGATTTTTTAGCTTTGAGCAGATTTGACACCTCACTGTTCAGGTCAACACTGCAGAAAATTGGCAACGTGAAACAGAATAAAACCACACTTCCCTTGCATCTCGTCATCAAGCTCTTTCAGAAGGCAATGCAGGAAGAGAATTCTTCCGATATTTCAGAACTAGTCAGTGTCACCCAATAAACAAGTAACAGCATCCAGGGGATATTTAGGTTCATCAGCTTCTATCCACAAAGTCCACTAAGCTATATTAGTTCAATTTACCATATGCTTTAAACATATTTCAATAAACAATTATTAATTTAAATATTTTATTATTAATAGTTCATGATAAAAGAATATTTAGACTCTTGAAATCAATTAGCCTGTTTTATGTCTTATCTTGGATGAAGGGAATAGTAGTGGTTAAAGGAATTGAAAAAAATAAAGAAAGCTAGAATCTCTCTCTCTCTCTCTCTCTCTCCCCTCTCTCTCTCCTTCCTTTTCTCTTTCTCTAAACTCCTTTGAAACATCTGCTTCCAAGCCATTTTTTTCCCATTGGATCATGTTGCTACTTAATACCAGTGGATGATTTCCATCCAAACAGACCACTTAGCAAGACTTGCCTGTGGTGCTCAATTGCTTGAGTAGGGATAGTGTTTCATTTGCTTTCAAAGGAGCATATCCCACTGTGAAAGATATTACCATATTACTCATATAATTTTCACCCTTTAGTTTAATATTAAAAAGCAAGCTTTTGTAGTTTCAATACTGATGAACATATTATTGTCCCCATAGAAAAAGCGTACAGCCTGGCTCGGTGACTCAGCCTGTAATCCCAACGCTTTGAGAGGCCGAGGTGAGTGGATTGCTTGAGTCCAGGGGTTCGAGACCCGCCTGGGCAAATCAGTGGACCTCATCTCTATAATAAAAAAGAAAAATTAGCTGGGCGTGGTAGCGCGTGCCTGTAGTTCCAGTTACTTGGAAGGCTGAGGCAGAAGGATCGTCGGAACCCAGCAGGTCGAGGCCGCAGTGGTCGGGAGCAGCCACTGCACTCCAGTCTGGGTGACAG
This sequence comes from Cephalopachus bancanus, assembly GCA_027257055.1. Taxonomy (NCBI): domain Eukaryota; kingdom Metazoa; phylum Chordata; class Mammalia; order Primates; family Tarsiidae; genus Cephalopachus; species Cephalopachus bancanus. The sequence goes on along the minus strand of JAPVLO010000203.1, from coordinate 869,228 downwards.
AGTATGACTCCAACTCAAAAAGAAAAAGAAAAAGAAAAAGCATACAAGTCTTTCAAGATTCAGTTAAATGCCTCTTACATTCTGATACCGTCCCTTGAAGATTCTCATTCCCTCCCTTCATGAAAGGTAGTCTTTTCCCCTCTGCTCTGTAATATTTTGCTCATTCTTCCATTATGTGACTACTTTTTTGGTGCCTATCTTCTTTTTTTGAATTGGAGTCTCATTCTGTTGCCCAGGCTGGAGTGCAGTGGCACACTCACAGCCACGCCAGCGTCCACCTGCTGGGCTCCAGTGATCCTTCCTCCTTAGCCTTCCAAATAACTGGAACTACAGGTGCTCGCTACCACACCTGGCTTTTTTAAAAATTTTTTTTTAAATTGTAGAGATGAGGTCTCGCCAAGTTGCCCAGGCTGGTCTCGAACCTGTGGGTTCAGGCAATCCACTCACCTAGGCCTCCCAAAGTGCTGGGATTACAGGCTGAGCCACTGAGCCTGTGCTGAGCCACAGACTGCCTGTGCCCACCTTCTATTCTAGATTGAGTAATATTCATTTATATAATTTCAGCTACATGCCTGGTTTAAATGTTGTTTTTTTTTTAACAAACTGAATAGTTAAACAAGCAAATAGACATTTAAAAGCTTTCTTGAGGTAGTGAGAAGCAGTCAAAGTGGTATAACTAGAGGCTAATTTCCATCTTTTTTTCCCTTCTGCTTGATTTAATTAACTACAATTATCACCTAGTCTTCTAAATTTCAGACCAACAGATATTTTTGGTAAATATATTCCCTTCTTCTCCTGGGACTTGGAAAAGCAAAAAAAAAAAAAGAGAGAGAGGAGAGAAAGAAAATGTGTTAAACTATTCAAAACAGAATAATTCTAGAAAACAATAAATGGTAGCATTTTATATGTTTAATGCATTATACTTTTTAATCCATATCCTAATTTGACCTTGACAAAGACTCTTTGAGGGAATTAAATTAAGTGTTATTTCATCATGCTATAGAGAGGGAGGGTAGAAATATTAAGGGACTTACCAAGTTTGCATAGCAAATAAGGGAGCCAGAACTAATTTAATTTCAGATTCCTAGAGCAGTATTTATTTCATGGCATCTCCTTACAGATTCCAAATATGAGGGGATACTTGGCACACTTAATGAAGAATAAAGGCACCTTTTCTCTATCTTTTTTTTTTTTAATTGAGGTCTCATTCTGTTGCCCAGACTGGAGTGCAGTGGTACGATTATGATGATAGCAGCCTCAACCTGCTGGCTCAGATAATCCTTCCACCTCAGCCTCCCGAATAACTGGGACTATAGACACACTACACCATGCCCGGTTAAATTTTTGACTTATTGTAGAGACGAGGTCTCACCATGTTGCCCTGGCTGGTCTCTAACTCCTGAGCTAAGGTAATCCTCTCACCTTGGTCTCCCTAATTGCTGAGATTACAGGTATGGACCTCCCTCTTTTCAATTCAGAGATTTTGTTTAGCTTTATTTTGGGGTAGGAGTATGTATGTGTGTGTGTCCATGTCCATGTGTATTTTAAATGGTCTGGGTTTCAACTACCCGTCTGGGGATTTCATTTAATTCACAAGTTTGTAAATGGAATCTTGGGTCAAGAGGAGAATTTTATTTATTTTCAATTGTCTGTAAAAATCCAATAGAGAGAAAGAGAACAGAATATCTTTTTTTTCTTTTTGTTTGTTATTATTATTTACAGTCTTATAAATATATCTTGTAGTCCCAGAGCTGGCTTCACCTGGCACTGCAAGGCTGGTGCTCATTCCTGCCAAGGACTAACATTTGCAGAGTGACCTAAATCTAAGCACACACTTGATAATGACACAGAGTCTTGAAAAGTGACTCTTTTCCCAGTTTTAGACGCTACTTCTTACATTTTGCAAGTTTTATATAATTGTCTCTATTGATTTGCGTGAGATGAGTTATACTCTTGGGACCCTCTTCTTCTAACATCTATACCTCTGAGGTATTTTGTTAAAATAAATATCAGGTATAACCTTGAGGGGTAAAATCAACAGACTTCACGGGGCAGCAGACCTTCATGGAGAATTGTAGAAGGCATAAGACATACTTGCGAAGAATCCTGTCCAAGCCCCATTCCTATTGCTTTGGTGACTTCAGAGATGTCTGTGGATGGAGGTGGTCATACTGGTGGATCCCAAGCCACAAGGAAGATGGGAGGGCGATGCATAAATATCCATTATCCGTATCAATGCTTATCCTTTGGTCTTCCGCCTCTGTAATGACGCAGGAATGCCAGGGACTTGAAACTCACAGCAGTAAAGTCACCCACTCCAATTTACCACATCATTGAGATGGGTTCATGCCGAGGGGAACCTGAGTTTTTGATTGGCTTCTCAAACAGAAGAATAGTGTAATTTCCTGATTGTGATTAACCAAGTTCAGAACAACTGTACAGCCAGCCAGTTCTTTATCTATAATTTTCTGGTCATTATCAGAAATAGTTTACAAAACAGGAAATTTTTTCTTGTTCCAGGCAGTTTCTCAGATTTATTTGCCATGAAATGTCACCTTCTCAGGTGAAAGAACAGAATTTATCACAATTAAGTAAGTGTCGGCATGTGGCTTCAGTGGTTCAAAAGTTCCTTTTAACTTCAGATCTCTGTAGTATTTGTTAAACGTGCATGAGTGCATGGAAAATTTATTACAACTGTAAGTGTTACATTTTCTTCAAGAATGATTGCATCATTTTTATTACTTTCAGCAATGTCTGCTGCAAGAAAACTTTCTTGTCTTTGAGGAACTAATGAACCAAGTTTATGATCTACAAATGTGTACTGAGTAATAAAGTAATATTCACTGACCTGCCAGGGCACTGGATTTCCACTTCGTGCTATGTTACTACATAAAGTGAGCAAAACAAATTAGGATAATTATTTGCAAGAGAAGCACATGATGCTTCCGAGTATAATTTTCTCCAACCAATTGACAAGGTGTGAATACATTAACATCTAATTAGACTAGATTAGAAATGGACTGCAATTTAAGTCCCTAAACAGCCGTCTTCATCTGGGATCGTAACATCCACTTTCTAGCAAACTTCAATAGCAAGTAGAGTTGCCCTCTGTAGTCATTAGCTGTGAAATTTGGTTCTTGATTGCGTTGGCTTCTGTTAGAAAGTTGGAGGTGTTAATACCATCTTTTTTCTCTTCTTTATTTAAACGCATTGAGAAATAACCAAGGAAGCAAATGAAAGTCAAATACAAGCCGGGCTCGGTGGCTCAGCCTGTAATCCCGTGCCTTTGGGAGGCTGAGGTGAGTGGATTGCCTGAGCCCGCGGGTTCGAGACCCGCCTGGACAGCGAGACCTCATCTCTACATCAAAAAATCAGCTGGGCGTGGTAGCACGCGCCTGTAGTTCCGGCTACTTGGGAGGCTGAGGCGGAAGGATCGCCAGAGCCCAGCAGGTCGAGGCTGCGGTGGCCGGAAGCGGCCCCTGCACTCCAGTCTGGGTGACAGAGTGAGACTCCAACTCAAAAAAAAAAAAAAAAAAAGGAAAGAAAGAAAGTCAAATATGGTTCTGGTTTTGTCAATGGATTCCTCATAGCTGTCAAAGCTTAGGCCCTGTAAATGTTGAACTGGAGAAGATGTCAGGGCTAGCTACCTCTCTCCTCCAACTGAACTCCAATTATGAAGCTGAAGAAAGTAAAACGTTCCTGAGTGAGAGACTCGTCTCTGGTGCGATTATTGCATGGAGACAAGAAACAGAAGAGAGTGAAAGAAATCCACAAAGAACTACACAATTGGCCACTTTGTTATTTCAGTGCAGTGGTCCCAGCCCCTAGGTAACATTGCCTGGTGGAAACCAATATTGCACCCACCTACTATTTATAGAGAAAATTGAGTAGTAGAACAAAGAGAAGAATCAGATCTGTTCCTGCCCATGTGGCTCCTTCTTGGGAAAAAAGCAGACAATGTTCCAGTTATCAGCCCTTCTTCAAAGGGTTCTTTTTGAAGCTTCAAATACTCCTGTTTAAGAAATCCATAAAGTTTGAGTTTATCTACATACAAATAACCAATAAAACTCTGAGAAACTTTTCTAATTATGATTAATACAACTAATAGAATTGTGTAGGTAATCTTTCCTTTTGCCCTTGGAGAATCAAGAATCATCAGGGCCTACTCCTTTAGCAGGAATGAAGTCACTGTTCTTGAAAAACAGAGCCAACCCAACAAAGAGTAGACTCGGGAGGCATAGACAGCAACGGGCCAGAGTAGAAATCTTTCTCTGGGCCGGGCTCGGTGGCTCAGCCTGTAATCCCGCGCCTTTGGAAGGCTGAGGTGAGTGGATTGCCTGAGCCCGCGGGTTCGAGACCCACCTGGGCAGCGAGACCTCACCTCTACAATAAATCAAAAAATCAGCCGGGCGTGGTAGCGCGCGCCTGTAGTTCCAGCTACTCGGAAGACCGAGGCGGAAGGATCACCGGAGCCCAGCAGATCGAGGCTGCGGTGGCCGGGAGCGGCCACTGCACTCCAGTCTGGGCGACAGAGTGAGACTCCAACTAAAAAAAAAAAAAAAAAAGAAATCTTTCTCTGCTGATTTTCACACTTTAATGAATATCTCTGGTGTTCCCTATTTACTTAAAACATTATATAATGAGACTTTAAGCAGATGTATTTAGTCCAAGAGTATAATAATAAGGTATACTAAGGTCTGATTTTCACATTCTCAATCATAAGCAATTTAGCCTAGTGGAAACACCTTGGAATATGGTATGGGGGACCAATGTCCTCTTCCACCACTGTCTAAATGCATGAACTTGAAAACATGTCTAAAGGCCTTTGTTCCCATCTTAATGCATTCTGAAAGTGAAAGCTATAAAAGGTCGGTGCTGGAAGAAACTTTACAATCCCTTTTCTATAGGGATCCAAAAACTAGGATAAAGCTTAGGGGTCTTTTCCACGGTCAGATCAATGAAAAGAAAAACAAAAATAAGACCCAGATCTCTTGCTTTATACTGCCTTTCCTCCAGTACAGTGCTGCGGTGAGGATAATATGGGAATATGTTATGCCAAAGAATGGCATTGTATCTATCTAAATAAGTATTACTAATGCTTGCCTGTGTATTACTGAGGAAAAAAAATGAGAAAGGTTCGATTTTATAAAAGGAACTTGAGAAATTGAGTTTACACTAAAATGAAAATAGGCATCCCGTAAAGATTTACAATAGTATTTAGGGGGGAAAGTCATTTGAAATGCTTAAAACCACAATTAATGATTTCTTCCCATTCAACGGTATCATAAATAGTTTCTCACTTGTATTAATCGTGTTTCTTATATTAATTCTGCCTCCTTTGGTTTTTACCAGTTCAGTTGGAATTACAATGAACAAAGGACAGAAGATAGAAGCATTTCCTAAGCTGTGTTTTAGTGATAATAACTACAAGAGTTAAGACCAGATCCAAAATCTGTGCTCTAAAAGCTCTGGGGGAAATAACTGTGCTTAAACACACAGTAGTGAGGGTTGTCTTTATTCATATGATTGGTCCTCGTGACCCTTGGCTCCCTGATAATTTGTCATAAAAAATAAAAATTTTAACAGTAATTTTTTAGGAGATTGAAACAATCATCTTTAATAGGTATCAGTGACAGTGTGACTGATCTGCAGTGTCCTTGTGGTCGCCCTTGTGGACATCCTTCCTGAGAATGATCAACTTCTGCCTCTCTCTGAATCTCACAGACTCAAATAATCTGTTCTCATTTAATTAAATGTCATCCAATCTTGGGAGTCAAAAATTCTTATCATTCTGTCTTCTAAGCCAGTTGAACTGCATCACCCACCTATATTTAAAGAATAATCAAGCCAGACATTGATTCCAGCACTTTGGGAGGCCAAGGTGGAAGGACTGCTTGAATCCAGCAGTTCTAGGCCAGCCTGGGCAACATAGCAAGATTCCATCACCTAAAAACAAAAACAAAAAAAAATCCCAGTAAATTTTAAAAATAAATAATGATCACAGTGCAGGTAGCCTCAGTTGCAGGTACATCTTGGTATATGTCTCCAGATATGATATGCACACAACTGATAAATTAAATCACATCTTAAATAAGCTAGAAGAACTCACTTTTAAAAAGTCCACAGTGACTATTCCCTCCCACCAAATTCTTAGTTTACCTAGATTGTGATCTGAATTCTTATTGTACACTATTGTCTATTGTCTATTTAAAAACAAGACTTTAGAAGGCTGAGGTGGAAGAATTACCTGAGCCCAGCAGGTCAAGGTTGCAATGACCATGAGCATGCCACTGCACTCTAACCTGGGCAACAGAGCGAGACTCTGACTCAAAAAAATAAAAAATAAAAATGAGTTTAACTGCTAATACACAATGCAATCAGTAGTTTAGGATAAGGAAAATGGTGTGGAACATTAAGGAGATGTAAAGTCTTAATATAGCTTTTGGCTTTGTACTTATTAATGTGTGCAGTCCAGTGTCTGGCAGCGGTTTTTGATTATATTTTTTTATACCACTGGAAATGGATGAATAAACAAAATTTTAAAAGAAACATGAAATTTGCTCACATGAAGGTAGGTTCTCAAATAGTCATCAAAACAGAAATGCCATCTTCATGTAAAGTAATAATAGCTGTATTATATTAATAATAATTCAATTTGCTTCTTTTTTTTTTTGAGTTGGAGTCTCACTCTGTCGCCCAGACTGGAGTGCAGTGGCCGCTGCCAGCCACCGCAGCCTCGACCTGCTGGGCTCCGGCGATCTTTCCGCCTCAGCCTTCCAAGTAGCCGGAATTACAGGCATGCGCTACCACGCCCGACTGATTTTTTTATGTATTGTAGAGATGAGGTCTTGCTGCCCAGGCGGGTCTCGAACCCGCGGGCTCTAGCAATTCACTCACCTCAGCCTCCCAAAGGCGTGGGATTACAGGCTGAGCCAATGAGCCCAGCTTCAATTTGCTTTTAAAAGGATTCCATATCATTGAGCTGTGATGTAGTAAAAAGTTAGAGACTTTTTAGATATATTTCATTGTATTTGGCATTTATCACTTTGTTGTTAACACCTTTGCCAACAATTTTAGGTGATGAATTCAAATTTAAAAACAAACTTAAAACATGTTCAGTCTGAATTTTTTGTTTAGTGTTAATTACACTTAGAGGAATAATACTCAGTTTTATGAAAAGTAATGGAAATGACATTTTCTTTCAATGGCAATGTTAAAAAGAAGTTGGTTAAGGACATTTCTGCATTTTGAGGAAGATCATTTTAGACCAATGACTGCAAATTGTGTTAAACTTTGGAATAACAAGTAGATCTTTGTTTTTTAAAAAAATAAAGTTGTCTAAGCTTAACCTCTGATTGTTTTTTTTTTGCAATTGGGTCTGTGTATTGGTATTATTTATTTATTTATTTATTTATTTATTTTTGAGTTGAGGTCTCACTCTGTCGCCCAGACTGGAGTGCATTGGCCGCTCCCGGCCACTGCAGCCTCGACCTGCTGGGCTCCGGCAATCCTTCCGCCTCAGCCTTCCAAGTAGCTGGAACTACAGGCATGTGCTACCACGCCCGGCTGATTTTTTGATTTATTGTAGAGATGAGGTCTCGCTGCCCGGGCGGATCTCGAACCCGCGGGCTCAGGCAATCCACTCACCTCAGCCTCCCAAAGGCACGGGATTACAGGCTGAGCTACTGAGCCCGGCTTGGTATTATTTAACAGCTTCCCCTGATGGCTTTAATGTACAGGCAGGATTGAGAACCATTCCTCTAGAACATTTCTCTATCTCCTTCAATGCCAAGCTTTTGCTATTCCAAAGATGTGTTGTATTTTATAGTAACTCAAAGAAAAGAAAAAAAATATATTTTATATTTGCAATTAAAAATAGATCAAGATATAATGACTCGTCTATGACCCAAGTGACCCATAATGAATTTTAATGAAAAAAAATCAATCTTCATACAAGTGTCTATGTTCCAGACATGGTATAAATACTTTACATATATTAACTCAGTGAACTCTTAGACTACAGTATACTAGATTATAGTATATTAATCAATATTAGAAAAATTATATGAGAATGTAGCATCATTATCCTCATTACAGGTAAACTGATGGAGATTAAGGAATGTACTTATTTATCAATAAGTGGAAAAACTGAAACCAGGCAGTTTGGTTTTAGAAGCCATATACTTAGCAATAACAGTATACTTCCTGTCATGGGTTTACAAACAGGACCAGCCACAACTTGTACACCCAAATCATTCATCCTGTTCAGCCCCCACTTTTAGGACATTACAACACACTTGGGAAAAATTTGATATGCTTTGAATGAATAAGTGCAGAATTTAGCCCTGTCTTAAAGGATGAGCTGTAGTTTCCAACACCATCTCAGCATTCCATTAGGAATACACCTCAAAGACAGATGTTTTCATCCTCGTGAAACACTTCAGAAAATGGCAGAGCACAATATCCCTGAGGTGACACATTTTAAAACCTAAACTCCTTCTCCCCCAAAATTTCGTATTACGACTAATCCAAATGCCTCATAGTCTAGTTTAAACTGCTCTATTATATTTTCTTCTATCTTCAGAGAAACTGGAGAAAAAAAAATCTGACTTGGAAATGCTGTTTTCCTCAGCTGGTAGATGGAAAACAGATTGAGCTTTGTAGTTCAATAGTTACGCCCAATGGTGGTCAGCCATGAGTGGGCAGGAGACTTGCCCAGGAAATTTGAAAAATGACCTATGCCCAAGCCCCATCCCAGATCAATTCCATGTTGTGGTCATCTGTCCCTGTCAAAATACGAGGTCTGACAATTAAGTTCACACACTCATCCTAGGAAAAGTGCTACATATCTCATTGTTGAATATCACTATGGTCACCTTTGAGGTACTCCCCTTGGGAAGCTATGCATTGATGCCAGTGCCTAGTCCACCCATTAAAGCAATTTTGAAACTCTTTTTCAGGAATGGCATTCAGAGCTATCGTCAAATTACCCTTGATGTCCTGAATGTCATCAAAATGTCTTCCTTTCTATATTTCCTTTGTCTTCAGGAAAAGAAAAAAGTCATTGGGGACCAGATCAGGTGAGTAGGGAGGGTGTCCCAATAAAGTTATTTGTTTACTGGCTAAAAACTCCCTCACAGACAGTGCTGTGTGAGCTGTGCATTGTCGTAAGGCAAGAGCTCCTTTGGGACCATTTTTGCACACACCTTTCTAATGCCAAGATCTTCAGTTAAGATTTCCTAACCATTTCTCTATTGATGATCGTTTGGTCTGTTATGCTTCTCTCAGTCAGCCTACGATTTTGACTCACAATTCAACCCATGTTTTCAATGTTTTTATCAGTTCTGCTTGTTACTGGCCATCCTGACCTCTCTTCACCAGTGACACTTTCTCTCTCCTCAGAAAAATGTTGAATTCATTTGTACACTCCCGTTTTCTTAATGGCATTATCCCCATAAACTTGGACTAACAAGTTCCTGATTTTATTTCCACTCTTGCCAAGTTTAATGAGAAATGTAACATTTTTTCATTGCTCTAATTCAAGCTCTGACATTCTCACGATGGCATGTAAAAACATGAATAATGAATGTTACTCAGCGAAACACCACCACACGCCAACATGAACACAGTTGTGAGACACTGATATACCAAGGTTATGAAATCTTACTGAGTTGTTTGTACAGTGCCGCCAACGAAAGCACATGGTGGCAAGTTCGCAAACTTAATTGTCAGACTTGTAACTACTACTTCATAAATATTTGTGGTTCTTACATTATCTGTGTTGCTGGTGATGGTAATATATTTTGGGTTTCCCTTCAGCGAGCTTTTGCCATTCTTTAGCAGCACTCCATAGGTTCACTCTGTCTCCCAGTAGGGCCAGTTAACCTGGTGAAGATGATCTCCTGCCTAAGGATCATCGATGTACACAGTCACAATGGGCATAATGCTAAATCAGGCCAATGTTGACTCACAGAAACTGGACATGTGTTTAATTCTTCAGCTTTTGTCAGAGGTGGACATTCTGAAGCGATCTGTCATCTCAGTTATAACTGTAGTGAATGACACCTGAAACCCATAGAGAAAAGTCTCTTCTTTGTGTTTGTGGGTCAGATGGTCACTTCCTGTAAAGTTCTAACCTGGAAGCAGAGAACTGTTCCCATAACTGAGCCATGAGAATGAAGCCCTCACAAGGTGACAAAACTCAACTAGAGTTTGGGCTACTAAATCAGTGCATATGAAGCAAGGTATATGAACCATGAACATAAAGCTTCTCACTTCGATGTTTTTAGAGTTCCACTTCACTCATATAAATGTTTTATGCCTATCTCCAAAATGTCAGCTGAATCCACTCCTCCCTGTGCTATGTTAAAATGAGGCTAAGAAGATCGTCTCCTCCTCTTCTGGGCATGGTGTTCCCTTAAAGCATGTTTGTGTATGTGTCTTTTCCTTACATTAAAAAAAACGTGAATTTTCTCCTTTATCTTCAGAATTGCACCAAACAATTTATGTGAGCATATTTCCAAATTGCATAGGCAAAATTAATTTGACAAACACTGTAAGATTAATAGATTGGCAGTAGCTAGATATTTTAGTATTATTTAATACCAGGATTTTTGAAAAAGGAAGAATATAGAATATAGAACTGTGCAAATCAACAATCAATTCACATGTGCTGTAATAAGGGCTATTTTGAAAAGTAAAAAGAAAAAAGGAAAAAAAAAGAGCCCTGATAGAACGATAGAATCAAAGCGACTACTTGATAGTTTCAAACAATAGACGTGTTTGTTTTCCTTCTGGAAACATGGCTGTCATTACTGACTTAAGCCAAAATGATTCTGAGGTATAAAATAACAGACGAAAACACCTATGCCTGCTCCTTTGAGAGCAAAACAAGAACACAAAACCAAACAACATAAACATCACAACATCAACAGCAATCACATTCACAACAGAGGATGAAGCATAGGCTCCAGAGTCCTCGGAGGGAGCAGCTTCCTCTAGGGGCAGCCAGCTGTGCACAGGTGGACACGGGAGAGCAGGAAGGTGTCCACTTCTCACTTGTACCTCAGGATTTTTCGTAAGAGCTGCCAGTTCTCTCCTCGGTGATTTATTGCTCTCGCTTCAAGGGAGACATTTAATATTTGGTTTAGGAAAATGGCATGAAATTAAAGGCTACTGAGAAATGCTCTAAGCTTCTCTAGGGATGATGGAAACAGTCTGGAGGTTTCTGTGGGCTGCGGATTTATTTATTGGATAGTGGCAAGGTTTTATAAAACCCTACTTTTTGAGTTTCTAGTTACCGTGTTCTGTTCTTAAAGGAAGAACACAGTGGCCAGGCTCTGCGAGGAACCGGTAACCTTTTAAGGGAAAGCAGGCAGAAGGATGGGTTTTGTCTTCCCTTCTTCTGCACCAGAGGGAACAGGAGGGAGTGTTAACTACCCTCAACAGGGTTATGTGGTCCTAAGGGGTCCTTTCTCACAAAGAGAAGGAGACCAGGTTCAGAAATGGTTGATCTTTATTGGTTGATCAAGAAATGGAGAAGGAGGGCTCTCAAAGCACCTTCTCAAAGCACCTTCTCCCCAAAGTTAGGGGAGAGGGGAATTTTAAGGGCTTTGGGGCACATTGTGGGTACCAGGAACAGGGATTCTGGAAAAGAAGCAGGGCTTTCCAGGAGGCACAATGGCATGGCAGTCCTGCCTTCTCTTTAGCATCTGGCAATAATCCTGCCTAGCAAAATACATTGGCCACCCCCAACCCTGGGTGGAGGTTTTAGTATGGTAACGAGGTGAGGATTCAGGTCGAAACAGCCAAGCTGAGTTCTCACTTTGTGGTAACTGGCACCCGACCTTTGTTTCTGTAAGCAAGCCCAGCTGCAAGCACAGGTTGATTTCATAAGCTAAGGAACTTTTCAAATGGATTACAGCTAAATCCTGGTAACAGGAAGGCTTGCTTCTATGGTTTTGCTGATTTCCTCAGCCCGTGTCTCTGGAAGAATTCTGTGTTCTTCCATTTTTGTTAGAGGAACAGGCAGTAGCCTGGCCTTCTGCACACTCAAGTTGGAGAAATGCAGGCCCAGAGGTATGCAAAAAATCTAACAGAAAGTCCCTGTAGCCCAGTGCCTTTTGGTACCAAGACCACGTTCCTAGCATGTTCTAGTACTCACAGCGAGGACAAACCTGCACATTGGCTTTGTGTACTAGGAGCTAAGAATCTAAATTCACGACTTTTTTTTTTCTTTTTGAGACAGAGTCTCACTCTATAGTCCAGGCTGGAGTGCAGTGGCAGAATCACGGCTCACTGCAGCCTTGACTTCTTAGGCTCACGTGACCCTTCTGCCTCAGCCTCCCAAGTAGCTGGGACTACAGGCGTGCACCACTACACCCAACTAAATTTTTGATTTTTTTTTTTTTTGGAGGGATGAGGTCTCACTATATTGCCCAGGCTGATCTAGAAAGTCTGGGCTCAAGCAATCATCCTGCTTCAGCTTCCCAAGGTGCCCTACCAGGACATTTTAATTAGCTGTGGGCAAATCACAATCTTTCTGGGCCACCGATATAATACCTTTAAAACAATGTCTGGGAAGGACAGTAAAAGAAATTATCTCAGCCGGGCTCGGTGGCTCAGCCTGTAATCCCGCGCCTTTGGGAGGCTGAGGTGAGTGGATTGCCTGAGCCCGCGGGTTCGAGACCTGCCTGGGCAGCGAGACCTCATCTCTACAATAAATCAAAAAATCAGCCGGGCGTGGTAGCGCATGCCTGTAATTCCAGCTACTCGGAAGGCTGAGGCGGAAGGATCGCCGGAGCCCAGCAGATCGAGGCTGCGGTGGCCGGGAGCGGCCACTGCACTCCAGTCTGGGCAACAGAATGAGACTCCCACTAAAAAAAAAAAAAAAAAAAAAAAAAGAAATTATCTCTGCAGGTCTTTCCTACCTTGATATTGTATAATTAGTGATTTAATCTCACAATAATTGCCCAAGGGTGGTTAGATGATAGTCTGTTTTTTACACGCTCTTGCACACACATATATGCACACACAGTTTGAGAAATTATGGGACAGAGTGTTAAGAACTGCTTTTTTTTTAATCCACAGAGACACTGAACCGAGTCAAGCAGAAAGAATTCGTTAAATTTTCATCTTGCTGGTTCTGTTTTGATGTGAGGCTCTGGGATGGCTTCTCCTGTACCTGAGTCAAGGCAACAAGGTACCAGCATTTTCAGCCACTAATCATGGATTGCTTTTGCATATTTGTTATACACTTAGATGTGACAAAGATTATGAACTGTTAAGTGTTCCCAGCCTTCCACCCATGCTCAATTTCATCCAAAGAGAGTTGGATATTTTGCCTTCTCAGTTTCTTGCCCATCCTCAGACGGTCTCTCCCCGCTTCCTACGTCTACCACACTTGAGTCTGCAAATATTGGGAATGTAGTTGAAAGAGAATTCCAGATGCTGGAAGAAGAGAAGGAGGACTTGGGACATATAAATTGAATAGTAGAGAGAAGAGAGCAAACTTATAAGAACTAGAGTGGGCAATCATTTTATTCAGGGGCTTTTAAGAGAGGAGCATCTTAGCAGCTTCAGAGTATAATGAGAGAAAATAAGAAGGAAAGGGTGATTTTTAAAAGATTGCCCAGGGCTGTGTGTTTGATGTTCTTCAGGCTTCTACAGAAAAGTAAACAAAAGATTTGAGTTATTTTTGATCATCCACTGACTGTTCCATAGCCCTGAGACCAAACTACATAGGCAATATAAGTTTTTTTTTAACAATGGGGGGAAAAGGGTAGCCCAGAAGATAAAATCTTTGTTTAGCTCCCAATTTGTGACAGCCTTAGTTATGATTAAAATGTAAACTTCTCCTCCCCAAATGCAAACTGAATCAACCCACATTCATTAAATCTCAATTTCAGATCACGTTCCAGTGTTTAAGGCATTTACTATATTAACAGAGATGCCCCTTTCTCTTCCCTCAAATGCCTTTTTTCCCAGCTAAAATGATAATTATGATGGCTATAGGAAGCTACTCTGTTATTCATGCTTTTGGCACAAATTCATGACTGTCATTATACCAATAAACAACCCAAGGCAAACGATAATGAGACCAATGCTGAACTTAGTCCAATCTCACACAGTGAGTCCTGAGCTATGAAGCTCCAACATGTCATTTGTAATTTCAGTATAATGACTAGGAAGTTATCCTCCAATTCTCAGGAGTATCTGATTGTGCAGAGAGCTCACTGAGATGGAGAATGGCGGTGCTTCAGTAGAAAGGGTTGGGAGTCCAGCTCTCCACATTGAGCTTACTGTCAAGTCAGCTGTGGAGACACGGTTGAAGCTCACTTGTTCTGTGAATGAACTATCTGTGAGAGAATTCTGTGGATTCATTTCTTGGGGAAGAAAAAGCTGTTATATATTAAGATACTCATTAATAAATCGATCATTTCTAAAATTAGAACCCACTCATCCATCCCTCTCTTAAAAAATTGCAGAGCAAAACTACGAATTTTCAAAAAGGCAGATTACACGTAGTTGCCAAGGGTGGTGTTGGAAACGGGCTAGAATCACCAAGGAAAGTAGATCTGGAACAATTACTCCACTTGAAGTTTGGAGAAAATGGACGAGGATGTTGACATGATGGATTCTTCAGAAGGGAGTGACTTGCACATTGAAAGATGAGAGAGTTTCTTAAGAAAATTGATGAATCCATTGAATTATTTTGCAAACGAATCTTCTATGATGGTTGTGTTATACTTGAGATGATTGGAATTGTATCTTGCTATCATACGTGAAAGGTGCAGGAAGCGACCAGAGGGGGCGGCTCCCAAAATGGCGCTGACACACTGGACAACAAAGGCCCTCAGTCAGGCTTCTGTGAGCACAATCCCCGGGCGTGCCAATTTCAAACCTCCCCGCGCCCGTCAATTTCAAACCTTGCGAGCACGTCAATTTCAAGCTTTCCTGCGCCTGCGTCAATTTCAAACCTGCAAGCCTCGAGTCAGTACCCAGCTTTGTTCCGGCCCCTGTCAGGCTGATAAATACAGCCCTCTCCTCGCAACTATCTCTCTCTCTGTCTCTGTTTCTCTCTCTCTCGGTCTCTCTCTCTCGGTCTCTCTCTCTCTCTCTCTCTCTCTCTCTCTCTCTCTCTCTCTCTCTTTCTCGTCTCTCTCTCTCTCTCTCTCTCTCTGTCGCTCGTCTCTCTTCTCTCTTTCTTTCTCTCTCTGTCACTCGTCTCTCTTTCTGTCTCTCTCTGTCGCTCTCTCCCTCTCTGCAGCTCTCTCCCCGCCTCTCTCTCACTTCCTCTCTCTCTCTCCACAGACCCTTTCCCTTTTTCCTTGTAACCGCCACTTTAATAATTAATCTCTTGGTCCTGGCTGGTTGTGGAGTCATTACTGGCGCCGAACTTCTTTCAATACGATTGTTTGGAAAACCGGGTTTAAAAAAATCCACATTTGGCCTAACATACGTGGCCCATGCCTGTAGTCCCAACATTTTAAGAGGCTGAGACAGATGGATTACTTGAGGACAGGAGTTCAAAACTAACCTGGGCAACATAGTGAGATCCCATCTCTACAACAAATTAAAAATTAGCTAGATATGGTGGTGCATGTCTGTAGTCCTAGCTACCCAAGGGGCTGAGGTGGAAGGATACACTGAGCCACATTTAATTTACTCTTTGTTTATTATAAGACTTAGTACAGAATGCTATTGTATACCAAATCTTTTAACATGTAAAATGAAAGCTTATTTTCATATTTGTAAGGTTGAAGTTCTTCCATGGTACTGTCTCAAACAACCCCTCCCATATATGTATATATGTATGTATGTGTATATATGCCTATTTACTCTGACAACTTACTCCATGCTACCTCAGAATATATACCACTTCTTCCATCTGATAACTGCCTTTTGTGGTCATGGTAACAGGAATGACAACTAGGTGAATAGCAGGAAACTGGTACCAATTCCTCTCTTCCTTATCCTCACCATTCAAACCGATCTTAAATTGCTTCTCAAAGCTGTTTTAGAATCCTAACTGCAGCGTTCCCACCAGGAGACATGAATTCTCTACAGTAAAGCATCGTGTTGTGACAGCCATTAGAGGGCACCAGCATTGCAGAATGTGCTATGTTGTTTCCAGGCAGCTGGGGTCCTTGCCATGTAGCAATTTTTGTCAGCAGTTTCAGAAAGAAAACAGTCTGCTCTGGTTGCTGGCAGGTGATTTTGATGCTGGTAGGTGACTCTTGTATTATGTAGCAGAACATCACCTGTTACTTTAAGGTAAACAAATAATCAGCTTGGCTTATGTCTAAATGTTTTCCCCCTTTGTCAATGATACTAACCCAACCCTTTTCCCCTTCAGCATTTATTTCTAAGGGCCACTCTTGAAAATTCCCTGCAGGGTGAACTAGGTATGGTAGAGTTATCAAAAAGGTGATGGGGGATATGAGGGTATGTTAAATTCAAGGAAACATCTTAAATATTCATAACCAGGAAGCTAAAATGCATTTATTTCTATGAATAAGAAACAAATTGAAGAATTGTGAAAGGATAGCATTTCATAGATTTAGGGAACTCAATGTTAGACTAAAATCTCATCCCAGTAAAATTCGAGTGAAACCAGGCCAGAGATTAGGAGGCAAATGACATTTCTTGTTCTGATGCTCATATAAAAATGTTCTATTTTGGTAATGCAAAAAAATTTAATTAAATGAATGTGACAGTAAGCAAGTGATGTCCATTAGCAATACTAGACAATTTCCTCTGCAGATTATTCATGAAAAACTTTAGTACAAGACAATTTGATGTATTTATAAGGAAAAGCACATTAATTTTAATAGGGGTCTGAAAAAAATGAGATGAGAAGAATAAATTTTCTTTTTCAAATTACAATTATTACCCATACCAAAGACTAAAAGAAACAACAGTTGGATTATCTGTTCCACAGTTCTGTTTCTTTAATGCAGATAGCTGATATTTGAGTGTAATTTGGAAATGTTACTTGCAAAAAAGTAACAGCCAAGCAGAATTAAGAGCAGATAGATCAATAGACAAGCCATTAGGTTCTCTATTCAAAATGTCACTGCAGAGTGTTGCAGCCCATGTGTTTTTGAATTGCTGTCCTTTTCACTGTCAGTTCATTTTTCTGGTCCTATTAGTGCAGCTGATTAGAAGAGCATGGCACTAAAAATAAAACCAAGGTCACGGGTGTGACTCCTACACACTCAGACATCAAGATCTTAAAGCCTCGTGTTGCAGAGTTCCAACCTCCTTGAAAGGACTCTAGCTCCACCTTTGCTCTCCTAACCAATGGTTTCTCTGTACACACCATCGTTCCAGCAAGTCTAGAATTTCAGCTCCGTTTTTTATTGCAGTCTGTGGAATCCTTTCCCAAATCCCTTATCTGATTTTTTTTTTAAAGTTTAGAGTTGTCGGGTACATGTGAGGATTTGCTAAATAAGTAAGTTGTGTGGTTTTTTTGTTTGTTTGTTTTCTTTTTTTTGAGTTGGAGTCTCACTCTGTCGCCCATACTGGAGTGCAGTGGCCGCTCCCGGCCACCGCAGCCTCGACCTGCTGGGCTCCGGCGATCCTTCCGCCTCAGCCTTCCGAGTAGCCGGAATTACAGGCGCGCACTACCACACCCGGCTGATTTTTACTGTAGAGATGAGGTCTCGCTGCCCAGGCGGGTCTCGAACCTGCGGGCTCAGGCAATCCCCTCACCTCAGCCTCCCAAAGGCGCGGGATTACAGGCTGAGCCACCGAGCCCGGCTGGTTGTGTGTTTTTAATGAGCCCTTTTTCCCCATGGTAGTGGATATGGTACCCAATGGGTGGTTATGTGCCTCTAAATCCCTTCCCTCCCTTCCTCCTACCCTCATTTAGACATGCCCACTGTCTGTTGTTGTTCCCACCTTTGTGCTCATGTGCTCAATGTTTGAGGCCTGCTTATGAGTGAGAACATGCAGTATTCAGTTTTTATGAATGAAACTTAGAATGATGGTCTCCTGCTGCAAAGGACATGATTTGGGTTGTTGCGGTAGTTGTTGTTGTTTTAATGGTTGCATAGTATTCCATGATGTATATGTACCACATTTTCTTTACCCATTCTACTTTTGATGGGTATCTGGGTTGGTTTTAAGTTTTTGCTATTGTGAATAGTGCTGCAATGAACATACATGTGCAAGTGTCTTTTTGGTAGAGCAATTTATGTTCTTCTGGGTATATTCCCAGAAGAGGGATTGCTGAATTACATGGTAGCTCAATGTTTAGTTCTTTTGGAAAACACCACACTACTTTCCACAAAGATCGAACTAGCCTATATTTCCACCAAGATTGTAGAGGCATTCCCTTTTCTCCATAGCCTTGCCAACACCTGTTTTTTGTCTTTTTAATGATAGCCATCCTGACCAGTGTGAGGTGGTAACTCGTCATAGTTTTGACTGATGATTAGTGAAGCTGAGCATTTTGTCATATGTTTATTCACTGCTTGGATGTCTTCCTTTAAGTAGTGTCTGTTTATGCTTTGTCCAATTTTTAATGGGGTTATTTGTTTTTTGTTTTCCTGCTGATTCATGTGACTTCCTTATAGATCCTTTTTCGGATGCATAGCTTGCAAATATTTTTTCCCATTCTGTGGGTTGTCTCTCTACTCTCTTGATGGCTTCTTTTTGCTGCACAAAAACTTTTTAACTTCATAAGGTCCCACTTGTCAATTTTATATTTTGTTGCATTTGCTTTTGAAGACTTGGCCATGAATTATTTGCCTACTCTAATTTCATGAGGTCATTCCCTAAGTTTTCTTCTAATATTCTTATAGTTTGAGGTTTCACATTTAACTCCTTGCTCCATTTTGAGTTAATTTTTGTATATGGTGATAGGTAGGGGTCCAGTTTCATTCTTCTGCATGTGGTTAGCCAGTTTTCCCAGCACCATTTGCTAAACATGGTTTCTCTTCTCCTGTGTTTGTTTTCATCAGCTTTGTCAAAGATGAGTTGGTTGAAGATCCGTGGTTTTATTTCCAGGTTCTCTGTGCTGTTCATTGGCCTATGTATCTATTTCTGTACCAGAACCATGCTTACTGTAGGCTTGTAGTAAAGTATAGAATCTGGAAATGTGATGCCTCCAGCTTTGTTCTTTTTACTGAAAATTGCTTCAGCTATCTGGACTCTTTTTTTGCTCCATATAAATTTCTGTATTGTCCCTTCTAGGTCTGTAAATAAGAACGATGGTAATTTGATAGGAGTTGTGTCAAATCTGTAAATAACCTTCAGAAGGGAACATCTTGAAGATATTAATTCTTTCAATCCATGAACATGGGATGTTCTTTCATTTGTTTGTGTCATCCTTGATTTTTTTTTTTTAAGATGTGGGGTACAATTCAGGATTATGTATACAAGTGGTCATCATACAGGTAAAGTTTGGGCCTCCCTTTGGTCCCCACTTTGCCTGGATTGAGACCAGGTCCCCTTACTGATGTTGTGTGTCTCCCCACCCCTCCCACCCTCCCCACCCTCTCCACCCCCCCATCCTCCCCACCTCCTCCACCCTCCCCATTCTCCCCAACCCAACCCACCTCTTCATCCTTGATTTCTTTGAGAAGTGTTTTGTAGTTCTCATTGCAAAGGCATTTCACTTCTTTTGTTAAGTGAATGCCAAGGTATTTTAATTTCTTTGTGACTGCTGTGAATGGAATTGTGTTTTTCATTTGGTTCTCAGCCTTCTTGCTGTTGGTGTATAGGAGTGCAACTTTTATTTTTATTTTATTTATTTATTTTTTTTGAGTTGGAGTCTCACTCTGTCGCCCAGACTGGAGTGCAGTGGCCACTCCCAGCCACCGCAGCCTCGACCTGCTGGGCTCCAGCGATCCTTCCGCCTCAGCCTTCCAAGTAGCTGGGAATACAGACGCGCGCTACCACCCCCGGCTAATTTTTTGATTTACTGTAGAGATGAGGTCTCGTCAAGTTGCCCAGGTGGGTCTCGAACCCGCGGGCTCAGGCAATTCACTCACCTCAGCCTCCCAAGGCATGGGATTACAGGTTGAGCCACCGAGCCCGGCTAGGAGTGCAACTTTTAAAAAAAATTTTATCTTCATTTTCTCGGGTGTGTGTGCAATGAAGGATAATTTAATTTCCTCTTTTACTATTTGAATACTGTGAATTTCTTTCTCTTGCCTTATTGTTCTTGCTAGGCCTTCTAGTACTGTGTAAATAGGAGTGGTAAGAGTGGGTATCTTTGTCTTGTTCCAGTTTTGGGGGGAATGCTTCCAGCTTTTGCACATTAAGTATGATGCTCTGTTATAGATGGTTCTTATTATTTTGAAGAATGTTCCTTCGAGGTTTAGGTGTTTGAGGGTTTCTATCAAGAAGGGTTGTTGGATTTTACTAAATGCTTTTTCTGTGCCTAATGAGATAATCATGTGGTTCTTGGTTTTACACCTGTTTATGTGATGTGCTATATTTATTGATTTGCATATGTTGAATCAGCCACTATCCCAGGAATGAAGCCCGCCTGATCATGATAAATGATCCTTGAAATGTGCTGTTGATGTGATTTGCTAGAATCTTGTTGGGAATTTTTGTATTTTTGTTCACAAGGAAATTGGCTTCTAGTTTGTTTGGGCTTTTTGTTTGTTTTTTAATCTTGTCCTTGTTGGGTCTTTTTGAGGTTTCAGGATGATATTGGCTTCATAGAATGAGATAGGGAGAATTCCTTCTCAATTGCTTGGATACTTTCAGTAGGATTAGTATCAGCTCATTCTCATTCATGTACATCTTGTAGAATTCAGCTAAGAAACCATCTGACCCAGGGTTTTTTTTGTTTTGTTTTGGTTTTTTTGGCGAAGAGGTTTTCTATTACTGAGCTCATTTTTTGGATTGTTATTGGTCTGTTTAGGGTTTCAATTTCTTCCTGTGTTAATCTTGGGAGGTTATGCTATGCCAGAATTTCCTCCAGATTTTATTCACATACAGATTTTTGTGGTAACCTCAGAAAATCTTTTGTTTTTCTTCAGGGTCACTTGTAACATCACCTTTTTCATTTCTCATGGTGTTTTTTCCCATTTTCTTCCTCTTTTTTTTTTTTGGTTAATCTGGCCATAAGTCTATCAATCGTATTTATCATTTCAAAGAACCAGCTTTTCATCCTGTTGATCCTTTATATGATTTTTTTGGTCTCCATTTCTTTTAGCTGTGTGTTTGTTTTAATTTTTTATTTTAGTTTTATTTTGGGGATTTTTATTTTTCTACTGAGTCTGGCATTTGATTGCTCTTGTCTTTCCACCTCCCTTAGGTGCTCCCTTAGGAACCCTTGTTCTTTCCAGCTTGTAAATTTTGTGCTGAGAAGTCTGCTGCAAGTCTGATGGATATTCCTCAGTAGGTGATCTATCCCTTCTCACTAGCAGTCTTTAGAGTTTTTACTCCTGTGCTCATCTTGTAAAGACAGATTATTAGGTGTCTTGGGGATGGTCTTCTCATGCAATACCTCACAAGAGTTCTCTGAATCTCTTGCATCTGCTGGCCACCTCTCTAGTGAAATAGGAGAAATTTTCTTAGATAACATCTTGGAAGACTTTTTCCAGGGTCTCAGTTTCCCCTTCTCTCTCTCTCGGTTTTTTTGGTTTTTTGGTTTTTTTTGAGTTGGAGTCCCACTCTGTCACCCAGACTGGAGGGAAGTGGCATGCTCCCTGCCACTGCAGCCTCAACCTGCTGGGCTCCTGCAATCCTTCTGCCTCAGCCTTCCAAGTAGCTGGAACAAGCGCGCACTACCACACCCGGCTAATTTTTGATTTATTGTAGAGATGAGGTCTTGCCAAGTTGCCTGGGTGGGTCTCGAACCTGTAGGCTCGGACAATCCACTCACTTCAGCCTCCCAAAGTGCTAGGATTACAGGCTGAGCCACAGAGCCCAACCCCTTCTCTCTTAGGAATGCCAGTCAACCCTAGATTTGATCTCTTTACATAATCCCACAGTTCTCAAAGGCTCTGCTTATTCTTTCTATGCCTTTTTTCCTTGTTTTTGTTGGTCTAGGTTAGTTCAATAGTCTAATTCTCAAGCGCTGAGATTCCTCTGCCTTGGTTGATAATGCTGTTAAGGCTTGCTTTTGAAATTCCAGGAAAGAATTCTTCATTTCCAGAAGTTCAATTTGATCCTTTCTCTGATCCAGATCAGCTTTCATTCCAAATTGTTTTCATGACTGGATGATCTGTAGTGTGCACTTGTGGATCTCTATATGTCTTTGCCATCCACAGCCTGAATTCTATGTTCATAATCAGGGACAGGTCGTTCTGGATGGATTAATTGCTTAGGATCTGGGAAGCTCTTTCATGGATGTCAATTCCTTAAGGCTTTAAGGATTGCTGGTGTTTTTTCACTGGTTCTTTCTCATCTGTGAGGGCAGACTCTTCTCTTCTTATTCTTTGTTATGTTATTATTAGTTAAGGTTGCTACGGTTGTGGTGACAGTTTGTTGCTATTTTTATTTTTTGCCTGACCTCCCTCTTCTTGTCCACCCATGGCAGGTGGGCAGCAGTGGCAGGAAGGGTGGTAAACTATTGAGAAACCACCTGCAATTGCTTCATCAGTGCAATCTGGTGGGAACAGGCAAGACCTTTCCTCTATTTCGGAGACTGTCCCCTCCCTCCAGTACAGGTGATGGGAGCTCTGGCTGGAGTTTCAGTGGCTCATCAGACTGCATGTCTTATCAGCAGGATTGCAGGCAGCCAGAAGGGGCCCTCTGTCTCAGGTGCTCTTGTGGTGTGGAATGGCCTCCTCCCATGTAAGCAGGACCACTTTTTGTTCCCAGTGTCAGAAGAAAAGCATTGGTGGTTTGTTATTTCTCTATCTGTCCACAGGTGGGTGGGGCCACTGCCACCACTACACTGTGCAAAAGCACCTACCTTTTAGATCCCACCCTGCTCTGTGGAAGGGGCTGTGGCAACAATAACAGTCCCCTGAGGGCAAGCCACATTTGCAACCCAACCTCGAGCTGCAATGACTGCTCTAGCTGGAGAAATGTCCTCAAAGTGGTCATGTCACCCCTACTGGCTGCTGGGGAGGGAAGGAGGGGCGAGCACCCACATGGCACAGACCACCCTGGCAGGTTGTTTCCCACTGAGCCTCTCTGTGGATTGGGGCTGGTGATCATGGTGCTGGGCCTCCTGGGAACTGTGGTTTTCCCAGCTCCACGTAGCTCCTGCTGGTTCTTCTGTCTCTATTTAGGGCAGTCCTCTGTACCTGGCCATGCAGAAGGGTGCAGGGTGGAGGGGGGACTGGGCTGTCTCTCCCTTAGCTGAGCCTACAGAGACTTGCATGATGTGTTTAGAGAAGAAAAACTGTCATTTTCACTCACTCACTCCTTTCATTTCCAAAGGTGCTCTCTCCATCTTGTGTTGGGGATGCTTCCTGGGGTACCTAGGAGCTTGGAACTGTTCATTCTTTGCATTCCTAGATGACTGCCTGATAGACTTCAGCTGGAGTTTTCAGTTCAACCCTCAAAGGTCTAGCTCTGCTCCTCCATATAGGTTTTTCTGCTGAGAGCTGTAATGTGCGATATCTTCAGTCGGCCATGTTGGCCCTCCCCCTCATATCTGACTATTAAAAGCCTATTAATCACTCCAGGTCCAGGGGACATACCACACTCTATATGAAGGATTCTCTGATCACTGTAGTCTCATGAAGAATTTTCCTCCTCTGAACTCTCTGTGCGTTGCTTCATGAAAATGTCATCTATGCCCTGTGTTATTCAGTTGCTACCCTATCTTTTATCTTCGAATATATAGTATGTTCCTTGAAGACAGGGATAGTTTCTTATTTTTTTGTATTCCCCACACTACTGACATGTTGCGTTTTGAAAAATAGAGGCTCCAAAAAGAATTATTGACTTATGAATAAACTAATTAAGTTAATAAATTAATTGATGCTGGGTGAAATTGGCCTGGTACAGCTCCCAAAAACTAATTGAATAACACATTTGAGTAGCAATAGGTTTGTGCACAGAGGAAAGTACTCTTTCTATTTTCTCTTTTTCTTAAATTACAGTTGCTTTATGTACTTTGTACTGTAAGGTCATGAATTACTGTGAGTACTGAGTACTATGAGCACTGAATATAGCAAACAAAGTCACGAATAAAATATGAAGACTCGCTATTCATACTTATGCCTTGATTTATCTTTAGCTCATGCAGCTTGCAAAGAGGTGAGTGACAAGCTGGCTATTTGATGTTTCAGACTCCTTTTCCCTCTATTTGGAGACGAACAGAGGGAATTCTTCAGTAAGGAGGGCAGTTTCGAAGGCAGAAGAGTGCAATACAGTGAAGAAACACAGGAGGGAGCCCTTTTTCATCCCAGTCATAGAAAAGAAAAAAAAAATGTGCCCTTTGTTATACAAGGGCTGAGTTCACCCTAACTCAACTTACTAACACAGATATTCACTTGCCTTTTTAAATTTCAAAAACATGTAAAATAAGTAACAATTATAAGATGATTATAGTGAGTTATCAAGATTGTATCTAACACAAGTATCCTAAAGTTTTGTTCTTTTTTATGCAAGAAATGACAAACTGAATTAATTTTATTAAGTAGTAAATATGTATCTGTACTTATATGTATATGTGTAAATTGTGCATACTGTTTAGCATTTTATGTGTTTTGGTGTGTGCACTATGATTTAAGGGAAAATATCCTGGCCTAAGACTTAGCAGATCTGAATTTAATCCCATTTATCTCATTTCATGACTTTGGTTAATAAATAATTTTATCTTTCTCTATGTCAGTTCATAGACTCAAAGGACTGAGTTAGATAATTTCTAAGGTTTTCTTCAGGCTAAATAGTTTACTGAGACTATGAACTATGATGGTCTTAATAAAACTCTGATAAATATTTGGGATATGACTATCAAATAAGATATAGCTTATAGGTCCCTTAGTAGAAGAATCAATATAAAATTTAATATGTTGAAGACGCAATTTTTTTTCTTTTTTGAGTTGGAGTCTCACTGTGTCACTTAGGCTGTAGTGCAGTGGCACACTCACAGCCACCCCAGTGTAGACCTGCTGGGCTCCGGCGATCCTTCTGCCTCAGCCTTCCAAGGAGCTTGGAATACAGGCACGCGCTACCACACCCGGCTAATTTTTGATTTATTGTAGAGACAAGGTCTCGCCAAGTTGCCCAGGCTGATCTCGAACCCCCGGGCTCAGACAATCCCCTCGCCTCAGCCTCTCAAAGTGCTGGGATTAGAGACTGAGCCACTAAGCCTAGCTGAAGATACAATGTTTTAGCAACTAGGAGTGGATACAGAGGTACTTGCACTTTGAGGTCAAAATATTTTTGTGGATTTTCTATACAAGTATATTACTCAGATGGTCTTGAGGTAACTGACTCATTTTTAGTGGCTGGGTTAGTCTATAAATACATGAAGACATTACTTGATCTTTTTGATTAGTGTGTTGGCTTAACTGATCCAAGCATATGTTCCTTTTTTTTTTTTTTTTTTTTTTGCATGTGTGGTAGGAAGGTGGGCTGGAGGTTGTAATGGCTGTTTTTGTTTTGTTTTGTTTTTAGCAGTATTTTTTAAGTGTGTGTATTTAGAAAGTAAATAATCCTTCACCAGATTGAAGATACAGTTTGAAACACTCACACGATAATGATCTCAAGTGGGGGTAGACAGCATTATGGCTGTAATGCTGAGCTGAGCTGCTTTTGTCCCATCTCCAGCCCGCGGATGCAGTTATCATGCTGGCTCTCAGCATCCACGCTCCACCCCATTTCATGTGAGACTTTTCATTCTCCTGCCACCTTCCTCATCTTGCCCTCTTTATCTCCCAGGTGCTGGGTTTCTCCTATTCCTCTAACAAGGCAAAGGAAAAGTAAAGTGGCCTGACTAACAAGGAAAGTGGAAATTGAGCAAAAATATGAGAAGATGAGGGCTCAAGAGGTAATTTTCTGGGGGAGAGTGACAGAAATGCAGTGGCTTTAGTAGTTTTAGAAAAGAAATGCAAAAGAGTAATCTGGGGGGTCTCATGAGTATAAAACATTGGCTTTGTCATTGAGGAGGAGAAAGATATCTATGGAAAATAATGTAAAATATGTAATTATCATGTAAAATATTTAGAGCAGATAGATACTCTAAAGCTTAGGCATGAACTTCCTTCCTTTCTCCCTTCATGAATTCATTCACTCCACAGTGAGCACCTTCTATGTGTCAGGCAGGCCCCAAGCACTTGGTATAAATGTTGAATCAGGTGTGGTTCATGGTTGCAATATTTTTGAGGTCTAGATAGGAAAGTAAATAGGTAAACACATAAGATTGGAGAAGAATAGGCATGTACCAGAGATAGTGGTGGCACAAGGGAGGAGTACTGGTTTTTCAGGCTGGTTGAGGGAGGAAGGGCATTGCAAGCAGACGGAAAAGTTTTGCAGCTGTACAGGGATAACAATGGCACAGTGAGTTGAGGGAACTAAAAGTTGTTTGGTGTTACTGAAGATCAAAGTGCAAGAAAAGGAGTGGAAGGAGGTGAGGCTACTGAATCAGGGATGAGAAGCTGCAGAAGCTTTGTGAGCTATGTTAAAAATGCTTGCCAGTTTGTGTTGAGGGTGACCCATTTCACCCTTAACGTATAGGGAAAATGTGTCGTTTGTTGTGGAGTGAAATGGTAAGATTAACACTTTAGAGAAATCACTGTGGAAACTCGAATACATTATGAGTGGGATAAAAATGAAGGCAGAGAGACCAGTTAGGAGGCTCTAGACAAGAAGGAATGAGGACGGATTGAGAAATAAGGCTTATATAAGAGCAAGCCAAACCCTACCCACCCTCTCTGCCTTTTGATTTTGTATAACACTCTTCACAATGGTCCATACTTATGCTTTGAGTTTGGGAGAGTTTTTCTAATTTTAAAAGTGTTTTCTCATCTCATTGAATCTTTGTGTATGGAAAGTAGGGCAAAATGGCATCACTAACCTTTTCCATGTGGGGAAGACTAAGCAGAGTTAATAGAAAAGTTGGGATGACAACCTGCACTCTTATATCTGAATTTTATCTTTTTTTTTCTTTCTTTAATTACAAGAAGTCCCTCTTCTAAGTTGCTAAAGAAAGACATTATGTCAAGGTAGGGCAGTGGCCAAAATGCAGTCAATATGACTGCCAGAAAACCAAACAAAAATTCAGTGGAGTACATTTTACTGGGTGAAAAGTTCAGCTGCCAAACACATACACACATGTGCATATATGTGTGGGGGGAGGGTTTGTGTACTTTCTGATACAGCTGAAAGTGGGTGTACATGGTTTAACTTTGTCCTTGGTTTTCTATGTGCATGGGTTAAGAAAAAATTGTAAAATTAGTTCAGAAGAATTTGGTCCCTTGGAAATAGCTTTCTTTTGTAGGTACATTCCCAATGAGAATCATTAAATGCCAGGCTGCCACGCCAACCATGAGTTTCTCTGCTGCTGGCATACAAAGAGCCCAACCAGCAATCCTATCATCCAGAAAGAACAAATTTCTTCAAAGTCCAGATTTCTCCACGGGGATATTTTTAGGTGTTTTTTTTTTTCTTTTTTTCTTTTTTGGTACAAAACCTGCCCAACAAGAAACACCTTGCTAGTGTTAGAACCCGGCCCCAATTATACATCCCCCCCCCGCCTTATTATTGGATATAGAGAGGCAGGTTGTGTAATCAGACATAATTTTCACTGCTAAAAATAACCTAATCTCTGTTACCAGGTCTTCGGGCACAAAACAAGGAAATTTTTCTCCATGTAGCACTCTTTGGTGAGTTTGCTTTTTACTTATCTCAAGTCATGGTCCTGGAAGGGCAATTAGTCATAAGAATTCTGGCATGGAGTATTAGCAATATCTGTAACCACACATGTCAAGGAATAAAAAGTCTCCGGAAAGACAAATAAATGCCTTAAGAGTTTCCCAGATGTCTCAATATGCCATGTGATGACTGCTGCCAAATGTCTTGGCCCTGGTTGACTCAGCTGTTGAGCCCTGGACCATGAATATTGGTATTATATCAGGAACACCACAAAGTCAGGGAATCTTCTGGAAGCCTGCTGGGTGCATTCTTGCTTCCTCTCTTCGTTCTAATTGCAGTTAGATTAAAAATAGTTTATTTATCAGATTAAGGTGGACTCGGTGCTTAGGAACAAATGTGCTGGCTTTAAAATATGAGAGGCGTGATTTCTCTGGAGATAGAAAGATGAAGGGGAAGCACAGCTGTGAGGCACGGGGATGCAGTTTGAAGGAGGGATTGTTCCTGCTTCAGCTCTTGTCTCCTGTGTCTGCCTTAGCATCCCTACGCTTTTAGGACTCATTTTACACTGAGATCAGAATTAATGGAGCTATTCACTCGAGCTCAATTACAGAGCACTCACCTGAGAAACTGTAAGGAACAGAACTGTAAATCTTATAATCAAATATTGAATTATGTCTAATTTATTTACTTAGGGAATTGAGAGCCCTGAGTTCTACAATCAACTGTGTAGAGATTTATTATGAAAGGACATTTTTAAGAGCAAGAAGATCAAAGCTTTTAGTTTTTCCTATAGGAGAAATGCTTCCAAACAGAAGGGTTGCTAAAAGCTAAACCTAATTTAGAAAGTAAGGGCAAAGTCACTTCTTTGTGCCAGGCTACAGTACACTGCAGAAAAATCACCTTCAAAAGTCACTGCCCAACAATCTCTTGCTACCTGTCAAAAACAAAATGCAGGCAAGAATTCCTTTTTTCCTGCATTAAGTAGAAACAAAACAAAGTTGACCTGAGACTACAGTAGCATTTGTTTTGACCTCTGACCTTCCCATATCTGTAGCATAGACATTATCCCAGGCAGAATTTCTAAGAACATACCACAGTCCTTTGAGATGATGTAGCATCAGTAGCCTCATGTTGTGTCTTTGAGAATCATGTCCCACTACCCACATTTTACAATCTCCCAAATCATCAGCAATTCTGACAACTGTGCATTAGCTTTCTCCTGTTTCTTTAAAGGCTTAGAATTACAGAGAACACTGAATTGGATTTTGCAGAGTAAAGATCATTAGAGTTGGAGGTGTTCAAATGCTCACTGCCACAGATTTTCTTACTATGACATCTTGAATTGAAAAAGCCAGACCATATGAAATCAATAGAAATATACCAGATACGCCTCAGATTTTTAGAGTTGATTGATTATATAAAATATCCAACATAGCAGCCAAATGCCTTAGCCTCAGTTTACACAGTATAAACATTAAACAGTTGCTATGAATCTTGTACTTGTAAAATAAAACTGAAGTATGATCAACAGATGGAGATGGTGTTGTGTTTCTGAATCACCAGTGTGACTTCTCATTGCTGCTGTCCCAGAATCCGAGAGGGGAGTGATGGTTTGGAGGATGCATAGAAATGGAGAAAGTATGGTTAGAGAAAGTCCCACAGGTTATTCAGACATAAATGCCTACTCCCCAAACACACATATTTTGAAACTTAATTTATTTATCTATTCGTTGTTTAAATTTATTTTTTTAAAGATGTGGTGTACAATTCAGGATTAGGTATACAAGTGGTCATCATACAGATTAAGTTTGGGCATCCCTTTAGTCCCCACTTTGCCTAGTTTGAGATCGGACACACATATAATGCTATGTGACCCTCTCTCCCTCCCCTGGCAGTTTCTGGTTACTGCCTATCCCTTTTTTATAGTATTATGGTCAATGTTCAGGGTTAATTTATGAGTGAGAATATATAGTACTCAGTTCTTTTTTCTGTGATAAGTCACTGAGTATTATAGACTCTAAATTCAACCAAGTTGCTGCAAAGTCCATAATTTTGTTCTTCTTTATGGCTGCATAATATTTCATCATGTATATGAACCACATTTTAAAATCCAGTCCAGTTACAATGGGCAGCATGATTAGTTCCATGTTTTTGCTATTGTAAATGGTGCTGCAATAAACATGCGTGTGCAGGTATCTTTTCTGTAGAGTGATTTAAGTTCCTCTGGGTGTATTCCCAGAAGGGGAATTGCTGTATGGTATGAAAGGGTAATTTCTAGTTCTTTTTAGGAATCACCACAATGTTTTCCACAGAGGTTGAACTAGTTTGCCTTCCCACCAACAGTGTAGAAGTGTTTCCTTTTCTCTGTATCCTCGCTGGCATCTGTTGTTTTTTGTTTTAATAATGATGACCATTCGTACTGGAGTTAGGTGGTATCTCGATGTGGTTTTGATTTGCATTTATCTGACAATTAGTAAGACTGAATATTTTTTCATGTGTCTGTTGGCTGCTCATATGTCTACTTTTGAGAAGTGTTTATTCATGTCTTTTGCCCACTTTTTTTTTTTTGAGTCAGTGTCACCCTGTCACCCAGGCTGGAGTGCAGTGGCACGCTCACAGCCACTGCAGCCTCTGACTGCTGGGCTCGGTAAGCCTCAGCCTTACAAGTAGCTGGAACCACAGGTGCAGGCCACCATGCCCAGTTAATTTTTTAATTTATTGCAGTGACAAAGTCTTGCCATGTTGTGAGTAAAAGAGTAAAAGAGCATTTTGTAATGTAAATGCCCATTTTAATTGTTAATTTTTCAGATTGATTAGATAATAATTTGGTAATTACTAGACAATTAAATAATTATGAATTACCAGTCTATAAATCATTGCTATTCCTAAAAAAAAACATTCAACGAGATCTATATCCAAGTGGTTATCTGCTTCTAGGTTGTATGGGGTCTCAAACATATATAATATAATATTATTTTAAGTAAAAAATATGACTATAAAATTAGTTATAATAATACATTTGTTTGTGATAAAATAAATCTCAACAAATTATTGGAAATGTACAAATTTAAGTCCCTTTCTTCTGATACCTATCTTTTGGGGGTTTTTGAGTTGGAGTCTCACTCTGTCACCCAGGCTGGAGGGCAGTGGCATGCTCCCGACCACTGCAGCCTCGACCTGCTGGGCTCTGGCGATCCTTCCACCTCAGCCTTCCAAGTAGCTGAAACTACAGGCACATGCCACCATACCCGGCTAATTTTTTAATTTATTATAGACATGAGGTCTCGCCAAGTTGCCCACGCGGGTCTCGAACCTCGGGCTCAGGCAATCCACTCACCTCAGCCTCCCAAAGAGCGGGATTACAGGCTGAGCCACCGAGCCTGGCTCTGATACCTGTTTTATCAATTTTCTAGAGAAGCCTGCATAAACCAGCTTCTTGACTGCATTCTGGTATGCCTTCTCCCGGAACACTCTAAATCTCAGCAATTCTCAGCACCCACAGAGGCTGGTGCCACCTAGGGGCTTTGGGCCCATCACTGGCTTCCCTTATGCCCAGTTCTGCATAAATGTTCATGGCATGATGTTTTAGTTCAACGATTAATTGGCATCTGAAAATTTGGGCTTTGATTCTGTCTTTGCCACTGATTCACTGTGTGACCTTGGGCAGGTGAGTATGTCTCTGTGTCTCCTTTCTCTACAGAGCAGGAATGTAGATTGTTCCTTTAAGTGCCTAATCTCCATCAGCTATTGCTCAATTTTCTTTGATTTTAAAAATTTGGATGCTTTTGGATTTATCTTAGAAAGTTTTTATTATCTATTATATTGCTATTTTTCCCCTAGTTAAAAGAAAATTGGTATCTTAAGACCAATATTCTTATTCAGTTTCAGCTGTATTCTAGTCCCAGACATTTAAATAGTTCTGAATTGTCTGCCTATGAATTATTACTATTCCTTAGGGTTTCTCCCTTACAATTTGTTCTACTAAGCCTGCTCCATCAAAATGTATGTTTTCTTCTTTGTGGTTTATTTTTTATGCTTAGAAATATGCTTGAAGCTCTCCATGTAAGAGGGTCAAATAATTCAGCTGTGAGAATCTAAGCAAAATTCCTTTTTTTTCCCCTGAAGAATTTTTTGAACATTAATGGGCCTACAAACCTTATCTATTTTTTCTCCAAATTATCAGCAGATTATTAACTCTATTGTTCATGTTCCAAGCATGAGTTATCCTCTCACTGGATTTTTTTTTTCCAGCCCAAATAGTTCTTTGGTACATAACTTCAAATCAGAGTCTACTTTTAGTCTAGATATTCAACTCAAGAACTAAAGAATTGTTGTTGTGAACTAGGCCAAGTGTTCATCTTGCCCAAACTACTGTCCATGACAATGGCATCAAGACACCAGGATGGGGGGAGATATGGCATCCATGGGGTGGGAAGGTGGGAGAATGTGGGCAGTGGTGGGATGGCTGAGAAAGGAACCATCATTACCATTAACTAATTGCTCATGGTGTTTTTAGACCTTTAGATTTTCTTACACAAGATTAATTTATCTACCTGTCTCCCTATGCCTGTCACCTGTCCTCATCTAACCCTTGCAGGAGGTTACGGCAGAATCATAGATAAGTAAGACTGGAGAGCACCTTAGAGTGTTGTTTATATGGGTAAACTTCAGGGCACAGAATTTTGTAACAGCTAGCAATACTTGACATTAAGCCTCAGATACAAGATTCCTAAATCCTAGTTGAAAACTTTTAAAGAATTATTAATTTCAATTATAATCAAGATAATACAAGGATATAAATAAGACAATATGAAAAAGCCTTTAACACACTAGGGCTGCTCCGACCCGCCCTCCTCAGTCTCTAGTCACACTCTTCAGAGTCAAACCCTTTGGCTGAACTGCTGATTTTTTGTGTGTGTGCCTCCATCATTCTAAATAAGATGCCTGTGTGACAATTTCCTGACTTCTACTTATGAATGTGACCTGTCACTTGCTGGCTGTGCTAGCACTCAAAGGGCAATACAAGGTGGAAGTTCAAAAAGAGAATGGGGAGTCAGACCCTTTCGGCTCAACTCTTGGGACCACTTCTTCCTTCCCAGGCTTTGATCCAATTATTTTCTCCGGTGTCTTGTACGTGTGGTGACATAAGAGCTGTACTCGTTGAGTAGTTATGAGAGTTAAAAGGATGAGAACAAGTAAAGCATCTAAAATAATCCCTAGTACACAGAGGGCTCAATAAACAGAAGCTATTTATTCTTAATTTTAAATGTTTTTTTCAGAGACAATGTCACTCTGTAGCCCAGGCTGGAATGCAATAGTGGGATCATACTTCAATGCAGCTTTGATTCCTGGACTCAAGCGGTCCTCCTGTCTCAGCCTCCTGAGTAAATGGGACTACAGGCACAGCCCACCATGATCAACTAATTTTTTTATGTTTTTAAGATAGGGTGTCACTATGTTGTACAGACTGGTCTCAAACTCCTGGCCTCAAGTCATCCTCCCTCCTCAGCCTCACGAGTCACTGGGATTACAGGTGTGAAGAAGTTA
The DNA here is from genome assembly GCA_027257055.1 of Cephalopachus bancanus. Lineage (NCBI taxonomy): Eukaryota > Metazoa > Chordata > Mammalia > Primates > Tarsiidae > Cephalopachus > Cephalopachus bancanus. The sequence goes on along the minus strand of JAPVLO010000203.1, from coordinate 835,937 downwards.
TTTGTAGACACTTGTTTAGCAGTCATATGCCATTCTTCTGCTTTATTTTCCCATTCTCCAAATACCACATTTACAGGTAAATCTCTTAAGTTAATACATTTCTTTTTCTTTTCTTTTCTTTCTTTTTTTTTTGAGTTGGAATCTCACTCTGTCGCCCAGACTGGAATGCAGTGGCACGCTCCCAGTCACTGCAGCCTCGACCTGCTGGGCTCCGGCGGTCCTTCCATCTCAGCCTTCCAAGTAGATGGAACTACAAGTGTGCACTACCACTAAATTTTTATGTATTGTAGAGACGAGGTCTCACCAAGTTGCCTGGGTGGGTCTTGAACCCGTAGGCTCAGGCAATCCACTCACCTCGGCCTCCCAAAGTGCTAGGATTACTGGCTATTTAGGATTACCTAAAGCTATTTGTGAACACTGAGCTATGTGAATCTTCCAGTTATATTTTCCTTCTTGACCAATTTTTGTTGTTTTATTTTTTCCCATGAACCCCATTTTTTCCAGAAATCAGTAGCACCTTCACTGAGTATTAAACTTTTCTTTTCTTTCATTGATACTTGTTATTTGAAACATACCTATAGAAAAACTATAATTCCAAGAAAGCTTTTTCTAAGCAATATCTATTTTCATAAAACAATCAAAATCTTAGTTTGGCCAAGTCTTCTATCACTATTGGTTACACTTCAGTCTTGCAGCACAAGCATTTGGGATTTCTTGTTTTGTGAATCCTATGTCTTTCACCTCTTTTTAAAGTTTTATGGGAGCATATTTTCCAGTGTCTTCCATAGAAAGTGTTCATGGAATATACATTCTTTGGCACCTCGCCTGTATGGAACTGCTTTTATTCTATCGTCACCCTTGATTGATATCTTGGGCTGTGTGTAAAATTCTAGACTGGACATTAATGCCTTCAGAATGCCTAGGAAGGTGTTTTCTAGCTTTGGAGGAGTTCACTACTCTTCTGATTAATAGCCTTTGTTTTTAATCTGTTTTTATTCTTCTGAAGTCCTGTAAGATCTTTATACTCAGTGACTTTTCATAATAATTTTATATATTTTGTTGTTTAATTTATTGTGCTTGATACTTGTTGAGTCATTTAAATTTAAAAAGTCGTGTTTTTCAATTCTAGAAAATTGTCTTGAATTATTTCTTTGTTAGATTTCCTCCTGTCTAATTTTTTCATTCTCCTTATGAAGTTCCTATTATTTAATCGATATCCTGCACTTATTTGTTTTTCCCTGATCTATTTTTTTACTCCATTTTTCTTTCTGTTTTTCAAAAATTTCCTCTACTTTATGCTCTAATTATTCCATAAGAGTCTCTAATTGTTGCAATCAGGTATTTTATTTTCAAGAACTCATACGTGCTCTCTGTTTGCTTTTACTTAGCATCCTGTTCTTAGTTCATGACCTTAGTGTGGGCAAGAGGGATTCACTGAGGTTTTAATGAGGCCTTTATATCTATCCTGCTTCATATGGTGGTGATCACAATCCTGCATCTGATCCTCATCTATATAAAATCCAGGGTAACAAGGTTGTAAGAGATAAAGTCCCAGGAGCAAAATTCATAACAAAATCAATTTACAGAGACAGATCTCCCAGGATGACAAGAGAATTGAGATATGCTACCTAAGGCAGTCTTTCTCGGTATCAAGAGTCTTAGAAATGTTATCTCTAAGTCTGATAAGCATGGAATTTTTGAGCAAATGAGTTGTGTGATATAAAGTAATAATAATTTTATTTACCCATGAAAATGTTCAAATGTGTTATTTTCTATTTCTATACTTCTTCCAGCCATATTGGCCTACTTTCCAACTCTGCCTACACTCAGGCTTGAAAACAACATTTTCTTTTTATAAAGTCAGGTTCTTACTCTGTCACCCAGACTGCAGTGCAGTGGCACAGTCACAGGTCACCACAGCCTCAAACTGCAGGGCTCAAGAGATTCTCCTGCCTCAGCCTCACAAAGTGCTAGGATTGCAGGCATAAACTACAGGGCCTTGCCTGAAAACAGCCAAATTGATGGAACAGAAACTAATTGGACTTTAAGATGACATACAAAACTAGTTAAAAATACATAAATGTTCTATACGTATGTATGTATGTATGTGTGTGTGTACACAATATACACATACTCTCACAAACATGAAAACATCAGCTCACACCATAGACTTGCTGAATCAGATTTTTAAGTGAGGGTCCTAGCATATATTTCAAACACGTGCCATGATTCTGGACATATATATGAAAATTCTTGAAATAAATACTCAGTCTGGTCTCTATCTAATGCTTGTGTCAGAGGCAAGACTTGTCCTCAAAGCTATGATCTTCTGATAGAGCCTCTTTTCTTCTTTAGAATCTGCTTAACTCTGAAGTACTTGTCAGTCTGACTTTGTCAGACGAGATGGATTTTCATCCAAGTTCTGTCAAGATATGTGACATTGGCTAAGTTATTTAACCTCTGTGAGCCTGAGTTCACTCATCTGTAAGGAGGGAACAATAAGTACCAACACAGCAGGAAAGATGCCTCCTGTATGGTAGCATGCCAGAAAAAAATGCTGATTTCCTCCCTCTTTTGGCAGCATTTTGGATGAATGCTTCTAGAGGAGGGAGGAGGCCATACACTCACTGATAAAGCACTGCCAGCCACCTGGGGTGATGACTTGCTCTTGAGAGATCTCCTGTCCGTGGTAGGCCCCATCCATGGGGTATGGATCTTCCTTAGATTCAGTCCTGGACACTGACGCTTCCTGATCGAATGCTTGTCCTTTTCCTGACTTTGTCATTTCCTGACCTTGTACATCTTAAGAGGCAGCCATGGTCGGGAGAAAATTGCACTGGGACTTGGAGATTGCTGTGGCTCTCTAACCCGCTGCGTAACCTTGGAAGTTTCAGAGAGGCATTCCTGGGCTTTCTCATGTGAAATAGGTTCCTCCTGTTATATTTTCTCTGTATATATGCTTCATGCCAATTGTCTTCTGTATAATGTGATTATTATTCACATTTTATAGTGACTATGTTTATCATATGATTATTGGCTTAATGTCTGCCTGTTCTTTGGAGCTCTAAGCTCCATGTCTTTTTTATTTATGACTGTATTCCCAGCACATCTTGCAAGGAGCTGACCATGTGATAGAATCTCAAAACATATGTGTTGAATGAATAAATGACTAAGTGAATAATATAAAGATAAAATTGCCTGTTATTTTTTCTTCGTATGGTAATTGTATAGATGAGAACAAGCATATGCAAATGATTTGTAAGCTGTGGTAATGCAAGTGTAAAATACCTTATTTTTGTTAACCTATACCTCTCTGCAATTTGTTAATGAAGCGCATTTAGCCTGTAACAGTGCTACTCAGACATACACCAAAGTGTGAGAATTACTACTCTATAGGACACTCATAGGAAGGCTATTAGAATTGCGTGGTATAACCTTACCATTTGTCTTTCAAGATTATTCTTTTACTCACCTAAACAGTTCCTTTAAATCTCAGCTTTCTTTGATCATTTTGGTCTCAAAGGGCCAAGTCATCAGAAAAACCATCCCTTGACACCTATGTAGAACATTAGTTATTTGTTTATTAACATCATAGATCATAATTTACATTTACTTTGGTGTTTTTGGTCTGTTTACTTGTTTTGTTGCTGTTGCTGATGTTGTTTTGGTCTATCTCCCCAAGATGGATAAGTATTCCACAAGGAGTGGTGAATTTTTTCTTAACCAACAATTATCCCCAGTTATTACCAAATGGTGCATCACAGAGTTCAAGAAATATTTGCTAATTGCATGAATGTCATTAACAATGTCTTTATTGACAAAGGTTGTCTGGATTGAAGTACAGGTTTCATATTAAGAGTCAGGGTTTGGCTTGTAGCTAAATTCTTGCCTGCTTTCTGAGAGTCAATACAGATTTAATAGATTCTTAGATTTGCTAAATATTAGTTTCCTTTTCTTATATGTAAGAAAAACTTGAGATTTTAATTGGTGATAAGAATGAAATGGCATCCATCCTCTGTTGCCAAAATCATTCAATCATTTTTGTGATAACTTGGGGGTTTCTCAACGCAGTATCTACTGTACAATTAATGTTTACTAATCTGTGAGTAAATTATTTTGGGGCAATCTTACTTGGCGTCCCTGATAAAAATGTACAGATTGACTTTTTAATCCCTCAGTCAATCCCAGCAGAGTGCAGCCTACAGAGTCTCTTTCTAAACAAATAATCACCTCTCTTAGGAAATAAGTATGTGCATAATAAATTCAGTAAGTTTCTTTAGGTTGAGAAGAGAGACTGTCTTTTGGTACTTCTTCTACTTTTCAGAGAATATCCTGAGTATTTGTACCAAGACAGAGGCCATCTATCTGGCTATGCTGATTGACTTATTTCTCCAATGAGAGTTGATTATGTTTTTTAAAAAAATAGTATCTAAATAGTTATTAAATCTATCCTCATTCACATAATATTTTTTTTTTAAATTTGCCACTGGATTATAAATAATGTAACTCTGTTCTATTTTCTTATGAGTCAAGGGCAGATACTTTATACAAAACTATTTTTTACATTATTTTCCAAATGAAGGAGACATGTCTTATATTTAAGAATAGTTCTTAGGAGGAAAGAAAGCATTTCCTAAGAAGACTGATAATACTGCCTTCCAAGGAAAGGAACTTATTTTTGCTGAGTCTCACTGTTGGATAATTTCACGTGTGCAAATTGCAGCAGTGACCCTTTCCTTGGGACCAGGATAGCTAATGAATTTTCTTCTTCCAAGCCACTAACATCACCTCCTCATCCTTAGCCTGCTTTTATTCCCTTCGTTTAAGGCTACATCATCTATTATAATCTGTATAGGTCTGTTTCCTCCCAAATGGAATTTGAAGTGCTCAATATCTCCTAAGGTAGGCACATAGCACTTTTAGAGTGAAGGATTTAGCTGCGACTCTCTACAAGGAAAAGCAACAGAAAATAAAAAGTAACAAATGCAGATACATTAGAACAGGCTTAGAAGTCTTGGATCCTGGGCTGTAGTTTAGTTTAATTGATAACTGGAATCACACTTGGAATGTCGTTTTTTTATTCGTGATGATGCAGTTCATCAAACTTACCCTTTTTTTTTCCTTATAGAGGATGTGAAGAAGAAGAACCTCATTTTCCTTAGAAGCTTCACATCCAGACTAAGGAAGAAATCTGAAGAACTTATCCTAATATGTAAATCACATTTTTGACAACATTTAAACTGGGCAACACTTATCTTAATATATACTTCATGAGATATATGTTGTTATCTCAAATTTACAGGAAATGAAGTGGCAAGAATTTAAAACCTTACCTATATTCACGTAGCCAGTTATCTATAGGAGGATGGATTAGAATGAGGGCCACCATGTTGCATAGCTCAGAGGGTTGAGTCTTAGTCCATTTGTCCTGCTATAATAAAATACCATAAATGAAGTAGCTGTAAACAAGAGGAATTTATTTCTCATAATTCTGGAGGCTGAGAAGTCCAAGATCAAGGTGCTGGAAAATTCAGTGTCTGGTGAGAACCTACTTCCTGGTTCATAGATGGCATCTTCTTGCTGTGTTCTCACATGGTGGAAGGGATGAATGAGCTCCCTGAGACCTCTTTTATAATGTCACTAATTTCATTCATGAGGGCAGAGCACTTGTGAACTAAACTTGTCTCAAAGGTCCCACCTCCTAATGCCATCACCTTGGGGGTTAGGAATTCAATGCATGAATTTGGGGGGGACAGAAACATTCACCACAGCAGGCAATGTGTATCCTGTATAACCTATGTCCTGGCCCTGGTGTGACCCTGATACTTTGCCACATCATGTTTCTTCTTTCTATCTAAAAGCAGTACGCTCCACAAATTGGTTTGCACTATGGGGATGACCACTGATAAACATAAAAGAATGAGTAGTATCTATCGATCGATCTCTCTTTCCTCTATCTATATTTAATTAATAAACTCTATGAGTTTCAAGCATTATTAGGTTCACAGCAAAACTGAGTAAAAGGTACTGAGTGCCCACATGTCCCCTCCTCCACAACCACAGCCTCCCCCAATATCAACATCCCCCACCAGAATGATACATTTGTTATGACTGATTAGCCTACATTGACACATCATTTTCACCCAAAGTCCATAGTTTACATGAAGAATCACATTCTTGGTGTTTGACTTCTATGGGTTTGAACAAATGTATAAATACACGTATTCACCCAGGCTCGGTGGCTCAGCCTATAATCCCCCGCCTTTGGGAGGCTGAGGTGAGTGGATTGCTTGAGCCCGCGGGTTCGAGACCCGCCTGGGCAGCGAGACCTCATCTCTACAAAAATCAAAAAATCAGCCGGGCGTGGTAGAGCATGCCTGTAATTCCGGCTTCTAGGAAGGCTGAGGTGGAAGGATCGCCGGAGCCCAGCAGCTCGAGGCTGCTGTGGCCGGGAGCGGCCATTGCACTCCAGTCTGGGCAACAGAGTGAGACTCCAACTCAAAAAAAAAAAAAAAAAAAAAAATACACGTATCCACTGTTATATAGAATAGTTTATCTATCCTAAAATCCTCTGTGCTCCACCTATTCAGCCCTTCCTCCCCACCAACCCTTTAACCACTGATCTTTTTACATTCTCCGTAGTTTTGTCTTTCTCTGAATGTCATACACTTGGAACTGCATAGTATATAGCTTTTCCAATGGACTTTTTAAACTTAGCAGTATACACTTAAGTTTTCTCCAGTTCTTTTCCTGGCTCGATAGTACATTTTGCTGCGTGCAGTGGCTCATGCCTGTAATACCAGCACTTTGAGAGGCTGAGATGAGAGGATCACTTGAGCCCAGGAATTTGAGACCAGCCTGGGCAATATAGTGAGACCTTGTCTCTACAATAAATCAAAAAAAATTAGGCCGGGCTCGGTAGCTCAGCCTGTAATCCCAGCACTTTGGGAGGCCAAGGCAAGTGGATTGCCTGAGCCCGCGGGTTCGAAACCCACCTGGGCAATTTGGCGAGACCGCATGTCTATAATTTAAAAAAAAGTTAGCCAGGCATGGTAGTGTGCACCTATAGTTCTGGCTACTTGGAAGGCTGAGGCGGAAGGATCACTGGAGCCCAGCAGGTCGAGGCTGCGGTGGCCAGGAGTGTGCCACTACACTCTAGTCTGAGCGACAGAGTGAGATTCTAACTCAAAAAAAAAAAAAAAAAAAAAAAAATTAGCCAAGCATGGTAGTACACATCTGTGGTCCCAGTTACTTGGAAGGCTGAGCCATTACACTTTGGAGCAAAATATATCTAAGTTTGAATCTTACCACTGCTGTGTGGATTTATTTAACAAGTTGAGTCAAATTATTTAACCCCCTGTGACAAATTGCCAAGTCTTTCTTGTTGCAGAATTGCATTTTGTTCAGGTACTCATGGTAGGGATTTAAAGAAAACTTTTATTAAAGAAACAGCTCTAAGTATTGTCTTATCTAGATGTGATTTCCAGAAATGAGGCAACCATCTTGTGATCATAGAGGAACTAACCTAGGACAGGCTTAAAAACCAAGGATGCAGAAAAGAAAGATGGAAAGAACTCTTTGGGCTAACTTCTTTATTATTTAGCACTTGTTTCTGTTGGTAAAGTCATTTAGGGGAGGAAAGGCTTTATTTTTGTTCTTGTTGAAAGTATCCAACTAAATAAAGCATTTACCATACCATTCTAAGTGATATATTTTGAAGATTTCGTTCCCTGATTTATTAAATGAAGATCACAATAGCTCTATCACTGAGTTTTTTGCAAGAAGTTCATGAGATAATATCGTTAAGTTATTTAGCATGGTTCCTCATATAGAGTTCCACACGAATAACTAGTGTCACCCGAAATCAACATTCCTTTTATTAGTGTATCCTGCCTTCTAGACAATTTATGAGTGTAGCCAGACATTAAATTGGAAATTACATTTAAGGGACTGAGGCATACTAGGTATGATATTCCAAAGTAAGGTGACAGACTAAGATGCAAAATTTCAAAGGTTTTAGTGCTTTGTTTTGTTCTGTTTAAATAAAGAGCATCTCCAAAACTCTTGAACCTCTAGAAATCACCTGCTAGGTCCAGAGAACACAGGGTCATCCTATCATAGCTTCAATGCTACAAGAACTCTCCCACTTTCCTCTGACCTCATCTCTTTAGCCCTTGCATGTTGCTGTCCTACAGTGACCCTTTGGTGGGAAAGAAGACCCTACTTCATTGAAAATGGAAACTTTTAGTCCTACATAGTTTGGTATTCTAAGTATTAAATTGACATAAAGAGATCTTTTTAATTTTTTTAGGTCTATCCAAAATTTTGTCCAAGACTATAAATAAAAAAACAACCACAGGCCGGGCTCGGTGGCTCAGCCTGTAATCCCAGCACTTTGGGAGGCCGAGGTGAGTGGATTGCCTGAGCCCACAGGTTCGAGACCCACCCGGGCAACTTGGCGAGACCTCGTCTCTACAATAAATCAAAAACTAGCCAGATGTGGTAGCACACACCTGTAGTTCCAGCTACTTGGAAGGCTGAGGCGGAAGGATCGCTGGAGCCCAGCTGGTCGAGGCTGCATGGCTGGGAGCGTGCCACTGTACTCCAGTCTGGGCGACAGAGTCCAACTCAAACAAAACAAAACAAAACAAAAAAAACTACCATAATGAACAAGCTTAAAGGGAAAATAAAAATCAAACATTAAGTTGCTTATATGTTTATACCCCCCATGAGTTAAACTCTTCCGATGTACCAATTACACGATTTTTTATTACATACTCACTACATGCTCTACACTAAGACAAGTGTTTCAGAGATGGATAGAATCAGACACAGTCACCATTTCACTAAATTGTGTATTGCAGGGGGTACAGAGACTGGCTCTTATCTGTTTATTGACTCCATCATAACTGTTTGCAGAAAGCCCTCTCCCCGAAGCCTTTCAAATTATGGTAAAGATGGGAATGGCAGGCATAAAATCTTGATGAGTTCCAGTGAACGTTTTGCTCCTGAAAACCAGTTAGATGTGGGCTCTTCACCTAACGTTTCTGGTGCTTCGTTGGCATACCTATAAATGGAGAGGAATGGGTAAGATAAACCACTGGCAACTTCTAAAATTCTATTATTCTATGGCACGATGGCCAAAATGTGGAAACAACTCAAATGTACCTTCAATCATGAATGGATAAATAGAATGTATACAATAGTATATTATTTGATGATAAAAAGGAATGAAGGTCTGAGCCATGTTTCAGCAAGGATGAAGCCAAAAACTATGTGGCTAAATGAAAGAAGCCACACAAAAGACCACATGTGACATGATGCCATACACATGAAAGTCCAGAATAGGGAGAGCTATAGAGACATAAAGTAGATTTGTGGTATCTAGGCATGAGGAAGTGGGGCAGGGAAGCGGAGTGACTGCAGAGGGGGGGTCCAGGAATTTTCTTTTTCTATTTTGATTCTGGGGAACATGTATAGGTTTGTTACAAATAAATATTGCCTGATGGCACATGAAGTTTGGGCTTCTGTTGAGCCTATCACCCCGGTGATGGACATGAGATCCAGTGGGTAATTTTCTGCCTTACCCACCTTCCTTCTCCATTTAGGACTGCACCAATGTGTGTTGTTCCCATCCCAGAGATTTTTTTTTTAGTAGGTGATACAAATATTCTCAGATTGATTGTGGTGATAATCAAATAACTCTGTAAATATTAAACTACTGAATTTATATTTTAAATCAGTAAATTGTATGGTATATGAATTATTTCTCAATAATATTGTTATTTTTAAAATTCTAAAACTTTTATGTATAAATTAGAAGAGAGGCCAGGATTGGTGGCTCAGCCTGTAATCCCATCACTTTGGGAGGCCGAGGAGAGTCAATTGCCTGAGCCCATGAATTCAAGACTAGCCTAGGCAACTTGGCAAGACCTCATTTCTACAGTTAATCAAAAATTAACTGGGCGTAGTAGCACACACCTGTAGTTTCAGCTATTTGGAAGGCTGAGGCGGAAGGATCGCCAGAGTCCAGCAGGTCGACGTTGGGGTGGCCGTGAGCATACCACTGCACTCCAGCCTGGGTGATGGAGTGAGACTTCAACTCAAAAAAAAAAAATTAGAAGAGAACTCATTGAGTGTTAAGTAATGTAATAGCTCAGAGTGAATGCAATAAATTCATTTTCTAATAGCACCTTATCCAGTAAAAGAGAGACTATGTCTCTTAATATTTGTATTGGTTGCATTTCAATAATCTGAATTCAGACATAATTTATGAGGGAATTAAAGAAAAAAACCTTTTAGGATCAGCAGACTAATTTTACCATTTTCCCCCTTTAACTCCTAAGTTCTGAGAGTAAAATTGTTATTAATTATCATCATTCATTGATGGATGAATAATTAAAATATATGGGTTATCCTTAACTTTATTTTTTGGCAAATAATTTCACCTGAATCATCTATTAGAGGAAAAGGGTGCACCCTTTGAGCTCCTACTATCTGTTGGGATCCGCATGCTGAGTTTATATAAATCATCTGATTTTCTCCCTAAGGCAACCTTTAACAAAGGTAGAATTACCCTAATTTCACAGAAAAATAAACTGATGCTTAAAAAGAGTACATTGTTTGCACAAAGGTACATAACATTCAGTAAACCTTGGATTTAATTCTAAGTCATTAAAAAAAAAGAACACAGAAATTGACTTTAGTTTCAGCTGTTTCTGTCTTCATCTGTAGAGTGGTTCTACATAAACCTGTCAGATTTATTATAAATTCTCCTGCCTGGCACTGGATGCCTTTGCTAATCTGGCCCTATTTTTTATGTTGCAGGACTTTAATCACAAATTCTCCTACCCATTGTGGTGGCTTTCTTAATGTTCTTCAACAAGAATTTTCTTTTTACTTATATAAATTCTATCTTTCCTTAGTAGAATATACCAGCTTAAATTTAAATTGATAACTGGGCTCGGTGGCTCAGTCTGTAATCCCCCACCTTTGGGAGGCAGAGGTGAGTGGATTGCCTGAGCCCGCGGGTTCGAGACCCGCCTGGGCAGCGAGACATCCTCTCTACAATAAATCAAAAAATCAGCCGGGCGTGGTAACGCATGCCTGTAATTCCAGCTACTTGGAAGGCCGAGGCGGAAGGATCACCGGAGCCCAGCAGGTCGAGGCTGTGGTGGCCGGGAGCGGTCACTGCACTCCAGTCTGGGCGACAGAGTGAGACTCCAACTCAAAAAAAAAAAAAAATTGAAATTGATATTCTGACCTATCTGAACCTATTTGCAAGGACTTCAAGGATTCATTTTCGTGAATCCTTGGGACTGGAAGAAAGGGGAGACATGACAGAACTCAATGGCACTCTTTCTCCTGGAAAGAAAATCCCTGCCAGGAATATGACTGTGAGCACTCCTGCACAGAACACCACTGTCACTAGCAGTGATGAGTGGCCTCCCCTAAGTGATAGCCAACATCAACAGGGATACATGAACTGATGGACCTGACAGGGCATGGGAAGCTGATGTGAAACAGCTCTGTTGACCCACATAAATATTTGGATGTGATTTTGTAAGGGACCATGTTTCTGTAATGAGAGAGGGCATAGGCTCCATGTCAATATCTTCCCAACTGCCTTTTTCTCTGTTTTGTGCAACGTTTAAAAGATAAAGTATACATTCATCAGTGTTAGTACCTTAACTTTGAGTTTATCTACTCTAACCTTTTCAATTTAAAGTCAAAGCTCAGAAGTAGTCAGTTGCCCAGATTAAGTCACACAGCTAAGGTTAAATGGGAATTTTGCATCTTATCAGAGCTCTCCTAATTGAGACTTTAAAAAAATTCTACCTTCTCTGTTGATTCACTCACTATTCCTGCTGATCTGCTTTTAGAAGTGCTATTGAGCAGCAAAACAACCTCAAATCACCTAGTTTAGTGAAAAAGGAAAGGTAATGAACATTTATTATGCATCTACTATTAAGACCTGTTCTAAGTAATTTGCATGTTAAACTTGCATAGTCTTTATAATAACCTGTGGGATAGTTAATAACACTATTTTATCAGTGGATAACAGACGTTCACAAAGGCAAGTTATATACTGTTCAGTGGTGGAGCTAGACTATGACCCCAGGTCTTTCTGATTTAAATTCCATGCTGAAGAGGTCACAAAGCTCATCATCCATCTTTGAATAACCAACAGGAACCATGGACATAAAGCTTTCTTGTGTCTGAATTTCAAAGATTTGTAGATATCATCAAAGACGTTCAAGTAGCAAACATCTGTCAAACATCTCCCTAAAGTGCATAGAGAGTAAACCCAATGACTATTAAGATTTGGCTGGAGATTTTGCCAAGATATTGGGATGAACCCAAAACAGACAGTGTGAAGAACTCTTAAATTCTTTTTGCATGTGTATAGTTTTTATGTTAGCAAGAGAGCACTTTGATCCTACAATCAGATAACCCAGGAAGTGATTTGGAATTCTTTTTTGTTTTGTTTTGTTTTGTTTTGTTTTGTTTTGAGTTGGAGTCTCACTCTGTCGCCCAGACTGGAATGCAGTGGCCGCTCCCGGCCACCGCAGCCTCGACCTGCTGGGCTCCAGCGATCCTTCCGCCTCAGCCTTCCAAATAGCCGGAATTACAGGCATGCGCTACCATGCCTGTCTGATTTTTTGATTTATTGTAGAGATGAAATCTCACTGCCCAGGTAGGTCTCGAACCTGCGGGCTCAGGCAATCCACTGACCTCAGCCTCCCAAAGGCGTGGGATTATAGGCTGAGCCACCAAGCCCGGCTTGGAATTCTTTTAAATAGGTATCCCATCCCCAGGGTAACACAAGGGCTTGTCTATTATTTTGATTCATGTTTTAAAAAAAAAACAACAGAGTGGGCTCAAGGCAGGATTGAGTTCCTTAGCTTCCAGTTTGAACAGGGCAGGAAGTAGGTAAAGATTAACAAAGTAAATCAACTTGTTTGCTGTACAAACTATGCATAAGTTTGAGGCTAACTTCAGGAATTCTAAACCCTGGGGCTGTGGCAGTGTAGTTTCCATAACAATTAGTGACAGAAAGTGAGGCAAACAGACGTGACTCACATGAAATGCTTTGGTCCAGTTCCTAGAGGCCAAATTTGGTCATTGGGAGACCTTTAAAGAATAGAGTCATCTCTGTCTTACTAATCACACTCAAAGGGTAAAATGTTCCTCATTAAGAGCAGATCTCTCTCCATGAGCCACAAATGAGGTCTGTTCATTCATCAGTGCAAACAATGGGGAGTCCCTACTAATCACACAGGGCTACTCCTCCCAGATGTCCCACTGGAAAAGTGCACACGCTATCAGCCATTTGAGAACCTCAGAGTGGTACTGCTTGATGTGTTGTATATGGTAACTGACAAGGGTTAGGCCCACAAAGTCAGGCCATCAGGCTAGACTCATTTTGGGAGTGGATCAGCATTGCTGCATGGGCTAGATCCACTTACTGTGCATGGTAGGGGTGGGGGAGCAGTGTAGGAAAAGAGACTGAGGGGATCCTCCAGATCTCCTTAAAAGAATGACTGAGACTCAGAAACAATCGGCCTGCAAACCACCTCCTCACCACCCTGGCCCTGCAACTACTGCAAGTCTTTCTAAGGCCGCTGTCTAGTTTCATGCCTTATTGACCTTTTTGCTATATCCCAAGGACTTTGAGCACAGCCTGTCTCTCCCAGGTTCTTTTCTGGTTCTGCACTTCTAGCCGCCTCTCCCATAAACCTTGCCTTTGCCATCATGCCCTTAGTGCTTGATGCCCTCACATTTTTCTTACTCTCTGCCTTTGTCCATTATCCTATCTACTTTCCTCACAGCAACCCAAGTGAGGTTTTTAAAATACACATTCACTTTTCGATCTTTCTCTTTTAAACACTTCACTGACTTTGCCTGGCTCTGAGAGTATAATTCAAATGGCAGGAACTCCACCCCAGGCACCAGGTTTACCTTCCGCTCCTCCAAGCTGCCAGGCTACCTCTGGCCTCAGCCCTTCACCTGATTTTCAGTGTTAATTCCCAACATTCTGATTATACTGGCTATGTGGAGAAATGTTTCTTTTGATTCAGTGGAAACCTATATTCTCCTGAGAGCTCGACACTCAGAACAAACCTGGGCCCTTTGTGAGTCCGAGCTCTAAGCTTCCTTCCTGGCTTATCACTTGCTAGCTCCATGACAATGGGCAAGACATGGAACCTCTCTTAGCTTCACTTCTCTTACTGGAATAATGAAGGGACTTTTGCCTATTTCGGCTCATTCACCTGCTAATTCACCCTTTCCACCTCACTTCAAATACCTTTTTCTCAGTGAGGACTGATATAGACATAGAGAGAATGTGTAGGGAAGTGGAGTGAAGTACACACCTCGGTAATCCTGTTGTCCTCGGATAAAAATGACCAAATGCAAAAGGTTTTTCTTATTTCGCAACATTTGGAACCTGTTGAATCACTGAGTAGGCTATTCAGGGAAGGTGGCTGATGCAAGCTCTTTATTGTCGTATGCACAGAGGAAGTGAGCACACTTGTTCTGGCTAACTGTGGTCTTGAGTCATTTCCTGTTCGTCCAGGAGACTCCTTATATGCAGTACCAGTTTGCTGGGGAGTGGTTAGTTTTGAGCAGGATAGTTTGGCCTCTGGGATGTCCGTTCTGGATTGCAGAGAAGATCCACAATACAAGGGCAATTTCCAGGGAAGTCCTGGGATTCTGAATTAGTGAATCAGTTTGAGACTGACAAAATCAGTGTGCCAGCCGGGCTTGGTGGCTCAGCCTGTAATCCCGCGCCTTTGGGAGGCTGAGGTGAGTGGATTGCCTGAGCCCGCGGGTTCGAGACCCGCCTGGGCAGCGAGACCTCATCTCTACAATAAATCAAAAAATCAGCCGGGCGTGGTAGCGCATGCCTGTAATTCCGGCTACTCGGAAGGCTGAGGCGGAAGGATCGCTGGAGCCCAGCAGGCGAGGTTGCGGTGGCTGGGAGCGGCCACTGCACTCCAGTCTGGGTGACAGAGTGAGACTCCAACTCCAAAAAAAAAAAAATCAGTGTGCCAAAGAGAGACTCTCTGAAACATATTTCGCATGGTGATAAACTTCCCCTTCCCCCCCTCCAGCAATGTTAACATTACAAAACAGAAATTTATTCAGAATTATATTTTAATCATAATACAAGATGAAAATTGAAGTATTTTAAACCTAAAATGTTGATTGCTTCTGTTCCAAAGTCTTCAGACTTCAATCAGGATGAAGAGGCTGAGAGTAAGGAGTGGAAATTATTAGACAAGTTATTCATAAGTTTAATTATTGAAGAACGAGCCTCAGAAATAGGCAAAAGTCCCTTCATTATTCCAGTAAGGGGAGTGGAGCTAAGAGAGGTTCCATGACTTGCCCACTGTCATAGAGTTAGCAAGTGATAAGCCAGGAAGGTCGCTCAGAGCTCAGGCTCACGAAGGGTCCAGGTTTGTTCTGAATGTTGAGCTCTCAGATGAATATAGGTTTCCATTGAATCAAAAAAAAACATTTCTCCACATAGCCAGTATAATCAAAATGTTGGGCAATAACACAAATTGTTTTCCTTTCTAAAATGTTAAGTTGAAATAATTGGAATAAAATGTACCATTCTCTTTATTGGATAACAGGCTTTAGTGGAAATTGGCATTTATTTGTACTTCAAAAGTGGTCAAAAATTGGCAATTTGAAATTGCATTTGTCTTTGAATCATCTGTCTCTCTTGACTCCACTATATTTTGCCTCTATACGTAGCACTCAGCACATTGCCAAGAGCATAGTAGAAACCCAGTAAATGTTTATGGAAGTAATAACTGAAATAAAATTCTATTATTCAAGATACAAGCCGGGCTCGGTGGCTCAGCCTGTAATCCCGCGCCTTTGGGAGGCTGAGGTCAGTGGATTGCCTGAGCCCGCGGGTTCGAGACCCGCCTGGGCAGCAAGACCTCATCTCTACAATAAATCAAAAAATCAGCCAGGCGTGGTAGCGCATGCCTGTAATTCCAGCTACTTGGAAGGCTGAGGCGAAGGATCGCCGGAGCCCAGCAGGTCGAGGCTGCGGTGGCCGGGAGCGGCCACTGCACTCCAGTCTGGGCGACAGAGTGAGACTCCAACTCAAAAAAAAAAAAAAAAAAAAGACACAGACAGCCTTGTGTGTTATACTTTTTTCACAGAGACCCAACATTTTAATAAAATAGATGGTAGCTTTCTAAAGGTGTCTTGGTACAAAGGAAAGTGTGTGGGATTTGGGGTCAAGACGAGTCAGATTTTCACCTCCCATAGTTATTATATGAGACCTTGGGAAAATTACCTAACCACTCTGATAATTTCCTCGTTTGCAAAATGGGAACAATATTAGACAATAGCAAAGATTATTATGAAAATTAAATGAGATTGCATCTAATGCAACCAATTTTACATTAGATGGAATCAGTTTTATAGTAGGTACTTAGCAAATGTCATTCTTGACTCCTAAACCCACTAAGTTACCACTTAAATTTTTACAGGAAAACATGGAGCTTTAAAAATTTGGTTGCTTAACACTGGCTTTGGCTAAGTAATGATGACTAAAATGCTTAATAGGCAATCAAAAAGTTTGGATTATTTTTAAAAATCACCCAAAGAAAAATATGCAATGAAGCAATATTTCCCAAGTGTTAAGTACATGAATGTCTTAATAAATTAACACAGCATAGTAATGTCAACAGATTGAATAAAATAAAAATTCTAGTTGCCTTTTCTTTGTGTTAGAAGTATCCTTGAAATAAATTCTATTTTAATACTGTGAAATGGTAAACTTCCTGTGTTCCAAGTCCACTAACATTGCCCCACCCCGTGGAGATGATAATGGTCAGCAAAACAGAGCTATTTTGGTACCAAATAAAGCAGCAAAATCTTCCTCATCAGCAAAATTTAAGGAGAAGCAAGCAAAAAGCATTTATGTTTGCAATTAATTGGGACTTTTTTGATATTTAGTAGTAAAATAATTTTCAAAAACCCAAAGTTTTTATTGATTTAAAACAATTTGGTATTTTAAGTAAAAAGACAATTCCCATGGGAAAAATGCTTTAGATTTTGTTTTGATGTTATGTATGAAGATATTCTTAGTGAAAAAAAATAGAATATGCATCCCCTATAGGGGAAGTTTATCAGATTTTTTTTGGTCCTTCTTTCTTGAGTGGAAATACCCATAACATTGTTTGTTCTTGCTTTATTTCAGGAAATAAAATCTTAATGTTGCTTTAACTTCTTCATTTTCCAGGGATTAAAATTTTGATTTTTCATGGAACTAAAGTTCAGTACCATCTCCCAACATTCATTTGGCACGCAACAAATATTTATTGATTATTTACTATGTACAAGACACAGTCTATATTTTGTTATAATTCATGATGATACAATGCTAAAATTACTTGGATTATCTATGTATTTTAATCAACCTACATTGACTATGACACACACACACACACACACACACACACGCACAAACGTGTACACACATTTAATCCATATGCGATAATATTCTAAGTTTAATTCAAATTCAAGAGAGTAAATATTTACTAAGGCCCGACTCCATAACATACATTACCCAGGGGTCTGGGTGAATTAGACATGTCTTTCCCTCAAGGAGCCTTCAAGTTTTCAGGAAAAAGACTTGGAGAGAAATATTTGGCAAGGGATGAAACAACAAACAGCACTGATGCCCACTTCTGAAATTGAGGAGATAATTTTCATAGGGAAAACAATAAACTCAGCTCATCCAAACCATAGAGGATTTAAATAGTAGTTGGGAGAGGGAAAGTTATTTCAAGGAGGCAACAGTGAACTTGCTGAGCTAAGTTTTGGGTTGCAAACCAGAGGCAACTTTGGCTTGCTGGAAATGCAGAATCTGAGAATCTGCATGTAAACAAGATCCCCAGGTGATTCTAAAGTTTGAGAAGCCCTGGGCTAGACAGCAGGATGAAAAGTGGCGGTCTGCTTGAAAGAAGTAAACTGGGCCAACAGGGCTGGAGCATAGACTACAAAGCAAGGTGCAAGGGGGAGACAGATTGGAAGAACAGAGGGAGAAGAGGTTGCACTGGAAACTGACTGGCACTATTCAATCAGACTTGGGTAGGAGTACATTCTTAGGCAATCATTCTTTCTCCAGGCAATGTTAACCACTGCCCCTTCTGAGTTATGATAGTGTGTATTTTTCTTTGATTTTACTAACTACCCTGTTGCAATGATTGGCTTATGTGTCTGCCTTTGTCCCTCCTCCCACCTTCCCTTCACTCCCCCCGGTTAATATTTTGAAACACATCTATTCCATCTTTGTATCTCCTGAACCTGTACTCAAGAGATGATTGAACTGCCCCAGATTGTAACAATTAATCATGATGACTGAGATATTAGCCTATCTCCAAGTTTCCATAATTCAATTTTATAGGCTACACAAAGTTGCCAATCACTTATTGTTCAACAACTATTTACTGAATGTCAGATGTTTTCTATCTTCTCTCTCTGGTTCTTGAGACTCTCTCCCTGCTACTGCTTCCAGTGGCCCTGTCCCTCAGACCATCTTACTGCTAACAAAGCATGTGGGCATTGATAACACCATCAACAACAAACCCTGTGTGCTGTGCATCATCATAAAAAATGTGATTTCTAGCCGGGCTCGGTGGCTCAGCCTGTAATCCCGCACCTTTGGGAGGCTGAGGTGAGTGGATTGCCTGAGCCCGCGGGTTCGAGACCCACCTGGGCAGCGAGACCTCATCTCTACAATAAATCAAAAAATCAGCCGGGCGTGGTAGCGCATGCCTGTAATTCCGGCTACTTGGAAGGCTGAGGCGGAAGGATCGCCGGAGCCCAGCAGGTCGAGGCGCGGTGGCCGGAAGCGGCCACTGCACTCCAGTTTGGGCGACCGAGTGAGACTCCAACTCAAAAAAAAAAAAAAAAAAAAAAGTGATTTCTGTTTCCACTGGCACTTGAAATAATTATTAGCAATTAATGGCAGATCATGTCAATGTCCATGGATGGTAGAGACAATGCTAGTGTGCTTAGTGCAAGTTAAGGGCTTAAGAAAGTCTTTCTAAGAAATGAGTTCTGATCCCAGACAGGGGAAGAATGATATTTACATAAGCAACAAGAAAGGATGAGGGCATCCTAGGAAGACAGAATGAGTGAAAGTGAAGCAGCAGGATGATTTATAACAAGGTAAGGAATCTGGCCTGGAATTGATGCTGAAGGAGGAAGATGTTTTGATGGACTGAGTTCATGTTAAGAGGATGCAGTAAGTTCAGAGAGACCACCAAATCATAAAGGGTCTTGAATGCCAGGCTAAGGGAGTTGGACTTGATACTGTGGGCAATGGGTAGACTTTGACAGTGTTGAGCAGAGAAGTTATGTACATAGAGTGGTATTTTAGAAAGCTAAATCTAGCTGGATTGTAAAGGACACACTGAAGTGCAACAGCTGAGGGCAGTGAACTCCATCAACAATAGCGATACTTAGCAATACTATAGAAAGGTGATAGTCACCGGTGACTATCCGGGAGAGGGTGACTATGGCTCTGGGGGGAAATGACTGATTTGAAAAATAATATAGGGGCTTAACCCAATATATTTTCATATTCTTGTGACACTCCCTCTCTGATTGCTTCCAGCATCCAACTACTCTCCTCTCTACTCCATGTACTTTGATCTAGACAACTACAGTAGCAGCCTAAAACATTTATGCGATTTGCTACCCTCTGGTTCTTCCCACAAAATGCTGTCAGAACCTTTTAAAAACATAAATAAGAGTTTGCTATTCTCCAGGATGAAAGTCTCCACGGGTTCTATTTGCATGGTAACACAAGGCAAACTGTAACCTGGCCCCTAGTGATGCTGCCCTCTGCATTTCCGGCTCATGCTGTTCTTTCCTGGCTCTCAGGACTACAGCAGTGCTGTTCCAGAGGGTGGCTCTAATGTTTTTAAATATGCCATGCTTTTCCCAAAATAGAATCTTGTTCTAAATGAATTCCTTTCTTTGAAACGCGTCTTTCCCCAACCTCTGCCAGAATAACTTCTCATTCTTTTCATCGTGGTTTTTATTGCACATGAGAGTCTTAGTCACCCTTTAGGCCTCTAAAGTCAGCAATATTTGGAAGGACTGTAAATATAGTTAGGAAATGGAATGATGCTAACAGCTCAAGAAAGAGGAATACTGGTATGTTTTGTTACTGAAATCCATGCCGTTTTTTAACTTTCTTAATAAAATTGTAGTTTTATTTAGCATTTTAACTATTTTTAGGCATACAGTTTAGTGGCATAAACTACATTCAAATTGCTGAGCAACCATCATCCAACCCCAGAACTCCCTTTATTTCCTAAATTGAGACACTGTACCCATTGAACTCTACTTCCCCTTTCTCCAACCCCAGGGTCTAGGAATCCGACTACTCTGGGTACCTCATATAAGTGGAATCATATGATATTTGTTCTTGTGTTGTTGGCATATTTCATTTAGCATAATGCCTTCATAGTTCACTCATGTTATAGCTTGTGTCAGAATCCCTCACTTTAAAATCGAATAATAAACTGGGCTCGGTGGCTCAGCCTATAATCCTGCGCCTTGGAAGGCTGAGGTGAGTGGATTGCCTGAGCTCACCTGGGCAACTTGGTGAGACCACATCTCTACAATAAATCCAAAAAAAAAAAAAATTAGCTGGACTTGGTAGCACGCGCCTGTAGTTCCAGTTACTTGGAAGGCAGAGGTGGAAGGCTCTCTGGAGCCCAGCAGGTCGAGGCTGTGGTGGCCGAGAGCGGCCACTGTACTCCAGTCTGGGCGACAGAGTGAGACTCCAACACAAAAATAAAAATAAAAATAAAATAGAATAATATCCCATTGTATGTATATACCACTTTTTGTTTAACTATTCATCTATTGATGAACATGGGGGTTTTTCCACTTTTAGACTACTGTGACTAATGCTGCTGTTATGAACACGGATGTGTCTGTGTCTGCTTTCGAGTTCTGGGGAGTATATACCCAGAAGTGGAGTAGCTGGATTATATGATAATTCTGTGTTTAATTTTTTGAGAAACTGCCATACTGTTTTCCACAATGGCCGTACCATTTCACGTTCCCACTAGCAGGACACAATAGTTCCAATTTCTTCACATTCCATTTAATAATTGTTATTTTCTGTTTTTTTCCCTAGTAGTCATCCTGTTGGATGTGAAGTCTATACCATATATTATAACACAGTAACATATTTATAAAGTAAAAGGACTGTATCTCATTTAGTTCTAGTCTCTTACATTACGAAAAAAGCTAAAACTCGGCAAGTCCAATAACTCACCGCGTGTCACGTATCAGAATAGGACTAGAACCAGGTCTTCTCCCTCCCAAAATTTCATGAAGCCACTTAGACATTGAACACAGGATTGGGTAATAAAAACAGTTAAGCTTCAGGGTTAGAAATACATCAGTGCTGAAATCAAATCGTATGTGAGACTGAGACAGAATTTTTATACTGTACTCTCCTGCCTTATGAAGCTAGATGGGCATCAGAAAAGTGGGTGAACCTCCAAAGCCTCAGTTTCCTTATCTGTAAAATGGGGATAATGATACTTGCCTTGCAGAAATGTTGAAAAGATTAAATGAAATGATACAGTATCTTATATTGCTGATAGTATTTAGGAACTGAAAAAATAATTTTCCTTCCATCACCAACATTTAGCATAATACTGGTCACATGTTAGGTGATAAACCAATACTTACCAATTTGACTTGCTTTGACAACAGTGTCTAAAACTGCTTTAGGCGTTAGCTTGTTTTCTGATCATTTCTTTGTAGTTTAGGGTGAGTTCTAACAAAAGGTCAGTGAAACAACAGAAGCAGATGGTCTTCCTGCAGCGTGTGTATGTCTTGAGGGTGACGTCTCCGCCCATCACACGGCCTGGAGGCCCAAGGGCAGATCCTCAACATTGTGCTGTCCCTTCCTGAGCACTCCCTGGTGCAGACTCCAAGTCTGACAAGGAAAATGTGCTGTGATCATCCTACAGGGAGAGAACAGCTGCTCCAAGGTGGAGTCTATTGTCAAGGTTCTCTTAGTAACAAAAAGAGGAAAGGGCCTATCAAAGCATTTCCTGCCTGCAGGAGCCATGTGCTTCCATTAATTCTTTTCTCTGAGTCAGTCTGTCTACCTCAGCTAGTGTCTCTCCGTGTCCACTGTCACAGAGAACAGAACAGGCATTTTTAGCAGTTAATTTTAAAAACCTTTCCACACAGTGAGGTTAATAAGAGGAACAAGCTTAGATATCCAGTGACGTGTGTCTACTTATTTTATAAGGAAAATGGCACTAAAAAGGTGTGACTAAGGGAGTTATGATTTTTAAGACATCTGCTTATATCCTTCAACTGTTTTGGTATTGCCATTGGTACCTGAGGATAAGAATTATGCCCCTTAGTTGGTGTGATCCATATATCGGGGCTTTTTCCAAACTGAAATTAGACAATAGCTGATAGCATCTGGTTCCTAACAGCATGTTGCAAAGCTCAATTCTGCCAAGACTCCCATACTTCTCAAGCATGGATTATGGAGCTCTCTAAACCCATTCTATTCATCCTGAAATTCTTCATGTATAAGGTAAGATAGATAGCACTCCTTTTGTGATTAGCACACGCTTTTTCCTTGTATAGCACTTGGAGTTTTTAAAGCTTCCCAGAATTGATCCTCCCTTCTTTACACCCACCCAAATGAAAAGCCCAAGTTGTGGCAGTTGTTGGTTACAATACAAGCCTGAAGCTGGAAGAAGAGGAGAAAACAATACTTTTCGGTTTTAATCTATACTCAGAGAGAGTACAACTATGTCAAGAACTACAGGACTAGACACTATTGGCAAACATGGCTCACAGAGATGTTCAGAGAACTTGTTTACTTCCAACAAACATTTCAAAGCCATTCCTGCATAATGAAAATCAAGCAAAGTTCTTAGTGGCAGAAACGCACCACTGCATAATACCATCCCATAATACAACTCTTTCAACGTGAACTGTGGCTCATGCCAGATTCAGTTATAAGGAGGGCCTGAGTTCATGCTCAAGTTCATGGGACTTCCTTTAAGATGCTGAAGAGACAAAAAAAGATGCAAGTGTTGATTTCAATGATTGATGAACAAATACCTTGTTTTTCAAGTGATGTGTGTGTGTTCATACTAAAAAAAACACTTAAAAGTCACCAACCCTGTGTTAGATTCTTTGTTAGAAGCCTGTAACATTCAAGATCTTAAGATGTCTGTCCTCAAGGATCTTATTGTTATAGATACCATACTTCTGAGCATTTTCACATATGTTACCTTATATTATTCTTACAACAAACAAGAGAAATAAGTACAGAGGTACTATGAGTGGAACTATGTCACCCAAACTATATTTATATGACCTCAGACCTCAAAATGCAACTGTATTTTTGAGACAGGCTCATGAAAGAAGTAAGTTAAAACAAGGTCATTCAGTCTGACTGGAGTCTTTATATGAAGAGATCAGGACACGCATACATGCAGAGGGAATACCATGTGATGCAGGGAGAAGTCAACTATCTAAAGCCAAGAAGAGAGGTCTCAGAAGAAATCCACCCAGCTGGCAACTTGATGTCAGACTTTTAGCCTCCAGAACTGTGAGGAAGAAAGTTTCTGTTGTTTAAGCCACCCAGTTGGTGGTACTTTGTTATGGCAGCCCTAACAAATTTATACAGAAGGCATTATCATCCCTGTTTTATAGATGATAAAGTGAAGTTGAAAGAGATTAAATAATATACTCAAAACGCATGCATAACTAGCAAATGGCTGAGGCAGGATTAGAATTCAGGTCTTATGATGAATGAGCACTATATACTGCTCTATTGATTATTCTACTGCCTATCATGCTCCATGCACATCAAACTATCTACTTACCTAATAGCCAAGATTAGGGCTAAGAAAAATCTAAGATTAGCTGTTTTTCTCCAGTGAACTACCACTTTTGTTTTTTTCTCCCTACCAATTTCAGATGTCCCCTATTCCCGATTTCAATTTTCCAGTTATTCAGTCACTCTCCTCTTAAAATTAAAACCATATGGTTTCAGTGAAAGGTACTTGTTGTTAGGAAGAAAGTGTTTTGTTAAGTGCTGACATTCTAATGTATGTATGTGACTACTAACGATGAGTGCTAAGCCTTCAGTTTTGAAAGAACAACTTGTCTGGACAAGATTGATCTTAGATTTATCTAGGAGATAAATCTCCAGAATAGTAGGTAAATGGTAACTGTATTCAGTGAGTAGAAAGGCTTTCCATTCTTTTGGGAAAAAAATGTATTTTAATTGCTAGAACTAGATGCCTTATGAGAGTCTAGATAATGGTGTGATCGTTGTGAGTTGGTATGATAAGGTAAGATTTCTTAGAACAAATAGAATTTAGAGCAAAATAAAAATAACAGTATTATTTGCATTAGAGATAATAGGAATAATGTATTCCACGATAAAGCACTAATTGTATCTTGAATCAACTGTTAAGTCCAGGATGTATGGAGGCCTGCAGTGTGCTTGGGGATACGTGGATGAATTGAAATGAACCATGTCCTCACACCGTGCACAGTTTGTGACTTTAATCTAGGTCAGCGCTTCTCAATATGACCAAGCAACAAAATTACCTGGGGAGTGATTGAAGAATGGAGCTAGCAGGCGCCCAGTCCCAGAAATTCTGCATCATTAAATCCAGAGGCCTGGATCTTTAAATGTCCCCCAGGAGATTCTGAGCAGAGTAGGCTCAGAAACAACTGCACTACCCTAGGTGTTCTGCAAAATCAGAGGAGGAAGCTTCTCCTGAGATACAGCAGTTCAGATACTGGCTGTTCTCGGGACACTCTGGGATCAGCGGGATTCTCCAAACTCTTTCTAATGATAAAATCTGGGCATAAAGAACTCAAAAAGACAAATTGCAGGAAAATAAAAAGAAAAGGTAGTGAAAGGAAGTAGCAGCTTTTCTCCTGGTCATACACACATGTATCAAAAACAGATAAATATCAGACCAAAATTCAAGGAAAAGAAATCCCAGACTAAATTAATTAACATAAAGATACACTGCAATTACTAAAATCTAAAAGTAGCCAGACACGGTGACTCAAGCCTGTAATCCCAGTACTTTGGGAGACCAAGGTGAGAGGATTGCTTGAGCTGAAGGCTTCGAGACCAGCCTGGGCAACTTGATGAGATCTCATCTCTACAATATATCACAAAATTAGCCAGGAGTAGTAGTGTGCGCCTATAGCTCCGGCTACTTGGAAGGCTGAGGCCCAGAAGGTCGACACTGGGTTGGCTGTGAGTGTGTGCCATTGCACTCCAGCCTGGGCAACAGAGTGAGACTCAGGACTAAAACCAAAAAAAAAAATTAAAATCTAAAAGTAGTACACTCTTCTCAAAAAATCTTAATTTGAGGAAGTACCATTTTCAACTAGTGACAGAATTAATATGGCAAGGAAAACTCTCACAAATGTGTGAAATTAAACCCTTTTTCTTAGTCTTTTTTTTTTTTTTTTTTGAGTTGGAGTCTCACTCTGTCACCCAGACTGGAGTGCAGTGGCCGATCTCGGCCACCGCAGCCTCGACCTGCTGGGCTCCGGAGATCCTTCCACCTCAGCCTTCCAAGTAGCTGGATCTACAGGCGCGCGCTACATGCCTGGCTAATTTTTTGATCTATTGTAGAGATGAGGTCTCGTCAAGTTGCCCAGGCGGGTCTTGAACACGCAGGCTCAGGCAATCCACTCATCTCAGCCTCCCAAAGGCGTGGGATTACAGGCTGAGCCACCAAGCCTAGCTGGTCTTCTATTATGAAGTGCTGTTAACAAAAGTAACAAAAGTTACTTGAGAGATGGTTCCATATATGTCGTGTTCTTTTTTTTTTTTTTTTGAGTTGGAGTCTCACTCTGTCGCCCAGACTGGAGTGCAGTAGCCGCTCCTGGCCACCACAGCCTCGCCTGCTGGGCTCCAGCGATCCTTCCGCCTCAGCCTTCCAAGTAATGGGAATTACAGGTGCAAGCTACCACACCCGGCTAATTTTTTGATTTATTGTAGAGATGGGTCTTGCTGCCCAGGCGGGTCTCGAACACGCGGGCTCAGGCAATCTACTTCTTTAGAGCTGACTGTGGAGTTTTGTAAATGCACCTAGTACTAAGACAATGCCAGGAGAGGTTGGGACCAGGAGTCTGTATTTTTGAAACTTTGCAGACGATTCCAATTTCCACCAACTGTGGGAATTGTCTCAGTGCCTCTGTCACTGTTTGAATGTGAAAGATATAGTCAAAATATTACCAAACAGCCCTGGCATGGACACCAACCAGTCAGAACAGAGGTAGCCTATGGAAAAGCAGAAATGGATCCACCGCAAGTAATTTTCCCCACATTGTGCCTTCAGCAACAATTGCTAAAGATCAAAACTTTTTAATTAGGCTTTTGTCATATTTAAGAGAATTTCCTGTCATGTATGGAATACCAACTGATCCAGAAAAAAAAATTATATTACATGAGGTGATACACTTATTAGTTACCATTGATGTAGAATATGAGAGCTGAAAAGGGTCACAGACATCATCCATCCAGCCAAACCTTTTTTTTTTCTTACAGATGAAATCCAGAGATACAAAAGGAATTTGTTTGAGGCAGAGTTGGAAAAACCCCCAGAATTCCAGGCTGTCTGGTGGTGTTTACTCAACATGATTTTCTATTCACAGATGAAGAAAAAAAGGCTCATGAAGGAGAACTGATATTCTCCTAGTAGGATTGTATAGCTGTAGTGTGTGTGTGTGTGTGTGTGTGTGTGTGTGTGTGTGTGTGTGTGTGTGTACGAGCGCACATGTGTGTAAGGGGTAGGGATGGGAGAAAGTGGCTACAACAAAAGTCTTCTGACTATTCTTACACCTAAAAAAAAAAACACTGCTAAACCTTGTTAGGACAGGATGCTTTTTTGCAGAGTTCTCTAACATAGTTTTGCCAGGACTTATCTGAACCATGTCCACTGTCATGGTGTACACACATTGAAACAGAACACATTTGCATGTGCCTGTGACAATCATTTGAAATATTTGGAAACTTTGTTTGCAAAAGAGTCATTCAAGAGATCTTATAACCATTTATCTACAATACTTGGTAAATAATAAGACTCATTATGAGGATTGAGCATAGTCACAATTTCTTAAAATTTTAATTAAGCAGTATATTAGTTTGCTGTTCCCTCAATCGGACCTCACAACTCTTATCTTCATGATCATTTAATTCTGTGTCATCTTCAGCTGCTATGTAGGACCAATTGGAAAGGTCCTCCTTAGCTACTCACTTTAGCAGACAAATATGCAGCAACAGAGCCCTGGAAGAATCTCTGTAGAATCTGCCTATGAGTTTACTGGCTAGATGGTGCATTATTTTTCAAACTATTAACTATTCTTTTCCTAGGACCCGATATATAGTAGTTAGGCAGTAAATGTTACTCTATTTAAAGTTCTTAATGTTTCTCCATTACCTTCAGAATAAAATCAATACTTAGGCTTATCTTTTAAGGCCCTGTGGCTTTTCTAATTACTACCTGGAAATCCATAGGCCCCTAATCAGACTGAACTGCTTGGAGAGTCTCAATTTCCATTCTTTCCTGCCTCTTTGCTTTTGGAAACGCTAGGCCCATAGCCTGGAACAAAGATGATTCTCTATATTCTACCAACTCCTATTTTGACACAGGGAAAATTCTCTGTGGCTCACCCTAGGCTGGGTTAGGTTTCTCTAGGATCTTCCTAGGTTGGGTTAGGTTTCCTCCAATTCTCCTGCTACTCACCAAATACATACTGTCTGAGACACAAACACACACACACACACACACACACGCACACGCACACAATTTTTGTCCTGTGTTTTCATAGCATTCTGCCTAAACTCATGTCATATATCTCACTGTATTGTATTCATTTCGAAATGTTTTCTAAGCCAGGCTCGGTGTCTCAGCCTGTAATCCCGTGCCTTGGGAGGCTGAGGTGAGTGGATTGCCTGAGCCCGTGTGTTCGAGATCCGCGTGGGCAACTTGGCGAGACCTCATCTCTACAATAAATCAAAAAATTAGCTGGGCCTGGTAGTGCGTGCCTGTAGTTCCAGCTACTTGGAAGGTTGAGGCGGAAGGATCGCCGGAGCCCAGCAGGTCGAGGCTGCAGTGGCCGGGAGCGGCCACTGCACTCCAGTCTGGGCGACAGAGTGAGACTCCAACCCAAAAAAATAAAATGTTTTCTGCTCTCTGACAAAAAGAATACTTCTGGCCATGGAGTCCCCCACAAAAGAATGCTCACTATATTTCTGTTGCATGAATGGATAAAGTACAAATATTGCTCCCACTCTCCAATTCCCAATGTATGAGAAAAGTGGTTGGTGAAATAGTCTGCAGTGCTGGGAAGCCCTCAGGTAAGACTATAGAAGGGTCAACAACATTCTAAAAGTACACACAATTCCCAGACCATGGCTTAATTATTTATTAGCAGATGAGACTTTCCAAAGGAATCAATTGCATCCTCTGATTACCCCCTGACAGTGGAAAAAAATAGTCAGTCATACACCTTGGACCCCTTTCTCAGAAAAGTCTATCTGCTTGACAAACCCTCTTTTTCTGTGGGCCAAGCAATAAATTAAGTGAACAAAATAATGAATCCATGGTTGCTGAATTCCCCCAATGAGCAGATACCCAACACTTTGACTAGAAAAGACCTTAAGTGTGGCCTTTTGTTCCAAGGTGCTAAAACAAGTTTATTTTAGGCTACTCTAAGCAAATTATTAACATAATTAAGATTATAAACCTCGAAGCTCTCCCTACATAGTACAAGTGCCAAATAAATAGGCAAACAAGAAAGATAAGATAAAAGTGATCCCTTCCTGTCTTCCTGACTGACTAGCATAGAAGTAATTGTCACTTTAAAGGGAAAAAAGAAGCTTGATTTCTTCTGGAGAAGCAGTCAAACCTAGTGCCTAGGAGTGAAGAACAACCATTCTGGATTTGATTCCTGGACTCATTAGCTGAGTATAATTTGCCAAGTTAGTGTGTCTCTCTGTGCTTCAGTTTTATTACCATATATGTGTGTTGTGTGTGTGTGTGTGTGTGTGTGTGTGTGTGTGTGTGTACTCACACATACTCTTATCTCTTATGTTATAGTACTAATTAAGTGATTTACTACACAAAAAACTTAGAAAATTGTCTGACCAATAGTATATACTCAATGAAAGTTAGTTATCATATTTATGATCCTAATGATACAAATATTATTAATGAGCTATTTAATCTTTGCTGCTTTTATTTCTTCTATTACGGTGAGATGTCCTAGGATGTACTTGGTCATCCTTGTGCCATAGATAAAATTCTGAACTGAGCTTATCCTCCCTGTTATAAGAATATTTATTTTTACCTCACATTAAATAACAAAGGTATTACGAAGCTAAAACATCATCCCCGTAAAATTACATTAATTCTAACTCATGTTCTCCATAAATGGAAAGATTGCATAATTCTAATAATCTTTTGGAAGAGTATTTATTCTCCACGCTGTTGTGGATCATGTCCAAATTGCTTTTTAATTTGTTTCCCATGGTACGGTCTTGAAATCAGAAAGCAATGTAATATACTGTAAGAAAGCAATTTAATATATACTAATGTGAAAAGAGGATAAGATATACATTGTACTCCATTGCAAATAACAATGGCAGAGCAAATAATAAATTCAGCCCTTGAACTACGTTCCATATCCAAGATGTGCTTCAATCTTACACTAGAAAATAACATTTTTCACTGATGGGCCCTATCAGGGTTAGGAAGCTTATTTCTAGTACACACAGAGAACATTAAGATAGTTCAGTTCACAAGAATAATAAGAGGGGTCACAGAGCAGAGGGCCTCCTTACAGCTTCCACTTCCATATTCCACCATAACCCCAGCTCAGCCCCCCACCTGTGAAAGCCCTTTTTCAGTTTTTAACTTTTTTTGGTTTCTTGGTTGTCTTCCAAATCTGATGAAAATTATGAATACTCGTCTCAGAAAAATGCACTCACACACACAATTCTATATATAAATTTCATGGATGCTTTCTTGGAAAGAACTCCTTTTTTAATGGAGTGATTTTTATTATCTTCAGTGAATGAGTCAATTAATATTTGAACATAGATTTTACCACTTGATTTTCTTTTTAAAAATTTTTTTAAAAATTTAAAAATTTTCTTTTTAAAAATTTAAAAATTTAAAAATTTCTATTTAAAATCCTGACTTGTAATCCTACCAAAAGATTTTAGGTAATTCACTTTGTGTTACTGTGATCAGCATTTTGAAAAACCTTTGTCGGTGTTTCTAAAGCACTTAATTTCTGGGGAATTTTTACTTCTTTTTGTTAGGAAAGCATAGCAGACATTGATGTATGCCGTTCTACAAATATTTTATTATGATTTTATGGGGAAATAAGCAAAGAGATAGTTGAGACTATTCCCATATTTGTTCACATTAAATAAATTGTAGTAACTCATAGAATCTTGATCACCACGCAGACTCTAAACCCAGAATATGTGTTTGTTTCAGAGAAATAAATGTACACACATATATAGCTATAGTCACAGAGGAAAAAAATTCAAAAACGTGAAGAGAAAGTCTTTTAAAACTCACCCTTAATGGATATATAAACAGCAATGTTGATAAGTGAATTTACGAATTTTTCTATCTATTTCTTATATTTTAAGATTGGGAAAGAGAAACTTCCCAAATATTTTTTGTAAGAATTTGTTTTGAAAAGGTTAGGTGACTAATGTAAAGTTACTCTAAAAATATTTTTTTTCTTAGAGATAGATCTTTAGAAAAGTTTATAATCAAAACTTGCCATCTTTTTCTAGACCAAACATCACAGACCACAAGCAGCTAAAGTTTATAATAATTTATTATAGCTGCATATCATTTGTGTAATAAATTATAAAAACCATAGCATCTTTAGAAACTATATCATATTCACTTCCTAATGCTTACTGCAGTAGCTGTACAAAATTTAATTAGATTATATTTTAGCATTAGTCAGAAGATTTAAAAAATTATAAAATTTTTTCACAGTTCTTTGGATTTATAAAGGACCCCATTATTTTAACTTTTGTGCCACCTGTTTGAAATGTATACAAATCCTTTTCAAACCTAAATGTGGCATATGGGTTTACTGAGCTGCTGAAAGTATCTTTCTTGAGTTTGAACTTAACATCCATGTGGTGCCCTTTTTCTGCATTGTCATAAATGCAATAAATAATCAATTACTGATCTCTAAATTTATGCCAATAGACAACATTCAGACTTGGCAACATTTTGAACATTCACAATTAAAATTCAGTAAACAATTTATGCATGATATTCTCTCTCCCTGCTCTCCCTCTCCCTCCTCCCTCCCTCTACCCAGTTTGTTGTTTTTTTTTTAAAAAAAAAAAGTTCAGTTTAAGTCCTAGGGCCTGACAAAGTGACCCTGAATGCATGTCATCTCTAGCCATCTCACTTCTTCAGTTCTCATTACATCTGTCCAGACTCCTCTGTCAGCACCAATTCTTTCCTGCAGGGAGAGTTTTCAAACCCTTGCTGAAGCATTTTGTTCTCCACTGTAACAGCACAAGGGCACGGGACTGGTTGGAGTTTTTGTAACCAGTTTGTTGGGTCCCAGTCCCTTTCCACTCTGGAGTCCCAACAGAGAGAAGCTTGCAAGGCAGCAACACAATGCCGCATCTGTTAGAGTCTCACAAACTCACTTGGTGTTTGAATGTCCATTCTTGGATAATGTCCTTATCCATTCTCTTGTCCTCAGTGAACTTTGATGGAATATTTCCGTAGTTTCAGAAACTGGAAAAGCTTGTCTTTTGTCCTCTTCTTCAGGGCCATCAGGGCTCGTGTTTTCTCCTCCAAATCTTGATCTATGGCAAAAATGATCTTAGCTCTCTCCTCTGCTTTTTTGTCTCCAGAGTTTTTGAAGAGCCTTTGTAGTGATTCTTGGTCTATGTTTTCAAAGATGTTGCCCACGGCTTTCTTGCGAGCGGCTGTGTCGAAGTGGTAGCCGTGGATGGACGGGCTGACTCGGAGCGACGAGGACATGATGATTGCTTGGTGGCTTCGCTTTGCTTTCATCGATGTGGGGATCTCCCGGAATTCAGCTCCCGGGCTCTCCAGAGAGTGTGTAGCAAAATCATTCCCGGACTGCTATTTAAAGTGTGAACAAAAACTCCAGCTCAAATTACACTGGTGACATCAGAATGATCTCAAGGAAGAATAGTCACAGACAGATTTAACAGTTGAGTTGCCAATATCCTGTTCTCATGCTAAGTGTTAACTAAAAGCTGTGTGCAGAGATCAAGCGCAGGGCTGTATTTTTTTTTTGCAGGGCTGTATTTTTTTACTTCATATGTAGCAATAGGATTGTACAGACTGGGGCCCTTCTTTTTAAAAAATCGTTGAAAACAAGAAAGTGCAAAGATAAGACACAAAGTAGCTTATACTCTCAAAATCTTCCCAAACAATTGAAACAAGGAGTTCTGCTAACCAGAGGAAAGTCTTAATTCCCAGAGACGTCATTATTAACTCTAAACATTTGGCAGTTCACAGCAGTGCCCTTTGGACTTCCAGGGGCCACTCTAGGGCTACTGAGAGAATGGATCACAATTTAGGGTATGTTTGACTTTAGGATGGAACTGGGAGTTTACCTACTAAACACTGACATGACAGAGCCTGAAACCGTGACTTCTCAGAGACTGTGTACCAGTGCTAATCTGCAGTCACTGGTACAATTGTAATTTCATAATAATAATAATAACACAGCCGGGCTCAGGCGAGTGGATTGCCTGAGCCCACAGGTTTGAGATCAGCCTGGGCAGCTTGGTGAGACCTTGTCTCTACAATGAATAAAAAATTGGCTGGATGTGGTAGCGCATGCCTATGGTTCCGGCTACGTGGAAGACTGAGGCGGAAGGGTTGCCGGAGCCCAGCAGGTCGACGCTGGGGTGGCCATGAGCATACTACTACACTCCAGCCTGGGTGACGGAGTAAGACTCCAACTCCAAGTAATACTACTACTAGTACTACTACTAATAATAATAATAACAACAATCTCTCATTAGGCTCGTGTATGTATTGACAATAGGTATCAAGAAAATGGGGAGGAAAAGTTATTCAGGTGCTTTATGTACTAGTACCCAAAAAGAGCAAAACAAAAGTTGACCTTTGGTTTTAAAATTTATTTTGGCATTATCCAGACATAGAGCAATATCTTCTTTGGAAGAATTTAAATTTGTTCTTCCTGCCTTCCACAATATTCAGCCAGCCAGACTCCACACTGATGGACAGAGTTTCAATCGCTAAATGTCAGCTTCAAAGAGCCCCAGAGACTTCTCTAGTCCTTTTGTCTGGTCCACTTTCTGGTCCTCTAAAAAAAGCAGTACTGGTCTTTATTTTCTTCCTATGTAGTCGAGTTAGCTCTAGAAAATGTAAAGAGGGAGACATAGTGGAGAAGGGACCTCACCAGAAAATTGAGTTAGGGACTCTTCTTATATTTTAATTCATTCATTCATTCACTTGTGTATCCAATCACTTATTCAGTCAATATCTACTGAAGGCATATTATTAACCAGAACTTTTCTAAGCATTGGATATAAAATGATAAACCAAACCAAAACAACAACAAAAAATCCCTACTTTACCTTAATATTGTTTACATTCTACTGGGAAATAAGCAACAGAAACATGCACATTTAAAATACACATGATATCAGAAAGTAATGGATACTATAAATAAAAATGAAGAGGAGAGGAAGGGGAGAGCTGAGATTTTTTTTTTTTTTTTTTTTTTTTTTTGAGTTGGAGTCTCACTCTGTCGCCCAGACTGGAGTGCAGTGGCCGCTCCCGGCCACCACAGCCTCGACCTGCTGGGCTCCGGTGATCCTTCCGCCTCAGCCTTCCAAGTAGCCGGAATTACAGGCATGCGCTACCATGCCCAGCTGATTTTTTTTTTTTTGATTTATTGTAGAGATGAGGTCTCACTGCCCAGGCGGGTCACGAACCCGCGGGCTCGGGCAATCCACTCACCTCAGCCTCCCAAAGGCGCCGGATTACAGACTGAGCCACCGAGCCCGGCTGAGATTTTTATAGGAAGTTCAAGGGCAGCATCTTTTAATGTAATATCACGCAAGAGAGGGACCTGAAGGAAATGAGGGATGGAGAAAACTGCATGGACATTGTAGGAAGGATGGTTTAGAGAGAGGAAACAGCAAGTGTAGAGGCCCAAAGAGAAGAGTTTGCAGGGAGCCTGTGAGGAACAGTCAGCAACCAATGAGGCTGAAACAGAGTGAACCGGAAAAGTGGGAGGAGATGAGGTCAGGGTGAGAAGGCAGTGGGAAAAGGGCAGGATCCGACTGTGTATAACTTCGTGGGCTGTGTTGGGATTTAGCACTTGCTCTGCATGAGATAGGTAGGCTTTGGAGAACTTGGAGCAGAAAAAGAGCATGATTTTACTACAACTTAAAAAGACAATTGTCACTTCTTGGTAGAGAGTAGATTTTAGGGAGGCAAGCAGGAAATAGGAAGCAAAAAGAATTGGGAAATTTTCAGAAGAACCCAGACAATAAAGGCCTCTACTAGGGATAACATTGTGGAGGTAGTTAGAGCTGATCCAATTCTTGGCATAATGAGAAGGAAAAACCAAGAGGATTGCAGAAGGATCAGATGCAAAGAATGAAAGACAAACAGGTGCCTAGGATGATCTCTTATGAAGACACTTCCTGGAAAGACATTTCTAGGTGAGCTAGTTTCACCTCAGCACATTTTTTTCTGTGGAAGAAACTGTGTTCAGCTGTCTATGACTATGGGTTTACTGACATATCTAGCACATCTTTGTGGCAACCCATTTCCCTCACTAATTAAAAATTTATTACTATTATTGTTATGGCAACAGGGATTTACTGGGTTCTTATTAAGTGCCAAGCACAGTGACAAGAAATTTACATACCCATCTTAATTGTTGTTATAAGTGAAGACTTAATCAATCTTCTCATGCCATGCTCTTTCTTGAGGGGATTTTTTTTTTTGAGTTGAAGTCTCACTCTGTTGCCCAGACTAGAGTGCAGTGGCCGCTCCTGGCCACCCCAGCCTCGACCTGCTGGGCTCTGGCAATCCTTCCACTCACCCTTCCAAGTAGCTGGAACTACACGCCCAGCTAATTTTTTTTTTTTTAACTTATTTATTGTAGAGATGAGGTCTTGCCAAGTTGCCCAGGTGGGTCTCGAACCCGCGGGCTCAGGCAATCCACTCACCTCAGCCTCCCAAAGCGCGGGATTACAGGCTGAGCCACCAAGCCCTCTTGAAGGAGTTCTTATGTGGACTCATGCTTTAATTATCATCCATTCATTAATTACTCCCAAATTTTGATCTCCTGACTAGACGTGTCTTCTGAGGTGTAGACTCACACTATTTATCTACCTAATCAAACAAATATATTAAAATATCTGTTCCGTAATAAAAGTCAGAAACCTGGCTATCATCCTGGATATTGTTCTTTCTCCCCATATATGTAATCTGTCACCAAGTTCTGCCAATTTTATTTACAGAATATTTCTCAAAGCCATCACTTTTTCTTCCTCATCACCACCACTGTTTATGCCAAGCTTCCATACAGTGGTTACTGTGATGCGCAGCCCAGAACTCCCTTTAAGACTTCTCCAGATGCTTAGCTGTCAGCCCTTTTTGGGGACAGCCGTCATTGAAGAAAGTCACATCCTCCCCAACTGTGTCCCATTCCCCATTCTTCATGCAGCTGCCTTCAGTGACTGATCCACAAAATGGTGTAAAATCCTATCCTCCTTCTGCATCCCAAGTCTAAGGAGTCATTTACACTTCAGAGCACCTTGTAGGATAGCCCTCTGTCCACTTCTGTTTCTTTTCCCTTTGGAGGCTTTGATCCCAAGGGTACTCCACAATCAATCACTTGCCTGCTAATCACCATGTGAGTCTGCTTCTTCTGGAGCCTAGCCTATGAAACATATCATCTCTTACCTACATGAAGACCAAAGAAATCTCTTTCCTGCCATAATTCCACTCTTGCCCTGAATTTCCTACACAGCACCCAGAGCCATGCTTCCTAATAAACATTGCTCTGAGGATACGACCCCAGTCTTAGCATGACCATTTTGAACATGACCCACTGTGGTTTCTATTTCAGAAGAACCTATATTGCTTCTCTTCCCCTTGTGTCTTTATGCCTTCATAATCCTTGGATAACTACACTCATTCCTGCCGCGGGGATTTGCACATAATATTTTCTTTTTTTCTGGAATGTTCTTTTCTACTTTTTAATCTCAACTAGATAATTCATAGTTATTCATAAAATCCCAACTAAAAGCTACTTGCTCAGAGAGGCCTTTCTGATCCTTACCAACATATACATTACTATTGTTCAGTAGCTCTTATTAGAGTTTGCAAACATATGTTTATCTTTGTGATTACTCATTTAAAATCTATGTCTACCAAGAACAGAGATCAGATCTACCTTTCTCATGAATATGCTTAATGTTCCTATATCATTTACTACAGAGATTGTTTTTATAGTAATGCTAAATAACAATGTTTGCAATTTTATTTAATTCTCATAACAACTCTATGCAAGAAGAACTATAATAATTGTTATGTCAAAGATAAGAATTTAGGCAATGAAAAATCTACTTCCTATAGTCAACTAATCTCCCCACCCCCCACCCCCCACCCCAGATATCTATGTCTTAATTCTGAAAACATATGAATACAGGCAAAAGGGAATCCTATATGGAAAATAGAATTTTGCAAGTATAAATAAGTTAAAGATCTTGAGCTGTAGAGATTTATCTTCGGTTACCCAGATCAACCCATCTAATCACAAGAGTCCTTATAAGAGGAAACAGAAAGTCAGAGAGGAGAGTTGCTAGCTGTTGGCTTTGAAGATGGAGGAAGGGGTCATGACCCAAGGAAAGCAGGCAGCCTCTAGAAGCTGTAAAAGGAAGGGAGACATTCTCCCTCAGATCTTCCAGAGAGAACATATTGCTGCAGACTCATTTTAGATGTCTGACATCCTAATCTGTGAGATAATACATTTGTGTTGTTTTAAGTCACTAAATTCATGGAAATTTTTTCCAGCAGCGTTGGCAAAATAATACACTCCCCATACCCTTTGGCTATAATAAGAACCCAGGGCGACCTGATGCCAAAACCCATGATCTTAAACCCTGTGCAGTACTGCTCTCAAATTAGCTGCAAGTTCTGTCTTCAAAAACTCTGAAAAATAGTTTTGCATGACATTGAGCAGCTCTCCTTGAGGACTGCCTACAAGCATTTAGATGATTTGAGAGATTAAGGAGTTTCAAAATTGTTTAGAGGACAAGACCATCCACAGGGAAACAATGTCGGTTTCTGTTTCCCAGAAATGTGACACATGCCCTAAGGTTATGATTTGCTGAAGCTCTTTGCCAAAGGTAACTCCATGTATGCTTGGAAAGTCATTTACTGTTTTTATCCTGTTCTTTTTCTTCCTTGTATAAATATTGTCAGTGAATGATGTGAACAACAGGATCTAAAAAAATACTTGCAAGGATTCACAGATTGCATATGGACTACCTTACAGAATTGTGGTTTCTGCAGTTGAGACAGGAGATAATGTTGTTTAAAAGAAGCAACTTGTAAACTAGTGTGTTTTCTTCTGGAGACCAATTTTCCAGTATTTTTTTTTTTCGTTATACAAAGAGATTTAATTTCTGTTGGCCAGTAATAAATATGCTTGCTTAGGTTTGTGTCCAATGAAGAAATTTGGGAAAATAAAGAGAAAGAAGAAAACTAACATTTATTAAATGACTCATATATCCAGTTTCCTGCATATAATATCTAAACTACTCTTTATAAATAATACTGGAATTAGATTTATTGATCTTACTTTTCACCATAAGCCAGGAGTTGGACTCAGGGGCTAAATTTGTCCGTGGAAAGTGATAAAACCTAAATTCATTTCTAGATTTAAAAAAAAAATCTCCTCTAGGAAGCATTTCCTAAACCTTTGTTGGGTTACTTACACACTGCCGGCATTACCAGTTCCTTAGGTCTATCTTTTTCGAATAAAAATGGTGATTTATTTTTATTTATATTGTTAGCGCTTGGTATAGTGACTGGTACATAGGAATTATTCAATGATTGTTACATGAATAAGTGAAAGAAAATAAGCATACAGAATTTACTTTGATGCCACTTTTGTGCACCAATTTACCTCCCTAGCAATGAGTAATGTAGAGGCTAGCAATTTGAACTTTGTACTTTAAACTTCAATTGAATTATCTTTGGACTTTCTTTTTTTTTTTTTTTTGAGTCAGAGTCTCATTCTGTTGCTCAGACTGGAGTGCAGTGGCAACCTCTACCTCCTGGGCTCTACCTCCTGGGCTCAAGCAATCCTTCTGCCTCAGCCTCCCAAGTAGCTAAGACTGCAAGTACATGCCACCATGCCTGGCTAATATATACGTGTGTGTGTGTGTGTGTGTGTGTGTGTGTGTGTGTGTGTGTGTGTGTATGTGTGTGTGTGTGTGTGTGTAGACTTTTTGAGGAGACAAGGTCTTGCTATGTTGCTCAGCCTGGTCTTGAACCCTCGGGCTCAAGCAATCCTCCCACCTTGACCTCCCAAAGTTCTAAAATTACAGGTGTGAGTCACCCCACCTGGCCCACTTTTGTTTTAACAACAATGTCATGCTGTGTCAGAATTTACAAAGTACTTTCACAAATATTATCTCATTTGAATTTCACCCTCATTTTACAGTTGAAAAAAGCTGAATATTGCAGAAGTTAAATAAGTTTTTCAAAATCTCAAAGCTAATTAAATGACATAGCTAATTCTGAAACTCTAATTTTCTGATTCTAATTATTGCAGGTTTTTTTATACCATTGCATAACTTCTTGATTATGCTTTTTACTTACTTATCTCCTATAGTTTAAAAATTCCACTGCAGTTTTATTCCATTTGTCTTTTCATGCATTTGTTCAGTGATTTGTAGCTCCATTCACAAATCTTTGCTGAATGACTACTGTGTGCAGGTAAAATGCTATATAGGCTTGTGTAATACCTGGGGTAGGCAAGGGAGATGGTTCTTGTGCTTGTGAAATATAAGGTCTAGAAAAGAAAAGAGACTTTAAGCAAGTAAGTAAGCAAATACTTATAAGAAGAAAGATGTTATAAGTGCTAGAGAATGAAAAGCATCAGATGATATAAAAGAGAAAACATGATGAGACTTTATTTAAATATTTCAGGTCATGAATGCCTTTCTGAAGAAGTGACAGCTAAACTGAGACTTGAAGTAAATGTAGAAATTAACCAGTAGAAAAGCACAGCAAGGAGCACTGGAGACAATCTGAAAGCAAGAAAGCAGACATAAAGACAGTGTACCTGGGAAACAGAAGCCAAAGAGGAGAGGAAAGGAAGACATGCTAGAGGGGCAGGAGGAACCAAATGATGCTGGGTGTTGAAGGCCATGTGAAGTATTTAGCATTTTTATCCCAAGTGCAATGGGCAGTCTTTGAAAGATTATAAGCAAGCCGGGCTCGGTGGCTCAGCCTGTAATCCCGCGCCTTTGGGAGGCTGAGGTGAGCGGATTGCCTAAGCCCGTGGGTTCGAGACCCGCCTGGGCAGCGAGACCTCATCTCTACAATAAATTAAAAAACCAGCCGGGCATGGTAGCGCATGCCTGTAATTCCGGCTACTCGGAAGGCTGAGGCGGAAGGATCGCCGGACTCCAGCAGGTCGAGGCTGCAGTGGCCGGAAGCGGCCACTGTACTCCAGTCTGGGTGACAGAGTGAGACTCCAACTCAAAAAAAAAAAAAAAAAAAAAAAGAAAGATTATAAGCAGGAAGGGGAACTGCTTGGGATTTTTTTGGGGAGGGGGAATTATCCATTTTAATGTTTGGGTTCTACAAAGCATGGACAGCAAAGTAGGAATAGAATTAGACAAAAAGGATCTGATCTAATACTGATAAATTGAGTGGGTAAACTCAACAAGGCCTGTCTGTCTACATTCTTCTTGGCCTCTCTGAGCAGCAGATGGGTTTTTTAATTTTATTTTTTTAAATTTTTAAATTTTTAATTTTTTTGAACAGAAAATAAAGTTTAGAAAGTAAATGAGGCCGGGCTCGGTGGCTCAGCCTGTAATCCCGAGGCTTTGGGAGGCTGAGGTGAGTGGATTGCCTGAGCCTGCGGGTTTGAGACCCGCCTGGGCAGCGAGACCTCCTCTCTACAATAAATCAAAAAATCAGCCGGTGTGGTAGCGCATGCCTGTAATTCCGGCTACTCGGAAGGCTGAGGTGGAAGGATCGCTGGACCCCAGCAGGTCGAGGCTGCAGTGGCCGGGAGCGGCCACTGCACTCCAGTCTGGGTGACAGAGTGAGACTCCAACTCAAAAAAAAAAAAGAAAAAGAAAAAGAAAGTAAATGAGAGAGAGAGAGGGAGAGACAGAGGAGATTCACCTCCCTAAGGTAGAGGAGGGGGCCAAAGCCAGGAAACATGGTCTAGTCATAGTTCCAAAAGCACATGGACACCCACAGCTTAGCAAGACAATGGCCTTTGATTTTATTTTTAAAGTTACTTTGACCGTTGGGTCATCAAAGACAATAGCTAAAGAGAACAACTGTGGTTTCAGAGAGTATGCAGATTATTATCAGTGTATTTTGGAAGTAAACTCAATGGGACCTGGTGATTTGGATCGGGGCTGGGGCAAGGGGCAAGGGTGGCTCTCAGGGTCAGTCTTGGGCATCTTGATGGAGAAGGCTGAGATGGGGAAGGCGAAGGCAGAGAGGATATGGGAGAAAGATCAGAGTGCAGTTTATGCACACAGAAAATCTAAAATGCCTGGAAACAGCCAAGGAAGCTGCTAAATATAGGAGTCTAGAGGTCAGAGGAGAAATTGGAAATGTAATTTTAATTATTTATTCTTTTTCAATAATTGTCAAGAAATCAACATTGACTGCAACTTGCTTTACTTATGTATAAATGCAGAGCCCGGAAGAATGCCTTGCATGAAGGAGATTTTAAATAGTTTTAGAATTATTTTGCATAAGAAAAATATTTAGTATTTAGTTCAGAGATGGCTAAGTAGTCTACAAGGATGAAACAGCTGATCAGTCACTGTGCTGTTTCTTTCCATCTGATGTTGAATGTTTTCCATTTTTCTATACTTAGCAGTTGAAGTGACAACCATTCTCTTAAGCAATTGTTTTATGGGTCTTTGGTATAGTCCTAATATGCCTACTGTGAATTTTTATATAACACCTATTCTCGATTTTATTTTTATTTTTTTTGAGTTGGCGTCTCACTCAGTCGCCCAGACTGGAGTGCAGTGGCCGCTCCCGGCCACCTCAGCCTCTACCTGCTGTGCCCCGGCGATCCTTCCACCTCAGCCTTCCAAGTAACTGGATCTACAGGTGCGCACTACACGCCCGGCTAACTTTTTGATCTATTGTAGAGATGAGGTCTCGTCAAGTTGCCCAGGCAGGTCTTGAACCTGCGGGCTCAGGCAATCCACTCACCTCAGCTTCCCAAAGGCGGGGGATTACAGGCTGAGCCACCGAGCCCGGCTTATTCTCAATTTTTATATAAACCTAGTCTAGGTTTTATTTCTGTTATAGTTGCCCTACAAAAAAATTCTTTAAAAAAACTAATTAGCTAACATTTTGCTTTTAGGAACCTCCGCTAAATAAATGTTCAATGTTTAGTTATTGCTAAATAAGAAAGAGTAGTGGTTTTATTTAGAAATTTTGATTCTGACATTTATTTTGGGTCATAGAGAGGAATTAGTAATACATTCTGAAACAATACCAATTTTTTTTAAAGTCTAAGGAAATGCATTTTTCAGAATTTCAGTCA
The DNA here is from genome assembly GCA_027257055.1 of Cephalopachus bancanus. Lineage (NCBI taxonomy): Eukaryota > Metazoa > Chordata > Mammalia > Primates > Tarsiidae > Cephalopachus > Cephalopachus bancanus. The sequence goes on along the minus strand of JAPVLO010000203.1, from coordinate 794,003 downwards.
AAATATGAGGAAAAATACACAACTTTATTGAAAAGTATTACAGCTAAAACTATTTGTTTAAAAAGTGCTTCTTTTTATATGGCACTTTTGCATGTGAAATGAAGCAGCTGTTTTTTGTTAAACTATCAGTCTATATTTGAAATGTTTCCTAAAAAAGGAACCGAAGATAAGCTGTTCTTTTTTAAAATTTTAATTAGTTGTTCAGATTCAGATATTGAGGCCCTGGTATTTATAGCTTCTTTAAAAAGAAAACAGTTGTGAACATAAACTAACATGCTTTTTCTCAGGAAGTGAGCATGAGATATTTATATTATTTATAGTAGTGTATGTGTTTCTAAAATCTATGACTAAAGCTAAAATAAGTCTTTCTGAACCATCCCTCCCACCCCCTACTCCAACCCACTCCATATGAGCTTCTGGCTCACACTGTGACGTTGGCATACTTCAATCTCTCAAAAGTGGGACTAGGAAGAGAAATAGAACTTCTTATATGAGCTTCCCAGGTTTCATAAGTAGGGCTGTAAATGGGACCCAGGCCACTCCTAAATATCCTCCTCTATTAATTTAATTTCCTGAGAAAGGTACAGCCACATCTGGCTCATCTCTCTGCAGGCTGGTCTAATTCTGTCTGACTTTCTAACAATACACAGCCCAGACTCGTGAGGGACATAGAAAAATTGAATCAGCAAAGGTTCTCAACGTCAAGTGAGTGGAAGCCCTGGAATACTTTGGGAGGTGAAGAAAACCCTCAGCAGGGACAAAGGTTTCCATTTGGGTATTCGAAGGGCTATTGTGTGGAAGAAAGCTTAGGCTTGTTTGAAAGGTGCTTAGGACAGAAAATCAAGCTAATCAACCTAGTACAATTAAAGAGAGAATCAATGAGAGAATAAGCATGAGAGCATTCAAATAGAGTCAGGACGACCACCGAGCAGGTGGATTGTACAGGCATGTAATTAGTGGGAATAGATTTATTTTATTTTTGCCGATGATCTGTAGCCTGTATCACCAAGTTACACACACATAAAAATGTAACAGTTTTGTTTTAGTAATTATGCATAAGAACATATATAGTAATATAATCGATATATGTCATAGCTGAAATACAAATTTCAAAAAGAAATAAACTTACTTGTTTTATGTCCTATTGTGTTTCTCATTCTTTTTTTAAAAAACAGCTGCTCGCAACCAGTTAGACAAATCTCAAAACTCACTAGTGGGCCATAACTTGCAGTTTGAAAACCACTGGATGAGACAATTTTAATGCCCTTTCCATTTTTGTGCAGAGGACAGAGTTATCATTTTCTTCAATGAATTTCTGCATAACAAGTAACTACTGCTACTGTTCTTGATTATTTGTGTAAGACCTTCAACCTAATCATCCTGGGCTATCCAGTACTATGGTCATCATTACAGTCATTTTTGAAATTATTTTAAAAAACTTTTAAATTGAATTGTAGAACCACATTTAATTTAGATCATACGGACACGCATTTATTCCTTTATTTATTCAATGAAATAAAATTTTATTTTATTTTGAATATCTCCCACCCACTTTGCTGTCTTCCAGAGAAATAAATAATGTATATGTTTACTCGTCCTGTTCGTCACTCCTCCAAACATACCAAAGTGTTCCATCTTCCATTTATGCAGGGATGATGTGAAGAAGCTGGAGGACCAAAGTAGATAGCAGAACAAAGATGGAGGGTGATGATGGTGATGTTGGGTACAGGGTGGAGGTCACGAACAACCTCGAGTAAAAGCTGACAAACATACTCCCAGGATATAAACCCACTCTCCAGACACTCAACAGCCTTGGAATGCATGAACTGAAAAATGGACCCTCTGGTAGTTAGCTGTTTGTTGATATATGAATTTTAGTGTCCTGAAAAAGCCAGCAAGTTGCATAACTACGATAAAATCTAAGCATGTATTTCTATAGATAAGCTTACTTTTCTACTAAAGCATATCAAACCTAAGTTTTTAAAAAGCCTAAAGGGATGAAGACTGCTCTGGAAAGGAAGAGAAAGTAGCCTCTAGTATATTAATGTGTTTCAGTATCACTCAGAGATAAACACTCAAAAAGAATATATTACAGATTTTGTGTCTCAGATGCAGAGGAAACAGATCAATCATAGTCTCTGAACTTTGTATTTGTTTTGAACATTGATGAATTGGTCAATGATCATTGAATAATTATAGACTAAGGGTTTACTGAGCCCTTTAGAGTACACTGGCCTTGATTTATTTTCCTATAATTTTTCTTTTTAAAAAGTCCCTGACGTCAACTTATTGTATTGTCTTTTGTCTTTTTCTTCTCAAGGTATATCGTTCCACACATGCTGACAAATCTTATTAAGTGTTATTTCTAGCTAACTGTGTTCTAAGTTTTGCTGTATAATTACTTGGGAACTATTTACATTACATAATCCCTCCAGTGTTGAAAAATGGATTCAGCTGAAATGTTGGCAGAGCTATGTCATTTGTCCTACCATGTGGATTTTGTGAACAGAACAGTCCACCAAAACCTTTTGAACAGATTCAACTCAGGAATGTAAGACAATCTTCTTAAGGGCGCAAGCTGGCATTTGTGGTGTGCCAGCAAAGATTAAGCAAACCAAAGCTGAGCTCCTGCAGATCTGAGTAGTGGGCAGTTTGTCCTTGGTGTCCCAGGCACCTCTCCTGCTTTTTTCCAGGTGAGAATGCCTTTTCTTCCGTTAGACCTACTTTGCAGCAGTATAGAGAATCAGCACTTTACAGTTTAAAGCAAGTTATAAGCACTCCATGGTGCCTTTTAAGAGCAGTTGTTTGCATTGAAACCTTATTTTTCTCCCAGTGTAATGTAAAGCTTCAGCTTCACACAGTCCATGAAAGAACAGGCAGCTTTTCTCCCTGGTGACAATTTCTACTCAGTTGCTTACTCGTTGATCTTTACTGGATTTCACATCTGACCAACAGCATCTACCTATAAATCACAAAGTATCTGTGAAGGACCTGCAGTGTCTAACTTGATGCCCATCTATTTGGACTTTCCAAAGTAATATGCGCAACATTCTGACAAGTCCTGCTCCCTTAAACTGTAGCTGGAGCTCTTTACAGTTCCCAACTCATTTCCAGTGTTCTGTTTGTCTAACCTTAAAGACACTTCAGAACGTCAAGTTCCCGGACTTTCCTCTTGTCCAATCAGCTCAGTGTCCATGGAGTGTACTGCAGCTCATCCCCAGATATTAATCCAGAGGGAAGAAGGAAGACCGGCCAGCGTCTGTACCATGAGCAGCTTTAAGATTATATGCTCACTGGCCCCTCATGCTTCTTTGCGTCCTAAATTCCCTGCACAAAAGACCCAGGCTGTGCAAAACAGAATCTGACTGTCCAGGCACTCTCACCTTCCTTCCTCTTCATACTTTTGGCAGGAAGTCACTGATACAAGAAGACACACACAAAAACCAACAAAGATGTAACAGAATGCTGCCTAGCAAGCTTAGTTCACCATTTTCTGCTTGTCTAGAAGCCAGTGAAACCGTGACAGACATCAGAATCACACCACCTGTGCAACAGGTATTTTGAGAATGATCTTGTCACTGGACCTTTTACATTAGAACCAAATACCATAATCGTGACTTCCGAGCACTTTCAAGCTGAGATGGGTGCAGAAGTTTTTCGAAGAGATGCGGGAGAAGGATCAGAGTGATATGCCGCAGAGCTCAGATCTCAGCAAGTCTGCTGTATTTTCTGAGACCTGTACAACTGCATCATTTGTTTTTCAGACACCTCCACCCCGACCCCCAGAACTTCAAGGGGCCAGAAGACATCTCACTATTCATCTGCTGCCTCTGATTGAGACCACACATCCATCATTTTAAGGAGACAACTAGGAAGTTTTCTGACTTTGTTTCTATAACCCTGGGCATTGTTCCTCACCTATCAATTATCTTTATTTTTATGATAGTAGGAGAAGGAAAATTTATTTCTTTTTTAGAAAAATGCTGAAGGAAAATTAATGTGAAACTTTACTGTCTGAACTCTAGATAAATGATTACTATAATATAACCAGCATTCTGGCAAGCAGGGCTCCAAGTGTGGGAGGAGGAAAGGGGGAAGGAAAGTAATATTTCATCAACTTTCCCATTCTTGGCACCTTTTATACACTTTACAGATCATCCCCAGAGATAAGATAGGCAATCAGATATTTGTGGAAACCGAGGTTCAGTTACTAAATGAATACACCGGGTCTTGGTTTTTGTTTGGGTCTATTTGAACCCAAAACCAGACAGAATCTTTCCACTAAGCTGCTGCTTCCATCAGTTCTTGCTCTTGTCGGGCTTCTGTCTCTTTCTTCCCTCTTCTCACATACTTGCAGTTGTGGTGTGCTTTATCCAAAATATTTTGATACATATTTTATCTAAAATAATTCTCACAGCAACTTGTTGAACTCTTGAAAAAAATTACTTTGTAGGAAAGTTAAGTATTGCACAGAACATTGGGTAGCCAAAGTGGGATGGTGATCCCAGCTCCTGTGTCTCTAGGTCCTTGCTTTATCCATAGTGCCATTTGTGTGGGACATTTGGAACAGGGTTTAATGCATGCTAGTGACTTTCCAGCTGTATTGGACAAGGAGAACAGAGAGGGAAGAGCTCTGTGACAGAGAGAGAAGACACAGCAATGGAGTCAAGCGGGAAGGGGAGTCATAAATTAGATGAAAATTCTAACGATTTAGAGAGATGGATAACATACATTTTAAATAATTTTCAATTACCTTACTTTCTCCACTCAATAACTTATACTAATGGAGGAGATAGTCACAGAAAAAAGAACTATCACCCAATCTCAACTCCACCCCATAGTCCACAAACCTCTTTCTCTCCCAGACTATCCTATCTTAGTAGTAACAATATCCACCCTGGACTCTCTTTCCCTCCACCTCCTTTCCTTTCTCCCTCTCATCTTACATTTAATTTAGTGGATTCTGATGGACCCACTTCCCAGAAAGTACCTCACCAGTTCTACTGCTCCTACTACATTCTAGGTCACCATTGGTTTCACCTGAACTACCACAAAAGTGTTTTGTTTCCTTACTATTCCCAGAAACAACATTCAGAGTGTTTTTCTTAAAGTATAGATTTCACAATAACTTTTCCCTGAAAAAAAATTATTCAGTAGCTTCATGTCAAATAGACTAAAATCTGAACTTGCTGTGTTAGCTTACAAAGTTCACTGTGATTTGTACCCTACCCACATATAGGGCCTGAGTTTCTCTCCTACCCTCCTATCTTCTTCTCTGTCTCTCAATGTTTCTGTCTTTTCTCTCTCCCTGTTAGTCACACCATCCTTTCTGCCTCTTAACATTAACTCTAGAACTTTTACATTGTCCTTTACATTAAATTATTTTTCCCCCAGGGAGGCCTGGGCCTTCCTTCTCCTCAGTTAGATCCTTCTTCTAATGTTCTCGTTGTAATAGCGGCTTTGTTTTAGCATTTACTATGAGTTATATTTCATCCACCAAAAAGCTGTGTTGATGTTCCAGCCCTCAGAACCTGTGAATACTACCTTATTTGGAAATAGAGTCTTTGTAAATATAATCAAGTTGATATACTGTGTTAGGGTGAGCCCTGATCAGTTGATGGTGTCCTTACAAGAAGAAGGAAATATTGGACACAGGCACACAAGGGAGAAGGCCACTTGGAGGTGATGGCTGATACTGGAGTGATGTATTTATTTACTTATTTTTATTTTTATTTTTTTTGAGTTGGAATCTCACTCTGTCGCCCAGACTGGAGTACAGTGGCCGCTCCCGGCCACCGCAGCCTTGACCTGCTGGGCTCCGGTGATCCTTCCGCCTCAGTCTTCCGAGTAGCCGGAATTACAGGCATGCGCTACCACGCCCGGCTGATTTTTTGATTTATTGTAGAGATGAGGTCTTGCTGCCTAGGCGGGTCTTGAACCCACAGGCCCAGGCGATCCACTCACCTCAGCCTCCCAAAGGCGCGGGATTATAGGCTGAGCTACCAAGCCCGGCTGAGTGATGTATTTATAAGACAGGGAATTTCAGAAATTTCCAACAACCACCAGGAACTACAAGAGGCAAGAATAATTTCTCCCTAGAGCCTTTGGAAAGAACATGCCAACATCTTGATTTAGGATTTCTAGCCTCTAGAATAGAGAAAATAAATTTCTGTGAAAAATAAATTTTTGTTGTTTTATGCAACCCAATTTTTGGTAACTCATATGGCAGCCCCAGGAAATTAATTCAGAATTCAATCAGAATTTTCCAGCTGTGTTAGACCCAAGAGAACAGAGAGGGGAGGACTTTATGAAAGAGAGAGAAGATATATAAATGAAGTCAAGAAGGAAGGAGAGACATAAATTAGTTTAAAAGTCTTACAGGGTTTAGAGAGATGGATAACATACATTTTAAATATTTTTCAAGTGCTTTTGGGTTGTTTGTCTTCAATCAGCTCTCTATACCATGTCATTTTATTTTATTTTTTCAGCGTCTCACTCTGTTGCCCAGGCTGGAATGCAGTGGCACAATCATGGCCATCATAACCTTGACCTGCAGTCTCAGGCAATTCTTCCACCTCAGCCTTCCAAGTAGCTGGAACCACAGGTGCGTGCCACTATGCTCAGCTAATTCTTTTAGTAATTGTGGAGATGAGTGAAGTCTTGCCAAGTTGCCCAGACTGATCTCAAACCTCTGGGCTCAGGCAATCCTCTTGCCTCCTCCCAAAGTGCTGGGATTATAGGCGTAAGCCACTGCACCACTTTGTTTGTTTTATTTTATTCATAGCATTCATTGCTCTATGGAATAATTTTATGTCACTGAATATGTAGTAAATGCATATATTTATAATGTGTTTTTGATGTAGAAAAGGTTTTATTTCTTTTTATTTATTTTAAAGATGTGGGGTACAAGTCAGGATTGGGTACATAAGTGGTTTACATACGAGTGAAGTTGGACCTCACTTTGATCATATTATATCTATCTATCTACCTATATAATATATAAATATTCGAAAGTGCAAAGTTTATCCAGTTCAGCCAATACCTAGAAAATGGCCTGGATATATAAATAACTGTTAATGAATGTATAAACTTGGTGAGTTCAGTAACAAAACTAAACTCAGATCATCTCTGAACACAAACCTTTATCATAGATACGATTTTGCATCAGTTAAAGAATATATGTTTGTGTGATTCCTATAGCAAAGATCTATATTTGAAACAAAAACAATGACAAGTTAATTTGAAAAGATTTGAGAAAGCCAAGTAAACCAAATATATCAGGAGACAAAACCTCATTACTTTACTTTTAGCTGTCCCCACTGCTTAGGAGATGGCCAGACAACTGTGATTTCTCCTGTGATTTGGAAAATAAGCATATTTTTGAATCTGAGTTTAGGTTCTGCTAAAATGAGTCTGGTGGTTTATGCTCTAATTTATCTTGTCATCTGTTTAATTAAGTTTGAACTGATACTATTTTTTGATTCCTAAGTACAAAAGCTCTCAGATATGTTGATTACCATAGATGAGTCCAAGTGTAGAAAAGCCAAATTTGTTCCAATGGGCAACACTCAGACGTCCAGAATCAAAATCCTCCCATTTCTATCATAATGTATGACATAATCGTAGGTAAATAACCCTAATTTTCTGAGCATAACATGACATTGCTTTTCATGTAGTTTGTATTCTTTTTTACAATCATTATGAAAGTAACAGAGGTTTATAATGATTTAGAAAATACAAAAAAAATGCCAAAAATGTAAATCAGTCACAGTCTTACCTGCTTCATATAAGAACTGTTAATATGTTGGTGTATTTTGTTTCAGTTGGTTTTGCATGCACACATACATAAAAATATATGACAGAACTATTTATGTTTATTACAAATTAAGAGCATATGGCATACAATATATAGTTTTGTATCGTGGCTTTTATTTGTGTTGCCGATTGCAAGTTCTGCTGCTTGTTGCTTGCAGGTAAAAATACACAGCACGAGAGTTAATATAAGGAAGGTGACTATTCCAGAAGCTGGGTAAATGACCAGGCTTGTGTCTCAAAGAAATCATTTCAAAATTTTAGACTGAGATAGGGGATTTTAAAGGGAAAGAATGGAATGAGGAATATCTGGGAGCAGCATAGGTTGTTTTGATGGTTGTCTTGAATTGTTGTCCATCTGGAGATCTGGCTGATGATGTCCAAATTGTGGCCAGATTATAGCTTAATTGCCTTTTGAGTGATCTCTAAACAATGGAGAATCCTGCCGTTGAGTCTCGACACTCTGTTATTCCAAAGACAATCTCTGGAATAGCCTATGGAATTTCTCAAGCAAGTACATAATTCAATTAGAAAGGAAAAAAAAAAATCTTTAAAGTGTAGGCCAAGAGAGAAAAAGGGTTAAAATCATCTCTCAAAAGCTGAAATGGAAATTCTTAGTTACATTTAGGGTTATGTAAATAATGATTTTTTTTTTAACTTGCATTCTATGCGAATTTTTTTGTGACTGTGACGTTAAATGGCTGCCCTACATTTAATTACATAAATACACTATAAATTAACAAGCACTCTATTGTTGCAAATCTAGGCTATCACTAATTTATATATAGTGTTTCAGTAAATATTGCTGTCCATAAATCTTTGCTTACATCTGATTAATATCTCAAATGGTAAATTTATGTAGGTGGAATTGTAAAGTTAAAGTGTATGAAAGCTTTTAAAGATTTTGTACAAATTCCCCATTCCTTCCAGAAGTATATTTATACTCCCTCTACACATACAATGTACAGCCATACACCTAATTTCTAGCTAAGTAAAACTGGAATTTCATTGTTTTAGTGTCCTTTTTTGAATACTAATGAGTATTTATACAGTCTTGTATTTTTTTTCCTGTCTAGTTATGTATTTTAAAATAGTTCTCCTTGGGGTCTTACTATTTCTATTACTGAGTCGTAATACATATTAAATACATTGACTCTTTGACAAACATTTTGCAAATACTGTTCTTATTTTATCATTTGTCCTATAATTTTATTCTTGATGTTTTGTGTAGTATTTTGTAAGCTTAGATAAGTTTATCACTCTTTTGAATTATATTTTCTCAAATTTGTATATTAGAAAGAATATGCTCACCATGAAATAATTCAGGAAATTTTTTCTGAATGCCTATTATATGGCAGACACTGATCTAGGTGCTGGGGTTGTAAAAATGATAGAAACAAAATATCTTCCCTCATTGAGTTTGCAATCTAGTGACAATAAATTCACAATCATCAACATGAATGGTCAACTAACTAACTAACTAAACAAGTTGTTTCCAGATAGTGACAGGTTCATGAAGAAAATAAAATTGCACAATTAAAAATTGAGTGCCCATACACGTGAGGGGGTGCATGTTTAAATTCTGTGTCAAGCTAAGACTTGGGGAGTGGATATTGGAAATAAAACCAAATGATATAGTCCCAGGCATATCTAAGGAAACCTTGCTGCAGGTAGAGAGAATAATGGCAAGTGCAAAACTTGGAAATAAGTGCAAATTTGGTGTGCCCCATGGCAGAAAAAAGACCAGTCTCACTCCAGCATGGTAGATTATGCTGATGGGGATGTCAGGCAGATAACAGGACCAGATCCCATGATTCTTTATAGATCATAATGAGGAGTTTGAATTTAAAACTTTCAGAGGGTTTTAAGTGAGAAAATTAGAGAACATTTGCTTTTCTCAGTGGAAAAATAGTTTCAAAGTGGGCCTAAACTCAAGCAAAAGGACAAGATAGGAGACTATTATTATATAACCTGGGTGAGAGAATATGGTATATTTTTCTAGGGTTGTAGCCATTGACTCTAAATTTGTGGTTTCACTTATTATAATTAAATGCATAGTTATCTAAGAACAAACTATCTATTATAGTTAACTATTACTCCATCTTGGAGTAAAATATGGAGTTCTCATCTCTTCCTCTCTATCTCTATCTCTCTTCTACTGTGATGCCTCTTTTTCTGTGCCAATGTCACCATTTTAACTACTGTAGCTTTAAAATGTTTCAGTTCCAGTAAATTCTTCCATTGCTACTTTTGTTTTCAAAATTTTCTTCGTCAATATTTTCATCTTTTTAAAAATTTCAGATGATCCTAGAACATCTCCTCAAATCTCCTCTCTTACAGATACATACACATACACACTCACACACACACACACACACACACATACACACATATCTGTGAGAGTTTAAATGAAAATGCATTAGAACTATTTTTAAATGTCATGATTCTGAGAGTAACTGGGCTCAGCTAGGTGGTTTTCTCTTGTGTTTTCTCATATGGTTGTAGGCAGGTGTTATAAGGGGCTGCAGTCATCTAAAAGCTCAAATGGGTTGCACATCCAAGATAGCTTGTGCACTTGGCTAAATGGTCATGCGTGTTGGCTGGAATTGTAGCTGGGGCTTTCCATGGATTTCTTTACACTATGGCAACTGGATTACAAAAAGAACTACCACAAGAAAAGATGCTCCAAGAAATTCAGACAGAGTTGCAAGGATGCTTATGAGTTCCTGTCATCAATGACAGAATGCCACTTCTCTCACATTCTGTTGGCCAATTGAATTATTAAGTCCAGAATTCGAATTATTTAGAAAGATCAGAGCATATGTGGAATTCTAAGTACAGATAAGGATAATGAGTCTCTGTGTTTTGATGGAAAAGTACAAGATCATACTCCAGAAGAACATGCAGGATGGGACATACTGTGGCTCTCCTTTTTTTTTTTTTTTTGGAGTCGGAGTCTCACTCTGTTGCCCAGGCTGGAGTGCAATGGTACACTATGGCCATTGCAGCCTCGACCTGCTGGTCTCAGGTGATCTCTCAGTCTCAGCCTTCCAAGTAACCAGAACTACAGGCATGTGCTACTATGCCCAGCTAATTTTTTTTTTTAGTTGTAGAGATGGGGTCTTGCCAAGTTGCCCAGGCTGATTTCGAACCCTGGGGCTCAGGCAATCCTCTTGCCTCGGCCTCTCAAAGTTCTGGGATTATAGGCTTGAGTCACCGTCCCTGGTTGACTCTCCTTGACTATAGTCTGCCACAGTCCCCTCTTCAGTCCACAACAATTTATACCCCTCCCATGCAAAATACACTTGCCCCTCCTCCAAGATCTCTATCACTTGATGCCATTGTAGCATGATCTTAAAGTCCAGCACATCTTCAGATAAATCAGATATAGATGTAGAAGTTTATGGGTACAGTTTCTCAACAAAATTTCCTCTCAATCTGAAAACCTATTAACAAGTTAGTCATTCCCATATACATGCCCAACATACAGTGGTGATCAGGCACAGATTTGTTATCAGTTAAATTGTGCCCTGCAAAGTTCATATGCTGTAATTGTAACCCCTAATAACTCAAAATGTGAAATTATTTGAAAATAGTCATTGCTTATGTAAACAGGATGAGGGCCTACTGGAGTAAGAGTAGGCTCTTAATCCAATATAGCTGGTGACTTTATAGAAAGGGAAAATTTAAGCATATGCATAACAGGAAGACAAAAATGAAGAGAAACAGAGAGAAGATGTCCATCTACAAGCCAAGGAGAGAGACTTGGAACAGAGTCTTCCCTCACAGCCCTCAGAAGCAATTAAACCTACCAACAACTTGATTTTGGACTTCCAGCCTCCAGAACTATGAAGCAATAAATTTCTGTTGTTTAAACCACCCAGTTAGTGGCATTTTGTTACAGCATGCCTGGCAAATTAACATAAAAATAGTTGAAGCTGGGCACAGAGGCATGTGCCAATAGTCCCAGCTATTGAGAGGCTGAGGCAAGAGGATTTCTTGAGCCCTAGAATTTGAGGCCAGTCTGGACAACCTAGCAATACCCCATCTCTAAAACTAAAAATAATTGAAGTAGACACCCTTATTTAAAAATAAAAGAAATGAGGGGCATACAGCAGCCCTTGGTCCAGAGTAATTCCAATATGTAGTCAGGCATGTATTACCAATATCTTGATTAGAGGCTCCTTGGGTCTAATTTTTTTGCTGCTCCTATGTCTCTTGGGCCTTTAGCTCTGTTCTCTGAAACATTCTTCTTTTTTTCATTGTAAGAAATAGCCTATTTTGGGAGTTGAATAACTTTCTCAACTTGCTTCCTGTGGGAAGTTAGGAGCCTAAAGTCACTATTTGTTTCTCTCTCTTTTAATTCAAACATCCAATGCTTTTGCTAGTATAATTATAGTAAAACATTTTGTGGGTTTTCTAGAAATCTTATTAGGGTTTATTCTATTAAGCAAAATCTGCACCTGCAAATCTCTGACCTAGGCTAAGAGTCTGAATGTTATGACACAAAAACCTTGTGTTTCTTAGACACTTTTTGGTTTAGTTGAAAGGGGTTATGAAGCATATTATTAAATCATTTTGAAGTTCTGACAGTCTCACAGCCACATTCTTGATGTTTTCCTTTACTTTGAGTTTACTTCTTACTTTGAGAGCCTTTTGCCATCTAGAGAAGCTAGAAATAAGAAAATAGTTTTATGTTCAAATCCATCTAGGCCTGACTCTTGAATATTGCTTTAAAATTTGGCTTAAAAACAGATGTACTGCTTTATTTAAGCTTATCCTTTCTGTTGATATCTTATCATAAGTAGCAAAATTAAATGTATTGACATTTTCAAACATCTGCTTGGAAATCTCCCTGACCAAACACTCAAGTTCATTAGGTATATTTTCTATCTCCTATGTTACTACAGACCTCTGTTTTGGCAAAATTTCTGCCATTACATGACATAATTTTATTTTCATTCAGTGTTCAATAACAATTTTTGTAGTACCCCAAAGTCCTAAATCCAAGAGACCACCAAAGAGCCAGCTCCGATGCAAACACACGAGGGTCTTTTTATTCAGGTCTGAGTCTGGGCTCCCATATGTAACCGACACAGTGGTACAGAGAGCCCCGACCTAGTAGAGCAAGTAGTTTATATACACAGTTACAAGGGAGGGACTGGGCATGACCGGCTTTTCCTAGGCTTGAGACGTTATCCAATTAGAAGAAGGCATGACGTAGAAAACGAAGTCTACGGACCTTGCATAATTAGTTCTCATTTAGGTCCGCGGTGATGTCAGGGGACAGGAGAGCTTGAGATTGGTTGGTTCATTTTTGATTTGCGCGGGCGTGGGCTCAGTTGCCCGTGATTGACTACTAACGGCCAAATGGGCAGAGTGGAGGTAGTTAAGTCTCCTGGAATGTTAGATAAGCTACGGTTTACAGTCAGCTTCGGTCGTACGAGCAGGTTTGAAACAACACAGAGCCCACCAGAAGAGTGGCTGGCGCCACAGAGCCTACCATAATTTAAGCAAAGGAATGTCCGGGAGGGGCTTATTGCTTAACATTCACACACTGCCAGCAGTGGTTGCAGAAGCAGAAGAAGCTGGTTATTTCATTTAACATGGTTATTATGGGACAAACAAAAACTTAACAAAGTTCTAAGTACAAACACTGCAAATATTTTGTAACTTTACGGTCACAGTTACTACCAGGCACCCAGCGCAGTTACTACCAGGCACCTGACATATGCCTGGTCTTGTGGGGTCTGAGGTAGGGATTTATAAAATACAGCAAATGTGAGGTAGGAATTCATATAGTAAACGTTTCTTTCATAGCAAGTATAGTTCTTTTGAGTCCTTTGAGTCTCTCATTTTCTCCCTAACTTTTAAGGCTACAATCAAGGACTTTCTATTTTTTGCTTACCACACAGCCCCCAAAAGTACACCACGTGTTTTAGTTTTACTTTATGAGAGTACCATTACAGGTGACTCAGCCTGTAATCCCAGCACTTTGGGAGGCTGAGGTGAGTGATTGCCTGAACCCGCTGGTACAAAACCAGCCTGGGCAACTTGGTGAGACTTCCTCTCTACAATAAATCAAAAATTACCTGGGTGTGGTAGCGCGTGTCTTTAGATCTGGTTACTTGGAAGGCTGAGGTGGAAGGATTTCTGGAGCCCAGTAGGTCGACCCTGGGGTGACCATGAGTGTGCCACTGCACTCCAGCCTGGGTGACACAGTGAGACTCCAACTCAAAAAAAAAAAAAAAAAAAAAAAGAGAGAGAGTACCATAATTCCAGGCCCCAATGTAGGTACCTGATCAGGCAAACAATCTACTAAGAATGATATGGATGAAGGGATTCATTACAGGAGTTAGACCTCACTCATTTGTGGGAGCTGGTGGAGAAGTCTATGGGAAGACTGTTCCTCTGGGAACAAAGTCCCTGTAGGTCAGTAGAATCCTGTAGGACAGGATGAAAACTGAAGGCGAGTCCGGGAGAATGAGGACAAACTGTACCTCCAGCGAAATAGAACAGAACATGCAAAGATAATCACAGTTGTCCTCTCTCATCACCTCTGACCTTGACAATGCCAGTGCCTGCCATAAAAGTAGTGTCCTTGCCACAGAATTGCACACAAACACCTGACAGGATGCAGAGAAGCAGAAGGACAAGATCCAGTGGAAGCTGGAAGGACTGGATGAGCTGAGGCCCTGCTGGTGCCCCATGCCTACAAATTTAGCAGCTGATGGGAGATACGCATGGGACTGACACCTTCAGATCCAGACCTCAATGACCACCACATCACTTGCCTCTGCCAATAAAAATGGTCCAACAAGCCGGGTTCGGTGGCTCAGCCTGTAATCCCGCGCCTTTGGGAGGCTGAGGTGAGTGAATTGCCTGAGCCCGCGGGTTCGAGACCCGCCTGGGCAGCGAGACCTCATCTCTACAATAAATCAAAAAATCAGCTGGGCGTGGTAGCACATGCCTGTAATTCCGGCTACTCGGAAGGCTGAGGCGGAAGGATCGCCGGAGCCCAGCATGTCGAGGCTGCGGTGGCCGGGAGCGGCCACTGCACTCCAGTCTGGGCGACAGAGTGAGACTCCGACTCAAAAATAAAAAATAAAAAATAAAAAAATAAATAAAAATGCTCCAACAGAAGGTGGTTGTGCTCTGTTTATACAATAGAAGGATACACACTGATTTAAATCTAATACCTGTATTAATGATTCACATGGTGCACTTTTTATTAGGAGACTAAATGCTAAGAGGATGTAGAATCAGTTGGTATAATGGTTTGTTCCCCCTTCGAAGGATAATGAGGGATTTGTATTTTATAGATTTCCAACTTATTCCTTCAGCTGGAGGAAACTCACAGTTAAATTGTAGCATTCAACTTTTGTTGAACATGCAAATATCCTGACTTCCCTTTCATTATAGCTTTTTAAAATTTTTGATTGTTATTTTAATTATTTAACATTTAATTTTGTGGGTTGTCTCAACTTCTAGAAGTAGGTTGAGTATAAATATAATATGTTTTTGCGATAGTTTTGCAGCAAGTCTCTGTTCTGTCAACTCTTTTCTGTTTCCCTTTGTCTCCGTTGTTTGTTTTTTTTTTTCTTTTTTCTTGATTGTTTTGTTTTGTTTTGTTTTTGTTTCCTATCTGTGTATAAGCTGAGTTCTTAGATTTAGGAAAGATAGGTTGGATTAAATTAAATTAAATACTGTTGGGTGATTTTTTTTTTTCCAAGGTAGTACGGTCTAAAGGCTCCTTTTTCATGCAATAGTTTCACAGACAATGAGAAAGAGAGTAGAAAACTCTCAGAAAAAGCATGACCCTTCCCATGAATGCTATAAGCCAGGGGCTTCCATTTTGCCAAACAGCCTTTAGCTTCTCCTTATCTATACAAGGGTAAGTTAATCTCATATACAAAACCAGGGAAAAAAAAATATAATGAATTTTAGATTCTCATTGAGGATTAATCGTCCAATACTTCCTATAAATTCAGTGCCATCTCTTGAGTTCCTAATAGGGTAGTACATGACAAGATAAATTGCAAGTGACTTTAGGTAAATTACAGAGTTTTACCAGTCTTAGAAACATAGCTGAAACTTGTGACATTTGCAAAATGTTCACAAGACAGCAAGCAACAACTCCCAATTAAGGAGGAAGAAAACAGCACATTACCTCCTTGTCCAGAATACTTTTGTACAAAGTACAGACACTGAAGGCTGAGGATGCATGCTTACACACACACAAACACATGCAAGCTCACATATTCATAAACATGTACCCCTCTAATGTATCATTTTGCAGGTAATTCTGCTTATAGGCATCTAGCTTTGTCTAGCCAAGAAGCAAAGCATAAAGGAGGTCAGAAATAAGCTCTTCCTTCTCCCTTCCTCTCCTATTTTTCTCCTTTTCCCTTTCCTTTCTCCCTTCCTTCCTTCTTTCCTTCCTTCAACTTCCTTCACTCTCTCTCTCTCTCTACTTTATTTTAAAAAAATACTTCTCAAACCCTCTTATTTGTTGTTCCATTAGAACTTAACTTCCCTGAGGAGTCAGTTACCTTCTTATCTCCCAGAATGATTTACATAGTTTATAATGGACACTAGGTAAATGTTTGTTATGTAAGTTAATGGTATTGAATGGTCTTAAATGAGTAAGAGAGAGAGAGAGAAGATAATTTAATAATTTAATGTAGTTGGCAGCTTCAAGGGGCAACACCAGCTAGAACTTCTGGAGGTCCTTGGTCACCAGATTGCACCTATGCATGCTGTTAGGGTCTCAGTTTTTCTGACAAAGAGCTCCATGTAAGTAATAAATGGAAAACTGAAGTAAGTAATTAAAAACATACAGACTCCAAGACCCACTAATAGAACACAAAATTACACACTCTCAATATTCTTGTTATTCATAAATGGATTCTTAGAAAATCTCCTTATTTTTCTCTTGGCTTTCTTTTTATATTTTAGAATAATGACCTCTTGAGTTTCACATCACAGTTAGTTAGACCATGGAGGCATGAGATCAAGAATAATAAAGGTCTACGTACTCTGGTTTGACTGTGTAGAGAAAGGTACATTGTAGGGCCTCCTGGAACAGAAGACAGCTGATTCTCGTGATCCACAGTAATGTTCTATAAAGTCATAGGGAACACTGAATTAGTGAATGCTGGACCACAGCTGTTAGGGGAAATGCTGGGTGTTAGATTAGGTTCCTCTGAGACTCTGGCCACAACATTTTCATCAACCAATCAATACATACTTTATTTTATATGTGTTTCTGCTTAATGGCACCTTTTTAAAATATGTACTGTTGAATCATTAACATTAAACTACATAGCCAACAGTGCTATGTAATTTATGCCTGAACAAAGTTTGCCTAGCAACATGTTTTCTCTGTAAAGCAGATCACAGCTTTTTTGCACCTGGGACTGGACACAACACTGGGGGTGTGGGTGCATTTTAAATGGCAAAATTTCCAACAAAAAGAACAAAAACACAAAAACAAAGCACAAAAACAAAATGTGGCACTAAATAGCCTAAAAAAAGGACACTTGTTTATACAAGGTATGAAACATAAAAGCAGAATGTCACTTTGTTTTTAGACCCAAATTTTTCTCCACTTGCACATATTTGCAAGTGACGTGCTCCATGTATTGATTTGGGGGTTTCAAATACATTTTAACTATTAGGCAAATTCACAAACGTGGAATCTTTGGATGAGGGTTAACTATATAGACATTAGTCGGCAAGTTGAAACCCCTTAATTGAAGGCAACTGACTTCGCTACATTTATAATCATATATATTATGCATCAGTATGAGTTTAAAAGTAAGCAAAAGCAAATTGTTCCTAAAACGTGCTTCACAGTAAATGTTTTATCATTTAATGTGTGATAGAAGAGAGGCTTAACCACTTGACTTAACAATAAGAACTAATGGCCTAAAGGAAGAATATTAAATGATGACTTGATAAATAAAAATAGAAATAAAATTTCTAGAGAAAATGAATGTCTAGTGCTGTTTCAGTGATGTTTGAAGTACCCTTAAGCTGGTACAAATCATTAGACACCATTTCTGAAAGAGAGATAATTAACACCTAACTGGAAAAATCTACAGGGAACCTAGACCCTTTTTTTTAATACAGCCAAAAAAATCCAAAGAAATGGGATTGTTCCTAGATTAACATATGGAAAAGTCCTAATAAATTTCAGTGTAGAGCTTCTAATTACAGCTAGGCCAAGCAGTTTGTAATTCAACATTGCTGAAAATCCTAAATAATGCAGCAGAAAACAATGGCCACAAGGCAACATAGAAACACTCTGTAATGTACTTGTATGCCTATTTCACATTAAAAAGAAAAGATTTCTGCCATTTTCAGGATTGTTAAAAGTATTATATCAATAAAGAGTTATTGCAAAACTTAAAAATAGGATGCATAAAGTTGTACATGCTGGTCAATGCACAGCTATTATAATTCTGAACCCAGCTGCTAATTAAGAAGTAATTTATGGGGAAACAGGAACTTTTGAGACCACTTCATCTAGACAGGATTCTGAGCAGAAATGAGCATTGCAGTGGACTTCTGTATTGCAACAGAAACTGTTACCTGTAAGTTATTTATTATCTCCCTTTTCCTTTCTAACAAGACCTAACATCATGCTCTGCAAGCCTTGCTTGCAGTGGAATGTTGGCTAGGTGATTGAGGTCTGGTCAATTAGGTACAAGGAGAAATCACTGAGTGGGTCTTCCAGAAATGCTATTTAAAGGGGTTTAACACAGTTGGCATACCATATTTCTTCCCCTTTTTCCCTGTATGATGGCCTTGAGATCCTGTTCAGAGCATGAGGATAATGGAGGATCTCAGAGCTAAAAGAATACTGACTTCATGGTGATATTGTGAGGCC
This sequence comes from Cephalopachus bancanus, assembly GCA_027257055.1. NCBI lineage: Eukaryota > Metazoa > Chordata > Mammalia > Primates > Tarsiidae > Cephalopachus > Cephalopachus bancanus. The sequence continues at coordinate 775,297 of JAPVLO010000203.1, read as the reverse complement.
TCCATACCAGCACGGCACTGCCTCTCTCCCATGAGAAAAATAAACAACCCTAAGTTGTTTAAGTCATTGGGTCTGGGGTTTCTGATACTAGCAGCCAAATACAATTCCTAACTGACAGACCCAGGGATGATAGCTCTGACTGGAGTTCAGGAGTATTTAGCAGGTCCCTGTGTGGGTTATACTCAAGACTTCTAACTTTTCCTAGAAAATAAGTAACATGTAACATAGATTGTGGGACTTCATATCTATCATCCATTTAAGGTAGATACCTTGTCTTAAACTATTTTGCTTTCTTCTTTGTATACTGATGAGAATAGTGGTGAACAGATTTTTTAAAAACAGATTTTTTTTCTTTTCTATCCTAAATTTAAAATAGAACAATTCATGGTTAAAACTATGGCCCATGCATTTCTTTTAGAGTGGTGAGTTTCCAGGTTTTAGGATTCTGTATTTGACTCTGGATTGTCTTGTCTAAATATCCTTTGCAAATAGGCATTTAAGCAATCCAGGGTCTCCTGATAAAATTCAGCTTGCTTAGATTAATGAATTATGTCTCTCTTTGAAGCTGATCACCAGTATTATTTTATACCCCCCTGCCAATTTTACCCAGCTTCATAAAGATTGACCTGGATTAAAACATTTTGCTTAATTTTGATTGACAGCAGACCCCTCCCACTTACTTAAAAAGAATGTTACAGATTTCCTGTTTAACAAATGATGGTGAGGAAAGGCAGAGAATGAGGCGTCAGTGATCCTACCTATGAAAAGGCTATACATGCTTTGCTAAAAAAAGAATAAAGATTAAAGGTCTCTAAGTGGCTGTGTATCCATCCATTGTTTAGTGCAAGAGACACTGACTCACTGTGCTGACAGCCAGGGGAAATCCTGTATTTCTCTCTCTGGGGTTTTTGGTTTAATCTTGCTTAAGAGAGGCAGGCACTTTATTGTTCTGCTGGAGCCTTGGTGCCACTATTCAAGATACACTCATGGCAAGTTTCAGGTGGCCACTATAAATCATGTCAGTGGAACTTAGGGAGGTAACATTTTCCTCTTCTCTTGTTTGGACATTTGGTAGCATGGTGTGTGCATGCATCTTTCTACTCACCTGGAACTGTGTGGCTATGTCTTCATGGAAACATCCCCCACGTTCACCTGCCATTATCAAGAAAAGTTAAACTTGATCTTTTCATCATATTAAATAAACTCCATGTAATTGTCAATTTTTTATGTCATCATATTAAGAAAGTACTCTGTAAGTCATCAGTGACTTACAATATCATATACTCAGTATTATTCTCACCAATTTACAGGAAGGAAGTAAAAATGTTTAAGACTTGGTATCTGCCATAAATGGATGACAAAAATAAGGCAATCAGCCTGAGAATTATATCACCTAGAATTCATGTAATTCCTCAGATATATAACTGCAACTGAACACCTTGAAGGATTCAGTATGAAGCTGCGTGGACTACAATCAAGAAGGTATTTATCACAAAGGTGATGAGTTACTTGAGAAGTTAAAGTTCACATAGGTTCTAAATTAGATGGGGGAAAGAGTCAATTCCAGCAAGAAACATGGTGTATAAAACCTTGGAATCAAACTGAATACATGATGGCAGAGAACAGTAATTTAAGAGTTTGTGTGAAAAAAGGAGGGGGGAGGACATGTAGCATTTTAAGAGATTTTAGGAGAATTAGTAACATTTTAAGAATTAGGTGAGGAAGCATGATGGAAGGTGTTTGAGCTTTATCTGCTAGGAAATAGAGAGCCTTTAGGTATTCTCAAGGACGTAGTAAACTGTTTGAGAAGTAGAATTTGGCAAGTGTTCAAATTATTAATGTAATGCTTACAAAGCAAATGAACAATGAAGTTAAAATTTAATATAAGGATGTTTATAATTACTTAAAAGGTTATACTGTTTACTCACATTAAAGAATCCATTATGAACAACTAAAATGCTATGTCCAAATTACAGAATGATAAAACTGGTAGGATAAAAGAAATTATCTTATTCAATCTTCCAGCATTTCTGATGAAGAATTGCAAATATGCTCTAGACTGTATAATGCTGTCTATTATCTTAAAAAATGAACACTGACATAGCCTGATGCAGGTCACGTCATTTAAAAATATTTCATAATTCAGACTCACATTGGAGCTTTTTTTTTTTTTGAGTCACAGTCTCACTCAGTTACCCAGACCCCAGACTAGAATGTAGTAGCATGATCACAGCTCACTGCAGCCTCAACCTCTTGGACTCAGGCAATCCTTCCTCCTTGGCTTCCTGAGTAGCTGGGACTGCAGGCACACACCACCATGCATGGCTAATTTTTTAAATTTTTGGCAGAAATGAGGTTTTCCTATGTTGACTAGGCTGGTCTCAAACTCCAGAGCTCAAACGAGTCTCTTGCTTTGGGCTCCCAAAGTGCCAAGATTACAGACATGAACCACTCTGCCCAGCCTCATGCAAGGTTTCTATTAGTTATTCTGAATTAGTGAGGTTCTATGCTCAAGAATGAAGTTAGCTGGCAAACTGTGCATTTAAGGATGTCATTAAAAGTGTTATTGTAATAAACAGATTTTTGCTTAAGTCCGTTGCACAGAATTTATTTTCCAATTCAGTTGCTCTGTACAACAATTTACACTTGGCAATTATTTTGGTTAAAAGTCCAGTTTTTAAAATAATATTAAGATCAGCTTATTCAATTTACATTTTCTCTCCATTTTTCCTACCCAGTTTATTTTTCTTTAGCATATTATTACCTATTTCTTTAGGTTCAATGAGCTATCTTTTAAGTCTTGTAAAATTTGATGGATTTAATCTTTCTTATTTGGCATCTTGGTTATTTCCCATGATGCTGCTCCCGGGTGAAATCTGACTCTCATCTGTCATTTTGAGAGCAATCTGATATTAAAGAATCTTCTAATATTCATCTATTGGGTCTTGTGGGTGTTACTCAGGAATGTCTGTCAGCATTCCAGAATGCAAAGTGATGGCCAGTAGGTTCAAGTGCAATAATTTTTACTTTATTGCTACATGAATTACCTTTATTCAAAGGCTTTAACTGTAACACACAGTCATCTGAGTAATAGCCAGGTCAAATCTTTGGATATAACATCTTTCAATCTAGAAAAGAAAATGGAAATTTTATTCTTAATTTAGAGAATGTTTTGACTGCATATGACCTTTTAGTTTCCAAGTTTTCAATTTGCATGTTCTCTTTGTCATTTGGTTATAATTTATATATTGCAGGGTCTTGTTCTCACATCAAAGTTTTAAGATAAAAAGGTTTCATAGTCATTAAGTGCCTCTTACTGACATGATTTGAATCACCAATACTAGAACAGAGTGAGTCTTGCTCAAGAAAGAGGACCTGGGAAACACAGACAAGAATTATCTCTTCACAGCTGAGAAAAAAATACAGCTTTTTCTGTTTCAAACTTTTCAATATACCTTTATATTCCCTTGAATTAAAAAAGTAATCTTTCTGTTGTGCTTTGCAATGTGTTCTGACATGTTTACCAGTCAGAAAGCTCCACCAAGCTTCAGTGTCCAGAGTTTTTACTGAGGTTTTATTACAAAGGCACAATTGATTGGATCAGTGACTACATGATTGAACTCAATCTCCAGCCCCTTCCCTTCCTCCGAGACTGGGAGATTGGGCTGACCTCAAAGTGTGGCCCTAGACATCCATTGTGAATAACAGACACTCCGATCACTTGAAAAATTCCAAATATTCAGAGACTCCCCTCCAGGAACCAGGGACAAAGGCCAGTTGAATTATTTACTGTACAATTGAGTTCAATAAATATAGCTACTTTTATTATTGTTATTGTACCATGGAGCATCATAACTTATAGGCAGAGAGAGCTTTCCCTATAAATTTTCACATTATGTTATTTAGAGATGAGAAAAGAGTGCAGATATGAGCATATGTTCAGTTGAAGATAAAACTTCTGACACTGAGAAATTAAATACGTTAAGAAAGTAAAGAAGAATGTCAGGTACTTCACACATTTTCAAATTTCTGGCTTGAGAGCAAAAGTGTAAAAGTGCTAACTACAACATATTTATGTAAATTAAGTCAAACAAAAAATATGTGCTTGAATTCTGTACTAATCTTGTTTAGCAACTATTAAAAAATAACTTCTGTGAAAAAACTGATTAACATTCATTTTGAGAAGAACAAATAGAGATGGAAGGTAAGCCAGAACACTCCAAAATATAAGATACAGATGTTTGGCATATGTTGTTTACAACCATTATCAGTGCCTAGTGGCGACTAAAGAAAATGAACTTCTGTCAGATGCCTTGGGTTTTGCTGTATCAATGTAGGTTTGATTTAACTCATGTTCCTCTCAGAGAAGCAATAAAAGACTTGTAAAGATTACATTAGCATTTTTATACTTTTATAACGGTGAGTTAGGTGATGGCTTTGCATCTTATTAAACAAAAATAAAGATATTTAACAAATATTCTGCTATAGTTACAAAATGTAAGGGGTTTTGTGGTTCACTAATCTACCCCACCTGAATACTTAGCAAAAATCAGCACAAGAAACCCGATCAGCTTCATCGCAGAAGGGTTTGAAGAGGAGTTAATTAATTAATTTAAATTTTATTTTAAAGATGTGGAGTACAATTCAGGATTAAGTATACAAGTGGTCATCATACAGGTAAAGTTTGCGCCTCCCTTTGGTCCCCGCTTTACCTGGTTTTCGATCAGGTACCCTTATTAATGTTGTGTCCCCCCCACCACCTCTCCCACCCCAGTAGTATCCTGCTACTGCCAATACCATTCTTAAAGTATTATGATCATTGTTCAGGGTCTGCTTAAGAGTAAGAACATATGGTACTCTGCTCTTGGTTTCTGTGATAGAACACTGAGTATGATGAACCCTAAATCCATCCAAGTTGCTGTGAAGTCCATATGTTTGTGAGGAGGAGTTAATTTAAAGATTGTTGAAAATGGATCTCAAGAAAGCATCTCCTCTGCTTCCTTCCTTTAGACAAACAATTCAGTAACATTTTACGTTTGAGACAACTCAGGCCAAAACCCAAGTCACTTGTTCAAAAGTCTGTGGTAAATCTTGTTTAAATAAGAATGGTACAAGTCGGGCTCGGTGGCTCAGCCTTATCCCGCGCCTTTGGGAGGCTGAGGTGAGTGGATTGCCTGAGCCTGCGGGCTCGAGACCTGCCTAGGCAACTTGGTGAGACCTCATCTCTACAATAAATAAAAAAATTAGCTGGTGTGGTAGTGCGCTCCTGTAGTTTCAGCTACTGGAAGGCTGAGGCGGAAGGATTGCCGGAGCCCAGCAGGTGGAGGGTGCGGTGGCCGGAGCGGCCACCGCACTCCAGTCTGGGTGACAGAGTGAGACTCCAACTCAAAAAAAAAAAAAAAAAAGAATGGTACAAATAGTATTTAAACCCCATAGTCAATGAGCTTAAAACATTTCTCAGCAGTCCATCAACTTTATACAAAGATATATGATAGAGGTTGTTATGAAACTATTTACTGGAAATCTGTGACTTCCCAAAAAGAAACAGTTGTTTTAGATATTCTGACTTATCCATTTTCTATCACATTTAAGTAGATACTTTGCTTGTCAGATTGCTTGTGTCAGATTAGCAAGATTTATTGGGATGATTATCTTCAAGTTTTAAGAGAAACTGGTCCCTCAGTAGTGTTGGAAACTTTTTGCTAATATGATGTGTCAGAATCATAAACCATCAAAGGGCACTGTTTGGTTACTATGCAACTCCAGGAGAAATTATTTTCTTCTGTTGCTTCTTACAGAAAAGACTGCAGAGAGAGTTTGGACCTAAGGACCTAAGAGACGGATGCAAACCAGTACAAAGGCACCAGAATTTTTTCACTTCTGAGTAAAGGCAAAGATAAAATAAATCCCAACCATGAGCAATACAATCTGTTGTCATTAGGGTACAAATATGGAGTCCTTAAAAGGGCTCATTATTTGGTAAGATCTGGCTTCTATAGAAGTATCTGCTGACATTGGTTATTTCACCATGAACAATTCAAGAGACCCATTTGTGACTCAGATCCTTGTGTGTAAAGCCCAGGATTTTATATTTGGAACATATAAGATGGGTACATACTTAATGTTTTTAATGTATACTCTTAAATAGAAAGATGCATATCCAATAGAAAAATGGGCAAATAGTAAGTAACAGGCAATGTAAAACAGAGGAAATGCAAATATACAATACTAATTTTGGAAAGTATTCAACCTCACTAGCAAAGAAACGTGATTGATAAAATAGTCAGCAATTTTTGTTATCCAGTTGACAAGTATATAAAAAAATCTAATCTCCATTTAAGGAATATTCAATTCCTTCTTTCCTTACAGTAATAATTAGAAAGCAATATAATAAGCATGAGTCATTTCTTTAAAGTTTTATATTTTTGAAACAGAAATTGCACTTTTAAGAACTTATATTATGTAAGAGATAGTCAAGGATGTTGGAAACAATGTAACTTTCTAACTATGGGGGACTTCTTAAATTATAAGACATCTTCATGATGAAATATTTATTATATAATGATTAACATAATGTTATCCCAGTATAATTAGTCAATGGAAATATGCTCATGATACATAAAGTGCAAAAGCAAGATTTTTAAAGATGAGGTATGATTTCTATTTGGTTATAAAATATGTTATGCATTAAAAAATTGCTGGAAGCATAAACTTAAATTTTAATATCAGTATCTCTAGATATAAAAATATGTTTAATTTTATATTTTTCTTTATACTTCTACTTTTTTTTATATGAAACATGAATTACTTTTAGAGTCAGAGAAGACAATGAATGTTATTTTCCCAAAAGAAAGATGAGAGAGTGGAATAGAACAATTTTTTTTTTTGAGTTGGAGTCTCACTCTGTCGCCCAGACTGGAGTGCAGTGGCATGCTCCTGGCCACCGCAACCTTGACCTGCGGGGCTCTGGCTCTCCGCCTCAATCTTCCAAGTAGCTGGAACTACAGGCGCGCGCTACCACGACCGCATAATTTTTGATTTATTGTAGAGATGAGTCTCAACAAGTTGCCCAGGCGGGTCTCGAACACACGGGCTCAGGCAATCCACTCATCTCAGCCTCCCAAAGCGCGTGATTACAGGCTGAGCCACTGAGCCCGGCTAGGACAATATTTAATAGACTTTCATAATCAATATTTTGGGATTCTGCTTTTTGATAGAATGTTCACACATGGTCACACTCTAATCAACTAATTAGGATTTGCTTTGCATATCAGCTTAATTCCAATGGCAAGACTCTAAACTAAATAGAAGTGAGGAAATGAAAATTTTGACTGGGAGAAAATGGAGTGCAAAATTTTAGGAGGCATGAGATTCTTATTGGAGGGAGCATAGACCTTCAGTGCTGGCCTGAAGCTTGGTCTATAGTAGCAGAAGAGAGAAGTTCCTTCTAAACGCTTAGCTCAGAGCTTTGACAGACAGTGACTGGTGCAGCATTCTCCAGTTTTTTAAACAATACTCACAGAAATAAATAAGTTTTATGTAATAACCCAGTATACAAGGACAGGGGAATATATATGTGCACACATACCCCCCACACACACTAATTACATATACATTACACAAAAGTTTCAAACACACACACACAAGTTTACCACCCTTACCACATATTGATACTTCTATTTTCATTTTTTTAAAGGTGATTATAAGAGTTGTAGAATTTTTCTCAAAATATTATGAACACAAAAGGATATAAATTAGCACTAGAGATGGGAGAAAAATTCAGCATCACCAATGTGGAGTAAACTAATTTAAGAGAGAGAGAAAAAAAGAGTATGGACTTTTATTCATATTTATTGTTTTAATGTCTAATTATGTATCCTTTTAATAATGTATCTATTAGAACTGCACATGGATATAACTTATAAACATATGAATAAAAGACTAGAGATGTATGCTCACATTCTTTTTTCTTCATCAGCTCTGTGATCAAAAAGTTCTGAGAACATGGATATAATTATATATGCAAAAACAGTTGAGAGTGAAAGAGATTTCTAGGGATATGTCATTAGGTACATTCCCTAGAAAATAATATTATTTTATTTGGGCCTTGAAAGATGGGTCTATTTGGCCACACATGCATGGAAAAAATATCAGGTAGCAGTTTCATGTTCAAAGAATCAAGTTGCAGGACGATGGGAAGAGGGGTCCTTGAAGGGTCCCAAGAGAGATAGGAATTAAATATTAAATGAAGACAAGCAATGTAAGAAAAATAAGAGAAGAAAGATGTAAAGTCCTCCTTCTTTCTAAAGACATAAGGGCTAGCGGTGTTTTTCACAGTTTTTCTGTTTCTGGTACCCTAGGAGCTATGGTGGACACCTTCCACTGACTCCTCCAGACTTATTCTCTGCTCATCTTAACCTGTTTACTGACCCAGGAGACTGATGCATGGTTGCATGAAAGGATTCCCTTGCCCTCTGTCTTTCATTTGCATTCTTCATTGGGGTGAGAAGTAGGCTTCAGGGCAACAGAGATAAAAAGATGGGTGAGATGCCCATAGTGACTGTGTCCCTGCAAAAGGCTACAAGTCATTTCAGTCTGCCCCATGCTCGTTAGTACTGAGCTCCAGGAACTGCTCTATTCTTTCACTTTTTCAGACCAGGATGAGAAGAGCACTCCTTTATTACTAGCCAACAGATAATGAATTATTCTGTATTACTTCCCTAAAATTCTGCTCAGAATACATATATGTATGTATTATTAAATTCTCCTCAAATTTGAGCATACCGTCTGCTTATTTCTGGAATCCTGACTGACACAAATGCAAAATCAGTAGGATTGGATTTCTGCAAGACAGAATGTGGAGCAACTATGGTCTGAGCACTTGGAGACTAAGCCAGCACATTTAGAAAAGAGAGATTAAGGTTAGTTGGGAATGCCAATAAAAGGTTTATCAAGCCGGGCTCGGTGGCTCAGCCTGTAATCCCGCGCCTTTGGGAGGCTAAGGTGAGTGAATTGCCTGAGCCCGTGGGTTCGAGACCCGCCTGGGCAGCGAGACCTCATCTCTACAATAAATCAAAAAAATCAGCCGGGCGTGGTAGCGCACGCCTGTAATTCCGGCTACTCGGAAGGCTGAGGCGGAAGGATCGCCGGAGCCCAGCAGGTCGAGGCTGCGGTGGCCGGGAGCGGCCACTGCACTCCAGTCTGGGCGACAGAGTGAGACTCCAACTCAAAAAAAAAAAAAAAAAAGGTTTATCAGGCTGTTTCAAAAAGTGTCCTAAGGAAGCAAGCGACTCCTGAGGTCTCACATCCTATCCCAAGGGAGAGCAATGTCGGGGAAGGACACATAGGGGACTTCTAAAGGTCTGGACACAGCTAATCTCTTAAACTGGTAGTCACTTCACAGATATTCATTGTATTCTTTATTATTGGAATTATACACATATATTTATACATTCTTTTTTTTTTTTTGAGTTGGAGTCTCACTCTGCCGCCCAGACTGGAGTGCAGTGGCCGCTCCCGGCCACCGCAGCCTCGACCTGCTGGGCTCCGGCGATCCTTCCACCTCAGCCTTCCAAGTAGCTGGAACTACAGGTGCACGCTACCACGCCCGGCTAATTTTTGATTTATTGTAGAGATGAGGTCTCCCTGCCCAGGCAGGTCTCAAACCTGCGGGCTCAGACAATCCACTCACCTCAGCCTCTCAAAGGCGCGGGATCACAGGCTGAGCCACCAAGCCCGGCTATACACTCTTTCATATGTATGATGTGTTGCACAATTATAAAAATGGGAAGGAGGAAAGTGAATGACTGTGGATATGGTGAACAACGTCACATGTGATTCTACCAATAAAATGCTTGATATGTTTTGCATACTATTTTCTTTTATTTCATTCATACTAAGATTGTGAGGTAGAACTAGTCATCCTTTTATCTCAGATATGTTCAGGAATGTGAGAAAGTGATAGATGCTGTCAATAAATATTCTATGAACCAATTTAATGAGGAAAATGATTGCCCAGGTTATGGTTCCTCACTTTGCAAAACATCCCTACCCTACTTGCCCTCTCAAATCAATTTGTGAACTTTTTTTATTTGAGTCACAGTCTTACTCTGTCACCCAGGCTGGAGTTCAGTTGATCATCACAGCCTCAACCTCCTGGACTCTGTTGATCCTTCCTCCTCGGCCTCCTGAGTAGCTGGGGTTATCGGCACATGCCACAACGCCCAGCTAATTTTTTGACTTTTTTGTAGAGACAAGATCTCACTGTTTCCCAGGCTGGTCTCAAACTTCTGGCCTCAAGCAATCCTCCTACCTCAGCCTCCCAAAGCGCTGTGATTAGAGATGTGAGACACCACGTCCAGTGGCCTAAAAGTGTTTTTATAATTATTATCTCCTAAAAGAGTCTTTATTATTAGAGAAAATTTTAAAGTACAATTAGTGCAAAATCAAAACTATTGCCTTAAAAGATATAGCTTTAAAAGATTTGCCATATTTTGATCATTCTGGCTTTCAAAAGTAAAGAAAATTTCAATTTATCTTAGTTATCACAACAATGCAGGATGCTTATAAAAGCCTAAGCAGGAGAAAGTATGGCATTACATCTGGTTTCTAAGCAGAAAGTTCCCCCATACATATGTGCATAAAGTTCCCTTGAGATTGACCTAGAAGTGGAGATTAGTTTCAGGGATAAAAACAGAAAAGTGTTTATGATACTCGTTCCCTACTGAGAATATAAATGAGTAAAGACATTATTATTAAAACCCTTTTGAATTACATTTTTTTCTCCAACAACTTACATTTATTGTGGTTAGTTTCATTTTAAAGTCAACGTAAATTCAGATGTGAGGAAGGAAATGCTTTATTCATATGAAATTTCTGCAGTGATTTATACACGAAAGCTTCAGGCAATAAGTAAGATGAAAGTATTTTATTTCTCATTTAAAATTCTTTTTGACAATTTTTAAGTAAAATTCCTTCTCCCTGGTTATTGAGTTTAAAGCCACTCCGGGTCCTGAAAACTTCATGGGAGAGGTGCTCTCTTCTCGGACTCAGTCCAATCCTATGGCAGAAGTCACTTAGGCAAAATATTTGGAGCCTCAGAGGCAAAACTGGATGTAAGAAGCTAACCAAGACGACTAGACCAAAATCCACAGAGTATACAGTCTGACTTGATTTCTGTAGTGCGGTAGTGAGTTTAAAAGGTAAAAGCAATCAGACATAGTTGGATTTTGGACGACCTTAAAAACTAAACTGAGGCTGGGCTTGGTGGTTCAATCTGTAATCCCAGCACTTTGGGAGGCCAAGGCGAGTGGATTGCCTGAGCCCGCGGGTTCGAGACCAGCCTCGGCAACTTGGCGAGACCTCATCTCTATAATAAATAAAAAATTAGTTGGGCGTGTTAGTGCGGCGCCTGTAGCTCTGGCTACTTGGAAAGTTGAGGTGGAAGGATTGCCGGAACCCAGTAGGCCGACGCTGGGGTGCCCTTGAGTGCGCCACTCCAGCTTGGGCGATGGAGTGAGACTCCAACTCAAAAAAAAAAAAAAAAAAACTAAACTGAAAATTTAGCATTCCCAACTTCCAATCAATAGTAAATCACTATATGCTCTTAAGAAATGGATCAATTCAATACATGCAGCACTTTAAGGGAATTAGTCTGATTGCTGTGTACCAGTTGAATTGTGTGTAGAGAGAAGTAACCCACAAATGTGGCAATAAGAACCTGTGTCAATGAGACGAGGGATGGACAGGAAGTAACTTGAATGGCAATTTCAAAGAAAGAGGAAGACTTTGGGGGAAAATGTGGACATATAAAAGAAGGAGTTGGAAGAATAAAATATAATCACAAAGCTTCTAGCCTTCAAGCTTGAGAAGATGGTAGCCTGTTATGAATGTGTTTGTGATCTGCATACCAATTTGGGTGAGGAAGACCAGTTTGATTTAAACATGTTGAGTTAAAATGACATCGAACACTCAGTTAGATGTATTTTGTAGGTAGTATGAATGGAATGGTAGCTATCTTTGTAAAAATATATATATATATTTTTTTTGAGTTGAAGTCGTACTCTGTCACCCAGACTGGAGTGCAGTGGCCGCTTCTGGCCACGGCAGCCTCACCTCCTGGGCTCCAGCGATCCTTCCGCCTCAGCCTTCCGAGTAGCCAGAATTACAGGCATGCACTACCACGCCCGGCTGATTTTTTGATTTATTGTAGAGATGAGGTCTCGCTGCCCAGACAGATCTCGAACCCCAGGCTCAGGCAATCCACTCACCTCAGCCTCCCAAAGGCGCGGGATTACAGGCTGAGCCACCGAGCCCGGCTTGTAAAAATATTGACAGCAGCTAACTTTCCAAGGGAATTAGAATGATAAAAAGAATAGACTGGGTGCGGTGGCTCAGCCTGTAATCCCAGCACCGAGGTGAGAGGATTCCTGAGCTCAGGTGTTCGAGATCAGCTTGGGTGATTTGGTGAGACCTTGTCTTACAATAAACCACACACACACACACAAAAACTAGCTGGGCGTGGTGACATGCATCTGTAGTTCCAGCTACTTGGAAGGCTGAGGCAGAAGGGTTGCTTGAGCCCAGCAGGTGAAGGCTTCGGTAGCCGTAAGCATGCCACTGCACTCCAGTCTGGGTGACAAGAGAGAGACTCCCAATTCAAAAAAAAAAGAAGAAGAAGAGCAGAGGGGATTATAAAGACCTTCAGTGAAAGAGAACAATGTGTCATAAAGGCAGAGGGAAGGAATAGGAAGAGAAGTAGGAGGAGAAATAGGATGGTGCAATACTATGGAAACAGAGGAGTTTCATGAAGCAGATGGGTCAAGCCTTTCACCAATGTCAAGGACAGAAATGAAATTTGAGAATAATCTCCCTTGGATAAAGCAGTTGAGTTTAATGAAATGGTCAGGGTGAAAGTCAGAGCACAGCAGTTAAGGAAGATAGGCAGTTAAATGAAGACATTGGATGAAGATCACTATGAGAAATGAACAAAGACAAGAAGAAACTAGAATGTGGGAAATAGGGTTGCATACATGGAGAGAGCAGTGACAATTAAATGGTATGGTTGTTTGTTTGTGGATTTGGGTTCTTGGGGCTTGGGAAAACTTTTGAACCTGAGGTCAAGAGGTTACATGTTTTCAAATACAATACTGCTGTATCCTAAGGTACCATCGTGAACCTGATAATGGGTCCAATGTTGTAAACTGATTTTTGATTTTATGCCTGTGGCTTGAAATGATGAGTTTCAAAGTCCAGATTGCATTAATAAAATGAAGAAAGAATAAATGCTAAAATACTCTTTGTACTTCAATTTCATTGTAAAAGACAACACCACACCCCCCTTCTTGCTGGTTAGTAACCAGTATCTTCTGAACCTACCCTTCCTGCTCAAACTGAGATTAGACTAGAACCAGATGTGTCCTGACCTTCTCAAAACCTACACACAGGCAGGAGGCCATAACATACTGTTTAAATACAGCCCACGTGTGGCTAATACAGACCCTCATTTTCCATGATGTACCCAAGAGGCTGGGACCCAGCCAGCTGCAAAAGCCCCGGGCTGGAATTTTACAAAGAACACGTTCCCCTGAGAGGAAAGCTTACACTGAGGACAGATAAATCTCTGAGTGGTTACTCTGCTGGCTTGAGATGCTTTGTCTTAAGCATAAGTCACTTAGGAGAAATCTGACATAGAATTTTGACCCTTTTCAATTTCCTCATAATGAAAGGAATAAATGAAGATGGGTCCCTGAAATGTCAACTTTCAGAAACTGGAAAAGACAAAAACAAAAGGCATTTTAGTTATGTTTTGTTTTTTTTTCCCCAACATGACTTGAGCAATAGATTCCTGCTACTTCCCTTGTGGTTCAGTTCAACCATCCAGTGTGTCTCTCACTGGGAATTTTATTTTTTTTAATTCAGCTTTTATATCTTTTCTTATTTCCAGTGATCCTTTTAGACCACCCTGAGAGTGTGTGTGTGTGTGTGTGTGTGTGTGTGTGTGTGTGTGTGTGTGTGTGTTTATGTATATATCTCTCTTCTATATATATATATATATATCTTCTTGTTCTCATTCTCTCTCTTTCTCTCTCTCTCTCTCACACACATACACACACACACACACACACACACACACCATGAACTCTGCTTTTCTTTCTCTCTCTGCTCTTAAAGGACTTAAGTAATACTTTATTTTCACCTTCAAGTTTCAGTTCAACTGTGTACTGAATACCAACTATGCACTAAGCAGCCATTTGTTCTTGTTTTATTTTGAAATGGCTTTATTGCTTTTAGGGAAAATGATAAAGGGTTCCTGTTGAAAATATACACAAGGAAAATGTAAGAAAATATTTGAGATCCCATCATCCAAATTTAACCAATATTAGTCATAGATTAGTTACCCATTATCCCTTCAACCATGTTTATAAAAATGTATATACAGTTTATAATTGTTCACAATGGAATCAAATACATATTCTATGAGCAACTTCTTTTAATCACCATATTTTTCCTAGTCAAAATGTGTCTCTACAGCCTCATTTTTAGTACAGTTCATACACCACATAATGACATTTAGGTCATTGGTGGATTACACATACAAAGGTGGTTACATACGTTTATAGTGAAGATGAAAAAAAATCCTATTGTCTGGTGACTGTGTAGCCATTGTAAGGTTGTAGTTCAGTGCATCACTTACATGCTGTGGTGATGCTTGTGTAAACAAACCCACTGCACTGCCAGTTGTATAAAGTATAGCACATACAATTAGTATGGTACAAAATATGTTATAATGAAAATAGACAACTATTACTGGTTTGTGTATTTACTATGCTATACTTTTTATTGTTATAGTACAGTGTACTTCTACTTACAACACATAGTTAACTCTAAAACAGCCTCAAGCAGGACTTTCAGGAGGTAGGCATTGTTATCGCAGGAGATGACAGCTCCATGACTGTCATTGCCACTGAAGACCTTCCAGTAGGACAGGATATGAAGGTGGAAGCCAGTGATATTGATGATTCTGACTCAGTGTAGCCCTGGACTAATATATAATTTGTGTTTTACTTTTTAACCAAAAAGCTTAAAAGGTAAAAAACTAAAAATAAAAAAAATTAAAAGTAGAAAAAAGCTTATAGAATAAGGATATAAAGAAAAAAAATTTGAACAGCTGTGCAATGTGTTTTAAGCTAAGTATTATGACAAAAGAATCAAAAGTTAAAAAATTAAAATTTACAAATTTGAAAGTTACAGTAAGCTAAGTTTAACTTATTTGAAATTTTAAAAAATAAATTCAGTGTAGCCTAAGTGTCCAGTGGTATATAGCCCATAGGAGTGTACAGTAATATCCCTGGACCTTCATTTTCACTAGTCATTCCTCACTGACTCACCCAGGGCACCTTCTTCATGGTAAGTGCCCTGTAGAGGTGTGCCATTTTTTATCTTTTATACCATATTTTTCCCCTATCTTTCTTATGCTTAGATACACAAATACTTATCACATATAGCCTAGGTGTGTAGCAGGCTATGCCATTTATACTTATCACGTATAGCCTAGGTACATAGCAAGCTATGCCATTTAGATTTGCATAAGGACACTTCATGACGTTCATACAACAATAAAATTGTCTACGATGCATTTCTCATAATATAGCCTTGTCATGAGTCAACATATGACTATAGTTGCATCATATCACACAATATATATGCACTGTCTTTTTTTAAACTAATCTCTTATGGTGGTAATCTAAGTTATAATTGTTTATTTTTCTGACTCAGTAAGTAACCTTAGGCACATATCTTTTTTTTATTACTTTTCCCTAAGTACTTATACTGTTTGTCAGAAGGCCAACAGCATTTTTCCCCTTGATGCTTACTCCACCTACTCCACTTTGGCTTAAAAGGGCTTGAGGGCACCCCTCTCCATCCCCTACTGCTCTGGGAGCTTTTCTATACTCTCAATAAATCCTATTTTCCCACCAAAAAAAAAAAAAAAGGGAAAGACTTGAGAGTGATCTTTGAATATATGAAGACCTTTCAATGAAGCCACATTTTTTGTGATGCTCCATCAGATGAGATCAAAGAATGGAAGTCACATGTTGTTAGATTTTTATTCACTACACAAAAGTAAATAAATAATATAAATGTAAAAGTATGTTCAGAGTTGTGTAGCACAGTAATTGTTAAAACAAATACCATTATTATGGTGCAATTATGGAATTGCAATTGCAATTATTTCATCAAGTGGTGAATTTCTAGGTCTCAACTATGTTTGTGCTGAAGATAGATGAATAGTCTTTAACAATTATAAGGCATTCTGGACAGACTGATCATTCTCCTATAAGTTTCCAAGATTTCAAGGTGGAGCTAAAATTGACTTGAGCTTTAACCTCACTACTTTCCAAGTTCTTCACCCCCCAAAGTTATTTATGCTTTAATAAGACAATTTTGAAAACCTTAACTTTGGCAGGTTCTTGGTATGTAGGCAGAGGGAGACATTTGGGGTCAGGAAGTCTTTCAGGGCCCCATTTAAATCGCAACTTTTCTGATATTTATTTATAAGAAGTTTTCAACTTAAATATCTTGAGTCTCAAATAAGATTGACTCTTTCTACCCATATCCAGGGTCTCAACCCATAAAATTTGCTGGGCTTGGAGGTCACTGAATGGATAAAGAAGAAATAGTAATGGGAAGAAACATGAACATTCCAGTATTCTGTTGTATTCCCAGTTATAAAGCATGAAAAGATAGAATATGCTCGCCATCAGATACATGTAAATAAAGGTTGTCAACCACAAGCACAGGAAACATAGACATCACCTTATTTTAATAGTTAATTTCTCAAAACTGCTTCAAGAACAACTGTCCTTGAAGGACAAAAACTGCTTCAAGAACAACTGTCCTTGAAGGAGACATCTCTGCCCAGATCCTAGAAGCCGGCTCCGCCAACTTGCATGCATAAGGTCTCGACTGCAGTGTTCTTAGCCTGATTTATACAAGTCAGTTAATGGGCTTGCCTGTCACCCCACATAAGAAAGTCATCATTGTTGTGGAGTGGCAATTTGTTCCTGAAAATTTATTATTTACCAAGATAGAAACTTTCTCAAATAAACTTTTGACTTTTAAAACAAAGAAGTAGCCAGGCTCGGTGGCTCAGCCTGTAATCCCGTGCCTTTGGGAGGCTGAGGTGAGTGGATTGCCTGAGCCCACGGGTTCGAGACCCGCCTGGGCAGCGAGACCTCATCTCTACAATAAAACAAAAAATCAGCCGGACATGGTAGCGCGCACCTGTAATTCCGGCTACTCGGAAGGCTGAGGCGGAAGGATTGCCGGAGCCCAGCAGGTCAAGGCTGCGGTGGCCGGGAGCGGCCACTGCACTCCAGTCTGGGCGACAGAGTGAGACTCCAACTTAAAAAAAAATAAATAAATAAAACAAAGAAGTAGTAGTCTCAAATAAAAAACAAAATGCATATATTTTCCCAGTGGCCAAATGTTGGAAGAATATGCAGAAACAAAAATAAGATAAAGCATCTGTCACTGATTTGTTGATGGAAAGATTGTTCATGTTTAGAAATAATGGTGATGGTCTTCATCTTCTCTCTCCTGTAAAGTTCTCAGGGTGTGGGGAAGCGCTTAGGAAAAAGGTTCCCCAATACATAAGGAGTTTGCATTTATCTGCAGCTCTTGTTACTTTTCTAAAATGTGCCTTACCCTCAAATAGTGCATGATTCTCTTTTTTTTTTTTCAACATATTTGCAATGATTTCCTGCAGTCTAAGGCTGGTGCTGTTTAACTGGAGTACCCTGATCTCAAGGATCCTTTGGCTATAAGTACAGAATACTTAAAGTTCTATGATAAGACATTTTTCTGCAACTTGGACTCTCTGAAAGTTTTGATAAAGAAAATCATAACTATTATAGTACAATGAATATAACTATTATACAGTAGAATGCAACATTCATGTACATTATTTTATCTTTGAAATAATCCATTATAAATTGTTAGGATAAAACTTCAAAACTTTTGCAGTCAAACAAGAGTAGGAACATTCAAATATTCTCATCACCCTTAGGGATATTTCTGTGGAATTTTTTGAGAAGCATTAACCTAAAAGTAGATCACAGACTCCCAGCCTGGTACTTAAAATCTTTGACAATGTGGTCTCAATATTCCTCTTTGGACTTTTTCCACTGCCCTTCTGTATGAAAGTTGAATTTCCACTGGCAGTCCATACTCTCATGATCTGCCAGGTGTCCCAGGCTCTACTAGAGGCCTCACTCAGGTTTCCCTTCTAGAATGTTTCTTTCTCTCCTTCTTGTTTGTTTCTGATTGTCAAAGTTTAGCTCAAATAAACTGTTCAGCAACCCTCAATCCCTTGGAGACCATCCTTTCCTCTCTAAAACATTTATAGATTCTTTTATGTTTTTTGTGATTGGTAGCAAAATGTATTTCTTGGTTTAAAAAAGTACAGGTTGTCGTTTTAATTGCATTTTTTGTCTTTCCAATGTAGATTGAATATTCCTAGAAGGAAGGACTTTGAATATTCTTCGTAACTCTTGACACAGTGTCAAGCAAATAGTGACATAGATTACAATATGTGAACTTCATTTTAGAGATAATGGAATCTGGTTTTCTCATTTTGTAGGTAAGGAAATTGACCGATGGACACAAATGAGAAGGAAAAAAAGAGAGCAAACCTGGAGAAGAAGAAAGAAGAGTGATTTTTCTTAGGTCTTTCTCCTGTTAGGTTTTGCAGGGATTAGTTTTACATAAAAGCCTTGGGAAACTGAGAGAACCAGAGAAAGAAGGGGGATAAATATTTTCACTATTGTCTGTGGCACATGAATTAGGTCAGAAATAAGAATTCTGTATGATGGAAAGGATTGTTTCATTCTGGCCTCTGGGGATCTTTCGTGTTGATCTGAAGGAGGTCTGGCATTTCCTGAAGCAGGAGGAACAACATTTTTGTGATCTTCCCCTCTATACCAAGTACTAGTTTGGCCTTCATTTTAGCATGGGTTTATTTTAGAGTTCACCCGTTCATAGTCAAAACCAGAAACTCCACACCAATCATCTGGAGTCCTTTAGACTTTTTTTTTTTTTTTGTAATGCCCAGGAAGAATAAGGGACATGAACAGCTGGAAAGTGAGAATGCAGGATTTATTGAGAGTACATAAAAGCTCCCACAGTGGGAGGGAACCTGAAGGGGTTGCCCATACACTTTTTTCCACTGTTCTTACATCACCACTACATTGGTGGGTTTAGGTATTTCAAACCTCCTTTACTTAATGTGATGCCATTGGAGATGTTGTTGGAAGGTAACTGTTGAAAGAAATGTGAATGGTGGAGATTGGAGATAAGAAATAAGACTGTGACTATTAGGGCACGATTTGAGAAGCTAGATGAAATAAGAGGGGTTTATTATTCATTCTTCATTCTCTTTTGAAGAATAATAGCATACATTTATATTACTATGAGCACTGGTATATGTACTTTATGAACTCATTTAATCTTCATAGCAACCCTAAGTGATCATTATAATCAGAAACTGAGGGCCAGAAATGTTATAACTCACCCAAGTTAAGTCAGCTTACTAGGTATCAATACTGGTGTTTGAGCCCAGAAATTCCAGAGCCAGAGTCTTTGGTTCCACCTGCCATACTAGAGTGTCTTTCAAAGGAGATATTTAATTTAGAATTAAAACTGATTTAGAAGTAAGCTTAATATATAAAAGAAGTTCAAGTAGGAAATTTGAAGCGGTGAACTCATGCCCATTGCTGATTTAACTTTGTTCTAGGATCTTGATTGGTCATGTATATGCCCCCAACTTTAGACAACTTGTGGAGAAAAAGTACAGTTGTCAAAGAAATTCATAGTTGAAAAATTCACCTAAATCAAAATATGAATATTCTTTGTAGCCTAAGAAGGCATTGCGATGAAGACTTTGTGGCAAGACATAACATTGATCAATGAAAGAGATCTCACTACTCATTTACAGGTGAAGTTCCATCTATGTTGAAACATCAGATATAAAATTTACTCTTAACTGACTTAGACTGACACACATTGATCTTTTTCTTTCCTGTGAGGGAGAGGTTTTTGAGCAAGGAAGCATGGATAACATGGTGAATGTTATACAAGGGGGGGACTCAGAAAAACCCAGAATTTATTCATTAAAAAATGTGTATTTATTCTTACATGTTTAAACCTCAGTCACCTGTGTTTGATGCAATAAACCTACTGAGACACTTTTTCTGCTCAAAATAGTTTTTGATCACATCAATTTTGATGTCTTTTAGTGCTACCATTTTTTGTTTCACCGCTTCCACACTGGCATTACATTTCCCTTTGAGGAATTTTTTTCATCTAGGAATACACAAAAAAAAGTTGTTTGGGGTGAAATTGGGTGAATAGGGAGGGTGGGGCATGGGGGTCATGCAGTTTTGGATCAAAAACTACTGAACACTCAGTGCAGTGTGGGCAAGTACTCTTATAAATCACCCATCATGAAATGGGTAAATACATTGAAAGAATCTCCAAAAAAAATATTAACTGAAACTGAATGTAGCCTCTCACAACAATGCTAGCTGCTACACTGATGCAGATGAGTTTCTAGAACATTTACCTAGTGGGGAAAGCCTGTACTACAAGGAGCCTACCTCCAAAAGCTAATTCTGTTTTTTTGGGAGGGGATCCTCCCTCATATTTTCAGAGAATGCGGTATATGGAATGGATAGCAGATGAATGAGGGAAAAGGAGAAACCCATTAGGAATCTGCACAAGCAATCCATCCAGGGATGGTTTGGCGGTCAGGCCAAATGCAAAAAATATTGCCACGAAAGATTAATTAGAAACTATGACTGAGCAGAAAGGAAAGTTGAAAGATGGAGAAATAGAAAATGACACTGAAGTTTGCAGTCAGGAAGGTAGAGATAATGGAAGTGACAGTAAGAGATACGAGCAAAGTGGGGATGTTAGTGGAATAAGAGATTTATGAGGACAGGGACTATATACCCCTGGTACCTGACACCTAATAAATTCTCAACAAATGTTGAATAAGAGTTTGCAATTTCAGTTTTGGGGAAAGAGGAATTACTCTTAGAGGAAGGTGATGGACTCAGTTTTGTAAAATGATTTTGATGCCAGGATGGTATATTAGTTTGTTAAAGTTGTTACAACAAAGTACCACAGACGGGGTGGTTTAAACAACAAGAACTTACTTTCTCACAATTATGGAGTGTAGAAGTTCAAGATCAAGATTTCACCAAGGTTGATTTCATCTGAGGCCTCTCTCCTTGGCATGCAGATGGCCGTCTTCTCCTTTTGTCTTCACATGATATTTTTTTTTCATAAGGACTTCAGTCTTATTGGATTAGGGCCCACTCACATGACCTCATTTTGCCTTAATGACCACTTTAAAGACCATGTCTCTAAATATGGTAATATTCTTCTAAGGTACTGGCAGTTAGGATTTCAACCTACAAATTTTTCAGGGAACACAATTCAACCCACAACAGATGGTTATCCAAATGCATATATCATAAACAACTGGAAATGTAAAACTACAACATAGAGGAGAGGGCCATATAAAGAATTTAGAATAGATGATGAAGCTATGAGACATACAGTGTTTTGCATAACAACTTACTCCAAATAAAAAACATATAAAGAGCCAGGCTCGGTGGCTCAGCCTGTAATCCCGCGCTTTGGGAAGCTGAGGTGAGTGGATTGCCTGATCCCGCGGGTTCGAGACACGCCTGGGCAACTTGGCGAGACCTCATCTCTACAATAAATAAAAAAAAATTAGCCGGGCGTGGTAGCATGCGCCTGTAGTTCCAGCTACTTGGAAGGCTGAGGCGGAAGGATCGCGGAGCCCAGCAGGTCGAGGCTGCAGAGGCTGGGAGCGGCCACTGCACTCCAGTCTGGGCGACAGTGAGACTCCAACTCAAAAAAAAAAAAAAGAAACACGTATAGAATCAAAGAAGTTTCTCAGATGAGATTTTAGAAGTGACTGAATCTAGGTGGAACCAGGAAGCGATAAAGAGATTGGAGCGAAGTCATTGCTTAGACTCAAAATCCAAACAGTGTCTATCAGAGGTGCTCTCAACCTCTGCCCCCACTGAATGGGTTTTAGGGTAATTACTCAACTAGGCTGCACCATTTTTTATCCCAGGCAAAGACTCGTGTGTCAAACTGATTTGGTGAGTCCTCAGATTACCAGAGAGATTTTAGGTTTATGGTTGTCTCCCTAATTCTTGCTCGGACAAGTTTAACACTATTTTCTCCAAAGAGAAAATGCATGTACACAGCTGGGTTTACTGTATTTTAAAGACAAAGGAATCTCACTGTGTTTTCAATTCTCACATCTTTCATTTTCTTTTCTATTCTAGTACTACATTGGTATAGTTGTGTTCACACGGTAGAGTTATACCAGTAGTGTTCTCAGAGCACTTAACACTAGGATTTGTGCCAAATCACAGCTATGATAATGTTGATTTTATGAAGGTAAATTCAGTGAGTGCTAAATTGGCTTGATGAAGAGGAAAAAAAATATCATCTATAGTTGCACATACTAGAAAAAGCCATACGAATTCTTTTCAAAACAGGAAGATGTGGGTCAGAAACATAGTGTGGAAATGAAATATAATATCAACACCCTGTAAAGACTTCTTACACTTAGGCAAAGACCTTCAAACATGATTCACCAGGCTTTGCATAATCTGGCCCTGCTGAGCTCTCCAGCCTGGCTTCTTAGCACTTTATAGTCATTCTCCTCTTATCACCCATGTCCCCACCCTAGCCCATCCCACCTCACTGACTTCTACCATTCCCAAGCACTCAGCTCAAATGTGATGCCATAATTGAAGCTCTCACCAGATTGGGTCTCCCTGAGTAGACCCTTCAATTATTATTATGGTTATTTGTTATATCCCATATTTTTCTTCATAATATTTATTAAATATAATTATTTAATATTTTATACTTATTAAATATCTAGCCACTTCCCAAGACTGGAAGCTCTAAAAAGGGCAGACATACATCTGCTTTATTTGCTGCTCTATACTTAGTGTCTAGAACAGTGCCAGTCAATCGTGGAATCCGTGATTATTTAATTAATGCATGCATTTCTATGCAGGCATTTTACATGTCTTTTCAGCACCTCACTTTGTATTTATTTTAATAGCAAGTAGTATCGTATGATAGAAAGATTGCAGGTTGTAGAATTAGGCACACAAGTTGAAATTGAGCTGTCACATTCTATTTGTCTAGAGTCAGATGAAAGTGATATCAGTGACTAATGTTCATTTCTCATCTTCTTTGATCTTTCAATTGAGCACTCACTTTTACTTAAAAGTGTTCCCTTCAGTTTGTGATGCCACTTTCTTATAATTCTTCTCAATCTCTGAACACTTCATGTTTGTTTTTTTCTTTGCCTCTAGAGTACTATCTGCATCTCTTCCTCATTATAGCACAACTTTTTTTTTTTTTAATAGGGCTTTCATTTTCTCTCATAATTTCAACAGCCCAACCTGGATTTTTCAGCTGTCTCAATATCTCCACAAGAGCACAGTGAGAAAGTGCTGAGGCTAACATCAGAATTATGCTGTCCTCGTGTTCCTCTATTACTTGTATTTTCTGTCTATTTTGAGGCTTAAGGTGACATTTTAGAAAATTGTTGACAGTTTCTTTCTAGCCAGTTTGTAACCAGTTCAGGTTCAGTTATGTTTTAATAAGAACTTACTGTGAATATGCACTCTATAATGTATAGCTACATATGGCATCTATTGCAGGAATATCTTATGTTTCACAGAGTGATCTCAGAGATCAAAGATTCCTTCCAGTCCATTCACAGGATTCTTTGAGTTTAAATACAGTATTCCAAGTCGGGCTCGGTGGCTCAGCCTGTAATCCCGTGCCTTTGGGAGGCTGAGGTAAGTGGATTGCCTGAGCCCACGGGCTCAAGACCCACCTGGGCAGCAAGACCTCATCTCTACAATAAATCAAAAAATCAGCCGGGCGTGGTAGCGCAAGCCTGTAATTCCGGCGACTAGGAAGGCTGAGGCGGAAGGATCGCCGGAGCCCAGCAGGTCGAGACTGCGGTGGCCGGGAGTGGCCACTGCACTCCAGTCTGGGCGACAGAGTGAGACTCCAACTCAAAAAAAATACAGTATTCTACAATTAGAGGTTCACATAATTCAAGACAATAAAGTCCATAGAGAGGAAGATTTGTACCCTTAAAATAACTACAAAAGAAAGTTCAGATGTTGGGGTAAGAAGTATGTCATGCAGACATATTTTCCTGCTAAGAAAGGCATCTCCAAACTTATTAAAACAATCTGAAATGTCATGGCTTTCCTTAAGAGGGAGGAGAAAGATTTGACTAATAAAGATCCAGTGGAAATCAGACCTGCCATTCATCAAAGAGAAACAAGTTTTCTTTGTGTTTAAATAGCCTCTGCTAAGTCCAAGGCATTTTCTTTGATAAAAATATACTAGCTATATTTTGAGATTGACATCATGAGTTTTTGAGTGATCCACAGGTTATGGAAAAATATGTTAATATCTGTAGCCCAAGATAGTAAGAAAGACAAAAATAAAGCCATAGTTGTGGAAGATGCAATTGGACATTGAGACTTGCTCTCCAAAATACTTTTGCCCAACTACTTTCTCAAGTCATCTCTGAAAGTGGTTGCTGCTTGGAGACACCTGGAAACTAGATGAATAAAAAAATAAAAGTTTCATTGTAGATCTTCTAAACATCTATTATTTAACAGGTATAATATAACTGTATGTTAGAAAAACAATTGTCTTCAGTTTGATCTTATATTTTCTAAAAAGAAAAAGAAAATAAAGAGAAATACTGGAAAATTTTCCACAGCAACATTACCTTAAATGATACATCAATTTTCTAGCAGAATTAAATATCCAAAACTTAAAAGCAAAACCTCCAAGTACCCAAAATGAGACTTATTTGCTAGCCTTGCATACAAACCTTGTAGTTTTTTTATGCTATTTTAAATAAGTTTTCATAATTGATAGGCGAGTCAATATCAGTTTAAAATATAGAAATTAGAATATAGAAATAGGCAGAGATTACTTTCAGCAATGATACAAAGTGTTTGAAACTATTCGACTGAAGAAAGAAAAGCTAAACAAATCAGCACTATTTCAAACAACACAACATTTGATAATGGGGGAAGAAACAGGGAATCTTCCAAAACACAATAAGCCCTGAGGAAGTCATGTATTATAAACAGCAAAAAGAAAAAAGCAAAAGCCAACAAACAAATATTTTTGTCTGATCCTTGATAAGACACCAAGAAAAATTAATTTTACGATCTTTATGAAAGAGAGTCCAAATGTATAGTTTTATTTAAAATGGATGCAATACTAATTTTGGTGTTTAAAGAAGCCATCAGCTACTTATAAAATTTCACCATGCTGGTTATTTACCATTTTCTTGCATCTCCAACCCACCCTCTCTTCTCTGGTATGTGATGCTGGAACTGGAGACGCCCTTGCATCTTGCCTCTGATTAGTGTCTGACAATGGGAGGCTGGAGACAGGAAGGAGGAAGGAGGAAGGAAGAAGGCATGTTTTCCAATATCCATCAGCATTTCTCAAGCAGCGGTAGACAGATGCTTCCATCCTATATATTCTCTTAGGACTTCTAGCACCTCCCTCAGCTGAGCCCTCCTTGAATTCCTGATCTACAAAACCATGAGCAAAATAAAATGGCTGTTGTTTTGTACCACTAAGACTTAGAATAACTTCTTATGCAGCAATAGGACATTTTTTACTTGTCCTCAGAGTAGGTGCTCAAATAATATTTATTGAATTTAAAAAAATGGAGACTGGGTGGGATGGCTCAGCCTGTAATCCCAGCACTTTGGGAGGCCAAGACGAGAGGATTGCCTGAGCCTGGGGGTTGAGGCCAGCCTGGGCAACTTGATGAGACCTCATCTCTACAAGAAGTCAAAAAATAAGCCGGGTGTGGTAGCTTGCACTTGTAGTTCTGGCTACTTGGAAGGCTGAGGTGGAAGGATCACCTGAGCCCAGCAGGTTGAGACTGCGGTGGCTGTGAGCATGCCACTGCACTCCAGCCTGGGCAACAGAATGAGATTACCACTCAAAAAAAAAATGTGGAAAAACTAGATGGGAGAAGGTGGTGGCAGAATAAAGGTAAATTTATTGACTCCCTACGTTTCTATCAAATTGGCCCTGGAATGAAGAAACAATTCGGAAACAGTTTAGAAATTAAATCTCACTGTAAAAGTAGTTTATCTTCCTTTCTCTATAATGAAGAGGAAGCTCTTTTGTTTTTAAACTTTATAATTGAGGAAGCCTGCTTGATGACACATTATTGACACAAAACAATAATTTTTGCTTTCCCATATTATACCACAAATTCTCTTTTATGAGGGCTGGGCATGGTGGCTCATGCTTGTAATACCAGCACTTTGGGAGGCCTAGGCCGGAGGATTGTTTGAGACCAACATGGGCATTATAATGAGGTCCTATCTCCACAAAATATATATAAAGAAAAATTAGCCAGGTGGATTGTGCTTATAGTCCTAGCTCTGGGGAGGCTAAGGAGGGAGGATCCCTTGAGCCCAGAAGTTTGAGGTTGCAGTGAGCTATAATTAAGTCATTGCATTCCAGCCTGGGTGACAGAAAAGCCAAAAAAAAAGAAAGAAATTAAGGAAAACAATTCCCTTTCATTCGAATCCAGTACCTGAAATTAAAGTATCATTTTCTCATGCCATTTCAAGATTTCAAGAATTCTAGGAATTTATGTTAACAAAATGCTCACACTATCCTAGAATTCAAGAATTGGTAGACCTCTGGAAAGTAATTAGTAAAAAAAGTTTACACTTTTAATAGATTAGCATCTGGGCTCGGTGACTCAGTCTGTAATCCTAGCACTTTGTGAGTCTGAGGCAAGTGGATTGCCTGAGCCTGTGGTTCGAGACCAGTCTGGGAAACTTGGAGAGACTGCATCTCTACAATAAATTTAAAAAAGTAGTTGGGCGTGGTAGCGCCTGTAGTTCTGACTACTTGGAAGGCTGAGGTGGAAGGATTGCTGGAACCCAGCAGGTCAACGCTGGAGTGGCTGTAAGCGTTCCACTGTACTCCAGCTTGGGCGACACAGTGAGACTTCAACTCAAAAAAAAAAAAAAAGAGATTAGCATAGAAATTCCAGATACAACTCAGTTTTTAAATGTTTAAATGAACACCACAATAGCAACAAGCACATCTACTACTTAGATATTGACTTCTAAAACATTCTTCAATAAAAAAGGAAGCAGAGCCGGGATCGGTGGCTCAGTCTGTAATCCCGCGCTTTGGGAGGCTGAGGTGAGTGGATTGCTTGAGCCAGCGGGTTCGAGACCCACCTGGGCAACTTGGCGAGACTTCATCTCTACAATAAATAAAAAATTAACCCGGCATGGTAGCACACGCCTGTAGTTCCAGCTACTTGGAAGGTTGAGGCGGAAGGATCGCCGGAGCCCAGCAGGTCGAGGCTGCAGTGGCTGGGAGCTGCCACTGCGCTCCAGTCTGGGCGACAGAGTGAGACTCCAACTCAAAAAAAAAAAAGGAAATAGTGCACCTTGAAGAAATGGCAGAATCTTGACTGGGGCAGGAAATATACAGAATGAGTTTGGGTCATTTTGTAGTGCCAGAAAGTAAAGACGTTCTCAAAAACTAAAAATCCTACATTGAAAAACAAATAAAGTAGTATTGCATTATAGCCCAAAATATAAAACAAATATTCACAAAGCCATGCTTACATAAACAAATGATTGAATAAATAAGCAAATGTGGAGAAAATATAAATTTCCCATGAGGAAGAATTCCGAATAATTTACATAGATATGCCACTCTTAAGGTGTTCCATAACTCTCCACTCTTTAAATGTGAGCTGTATGTACATAGTGACTTCTGTCCAAGGGGTGTGGTAAATAGCCCAGAAAGGATTGGAGGAGCAACTTTCCAGTGGAGAAACTGACAAACACTACCTCAATCCAGGTGACCAAGATGAGCATCAATAGTCATAAGCCATTGAGTTGTACTCTTGATGAGAAGAATACTTTGTGGTCTTTTTTCCCAATATACATTGCCACAGTCTAATCATGAGAAAAATACCAGACAAATTCTGGTTGAGGGACATTCTACAGCATTGTGCTAGTTCTTTTTGCATTGCTATAAAGAAATGCCTGAAGCTGGATAATTTATAAAGGACAAAAGATTTATTTGGCTCACAGTTCAGCATGCTGGAGGCATCTGCTTAGATTTTAGTGAGGCCTCAGGAGGCTTCTACTCCTGATGGAAGGTAAGAGGAGCCTGAAGCAGAGCAGGTGTGGCAGAAGAGGAGGAGGTGCCAGGCTCTTTTAATCAGTTTTCACTCATTACCATGAGAACACCACCAAGTCACTCATGGCCCTGCCCCCATAATCCAGTTATCTCCCCATAGACCCCGCCTTCAACATTGAGGATCACATTTTAACAAGAGATTTGGAGAGGACAACATCCAAACTACAGCAACAGTACTCAAAACTGTCAAGATGATAAAAGAAAAACAAATAAAGTCATAGAAACTGTCATAACTAAAATGCACCCAAGGAACCATGACTACTAAATATAACATGGTGTCCTGGAATAGTAAAAGGACATGAGGGAAAAATTGAGACCATCTGAATCAAGTGTTGACTTTAATAATGATGTATGAATGATGGTTCACTAATTGTGGCAAATGTGCCACATTAGTACAAAAATCTGAGTCATCAGGGAAACTTGAGATTGAATACGTGGGAACTTTTTATACTACCTCTGCAATAATTCTGTAAATCTAAAACTGTTATAAGATTTTAAGAGTTTATGCTAAAAATTTTTCCCACATGCCTCTATTGGCAAAACTCAACAAAGAAGCTTCACAATGTGCCCAACCATCCTGTTGATGTTGCCATATCGATGGCTACCTTCACAAATGCAAGTTAAACCTATGTGTGTGGCTACTTACAAGAGGCAACATTAAAATCCTGCCAAGTTTGGTGATTAATGGTCAGTATGCTTCCATAGTAAGATTGTTCCAAAAGTTTACAAAAAAGCATTTTAGTTATCTGCCCACTCTCTCCATTAAATTTAATTTGTGGACTATGGAGTTCAGTGTAGTGAAATCTTGAAAACAAAAGCAAATTGTTCTACAGAAATGGGATGTTATGGGATCCGAGGCCCGTGATTCTCAGAAACAAAGGGGAGATACAATTACTGAAAGGGGATAATGGCATCACACTGTTAGGATGGTTCCAGAACTTAATTACTACACCTAACTTTGTCCCCAGCTCGTTCCACTTAGCCCAGTCTCAGAGTCATTGAAAAGAATTTGCTTTAAGTATTCCATGGGTACTTGATTTTAACATGACCTGAAACTTTCTAAAGCAATTAAAAACACAATTTCAAAGCAAAAAAAAAAAAAAAAAAGTTAGCGGATAAACAAATCTTAATCTTATTCATGTATTTGCAATAACTTATTTTTCACTTGCTATATTTAAAATAAACTCCTTGAAATAGTGGTACTGATAGAAAAAAGTCTATGCAGCTCTTCCCAAAAAGACTTTGCAGATGACCTTTGTATCACTTGGGCAACATGTCTATTTTAGAGGACAGGAAAAAACAAAACAAAGTCTAATAACTGACCACAGGGACCATCATCCCTAATGGAGAAGATATTTTAACCATGAAGCTTAAGGACTTCCACTGGCTTCAGGTCGATTTGCTTTAAAACTTGGATCCTGAAAATGAATTCAACTGAATGAGCAATTTATTAAATTATTAAATGTAATTAAATTTAATAAATTATTAAATAATTGTTTTTCAAAGTTTTGGTTTTTTTTTACTTAGAACCCTTGCCCCTTCCTCCCCCACTCTTGGACCAATTCTACACCCACATATGTTTTTATTTAGGCGTGACTTTTTTTTTTTTGAGTTGGAGTCTCACTTGTCGCCCAGACTGGAGTGCAGTGGCCGCTCCCGGCCACCGCAGCCTCGACCCGCTGGGCTCCAGCGATCCATCCGCCTCAGCCTTCCGAGTAGCTGGAACTACAGGCACGCGCTACCACGCCCGGCTGATTTTTTGATTTTATTGTAGAGATGAGGTCTGGCCTGCCCAGGCGGGTCACGAACGCCTGACTTTTTTTAATGAACATAGTTGGAAGCCAGGCTCGGTGGCTCAGTCTGTAATCCCGCGCCTTTGGGAGGCTGAGGTGAGTGGATTGCCTGAGCCCGCGGGTTCGAGACCCGCCTGGGCAGTGAAATCTCATCTCTACAATAAATCAAAAAATTAGCCGGGCGTGGTAGCGCGCGCCTGTAATTCCAGCTACTCGGAAAGCTGAGGCGGAAGGATCGCCGGAGCCCAGCAGGTCGAGGCTGCGGTGGCCGGGAGCGGCCACTGCACTCCAGTCTGGGCGACAGAGTGAGACTCCAACTCAAAAAAAAAAAAAAAAAAGAACATAGTTGGGCTTTCCTTTAAACGCTAGCATGGAAAGAGCTGAGGCACATGGTGTTAAACACTGTATACTACTTTTCTGATAACCTCTAGGGTTAAAGTAGATACAGAGTTCAGTGGCAGAATTCAAATCCACAAAAGTGTACTAAAAACAAAAAATGAAAGGCTATTCATATAGTATAATAATCTAAATTTCTGAATAATATTTTATATATGAAATAGAATGAACAGGAATAAGAGAGAATATGATACAGGTGCTGATTTGGGCTGATGCAAAAACAAAACTTTGACAGAATTCTTAGTCACTCGGCAAATAGAATTCTTGTTAAAATTGATCAATTGGTGAAATGGCCTTTTGTAAACTGACCTGCTTCTCTTTTGACAATACCTCCTATCATGAGACCAAATTTGGTTCCTCTGGGCTTTACCAAGAAACATAAAAAGTTAATTGGCAAATCAACTTTTTTTTTTTTTTTTTGAGTTGGAGTCTCACTCGGTCGCCCAGACTGGAGTGCAGTGGCCGCTCCCGGCCACCGCAGCCTCGCCTTCTGGTCTCCGGCGATCCTTTCGCCTCAGCCTTCCGAGTAGCCAGAATTACAGGCATGTGCTACCACGCCCGGCTGATTTTTTGATTTATTGTAGAGATGAGGTCTCGCTGCCCAGGCGGGTCTCGAATCCGCGGGCTCAGGCAATCCACTCACCTCAGCCTCCCAAAGGCGCAGGATTACAGGCTGAGCCACCGAGCCCGGCTTGCAAATCAACTTTTAAATAGCTGTACACATGACCCTGTTTCTGATTTTTCCTACCAGTTCACTGTGTGTCTTGAGTAAGAGCACAGGACATGTTTGAGTTAAACTTTCTATCCATTTAAGGAGAGAAAAAGGAGAAGGCAGGAGAAAGCAATGTCTTGCTTTTTCTAACCTCTGAATAAAATTATTTTATAAATAACTAATGTCTGGTATCTCACTTGAAATGGACTTCCTCTTGCCCCAGAAACCTCTTTAAAAGAATATTGTGATTTTTCAGTTGTAAAATCATAGAGAAACTGGTAAAAATGAGTAGAGGATATGGTAGTATGCAACATCATTCTGTAAGGCTAAATTCCTACATTCTCAGCATAATAATATAAAGTACTGAATAATATCATTGTGTTCTACCCAGCAATCTGTTCATAATAAAAAAGGGAGGGAGAGGGGAATGAAGAGAAAAAGAGAGGGAAGTACTTTGTGTTAAAGTCTTTTGCTATGACCGACGTGGAGCCCAGTGTTGTGGAGATTTCAAAATACAATTTCACCACCCTTTGTCACTCTGGTCTCTTAGGAACAATATCACCACTTTCCCCTGAACATGTTGTACTTAATCTGACCCTCTCACCATTATTTCCCTTCCTCCTGTCTGACTCTCCAAGACCGATACACTTGCCAGGGTCCAGCTAGGTGTCTCCTTCTCTCTGTCTCTCCCAACCACACCATTCTCTTTTCATTTCTCTCTTCCATAAACGTATGTTGTTTAGGGGAAAAAAAAAACTCATCTGAATTTTGAACCCTTTTAGTTTGCATAAGTTACTTAGAAATTAATGAGTAACAAATGAACAGGATATTATTTCCTATGTGTACTGTATAATGAGAGTATGAATAGACCCCTCACATACAATGTCTTGCATTTCTTTTTCCTTTCAATGTTTCCAGTAGCACTGGACCTATTGCAGGTGCTCTGTACATGCCTGATTGCTGAACATATGGATTAATGAATAAATGAACCAGTGAATGAATGCACTGATATAACAGTTGTGGATGTATATGGAAGAAGCATGAGGAAAAGCCAAGCAACAGAGCAAAGAATCAGGTCAGAGTAATTTCAGTGGGTTAGCTCTCACTCCTTCCCACAGAGCACTCAACTTCCTTTAGAGATTGTTTGAAACAGTCAAGACAAAGAGAGCGAGAGAAGACTTTGAAAGAAATGAATGCATTCATAAACATGGATTCCTACATTAACAGTCCTTTATGAACAATAAAAAGCCATAGAAGGCAAACCTAAAGTAAGTTTCCCTTCCCCACCCAAGAGAAAAATTATCATGGGAACATCTTTTTTCAATGAAGTTCATGTATACAGTAATGAGATGCTCAAACAACTCCATATTCTGTGCATGTAAAATTTTTGTCACCGGATGTAGGAAAAAAATATCCATACCCATAAAGATACCCCCAAATCACCAATGCTGTTTTCTTTTAAAGTAAAATTCATTAATGTGACTACTAGTCATCCAAAGACTATATAAACTAGATAGACCTCATGTTTTCTGTCTCCTGCAGTTTCATAAGAAGAGAAAATTTACTTGCCTGATATTTCACTTTGTTCTATGCCTAGGAGATTGGGAAAACATACTTTAAACCCAACAGGGGTGTCTGTCTGAGTGCTCCCTAGATTTGGATTGGTTTTGTGTTCTAAACAGGTCTGCCTTCATTGGTGCTTTTTAGAGATCTTTTTCTTTATGAACAGAGCCACGATTAACAGGCATCTCCATGAGATTTGTTTGCCTGTCTTCAACTGGAAAATGCCAAAACTACCCATTTGTTCCAACTATAGCTTTGTTCAGCCAACTCACTGTACAGATAGTATCACTGAAAGCTGGCCACGGTTACTGCTGACTCCATAATCCAGGGAAGGAGACAACTTGTAACTTTGCCTCTGGTGATGTGCTTGTGACAAGGATTTTATAGCCTGAAAACTCCTGTTTACTTTTCCCAGATGTTGTATGCTGCTTTGCCAAAAATATGTATTTTAAAGAATGTTTTAACTGTTTATTTTAAAATAATTTTATGCTTACAATGTTTGTTTCATCATGTTTTCGCTCTCTGTGTGTACACATTTTTTGGATTATTTGAGAGTAAATTGCAGAGATTATGCCCCATTACCTTAGTGTGCATTTTCTAAAAACAAGGGCATTTTCTTACAAAACCAGAGTAAAATTTTCAAAACCAGGAAATTCATGTTAATACAGTTCTGCCATCTCGCTTACAGATCTTAGTCAAATTTTGTAATTTTTTCTCATCCAGGGTCCACTTCAGGATTCATACTGCATTTGATTTTCTTGTCTCCTTATTCTCTATTAATTAAAAAATAATTCTGCGTTCTTTCTCATTTATGACTCTTATTTATCTATTTTTATTCTTTGAAGAGTTATGGCCACTTATAGCATAGCACACAGTTTGGGTTTTTCTGAAGTCTCTTTATGGCTAGATTCTTTATGGCTAGATTTTGGGCAGGATCACCACAGAGGCCATGTTGCTGGGGGCACACAATATTTATTTGTCTCATTAATCATGGTGATGTTAACTCTGTTCATTTTATTAAGGTTTCCCATCAAAGTCTTACCTATGGATGATTTTTGCCTAAAACAATTATTACTATGGCAATTGTCTAGTGGTGAGTTTTAAAAATATACCATGCCATCCATATTTATTATCTTTTCCTACTGCCAAGAACTTTCTTCTTCTTTATTTATTTGTTTATTATTTTATTCATGCTTCCTGTGGATTTGTGGATTCTTACTTTATGGGTTAAAAATCAGCTATTTATCTTAGTGCCCAAATTACCTCAAATTTGGCTAGTAGGAATCTAATCAAATTGATTCCTATGCCCTCTTGACATATCCCATCTTTCTTGGAGTACTTCTTTATAGTTTTTTGTCATAAAAGGATATTCTAGGTGTATCTTGCACAATTCCAGCACCAGCTCTGGAACTTGTCATTGATTTCTATGAAGGGCCCTGGATGCTTTTATTGGGAAATGCTGCTTAAACTCCAAGATCTGGGGTTAGGTGTGCCAGCTCCTATTGATGTTGTCACTATTTCAGGAACTTTCACGTCACAGAGTTAAGAAATGTGTATGTGTGAAAATATATACTTACACAAATTTACATTTATATTTATTTGAAATTCTATGTATATATCTTCAATTCCAATCTAAGACTTGAGTTCTTATATGAAAGGGCTACAAAACCTCAAGAAAAATAAATAAAAACAGACATTCTTTTCCATTTTTATTTAATTCATATTTAGAAACATTTCAATGCATCAAGTAGTAAATCAAAATCCAAAATTAGATTTGATAGAATGTCTGAAAAAAAGAATTTTGTTTGACTCAACAGGAAGTTATTTATTTATTTATTTTTTAAAAAGCTGGGTTTATAATTTTATACTTTTAAAAAATTGTGCTTTCTAAGGCTGATAATATAAATAATTTCCTGACACTTGTGATCAAGAGGGAGGCATTAATGGCAAATAAAGGGAGATTTTTTTATGGAACTTGGTAAACTATATAAAAATTCAATTGAAAAAGGAATGTGTAAGAATAAACTTTTTTTTTTTTTTTTTGCGTTGGAGTCTCACTCTTGTCACCTAGACTGGAGTGCAGTGGCCGCTCCTGGCCAGCGCAGCCTCGACCTGCTGGGCTCCCGCTATCCTTCCACCTCAGCCTTCCAAGTAGCCAGAATTACAGGCATGCGCTACCGCCTGGCTGATTTTTTGATTTATTGTAGAGATGAGGTCTCGCTGCTCAGGCGGGTCACGAACCCGCGGGCTCAGGCAATCCATTCACCTCAGCCTCCCAAAGGCGTGGGATTACAGGCTAAGCCACTGAGCCCGACAAGAATAAACTATTTTAACAGCTTTGAAAGTGAAAACGAAAAAGGAGGAATGCTTATCCTAGCAAATATTTTAAAAATATAAAATATCATAACAATGTGGTAAGAGAACAAATTAACACAAATAGGTCAATAGAACAAACTAGAGACCTCAAATGCAGAACCCACATGTATAAGGGAAACTCATATAAGAGTAGCCTTTGAGCCGGGCTCGGTGGCTCAGCCTGTAATCCCGCGCCTTTGGGAGGCTGAGGTGAGTGGATTGCCTGAGCCCGCAGGTTCGAGACCCGCCTTGCAGCGAGACCTCATCTCTACAATAAATCAAAAAATTAACTGGGCATGGTAGCGTATGCCTGTAATTCTGGCTACTTGGGAGGCTGAGGCGGAATGATCGCCGGATCCCAGCAGGTCGAGGCTGCGGTGGCCGGAAGCGGCCACTGCACTCCAGTCTGGGCGACCGAGTGAGACTCCAACTCAAAAAAAAAAAAAAAAAAAAAAAAAAGAGTAGCCTTTGCCGGGCTCGGTGGCTCAGCCTGTAATCCCGCGCCTTTGGGAGAGTGAGGTGAGTGGATTGCCTGAGCCCGCGGGTTCGAGACCCGCCTGGGCAGCGAGACCTCATCTCTACAATAAATCAAAAAATCAGCCGGGCGTGTAGCGCACGCCTGTAATTCCGGCTACTCGGAAGGCTGAGACGGAAGGATCGCCGGAACCCGGCAGGAAAGAGGCCGGGAGCGGCCACTGCACTCCAGTCTGAGTGACAGAGTGAGACTCCAACTCAAAAAAAAAAAAAAGAGTAGCCTTCATACTGAAGAAAAAATTCAACACATTAGATGGTATTGAAAAAAGTGAATAAACATTTGAAGAATTTTAAAGTTAATCCAGTTTTCAACATGCATAGAAATAATTTTATATGGATTATGAAACTACGTGTGAAAAATATACAAATATGAGAGGAAAAATAGGATAATATATCTGTCAACATAGCATATGGTTTCTACTCTGAAACTGGACACATGAAACAACTGACATAGTGAAAGACGTTGAAAATAATTATTTTAATAAACTTTAGAATTGTGTAAGACAAAAAATAAATTGATAAGTCTTAGACTATAACAAATGTTATTTGTAATAACTGTAACAAAAATTATTTTCTTATAAATCAATACAAAAAAGTAAATAAACAATGCTCAAACAAGTTGATATAGTTTGTATTATTGTCTCCTACAAATCTCATGTTGATATGTGATCCCCAAAGTTGAAGATGGGACCTAGTGCAAGGTGATTGGATTATGGGGGTCGGTCCCTCATGAGTGGCTTAGTCATAGTAATGAGTGAGTTCTTACTATGTTAGTTCATGCAAGCACATGAGTCGGTTTTTTGAGTCTGCCACCTCTTTCCTCTCTCTTGTTACCGCTATCACCATGTGACACACCTCCTCTCCTTGCCCTCTGTCATTAATAAAAGCTTCCTGAGGCTTCACCATGCAGAACTGTGAGCCAAACAAATCTTATTTCTTTATAAATTAACCAGCCTCATGTATTTCTTTATAGCAATGCAAAACAGACTGACACACAACCTATGGAAAAGTTGGCAATGAATATGAAGAAACAATTGAAGAGAAAAAACTGGTCATCTGACTTATACATATGCTTAATTTCTTTATTGATCAGAAAAAAATGAAAATAGCAGTGAACCCTTTTTACTTCACAATTTGAAGCTGGGTAATAGAAACTATTGACAAACATGAGGAAACTAGCTATCATAGGTAGAAATGTGAACTGCTGTGAACATTTTTGTTTAAAATTTAACAATATTTATTAAAAGATCAAATTTGCATACCTTATATTTCAGCAATTCTACTCTCAATATCTGTTCTGGAAAATCACCAATAGTTTAGAACAACACATACCATAATATTAATTGCAGTTTTATTTATTATAAGGAAATATTAGAAAATTTTTGACTACCCATCAGTATGAGAATCACTATCAAATCCTATGAAATAGTTATCATGTATGTATCTCCAAAGCATACTATTTGGTGAGGGGAAATAAAAAAAATTTCAAAGTGAAATATATAAACCAGGCTTGGTGGCTCAGCCTGTAATCCTGCGCCTTTGGGAGACTGAGGTGAGTGGTTTGCCTGAGCCCGTGGGTTCAAGACCCACCTGGGCAACTTGGTGAGACCTCATCTCTACAATAAATCAAAAATCAGCTGGGCATGGTAGCGCATGCCTGTAGTTCCAGCTACTCCGAAGGCTGAGGTGGAAGGATCGCCAGAGCCCAGCAGGTCGAGGCTGGGGTGGCTAGGAGCGGCCACTGCACTCCAGTCTGGGCGACAGAGTGAGACTCCAACTCAAAAAAAAAAGAAATATATAATATTCTTTATGTAAAAACAGCAAATACCAATTCTATTGCATAAATAGATGTATGTAAATATATAACAATATTTTTAAAGTATACTTCACACAATATTAAAATATCCGAATGGATTAAAGTATATCAGAATAAAGGTTCACTTATGGGTGTAGCACCCAGGAAATCCTTTCAACTGGATAGAAAAGGCTCAGGTAAAAAGAAGACTAAAATATGTGGCTCTCTCATTGAATGCCAATTTAGCTGCAGTTTAGGAGAGAGAAGAGGAGAGAGAGAGAGGAAAATGGATATGAGTGAAGGGATAGTATCAAAGCAGGTTTTAAAAAGGAATTGTGGTTATTGTGAAAAAAAAGACCACAAACTTTAGGTTATTTGAAATCTGACCTTTGTCATTTATTAAAGACCTACATGCAAGAAGTATTAAAGGCTGAAGATATCCACAAGAAACTGGGAGACCTCCTCAGTCCTGGTGCAGCATATACAGAGGCTCTTTCATTTATACGTGTAGGCCAAGATTCCCCACCATCACCGCCAATTTTCCAGAAATTGTTTAAAAATCCATACGGTTGTTAAAAAGTAAAAACAACAGAAAATAATATATATTTCCATATTTTTATCTAATTATTTATTGCCTGCCTTCTCCTATAAGCATCTCTTATAAGCTCCATAATGAGGATTGGGACTTTTGTTCTCACCAGTCTATTCCCAAAACCTAGGAGAGAGACAGGCACCCTCATAAACAACAGTTTGACTCCCAATTATGAGTTTCAAGGAAGACAAATATTTTGTCCGAAATTATTAGTGGTATTCTATTTCTGAGAGATAACAGTGTTTCTTTTGTAGTCATTTTCCAGATAATCTGTCTTTTCAAGATCATGCAAGTATTATTTTTCACAAGAAATTCATGACTAATTATGTTCTGGGAAAGAAGTTCCCTCCTAGTGTTTCAGCCACTGTCACCACCCCTTGGTGGTGATAGGGTGTTTGCTAGGGGACCAAATGGGGCCTGCCTGAGGACAGATAAAATATATTTGAAACACAATTCAAGTATGCACTTTGAAAAATGGGAGTGATCATAAAGACAAGAAATTTACAGTTAGAAATCAAGAGCAGTCACAATGAATAAAGTAAAATACATACATTTAGATAAATGTTTGAAAGTGAAAATAGTTCCAGTAAAACAGTCATTCAGAAAAACACAAGAATATGGTATTGGATATAGGAAAAGAGTTGCAATTTCTGTTTAGGGGGTAAAAGATTGTATATTATTTTATTAGCATCTTAACTATTGATTCTAATCAGCTCCATGCTCCAAAAGCCACAGCTGGATAAAATCACTCATTTTTAACAGAACTTCAAGTCAAATATTCTAAAAGTTAAGAACTCAATTTTAAAAACTCTAAACATTTTTTTGAATTGTTTTGTCACAAGAACCATCTTCCTGGAGTAAAGGAGACTGAATCTGTTCAAGTTTTAAAGGAAACCTTATTTCAACCCAACTGCTCCTGTATAAGAAGTGGGATGAAAAAAGCCTCTCAGTCCCTAAGGAGGGTGTTTCACCAAGATCCTTTTCAGATGTAATCAAGGAGGATTTTTTAAAAAAGGAAACTTCAGGGGTTCACTGAGAACAATAGGCAAAGGAGAACAAACTACTTCCTGAGAGTAGAATAGGGGCCGAATTAAGGAATATTTTGCATTACCCTAAATACCTGTCTAGTGGATTTATGAGTTGCCACAAGCCTTTGTTGGCTGTATCTTTTCGGGATTTGCCATCCCTCTTCTAGTACTGCAGATCAGCTGTGTGTGTTGAGAGGGTTCAGTTGGGTTTGGTTTCTAGTCATAAGTCTCTGCATCAAGAGGGTCCATATTCGGGCCTGAGGTGGAGACTCCTGCACATGTTCCCTGGCGATGAGGTGACTCAGTATCAGTCAGAGATTCTGGACTCTGAGCTTGAGATCATGACTAGTTTCCTGACTGGAAGGGTGTGGCATTTGCATGTGGAAAGTAGAATGGACAGAATGTTTGAAGAAATGAGAACTGTGATTAGCCATTAAGACTGTTCATAAATATTCAATTTCTCGCGGAAGGAATAGAGTAGGAATGAAGTCACCCCTTTATCTCTACTCTTGTAGTTAAATGTTTCCAAGTGTCCATAAAATGTAAAACAGGAGTATATGTCTTTTTGTGTAACAAAACAGAACCAAGATGGCCCTCAGTGTGCCCATTGTAGGAGGAAAAAAATAAACTTTTTTGTGTAAAACCATTGAGATTTTAGTATTGCTTGTTAGGCTACAACCTAACCTATCCTGAGTATTTCAATGATCATATATATTTTTTAAATAAAAACAAAATTAGATATTATTCATGTAGTGACTTTTTTTTATAAGAGTAAGGGCAGATCAACAAAATATCTAGAAGTGAATTAGAAGAAAATGCAGATGATTTTTCTCTATGACAGAATTGTCTAGGGAGGAGACTGGTTTTGTGGGATTTAGCCCAAGTTACTTTGTGAATTTTTCACTGTCATCCAAAAATAACTAATTTAGCCCTCAGAAAAGCAGGTCATGTAAAAGAGGACTTCCTATAACCCACTGAGCTGGGAAAATGAGAAAGCAAAACACCAGTCAACTTTCAAAATAACAAGGTTTTGTTTCTTGGACTTTTTCTGACTTAGCTCTTTGTGGTTAAAAATTAGAACAAAGAAAACTTTTCTTACTACCAGTCAGCAAAAACTTCTGTGTGATAGGAATCTTATCTTTATGTTCCTTGGTGATGAATGGTAATAAATAACTATTAGGTGGAAAAATAAATGAATTAATGAATATTGAATGAAATCCATGTCAATGTTTTAAGCTGAAGACATCTCATTTTGCGTATGTTCAACATTTTCTGATAGCCAAGTAAGAGGGCTTTAATGTAATATAGGTACCTGCTTTTACACACATAAGCAAGTAAACATTTAGTTTTCATTCCCATCTACTGATCCCATCATTTTAAACATACCATATCTGCCCCTATTTTCCAACTTCAGTGGCTTAATTTGGAACCTCATTATCTCTTGCTTGAATTATCCTATAGCCTGCTAATTGGACTGCAAATCTTTCTCTTTACTCTGCAATCCATATCTACACAGACCTCTGAATATAAGGCAGATTATGCTACCTTCTCACTTAAAAAAAGGCGTCAATTAGAGTAGAA
Source organism: Cephalopachus bancanus (assembly GCA_027257055.1). NCBI lineage: Eukaryota > Metazoa > Chordata > Mammalia > Primates > Tarsiidae > Cephalopachus > Cephalopachus bancanus. The sequence continues at coordinate 734,574 of JAPVLO010000203.1, read as the reverse complement.
TCAAAGTCAACTCCTTAGCAAGTTAAGGGAGCCCTCATCTGGGTCTACTTATATTTTTCTGTGAAATTTTAACTTATTCTTTGCCAAGCATTAAGTTTCCTGCATCACTTAGCTTATTGTACTGCCCTAGACATGACATAAATGTAAATGAACTGTTCCATTGGAGACACTCTTCCTTTTGCAAAGTCCTATTCATTTGCCTGAAGTTCACCTACATATAACTAAACATATCACTCAACTACTACTATTTATTAGGCATCCACTATCTGCCAGGCACTATGCTATACATTATTTAATTCTTACAAACTTCTAAGACAACTGTGAATAGGACAACTTGACAGTGAGGAAACAGAAGTTGCACCCATGTTCGCGCAGCCGATAGATGAGAGCTTAAGTGAACCCTGGGCCTGACGCCAAAGTCCATTAATTTTGATGCTTCCTTAGACCAAACTCAACTGTGTCTCTGGAGGTCCCTTCCTGGCACCTAGAGACAAAGTTTGAATGCAAATTCTTTTGCAAAATTTAACATATTATAGTTATTTGTTGCATCTTTCTCTCTTTAAGTAGACTGAGTTCTTGATTGTTGGTAACACATCGTATTCAACTTTGGATTTTCCTTTTGGACACCAATGTTGGGCATGTGGTTAGATAAGAAAATTAAAATGGGGAAACAGAGGTGAGACTAGTGTGAGAGAGGGAGAGTCAAAGCCCTGTGTTTGTAGTGGAGAGAGAGGGGAGAGGGAGGAAGAGAGAGAAAGATGGAAAAGGGGAGAGAAAGAAGAGAAGGGAAGGGAAGGGAAGGGAAGGGAAGGGAAGGAGGGGAGAGGAGGAGAAGGGAGGAGGGGAGGGAAGGAGAGGAGAGGAAAAAGAAAAGAGAATAAAAGAGAGGGAAGTGGATACTTTCAGAATAATATGTTCAAATGAACAAAAAGTTTTTTTTTTTCAAAATGAACAAAAAGTGACAAGTTGTAGAGTTAATGAGGATGGAAATAACCGGGCATTTTAAAATCTGATTTATTTTTGTGAATACATCTCTGCAAATATCATAGACTTCATGGTTGCTACTGTAGAGGTATAGCGGGGCTTTATTTTTATTTTATTTTTATTTTTTAAAATATATTTCATTTTAAAGATGTGGGGTACAATTCAGGATTAGGTATACAAGTGGACATCATAGTAGTGGTGGTTTATGTGGCACATAGATTCAAAATGGAATCCAAGTGGAAGAGATTGCCAATGCAAGAATCCAAAAATAAACAATCAAATTAAAATTGAGAGTGCCAAGGACTTGAAGATGGAAATAATAATATATTGGCATTGAGCAAAGACTATTTGAATAAAAACATTAATCAAGAAGGAAATTCAAAGTTTAGAATGATACTAGAAGCCTCTCAGAGACTTCAGAAACACTGACCAAAGGATATTTTCATAACTGAAAACAACTACCAAACGTAGGAACTAGGCCAAATAGGATATTGATTAAGATTAATTGATATTGTAGAAGTGCAAAAAAAAAAAAAAAAAACAAAACAAACCTAATTTTGAGAGCTAGGGCAGAAATTACCCTCTATATAATTTACCACAAAACAGCAGCAACATGAATAACAAAGTCTGAATCACCTCGAGCATTCACATAACCTGGTTCTAGGAAATTCGCCAAACACGATAGGAAAATTGAGAAGCATCTAGAATTCAAGTCTTTCAACCCAGTTCCATTTCAAATAATCATGAATATAAAAGCAAAAGAAGAGAAGCAGGAAAAACGGGCCTGTGTTTTCTGCAGTCTGGCTCCAGGGACAGCAGAATGCCCTGAGGAGAGCAAATGGAAACCCCATCAGGAGGAGAAGGGCTGCGGGTGATGGGAACAATTTCAGTCAGAAGCAGTAGGTTGTGCTTGAAATGGAAATTTATCTTTGTGGAATTCTAAACAGGGGGAAAGGGCACCCAAGGTTAGCCAAAGCAGGCAGAGAAGAGATATTCGCTGAGTGTTTGAGTAGAGAATGAAATGCTTGCAGAGTAAACAAATGTCCCAGCCCTTCCAAGGAAGCTATTTTAAAGCACAGTTTGCACAGACTTTCTAATCTGTTTTGCTACAAAAAAGGAGTGAAATCAAAGCCCCCAGCCTTCTTTTCCGAATGTTACACCCAGGAAATTCATTTTGCATCAAAGGGAAAAACTGCTAGGCGTTTTCTGAATTAATTTGGTTCATTATGGTTTAATATCAGATTGCAAATGACTCGATTCACAACTACTTACTGAGGACCCATAATGTACAAAGCAGTAGGCGCCCCAGATGATAACCAGAGTTTGACATAAATGTCTGGGGATGGACTGTTATAGGTCATTTTATCCCATTAGTGTTTATTTGGAAGAAGAAAAATGAGAAAACAAAAGTTATAAGGGACTTTATCTAGTTCACAAGCTCCTGTAGCCTCATTAAAATATACACAAACTTGTCTGAAGAGCATTCTGTGCTCATTGACATCACTTCCTTGGCTCCAATTTATTCCTTAAAAATACCTTTATTGCATCTGTTTTTTTAATGCAAATATTTTGGAAATATTAAATACATAGAAAAAAGAAAGAGGAACACAAGTTTCCACTAGTCAGATTTAACAAATACCATCTTCCTATATTTGTCACAGATCATTAAAAAAAAATTAAATACGGCAGAGAGATTTAAAACTCCCTTTTCATTCCAGCCCTTTTCCTTCTAAGATATAAATAATCATTTCTAGGCTGTTCTATGATATTTCATATATATTTATAAATTTTATTAAAAATGTATGTAGATTTTTTTTCTCTAACCTAGTATGATATGTCCTTAATTGCTTCTTGGAGTTTTAAGGCTTGTTTTTACCTTTATGTCCCTGCGTTTCATTTTCATGGCAAGGAGTGAGTTTCAGAGTTAGGGCTCTTCAGAAACATTGCCCATGTACAAAGCACAGATATTTGGTTATTTCACTTACTTGCTGTGAGAGAGTTTTGCCTCTTTCTGAGACTTGATTTACTCATTGGTAAAATATCCCATGGCATGTATAGAAGATAAAATGAGTTAACACATATAACACGCTTATTAGACCAGTCCCTGACATGTCATGACCACTCAATAAATGTTAGTTATTATTATTGTTGTTGCTAATGGTATCATTATTATGATGTGAAGTAGAAATTTAATTTAATTTCATTGATTATAAATGGATAATTGCTCCAATAATATTTATGATACACCCGCACCATGTCATCTCTATATACGCCAGTCTTTTCTGGTCTCTTTCTGCTGTTCAACAGGTCTCATTACTTCTCTCTGCTTCTAAACCACACTGTCCTAATTAGTAGACACAAATCTTGTGTCTGGAATGACCAGTCCACCCTCCTCCTCTCCTTCTTTAGAGTAGTCTTGACAATTCTTGGCCCTGTATTCTTTCAGATTAATTTTAGTATTAGTTAAATTCCTTTCAAAACAACAAACAATCCACTGTGGGTTAGTGGTGAGAATTGCATTGACAGTCTAGTGATACATGAACATGGTTTATATCATAACTTATTTTGGTCTCTTTGGAATATCCTTCAATGAAGTTTTTTTATTTTTTTCCTTATAGTTTATTTCCTACTTTTCTAAAATATATCCCTATGTTCACTTGTTGCTATCATGGAAAAGATTTGTTAAATCATATTTTTTAAGTATTTAAAAATTTTTACAATCATGTTATATCAAGTAATGTTGATGCACTTTTATTAATTCTAGTTGTGTATTTCTTTCTTTTTTGTGGTGATAATCATGTCACCATTGAATAATGTTTATTTTATTTCTTCCAAATTGTACATCTTTTACATTTTCTTTTTCTTTCTTTTTTTTTTTTTTGAGTTGGAGTCTCACTCTGTCACCCAGACTGGAGTGCAGTGGCCGCTCCCGGCCACCGCAGCCTCGACCTGCTGGGCTCCGGCGATCCTTCCGCCTCAGCCTTCCGAGTAGCCGGAATTACAGGCATGCGCTACCAGGCCCGGCTGATTTTTTGATTTATTGTAGAGATGAGGTCTCACTGCCCAGTCGGGTCTCAAACCCGTGGGCTCAGGCAATCCACTCACCTCAGCCTCCCAAAGGGCTGAGCCACTGAGCCCGGCTCTTTTACATTTTCTTAACTTACAGGACTGGTTAAGAGTAGGTACGATTCTGAAAGATGTGCTAATTCTTATCTTTTTCTTTAAAAGTAACATTTTAGACCAGGTGTGGTGGCTCAGTCTGTAATCCCAGCACTTTGAGAGGATTGCCTGAGCCTGGGGGTTCAAGACCAGCCTGGGCAACTTGGGGAGACCTCGCCAATACAATAAATCACAAAAACTAGCCGGGCGTGGTGGTATGTGTCTGTAGTCCCTGCTATTTGGAAGACTGAAGAGAAAGAATTACCTAAGCCCAGCAGGTCAAGGCTTTGATGGCCATGAACGTGCCACTGCACTCCAGCCTGGGCAACAAGACTGAGGCTCCAACTCAAAAAAAAAAAAAGTAATATTTTACTGTTTGACTAAATAAAGTATAATATTCAATTTAGGATTTTGATTGATAAGCTTTATAAAGATGATAACATTTTTATGTCTGGTTTGTTAAGAGTTTTTTTTCCTCCAAAAATCATGAACATTAAATTTTCACAAATACTTTTTTACTTTTTAAAGATAATCACAGTTTATCTTCTTTAATCATTAGTTTTTTTTAAAATACATATTTTTTATTTTAAAATTGTGGGGTACAGTTAAGGGTTAGGTATACAAATATGCATTGTGCAGGTACCCTTGTTGATGAGGTGTGCCCCTCTGACCCCAGACAGATATTGACTACCATTAATCCCACCTCCCTTCCCCTCCCTGCCCCCCCCATAGTTTCCTGCCACTGTCAATCTTTTTCTTATAGTATTACGATAGTTGTTCAAGGTCCACTTATGAGTGAGAACATGTGATACTCAGATCTTTGTTTCTGTGAGAGATCACTCAGTATTATAAACTCTAATTCCATCCAGGTTGCTGCGAAATTCATGATTTTGTTCTTTTTTATGGCTGTGTAATATTCCATTGTGTGTATGTACCACATTTTTTTAAATCCAGTCCTCTTTTGATGGAGAGCATAATCATTAGTTTTCTAAGTGATAATTTTAGTTGTAGATTTTCTGACATTAAACAATTTATGAATCACTGGGACACACCCTATTTGTTCACTGGAAGAAGTACTGGATTCGATAGAGTTTATTAATTTTTGTTTAAGATTGCTACATCTGTATGCCTATATAAGATTAGCCTGAAATTTAAAAAAATATTTTCTTGATCCAATTTTAGAACTGAGATTACACCAGTTTCATAGAGTGAGTTGGAGAGCTTCTTTTTTGACCAGTTTCCTGAAATATATTGTATATTAGGACGGTCTTCACTCAGTTTCTAGGTAGAATATTTTTAAAGGGTGGGGAAGGAGAAATTGCCAATCAATTGAAAACCTTCATGACATAATTTCCAACTAGGCTCCCTAATTCTCCTTAAGTCATTTTTGTTCATTTATATTTTTCTAGAAAATAGTCTATTTTATTTTTTCAATTCATTGGTACAACTTTTAATAAACACTCTCATTTTGTTTAAACTGTTTATTTGTTTCTTCTCCATTTGTTTCTCATCTCTGCCTCTCTCTGTCTTTGTCTCTTTCTCTTTCTCTGGGATCCACTATTAATCTTTTCAAAGAATCAACTTTGAATTTTGTTGATTTTCTTTGTATTTCTTGCTCTTGTCTTGTCTTTCTCTTATTTTATTCCCTCCCTCCCTCCCTCTCTCCCTCTCGTTGGGATCTCACTCTGTTGCCCAGGCTGGAGTGTAGTGGCACCATCTGCTCACCGCAACCTTGGCATCCTGGCCTCAGGTGATCCTTCTGCCTCAGCTTCCGAAGAAGGTGGGACTACAGGGGCACACAACTGTGTCCAGCTAATTTTTTGTACAGACGAGGTCTCACAATCTTGCTTAGGCTTGTCTCAAACTCCAGACTCATTCCCTGCTTGCCCACCTTTTTTTTTTTTTTTTGAGTTGGAGTCTCACTCTGCCGCCTAGACTGGAGTGCAGTGGCACGCTCACGGCCACCCTAGCGTCGACCTGCTGGGCCCTGGCGATCCTTCCGCCTCAGCCTTCCAAGTAGCCCAAACTACAGGCAAGCACTACCACGCTCAGCTAATTTTTTGATTTATTATAGAGTGACCAGGCTGTTCTTGAGCCCATGGGTTCAGGCAATCTCCTTACCTCGTCTCCTACTTGGAGAGGTGAATCTCCTCTCTTTCTCTCTCTCTAATTTACTTTCTAAATAAACTACATTTTCCAATCTAAAAAAAGAGTGTTTTTACTTAACTGACAATTCATTTCCATATTATTTTCACAGTAAGCTCATAATATTAAAAAAAAAAGACAAAAATAACTGCTTGATTGTTGATTAAGATTTTATTGACTGTTAATATTAGGTTTTCCAAGCCATCAATAAGACATATCCCTTCTTCCACATAGATTTTCTTCCTTGATATTGCTCAAAAATATTTAGCACCTCATAATTCTCCACAAAATTCTTATTTAGATTTTTCTTTGGTAAGTACTTCATATTATTTGATATTATATAAATGATATATTCTAATATTTTATTTTCTGAATTTAATGATTCCTAATTTATAAATGTTTCTGTAATAAATGCAGTTTGTTTTTATATTGCTTCACTATTCAATCACTTGCTAAAGACCATCTTATTAATTCTAATAATTTATTTGTAAATATTATACATATGATATCATATTATCTCTGTGTAACTATTCTTATTTTATTTCAGTGCAGTCTTTATGTCTTTAAATTTTATCTGAACCTTCTCTTCAATATAATGCTAACTGGAATTGGAATTGCACACACACTTTTCTTATTCCAACATTTGAAAGAAAACTTATTATTTCACCACTAAGTATGATGTTGCTGTAGGTTTCATGTCTATCTCTCTGAGATAAAAGAGTTTTTATCCTACTCCTAGCTTGAGGATTCTATCCATGAAAGAAGACTGGATTTTATCTTTTTTTTTCTTTTTGGTAACAGTCTTGAAAAAAATTATATGAGTTTTCTTTTTTAATCTGCTAACATTGTGAGTGAGTCAAATTTAGTAACCACTAGCATATAAATTACTCTTAAAGTAAAAAAAAATTATAAGCTCATATACAGAAGAGTGCAGAGACAGAGGAGAAAAAGCCAAAGACAGAGCCCTGAGGAAATTCACGGTTTTGTAAAGTAGAAAGAGTTGGCAAATAATATTGAGAAGGAATATTTAGTGAAGTAGAAGAAATACCGGAAAGTCAAGAAGACTGATAAAATATCTATTGACTGGCAACATGAGGGTCTTAAAGATGTTTCATAAACATCTTAACAGAGTTGGTGAGGGGTTGGAAGAGTGGAGATAAAGAACCCAAATAGGAAAGCATCCAAATTGCATCATGAAAAAAAGTTACTGACATCAGTGTTCCCAATAATATCTAGGATGAAACCTTTTCAATTTTTTTTTTTAATTCTAAAGAATACCAGACAGTGAAAACTTCCTGAAAAAGTTCTGCAGGAAAACTGGTATCCAGAGATTTAAGCAGAATATGAGGGTAACCAAGAACTAATTTTCTCTAAGAGCATTTGTAATCAAGGGCAAAAGATGCCATCTGAGAATTATCAATGTGCCCATTGCTGTCTTTAGACTTGGGCAAGAAAGATTACTGATATTCTGAATCCCATGTTTCATATTACCCCTCATATCACAAATCCAACAACAATAGCAGCAATAGCAACAGTGTTACATTTTTTAACACCTCTGTCTAGGCATCTCTCTGGGATCCCACACTCAATAATGCCTGCAACAACACAACTGCTAACATCTGCTCTTTGATGAGTATCATTCAAGAAAACACTTCCATATCTCTTGCCCTACACACTTGAAAGGAAAGGCAATTTTGTTCATACATTGTAGAGATTTGAGAGTTGTGCCACTGTTAATATCACTGCTTTGAATTTCAGGGTGAGTTTGAGTGGGATAGGTGCTTAGCTAAGAGGAAAGATATATCATTATCTTGTCAAATCTTACCTCTCAGCATGAATGCAACCGATTTTTAAAGTTTTATTTCCCAGAAATGTCTAGTGCCTAATTTTTGGTTTCTCTTCTGCTTCCTTTGTGGTTCTGGAGATATGTACAAATAAGGGTTATGGAACAAGTAAGAACTGCAAATAGTGTCTGAGGGACATTCTGAATATTTAATCATTCATATTGCTCTTGAATTTGAGTGTAGGTTGGACATAAAATGCGTAAGGAGTGGTGCCCACAATTTAAGCTTGCAACCCTTGCAATGAGATGAATAGTAAATGTTAAATCTTTGAATAATTTTACTTCCACAAAATTATTTAATAAGCTTTACTTATATTTGAAAGAAAACATTAAATTTTAGAATTTATTTAAGTAATTTGCATTTATAAGCCTAAATATTTAGGCATATGGTATGTGAGCCTCCTTTTACACTCTTGGTCTGGGCCCTGCAAATGTTAGAGACAGGGAATATCATGAGTTAGATTCACAGGACCTTGTAGTCATAGTGAGAGAGCTTTGTTTTCTCCTGATAGAAAATGATTAGGGCATTATAAAGTAGAGGAGTGATGTTAGCTGACTTTAAATTTAAAAATGTAATTATTGATGTTTTGTGGACCTTTTTACTTTAAAATATTTAATTGTTAAATAAAGATTGAATATATCCAAGGTGTACAACATGTTCCTTCGATAATGCATACATTGTGTAATGATTACCACAATCAAATTAATAAACACATTCATCATGACCATCCCCAGAACTTGTTTAGCTTATAACTCAATGTCTGTGCCTTTAGTCAGCATTTCCCCATTTATCCTACCCTTCCAGTCCTTGGTAACCACTGTTCTACTCTGTATCTCTCAATGTTTTCAGATTCCACATGTAAATGAAACCATACAGTATGTGCTTTTCTATTCTGGCATATGGCACTTAGAATAATATTCTACAAGTTCATCCATGTTAGTGCAAATGTCAGGATTTCCTTCTGTTACTAAATAATATTCCATTGTATATGTTCTACATGTACCTCAATTTTTTAATCTATTCATCCGTAGACACTTAGGCTGATTTAATATGTGGACTATTGTGAAAAATGAAAGTTCAGGGCACAGATTTTTTCTGAGATACTGATTTCATTTCCCTTGACTATATTTCCAGAAGGGAGATTGTTGGATTGTATAATGGTTTTGTGCTTAACTGTTTTCTATGGTAGCTGTACCAAGTTACATTTCCCACCAACAGTGTACAAGCATTCCCTCTTCTCCACAGTGACACTTATCTTTTTACTTTATGTATGTATGTATGTATGTATTTACTTATTTATTTTGAGTTGGAGTCTCACTTTGTTGCCCAGGCTGGAGTGCAGTGGCATGCTCGTGGCCACCACAGCCTCACCTGCTGGGCTCAGATGATCCTTCCACATCAGCCTTCCAAGTAGCTGGAACTACAGGCAGGGGCTACCACGCATGACTAATTTTTTTATTTATTGTAGATACGAGTTATCGCCAAGTTGCCCAGGCTGGTCTCAATACCCTGAGCTCAGATAATCCTCTCTCCTCAGCCTCCCAAAATGCTAGGATTACAGGCTTGAGCCACTGTACCTGGCCTATCTCTTATAATTTTGATAGATAATTTACTACAGGGAGACAAGAGCAAATGTGAGGGTCTAAAGAGTGTGGAGTTTCCTAAAACTTCTAAAAATTGACCTTCCATATGACCCTGCAATCCCCCTACAAGGGGGATTTTTTAACACCTGGAAGAACTCAAATCACTCTATAAAAAAGATACCTATACATGTATGTTTATCGCAGCATTGTTCACAATAGCAAGAACATGGAACCAACCATGCTGCTCATAAAAAGAGGACTGGATTTTTTAAAAATGTGATTCATATACACAATGGAATATTATGTAGCCATTAAGAACAAAATCATGAATTTCGCAGCAACCTGCATGGAATTCGAGTTTATAATACTGAGTGATCTTTCACAGAAATAAAGATCTGAGTACCACATGTTCTCACTCATAAGTGGACCTTAAACAACTACTGTAATATTATAAGAAAAGGATTGACAGTAGCAGGAAACTAAGGGTGGGGGGAGGGGGATGGGGGTGGGATTAACGGTAGTTGATATCTGCCTGGGGAAGGGGGAGCACACCTCATCAACAAGAGTACCTGCACAATGGATATTTGTATACCTGACCCTTAATTGTACCCCACAATTTTAAAATAAAATTTTTTTAAAAAATGAGGGTCAATGTAAGATTCTTAGAATTTATATAAACTAGGAGACAAATAGCGTACTGGTTGGGGTTATATAAGGAATGAGCATAGATTTAGAAGAAAAGGAGCTCCAGGAAAGAGCCTTGGGACATTCCAATGCATATTAGTTGAGAAAAGGAGGAGATCAGCAAAAGAGAATGAAAATGAGCAGTTTGGGAGAAAGAAAGCCAGAAGAGTATGGAAGTCATGCAAAAGGATTGTCTTAGGAATGAGTGAGTGGTCTTTGGTGTAGTAGCTCCTGAGAGGTCAGGTAAGAGGATTGAGAATTGACCATTAGATTTTATAATAAGGAGGTCATTGTTGACCTTGATGACAGTGGTTTTAAAGGAATAGCAAATATGTAAACATATTGAGTAGAATCAAGAGAGAAAGGGCAGAAAGGAAGTTGAGATTAAGAATATAAATAGATATTTGAGGTGGTGTTTGCCATGATTTTCCACTGTGAGTTTACTCTATTACTGTTTGAAGTAAATAAGTTGTGGAGAGGAAATTTGATACTATGTAAATATTCCATTTCAAATCAAACATTTTATTTATTTACATCAGAATAAGATTCATGACTTTCTGTTTTATTCAGTGGCTTATAATGTGCTACTGTCATTATTTCTTTTGATGCTCACTTTGATCTGTTATTTGGCCAGTGGAACCCCCTTCAAGCTGTCCCTTATGCCCCCATTGATATGCATGCCCTATTTATCTTGCTTGGTTTTGACATTACATGCCAGACTGCATTCTTGTCCGGATGCCCTCCTTACCCCTCTTGGCATACGGACTCTTGGTTCTTCCACCTCCATTATCCTGTCATGGACACTGTTCTTACCTTGCTTGGGCTCTGACACACTGATGTGAGCTACAAGGAGTCTTTCCACCCTGTCTCAGACACCAACCTTGCTGGAACCATTTAATGACTTGTGGACTGAATTATTCCAGAAGGAAAGAAAATAGATCAGAAATAAAGACTATGAAGAGGAAGAAACAAATAAAAGAAAGAGAATAAAAAGGAGTGAAACTAACTGGAAAGAAAGGAATGAAGAAGTAAGTAAGGGGAGAGGAAGTGAAGGAAAGGAGAAAGACCTAAAGGAAGAGAAGGGAAAGGAAATGAAAAAGAAGGCAAAAGGAAGCAGAAGAGGAGAGCAAAAGTAACTCCTGGGTTGGTCTTTCCATGTCCACCAATGACCTCTTCCTATCCATTATTCACAGAACAGCAGGAATGGTATTTTAAAATCTAAATCAAATCATGTCAGTGTTTTACTTATTCAGACTCTGTAACATGATGTGAATGTCCATGAATTACTGTCTATTATTGACTTCTCCATCTTTAAACTGTTTTATTCACCTCCTAATTTATTGTAGTGCTGCCATGCCCAAGTCACTCTGACTTCTTTCAGATTCTCAAACTGTCAAGCTTCTTTCTCTTTGCCTTTCTTACTCCTGCCAACCTCTCTTTCTCAGGTTTAATAGAACTTGCTCAAAGATGCCATCTACCACCTGTTAAGCTATAAAATATCTCCCCTCTTATTTTCTCTCACCATATCCTGTATCTTCCCCCAACCTCATTGCACTTAACACAGTGAATATATATGTATATATTGTATTTTAAAATTTTCAGCCTAATTCATTAGGAATTATTAGGTCTACTTTGTTCATCATTGTATATGCCATACCCAACATACGCTAGGTACTTAATAAATACTTGTGACCAAATGAATGTCAAAATAAATTAGTAAACAAAAGTGACTGACTTCAAAGCCAGGTTGAGTCCTTAAACTACTGATTGTGTACTCATCCACCCTGGAATCATGCTTTCTCTCCTACCATGGTTATTTTTGATTCTGCCAATTTGATGCTTTATGATGGTCTGGGATGTGTAAACCAGAAATAATTCTTATTTTTTGTTGCTCTGCTGTCATAATTTATCCTAGAGGCAGCCCCCAGAGAAGCCTGTTGAAAAATTTCCTGATTTTGAGACTCTGTAGCTGACAAGGTATGAATCACATCAGAAAAGTGAAAAATTCTGTTCAGGGCAAGATCACACCGAACTATATTTATATTTATTTATTTGTAATTTGTATAAAGTTAAGGAGTACAAGTGCAGTTTGATGACATGGTTGTATTGCATAGCAGTGAAGTCTGGGCTTTTAGTATAACCATCACCCAAATAATGTACACTGTACCCATTAAGTAATTTCTCATCTGTCACCCATCTCCCTTACTCCAACACTTCCCAGTCTCCAATGACTATAATTCCACAGTCTATGCCCATGTATATACATTATTTAGCTTCTCTTTATGAGAACATGTGGGGTTATACTTTCTGATTCTGAGTTGTTTCACTTAAGATAATGAGCTCCAGTTCCATTCATGTTGCTGAAAAAGACATGATTTTATTCCTTTTTATGGATGAGTACTATTCCTCTGTGTGTGTGTGTGTGTGTGTGTGTGTGTGTGTGTGTGTATCTTTGCTATTGTAATAATGCTCTGATAAACATACGACTGCAGGTATCTTTTTGATGTAAGGATTTCTTTTCCTTTTTGTAGATACCCAGCAGTGAGATTGCTAGATCAAAGAGTAATTCTATTTGTAGTTCTTTGAGGAATTTCTAAAATTTTTTCTATAAAGATTGAATTTACGGTTTCTCAGTGTATAAGCATTTTTGTTTCTCCACAGACTTGCCGGTATCTGATTTTTTTTTTTTTTGTCCTTTTAGTAATGGACATTCTGACTGTTGTATGATGGTATATAACAGTGGTTTTAATTTGCAATTCTCTTGAGATATTTGTGTATTCTTGCTAGCTATTTTTATGTCCTCTTTTGAAAAAATAAAAGCCTGTTTATGTTCTGTGACCACTTTTAATAAGTTTTTTGTTATAGCTATTATTATCTGTGTTGTGTTGTTTTAGTTTATTGTAGATTCTGGATATTAGTCCCTTGTTGTAGATTCTGGATATTAGTCCCTTGTTGGATATTTTTATTTATTACAAATATTTTCTTCCATTCTGGAGATTATCTATTCACTCTACGGATTATGTATTTTGCTGTGAAGCAGGTTTTAGTTAATTAAGTCCCATTTGTCTATTTTTGTTTTGGTTGTATTTGCTTTTGAGGTCTTTGCTATGAATTATTTGCCTAGGTCACTGTCCAAAAGGGGTTTTCCTAGGTTTTTTCCTAATAATTTTATAGCTTCAGGACTTCCCTTTAAATCTTTAATTCATCATGAATTGACTTTTATATATGGTGAGAGATAGTGATCCAGATTCATTCTTGTATGTATGACGGTACAATTTTCCTAGTACAATTTATTGAAAACGATGTATTTTCTCCAGTGTAAGTTTTTGTTAATTTTATCAAAGATTAGGTAGCTGTAGGTATGTGGCTTTATTTAAGGGTTTCTATTTTGTTCCACTGATCTATGTGTCTATATAACCAATACTATGCTGTTTAGAATATTACAGCCTTGTAGTATAATTTGAAGTCAAGTAACATGATGCATCCAGCTTTATTCTTTTTGCTTGGGATTGCTTTAGTTAAATGGGCTCTTTTTTTTTTTTTTGTCTCATATGAATTTTAGAATAGTTTTTCTAATTCTGTGAAAAGTTACATTGGTATTTGATAGGAATTGCATTGAACTTATAGATTGCCTTAGACAGTATGGTCTTTTTAATGATATTAATTGTGCCAATCCATGAACATGAGATTATTTTCCATTTTTTTGTGTGTGTATACTACAGTTTTTTTCATTGGCGTTTTATAGTTGTCTTTGTGGAGATCTTTCACTTTCTTGGTTAAATTTATTTCTAGGTATTTTATTTTACTTTTTTTGGAACTATTAGAAAATGGGATTACCTTCTAGATTTGGTTTTCAGTTTTATTGCTATTAGTGTAAAAAAATGCTACTAATTTTGGCACATGGATTTTGTATCTTGAATCTTTGCTAAATTCATTTATCAAATCTAAAAACCTTTTGGGGGATTCTTCAGGATTTTCTAGGAATAAGAGTATATCATCAACAAACAGATAATTTGAGTTCCTCTTTTCCAATTTAGATGCCTTTTTTTTTAAAAATCATGCTTGTTTTGCTCTGGCAAAGACTTACAGTACTAAGTTGACTAGGAACAGTGAAAGTGGGTGTCCTTATCTTGTTTCAGTTCTTAATAAAAGTACTTTCAACTTTCTCCCATTCAATATGTTATTATTTGTGAATTTGTTGTAAATGGGTTTTATTATTTGAGGAATTTTCTTTCTATTACTGCTTTGTTGAGGCTTTTTATCATGAAGGGATATTCAATTTTATCAAGTGTTTTTCTGCATCTACTGAGGTAATCATATGGTTTGCGATGTTAGTGATGATAAAATGAATCACATTTATTGATTTGCATATGTTTACTGCTCCTGGCACCCCTGGAATAGAACCCACTTTTTCATGCTGAGTAATCTTTTTGATGAGCTGCTGGATTTGGTTTACTAGTATTTTGATGAGGAATTTTGTGTCTATGTGTTCATCATGGATTTTGGTCTGTAGTTTTCTTTTTTGTTGTATCCTTGCCTGGTTTGGAATCAGGATGATACTGGATTAATAGAATGAGTTGGGGAAGATTCCCTCTTCCTTAAATTTTTATAAGTTTCAGGAAGATTAGCACCAGCTCTTCTTTGTACATTTGGTAGAATTCAGCTGTGAATCCACCTGGTTATGAGCCATTTTTGTTGGGATTCAATCTCACTTTTCATTATTGGTCCTTTCAGGATATGTACTTCTTTTTTATTCAATCTTGGGAAAGTGTATGTATCCAGGAATTTTTCCATTTTATCCAGGTTATCTAGTTTGTGGATGTACAGCTCCTCTTAGTAATTTCTAATAATCATCTGTATTACTGTGGTATCAGTTTTAATGTGTCCTTTTTTGTGATTCTGCTTATTTGGATTTTCTCTCTTTATTAGTCTATCTAGTGCTGTATCAATTTTGTTTATCTTATTAATAACTAACTTTTTATTTTATTTTCCTTTGTATTGTTCTTTTGTTCTCAATTTGATTAATTCTGCTTTGATGTTTGTTATTTTCTTTTCTTCTGCTAGCTTTGGGTTTGGTTTATTCTTGTTTTTCTAATCCCTTGAGGTGCGATATTATATTATTAATGTGGGAATCTTTCTATTCTTTTGACATAGGTATTTAGCAGTATAAAATTCCCTTTTAGCACTGATTTCACTATATCCCATAGGTTTTGGTATGTTGTGTTTCTATTTTCATTCATTAAAAATATTTAATTTCTATCTTACATTTTTCATTGATGCAGAGATTGGTCAGGAGTGCATCACTTAATTTTTGTGTGTTTGTATATTTTCGAGAGTTCCTCTTAGAATTAATTTCTAGTTTTAGTCAGTTGTGGTCTGAGAAGGAACTTGGCATGATTTCAATTTTCTAATTATTGAGGCTTGTATTGAGACGTAACATATAGTCTATCTTTGAGAATGTTAAAGGACTGATAAGAATGTATGTCTTGTTATTGTAGGGTAGAATGTTCTGTAAATGTATGTTAGGTTTATTTGGTCTAAAGTCCAACTTAAATTCAGTGTTTTTTGATGGTTTTCTGGTCTGACACTCTTTCAAGTGCTGTGAGTGGGGTGTTGAAGATTCCACTGTTATTGTAATTATGCCTCTCTCTCTCTCTCTCTCTCTCTCTCTCTCTCTCTATCTCTCTTTTTGAGTCAGAGTCTCACTCTGTCACCCAGGCTGGAGTGCAGTGGTATGCTCATGGCCATCACAGCCTCTACCTACTGGGCTCAAGTGATTCTTTCACTTCAGATTCCCAAGTAGCTGGGACTAAAGATGTGCCGCACTATGCCCAGCTAATTTTTCTGATTTATCATAGAGACAAGGTCTTGCCAAGTTGCCCACGTTAGTATCAAACCCTTGGGTTCAGGCAATCCTATTGCCTTCACCTCCCAAAGTGCTGGGATTACAGGCATGAGCCGCCATGCCTGGCTAACTCTTTCTTTAAGTCTAGTAATATTTGTTTTATGAATCTGGATGCTCCAATGTTGGGTGCATATATATTTAGGATTGTTATACCCTCTTGTTGAATTGATCCCTTTACTCTTATATAATGATTAGTCTTTTTTTTACTGCTGTTGATTTGAAGTCTGTTTTACCTGACATAAGTATAGCTATTCCTGATTGCTTTTGCTTTCCATTTGCACGAAATGCCTTCTTCCATTCCTTTACCTTCAGTATCTAAGTGTCTTTATCAGTAAGGTGAGTTTCTCTGAAACATTTTTAAAATCCATTCTGCCAATCTATATCTTTTAAGTGGAGCATTTAATCCACTTACGTTCAAAGTTAATATTGATATATGAGGTTTTGTTTCTGTCATGATATTAATTATTATCTGGTTGCTTTGTAGATTCTTTGTTTCCTTTTTTGTTCCTCTGTCTGTCTGTCTTTGTGGTTTGGTGGGGTTCTGTCATGTTGTTGTTTGATGTCTTTCTCTTTCTTCTTTTTGTAGTTGTTTTACAAGACTTGTGAGTTTTATACTTTCATGTGTTTTTGTAATGGTGAATATCAACTTTTCATTCCCGTGTTTAGAACTTTTTTCAGTATTTCTTGTGGGACCAGTCTAGTAGTGAGGAATTCTCTAAGCATTTTCTTGTCTGGGACTTTGTTATTTCTCCTCCTCCTCCTCCTCCTCCTCCTCCTCCTCCTCCTCTTCCTTCTCCTTCTCTTCCTCTTCCTTTTTCTTCCTCTTCTTCTTTTCTGTTGGGGTCTCATTCTGTTGCCCAGGTTGGAGTGTCACACTCTCAGCAGCAGCAGTCTTAACTTGCTGGACTCAAGCAGTCCTTCCACCTCAGCCTTCCAAGTAGCTGAGACTATAGATATGTGTCACCATGCCCGGCTTATTTATTTATTTATCTATATTGTAGAGGTGAAGGTTGCCAAGTCGTCCAGGCTGCTGAGATTGCAGGTGTGAGTCACCATGCCCAGACTATTTCTTCACTGTTGAAGCTTATGCTGGTAGAATATAAAATTCTTGACTGACAGGTTTTTTTTAAGCACTTTGAAAATGATATCTCTTTTTCTTCTGTCTTGTAAGGTTTCTCCTGAGAAGTCAACAGAATAACTGATGGTATTTCCTTACAGGTGACTAGACATTTTTCTCTTGCTAATTTTATTTTTTTCACTTTGACTTTAAATATTCTGATTATAATATGTTGTGAGGAAGTCTTTTATGCAATGTCTTTACTTGGGAATCACCAAGTCTACTGTATCAGTATGTTTAACTCTCTTACTAGACATGAGAATTTTCATTGATATTTCCTAAAATACATTTTCTTAACTTTTTTTTTTTTTTTTTGAGTTGGAGTCTCACTCTGTCGCCCAGACTGGAGTGCTGTGGCCGCTCCCGGCCACCGCAGCCTCGACCTGCTGGGCTCCGGGGATCCTTCCGCCTCAGCCTTCCAAGTAGCCAGAATTACAGGTGCGCGCTACCATGCCCGGTTAACTTTTTGATTTATTGTAGAGTTGAGGTCTTGCCTGCCCAGGCGGGTCTCGAACCCGTGGGCTCAGGCAATCCACTCACCTCAGCCTCCCAAAGGCGCGGGATTACAGGCTGAGCCACCGAGCCCGGCACATTTTCTTAACTTTTTAATCTTTCTTCCCTGTTGGAAATATTGATACTTCATAAATTCAGTTACTTTATGTGTTCTCAAACATCTCTTGTTCATCTTTTTAATTTTTTTCCCTTATTTTTGTCTGACTTGATTATTTCAAAAGACCTATCTTCAAGTTCTGAAATGCTTTCTTCTGACTTGGTCTAGTTCATTATTGAAGCTTGTAAATACACTTTGTATTTCCTTCAATGAATTTCTCATTTCCAGAAGTTCTGTTTGCTTAAGATATCTATCTCCTTGGTAAATTTCATTTATAACCTGAATTAATTTTCTTATTTATTTTTATTGTTTTTCAGATTTCTCTTGCATCTCATTGAGCTTCTTGAAAATCAATATTTTGAATTATTTGTCTGGCATTTAGGGGGTTATTTTATTTGGATTTGCATTTAGGGGGTTATTTTATTTGGATTTGCTGATGAAATATTGTCATGGTTCTTTGGTAGTGTCTTATTTTCTTATATATATATAAGGCTGCTCCCGGCCACTTCAGCCTCGACCTGCTGGGCTCTGGCGATCCTTCTGCCTCAGCTTTCCAAGTAGCTGGAACTACAGGCGCGCTACCACGCCTGGATGACTTTTTGATTTATTGTAGAGATGAGGTCTCGCTGCCCAGGCGGGTCTCGAACCCGCGGGCTCAGGCAATCCACTCACCTCAGCCTCCCAAAGGCACGGGATTACAGGCTGAGCCACCGAGCCCGGCTTCAACTTTATTTTAAAAAATTTTTTATTTCAAAATTGTGGGGTACAATTCAGGGTCAGGTATACAAATATTCACTGTGCAGGTACGCTTGTTGATGAGGTGTGACCCCTTTCCCCAGGCAGTTTCCCACTACTGCCAATCCCACCTCCCAGCCCCCCAATATCCCTGCAGTTTCCCCCACTGACATTCCTTTTTGATGGTATTACGGTAATTGTTCAAGGTCCACTCATGAGTGAGAGCATGTGATACTCAGTTCTTTGTTTCTGTGAAAGATCACTCAGTATTATAGACTCTAAGTTCATCCAGGTTGCTACAAAGTTTATGGTTTTATTCTTCTTTATGGCTATGTAATATTCCATTGTGTATATTTACCACATTTTTAAAAATCCAGTCTTCTTTTGATGGACAGCACGATTGCTTCCATGTTCTTGCTATTGTGAACAATGCTGTGATAAACATGCATGTGTAGGTATCTTTTTTATAGAGTGATTTGAGTTCTTCCGGATATCGTCACACTGTTTTCCACAGAGGCTAGTTTACACTCCTACCAACAGTGTAGAAGTGTTCCCTTTTCTTCTTTCTTTCTTTCTTTCTTTTTTTTTTTGTGGTACAGCAGTCACTTCTCCCAATTTTTTAAAGAATTACTTTTGTAGGAGAGGATTTTTTTCCTGAAGACATATATATGTTGTTGATTGAGTGTGATGCTTTGACTTTGATTTTGGGTCATGGTGTAGTAGTATATGCATCTTTGAATTATTTATTCAGCAGTACAGAGGGTAAGTGGTATGTGCAGTTTTCTTGGTTGCTCATAGCATGGTTATTTGCTTAGGTTGTAATGAAGTTTTTGCTGGGGAGTAGGATGCCAAATGAGCCAGGATCTAGACTATGGTGGTGGCAGTGGTAGACTCAGCATGCCCATTCTTAGGTCTCAGATGGCTTATGCTGGCACTCGTGTTAGTGGGTCCTGGAAGGCTGATTCTTGGGTCTCCAAGTGGTTTTGTTCAGGTGCTGAAAGTGGGAGCCATGAATTAGGTGTGTGAATGGGTTCTCAGGTTCCTAGGCAACTGGTGTAATATGAGTAATGGCAGTGACAGTGAGAAGAAACCCACCGGGACCCAAGCAGTTTGTGTAAGTGTTGCTGGTAGCTGCAAAGGGTTGATTAGGTTAGTTCTCTAGCTATTGGTGATATATATTGGGTGGATGTCAGTTGTGGTGTTATCAGTAGTTTGGGTCAGCCTGACTTCAGATCCCAGCAGGTGTGATCAGGCCAGGAGATTTCCAGGGTCCCAGGTATCATGATTGAGTAGTGGAAGGATGGGTCCAGGACTGCAGGCTTGTCCTCATGTCACCAATAGTGACTTCATGTGCTAGCTGTGACAGGCAGAGGAAGGCTGATCCTCAGATCACTGACAGAATGCTCAGATGTAGGTTGTGGTGGCTGGGCTGTGGGCCTGGCACCAAGGAAGGTGGGACCTATCTCTGGTGGAGCAACTTGGGTAAAAAACAGACTATTCATGCCCCAGTTCTATAGCAGCTCAAAGCAAGGGGTGGGAATTATGCTAGGAGTACATGGGAGTACCCAGTCTCCCTCTCCCTTCTTGTCTGGGCTGTGGTTGCAGCAGCAAAGTGGAGTACAGCCCAGTGTTAAACTCTCAGAATGTTGCTGGCTATGGGCCCATGACCAGAGAGGGCAGGATCCTTCTCAGATGAGCTGCATAGGTAAAAAGCTGTGGAGAGTACAACCCACCCATGTATCAGTCTCACAACAGCCCATAGCAGGGCAGTGAGTGTTGTCTTAGGTGCTCATAGGAAAGTCTTGTTTCCATGTCCCTCTAAGCTAGGTGGTGGCTACAGTGTTTTCAGTCTGAACTTGGCCTGAGGGCAGGGCACAGTCCAGCATTAAATTCACAAAATGGCACCAGCTAAAGGCCTGCCACCAGAGAGGGCAGAGCTCCTCTCAGGCAAGGAGTGCTGGCAAGAAACTATGGAAGTGCAGTCAGTAGGGGCCCTCCCAGATGTGTGCGAATGTCCCTGGTCTCCCCCTACCATCGCCTTGAAATAGCATAGATGGCAGCAGTTACATCTATAGAATCCCAGTGTCTAGGCTCTCAGATGACTCCCAGCCAAAGTTGCCCCAGGCATGATGCTGGCAGGATTCCAGGTGGGCTCTTTCTCGGCAGGAACTTCTCTCAGCAATCTCTCCTGTGTTAGGCCAGAGGCCCACAAAGGTCAAGGACTTTCCATAGCCAAGACCATAAAAGTCCATTTCAGAGTGTGGGACCCTGGGGAGGATCTCTCTTACTGTCTGTCCACATTTAGGAGCTTCTCCTGGCTCCCAGCTAGTCCCCAGCTGAGCAAGCTGCCTCAAATTGTCCCCTTACTTACTTCTGGGGTTTCCCATCACTTCTTAGGTGACTCCTAACATTCTCTCCTATATGGTCTCTTTGAAATTTGAGCATCCAGCCGGGCTCGGGTGGCTCAGCCTGTAATCCTGCGCCTTTGGGAGGCTGAGGTGAGTGGATTGCCTGAGCCCGCGGGTTTGAGACCTGCCTGGGCAACTTGGCAAGACCTCATCTCTACAATAAATCAAAAATTAGCCAGGCGTGGTAGCGCACGCCTGTAGTTCCAGCTACTTGAAAGACTGAGGTGGAAGAATCGCCGGCACCCAGCAGGCGAGGCTGCGGTGGCTGGGAGCGGTCACTGCACTCCATTCTGGGCGACAGAGTGAGACTTCAACTCAAAAAAAAAAAGAAAGAAATATGAGCATCTATTCGGTTCCTCTCTGTGGGAGAGGCATATCTAGTCAGTCATCTTGACCTATCTCCTGATCTACGCCTAGATCAGCAAGCCTCTGTAGGCTATGAGGTTGCTACTACACTACTGATAAAGATAGTAACAATGATTATGATGATGATGATGTTTTCATGTATTGAGCACTTACTATATGTTAGTCATTTTATGTATCAGTTATTCATTTACTTCAACTATCTGAGTTAAGTACCATAGTGGACGCTTTTATTCTCAATGTCAATATCAGAAAAAAATGAGTCCAAAAATATGCTATTTCCAGATGAGATAAATGAGCTTTAGAGCAGTTGAGTCCATGATGAGATCTGAACCCAGAGTATTCTGACTCAAAAAAACTTTTAACTCTTGACCTTAGGACAGTCTCCACTATTCTATTTCCCAGTCCTACTTCTGGGCCACTTCCCCACACAGTACACATACACAAGAAACATCTACAAAAGGCTAACATGGAACAAAAAATAATAAGCTCTCTATCATATGACTTAGCATATCTGCTGCTAAAGGAAGTGCCTTCCAGAATTATGGGGAAGGGAAAAATAATTTAACACCCTTCATTCTTTCTCACATCTTCCTTTCTCAGAGTCTGAAACTGCATTGTCTTACTGCAGCTATACTTCTTGAAGCGACACATTGTTCTGTGCTCAAAAAAGGAAATCTTGACAGAATGGGCATCTGTCTGTTTGAGCCTACCAAGGAAGGCACCTTACATTTATTTTTTCCTTCTATGTGCCTATACCGATGTCTGGGAATAAAAATTACAAGGCTTATCTGAACTAATGTCATAGAATTGGCCCTTCCTGAAGGGAAAAGCACTCTAGGGTGAGGAGTTACCAGGCTGAGTCACTGATTAGTACTTCTAAAAGGAACTGTTGGTAGACAAGTGCTTTTATATGCAGGATCTGTTGGTGTTTGTTTTGGAGACTGTTTTCTCCAGAAACTTTGAGGAATATATGTCCGGGACTAAACACTCTTTAATGACCTCTTACGTTTCCTGGTAGACTCCATTCTGGCCTTTGGGGCTGTGATTTTGATTTCTTTTTTTATGTGGAAATCTGAGTGATGAAGTGGCTAAATGTTTCTGTCCTGTGAAGTTATTTCTTATGAACAGCTCCTTGCCTTATCAAGAAAAAGTCTTGATAACTTTACAAGAAATTTCATCACCCACAAGTTTCATCATCTACAAGCTAGTTATAGCAGGATGCCCATCTCCTGTTAAATAATATATTTTATATTTTGCCATCCAAGTAGGATTGGTAAGTACTAGTGTTTGTGTTGTGCCTCATGTCACAAAAGACTCGAGGTAGCTTGCAAAATTATAAAGGAAAATTTTGATCGAAATAAGATGGAAATTGTGGGGTGAGTTAGAAAACAGACTAATGGGATATGTGAGTGTGGAATGTATCCCGGCCAAGAAAAACCTGAACTGAACAGAAGCAGGGCAGCACCATACTGGGGAAAAGTCCCTCCCAGCCTCTGTTGGGTTGTGCCAAGACAATGGGAAGGATGGATGCTGGATGGTTATGACTGTAGCGTGACAATGTGAATGTATAGTTCAATGTTACTGAACTAGACACTTAAAAATAGTTAAGATGGTGAATTGTATGTTGTATGTATTTTACCACTTTTTTTTAAAGAAATTAGATCCTTTAGGGTCACTTAGATGTGGTTCCTTCCAGGAAACTTTTCTTGATCCCCCTTATCCTAACAATGTGCTTCTATTTGTGTTCTTCTAGTGCTCTTCTAGTACTCTTTGTTTCCTCTGCCCTAGCATTAATTGTACTTCATTAAACTCGCCTATTTTTGTGTTTGTTCTTTGTCTCTATCCCCCTAAAAACTACAAGATCAGTGAGAACAAGGCCTTTGTTGGCCTCAGTTACTGTCCTATGTTTTTAGCATAGTGCCTGACATACAGTAGGCAGGTATTCAATAACTGTGGTTGAATAAATAAATCAGTATATAATAATTTTTAATTTTATGTAAATCTCTTCAAAGTATTTCCTCATTTGTCTTTTAAAAAATTCTATGCGGGAGACTGAGTAAATCTTTAGACATAGAAATTGAGGTCTCAAAAAGGTAAGGCAACAGTGTTAGGTCATACAGATAGTGATGGAGTCATTTTTTGTTACAGACTTTGTTTATATCACAGTGCTTTGGATCTTGACTTCTTTTCCATGCAAAGAAGATTCCTCCTCCCTAGTGTCTTCTTATTTGATTTTTCTCAAGTGCAAGTTGTGTGCTACTGTTTCCTTCTGCTGACCGTGTAGTAGATGATAATGCTTTTGGTGTCCCATGCCATATCCCTACAGTCCACCTTTGAGTTCCCTGTTGCTGTGGTAGGCAGTTTCCAGAATGTTGAGAACTTCCCTCCCCCAGCACCTACATTTCTTTTCCCTCTGCCTGAATTTTTCTTTAGTACCATAGGAGCTCACTTTCTGCATACTGGTGAAACCCAAAAATATGTGTAGGTTGGGGGCTTAATGTCCTTGAGGGCAACCCCCAGTTAATGGGGATGAGAGTCACTGGATAAATAATGCAGCCTCCACACCTCCTAGGAGGGCAATACAGAGGTGTGCCCTCCTCATTGTTTCTTAGTTGCCTGCAGAAGTCAGCACACATAATAATACTCCCTTTCATGATCTTTCTGTTTCCCTGAGTCATTGTTACCACTCACTCATTTGTGCTTCCAGGGATTATTTCACAAATAATCCCTGCATTCAAGTCTTTATCCCAAGGTCTTCTTTTAGAAAATAAACAATAAATAGTATAAAAGACTGACCAATCTGTAATAAGTAAGGACTGAAGCGAAGAAGAGGGCTTTCTAGCCACTGCTGAGTAAGTGTCCTTGAAGGACACTCCAGCCATGTGCTTCATCTGCCTCCTTACCAGATGATCTCTCCAGGCCCTTTCATCTCTAAGGGGCCTCTTATCCTACTCTAGGGTGCAATTGTTCCCCAAAGGCCATGCTTGACATAATGGTCCTTCCCAGTGTGGTCTTCCTATAGCTGCTCTGCACCCTCCAGGCACTGGCCTGTAGCTGGCTGGAACTGGTGCAGAGCAAGCAATTTCCAACCTCCGTGCCAGTTCTCTCTGTCCTTTGTTTATCAGAACTGGCTGGAATTACTGACTAGAATCCCTAAGGGAAGGACAGAAGTTGCAAACAACCATGGCTGTCTACACTCCATTAGCTGAGGCAGACAGAGCCAGCAGCACAATACAGCATTAACTTCCAGACACACACATTTAGTTTTAGACAGCCCACGAGAAGAGTGGGGAGAGTCAGGGGAAAACATACCCACGCAGCAAAATCCAAATGAGCAGTACACCAGATGCCCTTTGTCCACTATTGCTCAACAGGTTTCTGAAACCAGTTTTCCCAGAGTTGATGAAATGTTTGTTTGTTCAAGGAGCATGTCTCCAAAATCCAAAGGTCAATTTCGCTGATTCATGTCTGTGCCACCTGAACCACAAACAGTGCACTTCTAACCTGCAGCTACCTTTCACCTCTTCCTGAGGACAGGGGCCACTATCTCATGTGTGCCACCAGGGCACCGAATCACTATGTCCTTCACTCCCAAATACTTCAACCCGATGACTGCTCCCTCATATAAATCACCCTTCCAGGAAGAAATCACAGGTGCCAAGAGGCAAATATGTTGCTTTGGTAGTGGGATCAAGCTTTAGGCATCTCTATGAATGCTGTCTTATTTATCTTCACATCCCATTCCTAAGTAAAGGGCCTGGCACTTAG
Organism: Cephalopachus bancanus; assembly: GCA_027257055.1. NCBI lineage: Eukaryota > Metazoa > Chordata > Mammalia > Primates > Tarsiidae > Cephalopachus > Cephalopachus bancanus. Next base: position 709,266 of record JAPVLO010000203.1, on the reverse strand, counting down.
CAGATGTTTATTAAATATTTGTTGACTCCTTGGATGCTTGCCTGAATGGATTAATGAATCTATACATAATTTTTCCCAGTTTGAAGGGTTGAGATTTATGCTATAAATATATTTCCTAAGTAATCAGCTCTGTGCATAGTGTGCACCCAATAAATGTGAATTAATGGATCAATAATGTGCCTGAAAGGGCTTCGCGGAGGATAAATCATTATGAAGGTCTATGGATGTGCCCCCACTTTGTTGTTGGTAGAATTACACATTGTAACCACTGAGTGATTATAGCCTCACATAAGTGATTCTTGTGATAGTTAGCATTGCTGAGATTGGTAAGTCATCATTTTACATGGGCTTTCCGTTTTGGATGTATGTCTTTTCATGATATACTGTTTTGTACTGGGATTTTTGGAGGCATCTAGGCAGGGCCAGGTAGTGGGGAAAGACCAGAGCTATAACTGAATTCCAGACAGATCCCTTAATTGAGTAAGAGTCTGCCTGTGGTCTTAAGTGTAGGCAACCGGTCCCTAAGGGATGATACTAGCTATATTATCTATAGTGCACTATGGGCATGCAATACATTTTATAAAGCCATAGTAGTGTAATAGGTACAATCACTCATTGTTAGTTTTATCCATTTAAAGCTGTTGCAGAGTGCTGTATTAAATACAGTTTCCTTTTTTATTTTATAGTGCTATTGTAGAATTGAGACATTTTGGCTTTCTACTCTCATATAGCACTGACTATTTCTGGAATGTTTATGAATAGTATACCTTGAGTCAGCATTTCTTATATTTAATAATAATGATAATGATAGCTATACTGATAACAGTAGCTATTTTTGAGCATTTGCTATGTGCTTGACTCTACAAAATTCTTTCTATGCATAGTTTTATTTATTTCTCAGATTAGATTTTTGAAGCATTTATTATTTTCTAATTGCATATGAAGAAATGGAAACTTAGAGAGGTAAGTCATTTGATCAATATCATATTGCTGGTAAGTAGAAGGACAGTTTTGAATTCAAGTATGTTTGGTTCAGAATTCTTTACTTTTAATTACTTTTTAGTATACATGCAGGACCATTTTTAAAATGGGACTTGGAATAATAACAGCTATCAGCAGATGCCATGTTAAATATATTAAATACATTATCTCATTAAAATTTATACTGAATACCTTATAAATTACATATTACTAGCCGGGCTCGGTGGCTCAGCCTATAATCCCACGCCTTTGGGAGGCTGAGGTGAGTGGATTGCCTGAGCCCACGGGTTCGAGACCCACCTAGGCAGCGAGACCTCATCTCTACAATAAATCAAAAAATCAGCCGGGCGTGGTAGCGCATACCTGTAATTCCGGCTACTTGGAAGGCTGAGGCGGAAGGATTGCCGGAGCCCAGCAGGCGAGGCTGCGGTGGCCGGGAGCGGCCACTGCACTCCAGTCTGGGTGACTGAGTGAGACTCCAACTCAAAAAAAAAAAAATTACATGTTACTATTTCCCTTTTAAACAGATGAGAAAATTTGAGCTCCTGAAGGTCATGTGAACTTCCACGCATGGCCACCAGCTAGATAGTAGAGCAGGAACTCAAGCAAGTTATCTATCTGTAAAGCTACAGCAGTATCCCTGGAACACTTATTGTCTACTAAGGTAGAAATTGTCAAAGAATTTATAATGGACATTTATCACTTTAATCTCTGTATAGCATCCACTCCCCCTTCTTATCAATGCCTTGATTTTGCGTTTTATTTTTTTGAAGCAGGGAAAGGAGGCAATTACCTCTGCTCATTGTTTATGTAGCTTTGGGATCGTGAATCCATGTTCCCACTTTTTACTAAAGTAGCTGAGGGGACCAGATTTTACTTTCTGTCAATTCATGTGAACAAAATGGACAAATGACCTAAATTTGAAAATTGGGGTAATTTCTTTTCAATAACTTGAATCTTGTTGGACTGATGCAGGTAGCAAACACATAATTGGAATGTGTAATCTTATTTTTTTCATCACCTTTTCCTGCTTTGAGATCATTCTACTGGTTTCTACATCACTGCAGTCTCACTCAGGCATGGTGAGTAAATCCTTTCTTGAACAAGATTCCAAAGAGTGTATCTCATGAACTTTGCTTAGGAAAGGTGGACCGACATAAGATCCTCCCTTGATCACGATCAGTGAGTGACTCGTAGGTTAGATGATGAGAAACTTAGAAGTTACCTGAATTTGGAATTGGGGAAAAGAAAGTTCTGAGGTAAAGTGTGTGACCGGATCTTGAGAAATGGATCCTATATTATTCAGGAATAGTTTCAGCTACCTACAAAACTCTAACCAAACAAGATAACAGTTTATTTTATTTTGCTTTTTACTCTAACATAAAAGTTATAGGTGGACATGCAAGATTAATATAATTCCTCCAAGGTCATAACAACTACCTCATGGTACAAAATGTCTGGTGGAACTCTAGCCAATCATGTTGTAAGGCATTGGAAAGAAGGAAGAGAAGAATAACAAAAAGAATAGCTGAATCCACTTCTTTTAAGCAATCTTCCTGAAAATTCCACCTGATATTTCCATCTCATTTAGTTGAATTGCTGCACTGAGGTGTAACGGTGTCTGGGAGGTATGGGTTTTTATCAGGTGATTTGATACCCTAAATAAAGTTATCATTCTATTTCATTTATGTTCTCACCAACAGTTTGCCATTGCAAAAGGGGATCTTAATAATCAAGCAGGCAGGCTTACTTTTGGGTGTTAGCAATTTATTTTCCTGGTTACCCCAGAATTTGACCAATGGTTTTATGAACAAAGTACTCATGGTAGCAGGGATGGAAACTGTGCATTGGTTCAGCTGCAAGGATATCTCTCACCAAGGCTTACATGTAATTGATCATTGAGGGATACCCAGTAGGCCACTGCTGCTGAGCACCTTAAACATTTGAGTTAACATTTGTTGATTAAACTTTGGGTTAACATTTGTTGATAAGGAAATTCAGCATCATGACAGTAAATTGATTAAATTAGTCCCCTCTTATTATGACAAAGGTAGAGATCTGATTTTACTGGCAAAGACATTTTTTCAAGGCTTGTATTTTCATTCCCTTTCTGTCATGCCTTTAACAGAACTATAATCCATGAGCTTGTAAAAGTTTTTATACGCTATTATGACATCTTAAACTTTCCTGATACCAAGGATTTTACCTCACTGTCAAAGTAGTAAGGCAACAATCCCACGCTAATTGCATTCATTGGTCTCATTCTGTGTCACATCACTCTGAAGAAACCACTGTGCCACAGTTGGAAACAAAACTTTGCCAAGTTGTGCTACCTTCCTGAAAAACATAGTAAGTGCTATAAAGTATTGACCCAAAATATGATATTCCGCCCACAGCTAGAATATATGGTTTATAGAACTAAAAGATGGAAATAGTTTTGGTGCTTTGCAAGATTACACACCATCTTGCTGTCTATTGCCATTATTGCTTTCCATTCCCAGGACTTGGATATCTGAGAATTTAATACTAATTCACTTGGGAACTTGAGGTTCCCCATATTATAGATGAATAGGTCTAAAAATGTTATTATGTATAAATGTTATTTTAGCTATGGGTTAAGTTGTGTGATTCATATGAATTAAAGCAGCAAATAGTATGGATAAACATATTTTATCCATTTTAACATATTTTTTATTTTAAAATTGTGAGGTACAGTTGAGGGTTAGGTATATAAATATGCATCTTTCAGGCACCCTTGTTGATAAGGGGTGTCCCCCCATCCCCTCATAGATATTGACTACCGTTAATCCCACCACCCTTGCCCTCCCTGCCCCCCCGTAGATTACCACGTCAATCCTTTTCTTATAATATTATGATAGATGTTCAGGGTACACTTATGAGTGAGAACATGTGATACTCAGATCTTTGTTGCTGTGAAAATCACTCAGTATTATAGACTCTAGTTCCACCCAGGTTGCCGCGAAATTCATGATTTCGTTCTTTTTTATAGCTGTATAGTATTCCATTGTGTATATGTACCACATTTTTTAAATCCAGTCCTCTTTTGATGTACAGCATGGTTGGTTCCAGGTTCTTGCTATTGTGAACAATGCTGCGATAAACATACATGTGCAGATATGTTTTTCATAGAGTGATTTGAGTTTTTCAGGGTAAATTCCCAGTAGGGGGATTGCAGGGTCATATGGGATGTTGATATTTAGGAATCGCCACACTGCTTTCCACAGAGGTTGCACTAGTTTACACTCCCACCAACAGTGTATAAGTGCTCCCTTTTTGCCACAACCTCTCCAGCATCTATTATTTTTTGTTATTGATAATGGCCATTCTGACTGGAGTTAGGTGGTATCTCAGTGTAGCTTTAATTTGCATCTCCTTGATGATTAGTGAGGTTGAACATTTCTTCATGTGTCTGTTGGCCGTTCATATGTCTTCTTTTGTGAAGTGTCTGTTCATATCTTTTGCCCACTTTGTAATGGGATTGTTTGTTTTTTTCTTTTCAGCACATTTGAGTTCCTTGTAGATCTAAGATGTTAGGCCTTTGTCAGACATGGAGTTAGCAAATATGTTTTCCCAATCTGTGGGCTGTCTCCCTGCTCTCTTGTTGGTTTCTTTGGCTTTGCAGAAGCTTGTCAGTTTAATGAAGTCCCACTTGTCTATCTTATCTCTCTCTCTTTTTTTTTAAATTTATTTATTTTTATTATAAAAATGTGGGGTACAATTCAGGGTTGGGTATACAAACATTGATTATGCAGGTACCCTTGTTGATGAGGTATGCCCCCCCAGCAGTTTCCTCAACTGCCAATCCCACCCCCCCTCCCCTGACAGTTTCCCGCTACTGCCAATCCCTTTCTTATAGTATTATAATTGTTCAAGGTCCACTTATGAGTGAAAACATATGATACTCTGTTCTTTGTTTCTGGGATAGATCACTGAGTATAATAGACTCCAAATCCATCCAAGTTGCTGCAAAGTTTGTATGTTTGTCTTTCTTTATGGCTACATAATATTCCATTGTGTATATGTACTACATTTTTTTAATCCAGTCCAGCTTCAATGGGCAGCATGGGTGGTTCCATGTTTTTGCTATTGTGAATAGAGCTGCAATAAACATACGTGTGCAGGTATCTTTTTGTAGAATGATTTGAGTTCCTCCAGGTATATTTCCAATAGGGGAATTGCTGGGTCATATGGAAGGTCATTTTCTAGTTCTTTCAGAAATTGCCACACTGTCTTCCAAAGAGGTTGCACTAGTTTGCATTCCCAACAGCAATGCAGAAGCATTCCTTTTTCACCACATCTTCACCAGCATCAGTTGTTCCTTGTTTTGTTTTGTTTTTTTTTGTTTGTTTTTTTATTAATTAATTAATTAATTTTTATTGCGAATTTGTGGGGTACAGTTAAGGGTTAGGTATACAATTGAGTTTCATTCAGGCACCCTGTTGATATGGGATGTTTCCCCATACCCAGACAGATATTTGCTGCTGTTAATCCCATCTCCCTTCCCCCACCATAATTTCCCAGTGCGGTCAGTCATTTTCGTATAGTATTGCATTGGATGTTTAAGGTCCATTATATGAGTGAGAACATGTGATACTCGGATCTTTGTTTCTGTGAGAGGTCACTCAGTGTTATAGACTCTAGTTCCATCCAGGTTGCTGCGAAATTCATGATTTTGTTCTTTTTTATGGCTGCGTAGTATTCCATCGTGTATATGTACCACATTTTTTTAATCCAGTCCTCTTTTGATGGGCAGCATGGCTGTTTCCAGGTTCTTGCTATTGTGAACAATGCTGCGATAAACATGAGTGTGCAGGTATCTTTTTAATAGAGTGATTTGTGTTCTTCAGGATATATTCCCAGTAGGGGGATTGCGGGGTCATATGGGAGGTTGGTATTTAGAGCTTTTAAGAATCACCACACTGCTTTCCACAGAGGTTGCACTAGTTTACACTCCCACCAACAGTGTAGAAGTGTTCCATTTCCACCACACCCTCTCCAGCAGCTGTTATTTTTTGAGTTGTTGATAATTGCCATTCTGACTGGGGTTAGGTGGTATCTCAGTGTGGTTTTGATTTGCATCTCCCTGATAATTAGTGAGGTTGAACATTTCTTCATGTGTTTGTTGGCTGCTCGGATGTTTTCCTTTGTGAAGTGTCTGTTCATATCTTTTGCCCATTTTATAATGGGGTTGTTTGTTTTTTTCTTTTCTGCACGCTTGAGTTCCTTGTAGATCCAGGAAGTTAAGCCTTTGTCAGACCTGGAGTTGGCAAATACTTTTTCCAAGTCTGTAGGCTGTCTCCCTGTTCTCTTGATGGTTTCTTTGGCTTTGCAGAAGCTTGTCAGTTTAATAAGGTCCCACTTGTCTATTTTCTCTCTTATGAGCTGTGGGTTTGGGGTTTTGTTCAGGAATTGGATGCCAGTTCCGATTTCCATGAGGGTTTTTCCTTCATTTTCTAAGGTTCTTATGGTTTGAGGTTTTACATTTAGGTCTCTGATCCATTTGGAATTAACCTTTGTGCATGGGGATAGATAGGGGTCCTGTTTCAATCTTCTGCATGTGGTCAGCCAGTTTTCCCAGCACCATTTACTGAATAGGTTCTCCTCTCCCCAGTGGTAAGTGGTGGAGGCTTTGTCAAAGATGAGTTGGTTGAGAAATTGAGGTTTTGCTTCTGGAATCTCAATTCTATTCCATTGATCTATATGCCTGCTCCTATATCAATACCAAGCTGTTTTGATGATTGTAGCTTTATAGTAAAGTTTGAAGTCTAGTAGTGTGATACCACTTGCTTTGTTTTTTTTTTTTTTTGCTGAGGATTGTTCTGGCTATTCTTGGACGTTTGTGTTTCCATATGAATTCCTGCATTGTTTTTTCTAGGTCTGAGAAGGATGTTGCTGGTAATTTGATGGGTATTGCATTGAATTTGTAGATTGCCTTAGGTAAGATGAACATCTTCACAATGTTGATTCTTCCGATCCATGAGCATGGGATATTTTTCCACTTGTTTGTGTCAACTTTGATTTCTTTGAGCAGTGTTTTGTAGTTTTCCTTGTAAAGGTCTTTCACATCTCTGGTTAGGAAGATGCCAAGGTATTTCATTTGTTTTGCGGCTATTGTGAATGGAATTGTGTTTTTTATTTGGGTTTCTGTTTGTTTATTATTGGTGTAGAGAAATGCGATTGTCTTTTGTACATTTATTTTGTATCCTGAGACTTTGCCAAAGGTCTTTATCAGTGTAAGGAGGTTTTTGACAGATTTTCTTGGGTTTTCAAGGTATACAATCATGTCGTCTGCAAAGAGAGATAACTTGACTTCCTCTTTTCCTATTTGGATACCCCTGATTGCCTTCTTTTCTCTGATTGCTCGAGCCAGGACTTCCAATACTATGTTGAACAGGAGGGGTGAGAGTGGGCATCCTTGTCTTGTTCCAGTTTTCAGGGGAAATGGTTCTAATTTTTGTCCATTTAGGGGTATGCTTGCTGTGGGTTTCTCGTAGATGGCTTTTACTATTTTGAGGTATGTTCCCCGTATGCCTAGATGTTCAAGGGTTTTTATCAAGAAGGGGTGCTGGATTTTATCAAAAGCTTTTTCTGCATCTAATGATATAATCATGTGGTTTTTGTTTTGACATCTGTTGATGTATTTAATAACATTTATGGTTTTATGAATGTTGAACCAGCCTTGCATCCCAGGAATGAAGCCTACTTGGTCAAGATGGATGATTTTTGAGATGTATTGCTGAATCTGGTTTGCTAGGATCTTGTTGAGAATTTTAGCCTCTATGTTCATCAAAGATATTGGCCTGTAGTTCTCTTTCTTTGCTGGATCTTTACCTGGCTTGGGTATCAATGTGATGTTGGCTTCGTAAAATGATTTGGGGAGCGTTCCATCTTTTTCAATCGCCTGGAATACCTTCAGTAGAATTGGTATCACCTCCTCCGTAAATGTCTTGTAGAATTCTGCTGGAAAGCCATCTGGTCCAGGGCTTTTTTTTTGTAGGAAGTTTTCTTATTACGTAGTTGATTTCCTTGATTGTTATTGGTTTATTTAGGGTCTCAATTTCTTCTTGTTCCAACTTAGATAGGTTGTGTGATGTCAGAAAGTCCTCCATTTCCTTAAGGTTTTCAAGTTTGTTTCCATACAAGTGTACATAGTAGTCTCTAATGATCTTTTGTATTTCCTCAGGGTCAGATGTGACTTCATCTTTTGTGTTTCTGATTGTGCTTATTTGGTTTTTTTCTCTCTTTTTCTTGGTCAGTCTAGCTAGGGGACCATCGATCTTGTTTATTCTTTTGAAGAACCAGCTTTTTGTTTCATTGATTTTTTTCTATTATCTTTTTGTCTTCTATGTCCTGGATTTGAGCTTTTATTTTGGTGATCTGGATTCTTCTGCTGAAATTAGGGTTTTTGTGGTCTTGTTTTCCAGCTTCTTTAGGCAGCTTGTTGGGTTTTTAATTTCTGTTCCTTCCATTTTCCTCATGTGTGTTTGTAGGGATATAAATTCCCCTCTTATTACAGCTTTTAAGGCATCCCAGAGATTTTGGTAAGATGTTTCTTCATTTTCATTTGTTTCCAGGTATCTTTTGATCTCTGTTTTGATGTCATCATTGATCCAGGAGTTATTTAGCATCATGCTGTTTAGTGTCCATGTCTTTGTGGGTTTTGGGGGGACTTTGTTGGTGTCAATGTTTATTTTTATTCCACTGTGGTCCGAGAAGGTGCATGGTAGAATTTCAGTCCTTTTAAATTTGCTTATACTTGATTTGTGTCCAATTATGTAGTCGATCTTAGAATATGTTCCATGTGGTGATGAGTAGAATGTGTATTCTGTGGTCTTTGGATGAAGTGTTCTATAGGTATCAATTAAGTCCATTTGGTCCAGAGTCTCATTGAGGTTCCGGATCTCCTTGCTGATTTTTTGTCCTGATGATCTGTCTAAGGTTGTGAGTGGTGTATTAAAGTCCCCAGTTATTATGGTGTTAGAATCAATGTCTTTCTTTAGTTTTCCTAGAAGTTGCTTTATGAATGTTGGCGCACCTATGTTGGGTACATATATGTTTAGGATAGATATTTCTTGTTGATGGAGTGAACCTTTTATCATTATGTAGTGGCCCTCTGTATCTTTTTAAATTTTTGATAGCTTAAATGGTATTTTGTCTGAAATTAGGATCGCAACTCCTCCTTTCTTTTGTGTTCCATTCGCCTGAAAATTTGTTTCCCATCCTCTTACTTTGAGTCTGTGTATGTCCTTTCTAGTGAGATGGGTCTCTTGAAGGCAGTATATTGTTGCCTGTTGATATTTTATCCATTTTGTCATTCTATGTCTTTTCAGTGGTGCGTTTAGTCCATTCACATTCAGACTAATTATTGAAATGTGAGAGTTCGTCCCTATCATGGAGTTCTTATTAAGTTGTTGTTCTTCCACTTGGTTTTTTCTTTTTTCTTTTCTTTTTTTGTCTTTCTTTTGGTTTTGGGGTTGGTTCGTGTATATTTTATTCTTTTCCCTGTACTCTTGTGAAGAATGTTGTTCTTTTTTCCTTTTCTTCTGTGTTTAGTACTTTCTTAAGTGTTTCATGTAGAGATGGTTTGGTGGCAGCATAAGTTCTTAGGGATTGGATATCTGGGAAAGATTTTAATTCTCCCTCACTGATGAAGCTTTGCTTGGCTGGGTAGGTTATTCTTGGTTGAAATTGTTTATCTTTTAGGACTTTGAAGATAGGGCTCCAAGCTTTCCTAGCCTGCAGGGTTTCTGCAGATAAATCTGCTGCTATTCTGATTGGTCTTCCATGGTTGGTGATCTGGCCTTTTTCTCTTGCTGTCTTTAGGATTTTTTCTTTTGTGCCTACTTTATTTAGGCGAATTATTATGTGTCTAGGAGTTGGTCTTCTCATTTGTTGTCTTGCAGGGGTTCTCTAAATCTCTTGTGTTTGAATTTTTGCATCACTGATTAGATAAGGGAAGTTTTCTTGAATGATCTCATGGAAAGTTTGTTCCACTGTGGTCTCTGTTTCTCTTTCTGCCTCAGGGAGTCCGATTATTCTTAGGTTAGGCCTCTTGAGGTAGTCACTCATCTCTTGAAGGTTTTGTTCTGTCTTTTTGAGCTTATTTTCTGTGTTTTTAAGAGTTTGGGTTATTTCTATATTTTGGTCCTCAAGCTCTGAGATTCTTTCTTCTGCTTGGGTAATTCTGATTTCCATGCTTATCAATTTGTTATTTATTTCATTCACAGTATTCTTTATTACTGTTATCTCAGATATCAGCTCCTTCCTAGTTTCTTCTTGTGTCTCCTCAATTCTTTTTAATCTCTCCATTATTGTTTTGATATCTACATTTGCATTTTGAGACCCTTCATTCTGGGGACTTTTCATTGTTTGCATTCCAAAGTCAGTTTTCTAAATGTCTGCTCTCCCAGGCGTCTGGGAGAGACCCATACTCTCCTTTTGGTTTTTCTTCATTTCTGTAGATTTTTCTCCCTCTCCCCCTTTCCCTCCCCCTTGTCAATTCTGTTTTTGAGGGAAGGTGGGGTTGCTTTTATTTCTCTTCTGCAATGACCTGTTCTTCCTTATGAGGGTCTTCTGGCTTTGTTCACTTTTCCCTCTGCTTTACAGTCTGTCTATTCAGCTGTATGCAGCCTTGGTCCTTGGCTTTAGAAGTCAGGGGTTTGGGGCTATCTTATCTCTTATGGCTTGTGCGTTTTGGGTTTTGTTCAGGAATTGAATGCCAGTTCCAATTTCCATAAGGGTGTGTCCTGCATTTTCTAAGGTTCTTATGGTTTGAGGTTTTACATTTAGATCTCTGATCCATTTAGAGTTAATTTTTGTGTATGGGGATAGATAGGGGTCTTGTTTGAATCGTCTGCACATGGTCAGCCAGTTTTCCCAGCACCATTTACTGAATAGGTTCTCCTCTCCCCAGTGGTAGGTGGTGGAGGCTTTGTTGAAAATGAGTTGGTTGAGAAATTGAGGTTTTGCTTCTGGAATCTCAATTCTATTCCATTGGTCTATATGCCTGCTCCTGAACCAATACCAAGCTGTTTTGATGATTGTAGCTTTATAGTAAAGTTTGAAGTCTGGTAATGTGATACCACCTGCTTTTTTTTTTGTTTGTTTGTTTGTTTGTTTGTTTTTGCTAAGGATTGTTTTGGCAATTCTTGGTCATTTGTGTTTCCATATGAATTCCTGTATTGTTTTTTCTAGGTCTGAGAAGAATGGTAATTTGATGGGTATTGCATTAAATCTGTAGATTGCCTTAGGTAAGATGGACATCTTCACAGTGTTGATTCTTCCAATCCATGAGCATGGGATATTTTTCCACTTGTGTCATCTTTGATTTGTTTGAGCAGTGTTCTGTAGTTTTCATTGTAAAGGTCTTTCACGTCTTTGGTTAGGAAGATGCCAAGGTATTTCATTTTTTTGTGGCTATTGTGAATGGGATTGTGCTTTTTATTTGGGTTTCTGTTTGTTTATTATTGGTGTAAAGAACCTTTTTGTGATTTCTTTGTACAACTATGCATAGTAGCAACCATTAATGGAGTTCCTTAATGGAAGGACTGCTAAGGTCTCAGTTCCCTGAGGAAGGCAAAGGTTTTGGTCACAATATTAAGTAATCTGATTTGCTATCTGATTGTTGGCAGATAGCAAGAGGAACATAGCACATGTATAGGAGGAAGGTAGGGAAAAAGATTAGTTATTATCTTGTGACCAGTTACAGAAATGATCTATAGTTTCTATCTTTATGCATTTTTTGTATTGAGTCTATCTGTTCCTACAAATATTTATATATTTTCATTAAATTTTCTTTTTATCTATTTTTCTTTCACTTGCTGTTGAATAACTGTACCATGTTGGTGATTATGTTGTAGAATATAGAGATGAAATTACAGCAGAACTAGTGGAGAAATGGTTATCAAGTAGAGTTTTTTATAATTGAAAACAGATAGGTAACGTATGAGATTTTGAGTTACAAAATTTTTGTTGTACTTGAAAAGGTTGTATATTAGTGAAGGAAGGTATTGCTGAAAGTCTATCCAAGGGAGAAAAATGTTTGAGTATTGGGCAGCAAAACAGGTTACCCACAATTCATGTTTGATAGATTTTGTCTGGAAGTGAGATCTTCCCAACATTCATTGCCTTTTCCCGATAGTATCTTATTTTTCTTTGGGAAAAACTTGTGGGATTGGAAGAGCAGGAAATCCAGAAGGCTGATTCAACAAGGAAAGCTGTAAGGACTGTCCTACCACATACTTCTGTTATGATGGAGTAAGCACATATTCTAAGCTTGGACAATAAGTATATATTTTTCTCTTTATTTTGAATTTTAATAGTTGAAGATTATTTGTCCTAGTACTAGCAACTTGACCAGCCTAACTGAGATCAATACTAGAGTTCTTGTTTCTTAGCTCCCTGATGAGATGCTTTGCTTCTTGCTTTTTCAAAGTCCAGTTATAGGAATTCCCAAGGAAGACAGAATGGACACAATTTCCTATCCCTTCTGTTACCTATAACTAGAAACTCTTGACATTATATGGATTAATTTTAAAAGAAGACTGTCAAAGGTGAAGATAAGAAAGAAGACTAATGTGGACCTCAAGATCCTGCTAATGACATTGGTAAGGTCATTGGTTTTCTTTTTGTCTCATATGTCCCTGACTGGGTATTAGAGAAGTTGGCAGTCCAGAAATACCAATGGGTATAGACAAAAAAAAATTCCCCAACAAGATCCATCTGTCCCTAGGCAAAGGATCAGAAAAACGACACAGTACAAGACAGAAAACTTTTTGAAATTAGCCACTCTATTCCAGACAGGAAATGCAGAAATTAATTGCTGCCCTATTCAGCCCCACATCTATCAACAAAAGTCAAGTGGAAAACCTATGTTATAATGAGGTTCTCCAATCCCTTTATCACTGTGTTGCCAGGAAAAAAAAAAGAGTGAAAACACACAACATTCATCACTGCCAGGCAGTAATAAACCTCCCCACTCACATGATGTCAAAGAGAATGTGGGAACCTGGGTTTCTATCATTACCTGATAGCAATGACGTGTTCTATCTTTCCAGTGGTATCAGAGAAGGCTCAGTGGAAAATCACCAGTAGTGATGAGGACCCCTTACCATGATCTCTATGGAGAACAATAACAAGACTCCACTGCTCAATCCAACCAAGATAGTATCAGCAGTGGTTCAGTGCAGATTACAAACTACCATCCCCGCCATAATGAGGGACTCTACAATTCCCTGAATTTCAATGGTGGCCCGGTGGGAAATATGAACTTCTACTCCCACCTGGTTGTAAAGAACCAATACTCTTCTCCTGATTAAATGGTATCAAAGGAAAGCCTGCTAAACTAAAAGTTTTAAATAAAATCCAGAATCTCTTAATATAATACCCCAAATGTCCAAGTTTCAATAATAAATTACTTAGCATGCAAGAACCAGAAAAAGTCAACTTGAGTGAAGAAAGACAATTAAAAGACACAAACAAGGAGATGACAGTTATATTTAAATTATCTGACAGAGTTTAAAACAGCCATCATAAAAGAATGCTTTACAACAATTACAAACATCCTTGAAGCAAATAAAAAATAGAAAGTGACAGTAAAAAAACTGAAGATATAAAATAGAAACCAATTAGAAATTTTAGAAGTGAAAAACAGAATAACTAAATTAAACAAAATCAATGGATGGGCTCATTAGCAGAATGGAGAGAAGTATTAAGTGAAATTGAAGATAAAGCATAGACATTATACAATCTTCAAAAAAAAGAGAGAAAATAGACAAAAAAACACTGCCTTGGAGATCTGTGAGAAGACTAAAAAAAGAGATTTAACATTCATATTATTAGAGTCATGAAAACAGAAAAGAAAGAGCTGAGTCTGTAAAAGTACTCAATGAAATAATACCTGAAAAACAATTCAGATTTGTCAAGAGACACAAATAAACACATTCAAGAAGCTGAGTTAATCCCAACCAGGATATAAAAGTCTCTACCAAGACACATGATAGACAAAATTCCAAAAATTAATGTCAGAAAACTCTTGAAAGTAGCAAGAAATGACACTAAGGTGGCTAAGATTGTAATCCCAGAACCTTGGGAGACTGCGGTAAGAGGATTGCCTGAACTCAGGGCTTCAAGACCAGCCTGAACAACTTGGTGAGACCTTGTCTCTACCATAAATAAATTTTTTAAAAAATTAGCCAGTGTGGTAGTGTGTACTTGTAGTTCCAGCTACTTGGAAGGCTGAGACGGAAGGATCACCTGAGTAAGACTCCAACTCAAAAAAAGAAAGAAAGAAAGACAGCAGACTTATTATTAAAATCTACAGAGGTCAGAAAAAAGTGGCACACCATTTTTTAAGCGCTGAAAAAAAGGAAATGTCAAATATTCTTCAAGAATGTAAAGAAAATCAAAACATCCTGCATGCAGGAAAACTAAGAAAATTTATCAGTTGCTGAACTAAATTTAAAAAGGGCAGCCAGGCTCGGTGGCTCAGCCCGTAATCCCAACACTTTGGGTGGCTGAGGTTAGAGTGGATTGCCTCTAACCTCAAGACCTCGTCTCTACAATAAATAAAAAATTAGCCAGGTGTGGTTACACACCTACAGTTCTGGCTGCTTGGAAAGATGAGGTGGGAGGATCACTGCAGCCCAGCAGGTTGATGCTGGGGTGGCTGTGAGTGTGCCACTGTACTCCAACCTGGACAATGGAGTGAGACACCACCTCAAAAAAAAATGGCTTAAGAAATTTCCTTAAACAAAAGAAAGAGATTAAAAGAAGAGATCTTGAAACATAAAGAAAAAAGAAAAAGCACTAAAAGTCTATTTTGGGACACATAGCAAAAAATGTGAGTAAATACAATAGACTTTTCTATCCACTCTTGCATTTTCTAAATTATGTTTATTATTTGTAACAAAAGTATTAACACTGTTGGATATGGCACTTTAAAAAATGTAGAAGAATTATTTAAAACAGTTCTAGTAAGTGGGGAAAGGTTAAGATATGCAAAATGAGGTAAGATTTCTATACTTCACTTGAACTGATGTAATGTTTATCCTAGCAGATAGTGCAGAGCTGCACATGCATGCACAAAAGGCAACTACTAAAAATATTAAGCAAAGAGATACACTAAAAAACACTATATGTAAATACAAATAAAATCCTAAAAATATTCACACAAAGCACAGAATACAGAAAAAGTAAAACAGAGAAAGAAAACAAAAAATAGCAGACACAGCCCAAACCAATTAGTAATTGCATTAAATTAAATGTTCTAAATACACCTGTTAAAAACCAGAAATTGGGAAGTTTGATTTATGAAGCCAAGCATGAACTATTTCCTCTTTTCAAAAAATTCACTTCAAATATAACAATGTATATAGGCTCAAAGTAAAAGAATGGGAAAGATATATCATGAAAAAAATAAAACTAGAATTGGCTATAAAAAATTAGATACACTTCAGAATAAAAAAATTATCAAGGAGAAAGATTATTTGATAACAGTGTCAATCCACCAAAAAAACAGAGCAATCTTAATTGTATATGTGCCAAAACAAAAATGCTGCCAAATAGATGAAAAAAACATGATAGAATGAAATTAGAAATATATTAATTCATAGTTATAGTTGGAGACTTCAATATTCCTCTCTAAACAATGCATGGAAAATCAGCAAGTATATAGAACTCAGCAATGTCTAATTGACATGATCTAATTGACACTGAACTTGACTACATCAACCAACATAACATTATACCCTAAAATAGCAGAATGCACATTTTCTGAAGCACCCACAGAAAGACTGTATCTTTGGCCATAAGCAAACCTCAAAAAAGTTAAAATAGTTAAACTCATACAGATTGTGTTCTCTGAACACAATGGAATCAAAGTAGAATTCAATATCAGAAAGATAAGAGAAAAATCTCCAAACGTGTGGAAAATTAAACATTTTCTCAATAATCCATGAGTCAATGATAATGTTTTAAGGGGAATAAAAATATATTTTAAACTTATTGAAAATGAAAATCAAACATATTAAAGTGTGTGAGGCACAGCTAAATCAGTGATTAGAGGGCAATTTATATCACTACATGCTTACATTAGAAAAGAAGAAATGTCTCAAATCAATAATTTAAGTCACTCTTTGCAAACTGAAAAGAGAATAGCAATATTTATCCAAAATGAGCAGAAGGAAGGTTATAATAAAGATAAGAACAGCAATGAATTTGAGAGCAGAAACAATAGAAAAAATAAACAAAATAAGCTGATTTTCTGAAAAGATCAAATCTTTTTTTTTTGGAGTCCTGGTACACTCTGTCACCCAGGATGAAGGGCAGTGGTACAATCATGGCTCATCATAGCCTTAACCTTCTGGGCTCAGGCAATCCTTTTGCCTCAGCCTCTCAAGTAGCTGGGACTACATACATATGCTGCCGTGTCTGACTAATTTTTTTATTTTTGTAGAAATGAGGTCTTGCTATGTTGCTGGTCTTGAACCCCTGGGCTCAAGCGATTCTCTTGCCTCAGCCTCCCAAAGTGCTAGGATTACAGGCTTGAGGTATCATGCCCAGTCAAGATCAATAAAAAATGTTTTTAAAAACTTTGGCAAGACTAACAAAAAAAAAAAGGGAGAGAAGATATAAATTGCTAGGAATAGGAATAAAACAAAGGCCATCACTACAGTGAAACTGAAGTCCACTTTGTAGATAGCAAGAGGATAATATGAAAATATTACAAAACTTCATAAACATACATTTGACAATTTAGATGAAGTGGACAAATTTATTGAAAAGCATAAACTACCATAACTTATCCAATATGAAAAAGATAATTAAATATTTCCATAACTATCAAGGAAATAGAATTGTTAAGAGTAGGGGTCAAAGGAAAGTATCCCCTCTACCATCTAAAAGTTCACCAAAAATGAACAGATTAATAGGAGAAAAAAACCCTGCAAATTTATTTAATGTGCATAAGCACTGGAAAATTGCAGAATGATTACTCAATAACCTAATGAAGTACAGATGCTTATATACCTTTCTCAGTTGGGGAAGGGAATATGGGAGAAATGTGGCCATTTTGAGGGTTGGTAAATTATTTTTATGGGGAATAAATAAACCCAATGCTCAAACAATAGTTAATAAATATTTATTTTTGAATGGGACCTAGGCACAGACAATAATTTGGGACAAAGTATGAGGTGTTTAATTTTCAGTCTTTTTCTCGGTTAAATAAAATTTAATCTTCTCCAGTTAATTACATTTCAGAGAGGGGATTAACAGCAATTGTGTTCCTCTCTGGCAGGTCCGATATCTAGGCAAATAAGGGAACATTAAAAAAAAAAAATCTCATCCTGTGCCTTGGGAGAGACAGAGGCTTGAGAGACAGGGGAATGGGGGAAGATCAGAGAGACCTTGAGGCTGCTTCTTTAGTTTAACATGTCAGCGTGCCATATTTTGAGGTGTCATTCTCTGAGCCACAAAAGTTACTAAAAACCAAACAAATCAAAACATTTAAAAATATTTAAGGCCCAGTGATTTTACTTAAAAATTCTACGAAATATTTAAAAAAAAATTAATCCGCATCTACACAATCTGTTCAGATAATAGAAGAGGGACCACTTCCCAATTACTTAATTGTTTTATAAAGCCAGTGTCAACTTGAAGCCAAAAGTAGACAAAGACAGTACCAAAGAACAAAAACAAAGATAAAACTTCCAAACTACAGACTAATATCCTTCATAAATAAAGATGCAAAAAATCCTTAACAAAATATTAGCAAATAGAATTTAGCAATATACAGAAAGAATTAAATACCTTGACCAAACAGGGATGCAAAGCTGGTTCAATATTTGAAAATCAATGTAAACAATTGATTTAGAAAATAATTAAATAATTGGGAAGTGTTCCCTCTTCTATTTTTTGAACAGATTGTATAGAATTTTGGTTTTCTTTTTAAAATGTCTGATAGTTATTTTGGTGGGCTGGGGGTGGTTTCTGGTCAGTCTTGCTCTATCACCCAGGCTGGAGTGCAGTGGTAGAATTTTTTTAGTAAAACTATTTGGGTTTAAAATTTCTCTTTGGGAGGATTTGATTTGTTTTGTTTTTGCTAACTTTTGGGACTCAGAAAGAAATTCACCATATTAATAGCTCAAAGAAGAAAAATCACATCTCTGTATAAATTGTTACACAAAAAGATTTAACACAACAATTATTCATGATTAGAACGCTCAGAAAACTAAGAATAAGGGGAAACTTTCTCAACTTGATTAAAAAACTACAAAACATTATAGCAAGCATTTTATGCAATAGTGAAAAACAGTGATGGTTCATTTTATTTATCAACTTTTGTCATCGGGTGCCCAGATTCAACATGATTTCTGTGTGTGTCTGTGAGGGTGTTTCAGGATGAGGCAGGCATTTGAGTTGGCATACTCAGTAGAGTAGATTATTCTCTCTGATGTGGGAGGGCATCAACCAATCCACTGAAGTCTTGAATGGAGCAAAAGATGGAAAAGCAGAAATTCACACCTTTTGCTTCCTGTCCACCTATGATTTTTTTTTTCCCCAGTAGCTTTATTTGTAATAGCCAAAAACTGGGAATAGTTAACATGCCCCATAATAGGTGGATGATTAAACAAATTGTGCTACATCAATATAATGGAATACTACTCATCAATCAACATAAATGAACTATCACTGTATCAACAACCTTGATGGAGCCTGAGGGCATTTTGCTAAGTGAAAAAAGCCAATCTCAAAAGGTCACACGCTTTGTGATCCCATTTGGTTGGCTGCTAAGGTCAGAGAGCTACTCAGCTAGGTCAAGCACTAGAAGCAGAGTTGGGGAATATTTTATTTCTTTCATGTTAGAGTGCTTTAAGAGATGAAATCATGGATATTCAAAATTAGGATCTTCACACACCGTGTTTTTTTGAGTCAAGGTGGTTGGTTATTCATAGGCTTTCTTTGTAGTCCTACAATGTTTCTTCTTCAGTGTGAGTCAAGTATTTAACAACGTAGGTGCTTCTCTCTGTCTTTTTTACTTTCATCTGCTTGACCCTGTATCCCAAGAGGACTGGGTCATGCAGTGCAAAACATGGCCTGTCGGGCAGTGATTGCTATAGATAGAACAGATTTACTTAGAAAGGAATGTGAGAAGAGCAGGAAATAATCAATGTAACCTTGCTTTAAGAATGCTGGGAAGTCTTCAAAGCCTCCTGATCTGTCACACTGCTTGAAATATCATCTGTATTCATTTTTAGCTAACATGTCTTCACTTTCAAAATGTAGAGGTAAAGCTGAAGTACTAACAAGTATACACTCCTTCAATGAAGGTATTTTATTTTCAAGTGCTTCTTGATATTCTGAATGAGTATTCACTCTTGGCTGTGTACCTAGGTAGAGTTACTGTGCACTGTCTGGTCAAGTAAGAACAGCGAAGAAAACGAGGAGTAGGATGAGACAGAATGAAGTTAGGGTGCTGGGCTGGGACAGGCCAAAATAGCTGGAAGGCCAGAAGTAAGGTTCTCAAAGGTATTTATAAAGCAAAAACAGAGCCAGAGGCATAACCAGTATGCAAAAACCACTTAGCACCAGGGGGAATATAAAACCTAAGTCAGGAATCCATGAGCATGAATCTGTAAACTTTGAGGTCACACTTGGCAGAGTTAAATAAGGAAGCAAGGTTCAGATGCCAAGACAGGTAGTGAAAACACATAGTTGTGAATAGCAGTTCATTGTCTCTAAGTTATTCTTTTTTTATATAATATAGTGTATCGGCTTAGGTAACTGAAAAGTCCAAGGTGGTAGAGCTGGCTTCAGTCAGTGATTTGGAAAATATCTTCTAAGCACTCTTTCCTCCCTCCTACACCTTAACCCTCTTGACTGTGCTTCCCTGTTTATTGGCCTTGTTCTCAGACATATTTGTTCCAAAATCAGTTTCAAAACTACATTTTCATAAACCTCTCCCAACACCCATACAGTCAAAACCAGAGAAAAGTGCAATACCCCCTGCTTGGGTCAGTGCTAGGCCTGCAGGATTCACTGTGGTATGGGTGCTGAAACATGATCCAGTCATGTGCCCACCCACATCTGAGTGAATTATCCCACTGGTATACATAAAACAAAATGTAACAGGGTCATTCTAACATTGATCTTAAAGTGTGGTTGGGAGTGGGAGGTGCTCTTACAGGTAAGACAGAACCAGGCACGTGGGGAGTTAGGAGCTGGGTATAAAAGCACAAGAATGCTTGAGAGCTGCATAAAAGAAAACATGGAGTGAGAGGTGCTACAGACAAGCCCATTTACTTCATTCAGCATGTTGTCAGAAAAGCCATGTGAAAGGAGGCCCCAGAGGGAACAATTTTGCCACACAGATACCAAATTGGAATAGTTACACAAAAGGTCAAAAGAGGAAAAACAGGAGGACCGAATTTCCCTGGATTTGACAGTTGCCCTGGGTTCACTTATATGGAGCAGGAAGTCTCGTTTCTCAGAAAGAAATGAAAAACAGTTTGCGAGAGGCCAACCTATACATTCTCTTCAAGGTTGTCAGTAAAGAAACTGAAAATCTTGGACTCTGGAACAGTATTTAGCAACCCTTAAAGCCATGAGTCAAGTAGCAAACAAATAGGTTAAAATAGAGCTCATAGAACAGAACCTATTGAAACAGCTAATGCTCATGGAGTGATTGATGTTTTGAAATTTTTTGCCTGGTAGCAACACCAGATGTTAACATATCATTCTATGCCTGAGTCTTACAGTCTGTAGATACCAGATGAGGTAGAGAGCTAGTTCTGATGTTTAGAAACATGCCTCATAAAACTGATAACACAAGTCTCGTGGTTTATGTGACTTTCTGAATAGACTAACAGCTCTTTGAGGACATGTCTTGAGATCATGCTCTATATATGCACAGAACACATGCATGCACACACATTTGTACATGCGTGTATACCCATTTATATATTTGTATGTACACATTATGTATATTTATATCTACTGCTTATCTTGTACCTGGTGCCCTGAAATTGTCATTTGATGACCTCGAGATGAATCTCATGAGGATCAGTCATTTGAAGTATATTCTTGGTTGGGAAGCATGGCAACTGGTCTCTATTGTTTCACTTCTTTGTAAAACCATGATATTATTTTACTGTGCTATTTGTAAAAGCTTCTATGCTGATATTGACTCTGCCCTTAGCTGTAAGTATCACCCACATCAGGCAGCTCTTTCATAATGCTGCCAAGAATTTCATTCTAGGATCTGTTTCTCTGTGCTGTGGACAGTAAATCAAGCCTGCTCTCCTTTTTTGAACAGAAGAACAATCCAGATTAGCTCAGCAATATCATTAGGGTCTCAGAGATGACCACTAAGGAAACATCAAACCAAATCCTATTCTACATCCTCTACCTAGGGAGGTCCTGTTGAAAGCCAGGGATGCTCTCTTAAATTTCACACTTGTGGGCTTCTTCTCTCACTGATGCAGTGAAGGTTTAGGTGAGGTAAGTCCTGTCTCTGGGTTAATCTAAGAGATGGGAGGACAGATTGCACATGACCCTATTACTTCCCTCTCAACCTTTGAGGAGCCCTGGAGGTGACAGCCAGGGTGGTGATGGTGCCACATTAATGGTGATTTCTCTTGAGAACAAAATGAAACATCTGCTTTTGTTTTTCATTCTCTTTTCTCTATGGGAGGGGACTTCTTGCAGTCACTGTGGCCATTGCCACTGGCTTTTAAATTAAAGACTTCTGAAGCAAATGAAACTGTTTATGAAATATGAATTAAAGATCAGAGTTAAATGGCCTGACTCACTGGCAATTGGAAGGTGATTCACTGTAGGGAAATCTCTGCCCAAATCCATTAGTGCAGATTTGCCAATTAGGGCCGTCATTTTGGGATCCTGTATCTCTGGGTTTCTACTCTCAGTGTGGTACAAAAGCTCAAAGAAGAAACACCAGGACAGGAGTAAAAGCTACAAGCTGGGGCCGAAGGACTGAGTCCTCTGTTGAATCACTGGGAGGACTGAGCCAGGCTGGCTTGCAACACACTTCTTGCCTCTCCCCACCAGACATACATCCAGTTTTTGAAATTGTTTTTCTCTTGACATTTGTGTCATGAAAAAACAATAGAGAGACCACTGCATCTGAAACCAAAAAATTTGAGTCCTAGTCCTGCTGCGTCCTGTGCTCTTGGCCTTAGACAAGCCACCTACCTCCTTTGAGCTGCATTTTCTTCACCAACCAAACTGAGACAATCATAATACCCACCCTACCCAGCTGTGGTGATAATTAAATGAAATAAAATATATGGGAAAACATCTTATTCATTATACACATCTGCTATTATTATTATATGTCCTAAGCACTTTTATCTAAGCTTTCCCTGATGTTTATGCCCTTGATCTGAATGTTCAAAGCTTCATTGATGTAAATTTAAATACAATTGTACTAGTATAAAAATGTGTTGAGGGAAGGGCCCACAACCCAGGCTGCAGGTTCTCTCGAGATAAGTAGACCCTGTTCCCTGGTCAGGCAGTTCTTCCTCCTACACCAGCAGTTTGAACTGTGTTTACATCATAGGCTCTGCCTCAAATGGGCACTCTCCATGCACCTTCTCAGCTTCTTTCTTTTTTTCTTTGATCCAGGAATATTTAGTGATTGCTGCTTATGCGAGTCATGGGAGATATTATGATGACTTCATGAAACTCATAAATAAGTGGAAGAAGCAGTTATATAAACAGATCATCATAACTCCACAAACTAAATACAGCAATAGAGGCCAGTCCAAGGTATCAGGCAGCGTGTGGCTGCGACAGCCAGGTATGGCTACAGAAAGGGTGACACAGACCTGATGCCTGAACTAAGTGTTTTGGGATTTAGAAGAGGTCATCAGGAAACCATGAATGAAGAAGTGCCCAGGGCATTCCAGACTGTCCCCATATGGGATAGATTGGCTTAGTTAATTATCATAAATTGTGAGAAATTGTGATAACATGATTAAAAAATGACAATAGCTCCTTCAAATATTCTGTGACATTACTTGGAAAAGGCAGAAGACCATATATAGGGAGGGCTTGTTCAGTAGAGCTGGTGGTCATGAGACGGGGATTTCAGGTAAAGAGGATGCATTACTTGGGTTAAAATACGATTAGTTACTCTATTTTTATCATTCTATTTTTTCATGAACACTGTGTGTTTAATGCAAACAGACAGAGTTCAGTGTAAATGGCAATGAACCAGCTAGGACTTAGAATAACTACTAGTTGAAATTACAAATAGAACCCATCCCCTGTGCACTCTGCACAAAAACAACCTTGCACATTCATTAGTGAATCGGTGAATAACAGAAAAGAGAGAGTCCTTAGAGATCATGCAGTCCGACACGGTCATTTCACAGATGAAGAAACTGGGGCTCACTGAGTGAAGAAGTGTGTCTAACCTGGGTAGACAGAGAGGAGTAATGCAACACTTTAGCTATATAATTCATATTTATTTGTAGAAAAATCCAGAGCTGAATTAAACATTTTCTAGCTCTGTCTAATCTCATTAACTTTTGAAGGGGTGTTGTATCCATTAATTTTAGCATCACTTAATAAACACACCAAAGGAATTTCGATTTAAGTCCCAGAATCCTTCTTCCTTCTGATAAAGTCATAGCTCATCAACAGTTGATTTGAGATGTTTCCATTTTGAGGAAACCATCTATCTTCTTTTCTGTGTATTTTGACCCAAGTTGTCCTGAATTTTTACTATGCCCTTCATTTAACAGTAGTATTGCTTTTTCTGAAACTTGGATTTGTTGTCTTTGTCTAAAATAGAATGTTGAAACTTAATGGTGCAAAAGAATGATAAAAATAAAGTATGTCTTTATAATACATTTTTCTGTATGTTTTTGGAGAAAAACAGGCATGTGGGCCATTAAAACATCCTAGGCACTTTATGCTTCATATTCAGATGATTATAGAGAAATTAAGCTTTCCCCTTTAGAAAGCAAAATTCTTTCTCATTATATGTGAGATGAATTATTGATAATGGCTCATGGTGCTCTTGCCAACAAAGAAAACACCATAAACCAGTGGTTCTCAAACTTTAGCCTACAATGACATCACCTGGGAACTTGTTAGAAAAGTGCGTTCTCAGGTTGATCTCAAAGCCTACTGAGTAAGACCAGGCTCAGTGGCTAAGCCTGTAATCTCAGGACTTTGGGAGGCCGAGGCTAATGGATTGCCTGAGCCCGCAGGTTCGAGACCAACCCCAGGCAACTTGGCGAGACTTAGACTGTACAATAAATAAAACATTAGCTGGGCGTGGTAACTCGTGCCTGTAGTTCCAGCTGCTTGGAAGGCTGAGAAGGAAGGATCGCCCACCAGTGCCCAGCAGGACAATGCTGGGGTGACTATGAATGTACCACTGCACTCCAGTCTGGGTGATGGAGTAAGACTCCAACTCAAAACAAAAACAAAACAACAACAACAAAAAAACCTATACTGAGTAAGAAACTCTGAGAGTGGTGACAGACATCTGTGTTTTGTCCAGTTCTCTAGGTGATTTTAGCCAGGGCTACAGTGTGGAACCACTGCTATAAAAGGAGGAACTGCACCCCATTGAATTCACACCTGACTCTGAGAACAAGTGAACTTTCTTTCAATCTGGGAGCAGCTATTTTACGTAGGCAGGACTTTTTTCACAATAGTGTTGCTGCAAGTTGAAGATAGGTGGCTCATGTCTATACTCCCAGCACTTTGGGAGGCCAAGGTGAGGATTGCATGAGCCCAGGGGCTAGAGACCAGTCTGGGGAACATGACAACACCTCATCTTTACAACAAACCAAAAAAAAAAAAAAAATAGCTGGCTGTAGTGACGCATACCTATGGTTCTAGCTACTTGGAAGGCAGAGGCAGAAGGATCACCTGAGCCCAGCAGGTCCAGGCTGTGGTGGCTGTGAGCATGCCACTGCACTCCAGCCTGGGTGACAGTAAGACTCCAATTCAAAAAAAAATTACAACTCTTAGTGCAAGCCGACTTGGCCCAAGTTGAAGATGTGAGTGGTACACCTGTGGTAATGTCATATTCTGTTCCTTCTAAAGGCTGCCATTACCTCCCTTCTTTGCCTCCTCTTTCCCTTGGCACTGCTAGTAAAGTGTAA
Source organism: Cephalopachus bancanus (assembly GCA_027257055.1). NCBI lineage: Eukaryota > Metazoa > Chordata > Mammalia > Primates > Tarsiidae > Cephalopachus > Cephalopachus bancanus. The sequence goes on along the minus strand of JAPVLO010000203.1, from coordinate 684,124 downwards.
TAACTATACTAAGTTTTAAGCTTATTAAAATGCAGATTCCTTAGGTGATGTTAACACATTTATCCTTTATCAATCTCCAGTACAATGGTTGAATTTTAGATTCCCTTCTGAGGAAATGCTGAGGAATCTGAAAGGCACTTAGAAAATTGGTCCATTTAAGAAATATGTAATTTAAATGGGTTATGTTGGCCTATCTCATCATGCACTCACCTCTTTTTTTAAAAAAAAAATATATAACCCTACTTTTGACATAACCTCATGACTTTTTTTTTTTTTTTTAGCATAACCCTATTAGTGCCATTCGGTGCATGCTCTAATGTTAAAGGACTATATTTGCCATTCCCCATTATAGCTAGGAAGACTATAGGACTAAAAGATACAGCCAACAGAAAGAAATGATCTGTAGGGGACTTCTAAGGTGAAGTTTGCTTCCTTTCCTCATTCTTCCTATGAACCAGAAGGCAGATGTGAAGGCTGGAGCTTCAGTAGCCATCTTAAACCATGAGGTGGAGGAAAACTCTCAGGGTATCAGGGCAGAGAGAGAGCAACTTGCATCATTAATGATACCATTCCATCCCTGGATATTTTAAAACATGAGAGAAATCCTTGGGATTTTTTTTTTATTATATAAAATACAACATTGTCCTGAGAGAAGAGATGTCACCAACTTGTAGGGTTGGCAGAGCAAAAGAAGAGGCTAGAAGTGTGAGAGCTAAATTCTCCATACTTCAGTTTAGCCAGTCCTGACAGGTGGTAGGATAGGGCATTTCTTCACTCAGAAAGCTAGCTCTACACTACCAATCATTTTATGAGTTTTTAATTCTGTAATTTCTAGTTCTGATTTTTCCAAATTCTTTCATTTCTCTAGTTCTCTCAAAGAGTGTTGTAATGTCCCACAACATTGACATGATTTTAGTTTGACTTGAAAAGTTGATTTTTAAAAATCATTTGGGAAGCCGGACTTGGTGGCTCAGCCTGTAATCCCGCGCCTTTGGGAGGCTGAGGTGAGTGAATTGCCTGAGCCCGCGGGTTCGAGACCCACCTGGGCAGGCGAGATCTCATCTCTACAATAAATATAAAAAAAATCATTTGGAATTTAGGAATGAGATTAGAGAGGTTCTTCTATAGTGAGCATGACAGTAATGTGTTAGAAAAATACTTTCTTAAAAAGATGAGAACACAATACCATAGATATTTCTTAATTTTTCCAAAGGCCTTCCTTTGAGTTTAGATCATAAACTTCCCTTCCAGGAGAAGCCTGAAAAGATAGAAACGAGTGAAACTTGTCCATGAGTTTTTGCCTTTGATTTAAGAAAGCAAACAGGCTATGGCCATACCACCCTGAATGTGCCCAGTCTTGTCTGATCTTAGAAGAAAGTAAGCTTCCATTCAAAGATGTGTTTAACAATCCCTAGCATAATAATAGCAACAGTAATAACAGCAACCAGTTACATAAAGTCTCCTCTCTATAGACCTTAATCTAAATGTTTCATATATGTTGACTCATAGCTTCACCTTATGTCCGTATGGTTATTACCCTCGAATCTACACACAGAAATGTTACAAATGTATCAAATGGAGGAACTGGAATTTATACCCAGTCAAATGACACAGAGAGGAAGGATGTTGTGAGCAGATCTGTGTGGGCAATACTCTGTACTGGAATCACTAACCCAAATGTTTACTGTGAGGCTATAGGCGATTGTGCAATGTGTAGTCTAGGTTTGTTGTTTTCATTCGTTTCATATGAGAATTACTAATGGTCTGGTCAGCATCTTTATTAATCATCGGATATAAATACTCAAGAGAGATGATAAATAAGAACTCTTGAAGTTTGATTTTTTTAATGCTTGTTTTGTATTTTAAAAGAAGGTTGGACTTGGTAACAATGAGGAGATTAAGTAAATATCACATGGTCTTAGTCTATCTAGTGTTTCAGTCTTATCTGTAGTTCCCCTCCAGAGTTTGAATTTCAGTGACTGCCGTAATAGGACGTGTTTTGGTGGCCTGTTTATTTGCGTGTGCGGGACACATCCCTGGCTTTACGAAAGCAGATGTTCCACAGGAGTCAAGCCTGGCTAAGGGCAGCCCAGTTGGGGTAGGGTGGGGGCAGTGAGGAGAGAGAGATTTAATTTCAATGATAATATTTGTCTTTTCCTGTAGACAAAAACCTAACTAATCTCTTCCAAAGCCCAAGGCAGTGATTTGGCTTTTCCTGTTTGACTATTTATGTGCTCTTTCTTTTCAGTGCTAGTCCTGTTACTAATCTTCTTTTCACAATTTGGCACCATTTCAGCTTCTCTGACTGTAAAGATTCTCAGATAACATCACTGAGGTAGAGTGAATGATTCCTCTCCAACTCGAAAAAAGATTTTCATTAGCATTTGCCTTTTTTTTTTTTTTTGAGTTGGACTCTCACTCCGACTTCCAGGCTGGAGTGCAGTGACAATCTCATGGCCACCCCAGCATCCTCCCGCTGGGCTCCGGCAATCCTTCCACCTCAGCCTTCCAAGTAGCCGGAACTACAGGCGCGTGCTACCACGCCAGGCTAATTTTTGATGTATTGTAGAGACGAGGTCTCGCCATGTTGCCTGGAGTGGTCTAGAACCCCTGGGCTCAGGCAATTCTCTCACCTCGGCTTCCCAAAGTGCTGTGATTACAGCCTGAGCCACCGAGCTTGGTCAGCATTTTCCTTTTTAATAAAGAAAAATATAAAAAGAATACAAATGATCTATAGCTCTACCACTTGGAATATCCCTATTAACTTTTAAAGTTAATAAAATATAATTTGCTTTTGGGCCCATAGAGATCCATCTGGATTGATTTCATGTGGGTTTGTCTGGAGTCAGGACCTTGGGTGAGATAAGTTCTCAAGGTACTCTCAATCCTACTGTGGGAAAAAGATATGTATATGCATGCGTCTTTTTGAGATATAATTCACGTTTTATACAATTCACCCATTTGAAGTGTACACTCCAGTGGCTCTTAGTATGTTCACAGAGTTATGCAACTGTCACCACAATCAATTTTAAAACATTTTCATCACATAGAAAAGAAACTCTATAACCATATTTCTAAAACATAGAAAAACCCTCTGCTGTGTGAAATCAGTCCAGAATCCATACATTGCTTGGCGCTTGATATTAGTTTTTGTAGGCCGCTATTGCCCTCTGGTGGTAGCTGACCAGGTCTACAAACAACAATTAAACTTTTCAAGCAAAAGACTCAGATTGCCATTCCCAGCTCCTCATGTTTCCAGGGCCTGGGGTAACAGTACAAATGGACATCAGTGTACCATTTTCTACACGTATTTAAAGATTATAAATCAATCTAGAAAATTGCTAAACAGTGTTGTATGAAAAGAGAGAAAGTTAGCACTCCCCTGACAAGGATGGAAGAGGCTCTCGGGGCCTGACAACACACATACAGTTAAGGCATTGCCACCTACTTCGTGGCATCTAACCACCATTTTTAGAGTCTATAATACTGAGTAATCTATCATAGAAACAAAGAACGGAGTACCACATGTTCTCACTCATAAAAAGACCCTGAACAATTATCATAATACTATAAGAAAGGGATTGGCAGTAGTGGGAAACTGCCAGAAAGGGTGCGGGGGAGTGGGGAGGAGGAAGATCAGGGGGATGCACACCTCATCAATAAGGGCACTTGATCTCAAACCAGGTGAAGTGGTGGGGACCAAAGTGAAGCCCAAACTTTACCTACACAATGACTATTTGTATACCTAACCCTGAATTGTACCCCACAGTTTAAAAAAAATAAGAAAAGTGTTAAATAAAAGATTCACCATCATCTTACCTTCATAATGACCATTTGTATACCTAACAATGAATCTTACCCCACAGTTTTTTTAAAAAAAGAAAAGAAAAGTGATAAATAAAAGATCCACTCGCATCTTGAGAGAGAAGACAGCTAGAGAAAGGCTAGGCAGACACACAGGGCGGGTCCTCTGGCAACAATGTAGCAAACTTTTGGCAGACCTCTCAGGCTGATACATTCGTGTTGGTGAACAAGCTCCCTGGAGCCCCTCAAGTTAGAGCTTAAGTACTCACTGCTGGGATAGAAAGGCAACCAAACAGCCCGCTACCAAGTATCAACCAATCAGTTCACCATTAGGCCTCTACCTCCTGCCGATTGGTCCTTGGTACTAACCAATCAGAACAGCTAGTGCTGACCAATCAGCTCACAGCTAGTGCTAGCTAATCGGCTTGGTTTTAGGGCTATGTAAGCACCAGGTTTCAGCTCCAAATTGGTAACCCCTTGGGCTGCCTCCCACTGTGGGAGTTTTTGCTGTTGTTTGGATAAATCCTGCTTTCTCACTTTTCTGGCTGTGTCTCTCACTCCTCCTGGGCACGAGACAAGAACCTCTACCGGAAGAGCTGCAGAAGATCATCAGAGCTGGAGAGCCATACACCACGGAGGCTGGCTTGTCAGCTGATGGAGCCAGCTGAACCGGGAGAGCTGCTGAAAGAAGGCGAGACTCTGAAGCAGAGACACTCGGGGTCTGGACTTGCCAATCCACAGAATCAGCAACACTCTCAGGGCTTGGCTTGCCAACCCATTAGAGCCGAAACTTCTGGGGTTAGGCTTGCCAGCCCCTCGAGCCAACCCTCTCTAGTGCTTGGCTGGCTAATCCATTAAGCTGACATTCTCGAAGCCCACTGATACAGATTTTTCAGACTGACTTGAAAAATCCGTATCAATCTTGTCTTCATAGTGACCTGGAAGCCCATATTCAAATTAAAATTCTAAGACTTCTTAAAATTTCATGTCAGATATGTCTAGCTTCATGCCTCCCAGTCCTGCTCTGATGCACACTTCCAGGGGCTTCTCCGTCATGCGTGTAGACATCCCTGTCCACCTGGCTATCTACACATCTGCAAAAAAGCCCTCTCCTCACTACACACTCACTGGTGAATAAATGCCAATGGCACGGTCAAGAGCAGGCCCAAGGGAAAGAACTATGCAGTAAGAGCAGGCCCAAGGGAAAGGACTATGCAGTCTTCAGAAGTGGTCTCGGAACCTTTGTGTTGAAAATTCTGTGGTTCCAGGTATCCAGAGCATGATCTAGAAGGTGGTGGTGGTTGTGGTGGTAGAGGTGGTGGTGGAGGTGGTGGAGGCTCTTGGAAGGCAATTAGGATAACCAAATTGGTTTCCCTCCATCTGCCCTGCTTTTAGCTCTGAAAGTCCCCTGGAAAACCTTTCTTCAGGCTGCTAAAATCCCTACTTTTCCATTTTGCATGAAAAGATGAAAGTAAGTGTAAAATCTATATGATAGCCTCCAAATAGAGGCTAAGAGTGATGCTGTTCTTAATGTCAAATGGACATGGCATAGATTATCCATCTTCCATGGTCATTTTCACTGTTACTTCCCAACTGCTGATGTTGGAAACTGTAATTTGTAGTCCCGATAATGCATCATCCATTGTAGTTCACCCTGAGTGACATGACTGACATGTGCAACATTAAGTGCATTGTACTTTTATGCATGGACAGTGTGTTTCTGCTTGTAGAAGAACAGTTGCGCTATATGGAGGTGGTATGACCTTAATTGTTCTCATTATGAATGCTGTGATCATGTTTTCTGCACTCTTTCTACAGATTTAGATGATTAACATGAGAGCAATTACTTTATGCGTTTAATTAGTCCCACATTTGATTACAAATAATCATCTCTATTAACCAGCCAATTGTTATGTTTAAATAAAAGCATTTATTAGTAGAAAAGTAAATATTACAGAATATAATTTTAGATGTTTATTTTTGCATTTCAATGATAAAGCAATAGTACATGATTCTCAAATATATAAAATAATTGATTACTATATTACTTTATATGTAATATAATACGTAACATGTTTATATATAGTATATTATGTAGCATGTATTATCATTTATAATATAATAATATTCTTACATTATCATATTATTTTTATTTGTCTGGTATGGCTGTGTCCCTGGTTGGTTTTCTAAAAGGGTCATCCCAAGGGCAAGTCCTTTTGGCTCCAGGATTCTGCCTTGTGAGGAGATATTTGGCCTGTGAAGTGCCAGAGTGGGGTTTCAGGGCTCATTGCCAATGATTTCCAATACAGAGTGCAGGTACAATCTCGGAATGACAACTTCAAGAAGGAAGCAAGCTGTTTATGGACAATTAAAGGCAAATGCATAATAGAGTTTGATTTGATACCTGTACAGCTGCCACAGAAGCATGTGGTCCAATAGATTTGTGAGTTTACAAAGGAAATTACTCTACAAAAAATCATTTATTTTTGATGATTCTTACACTCAAGAACTCAGTTTTTTAACGTTGCTGAGAAACAGATGCTAAACTGCAAAAATTAACTAGCGATTGCATTTCAAAAAGCAATAATAGCCTACTCCTTTATTAAGTTTACCGTTAAGTGAAAAAAAGAAAAAGAAGAGCATTTCTTCCATTAGCAAAGCAAATAGGACATCTGTGCAAAAGAAAATGCAACACAAAATTTGTTGGGTGAAATTCATTGCTGTTAAAGCAATAATAGACTTGTAGGTACAGAAAGTTTTGTATTCCAGATGTAAGTTGAATTAGGATCTCACAGTTTTAAGAGTATTTTTCTTTTTTTTTTTCTTCTTTTCCTCCCTCCCTCCCTCCCTCCTCCTGTCTGTTCCTTCCTTCTTTCTTTTCTTCCTTTCTTTTTTTATTTTTCTTTTAATCCGGGTTTGGAGACAAAAAAAAAGACGAATTTCAAGCTAACAATGAGGGAAGGGAAACTTAGTCTATGAGCCTCACTGTCTTGACTTCACACTCTGTGAGCCAAGAAATCTTTGTGTCCCAGATTTTTGTGTCTCCTTCACCCACAGTCAACTCAGAAATCAGAACAGTGCTGTGCCTCTGAGCACCACAGAGTGAGTATTGCATGATGGCCATGTTCTCTAGCTGTTATTTCTTTGGTATTTTTTTCCCTAGCCTTTAAAATCATCTAGAGTTTTTAATAATGTCTCCTAAAAATAACCAAACGAATCCCAGCAGGACCGAGGCACAACACTAAAAGGAATCAGTGTCCCTTTGTCCCCAGCAGTGGTGAGTAGTGAGGGCAGCTGTGGTGAGGGTGAATCTTGTGTAAATACAAGCTTTGGGACCTCAAGGCTTGATCACCCCTTCCCAGTGAAGAGTCACCCTACATTCTCAACCTCAACGCATTGAGCTTTTATTTTTATTAAGAGAGACAATGAGCCTCTCTCATTGGCTCGGTGACTCGGCCTGTAATCCCAGCACTTTGGGAGGCTGAGGCGAGTGGATTGCCTGAGCTGGTGGGTTCGAGACCAGCCCGGGCAACTTGATGAGACTTCGTCTCTACAATAAATAAAAAATTAGCTGGGTGTGGTAGCGCATGCCTGTACTTCCAGCTACTTGGAAGGATGAGGCGGAAGGAATGCCAAAGTCCAGCAGATCAACTCTGTGGTGGCCGTGAGTGTGCTAGTGCACTCTAGCCTGGGTGCTAGGTGACAGAGTGAGACTCCAACTCAAAAAAAAAAAAAAAAAAAAGAGAGAGAGAGAGAGAGACAATCATTTCCTTCCACATGGATTTTCTACTTTAGTCAGGTTTGTCTGGATGTGTTTCCCACTTCTCTCCCAGAAGCTTCTGTCCAACCCACTGCTACATCCTTCCCTGGCCTCTCTTAAGGGACAGCTGCACTCGTCATCATTTTAGACCTCCTCTTCATCATTATAAAAGGAGGACTATTTGTGGGAGAGTATATATCAGGTCCCATAACTTATCCTAACTCAGGTTATCCTTAACTTTATGTCAACTTGCCTATGCACAGATATTTGGCCAAACATCATTAGTCAGGATGTTTCTTTGGGAGTTTTTTTAAATTTAATGAGATTATCATTTAAACTGATGGACTCTGAGTAAAGTAGAGTTGCTCTCCATAATGTGGACGGGCCTTTTCCAATCAGTTGAGGGCCTTGACTGACCTTCCCTGAGTAGTAAGTACTAGGAATTCTGCCAGTAGATAACATTGGACTGAAAACTGTAATATTAGCTGTTCCTTGGGTCTCCAGCTTGCCAGCCTATCCTGCAGATTTTGGACTTGTTAGCCTCTATATTCTCATTCTTACTCTCTCTCTCTCTCTCTCTCTCTCTGTCTCCCCACAAACATGCATGCACGCATATACACAAACACACACACACACACACACACACACACACACACACACACACACACACACAGTTGGCCATATCTGTGGGTTTCACATCTGCTGATTTAATTAACTGTGAATTTAAAAATATTCAGAAAAACAATAAAGACAATGATATAACAATAAAATAATATAGGTTTAGAATACAGCATAACAATTATTTCCATAGCATTTACATTACCACAAGTAGTCTAGTTATGATTTAAATTATACAGGAGAGTGTGTAGGTTATAAGCAAATATTACACAATTTTATGTATAAAAGACTTGCGTATCCACTGATTTTTAGCATCTGCAGGAGGTCCTGGAACCAATTCCCTACTAATACTGACACACACACACACACACACACACACACACACACACCACTCTTACTCTATTGATTCTGTTTCTCTAGAGAACCCTGACTAATACAAGGTTTTAATTAAGAAATCTTGAATATTTACAGGGATCAACATGTCAGCATAAATTTGGTAACCTTCAAATTGAACATATAAGTGGTACCTACTTCATCATTTGTAGGGTTGGCCTACAGTAATCAAAGATGCACACTTCCAAAGATAAGAAGAAAACATGTCTTTCCTCACTTTCACCAGGCTCCTGGCAATAAGACTGCACATCCGGAAGGAAACAATCTTCGGCAGCAAGAATGACAGAACTCCTTTCCATTTCATTCAAAACTGGGTACTGATTTATTCTACAATCACTGAGTAAGGTTAAGCACTACCACGTGTTTGATTTTATCTGGATGAATTTAAAGTATAATCCTGTGACAACATGTTTCTTATTCTTGTCATGAGACAAAACTTACAAGTCCTACATCAGAGTGTGTTTGCCCCAGGATCTGACTTGGGATGGAACTTGCCAGTCTCTTTGTTCTCAGTCATGATTCTGCCTTTTACGTCTAGACATGCGCACACATAGCTCTACCCATGTGCTGAGAAAATGGCCTCTGCAACTCCTGCTGATTGCATGTCTTTGAGTCTTCTCTCCACTCTCCTAAGAACTTCCAGGGTGGGAAAGCACATGCCTCCTACTTTTCCTACTGTTTATTTTCTCCAGACTTGTCTTTTTATCCAGATCAGAGGGTTATTCTGGGAACATACAGCACCATCATAATGCTACCTTTTGCTCCAGGCCTACTATCTCACAAATACACATTTGTTTGCGTTTCACAACACACAAGTGTGATGACTACAACTAGAAATGTTAAGCAAGGTAAATAGCTTGTACTGTAAGTAAATATCTACGCTAGACACACTGAGGCACTAAGGATCGGGAGTCCCACTCTGCCATAACACCCCACAAAATACTACTGCTAATAAAAGTATTTCTACCATTAGACAGGTGTTTTTTTACTGAAGTGCATACCCTTTGTCCTTAGAAATCTTGAAAAAAACCTCTTGTATACTTCCTTTTCTACCCCATTTAATTTACTAATTATCCAGTTTTTCCTTTATATGAAATTTATTGAAAATTCTGTGTTAAGCTCTGAGGTGTCTTTGAGTGAACTTGCAGCCATTGAAAGCAAACCAATTAAGATGATTCTGTTAATCCTGTCACTCTGAGAGACAAAACAGGGCCCCTTTTAGTAGTGGTCTAGATTTAAAATCTGAAATGACTGTGGCAAGCTTTGTTAAGTCAAAGTTCATTGTAATTACTCTTCACACAGGTCTACATGATTTCAAGAAAAACCCAGATTCCATCTTGCTTTGCTTGCCTGTTTGGGGATCATGTTATCCCTTTTTTTTTCCAAGTGCAAGGAGGTAGATTCCCAGTTCCAACTTCTATCCTGGTTCTTTTTTTCTTTTTTTTTGAGTCAGAGTCTCACTCACTCTGTTGTCCAGGTTGGAGTACAGTGGCATGCTCATGGCCACCCCATCATCAACCTGCTGGTTCAGGTGATCCTTCCGTCTCAGCCTTTCAAGTAGCCGGAACTACAGGTGCATGCTACCACATCCGGCTAATTTTTAAAAAATTAAATTAAATTAAATTTGCTTTTAAGTTGTGGGGTACAATTCAGGGTTAGGTATACAAATATACACTGTGCAGGTACCCTTGTTGATGAGGTATGCCCCCCTCCCAGGCAGATCTCAACTACTGTCAATCTCACCTCCCTGCCCCACCTCTAATTTTTTTGTATATTGTAGAGACAAGGTCTCATCAAGTTGCCCAGGCTGGTCTCGAATTCCTGAGCTCAGGCAATCCTCTCACTTCGGCTTCCCAAAGTGCTGGAATTGCAGGCTTGAGCCACCACACCCAGCCTATCCTGGTTCTTAAAAACCCCCCAGACTTGGTTCTCCCCAGTTCCAGGACATAATGTGGGGGAATAACAACCTGACAACCACCATTTGGCTCCACACAGTCATTATGCAATTCCTTTTGGACAATGAAGAAAACTCAGTTTCAACGGCATGTCTGCCAGTATAAAATGTGACACATCTGGAGGACACTTCTTTTTTGGTCTCTACTTTCCAGTGTCTCAGAATAATAAATGGTCACTTTATTTCTGTGAGTCCAAGAGACTTGAGGAATTGTGTTTTTTCTTGAATTGATATCTGCACTGTGCTCTGAGTTTCACCTCACAACCAAATAAACTTTTGTTGACTTTGCCCTCTGTGCTGTTGCTATCCCTTCTGTTGTATGTGTCTATGCTGAAACTCATCTGATCATCTTGATTTTATAGGAACTAGGAAGCTGAGGATTAGTGAATTTCTGAAGTTGGTCAAAAATCACATTGTTTAAAAAAAGGGAAAAGCCATCCTTCTAAACAACATGTTCTTTTCACCTGAGAATGACAGTGAGAAGGGATAACGTTTGGATCATTCACCAACGTGCTTTTATCTTCTTTCCCATCTAGTCCTAGCCTTGAACCACGGTACATGTTCAGCCCAGGCAGTTAAGAGCGTCTGGGTTTATTGATCCCAGAGAAAATCAAAGAGAAATAAATATATTCATGCTCACTTTTTTGAAGGTTCAAAATGGACTTTTCAGACACAAGACAAGGACAGCATGTGGGGACAAAAGGCATTTTGAAGCTGGGCTCAGTGGCTCAGCCTGTAATCCCGCGCTTTGGGAGACTGAGGTGAGTGGATTGCCTGAGCCTGCAAGTTCAAGACCCACCTGGGCAACTTGGCAAGACCTCATCTCTACAATAAATCAAAAATTAGCTGGGTGTGGTAGCGCGCACTTGTAGTTCCAGCTACTTGGAAGGCTAAGATGGAAGGATTACCGGAGCTCAGCAGGTCGAGGCTGTGGTGGCTGGGAGTGTGCCACTGCACTCCAGTCTGGCAGTCTGGGCGACAGAGTGAGACTCCAACTAAAAAAAAAAAAAGAAAGCATTTTGAGTTATGAAAGCCTAAGCCTTTTGAGTTGGGGTTCTGATATAAACAACAGGCAGAAAGGACACTGTAGACTCACTGGTTTTCCTTGGCTCACCCAGACTAGAAAAAGATTCTCTCTCTCTCTGGGTTAGAGTAGGAGGAGGAGTGACAGACACAGAGAAGAGCATTGGTGACTGCCTCTGAGAAGAAGTTCTTGGTCCTGTCCTGCCTACCTCCTCATCTTTGCCAGACCAAGGTCTGGAGACATGAAATAGTAAGAGCCAGCCAGGCACGGTTGCTGAAGTCTGCAATCCCAGCACTTTGGGAGGCCAAGGTAAGGTTATTGCCTGAGCCCATGAGTTTGAGAACAGCCTGGGCAACTTGACAAGACCTCATCTCCACAATTAAAAAAAAAATTAGCTGGGCAGGGTATCAAGTGCCTGTAGTTCCGGCTGCTTGGAAGGCTGCGGCAGAAGAATCACCTGAGCCCAGTAGGTTGGCACTGGGGTGGCTGTGAGCGTGCCACTGCACTCCAGCCTGGGTGATGGAGTAAGACTCTAACTCAGAAAAAAAATAAAGTAAGAGTAAGAGTCTTCTCCATGCCCAAGTGGAAGATACTCATTCATGTCTTTCTATCAAGGGCCCTGGGGGTTTGCAAGGGTCAGGAAATCTCTCGTCCCCATAACCCTGCAGAGTGGAGGTGGTTACTGTGCATGCTGGCAATCTCCAACGACTCCTAGGGGATGCAGGAAATAGCCAGATGTTTTTCCAAGTGGTGAGAAGGGACCTTTAGGACTAAAGAATGTGCTAGGATGACACATGCTACAAACTCCAACGTCCACTGGGGAGGGAGACTTCTTAACAGATGACTTTCACAGAGACTCAGTGATCAAGTGCCTCCCCTGAGGCCATGATACTAGATAGGTCCCTTGGAATTCAGAAACTATTCCAAGAATGAGGCCTTGAGAAAGAAACTAAGTCAATAAAAGCAGTTACATTTATTTTCGCACTGAACATGTGTATTTACTATTCATTCCTACTTTTCTCATTTACTTAGAAAGGATCAATTCATTCATTTTCCAAATACAGACCTTCAGGATAAGAAGAATCATTCTTCTAATAAGGAAGGAAGGAAGAGAGAGAGAGAGAGAGAGGAGAGAGAGAGAGAGAGAGAGAGAGAGAGAGAGAGAGAGAAAGAGAAAGGAATCACAGTAGAACTTGCAGGTCTATGTACTATGTGCAAGTTTCATCCCTTCCCACATCATTAACTATTCATTTTCACACTGATGACATCCACGTCTTTATTGTCAGCATCCTCTTCCTTCCACGTGTACCCCTGCTGCCAAATTCAATGCATTCAGGGAGAAGCAGGCTAGTCTAGGGCCATGGAAATCCCTCTTCTAATCTTGGAGGCAGTGCTCAGTGGGAATTTAATAAATTGTTAAGTGAATTTGTGTTCTAAGGAAATCAACAAGGTAATCTGTCCCTGGGCAGTTTCATTTGGTTTTTGAAATGTAGATTGGTTTTCTATTACATGGCAAAGAGAGCAAGGTACAGTCACTCCTCCGTGGGATTCTGCATGAGGAAATCTCCAAAGTTATTTGCTGTTAAGCAGTGATCAGGTAGAGAAGGAAAGTCTCTGGCCAATCCACTCTCCTTAGTGAAGACAGCAGCTCTCCACAAAACACAACATGGTGTTCTACAGAGCAGGAGCATGAACAGGGCTGAGTCCTTCTTGGATGATTTCAGGCAGAACCCTAAGCCTCATTCTTCAGACCTACTGTCTTCCATGGGGGTTCTGCTCTGCTGGGGAGAGGGCAGGTTCCTAACCACTTGCATGGAGGATGGATGCTAAGGTCTGATCCCTGACATTCTTTAGGAAGCTCATAACTGCAGTTCCACCTGTGCCCCTGTCTTCTAAAGCCTGTGGTGGCCCTGGGAGGTGGTTCAGCTTCCCGCTCTTGGCCTTGGCTGCAGCTGTGATGAGGTATTTGGTCACCATGGTGATGTGATAGCTACGCAGCTCTGCCAGGGCCCCCAGACACTGGTTGTAGGCTGTCAGAAGGCGGCCATGTCCAGAGGACAGAACGTGGTTCCTCAGTGAAGGAGTGGCACGGATTTCTTCAATGAAGGCTTTGTGGGAAGGAGGCATGTAGTCCCTCATTCTGTACAGAAAGTCAGCTGAAAGAAACAATCCAGAGCAACATCAGAACACCACATTTCCAGACAGGAATGCAGCAGGAATTGTTGCTGGTGCTCTAACTCAGTCTACCTTGTTGACTCTTTTGCTCTCGGGCTTCAAGTATTCAAGTGCATATTTCTAACTGTTGACAGGAGAAGGGGAAGAGAAAAAGAAGCAGGCACATCTCAGATGACTGAGTAGGAACTAGACCTACCAGCCAGTGCAGACATATTTATTATATACCAAATGAAACAAGGCATATAGTAGCTAGCTCCCATGAAGAATGTCTGCAAATGAAGAACACAAACCCTTAAGTTGGTTAGCTGAATACTCTGGTGAATGTTATTTCCTCAGAGTTTTGTTCTGGAGGGAATGCTAGAAAAGAGCATATAAAGACAAAAAGACCAAGAGAGAGCAATGGTTTTAGTAGCAGTCTCTTGAAGCCAAATTGTTTAAAAATCAAATCAATAGACATTCATAGTAAATTCCTTATGCATTGACTATTGTGTATGGTAAATCAACTACTATCATTAAATGCAAAAATGTATTAAAAAATTATCACAGTTCCAGAGAAATGACTTGACTCTAAAACACTGAGTTTTGGTCTTTGTTGTTGTTGTTGTTTTCTAATCTAACTTGAAAACTCTATAGAACGAGGTGTCATTTTGCACCTGTTAAATATTTAGCTTGATTCTGCCAGGTAAGAAAATGAGCACCTTCAAACTTCTAAAATGAGAAAGCCTTCTTCTGATCTTAGTAGATTTGGCCAGAGGTTACACCACTTTATGGAGAAGGTCTTTCCTGGAGGAGCTCAGACCTGTTACCAGCTGACCCAGACTCATCAACATAATGTCATAGTCTTCACACTCCAGATCTCCCCCCACTTTGGAAAAAAGAAGCTACTGACTGAGGATTCAATCCAAAATCTCAGTGAACTGTTAGAGATATAGCAATTTTATAAGATTTAGAAATGAAACCCAAGATCCTGCTGAGATCCAATATTAATTTGACTTGACACCAAAACATTTGGCAGGCACATAGTTTCTTGACTGATTTAGAGAAGTGCAGACTTCGTGGCATTTATCAATTGGTAAAAAAAGAAAAAAAAATCTGTTATTCCTCCCTCTCCTCTTAAGGAAAAAACAAAGTCTGACTTACCACTTTCCTTGCTATGATGAATGCCTAAGAACTCATCGAAGGCATGAAGCACTGTGCTCTGAGCTGCACTCCCTCCAGAGTATTTTAGAGGTTCTTTGGAGACTCCTTCATATATCAGCCCCACAGGCATTGCTGGATTATCTTTCCATCTAAGCAAGAGTAAAAGTCAGAGAGAAGAAAGGATTGCTGGGAGTTAGCAGCATACTTTCTAACATGGAAACTAAGTGTGAGTAAGAAAGGGAACATGATTTCAGTGGTAATTTTAGGGCAAGAGATGGAGTATCTTTATAAGTATTTCAGCATTATCTCGACCCCAGCATCATAATAGGCTGTATTTAAGGATTCTTCCAGAGAAGTAAAGGCTATTTAGAGAGGAATTTTTGGCTTTGGTTCCATGACATATTCATTTTAAAAATTCAGTAATAAAGATGCCATTGGTTCTGATCAACAGGAACAATTTCTGGACTCTGAAAAAACTCTTCTCCACTTCCTCTGCTAGTCTCAACTTTGATGACCTCATCCTTGAAATTCTACAAGTAAATATTCACAAATATACACAAATGCACATACCTGAGTATACACACACACATACAAATACACACACATATTTGTCCTTCTCTGAAACAGTGATAGCTGTAAACATCACATTAACCTATCAGTTCTAGATATTACCTGACTTTGTGAGAATGCCTTTACCAAATGCTTTGTTGATAGCAGTTACTGATAATAAGGGTGGATAAGAAAGATTAACAACAGGGAATCCAATGCAGCCCTGAGACTTACCAGAGGCTAAAGTCAGGGACATGCCCCTGGAACTGGTGCGTTTAGCTGTGCTCAGATTAAGTGGATTTTTCTCTCTTTCCCTCCCTTCCACTTCCTTCCTGTCCTCTGTCCTCCCTCCTCTCCCTTCCCCTTCTTTCTCCTTCTCCTCCGCTCCCTTCCCCTCCTTTCCTCTCTTTGTCTTTCTGATTCCCTTTCTTCACTGTTTTCTCTGAGTCCCCCTCTTTTCTGCCTCCGTCTATTTTACTCATTTCCCTGTGTCTGGTCTTCATAGAGTCTCGAATAATCACAGAATGTATGTAGGCAACTTCATAATGAGAAAATCAAGAACAAGCTCACAACACATTTGTACCTACACGCTTCACAGTTTATAAAGCACCTTCACATTCATTTTCTCATTTGACCTGTTGTGAGTAACTCAGGAAAGGTATTTTTTTCTATTCCATTTTATAAAGAAACAAAGACACAAAGCAGTTAAGTTTCTAGGGGCTACATTGCTTTTTTTTTTAATTTAAAAGATGAAACTAAAACTGAAACCGCAAGCTTATAATTCTCTATTTTCATTTTTCCAAAAACCTCCTATGTGAATTTCTATTTTTCCTAATGAAAACCATGTTTTCCTCTTGTGGCCAGGAACAAGCTACCTTCCCTGTTATGAGTCTAGATAACAGATTTACACTGATGTTTCACCCTTTTCTTGTAATTTTCAAAGTCACTGTGCTCAAGAGAAGGGACACACACATACCACATATAAAAGCCACAGAGCCTGCTCTGCAGGCTGTTCATGACCTTTTTCAAATACTGTCCTGAGGATGGAAACGCTGTAAGGAGCTGGGTTGTTTTCTTTGGGGAGTGTTTAGGGTTGGCCGCACTATGGTTTTCACTGGATAAATAGCAGAGTGACCACTGCAGTTGGGGACCTAAGACTCTGGAACGAGATAAAGCACAGGATGCAAGATAGGGGGACTTGGAAGAGCAAGGGAAAGATTCCCACTGAAAAGTCCCAAACAAGCAGCTCCTGATAGGAGAGAGGGTTCCATTGCAGGCAGATACAGAATTTAATCTCAGCTCTGCCATTTATTAACTATGAGCCATGGCATAACCATCCTCTCTGATTCTCAGTTTCCTCACTGGGTAATATTAATATAGATATAACCCTTATTGGATTATTGTGAGAATTCATTAACACAATACCTGCTCAGTGTCTGCAATAAATTTAGCATTCAATCGATATTAGTCATTTTATTATATTATTGAGAGGGAGTTGGAATCCCTGCTCTCCCTTTCACTATGTTGTCCCTTTGTACAAATCTTTCTGAACCTTAGTTCCTTCAGTTTGTATCTGCTTCCTACAGCTGTTGGAAGGATGAAATGGAATCCAGAGAGGTTTTGATAGTTCTCAAATGTCAGGACACTGGTCCAGTAAGATTGCTGGACATCCTTTTATGAGGAAGAAATATTAAAGACATGATGCTATTGGGTGATAAGGGACCAAATGAGTATGGCACACTTGTTCAGATCTTTCTTTGTAATCTGGCTGATGGTTGTAGGCAGTCATTTTGGGCTCCTTCTCCAGTTCCTTCCCATCTTGACTCTCACAAGGGCCAGGTCCTTGTGACTTGTCACTACTCTCACTTTACAAGTAGGCTTATCTAGCTTCATGGACTTCAAAACCAACTATATTCTGACTGTTTACAAATTTTCACCTATAGCTGGACCTCTCCCCTATGCTCCAGATTCACATGACCAACTGCCTAATCAATTATCTCCACAGGAATGAGTACATTCCAAAACTGATATCCCCGTGTCTCCTTCTTTGCCAAACCTGTATTACCCATTAAAGTAAATGACAGTTCTATTCTTTCAGTAGGTCAGGACAAAAACTAAGGAAAAAAAAAACACTTTAGCATCATCTTTGATCTCCTTCCCTTTCCTTCCACGTGCAATCCAATAGCAAAATCTGTCAACTATAACTTCAATGTATACCCCAAGTCTGACCATTTCTTGACACCTTCATCCTTAGCACCAGGCCACCACCCTGGACTGTCATGATAGTTTCTTAAACACTTTCCTTGATTCTGTCATTGCTCTTCAGTAGTCTATTTTTCATTCAGCAGATACTGTGAAGATATTGAAAAGTAAGACAGATCATGTCATTATTCTTTTTAAAACTTGCTGTGGAGGAACATGAGGTTTAATCAGGCCAGCATCAATTGGGTAAATTGGATAAACCGTTCTGAAGAAGGAAATCTCAGAATGAGATTACAAGAATTGTACGGGATGGATAGCTTCCAGCTGGCCCACAAGCCACAAACAGTCAAAGTCAAACAGCAACCAATCCGAATGAACTCATTTGCATGGCAGGAATGCAAATACATGATGGGAATCCTAAAACTCACCCTAACTGTAGAGAGGGTCAAACTCCACTGGGAAGAACCTCAGGCCACCTTCCCTTGCAGTAAATAGCAGCGACTACTTCTGTTATCCTGTCTCTTGTGCCCTTTACAACATATCTTTCCTCTGATAGGCCTAACTTTCTTAATTCATAATTGTATTGGTGAATACTTTCACCCTTCATGACTCTGGTTGAACCATGCATAGTCTGTCTTGCACAGTACTTGCTAATGTTGCCAGCAAGCTGCTATGTGGTCTGGTCTCCACTGTCACTTGTCTCTTCCTCATTCTCCCACAGTGTTTTCTGTCCTGCTGATCTCTTTGTGATTCTTCCACCATGGTAAACTTGCTCCCACACCAGGGTCATTGCAGTTGCTGTTCTTTTTGCTCAGTGGTTCCCTCATTCACTTAGAGCATGTACTCAAATGTCACTAAGTGGTGTGCAT
This sequence comes from Cephalopachus bancanus, assembly GCA_027257055.1. Taxonomy (NCBI): domain Eukaryota; kingdom Metazoa; phylum Chordata; class Mammalia; order Primates; family Tarsiidae; genus Cephalopachus; species Cephalopachus bancanus. The sequence goes on along the minus strand of JAPVLO010000203.1, from coordinate 665,636 downwards.
TCCTGGACCACGATAAGTGGATAAGAAACTTCAGCCACCATACTCAGCCCTCCCTAATACCCTATATCCTACTCTTAATTTCCCCATTTTGCTTGTTGCTGTAACATATGTTGCATCATGTGTGCTTTTGTTCAATTTACTGGTTTATTTATACGTTGTGAGTCTCCTATCATCAAAATATAAGCCTCAAGTTGTCATTTAGTTACACTGATCTATTTCTAGCACCCAGAATTGTGCGTAGCACGGGATAAGCACTCACTAAATATTAAATGAATGAGAAAATTTTAAAAATAGCATTCTATAAGTCTGGACTATATCCAGAATATGTAGACCCAAGTATGTTTCTTGAAAGAACCTGATCAGCTTAAAAGAGCTAGCAGATGTCTAAAATTGTCAAGAGACATTAATCAATCTCCTTTTAGCTCCTCACCCAGAAGAGGATAGGCTGAAGCCACATGGAAGGTGATGGAGAAAAACACCAGCATAAAAGTTCAAAAAATTTAAATAAGCACATCTACTTCCAAAACCCATGTTCTCTAGCTTAATAAGGTTAAGATAGGAAGGGAAATTGTGTTTCCTGGAGCAGCCTAATGATTGCTTTCATGCATTCTCAGAACCAAGTTCTGCTTGTTGGGAAAAAATTTTTTTTTCTTTGAAACCTCTGTAGCCAAGGTTATTTTTAGCCTTTCTGGTAGCAAAATTCTAGAAACCCCAAGGAAAGAGGAAGTTTAAATAAAGAAAAGAAATGAGGTTTTATTCCCCCTCCCTTTACACAGGTTAACTTCCCTGAGAAACTGAATGTGAGAGGGAACTAAGGGGAATATATATTTATCTACACGTGAAATCCCTCCTTTCTCCCAAATAAAAATGTATTTTTAAAAAGTAAGCAAGAAATAATAAGCCAAAAATAGGACAAATCAAGATGAATGAAGCAAATTTATATTTTTCATGACAGCCCTACTGGGAATGCCCAATAATCCAGATGTCTTTGGCTATCTATACTTAGCAATTCATTTAGGATTTAGTACTTACTGGTCACTTAGCTACATGGAAAATATTTAGAAGATCAGAACAGAGGAGAGGTATTTACATAGATCATGGATAAAATGTGTCAGTGATCCAGAACTTATTTTAACTAAAGCAAAGTCATCCTCTAGTGTACATCTAATCACAAGGACTTCAGAATATACAGTTCATCCTTATCAGATAGTTCTGACATTAAAAAAAAGTAGAATTGGTTGGGAGCAGTGGCTTATGCCTGTGATTCCAGGACTTTGGGAGGTCAAGACAGAAGAATTGCTAGATCCCAAGAGTTCAAGACCAGCATGGGCTGAACATAGTCAGACCTTGTCTCTACGAAAAATAAAAAAAATTTCTCTAGTGTGGTGGTGTGTGCCTGTGGTACTAGCTCCATAGGAAGCAGAGGTGGAAGGATCATCTGAGCCTGGGAGGTCTAGGCTGCAGTTAGCCATGATTTTGCCACTGCACTCCAGCCTGGGTGATAGAGTGAGACCCTCAACTCAAAAAAATAAAATTAAAATTTTAAAAAGTAGAATTAACTTATTTTCTTGGAAGATGCTGTGGTAGGCAGAATTCCAAAAATTATTCCCCAAGATTCCTTGGGGAATCTAATTCCTAGGAATGTTAATGAGATATTATCCTGTCAATATGATATATTATATGGCAGAGGGTACTTTGCAGATATAATTAAGATTACTAATCAGTTGACCTTAGGGAGTTATCCTGAATTATCTAGGTAAGTTGTGTTTAATTACATACGACCATTTTTAAAAGCAGAGCACTTTCTCTGGCTGACAGAAAAAGAAGTCAGAAAGAACTGAAATAGTAGAAAGGTTGTACTTCTCATTGCTGAGAGGGAGGGAGCCACACGATGAAGAGACCTCTAGAAGTTGAGAGCAGCTTCAGAAAACAGATCTGTTTTAGAGGCCCCAAAACTTCATTCTGACAATGTAAATGAGTTTTTGTTGTTGTTGTTTGAGTTGGAGTCTCACTCCATCACCCAGGCTGGAATGCAGCGGCACACTCACGGCCACCCCAGCGCTGACCTGCTGGACTCCGGCTATCCTTCCATCTCAGCCTTCCTACTAGCCGGAACTACAGGTGTGTACTACCACACCTGACTGATTTTAGATTTTTTATTGTACAGACAAGGTCTCACCAAGTTGCCTGGGCTGGTCTCAAATCCAAGGGCTCAGGCAATCCACTCACCTCGGCCTCCCAAAATGCTGGGATTACAGGCTGTAAATAAGTTTTGAAGTGGATTCTTCCCTGGATCTTCAGTTAGGAGCCCAGCCCAAATGATAACTTGATTTTAGCCTTGTGAAACCCTCAGCAGAAAACCCAGTTGACCTTGCCCAGGCTTCTAACTTCCCAAACTATGAGATAAGTTTATGCTGCTTTAAGCTGCTAAATGAGTGATAATTTGTTATGCAACAAGGGAAAACTAATACAGATTTAGAGAGCAATGTAATGCACAGAGATTTTTCAGGATTGGGTGCTTTCTAAATCCCAGTCTATTTCTATATCTAATATAATCTTACTATAGGGTAGCATAATTTTTAAAATTTATCTTTTTTCTTTTTTTTGCCATAAAAATGTGAGGTACAATTCAGAGTTAGCTATACAAATGTCGATTATGCAGTTATCCTTGCTGATGAGGTGTGCCCCTCTCTTCCCTAGCAGTTTCCCTCAACTGCTGATCCTACCTCCCCTCCCCTGACAGTTTCCCACTACTGCCAATTCCTTTCTTTCAGTATTATAATCGTTCAAGGTCCGCTTATGAGTGAAAACATATGGTACTCTTCTTTGTTTCTATGATAGATCATTGAGTATGAAACACTCTAAATTCATTCAAGTTGCTGTGAAGTTCATATGTTGTCCTTCTTCATGGCTGCATAATATTCCATTGTGTATATGTACCACATTTTTTCAATCCAGTTCAGCTTCAATGGGCAACATGGTTGGTTCCATGTTTTTGCTATTGTAAATAGAGTTGCAACAATCATACGTGTGCAGGTATCTTTTTTGTAGAATGATTTGAGTTCCTCTGGGTATATTCCCAATGGGTGAATTACTGGGTCATATGGAAAGTCAATTTCCAGTTTTTTCAGAAATTGCCACACCATCTTCCAAAGAGGTTGCACTAGTTTGCTTTCCCACCAACAGTGTAGAAGTGTTCCTTTTTCTCTGCATTTTCGTCAGCATCTGTTGTTTGTTTTATTAATGATGGCCATTCTTACTGGGGTTAGCTGGTATCTCAATGTGGTTTTGATTTGCATTTTTCTGATGACGAGTGAGGCTGGGGACTTTTTCATGTGTCTGTTGGCTTCCCATATATCTTCTTTTGAGAAGTGTCTATTCATGTCTTTTGCCTAATATTACCAGAGGTATACAGAGAAAGCCTAAATTTTGAGACACATTCCCAACTCCATTTCTGTACCCGCCTTCTTTATGTTTTCTCTTTCTCCTATAAACCATGTACCCCATGTACCCATTATTTTCAGGTTACTTTCAAAACCCTGCTTGTTTCCACTCTCTACTCTAGACAATAAAGATTCCTCACTGGTCTGGACTCCCCTTGAAGTGTCTGACACTTCAGACTTACCCAATCTGGAGGAAATACTTATTACATGTCACCACTCTGTTCTTGCACCAGTGGAACATATCAGTAATAGATTTTGGCATTTGGCATGTCTCCTGTTATATCCAGGAACAACTTCAGATTCTTTCTACTGACAGCACTTCAGGCATCTCTTAGTTAACAAAATCATCCCCTAGGTGGTAACTTTTTCACATATTGCAACTCATCCATCCACTGCCTCCACTTTTGACTTCTCACCATTTAAAAATTTTATAAAACAACAACCTTAATTTCCCTTAGTTAATGTAGATAGGAAGGCAATCTGATTAATACATGTCAATGTAGGAATGACTCATATATTTAAAAGAATAAACGTAAGAGTGACATTCTCTAACTAGAGAAATTTCAAGCCATGTAAGAAAAGAAGAGTACCCAGGAATATTAAAAGATGATTTAGGCTAGTGTCTTCGTCCATTCCTGCTGCTATAACAAAACAAATTAGACTGAGTAACTTGTAAATACAGATGCTTCTTGACTTACAGTGGGGTTATATCCCAATAAACTCACCATAAGTTAAAAATATCTTAAGTTAAAAATGCATTTAATGCACCTGATCTCCCAAGGTTCACAGTTTAGCCTAGTCTACCTTAAATGCACACAGAACATTTCCATTATCCTTGGTTGGGCAAAATCATCTAACACAAAGCGGATTTTATAATAAAGTGCTGAATATCCTAAGTGAAAAACAAAATGATTGTATGAGCACTCAAAGTATGGTTTCTATTGGAAGTGTATCACTCTTGCCCCATCGTAAAGTCAAAAATCTTAAGTCAAACTATATTGAGTAGGGGACTGCTTATAATAGAAATTTCTTTCATTGTTCTGGAGGCTGCAAAGTTCAAGATCAAGGCACTGGCAGGTTCAGTGTCTGGTGAGGACCTGGTCTCTGCTTCTAAGGTGGTGCCTCGGCTGCTGTGTCTTCACACAGTAGAAATCAAAGAAGGGCAGTAGGGCAAAAAAAAAAAAAAAGCCTAGCTAGTTCCCTCCAGCCCTTTTATAAAAGCGTCAATCCCATTCATGAGGGTGGGGTCCTCTTGACGTAATCACTCCCCAGAAGTCCCATCTCCTACTACTGTTACCTGGTGATTAGATTTCAACATAGGAGTTTTGGAGGGACACACTTTGAAACCATAGCAGAAAGCTCTTCCAGGAAGCTTTTAAAAAAGTTTTTATTCTTTTATATTGGACTTTTATCTTTTACTTATTGCTTTGGGTAAGTTTTTTGTATACTTTTTCACCTGCTTTGATAACAAAAGGAAAAAATGGATCTAAGTGACAGAAATATGGGGTGACATATTGGATTTTTTTTTCCTGCTGTCAACAATGTAGGATTCTAAGAAGAGTGAATACAAATGGATCTAAATGACCTAAGGACAATCATTTTGAACTTAAATATTCAGTACTCAAGGTCATTTGCTATGTTGTTGGCATCCCGTTCCTCTTATCTGAGAGTGGTTCCTTAGCAAAGACCACTTGGTATGTTTCTTACTCTAGAAAATTTCTGTCTGTTTCCTTCCTTATTAAATTTGGAAAATGCCAGAGACCACATGCAGGAAGACAATTGAACTATACTTACCCAGAGAGAAAGATCCGGATGACTGCATAAAATATGTCTGGATCTACATAATCTGGAGAAGCAATCAAAATGTGAACTTTACTACAGGCAAAAAAAAAAAACAAAAACAAAAAACACCAATTGGTTACATGTGTACGGCCCTGCTGCTCTCCTGGGGCTGGCTTCCCTATCTGATCTGCACGGAGACCTGGAAAGAAAGCAACAGCCCGGGAAGATGGAATGTTCTCTCCTACAGTTCCCCTCACTGGCGCTTCCAGAACTTTTAAACTATTCCATATGCTGCCCTTTTCTATTTGTGGCGCTTCCCTTCTCTGTACTTAACAATAACAACAAAGGCCATTTTTAAAAAATGTAATAGTTTAAACAGATGATGTCTAAGAAAATGTGTAAAGCATAGAGAACAAAATCAGGGAGAATTATCTCTCATAAGGCTTTCACAAGAGGGGAAAGCTAAATTAATCAACGCTCAAGTGAAGGTCTGCAGTAGTCAACAAAGGACACGAGGGTGGTGCCTCCCTAGGGATTGCCATGCCAGGTCAGAAGTAAGCTCATTTAGCTCCAGGTTTAGCTGCCATCATTAATATGTGTAGCTATTTTTGATCTCTGTCAATGCTTGGGGATCATTGATTCCACTAATTTATTAACTTACATGTAAGGAATCATGTCCTCTTATTTATAGTAAATTTATTTTCATCAACTTTTGAAAGTTTTCTCTTTTTCTCATAATGAGGACCTTCTGAATTTTGTGACCTGATATATGTTTATCTTACTCAGATTCCTATCTTTGTCTCTTTGTTTCTGAGAGACAAAGAAACATCTTTAATATGAGGCCTAAATAATAACATCTTTACACCATCAATATCCCTTTTCTACCATTTCAAGTAGTCTCTAGTCCTCCCTCCTCCTCCTGCTATTTCCTCTGAAGTCCCCACAGGTCCAGGTGACACATGTCTTTCTTGAACCCATGGACTCAGGCAATCCTCTCACCTCAGCCTCCCAAAGTGCTGGGATTACAGGCTTGAGCCACCACACCTGGTGACTCATGTCTTTCTTTATCCTTAAGGCTTCCAAATGCTTCCTGGTGGCAACAAGGCCCCATGTGATGGATTTTTACTTGGTCCTGCTGCAGGATCTTTCCCATTTGGTGCTCCATTCACATTAAAACTGCTAAGAAACTGAAAATTTTGCTGAAGTGGTGATGACTGGCAATCACTTAATATTTTGCCCAATATAACATATTAAAGGAGGAAGAGTCAAATGAGCATTTCATTAGATGTAAATATTTTTGAAGTAAAATAATTTCAATACATGTAAAAAAAAAATCTATTAATGATTAGAACAAACAAGCAAAATACCTTCACCTAATTAGGAATAGAAAGAGAGTTTCATAAACTGATGCAAGGAATCCAAAGAAAGCCTGCAGTACATATTACACTTAATGATGAAAGACTAAAAACAATTCTAAAATGTAAAATTAAGCTAAGATCAGCACTTCCACTCAGTATTGGGTTAGAAGTCCTAGCCAGGAAAATAAGGAAAAAATCTTGAAAAGAAATAAAAGCTGTAAGTATTATAAATGAAAAAACAAAACATTCTTTTCAAATGATATAATTTATACACAGAAAACCCCAATAATTTACAGGTAATTACTGGAATTAATAATAATGTTTATAAGGTGCTAGATTTCAGGTTAATATTCAAATATCAATCTAATTCTAAAAGCCAGCGATGATCAGTGAGGAGGTAATTAAATTTTAAAATATTATACTTATTAACAAACAAAAAAAATCAAGTTACTATAAATAAAGCAGAAGACAGGCAATCTCTTTACCTCTAAAGAAGTTAAAAAAAACTAGTAAATGAAAAGATACTCTTTTCTACCATGATCATGAACACAAAAGCTCGATATCAATACCTAAGAGAAGAAGTTTTGAAGAAAAGAGTGCTGTATCTGGATATTTCAGGCCATGTATGTGGATATTTCAGGCCATGTATGTGGATATTTCAGGCCATGTGATGAAAAAGAATATCCACCAATATGAAGAAATTATTTGGGATAGTTTATTCACAAATCTTAATATTTTATGCTATTCTCTGCCTTTCCTTTTATTTTTTCATAAGACAAAAAAATTAAATAGAAAACCAAGATTATGTCATTTTTCTCCAAATTAATATGTTTTTAATGCAATTTGAGATTTTAAAAAATGAAACGTGACCAGCTGATTATAGTCTGTATCAAAGTCAAAAGGTCCAGGATGGCCCATGCTCTGTAGGAGAAGAAAGGCAAGGTGAGGAGGGCTTTGTGTACTTGAAAACGAGGAATCCTGAAGCTATAGTCTTCAAGATGGCTCTATTACAGAGAAAGGCAAACAGAATATGAAACAGAATAGAAAGCCCAGAAACAGATCCATTCATTTAAGAAAATCTAATGTAAGACTGGGCTGATATTACTGATTCGTGCTTATCCACAGGAGGGAAGGAAATTGAATTTATTTCCTATCCCATATATGAATTAAAGACTTACATGTAAAAGATAAATTACAAAAAAAATAAGAAAGTATAATTGTGACCTATGACTATGGAATAATTTCTTATGCTAGACCTACAAAGTACCAGCTTTCACAAATGATTGATATGTTTGCTATATTTAAATTAAGAATTTTTGCTTTGAGACAACATCGGGCATATTCAGGGTGGTATAGATGTAGGCAAGAACTTTTGCTTTCAAAAGGTATAAGATAAGCCGGGCTCGGTGGCTCAGCCTGTAATCCCACGCCTCTGGGAGGCTGAGGTGAGTGGATTGCCTGAGCCTGCAGGTTCGAGACCCGCCTGGGCAGCAAGACCTCATCTCTACAATAAATCAAAAAATCAGCTGGGCGTGGTAGCGCATGCTTGTAGTTCCGGTTACTTGGAAGGCTGAGGCGGAAGGATCGCCAGAGCCCAGCATGTCGAGGCTGTGGTGGTCTGGAGCGGCCACTGCACTCCAGTCTGGGCAACAGAGTGAGACTCCAACTCAAAAAAAAAAAAAAAAAAAGGGATAAGATAAACCAAAACATTTGCAGAACATATAACTAACAAAAAATCAGGGCCAGGCTCAGTGGCTCAGCCTGTAATCCCAGCAATTTGGGAGGCCGAGGTGAGTAGATTGCCTGAGCCCACAGGTTCAAGACCAGCCCGGGAAATTTGGAGAGACCTCATCTCTACAATAAAATCAGAAAAATTAGCCGGGCATGGTAGCGTGTGCCTGTAGTTCTGACTACTTGGAAGGCTGAGGTGGAAGGACTGCCAGAGCCCAGCAGGTCGACTCTGGGGTGGCCATGAGTTTGCCACTACACTCCAGCCTGGGTGACACAGTGAGACTCCAACTCAAAAAAAAAAAAATCAGTTTCCAGAGTGTACAAAAACATGTAACATCCGTAAGTATAAGATAAAAGTCCAATATAAACATATCACAGAAAATGAACATGAATGGCAGGCAAATACATGTCTGTACATACGCACATAAACACACATAGAAAGAGGAAATAGTTAACTCATCAGAAACTAGATGTAAATAAAAGTGACTCATGATAAAGCACCATGATACACATATCATATTGGCAATATACAAACAAACAAATAAAGCTGACAATAGTAAATATGTATAATGAAAAGTGCACTTCCTCTCATCCCTGCCCCTGACTACCAGTTCCTATAACCACTGGTATAGTCTTCTTTCGTGGAATGCTTATGCAGAATATTCTGAGACCGGTTATTGGGCAAAACTTCCAAAGATTTACATTTAATTCTTCTTCTCAGTCTCTTGAGAGAGAGAGAGAGAGAGAGAGAGAGAGAGAGAGAGAGAGAGAGAGAGAGAGAAAGAGAGAGAGAAAGATTTAAAATTTCTAAAACTGTCAAGACATTTTGAGGCCAGGCGCAGTGACTCACGCCTATAATTCCAACACTCTGGGAGGCCAAGTTGAGAGGATTACCTGAGCCCATGGGTTCGAGACCAGCCTGGGCAACTTGGTGAGACCTCATCTCTACAATAAATAAAAAAAATAGCCAGGTGTGGAACTACGCATCTGTAGTTCCAGCTACTTGGAAGGCTGAATCGTCTGAGCCCAGCAGGTCGAGGCTGCAGTGGCCGCAAGCGTGCTATTGCACTCCAGCCTCCAGCCTGGGTGACAGAGTGAGACTCCAACTCAAAAAAACAAACAACAAACAAACAAAATAAATATAGTAATAAAAAAGGACATTTTGAGTCACAATCTCCACACAAATTGATCTTAACATACCTACCATAGGTTTTTGTGAACTTCCTCCTTTTGCTTCACTATTTCACTAAACCCCAGCAACTTGAAATCTCCTATCAGCATCAATTATATACTAAACCTGAAAATATTTTTACAAAATGTAATAGATCTCAAAGCAAATTCAGCATCTGTCCCGTGTTCTCTATCTACTCTGAAAACCGACCAACCAAGCAGAACATGGTTGCATCTACCAAATGACAGATCTTTACTAGTGGCATCAAGATTTCTTTTAACGCCTTTGAACTCATACACACGTCTTTGACATCTCCTTCTGCCCGTGTACCTAGACTTGGCCAATATGCAATCATTTCCCTTGATGTCTCTTGTTCACCTCCTCTGTTTCCATCACTGCATCAGTCCCTTCCCCTCTCTTCAAGTTTGGTAGCAGAGATGGCAGGGATTAAGCAGGGCTCTTCCTGAGGATGTAACATTTGGGCTGAAATCTGAAGTGTAAGTAGGAGTTAGCTAGCCTTTACTTAGTCTTTACTAAGAAGGGAAGTTTTGAAGCAAAGCAGGCCTTGAAATGAAAGAAAGAAGATTTTCTTCTGGAAATAAAAGCTAGTAACAGAAAGAAAGAGTAAATGGAAACATGGTGTCAAATAAAGCTAGATTGAAATTGAAATACCCTGGGGTCAGATCTTTCTGTATCACGCAGACAGGTTAAATATTTTTACCTTATCCTTAGATTAATGGGTAAACTAGTGCTATTCAATAAATAGACACGAGACCAATACTATATTTTATTTAGCTTCAAATATGCAAAATATTATCATTTTAATATGGAATCAGTATAAAAATTGTTAATGAGATTTTCTCTATACACTTATACACTTCTATATTACCACTTGCAGTGCATTTTAATTTAGATGCTAAGTTTTCAACAGTTAAGTGAAATATGGTCTTTCTAATAATAAAGCTAGAAAACCATTTTATCCTGATTGAGTTTTCAAATTTCAATTTAAATTAATTAAAAATACATACAATGAAAATGTTAGAACCGTTACACTGGCCACACTGCTAGTGTTCTGTAGCCACATGTGGATGGTGCCACACTGAAGAGTTTTAAAAATTATGCAGCCTGATCTGCACACTTAAAAGTTTACTCAGGCTGTTGTGTAGAAAATGAATTAGACTAGGTAAAAAGTAGATGAGGAACAGGACATGGAAGGTTATAGGCGAAGTCCAGCCAAGAGATGATGATAGCCAGGTACAGAGTGTATGGCGGGGGAAACAAAGAAAGAAACAGATGCAAACAATATCCCAGAAGGAGCTATCAGTGTGGGGTGATGGGCGAAGAATATATCTTTTGTCAAGAAGTAAAATAACTTATTCAATGGATATATTTGGCAGCAGATTGAAAGCAGTTGGAGGTTAATTCATTATTTCAGAAGAATTAATCCAGAATGCAGCACAGAGAGAAAAAGAGACGGAAAATACAGCAAGACTAAGAGAGAGTGAAAAATGTCCTACCTCAAAATGGGAGGTGCCAAAGAATATGTCCAAGAACATGTAAGTTCATTCATCAGCTTTATGACATCTGAAGCAAGTTAAAGAGATCATCAAGAGAAATTCAAAAAAGGTCATGTCTACTTAGTTATGACTACAGTTACATGGAACCTCTGATTTTATACCTTCAGAAACTCTGAGAAGCTATGAGGGAGAGGCAGGAGCTGGTGGAACTGTCACAGCTGCAGATGGATTCAGTGACGAACTGACAGAGCAGCCTTTACTAACCAGTCACCAGCTGACTCAGTAACCACAGACAGTCAACAAGAAGACGTTGCAGTTTACACAACATCGTATCAATAGATTTCTGAGGTCCAACACATCCAGTTTTCATGATCGGAAGAAACATTGGAATGGGTAGTGTAGAAGAACGAGAGTGGGAATGATTCTGGAACAGAGACATTGGAAGGAAACGACCCGCAAAAAGGCGTTTCTTTGTATATCAAATAGCAGTAATACAGCTTCCTGATGTTTGACTAACTGGGATGTTAATTCTGACTTGAGAATCTTTTGTGTAAATTATTATTTTTTTGAGTTGGAGTCTCACTCCATTGCTCAGGCTAGAGTGCAGTGACATGGTTACGGCCACTCCAGTGTGGACTCACTGGGCTCTGGCAATCCTTCTGCCTCAGGCTTCCAAGTAGTCGGAACTACAGGTGCACGCTACCATGTACGGTTAATTTTTTGATTTATTGTAGAGATGAGGTCTTGCCAAGTTGCCCAGGTTGGTCTTGAACCCATGGACTTAGGCAATCCTCTCACCTTGGCCTCCCAGACTTGGGCCACCGCACCTGGCCCGCAAATTATTTTTGTTAAATGTGGATTTTAAAGGTACTTAAACTTTTTTTTTAAGATTGGAAAATATTATTTATTTAAAAAGTAGATTACAGAGAGAGAGAAAGAGAGAGAAAAGGGGGATTCACCTCCCTTAGACTGGGAGAGGGCCAAGGCTTACAGAGAAGCATGGCATGGGCAAAACTTTTTTGTTTTCTATACACTTGTTGCTCTGTATGAATCCTGTATGCATCAGATATTGTAATTTATTGCTGTCAGAGAATGGCAGAGAGTTGCTTATGTTCATTTCAAATCACATGACCTTTGTAATTCAAGTAAGCAGCTGGCTTAATTCACAATATTGGCCCTTTTAATAAAATATAAAGCTGGCATTCATTTTAAATGAAAATTACTTTTATTACAAATGAGAGTTTATTTTGGTTATATATCTTGCATCATAACCTAGTTAGATGTTTAGCCTTTTCTTTTCTTTTTTTTTTTTGAGTTGGAGTCTCACTCTGTCACCCAGACTGGAGTGCAGTGGCCGTTCCCGGCCACTGCAGCCTCGACCTGCTGGGCTCCGGCGATCCTTCCTCTTCAGCCTTCCAAGTAGTTGCGCTCTACCACGCCCGGCTAATTTTTTGATTTATTGTACAGATGAGATCTCGCCTGCCCAGGCAGGTCTCGAACCCGCAGGCTCAGGCAATCCACTCACCTCAGCCTCCCAAAGGCGCGGGATTACAGGCTGAGCCACCGAGCCCGGCCAGCCTTTTTTGTATTTATTAAAATTTATTTTTTTGGTAAAGCATGCAAAACAAATCTAGTCCTAACAGAAGCTCCAATAACCAAAGCTATATTAACCAGCACAATGAGCAGTGTAAACACCAATAATGGACATGAAGTTTAATATGGAACACAACATATGAATCTGCATTCACTTATTCAACTACTTTTTTTTTTTTTTTTTTTTTTTGAGTCAGAGTCTCACTCCGTCACACAGGCTGGAGTGCAGTGGCATGCTCACAGCCACCCCAGTGTAGAACTGCTGGGCTCAGGTAACCCTTCCACCTCAGTCTTCCAAGTAGCTGGAACTACAGGCATGTGCCACCATGCCCACCTAATTTTTCTTCATTTATTGTAGAGAAGAGGTCTCACCAAGTTGCTCAGGCTGGTCTCAAACTCCTGAGCTCAGGCAATCCTCTTGCCTCAGCTTCCCAAAGCTCTGGGATTACAGGCTTGAGCCACTGCGCCTGACTCATTTTACCTTTTTAATTTAAATGTGAAGTTTCCCATTATACTATGAGAACCAAGAAACATCAAGACACCATTGTGTGTACAGACCCTCTGCACAGGTAAGTAAAGAAATGGAGAACAACACTGAGTGCTACGGACGGCCTGATATAGAAGCTGCCAACTTCTAGCGGGCTGTCTTGATCTGTGTAATAAACTAAACTTAGATAATGTAACTTTGTATAATTTAGTAGTGTGTACCTGGGTTGTTTCTTGTGTAAGGTGAGGATTTGTATTTTTCCAACTATTCTCTTGGCATTAACTTGAAGTTGCTTTTTTTTTAGTTTTAATTTTTAAAAAGCAAGTTTTTTAGTTTGCCTAAAAGGAAATTTGAGTAAATGTCATCTTTGAGAGACACTCAAATTTACAAGGTAGAAGCAATTTCCCAGATGTAGGCTAAACAGAAACATTGACTTTGCTAAAAAGAGACTCTGGAAGTTTAATAACTTCTTCAACTTTTAACCCCCATTTAAAAAATAATATTCTTGTCTGGGCTTGGTGGCTCAGCCTGTAATCCCGGCATTTTGGGAGGCCGAGGCGAGTGGATTGCCTGAGTCAGAGGGTTCAAGACCAGCCCTGGCAACTTGGTGAGACTTAGTCTCTACAATAAATAAAAAAATTAGCTGGGCATGGTGGCAAGCACCTGTAGTTCGGGCTACTTGGCTGGCTGAGGGGGATGGATCACCGGAGCCCAGCAGGTCGATGCTGGGGTGGCCATGAGCGTGCCACTGCATTCCAGCCTGGGCTACAGAGTGAGACTCCAACTAAAAAAAAAAAAATTGTCTTTATATAAAACCAAAATAAGAAAGGGAACAATTAAGCAAAATCAACTATCATCCTCCTATGTTGAAATAAACAATGTAAATACTTTAGTAAATATCATTTTCCTTTACTTTGCTAAATATATATATTCTTATAAAAATGGACTTGTATTAAGTATACTATTTGTAATATGCTTTTTTCACTTAGCAATATATTGTGAACATCTTTTCAAGTTAAAAAAAAACATGTTGACATGATTTTATTACCATATGGAATTTCATGGAAAAGAACTCCAGTGTTAACTACTTTCTAATTGAGTTTAGACAAAATAAGTTCACAAGGTAAGATGGAAAAATCCCTTCCACAAAATTAAGTGAACCCATCAGAAGGGAATAGTAGCAGACATTCACACTCTGGTTCAGCCCCGATTTACTCATTAAGAAACCTGAGTTAGGCCGTGTGTGGTGGCTCATGCCTATAATCCCAGCACTTTCGGAGGCTGAGGTAAGAGGATTGCCTGAGCCCACCAGTTCGAGACCAGTCTGGGCAACTTGGTGAGACCTCATCTCTACAATAAAACAAAAAATTAACCGGGCATGGTGGCACGTGCCTGTAGTTCCAGCTACTTGGAAGGTTGAAGCAGAAGGACTGCCTGAGTCCAGCAGGTTGAGGCTACTGTGGCCATGAGCATGCCACTACACTCCAACCTGGGCAACAGAGTGAGACTCCAACTCAAAAAAAAAAAAGAGAAACAAACCTGAATTAAGCACACTCACTAAACTGGTAGACACATTTTAAGTCCTCATTATGATTAAGTGAAAAATTCCTAAAACTGCCAACGGGTCGGGTGGAAGTTGGAAATTTTATTAATTCAGAAGGAAACAAATGCAAACATTTCCATGGTTTTGGGGGCAGAAAACGATCCATCAGCTTTTCTGAAGAGAACATTAATTCTTAGAGAACAAGAGTGAGCTATTGATAAACATATCGGGAAACCTGCCTGTCAATAATCTGAACACTTGAAGATCTTAAAATAGTTGTGCCTTCCAGTGGATGACAAAGCTCACACCGGGGGGAGCCCTCTGGAGGTCACTAAGGCAGAAGCAGCGCAGGACGCAGTTCCTGTGGACGCACAACATTGACACACAGCAAGCAACAGCCCGTGAGAGCGACGTGGCTCATGATTTTAAGACTGTTACGGACTTCTGCATTGCAGGAGGTTGGATTATGAAAACAGAGCAGTCTGGTTCTATTTTTGCCAGTAGAGAGCACTTAGAAAAAAAGCTGGGCAAAGGCCGAGTGACTCAGGTTGCAGGATGGTGGTTCTCCAAAGGGCCAGTGGCAGCCACAAAAGGCATTTCCTACTCAGCTCCAAACCTGAAGGGGCCTACGTGCCTAGAAAGGAGGTATTTATGAAAGAAGGGCTACAGCACATGACTCTCGTAAAGCTGGCCTCTGAAAGAAGCAATTGTTCGGTGAGATCTATTCTGGGGAATAGACGCAGAGGGAAGTCCAGCCAAGCTCTGTTTATCACATAGAAAGTCTATAAACCAGAGACAGTAACTGGAGCATTGGTGTGACTCTTCAAACCCTGCAGTTTCTAGGATTTGTTATTCTTTTTATAACTCCATTTTTGTGATTATTATTGCTGCACATAAACCATTTCAGGCTTAAAACATAAAACAACCACTCTATTTTGTTGGTCGGGAATCTGGAGAGGACAAGGCAGAGATGGCTTGTCTTTGCTCCTCAGTGTCTGGGGCCTCAGTTGGGAAGATCTGAAGATGGGAAGTCAGCTGGGATGGGCTCCAAGAGCATCCCAAGGTTCCTTCACTCCTGGTCAGGTGCCAACTGGGAAACCTGCTCACAGCTCTCTGTGTGGTGTGCCTTTTTCACACACAGGATGGTGGCCTCAGGGTAGCTGGACTTTGACATGGTGGCCCAGCACACAAGTTGGAAGCTGCATGACCTTTTCCAACCTTGCCTCAGACGTCACATGCTGGCCCCTCTACTGCATTCGATTGTTGACAAGCATGTCACAAGCAGGGACGTGGACTTCATCCTTGGATGGAAGGAGTATCCAGGCCACATGGTGGAAGAATGTGTGGGATAGCATAGGGACAGCATGATGCTGTGGTCACCTTTGGAAAAAGCAGTCTGATGCGTTCATCTATTTTGTCACACAGAGGCATGTGACCAGCAGAAAACATTTTAAATGAATTCTGTCTGTATGGGAATATTTATCACTGGGGGAAGCCCTGAGACCTCCCCAGACCATAAGACTGCCTAAAGAGGATGATCAGGAGAACACAGAAGGTGGGCCCGGGCTTAAGGAGTGACTCTGAAAAGGAGCACTAGGAAAGCCTGTGACAGTCAGACCCAAGGTGTGCCACTGTCCTGCAGTGTGCACTGTGCCCTGGTGGAGAACCTCTTACAACCTTCGGAAGGACTCGCTTGTGCACATTCACATGAGCTGAAGACACCTGTCCCGCCTCCTGAACAGTCTTGATATCCCAAGTGATGAACTTGGGGCTTTTTGGCAAACTTGAAACACATCTCATTTCAGCTTGGTAGAACTACAGTTCACACTTAGAGGAGTGCTTGGCAGGAGACCTACTGATGTGATTGCAGGAGCTTTAACGTGAAAATTTAAGGAAATGGAGAAAATGCAAATATAAAATACAAAACAGGAGAGTTGAATGGAAAAAATGCATCATTCTGTTCCTGTGGATTTCTATTAGTGCTGAGAGACTGGGTTGACAAATAAGTTTACTCTTTTAATACAAAGTGATACAACTCAGCACCACCTAGCATCTTTCTCCCTTCCTCCTGTCCTGTTTCCTGTAAACGCTCTCTTTCCCAGAATCTCTCTTTCAGTGAAGCAAGATTCAGATAAATCGATACTTAGACTCTGCTTTTCTCTTAAGGGATCACGTTTCTCTCCCACATCTTCCTTAAACACACACTAGGTACATTTTTCAGATTCCTCTGATAGAGGAAGTTTGAGAGCCTACCAGACATGGGAGACTGAATACACTAACCAGAATAAGATGTGACCCATCCAGGAAGGGTGGGCTGTTTAATTGGCCACACCTGGGTCAACCCAGATAAGAAACTCATAGAGGCTTTTGAGTATAAAATGATATTATATTTGTTTGAGAACAGAACATTGCAGTGGGAATACGCAGCCACAGTAAACTCTGTGCGTAGTTAGAGAGGAAAAGAAAGACAAGGGTTTTTAAAGAAAAAATAAGGAGGATTACATAACTGTTTTGAGATCACTATCCTTGGCTACGGGGATCAATGACATGGGTGGTGCCATTCGAGGCTGGACAGACAGTTGCTGGGCAGATGTCCTCACAGAAGTATTTTTTGAATAAGGTTGTAACGACCTCTGTGCAAACTGTGGTGTTTGCAGTCTTTTGTGATAACTTTTGTTATCAGGCATTTCATTGCTTCTGCCGGCTCTATTTGTCAAGGATTTTTTTTCTTTTTTAAATACAAGTGGCATTATTAAATTTAATTAATTAATTAATTATGGCCGGGCTTGGTGGCTCAGCCTGTAATCCCAGTGCTTTGGGAGGCTGAAACAAGTAGATTCCTGAGCCCACGGGTTCGAGACCAGCCCAGGCAACTTGGCAAGACCTCGTCACTACAATAAAAAAAAAGTTAGTTGGCTGTGGTAGTTCTGCCTACTTGGAAGGCTGAGGTGAAAGGATCTCCAGAGCCCAGCAGGTCAACTCTGGGGTGGCCAGGAGTGTGCCATTGCACTACAGCCTGGGAGAGGGAGTGAGACTCCAATATATATATATATATAATTTTATATATATATATAATACTATTTTTCTCTTCTCTTCTTCTGGATTTATCACATATGATCATTTCTGCTTCTGCATCTCCAACAAGGGCATCTTCACTGCGAAGCTCTGTCTTATTCTGCAGAAGTTTGTCAGATTCTGCAGAACTCCAGCTCCATTTATTAATATATATATTAATTAATTAATTATTAAGTCGGACTCTCGCTCTGTTACCCAGGCTGGAGTGCAGTGGCACAATCGCGGCTCACTGCAGCCTTGATCTCCTGGGCTCAGGTGATTCTTCCAACTCAGTCTCCTGAGTAGCTGGGACTACAGTAGTGTGACACCACACCTGGCTAATTTTTAAAAAAATTTTCGAAGAGGAGAGGTCTTACTAGATTGCCTGGCTGGTCTTGAACTCCTGGGCTCAAGTTATCCTTTCACCTTGGACTCCCAAGTGCTGGGATTACAGGTGTGAGCCACCGCACCTTGCCTTGACTTTATTTTAATTCTGACAACTACACATCTATGACAACTCATGCCACAGAAAAGCAGCACAGATGTCCATTAGATAAGGCATAAAGCCAGGGTCAGTTATCTCAGGAACCAACTGAGAGAATAAAAAGAGGAGCATCAGAGAGTGGAGACAAACTCCACCATCACAATTTTGTCCTGCAGCAGCCTAACACTGCTGGATGGAGCTCGTGTGACCAATATTGTGAACCCCATATCCTTCTCCCAAGCTTCAGGCAAGACCTCAACATGCCAAAGAAATATCTGGCCACTGAAGAGAGGATACTATCCTAATCACAGGAGAAAATAAAGAAGGACAGTTCACAACAATGGCTCCGAAAACTGAGAGATCATTTTCCCATTGGAGAGCAAATGTTTACCTTAAAACAAAGATAATCCTCTGTCGCCATCTAGTGAACAAATATAGCATCACCCATTTAGGATGTGCCTATCCTTCAGGCCCTCCTCGCCCCAGCTGAGCCCTCAACCTCTGGAGATCCTTCAGCAGCTCCTGGAGCATCATACCATGCATGTGTCCCAAAGTTCTGGTGATGTCCTGAATAGAGAGCCTCAGTTGCTGCAGGGCTTGGAGCAGGGCGTCCTGGCTGGGCTGTGAAATGGCATTCACTGCCTGGACGAGTGCCTGGGGATGAGATTCACACATCCAACTCAGCAGCATTCTCTAAAGTCTTTGAGCTGTAAGTTTCCTGACTTCTGTGGGAACCCGGGGAAGGGGGTCCTCTGACTATAGGACGTTTTGTCAGAGGTCCCTGGCAGCATCCTAAATTAGGTCTGCTGTGGGGTCTATCTGAGGGCCAGAGTCTCTGGGTATCTCCCACACAGAACCCTGGGTAAGTTTTTCTGAATCTCTCCACTAGATTCTCATAGCTCTCAAGGGCCTGAGCTCTATTATTTTTCTCTTCTCTTCTTCTGGATTGATCACATATCATGATAATTTCTGCATCTGCATCTCCAACAAGGGCATCTTCATTGCGAAGCTCTGTCTTATTCTGCAGAAGTCTGTCAGATTCTGCAGATCACTGGCTCCAGCACCCCCTCTGCCACAAAGACTTCCTTATCTGAACTGCACTCGGAAGGCTAATATTTGATTCTGCACTTCCAGTAGACTAAACACAGAGATGGGAATTAAAGCAACCATAGGGTTTCACGTTTGAGAAAAAAAGATGTTATAACAGTTATGCCAGGGCTAGTCACCCTACTAAGGACACAGTAGGCACTCAACATATGCTTTCCAGAGAAAGTGGTAAGAGATGACGTAAATCAAATGTCTTTAGACAAAGCATAAGTGCTCAGTTGATCACAGGTTGCTCCATTTACCCTGATTTTCTGGTGCCTAAAACAATACCTGTTTATGGAACGGACAAATGGTCAACTCCAATTATATAAGAATTGAGACAAGGAAGCTAATATTGAGGGCTAGAACTTAGATCGCCTCCCCTTTGTGTTAAAAGAAGGGGGGGAGGGAGCCCCCAGAACTACAGGGACACAGCTGGGAGCTGGGGATATCCTCCCATACCACCCTTCCCTCCTCTTTTCCCAGTTTAAGATAATGCTTTGGGGTGACGGATGACATACAGGGACCCATTGGGATGTGTCTAGATTTCCAGCTTCCAGTGTCAGACACACTACTTTTTTTTTTGTTGTTGTTGTTGGAGTCTCACTCTGTCACTCAAGCCGGAGTGCAGTGGCATGCTCACAGTCACCGCAGCCTCAACCTGCTGGGCAATCCTTCCACCTCAGCCTTCCAAGTAGCCAGAACTACAGGCACACACCACCATGCCTGGTTACCTTTTTGTTGTTGTTTATTTATTGTAGAGATGAGATCTCGCCAAGTTGCTGGTCTGGAACCCATGGGCTCAGGCAGTCCTCTAACCTTGGCCTCCCAAAGTGCAAGGATTAAAGGTGTGAACCACTGCGCCCGGTCAGACACACTACTTTTTAAAATGAGGTGTACTGATGTAAAAAAATGTTTGGAATAGCTCCATCCGTTCCTGTCCCTCCGTCCCATGTGTTCACCTGAGAGATAAGAGGCGGGATCAATCAGGCAAACACAATGGGTGTGAGCTGCTTGCTATTATTAAGGATAACACTTGAACTAGTAGGACAAGGTTGGTGTTCCTCTGTGTTGAGGGATCTACTGCAGAGAAAAGCACCAAGTGGGAAGTAAAATTCAGACTTATTTCTCATTCAAAAGAAGGAAGAGATGCGAGTTGAGATGATACCTTAATTCCAGGCGCTGCCGCTTTCTCCACCAAAGCGGTCACCAGTATAAAACCACGCAGGCTGTCTCCCCCAGGAAAGGCGATGATGATCTCCAAGTTCCTTGGGAAGGAAACAATCACTGGTTAGAGTTTTGGAGGTTTGGAGATGATACTGTGAGTTTTCACAGCCCATAGGTCCCTGCAGAGTTAGGTAATGCAAAGTAGAACTGGTGTACTACAGTACCTTCTCTGTAGGGCAGCCCTGAGGATTAGCATCAGGGAGGAAAGAGAACCTATCAGTTCAAGCTCACATTCATGTGAACTGATGACCCTCCAATTCTAGCCTGGCCTAGATAGTCCTAGACCTTCTTCCTGATGAAATGATCAGCTGAAACGGGGGTGGAAAGTTCTTAGCAAAAGAAATAGCTGATTCTTCAAAAGTCAATTAGATAGCCCATCACGTCATTCCTGTCCAAAGTCAGAGAGTCTTAGAGCCAGAGTAGCCTCAGGCAGCAGGTAAGTCCATGTTCCCTTTCACAGGTACAAACTATGATCCAGAGAAGTAAGCAGCTTGTTTGATGAGATCATATAGCTGGTTTGTCTCAGGACCAGGTCAGAAAGAGCTTCATAATTCAGGCCCGCTGCTTCTAATCTGTTACATTTATTTATATATACAAATTATATATATATATGTATATTTATATATATGATCTTTTAACCAAATGCTATATAATGAATGGGAGCTACAAGGCTACTACAAATAAATCATTTTTAAATGACCTGCTGTTATTTAAATGAGTTCTAATATTCTAGCTATATATCCAGTCTATAAACCTTAAAACTTAATTCCACAGATCACTTTTGTCCTAAACATTCTAGTCATGAGAAAAGGTGGCACATAAACAAAAACCAAAACAAAACAAAGTCAGGACTTTCCTTGTCCAAGCAGGTAATTCCCAGTTTGGGAAATGATGTCGTCACATTTCACTCCCCAGTGTCCTGAGTTCAAGCATTTATAGTGAACCCCTTTATTTCCTGGGTTTGATGACCAGAGCTGAGGTTTGGTTATGGGAGAGATGACATTGGCCCAGAGGTTGTTTTTGCTCTCTAGGGGAAGTAGAGCCCAAGAATATCTGGACCAGATGTTCCTCATGACCTGTAGTCTGTGCAATCACAAGATATTTCAAAGGTGTTCTTCCAAGGCTGTAGCAACCATTCCCTACAATCTGGCTTTCCATAGAAGTTATAGTGAGATGAGGAACATGTCTCAGACCATTTGACTTTTAAAGGTCACAGAAATTTGGTAAAGGTCTTTTTTTTCTTCTTGCATTGTCCTTTACTTGTTTTATTATATACAAACTGGAAAATATGGTTAAAGAATAATAATCCCCTCATCCCTACAAGACAGAAGTAATCACTGTTAACTTCTGGATTATTAATTTTTGGCACATTTTTTTCTAGTGTTTTTTATGCATTTTATATAGTTGATATTATACTATACATATAATATGATGTGCTTTCTTTTTTGTTTTATTGCAAACTTTTAAAGTTAGCATGGATTCTAAAGTGAGTATAAGATGTCTGAGAACTTACCCAATTTCCAGAGGTCTGGTAAAATTTCAGTTATTGACAACCATAAAAAGGAAAAAGAAAATAAAAGAGCAATTTAATTTGTAAACTAGATATACATTGGACTCGTGTGCAATGTACATGCA
Source organism: Cephalopachus bancanus (assembly GCA_027257055.1). NCBI lineage: Eukaryota > Metazoa > Chordata > Mammalia > Primates > Tarsiidae > Cephalopachus > Cephalopachus bancanus. The sequence continues at coordinate 643,525 of JAPVLO010000203.1, read as the reverse complement.
GACACACACACATCCACGCTTCCTTTGAACACCACAGGCTGTGACTAGACTAAGGGTTGCTCTGTGATGAAGAATGAGACACATCTCAACTCACACATCAGTCCCAGATATTTGGTCTTTGGCCACCTTGATACATTATTTCACTTCTCTTGTCATTACCATAAAGCCCACATTTTTGTTCTATTACTCCTATTCATCTTTTAGGACTTGCTTAGAGCAAGCTCTGCCTCCTTGCCAAGCTTTTTGCTGATTTTCAAAGCCTGCATTGATGCCATTTCTCTGAAATTCAAATATTGTTTGTAACTCTTTGACATTTATCATGTAGTGCTTTTGGTTTTTTGCTATTTAACCACTTGGAGAATACTCTGCTTCTGCTTCTTTCATTTCTTCCCAGCACTTAGCTCTGTGCTAGGCATATTAAATGACTCCAAAAGATAATTACCAAGAAGAATAACTGGTGAGACCCAGGACCATGTTTCCATCTCTCAGATAACACTAGCCCTGCACTCTCACTTCCCCAGAAACAAGTTTTCTGTGGTTGCATTTTCAATTTGACCACCCCAGCATGGCCATTTCCCTTCAGTTTTCCCTTCTTCTCACTTTCTCTTTGAATCATAAATCCAGCTTATTCATTACTCAATACCTTGATCAGAACAACGTACACACATATATTTATTATTTCTTTCCATCCAAATTCTGAACCAGATTCAGCAGTTTTCAGTGGTCATCAGTTTTGTGATTAAAGCAGAATTGGTCAAAGATCACAATTAATAATTATAAAAAACATAAACCTATAGACCTCAGAGTTCCTTGGAGAGATGATGTGACCCATTCTCACTTCTTCCAAGAAACATATAAATAAGTCCTAAGAGCTAAACTGCCAAGTAATGTTTAATCCTTTAAAGTATATTCCCATCACCTTCTCTGGCAATCCCATGGTTACCCACAGTCTTTAAACTGAGGAAGTTCTTTCTCATATCTAACCTCAATGAATCTTCAGTTATTTTGATCAGTCACATAAGAAAGTGCTTTCTCTTTCATCTATAGGCTAAAATAAAATTGACTATATAATATATAAATGAAGTTCAAAGGTGAATTTCACCTCTTCCATTCAGCTCTCACTATTTATTGGATTTCTCATTTGTTAAAAACTCATGCCATTTCTTCTACAGACAAATGCCCCCATTCCTAACCCAACTATCCAAGTGATGATGTAAGCTTGGTGGGATAGATGGCATCATTAAACAAATTCTCAATTCAACATACCTAGAGCACTAGTCCATAACATTCATTCATGGTCATTATACAATGGTCACTAATGAAGACCCTGGTTCTGACTTGATTTGAATGGAGGGCATTTAGGGAATAAACAATGTGGTGAGAAAGAACAAATAAAGTCTGATTATGCAGGAGCTTGAAGGTCAGGTTGTGATTCAGATGTCATCTGGAAACAGACATATAAAAGTGGTCTAGACCAATGTATTCAGAGCAGATTGAGAGGAAATTTCTGGGGACTGTGTTTTTTTAAATTTGTGTTCAAGTTTACCCCTTCTTTGGCACCATAAAGTTGACATAAATATGAACATCCCTAATCATAAAACAGCTGAAAGAGAATGGGTGTGTCCTGTGGGTAGAGGTGAAATAATAAGACTACCTCTTACGACACTTCAGTCTTTGAAATTTAAAGTGTTCTCTAATCACCAGTGAAATTCAAATCAAAACTATAATGATATACCACCTAACCAGTAAGGATAGCCACCATTAATTAAAAACAACAACAACAACAACAACAACAAAAAACCAGATGCTGGCATGGGTGCAGAGAAAAGGGAACACTTTTACACTGTTGGTGAGAGTGCAAGCTAGTTCAACCTCTGTGGAAAGCAGTGTGGTGATTTCTACAAGAACTAAAAATTGACCTTCCATATGATCCAGCAGTCCCTCTCCTGGGAATATACCCAGAGGAACATAAATTGTTCTACAAAAAAGACACCTGCACACACATTTATAGCTGCACTTTTCACAATAGCAAAAACATAGACCCAAATCCACTGCCCATTGAAAGTAGACTGCATGAAGAAAATGTGGTACATATGCTTGATGGAGTATTACACAGTCATGAAATATAACACAATCATGGACTTCACAGAAAATTGAATGGAGCTGAAGACCATCACATTTAGTGATTGGTCACAGAAACCAATAACTAAATACCACATGTTCTCACTCATAAATGGGACCTGGACATTAATCACATTAGCACTAGAGAAGGATTGGCAGTTGCTGTGCACTGCAAAGGGGGAGGGAGGGGGTACATAAAAATACAAAGGGTATCCAGTCCCAAATTAGGGGAATTGAAAGCTAGTTGGAGGTCCAAACTTCACCTGCATGCAGCCTACTTATGCAGGTAATCCTTACTTGTACCCTACATCTCTATAATAAAATAAAATAAAATTAAGAAAACAAAACAAACAAACAAAAAACCCCCAATGTTTTCTCTCCCTCTCTTACCCATATGGGTCCCTCTTGGTCCAGTTTGTCAGCACCAGGTCTGAGTGGACCAGGATAGGAGGGAGTCCCAAGTTTCTGGAGACTTCGACAAATGGAATGGCAAGATTTCTTGGCAGAACCTTTCAGACATAAATCCAGACAATTAGCATAGCCTAGAATGAATGCAGCAGAGGAAATATATGGTTGTCTTTTATTCCAGCAATCCCATGACTGAAAAATGACCTGAGAACCAAGCTTGACATTCATTGCACCTCAACACATCTCTCTGTTAACAACTCAGTAGAAATATCATGCGTGAGCACACGCTGCACTATATATGAAAATTACCAAGTTAGATGACAAACATGCACACAGAGTATAAATAAACTCTGAAAACTGATTATGCAAAGAAAGACACTGAAAAAATGTTTGAGCATAAATTTGGGGCCGAGAAGATTAGCAGTGAGAAAAAAATCTCAATAGATAGAAAGATGATAGAGAGATGATAGGTAATGATGATAGATGATAGATAAGACAGTTGATAGGTAATGATGATAGATGCTAGATAGGACAGATGGTAGGTAAATAGATGATAGATGGTTGACCAATCAGAAGAGAGATAGATAGATGATAGGTTAATGATGATAGATGATAGACAAGACAGATGATAGATAAATACATGATAAATAGATTGGTTGATCAACTGGAAGATAGATAGATAATAGATAGATGAGATATATAGCTAGATATAGGAATATGTGTGCATGGATATGAGTCAGAGAGACCAGAGTACCCCAGAGAATCATGAGGAGAATCCCTCAGCCTGTGTGGAAATGAACTCTACTGTTCACTTCATATGTCAAACTCAATAACATCTTCAAGTAAGCCACCCCAGAACCCTCTTTTGTCTGAGGGACCCCCTACAGAGCCGTATCTACCACACATCCAGGAAATCTGCTTAGATCCATGGGAATCTCTATCTGTGCCAAAGGCTAAATGAATCTATACTCAAGCAGCACTCCTCTCCCTTCTCATTTCCACTTTCATTCCCCTAAAAGAGAAATATCTGCTAAAGAAGTCCTGCTCTGTCTTCATTTTCCTTTGGACTTTTAGACAGATATGGGTCAGCATGGCTTCTTAGGTAGAAAACAATAGAGTTTTGGAACGTGTACCTCAGGTAATCTTTCCTTGGAAGGCAATGGGAAGTAAGGTGCTTACTTAACTGAAAGCCAAGAAGGGAGTAGAAACAGAAACGAGATGCTCTGAGGTGGAGGCGGTGAGTGGGGGGTAGGGAGCCTCCAGGTCTCCCCAGAATGACAGGGACACAGCTGGGAGCTGAGGTCATCCTCTACCACCTTCCTTCCCTGCTCTATTCCCAGTTTAAGACAATGCTTTGGGGTGGCAGATGACATACTGGGACCCATTGGGATGTGCCTAGATTTCCAACTTCCAGCATCAGACACACTACTTTTTAAAATGAGGTGTACTGATATACAAAAATGTTCGGAGCAGCTCCATTTGTTCCTTTCCCTCAGTGTCATGTGTTCACCTGAGAGATAAGAGGTAGAATCAATCAGGCAAACACAATGGGTGTGGGCTGCTGGCTATTATGTATCCAAACAAGGATAACACCCTGATTTCTGAGAAAGGTACACTCATAAAACATGGAAAGGAACATCAATTTACACTACGCATAGTGCATGTCTCAAAGTTCAGGCTGAAACTATTAAAAGTTATGCAAAAATTCAGGCTGGGTGCAGTGACTCAAGCCTGTAATCTCAGCAGTTTGGGAGGCCACAGAAAGAGGATTGTCTGAGCCTAGGGGTTTGAGACCAGCCTGGGGAACTTGGTGAGACCTCGTTTCTACAATATATCCAAAAATTGGCCGGGCGTGATAGCGTGCACCTGTAGTTCTGGCTACTTGGAAGGTTGAGGCAGAAGGATTGCCTGAGTCCAGCAGGTCGATGCTGGCATGGCTGTAAGCATGCCACTGCACTCCAGCCTGGATGACAGAGTGAGACTCTGACTCAAAAAAAAAAAAAAATCAGAAAAGATTTAGATGACTTATTAAGAGTCAGACTAATAGTTGGCTGGATAGAAAGCAGTATTAAAAATAAAAATTTGTGTTGTAAATGTCCATTGGTACCTCTGGGGAAAGAAGGGCACATCAGTGCAATCAGATCTGGGTTTAGGCCTTGGCTTTTCCACCAATTTACTATCTGACCTTGGTCAAGGAAGTCAACGTCTGCACTTCTCAACTGTCTGTAAAATGGGCATAGTAAAGCCTTACTGACCTCATGAGAGTGTGAAAAGCAACCAGGATAACAAGTATGTATAGGAGTACAAAATGTTGTGTGTTTTTTGTGAATTCTCAGAATCTGTCTCCAAATGCAGCTCTTTAGACATTCTTGGAAGAGGGTGCCAGAGAAAATAGATTCAATAGCTAATAAAAGGGGAAAACGGCTATCAGTTTAAAAGAAAATTAGCTTCCTAGCGAAAAGAAAAAAAAAACCCTCCATTTAAATGAGCTCTTCACCTTTTCTACAATTGATACCTATCCAAAAGAACAAAAAATAGTCCATTTTCCAGGAGACAGTGCAGTACCAACCAGCATGCCTGCAGGTGCAGCCCGCTTGCTGGATGACAGTTCAGGTCTCTCTCTGTCCCTTACCTTTTCGGGCTGCATCTCTCCTTCCTGCCAGACATATCCCATGGAAATACAGCTCAGGACCAGATGGGCCAGGCGCTGCTCCCGGTAACCCTTCAGGATTTGGCAGCTCAGAAGGGGCATCTGTTCAAGAGACGTTCCAAAGACTATGAGTGGTCGGGGTGAGGACAGGAATAGGGATTCTGGGAAGCAGAGGTCCTTTGGGTGTGAGAATATGGGTTCTATTGCAATGATGGAACAGAGAGCCTGCGCACACCTATTTACCCTAGATTTAGGGCACTGCAGTATAGGAGGTGGTCTATATGCTATTGTTGAGGAAGAGCCTAACCACTCCACTTGAGCCCCCAAATTGTCCCCGTGGTTGCTGTGCCACACTCCGGTCTCCATCACTAAAAGGCACTGCTTAGTTGGAGTTGTAGAATAATTAAGCCCAAGATTGAGATAATTTATTCCATAGGAGTCCCTCATGGCAATTTTGTAATCCCGCCTTATCCAGCCAGGTGCTTCAGTTTACTTGATACCAATGAACCCTGAAACAGCCCTATCTTGTGGGCGTCACTGTCAATATGGACACTACCGGATGTGAGGCTGGCTAGGACTTTTCCACCCCTATGCCTGACTCTTCATTGTCAAAATGAGGATAACAGCAGCGTCCTGGGACATTTAAACTCTGTACAGAAGTTAGTTATCAGTGACAGCCCCATCAAAACAAATATCAGTTTCTCAGTACCCCCCCCAACTCAGTACTGCACCGCCTGTCCTGCCAGCCATCTGCTACCTCCAAGCTCCAGCCTCCTTCCCCGGCCCCACCCCATATCTAAACGCAGCCTGTGCTGGATATTCCTCGGTGCCCCCTCCCGGGCCCGAAGCGCCAGAGGGAGGACGGTGGAAAGTATTTTGGGTGTTCTTTAAAGCCCTAGGCCTCGCCAGGTGGGCGCGGATCTGTTCTCCTTGACCAGGCACCGGGCCGAGTCCTGACGTTGGTACCCTTCCTCCTATGACCGCTAGGGGGAAGCCTCTTCCCGTTGCCAGACTGCGAGTTTCCTCAAAAAGTAGATCGCAGACTCGCAAACACCGGGTTCTCCGGGCATGTAGGAGAAGGGCGGGTCGGAGTGGAGGCGGGCGGGGACCGGGGGAGGGTGGAGGAGCCGGGAGTGGAGTGAATGGGGGAGGGAGATTCTGCGTTTCAGTGGAAACCAGCTGAGAATTATAATTCTAGTAATAATTACTCAGGAGTCCCATCCAGCGTAGTATTTCCTCTTCCCCTAAATCCAGAGGACAGAACTGAGACTCAGAGAAGAAAAAGTGTCTGCCCAGGGTCATAGAGCCAGGAAGGGCTGAGCCAGTTCTGCTGAATCCTTAAGTCAGCACTGGCCGATAGAAATATGTGGGTCCTGTATGTGGTTTAAAAATTTCCAGTAGCCACATTTTAAAAAAAGTAAAAGAGAATCAAGTGAAATTAGATTTAACAATATATCTTATCTAAGTCGGTTTATCAAGAATATTGTCAACATGTCATCAGTACAACGTAGATTGAGATGTTCGGTGGTCAATTTTTCAGTCTTCAAAATCTGTTAGTATTTTCCTTCAGGATGAGTCCCAGCCACACTTGCGAGCTCCATACCCTCAGCTACCTACGGTGCAGCCCTAAAGCAAAGGAATAAGGTCCAAGGTGAGCATATTCGAATCTCTTGGTTAGAGTCTTATGCTTTTCTGGAAACTTCTTGAACATTCCAGAGTCCTTGACCTCGCTGCTCCAAGAAAACATACGTGTTTGAAAAAACAGCAAAAGGGTTTAAAAATGAAGACAAAACCCACATTTTTGCAGTGGGAATTTTCTTCCTCTTACAAAGGTAAAATGATTAGGAGAATAAACCGTATACCTAATATTCCCTTCAGTTTAAGGTAATAGACTGGATTGCATATTTTTGTCTCATCATAAGATGGAAAATAAGTACTTTGCAGAAATAGTTTAGCTTCATTTCATCTTAACATAAAATGTTCTTATGCCTCATCACATGGCTAACTTTCTGATTTTCTTAATATCTGTTGTAATCTCCCTTTATGCTGATAGGAAGAGGTTGATTGAGGGTACTTTAGCTGTCACACAAGAGCCAGAGTCAGCATTTCCACAATTTGGTTTCTATAACTCTTCTTCCACTGGTGTCTCCTTAACCGAATGTCTGCATCTTTAGTCATTTGTTGCATTGCTGGTGTCAACGTTACAGTAATTTTAAAGGAAATGGAAAATCTGACTCAACTAGACTGAACTTCTAGAGAAATTTGATGTCTTATTGAAATATGTTCTTTTTTTTACAAAAGTAATAGAATGCTCACTGTAAAAAAATACCAAATTTAGATGCCTATTTGTACATATCAATGTATGTACTGCGTTTTATAAAGAGAAAGTAGTTTCTACTAGCTTCAATATCACTCCTAGATATGTTCACTGTTAATGTAAATATAAAATGTCAAAGAATCATGTCATTATTAAAATATAAATTTATATATTGAATGCATATGTATATGCCTTACATATATAACATAAACATTTATAAAGATAATTATAGACATTTTGCATAATTATATATGTAATACATATTTATACATTAAAGATACATATAATGGCATATGCCTTTCTCTTTTCAGTAAACCATATAGCAAAGATATATATATATACATATATATATATAGAGAGAGAGAGAGAGAGAGAGAGAGGCAGCCACACACTCAAACATATACATTGCCATTTAATGGCTGTATAGTTTTCATTTAATTAACAGATCTATTTATTAATGGAAATTTAGGGGATTTAAAAATCTTTTTTCTTTGCTTATTTGACTGTTACAGTTGCTGCAATAAACACCCTTATTTATTCATCTTTGTCCTTTTAAGTGAGTTTTCTGCAAGATAAATTCATAAAAATTGAATTGATGAGTCAAAGGATGTCAATGTTTATAATTGCTTCCCAAAACGATTGTACCAATTTGGTCTCCCACTGTCTACATGTGCTTTTCCCTACATATTTTGACTAACACTATGCTGAAGGTTTTTTAAAAAATGTATTGCCAATGTGATAGCCAGTTCATAGTCTTCATTTGTATTTTTATTCTTGAGACTGAGCATTTTTACCTATTTATTGTAAATTCAAATATCTCTTTTCGTATCTTAGCTATTTATATTATTTGCCCATTTTTCTCATTGATAATTCATCATATTGATTTGGTGGAATACATTTTGTATTATGGATTTTAATTTTGACATAAATATTCTAAATTTTTTCCTAATTTTTCATTTGCTTTTTAATAATTTATTTTTAACATTATGTGAGCATTACGTATATTATGGTTAGACACATTGAAAAGATGTATTATTAGAAACTTATTATTAATACTTTTTTCACAAGTGCATACAAAATATTGATCACATTTTATTCCTAAGCCAATTTGTTCTAAATTGTATATGACTTTGAGGACATGAGTACATAATTATTTGTCCCTGAAGACAGGGGTATTAAAAATTCATGAACTAGTATAAATGATATTGGACTAAAACCAGAAATACTAATTTGTGGGTTTCCATTGCAATGGAGAGGCCCTCTACCAATTGAACATTTTCTTCCTTGGTGATACTCAACTAATATTTTGACAATGTCAGGACTCAGGTTGGGAGAGACAAGCATGTGGTTTTCCCTCTTAAAGCCAGAATGCACTTTGAGGAGCTACTCAGAAATACTGTAGACATTTCTTTAGAATCTGCAGAATGATTCAGGGTTACGTGTTTGCACTATTTTTTTACTGAACATTTTGAAGTGCATGTCATAATTTTCTATTCATTTGAAATATTTTAGAAATTTATATCATGTGCATATAAATTAAATACATGTAATATCTACTTATAGCTTAAAGAATATACATAGATAAACACTTATTTACCCATCACCCAGCTTAAGAAATGGAATTTGACCAAAATTTTTGCCACTTTGTGTGTGTCATTGATTGTAACACCCTGCCTTCTCCTCGAGAGTACTTATTTGCTGAATTATGTATTTGTTATTTCCTTGCTGTTTATATAGCATTCAAAATTCATATATGTATGTTCACAAAACAACATATTATATAGTTGGAATGATTTTGAGCTTTATGTAATAGAATCATACTGAATACAGTACTTTCTGTGATTTGCTTTTCTCATTAACATTATGGCTTTGAGATTCATCCACCTTACTGCATGCAGCCTGAGTTCATTCGTTCTCACAGTTACTTTATGGCCTTTCTTAGTGTGATAAATAATGCTTTTAAACTCTCAGGGTACACATGCCCAAGTAGCTCAGAGGCATTTATATACACAGGAATGAAACTCTTAGTTAATAGGGATGTATATCCTGAACATGGCTGAGTAATGACAACAGCTTTTGAAAGGGGTTGCACCTACCCATAGTGAATAGAAGATTCAGATGCTTTATATTCTTGCCAATATCTAGTAATACCAGATGTTTAAATATTGTTCCAGTTGTGTGGTTAAAATGTTATCCAGTTATAGTTTTAATCTGCATTTTTTAATTCTTTTTTTTTTTTTTTTTTGAGTTGGAGTCTCACTCTGTCACCCAGACTGGAGTGCAGTGGCCGCTCCCGGGCACCGCAGCCTCGATCTGCTGGGCTCCGGCAATCCTTCCACCTCAGCCTTCCAAGTAACTGGAACTACAGGCGCGCGCTATCACACTTGGCTAATTTTTTTGATTTATTGTAGATATGAGGTCTCGCCAAGTTGCCCAGGCAGGTCTCGAACCCGCCGGCTCAGGCAATTCACTCACTTCAGCCTCTCAAAGCACGGGATTACAGGCCGAGCCACCGAGCACAGCTTGCATTTTTTATTCTTAAGGATAGTCAAAATCTTTCACATCTGTTGAGCTTATGTTTCCTGTCCCATAAGATGTCTGTTAATGTCTATTGAACACTATTTTACTTAATTTAATTTAATTTTAGGGTTGTGAGGTACATGCGAGTATTTACTACATAAGTAAATTGAGTGCAGGTAAAGTTTGGACTTCTAGCAGGCCCTTTCTCCCCGATACTCAACCTGGTACCCAGTGTATGGTTGTGTGCTCCTTGTCCCTCCTTTCTTCTTCCCTCCTTTAGCAGTCTCCAGCATCTGTTGTTCCTAACTTTGTGCTCATGTGACCAGTGATCAGGGCCTGCTTGTGAGTGAGAGCATGCAGTATTCAGGTTATTGTTTCTGTGATAATTCACTTAGAATGATGGTCTCCAGCTACATCCATGTTGCTGCAAAGGACATGATTCTGTTCTTCTTTATGGCTGTATACTATTCCATTTTGTATATGTCCCACATTTTCTTTATCTAGTCCACTTTCGATGGGCATTTGGGTTGGTTCCATGTTTTTGCTATTGTGAATAGTGCCACAGTGAACATAAGTGTCCAGGTGTCTTTTTAAAAGAGTAATTTATATCCCTCTGGGTATATTCCCAGAAGTGGGATTGCTGGATTGTATGGTAGTTTAATTTTTAGATCTTTGCAAAAATGCTATACTGCTTTCCACAAAGATTGAACTAACTTACATTTCCGCCAATAGTGTAGAAGCATTCCCTTTTCCCTGCAGCTATGCCAACAGCTGTTGTTTTTTGACTATTTTTTTTCTTTTGAGTTGGAGTCTTAGTCTGTCGCCCAGGCTGGAGTAGAAGTGGCATGCTTATGGTTGCCCCAGCGGTGACCTGCTGGGCTCAGGCAATCTTTCCACCTCAATCTTCCAAGTAGCCAGAGTTACAGGTGTGCGCTACCACGCCTGGCTGTTTTTTGTTTTTTTTTGTTGTAGAGGTGAGATTTCGCCAAGTTGCTCAGGCTGGTCTTGAACCCATGGGCTCATTCCTCTCACCTTGGCCTTTCAAAGTGCTGGGATTACAGGTTTCAACCACCGTGCCCGGCTTTTTTGACTTTTTAACGTTAGCCATCCTTACTTGTACTAGGTGGTATCTCACTGTAGTTTTGATTTGCACTTCTTTGATGATTAGTTAGGTTGTATATTTTTTCATGTTTGTTGGTTGCCTGAATTTCTTTGAGACATGACTGTTCATGTCCTTTGCCCATTTTTTTTATGGGATTGTTTGTTCTTTTCCTTTCAATTCGTTTGAGTTCCCTGTAGATCCTGGATCTTAGGCCTTTGTTGGATGCATAACTTGCAAATATTTTTATTCCCATGGGTTTTCTCTTTATTCTCTTGATGGTTTCTTTTGCTGTTTGAGTTTAATAAGATTCCACCTGCTAATATTAGCCTTTGCTGCATTTTCTTTTGAGAACTTGGCCAATCCATTGCCTGTTCTGCTGTCCAGAAGGGTGTTCTCTAAGTTTTCTTCTAAGATTCTTATAGTTTGAGGTCTCATATTTAAGTCCTTGAACCATTTTGAGTTAATTTTATTCTTAAAGCTCTAGGTCCTGCCAGGTGGGGATGCATCTGTCCTTCTCTAGCCTAGATCTCAGGGGCAAGTTTAATTCTTCTGCATGTTTTAGACAGTTATTCCAGCACCATTTGCTAAATATGGTTTTGTTTCTCTAACGTTTGTTTTTATCAGCTTTGTTGAAGATGAGTTGGCTGAAAGTCCACGATTTTATTTCCATATTGTCTGTCCTATACCATTAGTCTATGTATCTATTTCTGTACCAATACAATGCTGTCTTGGTTATTGCAGTCTTGTAGTAAATTTTAAAGTCTAGAAATATGATGCCTCCTGTTTTATTTTACTAAGGATTGCTTGAGCTATTTGGGTTCCTTGCTTCCATATGAATTTCTATAGTCTTTTCTAGGTCTATGGAAAATGATGCTGGCAATTTGATAAGAATTATGCTAAATCTGTAGATTGTCTTGGGTAGAGTGGATATTCTTGATTTTTTGAGCAGTGTTTTATTGTTCTAATTGTAAAGGTCTTTCACCTCTTTGGTTAGGTGGATGCCAAGATATTTTATTTTCTTCTGTATGCCTATTGTGAATGGGATTGTGTTTTTAATTTGTTTCTCAGCCTGATTATTGTTGGTGTATAGTAATGCAACTATTTTTTTGCACATTGATTTTGTATCTTGAGACTTTACCATAGTCATATATCAGTGTGAGGAGGGTCTTTTTTTGTTTTTGTTTTTTGCTTTTTAAGCAGGGTCTTACACTGTCATCCAGGCTGAAGTGCAGTGGCATGATCCTGGTTCACCACAGTGACAGATCCCAATTCACCACAGCCTTGAGGGAAGAGGTTTTTGACAGACTCTCTAGGGTTTTCTAGGCATAGAATCATATCATTTACAAAGAGGGATAACTCAGCTTCCTCTTCCTATCAGGAAATCAGGATATCCCTGATTTTCTCCTGCCTGACAGCTCTGGTTAGAACTTTCAGCAATATGTTAAATAGAAGGGGTGAATGTAGGCATCCTCGTCTTGTTCTTAGGGAGAATGCTTCTAGCTTCTTCCCATTAGGCATTTTGTTGGCTGCAGGTTTCTCATAGATGGCTTTTATTATTTTGAGGAATGTTCCTTTGATGCCTAGATGTTCAAGGGTTTTTATCAAGAAGGGATGTTGGATTTTATCAAATGCTTTTTTGGTGTCTAATGAGATAATCATGTGGTTCTTGGTTTTACACCTGTTTATGTGATGAATTATGTTTATTGATTTACATATGTTGAACCAGATTTGCATCCCAGGAATGAAGCCCAATTGGTCGTGATAGATGATCTTGAAGTGTGTTGTTGACTGTGATTTGCTAGAATCTTGCTGGCATTGTTTGCATTTATGTTGACCAGGAAAATTGGCCTGCAGTTTTCTTTTCTTTTTGCCATTTGGTGGTATCAGGATGATATTTGATTTATAAAATAAGCGAGGGAGAATTCCTTCCTTCTCAATTTCCTGCATTACTTTCATTAGGATTGGTATCAGCTCTTTCATATACATCTTGTAGAATTCAGCTAAGAAACCATCTAACCCAGGCTTTTTTTTTTTGGTAGGAAGGTTTCTCATAACTGAGTCAATTTTTTGGATTATTATTGGTCTATTGGTCTGGCATCAATCTTGGGAGATTATGTGATACCAGAAGTTTCTCCATTTACTCTAGATTTTCATACAGATGTTTGTAGTCATCTCTGATCATCCTTTGAATTTCTTCATCTTTTGAGTTTCTTCAGGTTCAGTTTTGGCATCACCTGTTTCATTTTTAATTGTGTTTATTTGGACTTTCTCTGTCTCTCTCTCTCTCCTGTGAGTCTGAACAGAGGTCTGTCAATCTTATTTATTCTTTCAAAGAATCAGCTTTTTGTCTTGCTGATCCTTTCTATGTTTTTTTTAATTTTATTCTACTGTGACTTTATTTTAATAATTTCAATTTTTTTTTACTAATTCAAAGATTGAATTGCTCTTGACTTTCCAGCTCCCTTAAGTGTGACATTAGGCTGTTTAGTTGAGATCCCTCTGTTTTCTTGATATAGACATGTTATGTTATAAATTTCCCTCTCAGCATCATTTTCAGAGTATCACAGAGATTTTGGTATGTTGTGTCTTTGTTTTCATTTGTTTACAGGAATCTTTTTATTGCTGCCTTGATTTTTGTGTTGACCCAAAAGTTATTCAGAAGCATGTTGTTTAATTTTCACGTATTTTTGTGTTTTGGAGGGTTTCTGTTGATTATGATACTTATTTCTATTCCACTGTGGTCTGAGAAGATGGTTAGTATGATTTCGAACCTTTGAAATTTGTTCATGCTTGATTTATGCCCAAGAATGTGGTCGATCTTGGAGTATGTTTCATGTGTTGATGAGAAGAATATATATACCATAGTTGTTGGGTAAAGTATTCTTTAGAAGTCTATTATGTCCAATTGGTCAAGTGTTGAGTTAAGGTTCTGAATTTTCTTCTTAGTTTTTTGCCTCAATGGACTGTTTAGAGTCTAAGGCTGTTAGGTGGGGTATGAATGTCTCTTACTATAATTGTAAGGCTGTTTATGTCCTCTCTTAGTTTAGTTAGCAATTGTTTTATAAATCTGGGTGCTCTTATGTTGGGTGCATATATACTTAATATTGGTATTTCTTGCTGCTGAATTTTATCATTACGTAGTGTCCTTTTTAACTTTTATTGGCTTAAAGTCTGCTTGGTCTGATATAAAGAATAGCTATTCTTTTTCTTTTTTGTTTTCCATTTGCCTGGAAGATCTTTTTCCGGTTCTTTATTTTGAGCCTGAGTCTTCAGTGAGTCATGATCTTTTTGCTGGAGGAGGGTCTTGCCTTGATATCAATGGCTGCTGACTGTTCAGGGTGGTGGTTGCTGAAGGTTCAAGTGACTGTCGCCATTTTTTAACATCAGACAACTATGAATTTTGCTGCATTGATTGACCTTCCCATCACAAAAGATTTCTTTGTAGCATATAATGCTGTTTGGTAGCATTTTTTCCACAGATGAACTTCTTTCAAAATTTGAGTCAATACTCTCAAAGCCTACTGTTGCTTTATCAACTAAGTTTATGTGGTAATCTAAATCCTTTGTTGTCATTTCAACAATGTTCACAGCATTTTCACCAAGAGTAGCTTCCATCTCAAGAAACTACTTTCTTTGCTCATGTATAAGAAGCAATTCCTCATCTGTTCAAGTTTTGCCATGAGATTGTAGCAATTCAGTCACGTAATTAGGCTCCCTTTCTCTTCCTTCTCCTCCTCCTCTTTCTTCTTCTTTTTGAATTTTATTTTTGGAATGATTTTTTTTTCAATAGCTTTAGGAGGTACAAATAATTTTTGACTACATACATTGTTATAGTGGTAAAAATGGATGGACTTTAAGTGTATTTAACACCCCCGCCTGTGCACATTGTACCTGATAGGTGACTTTTCATCCCCCCCTCCTTCCCTCCCCATTCTGAATCCTCAATATTTATTATGCAATTCTCTTTGCCATTGCAGATCCTTGGTTTACTTCTCACTAATATCTGAGAACATGCAGTGTTTTATTTTCTTTTCCTGCATTATTTCACTCAGGGTAATGTTTTCAATTCCATTCAAGTTGTTGCAAAAATAACATTATTTCATTCTTTTTGACTGAATAGTGTTCCATGCTGTGGTGTGTGTGTGTGTGTGTGTGTGTGTGAGATTCCACATCTTTGTATTTGTGAATCATGCTGTGATAAACATACAAGTTCAGGTGTCTTTTTTGTATGATCATCTTTGTTCCTTTGGGGAGATACCAAGTATTGGGATTGCTGGATCAAATACTAGATCTACTTTTAGTTCTTTGAGTAATTTCCATACTGATTTCCATAGAGGTTGTACTAATTTACACTTCCACCAACAGTTTATAAGCATTTCCTTTTCACCACATCCATGCCAGCATTTATTGTTTTTTGATTTTTTTAATAGTGGCCATTCTGACTGGTTTAAGATTTTATTTCACTGTGGTTTTAATTTGCACACCCCTAATAATTAGTGATGTTGAGCACTTTTCCATATATTTATTAGCCATTTGTATGTCTTCTTTTGAGAGGTGTTTGTTCCTGGTATTTGCCCACTTTTCAATAGGGTTATTTGTTTTTCTCTTGCTGTTTTGTTTGAGTTCTTTGTAGATTCTGGATATTAGTTATTTGTCAGATACATAGTTTGAGAATATTTTCTCCCATTTTGTAGGTTGCCTGTTTAGTCTGCTGATTCTTTCTTTTGTTGTGCAGAAACTTTTTAGTTTAATTAAGTCTCACTAGCTTATTTTTGCTTTTGCTGCATTTACTTTTGGAGTTTTAGCCATACATTCTTTTCCTAGGCTAATGTCCAGAAGAGTTTTTCCTAAGTTTTTTTCTAGGATTTTTATGGTTTCAAATCTCACATTTAAGTCTTTAATCCAGCTTGAATTAATTTTTGTATAGGGAGAGAGATAGGGATCAAGTTTCATTTTTCTGTAAGTAGCTCTCCAAAATTTTTAGCACCATTTGTTGAATAGGGTGTCCTTTTCTCAGTGTTTTTGTCTGTTTTGTTCAAGAGCCATTGGTTGTAGGTTTTTGGATTTATTTCTGGATAATCTATTCTATTCCATTAGTCCACATGTCTAATGTTTTTGTACCAGAACCATGCTATTTTGACTACTGTAGCTTTGCAGCATTATTTGAAGTCAGGTAATGTGATTTCTTCATCTTTTTTTTCTTCTTAGGCTTGCTGTAGTTATTCTGGCTCTTTTTTTGGTGCCATATGAATTTTAGGATTGCTTTTTCTAGTTCTGTAAAAAATGATGTTGGGATTTGTTAGGATTGTGTAGAGTCTGTAGATTACTTTGGCTAATATGGTTATTTTTAACAATGCTGATTCTTCTAATCCTTGAGCATGGGATATTTTTTCATTTGTTTGTGTCTCTACAATTTCTTTCATCAACATTTTGTAGCTTTTCTTGTAGAGGTCTTTCACCTCTGTGGTTAAATATATTCCTAAGTATTTTAGCTTTTTGACAGCTATTTTAAATGGAATTGAGTTCTTTATTTGATTCTCACTTTGGTTGCTATTGGTGTACAACTGTGCTGTTGAATTGTGTGTGTTGATTTTGTATCCTAAGACTTTACTAAATTCATTTACCAAATCCAGGAATCTTTTTGAAGAGTCATTGGGTTCTCTAGGTATAAGATCATATCATTAGCATACAGGTGTATTTTGATTTATTCTTTTTGAATTTGGATGCTCTTTATGTCTTTTTCTTGCTTGTTTACTCCGTTGATGTTTTGACTTTCTCCCATGAATCATAAATATTCTTAATGGTATATTAAATGGTGAATTCTTTCCATATGGTTTTAAATTTATTTTGCCAAGATCCATCAGAGTAATTGCTATCTATGACAGGAATAAGCTCACAAAATATATTTCTTAAATAGTAAGACTTTAAAGTTGGAATTACTCCTTGAACCATGGCTACTGAATAGATGTTGTGTTGTTAGCAGGCATGCAAACATGAAAGCTATGAAAGTCTTGGATAGCATCTTCTTCCAACAGAATGTTGTCTCATCTACATTGAGTGTGGCCACCTTCATCAATAATCTTAGTGGGTATCCCGGACAACTTGCTGCATCTTCTACATCAGTGTTTGCTGTTTCACCTTCCATTTATATACTATGGGGATAGCTTATTTTCTTAATCCTCTTTAATCAACCTCTGCTAGCACCCAGTTTTTCTTCTGCTGCTTCCTCATCTCTCTCAGCCTTCATAGAATTGAAGAGCTAGGGCCTTGTTTTGGGTTAGGTTTTGGCTTAAGGAAGAATTGTGGCTGGTTTGATCTTCTGTTCAAACCACTAAGATTTTCTTGAAATCAACAACAACAAACCTGTTTTGTTTTCTTATTATTTGTGTGTTCATTGGAGTAGCACTTTAATTTCTTTCAAGAACTTTTCCTTTGCACTCATGACTTAGCTGTTTGGTGCAAGAATCCTAACTTTTGACCCGTCTCAGCTTTCAACATACCTTCTTCACAGAGCTGAATCACTCCTAGTTTTTGTTTTAAATTGAGAGACATAGAACTCTTCTTATCACTTGAATACTTAGATAATGAACATTTTTATACTGGCCTAATTTTAATATAATTTTTTTGTCTCATAGAATAAGGGAGGCCTAAAAAGAGGGAGAGAAACACAAGAATGGACTGTTGGTAGAGCAGTCAGAATACACACATTTATTGACTAAGTATGTGGCCTTATATGGGCACAGTTCATGTTGTCCCCAAACAATTACAATGGGAACATCAAAGATCACTGATCATAATCACTTTAATGATATAATAATAAGTACAAAGTTTGAAATATGGTGAGAATTACCAAAATGTTACATGGAGACACAGAGTGCATACGTGCTGTTGGAGAAATGGAATTGAGAGAATTGCTGACACAGGATTGCCACAGACCTTCCATATCATATGTACAAGTTGCAATATCTGTGAAGCACAAAAAAACCAAGTGCAGAAAAATGAAGTGTTCCTGCATGTAGAGCAGTTTCAGAGTTGTTCATCTGTACTCCATGAAAAACAAAGTTGTCAATTAGAGCACAGTAATTATGTAAAGATCCTTTTCTTTCAACCTTACAAATTCCAATGAAAACACTATTTTTCAAAGTAACTCAGGTCAGGCCCTTCGCACTTCATGTGGTTATGTCATGCACCTTTGGTCCAGTTAGATTTATTTGTTATGATCTGTATCCCATCCTGGGATTCCCCCAACATTCTGGTTTCTTTTTAAACTTTACATACATGAAAGTCCATTCTTTGTGCTGTACAAGCTTATGGGTTTCACATTGCATAGCATCATGTATCCACTACCTGAGTTCTATCATCTTAAAAATTCTCCTGAATATTCCCTTTGTAGTCAACTACCCCTTTTGCCTGTCTTTGGTAATCACTGATTGGTTTTCTGTCCTTATAGTTTTGTCTCTTCCAGAATGTGCTATGAATGGAATCATACAATATACAGTGTTTTGGGACTGACATCTTTCATTTAGCTAAATGTAGTTAGGGTTCATCCATGTCATTGCACAAATCAATAGCACTTTTATTTTTATCACTGAGTATTCCACTATCTATTCCACGACTCAGGATGTATATAGCACAGTCTATTCATTCCCCTGTTGCAATGAATTTGGGGTGCTTTAAGTATTATTTTTTTTTTAGTGGTTATGAATAAAGGTGTCATAAGAATTAATGTACAGTTTTTTTATGAATGTACAATTTTAATTTACTTGGTTAAATAGTTAGAAATTGTATTGTTAGGTTGTATGGTAAGTTTATGTTTAAGTAAGTAAAAATCTACCAAGCTATCCTTCAAACTGTATCATTTTGCATTCCCACCATCAATGAACGAAAGTCTCTATTGCTACACAGTCGTCTCTAGCATTTGGTATGGCCAGATTTATTTTTATTTTAACAATTCAAATAAGCATTAAATTAGCTTTTAATATTTAGACTTACAAATAAATAATCTTATGTAGTTACTCTGTAAGCCAAATAGTTTTCATTTTTATTGTTGCTTAACTAAGAATTTGCAGAATTTTCTTTTTATGCTAGAGAATTGAATGTTTCACCAAGGTATGTATATGTAACTCCCACCCCCACGTTGCCTTTCTTTTTTTTGTTTTTGTCTTGAGTTGGAGTTTCACTCCATCGCCCAGACTGGAGTGCAGTGGCATGCTCCCGGCCACCGCAGCCTCAACCTGCTGGGCTCCAGCGATCCTTCCACCTCAGTCTTCCAAGTAGCCGGAACTATAGGCGTGCGTTGCCATGCCCGGCTAATTTTTGACTTATTGTAGAGACGAGGTCTCGCCAAGTTTCCCGGGCAGGTCACGAACCCATGGGTTCAGGCAATCCACTCACCTTGGCCTCCCAAAGTGCTGGAATTACAGGCTGAGCCACCGAACCTGGCCCATGTTGCCTTTCTGATACAAAAATTCAAATGTTTCTTAAGATCCGAACATTTTTTTCTTATATATTTGAAGTTATGCTTTTTGCCACCCATAATTAATCTGCTTGTGAGACCTCTGTTATATGAATTTGGACCTCTTATGTTTCTCTTTTTCATATATTTTTGTTTTGCTGGTGGTTTGCATTCTTGGGTTTTTTTGCTTTATACTTCATGAAATTTCTCAAGGGAGTTCCTAAATCACTATTTTTTTTTTCAGTCAATGTTTCACTGAATTAACTAATTAATTAATTTTGGGTCAAGTTCTCACTCTGTCATTCAGGCTGGAGTGCAGTGCCACAATCATGGCTCATTGCAACCTCTACCTCCTGGGCCCAGGCAATCCTTCTGCCTTATCCTCCCAAGCAACTGAGACTGTAAGCATTTGCACCACACTAAGTTTTTTTGGGGGGAGGGGTAGAGATAAAACCTCCCTGTGATGACCAGCCTGGTCTCCAACTTCTGGGCTCAAGAAATCTTCCAACCTCTACCTTTCAAAGTGCTGGGATTACATGCATGAGCCACTACACTCAGACTACTGGGTTTATATTAAGTGTGTGTGTGTGTGTGTGTGTGTGTGTGTGTGTGTGTGTTTTAATTTCTAATAGTTTATTTTACATACCAGCTTTCACTTAATTTATGAAGGCAATATACTGGATACACTAAGTAGAATTTTTAAAGCACTATCTTTGGTCATTTGTTGGAGGTCATTGGATCTGAATGCCCAACCTTTCCCACCCCTTCCCCCATACACGCCAACCACTTTGGGAGTTGCCTACTCTCTCCATATTGCTTGGTGATTTGATTTATCTGTTAAAATTCAAGAATGGAGATCAGTTTTATTAAGATTGATTGCTAATACGGCTTTTTGTATTGCATTTCCAGGATACTGCTGACTTTCTTCTTGCATAGCGCCCTGTGAACATGTCTTCCTGGGAAATGCTAGTGGTGGGTCTAAGTTAATGAATATGGTTTGTTTTAAGATACAGATAGGTATATTGAAGAGTTCTAAGAGCAAGGTGGTTGACCTGGGTATACTTTAAGATCCAAGTTGTAGATTTGCTTATTGTGCTGTTGGTAGCAAGTAAAGAACTCCAGAGGACACTTGTTTTAGTCTATAATTCTATCTGTGGTTCTAGAAACTATAATATTTGTAAGTGATTTCTAATTGATTCAGTCTCAGACTTTGGTATTGAAGTCTAAAAACTGGATTTATCTTGTTAGATGTTTTATAAGTAATCAGAAGTAGGGATAGAGGCTGAGCATGGTATTGAATTCATAGGGAGGCCATAGTAAATTACCACAAACTGACTGAAAAAAACAGAAATTTACTCACAGATGCAGAAAATAGGAGCCCAAAATTAAGGTTTCAGTAAGGTTGATTTCTTCTGAACGGGGATCTATTTCTTATTTCTTGGCTTAGCTTGTAGATGCATCACTCCAATTCTTTTTCCATCTTCACATGTTGTTTTCTCCTGTGTGTCTATGTCTCTGTGTCCAAATTTCCCTCTTCTTATAAGGACACCTCTCATAATGAATTTAGGGTATATGCTAATCTCATCTGACCTCATCTTAACTTGATTACATTTGCAAAAACCCTGTTTCTATATGTCATTTTCACAGGTTCTGCATGAATATGACTTCTAGCGCAATACTACTAAACTCAGTACTAATGTTAAGGAGTTGATTCAGATGCTGTGCTATGAGAAGTCCCAGTTTAACAACTTTTCTTTTTATTCATAGCAGTTGAAATAAAGCCTGGGGAAAGCCTGGTGCAGAGAACCACCTCGTTCACAATTTGAATTCTCATCTGCCCTCCTGCCAGTTATCTCAGACTCCCCCTTGCTTCTCTCCTCTGTCATTCTGAGATGAAGAAGGGAAACTGAAGAGGCTTCATTTTGCTTTGGTGAAATGCTTGGCGTGGGTACTATACTCTTGTTTGTGGATCTGGTACACAGTTTGCTTAACATGGTCCAAAAATGTTTAAAGTTTTTAGTTCATTATTAGTGCTTTTCCTTGTGTTTCTTTGCTTATGGGTCTTTTCTTTTCTTTTTTTTCTTTCTTTCCTCTTTTGGGTATTTCTTTGGTTATGTAGATGAAACTTTTAATGCATCAGGCAAAAAATTACTTGGTATAGTACACCACCTTCATAAATACTGAAGACAGTCTCTTATTCTTCCTTTACAGCGTTCTCATCATAGTCTTTGTACAGAACAGACATTCAATGAATATTTTTAAAATGAATTTGTAATTCTAGATATTAAGTATAAATGTATCCATGGAGAATTTTGGAGGGTGAAAAGCCTTTATTGTACCTCTGAAATCATGTAGTACCTGAAATTGCTGAGACTAAAACAGATGGAGAAGAGATGAGAGGAAAGTAATAAACATATATTTAACCTTGTTAAAAACTATGAAAAGGCCATGTCAAAAGCTGTTTAGTCCTCACAACAATACTATGAGATCAGAATCTCTTCCATTTTATAAATATGGTAGTGGGATTACAGGGTTAAGTAATTTCTTCAAGGTTACATAGCTACTATGCAATAAAACCTTTTTAGCAAGAAATCTGTGTCTTCCTAAATCAAAATCTATGCTTTTCCTATCATACCTCCTTATTATTTCCTGTGGGATAATGTCAGTTTTTCTGGAACCAAGAAGTTTCACTGTTTCTTACATACTATGGAGAAAAATTGCTCATTTTATCAAATATTGCTCATCATAGACATCCATATGTGTGCACACATATGTAAATACGTATATAGAATTTACAAACTTATAAATTATTTCTGCAGAACCTGTGGCTAACTCTGATTTTGTAACGCAGTAATTGTCTTTATTCAGCTATTCTGAGACCCATGACAAAATCAGTGCCCACCCACTCAGAGGCAACAGAGTGCGTGACATAGAATGAAAATCCCAAGAATTACCATGCTTGCCTTTCTCACGCTATACTTTCTTAGCTTGTTTACAGTTCCTATTCAGATTCTCCCTTAAACAAACATTTGGTAAGTTATTCTATGTGCCAGGCATTGTTCTGTGCTGGTTCTGGAATCCTCAGGGAAACACATGTATTAAAACAGGAAGGAGTCATTCTGTTTTTCAGGAATACAGAAGATAGTTTTGTTGACAACTTCAATGGCAATGATGAGTTTCTCAGTTCAGTTGACTGGGGTGAAAACAAGATGGTCAGAAGAGAGTAAAGAGAATAATAATAATAATAATAATAATAATAATAATAATAATAATAAAGATATACCTTGTTCACATGAGCTCTAAGCTGGTGAGTCTCAATCAACTGAGGAAGTCTGTTGGCAATTTCCATCCAAGGCCTGTAATGATCTGGAAGTTCTTTCTGCATTCAAAATAGAAATATGTCAATGTTTTAGACCTCTTTGGAAAGCAGGATCAGGGAGCAGCAGCTTTCAGATTTCAGCCTTCAGAAGAATTCAAGTCAATTCAGTTCAACAAACATTGAAAATTCACTGTATGCTAGGCCCTGTGCTAGGCACTGCAAACACATAAATGACTAAAATACAGTTCATGTCCTTAAGAAGCACATGGTCCAGTTAGGGAGAAAAAGATCTAGTCGGATGTATCCCAATATGGCAAAATATACTTAATTACTGATATGTGTGTAAGTGTAAGTTTAAGGACTTGCAAAAAAGAGGAAGTAGTTAATTGCATCAATTGCAGTTGGGAATTAAAGGGAAATATTTATAGAAATATGACAGTTAAGTCCAGTGTTGGAGTCCAGAAATGACTTTTTTTGGCGGGGGGTGGGGCGGGGGGAGGAGGTGGGAAACTTGGAGAAGGTAGTAAAGGCAGAGGGGACTGCAGATAAGTGCATATGTGTCCTTATTGGGACTACAAATGAGTCTGTGCTGCTAGAATACAGAGCTCAAGAGAAAGCATGATGGAAAAATGAATCTAAAAAGCTAGATTAAATGTGCTTTGTATAGAATATATAAGTTTTTCCTTTATGTAAATTGGTGAAATTATTTGATTTTAAATTTTAGGAAGATAATTTTGTTTGTAAGATTTTAGGATATAAAGCCATATTATTAAGCCCTTGATGTACTTTTTTTTAAGTGAAAAAGCAGGATTTATTGAGAGGACAGAAAAGCTCCCACAGTGGGAGGGGACCCGAGGGGTTGCCAGACATATTATTTAAGAAGTAAACTTGGGCAATTGCATTGAGTTTGGAAAGGAGAGATGGTATTCAAGGTATATTTGGAAAATATATTGAAATGATATGATGATTACATCTGAGGGTGGGTGCTATCCTAAATAGCTTTATTTGTATGCCCATTCTGGATTCACTGTTTAGTCAAGCAGGATGTAGTCTGAATTTTAGTCACTCCAACTTTAACTCAAGGAGTGGCAAATTACATTAGTAATTGTGAATTTTCATTGGAGCCTCGACACTCTCATTTCTTTACAGATTGTCTATGTTGTTGTTTTTGTATTATAACAGTGGAGTTGGGCAGTTGCAACAGAAACTGCATGGTATGCAAAGGCTAATGTACTTATGTTTTTTTAATATATTGAGTTAAAAATATCTGTAGAAACTAAAAATATGGCTGTGTACTGAAAAGTTTTATATACAGTTTAAAGTTCAGAAGAAAAAGTCATATTAGAAATATGAAATTGAAAAGCCTAACTGCAGGAAAAACCCTACACTGTGGTTAAAACCACAAAGGTGTAGAAGGTCATTTGAGAGAATATATGAAGTGAAAGGTGAAGAAAGTCTAGATTAGCACAGTGGAAATATTCACGAGGCAGCTAGAAGAATTGAATCCAGCAATACAGATCAAAAAGAGAGTTACAGAAGTTCCATGAGCTGGAATAGAACGACCTTATCAAAGTCAAGACATCAGGAGATTTTACAGGAGTAAGGAATCATCAGAAGGTCAAATGTACTATTAGAAACTTAAAATAAGACTTCCTCCTTTAAGCCGGGTTCAGTGGCTCAGCCTGTAATCCCGTGATTTGGGAGGCTGAGGTGAGTGGATTGCCTGAGCCCGTGGGTTCGAGACCCGCCTGGGAAACTTGGCAAGACCTCATCTCTACAATAAATCAAAAAATCAGCTGGGCATGGTAGTGCGTGCCTGTAATTCCGAGTACTTGGAAGGCTGAGGCGGAAGGATCGCCGGCGCCCAACAGGTCGAGGCTGCGATGGCCGGGAGCGGCCACTGCACTCCAGTCTGGGCAACAAAGTGAGACTCCAACTCAAAACAAAAAACAAAACAAAAAACAAACAATAACAAAAAAAGACTTCCTCCTTTAAAAAATAAGCAAAAGTAAGAAGTCACTAATATATATTAGTTTCTCTATAAATATGTTTAGAAACTTAGATCAAGATCATTGAATCAGAGTTCAAATTTCAGTATCCTGAGAAAATTTTTAAAAATAGAGAAAATATAGATTACTTCTGTTTTTTTTTGAGTTGGAGTCTCACTCCATCACCCAGACTGTAGTGCACTGGCATTCTCATGGCCACCTCAGTGTCGACCTGGCGGGCTCCCACAATCCTTCCGCCTCAGCCTTCCAAGTAGCCTGAACTACAGGCACATACTACCATACCCAGCTAATTTTTGATTTATTGTAGAGACGAGGTCTCACCAAGTTGCCTGGGCTGGTGTCGAACCCGCGGGCTCAGGTAATTCACTCGCCTCGGCCTCCCAAAGTGCTGGGATTACGGTTGAGCCCACCAAGCCTAGCCTAGGTTACTTTTTAAAGAGAGCCATACAGCAGTAGTAAAGGGAGTATTTCCATGTGAGAGTGTTCTCCTTCAAAGAATAAGAAGCTAGAGCAGTTTATAGTCTGTTATTGCAAGAGGGAGAAACTGAACATAGAGGGGAGGGGGCGTAATTAAAGGCAACAAGTCATGGAGAAAGTAGATGAGGAGAGTAGAGAATCGGAATGAATGTCTAGGCTTGCAGTAGTGAAGCAGAAGATCTGGAATTTGAAGGCATTTACTTTTTCATGAACTCAAGTTGTCAGCAGATGGAAGTGAAGATCAGACTGTGGGATGTGAAGAAAAGTGTGGGTGTGAAATGAATTACAGAAGGGAAAGGAACAGGGAGTTAAACCTAAACTAATACAAATCATATGGAAAGTCCACAGAGAACTGAAGGAATTTTGAAAACTATAAATTTGGAGAGAGATAGATCTATGTTACCCATTAGTTACTTATTGGAGGCTCTTTGTCCCTTAGAATCTAAGACAAACCTGGATTCAAGCTCCTAATTAATACGTAACCTGGATACACCCAAAATTCTATCCACAATCTCTTACTTTACTTAATCTTCTTTCTATCTTTGACCTTGAAGCAATTCAGGACAAAGACACACTTTACTAGCTTCCACAACAAATCAAATTGCACCAAATATAACTTTTGTATTTTTACTGTAGATGTGGGTGTTCATGGGGAGGAGATGACCCCCGTACTATCTACTCATTTTCTCCTCACATAGCCCCTCAGCTTCTGAAAAGTAGAGTCCACTTTGCTCTCCTGCTCTTGTCTTGAGAGGAAAATATAAGTATGATGGTATAATTTTCTCCAGCAAAAATTCAGCGGTAGGGGCAGAATCAAAAAAGTCCAGTAACCAAATTGATACCAGTTTGGGGATTTGCAGCATGGTGGCAGAGTGAGAATGCTAGCAGGAATAAAGGTAGAGAGATATATGGTAAATTGACTGTGAACTGGTAACTTGTTTTATGAAAAAAATTTAATGCAGTTGCAAAATTAATTTAATGCAGCTGAGGAGTTAGAATATTTGAAATTAATTCTATAACAGAAAACCAAGATGACAAAGTCACAACAGTATTCAGAAGGCCCCTTTACAAAATGTTTTAAGAAAATAAGCTAGCCGGGCTCGGTGGCTCAGCCTGTAATCCCGCGCCTTTGGGAGGCTGAGGTGAGTGGATTGCCTGAGCCCGCGGGTTCGAGACCCGCCTGGGCAGTGAGACCTCATCTCTACAATAAATCAAAAAATCAGCCGGGCGTGGTAGCGCATGCCTGTAATTCCAGCTACTTGGAAGGCTGAGGCGGAAGGATCACCGGAGCCCAGCAGGTCGAGGCTGCGGTGGCCGGGAGCGGCCACTGCACTCCAGTCTGGGCGACAGAGTGAGACTCCAACTCAAAAAAAAAAAAAAAAAAAAAAAAAAAAAAAAAGAAAATAAGCTGATTTTTTGGTTACTGTCCATAGGTCAGTACAACCCCTGAGCCCACATGGTGTGAAAGTCGAACAGCCACTTCCTTGTGTATCCTTGGAAACTGCATTTCTGCATCATTCAAAAGGTCAAGAGGCCTCAGGGCTCAGTCTGAGTTCTAGGATACTTGGGCCCCAGCATTAGCATTGTAGTGCTGTGTCATATCCCCAGCAGCAGGTTGTTATGTGATCATCTGTTGAGGCATGAAGATAAACTATAAACTGTATGGTGGAGAAAGGACAAGTAGATAGAAAAACTGTCAAGAAGAAGCCTGAGAAGATGATGAGCAAATAAGAAAGAAGACTGGGGAGGCAAGTTGCATCCATCTCCAGTAGAGTTTAGACTGAGGAAGAAAGCACTGAATATAAGAAAACTGGAAAATACTCCCTCGATCCCAGACTTTAATTCTTTTAATATATATCTTTTTGAAGTTTTAAATCTGAAACACAATTTAGATTTAACCATAAGGGAGGTTGTATAGGAAGGAATCATCAATTAGTTTAGATCTACCACAGCTTACTCTTTATGGTGTTAAGCTCCTTTAAATATAAATCAGTGTGAAAATGCCTTCAGTTTAAAAAAATTTGTACTCCATTTGTTACCAGAGCATTCATACTAGAGAGAAACCCTACGAATTTACTGCATGTGGGGAAACTTTTACTCACATGTCGCATCTCCTTCAATGTACAAGTCATGCTAAAGAGAAACCCTGTGCTTTCAAGGAATACTTAAAAGTTGTTACCTAGCTGATGGATCTCATTGAACAGCAGAAAATTCATGCTGGAGAGAAACCAGTGAATGCAGCATAACTTGCTTGAATATTAGAAAAATTATACTGGAGAGAAAGTTTTGAATGTACTAAATATGATGAGATTTTTCTCTCCAATCTTATACCTTCTCTGCATTTGAAAGGAAATACACAGAGAAACCTTATACATATAAGAAATGTGGAAATATCTTCAGGCAAAAGTAAATCCTCATTCACCAAAAATTTTATACTGGAGAGAAATCTTGTGAATGTGGGAAAGCTTCTGTTCAGATGTCACACATCAGTCAGTAGAGAATTTATAGTGGGAAAGCCCCTTTGCCTATAAGGTATTTGGAAAGTCTTCAGCCACAAATCAAATCTCACTGAACCTGAGCATTTTCATCCTAGACAGAAGCCTTTTGAATGTAACAAATATGGAAAAGTCTTTAGCCAAAAGCAGTATGTCGTTAAACAGCAGAACACCCATACTGGAGAAAAGCTTTTTGAATGTAATGGATGTTGGAAATCCTTTAACAGAAGGAAAACCTCTTCACCCATCAGAAAATTCACATTGGAGAGAAACCTTTTGAGTGTAAAGATTGTGAGAAAGTGTTCATTCAGAAGTCAAACCTCATCAGACACCAGAGAACTCATACGGGAGAGAAGCCCTTTGTATGTAAGGAGTGTGGAAAAACCTTTAGTGGCAAGTCAAATCTTACTGAGCACGAGAAAATCCTTATTGGAGAGAAACCCTTTAAATGTGGAACAGCTTTTGACCAGAAGTACCTCATAAAACATCAAAACATTCGTACTGGAGAGAAACCTTATGAATGTAAGGAATGTGGAAAAGTTTTCTCTCACCACTTATTGTACATGTGAGAATTCATTCAGGTGATAAACCTTATGAATGCAATGTTTGTGGAAAAGTCTTTTCTCAGAATTCATCTCTTACTGTGCATGTGAGAAGCCATACAGGTGAGAAATCTTGTGGTTGTAATGAATGTGGAAAGCTTTCTCTAAATCTCAACTCTTGCTTTGCATTTGAGAATACACACAGGAAAGAAGCCTTATCAGTGTAGTGAATATGGGAAAGCTTTCAGCCAGAAGTCACACCACATTAGACACCAGAAGATTCATACTCATTAAAAACTCTACGAATATCTTGAAAATGGGAAAGCTTTCACCAGGAGTTTACATCTCATAGTGCCTTTGAAATAATCATTCTAAAGCAAAGAACCACAAATGAGGTAAACTTTAACAAATACTAAAAACTTAAGGGACACCAGAGAATTTACACTGAAGAGAAATAGATTTATATGGTAGAAAGCCTGTGTCTAACAAAGAAACTGCAGCAAAAAATAATGCTGAATCTTTAGATGCATTTTCACTAAACTTAAGAACAGAAAACGGATGCCAGTTATTACTGCTATCAGCATAGATCTGGAGATCTTCACCAGTGTAATAAGAAAAATAAGTTGCAAATATTGGAAAGACAAAAATAGATAAGACTATCTACAAATACTATAAGACTCTTGTGTTGATTCAGCAGAACAGAAGAGATTTCAGAAAGAGACCTATACATTTATTAGAATTTGAAATATGATGGAAACTGCATCAAGAAGTAGGAAATAATGGGACTATTTAAAAAATGATATGGAGGCAATTTGTTATCCAAAGGAAAAAAATATTTCATGAAATAGATCTAAAAGTATAATCCACAAAGATTAAAAACAGGCTCGGTGGCTCAACCTGTAATCCCGCGCCTTTGGGAGGCTGAGGTGAGTGGATTGCCTGAGTCCGCGGATTCGAGACCCGCCTGGGCAGCGAGACCTCATCTCTACAATAAATCAAAAAATCAGCCGGGCATGGTAGCGCATGCCTGTAATTCCGGCTACTTGGAAGGCTAAGGTGGAAGGATCGCCGGAGCCCAGCAGGTCGAGGCTGCGGTGGCTGGGAGCGGCCACTGCACTCCAGTCTGGGCAACAGAGTGAGACTCCAACTCAAAAAAAACACCCCAAAAACAGGAATATGAAATAGCTATGCAGTTATGACCTTGAGAGTAGGGAAACATTCCTTGTAACAACTTCAGAAATACTTAACAGAATACTTAATAATACTTAACAGAAATAATACTTAATATTAATATTAATACTTAATACTACTTAATAATACTTAACAGAAATACTTAACTGTTCTACTTGTGAGATGTATGCTCAGGAAATACATACTAGGATATTTACTTTATTTACCTTGGTTTGTAGTAGCCAAAAAAATAGAAACAATTTAAATGCTCATCAGAAAACAAAATGGAAAGTTCTTACAATGAAATACTGTATACCTGTAACATGCAACAAATGAGATCCACATGTATTAACAATGATCTCAAAAGTCATGTTGAGGGGAGGAAATCAAGTTGCAGAATGATGCATATAGTACAATGATGTTTTGTAAATTTGAAGGAAAATTCCCCTAAAAACTTCAGTACTATATATGGGAAATGGATTCATACATGTGTGCAAAAAAATTTTTTTTTGAGTTGGAGTCTTTCTCTGTCCTCCAGGCTGGAGTGCAGTGGTGCACTCATGGCTACCGCAGCCTCGACCTGCTGGGCTCAGGCAATGCTTCTGCCTCAGCTTTCTGAGTAGCTGGAACTACAGATGCACACCACCACATTCGGCTAATTTTTGTGATTTATTGTAGAGATGAGGTCTCACCAAGTTGCCCAGGCTGGCCTCAAATCCCCAGCCTCAGGTAATCTTTCCTCGGCTTCCCAAATTGATAGGATTACAGGCTGAGCCACTGCACCCGGCCATAAACTTTTTTTAAAAATGTATTGGAAGGATACAGACCAAGCTCTTGATAGTGGTCACCTGTGAAGAGCCGAGGAGGGAAGGGAATGAGTGGGAGGTGGGGTAGGGATTGGTTAAAGGGGATTTCATTGTTTTATGTATTAACATCCACTTCTCTTAAAAAAGACTGCAAGTAAATATATAAAGAACTGATTAATTCTGGATTGTGGTATATGGATATCTTGTCTTAATTTTTGTACTTATCTGTATTTTAAAAATTTCTCATAATCAATAAGAATGGGGGTGAGAATGGGGATGTTGTCCCTGTAGAAGTCATGTTATAATAGATTCATTCCCAATCAAATACTAAAGTTTTTATAGAAAATATTTTAAAAATTTTGTCAACAGTGAGTAAATGGACTTACTCTTTATGTAACATGAAATTATCTATTTTATTAAAATTTAAAAAAGAAAATAAGCTATGACAAAAAGATCACCTCTACTTTTCCTTCTTTGTCTAGATAAGGAATCACATTCTCAGAGTTAAATTATAGCCTCCTGGATTTTTTCTTCCTTTCTTGTGTGGAAAGTCTTAAACTTTATTTTGCCTCCAGTTAGGTTGCATTCTATTCTTTAATATCTGCTTTTTATTTTCCCTTTCATTTCTACAGGAATATTTAACTTCCTCCTTTTTTTAATCCTCTTCTTTTCAAAGATATCTTAGAGTTGTATATCACCCCACGGATACAAGAAAACCTTGAGCTTTGAGATCCCCTGGGCTCTCAGAGAATGATCTTCAGTCTAGCAGCATCAGTAGTGCTTGGGAACTTGTTAGAAATGCAAACTCTTGGACCCCACTACAGACCTACTGTCTCAGAAGCTCTGGGATGAGGCCAGCAGTAGGTACTTTAACAAGCCTCCCATCCAATTTGATGCATCTTAAAGTTGACAACCAGTGATACTGTAACTGGACATTGCAGGTAACCAAGAAAGAGAGAAGGGATTTTAAAGATATTTTACAATCCATTTAAGATGTACTCTGCCTTTTACCTTTTCTTATAGAGACTGAGTTATGCTAATTACTTGTTGTTGCTATTTTTAAAAAAAAGTTATAATATAAGAAACAGGTTAGATGATGAATTTTTCATTAAACAGCATCCCTTTTGGTGTCAGCTTATACACATCTGCCACATCTGTTTCAAAACCTGCATAGTATTCCTACAATTTATTGGTAAAGATTACTAATTATAATTTTCACTATTACTAACAAATTTTGAACAAACATTCTTAGACATTTAAAAAAATTATTGTCTTAGGATGAATCTCTAAAAGTGGATTTTCTGTGTTAAAGACTATGCACATTAAAAAAATTGAGGACAGTCGCGGTGGCTCCAACCTATAATACCAGCACTTTGGAAGGCTGAGGTGAGGGGATTGTCTGAGCCCACGAGTTTGAGAATATCCTGGGCAACTTGGTGAGACCTCATCTCTACAATAAAATCAAAAAATTAGCTGGGTGTGGTAGTGCTTGTTTGTAGTTCTGGCTACTTGGAAGGCTGAGGTAGAAGGATTGCCGGAGCCCAGCAGATCAATGCTTGGGTGGCCGTGAGCGTGCCACTGCACTCCAGTCTGATTGGTGGGGTGAGACTCCAACTCAAAGAAAAAGAAAATTGAAAGCTACTTTTAAATTTCTTGTAGAAAAATTACATCAATTTATAATTGCAGCTATAGTATGTGATATATAATGGAAGAGGCAATTCATCTGTGGTTCTGGCAACACTGAACATTACCAGTCTTTTTATGTTGTTTTCAAGCTATAACTTGCATTGAACTATTTGTATTAAAATTTTATAGTTATTTTAATATCACTAAACTTATTAAAATAATCCTCCAAGAAAAATATTTTTCTCAGACACAATAGTCAAACAAATGCAATCGAGCCATATGGCAGGACATTAAAAAATCATGAAGCTTATAAAATAGAAAATAAAAGTATCCTCATCTTCCCATCTAGCAGTGTTGACACTTTAAAGCTCTTGTGTAGTTTTCCAGACATTTCCCATGGCTTATATACCACATACTTCATTACTAACTTTCTATCATTTTATTTTTAAAATTTACATTTCTCTGATTATTAATCAGTTTGAAAATCTTTTCCTTTTTTATGTAAACATTTTTACATAAAATAATCGTGGCCATGATGTAAAAAAGCTTTCAGCACTTCACATCAGTGGGTATGTATTTTTTTAAAGACTTTGAAGAACATTAATTTATAATCAAAACGAGACTGTTTCCTGCAAGTAAAAGGTAACCTAGATCAGGTACACAGTGAAGAAAGTATCAAAGCATCTAAAAGTATAATTAGCATCTCCATAGAGGGAAAGATTATCTATTCATATAAACCTGATATAAAAAATAGCGCCTTAGTCCAGTAGTATTGTTAGTATACTTCATTATCCCTAAATGCAAATTTAAAAACAATGTCTTTATCAGATAGATGATTATCACTTAATTTGGTGTAGGTGCAAGAAATCACAGGGCCTGGCAGTTCATGTAAATTGGTATAATGGCCTGAGAGTGAGACAATGAACCAATGGGCACGGTGGCCGAATCACAAGCGCAAGCCCTGCCTACAGTAGCCTGGGTGGGTTAGATTAGGTAAGAGCAACAAAGAAGCTGATAGCTCAACTGTTTAGACAACAGTGTTTCCTTGCTTGCTGACACTACGGGTCACAGTCAGCTGGGGGCTCTCTGTTCCTGGTCAGTATTAACAGCTACTATCTGGAACATTATTGGTTACTATGGCAGAGGAAAAAGAAAGAGCATAGTTTATTTTGCTTAGTCCAAACAATATTTTTTTTCTTAATTTGAGAGGCATTAGAATGTGCAGTGGCCTTTAAGGTGGTTCTCAAATATTCTACAGCCCTCTCTCCCTTTAGGCATGAGGTATGGCTGCCCACTTACCTGCCCACTGGTAGTTAGAAGTGAACCACGTGTCTTACTTGGCCAGTAAAATGTGAATAATTAAAAATCGTTCATTATGCTTTGTTCATTGTATTTTTGCACGTGTGTTTACAGTACTCATTTCTTTTTTTTTTTTTTTTTTTTTTTGAGTTGGAGTCTCACTCCATTGAGCAGGCTGGAGTGCAGTGGCACACTCCCAGACACCCCAGCGTTGACCTGCTGGGCTCTGGCGATCCTTCTGCCTAAGTCTCCCAAGGAGCCAGAACTACAGGAGAGCGATACCACGCCCGGCTAGTGTTTGATTCATTGTAGATGAGGAAGTCTCGCCAAGTTGCCTGGGCTGGTCTAGAACCCCTGGGCTCAGTCATTTCTCTCACCTCGGCCTCCCAAAGTGCTGGGATTACAGGCTGAGCCACCAAGCCGGGCCTACAGTACTCTTTTCTACAGATTTCAAATGAACGAATATTTCATTCATTCTGGGTTTTAAGTCGAGCTTAGAAAGCTTTTCCCACCCTAACATCACTTCTTTTAAAGTATTTATAGATTTACTGCTGATGCTTAAATCTTTAATTCATCTGCCTTTGTGCTGTATATGTTATCAGTTAGTAATTGTTATCTCATTACTTCTGTTTTGAAATGGGGTAAGTGACAGCCCAGTGATGTTAGATGACCTTCCTGAAGTTACACTTCTGTTTAGTGGACAGGAAAATCCTCTTATGACTGAAAGCTCAATGTATTTTCCAAACTTCCTCAAAGTAAGCACATGGAGAATAG
The DNA here is from genome assembly GCA_027257055.1 of Cephalopachus bancanus. Classification (NCBI taxonomy): domain Eukaryota; kingdom Metazoa; phylum Chordata; class Mammalia; order Primates; family Tarsiidae; genus Cephalopachus; species Cephalopachus bancanus. The sequence continues at coordinate 609,435 of JAPVLO010000203.1, read as the reverse complement.
TGGAGCTGGGGAGGATGGAGAGCAGGAGCTAGAGAATAAGAAGTTGAAGTAACTTTAAATGTTCTTCTTCCCTTCAGTCCTTAAATAAGAAGACTCAGAAGTGATATGGATAGAAATAATATAATCTTTGGCTTTCCTTTCTTTATGAAAATGAATTTCCAGCCGGGTTCGGTGGCTCAGCCTGTAATTCCGCGCCTTTGGGAGGCTGAGATGAGTGGATTGCCTGAGCCCGCGGGTTCGAGACCCGCCTGGGCAGCGAGACCTCATCTCTACAATAAATCAAAAAATCAGCCGGGCTTGGTAGCGCATGCCTGCAATTCCGGCTACTTGGAAGGCTGAGGCGGAAGGATCGCTGGAGCCCTGCAGGTCGAGGCTGCGGTGACCGGAAGCGGCCACTAGACTCCAGTCTGGGCAACAGAGTGAGACTCCAACTCAAAAACAAAAAAAGAAAATGAATTTCCTAAATCTTTTTTATAGGCTTTTACATTAGTCAAAACATACTTTTCAAAAAGACTTAAAAATGACTTAAGTATAGAATGTGCGTCAAAAATATATTTAGCTCAGTAATGATTAAAATCAGCAGAATGACAAAGTTGGTTCAAAGAGCACTTGATAAACTGTGTACTGAGTGTTGAGAAAAAAATGTTGAAATACAATTGCTGGGTTAAATACACAACCGGTTAATGTCTTATAGGGCACTACAATCATAAGCACTAGAGTTACATTTTTTTAAGCAGCAGAAATCATTTGCAGCTCTTCTGTACAAAAATCTACAAATTAACACATAACTTCAGATATGGGGCTCTAATCAATAGTAAGGAGCGCATAAAACAAATGGACAACCTCAAGATGATTGAATAATTTTGGAGTGAGACTGTGAGAGGCCATGAGCCGGGATGATCCTGAAAGACATGCAGTCATCCTTTTGTTTTTGGAGACTTTTTCTTAATACCCTTATAGTCTAAAGAATCAATTTTTAAAAATGTATTTTACAGAAACAGGAAATTCTTTGTTAGAGTAACCCTTAGGATGACTAACTTTTTGTTAAAAAATAGCACAGAAAAATTAAAAATAAAAGCTTGAACAAAAATAAACCAGGTAAATATCAATAGGAAAGTTGGGTGACAAAGATTAATATTAGAAAAAACATACTTTAAGTGATCAGATGGATTTGAATTTGAAACAGATGGTTTTAAATGGAATAAAATATTTAAGTTTCAGTGGAAAGAGGCTGGTCTGACATCGCAGCAAAGTAAAGTAAAGACCAAAGAGATATGACGTGTCCTTCTAGAGACAAGTGAGCATCACGGTAGGCCTCATAGGAGGAGCGTTTTAAAAAGTGGATTGTCACAGTTTGATTTTCATTTTGGAGAAACAGTGTGACTGCTATTCAGAGAATGGTTTATAGCTAGACAAGAGTGGAAATAAGGAAATAAGAAAGAAGGCCATTGTCCAGGGGATACATGATGGTGAACTGAGCTAGGGTGGAAATGGAGAGAGGTGGTTAACTGGAAGATACATAACAGTCATAGGGCTAAATTCATTCATTTTCAAATGGATCATTTTTGAATGTTAAAGATTATCATGAGGATGCCAAAGAAGTATAGTCAAAGTTGACACATGGTCTAGTACAAAGGGAGCACTTTCTATTAAATTTTGACTTATATATTTGAAAATGTCAATTGAATCCTGACTTGGGAAGTTGTAAAAATCAAATTTTTGTCTAGAAGTAGGAAACCTATCTAGACCAATGAGCATGGAAGAAATGGAAAGTGTGATTTAAAATTTATATTGTGAAATGTCTCTAGTCTGATAATATGGCACAGTTATATTATCAGATGTTTTACCTCTTTCGGGGCACAGAAAAAGATGAGAAGGCATCTGATGTATCTTGTGAGGAAAGTAAAACCTCAAGATTCTTGAAATAGTAACACTAGCTAAGGTCACTATACATCAGTGTTGTTTATGAATACAAGAGGATAACTCTTAAATAAAATGCCATCAAATTGAATTCAATAGCATATTAAAGGATTAATCAAATATGAGCATTGTTGTGAATATATTTTGATGTCAGAAAACTATTAGTATACATGAAGTCAGGGAAATCTAGGCATACAGAAAAGCCTTTTGACAAGCTTCTACACTGCTGGTGGAAATGCAAACTAGTGCAACCTTTTTGAAAAACAGTGTGGTGTTTTTTAAAAGAACTAGACGTTGACCTGTCACATGACCCAGCAGTCCTCCTACTGGGAATATACCCAAAGGAACTCAAATTATTCTACAAAAAAGATACCTGCACATGCATGTTTATTGCAACACTACTTCCAATAGCAAAAACATGGAACTAACCATGCTGCCCATCAAAGCTGGAATGGATTAAAAAAATATTATGCATATACATAATGGAATATTACGCAGCCATAAAGGAGGACAAACATATGAACTTCGCAGCAACTTGGATGAATTTAGGGTCTATCAAACTCAGTGATCTGTTACAGAAATAAAAAACAGAGTACCACATGCTCTTACTCATTAGTGGACCCTGAACACTTACCATAATACTATAAGAAAGGGATTTGCAGTAGTGGGATACTGCCAGGGTGTGGGTAGGGGAGACACAACATCAATAAGGGTAACTGATCTTAAACCAGGCAAAGTGGGGACCAAAGGGAGACCCACACTTTACCTGTACAATATCACTTGTTTACCTAATCCTGAATTGTACCCCACATCTTTTTTTAAGCAGAACATAGATTTGGATATGCAAGAGGCTTACAAGTTTCTAAACACACATACACAAAGACCTAGCGATAAACACACTGTAAGATAAATACTACCAAACACCAAAGCTATTTTGATTCTGTGATGAGGCAATGAATAATCAGCTTCATACTTAATTTTCCAAGTTTTATTTAGTATACTTTTACTAATTAAATAACAGAATACTTGCATTTAAAATATTTTTTCATAAAGATGTTGTGACTACCGATGAGCCACTTTGCTTCAGTAGTCTCTCAGTTTCTAAAGAATAATAGCAAACTAAAATAATCAGTAAAAATACATGTAAAATAAAATTTCAAACAGGGAATTGTCAGCTTATGGCACTCATTAACTTGAGATGACATATAAGCAAAAGATTTATATCAATAATCAAGGTATGAGATATTATTAAAGGCAGTTGACAGATACTTATAATAATCATATTTCACATATTGAGACCAGTTAGGTTAGAGATCCCGAGTAAACTGTTCCAAGAGGTTCAGCTCTGGCATCCGTACTTTTAAAAACTCCCCAAGAAGTTTTGCTAAGCAGTCCAGAAATCACTGCTCTAAATCATCCTGCACCTAACATTCTTTGAGAAAACTCTTAAAATATCAATCACATTATGTCATTTACCAGATGTATTAAATTAAAAATCTGAAGCCTCTCGGTTCTGTTCAGTCTAGCCTTCTGCTGTAACCTCTTTTATGCCAAACTAATTTCTTTGTGCTTTCTATGTCTAAAGAGAAATTACACCCCCCAAAAACACACACATGGGACACATAACCTGGCAAAAGATTTTTGTAGTATATTAATGAATATGAGTCTGCAAGGCATTAATTTTCCACGCTGAAACGCTGGAGCTTGGAAATGTTTGTGCATTTATGGGAACAATGGGATAGATTATTTGAAAAATGTCAAACTCCTCTTACTGGGCCAGAATGTTTTTATAGTTACTAGCTTGACCATGTTTTCTTCAGAGAGAATTTTAAGTAACTATTTACAGTAAGAAACCAAAAAAGCATGTGAGAGAGATGCTGAAGGAGAATCTCTGCCACCGAGTGACATAAAGGAACAGACCTCCTGATGCTTTCCTTTGAGTTAAAGGAAAGGAAGGCTGGGCTGTGCCCTTGAGCAGAGCTGAGGACTGTGATTTTGCAATCTGTGATTGCAACACTGCTGTCTTGTGATACTGGTGACTAGGTCTCTCTGCATCTATGGAGCAACCTGGGACATGTTTTGATGAAGCCATCCTTCCCCACCTCTTCCTGGAAAGGGAACCATTTAAAATTTACTCACCAATAAAATAAAAGCAAAACTGAAACTATATTTTGAGAGTCCTGAGGAATGCGACTATAACAGAGTGGAACCAGTTTGCTAGGGGAATTCTTACATGAACTCACAAATGGAAATTTCTCTAAGAGGTATCCTTCAACTAAACCACAGCACAGATTCTGTTGTGCCCAGGATGTCACAAGAACTTGATGCTGCTATTGTTTCTCATCTGGTTTCCATATTCTTTTAAAAAGGAAACAACAAAGGGGAGAAGTCTAAAACTGTGGCCACACCCAATGTTTACCTCTTTGTGGTACTTTTTTTTTCTTCCTCACAGCTCAGTGTACGTATTTAATCCCAATAAAGGCATGTCAAACTAGTGGCCTTTTCTTCTTTGGGAACATTTCTTAATCTGGTTCTATACATAGAATACAACAGTCTTTTAGCAAACACTGGACAGAGGTCAGGAAAACTGTCTTCTAGTCCTTACACTATATTTATCAAAGTGCTTTCACATTCACTTTCCATAGCAATTTAATGAAGGTGGCACCAGATCTCCATCCCATAAATGTGATACTAAGGTCATGCGATATGTGTAATTCACTCAAAGTGCAAATTAGGGTGACTGTCTCATTTTGATTTTCCCAGGACTTTCCTGGTTTATAATTAAAAGTTCTGCATTTCAGGAATTTGTCTAGTACCTAGCAAATGGGGAAACTTGGTCATCCTAGTGACAGTGTCAGATAACATAGTCCATTACTCTGGACCACAACCCTACGCTGCATAACATCCCCTGTTGTCATTACTTCAAATGCCCGAGTTACTTACAGATTTGTGACTTGATCTCAAAACTAACAGCTTTCCATAGAGGACTTAGGAAAGCAGTAAATAGTTCTTATCTTCATCTATATCACTCCAATAACACTCAGAAGTAAACAAGCATCAGAGTAGGCATTCAATAAAAGTTCATTCAATTCTAGACACTTTATCTATCTATCTATCTATCTATCTATCTATCTATCTATCTATCTATTTATTTATGAGATGGGAATCTCAATTTGTCACCCAGGCTGGAGAGCAGTGGCACAATCATGGCTCACTGCAGCCTCAACTTCTAGGCTTATTCAATCCTTCCATTTCAACTTCCTGAGTAGATGCGACTATGGGCATGTACTACCATGCCTGGCTAGTTTTTATTTTATTTTATTTTATTTTTTGTAGAGTCAGGGTCTCGTTATGTTGCCCTGGCTGGTCCTGAGCTCCTGACATTCAAGCAGTTCTTCTGCTTCAGCCTTCCAAAATGTTGACGACTATTCTTTAATCATAGTGAAGTGGCAAGTTAGGCTGGGGTGGGAGGGAGTTTCTAATAAGTAACTGCAATTACATTAGATCCCTAGATTTTTAACTTCGTGGACTTGGTCCTTATTTCAGATATAATGAAAAGAAAAGATGCCAAGAGTCTTGAGTTAATACTGAGTTCTGCTTTTGCTACTCATATGATCTTGGCCCATCATTTTCTCTGCACTGCAGCTAGCCCACATGTAAAAAGAGAGGGTTGAGACCAGATGATTTATAAGAAATCATACAGTTTTAGGATTCGAGGATTTGGACAACATTCAATGAGATGAACAGTTTTGATAAGGGATAGATGATGAAACAGATTTTCATCACAGGTTAAGCCCTAAGTAGAAGTAAGAAAGAGGCACTGCTTGTTATCAAGTGTTTCTTCCTCTTTTCAGAAATTTTGGTAAACCCTGAAAGCACCCGAAGTCCCACATGTTCTCTTTTTTCTCTCCCATTTAGCAATTTAAGGTAAATGAATTCACATAAAAATGTCAGCAGTGTTGACCCAGAAGAGTTTATGAGTTGTCCCTCTTAGAGGAAAAGGATAGAATATGCAACAGAAAAATTCCAGTTATTTTCTCTTCAAGGAAACTGCATCTTGTTACTACCTTACATCACATAGTAGAACATACCTTGGAAGTACTGTGCTGCTATTGCTGAGACTTTATATTAGTCTGCATAATTTATCTCTATCTAAGTCCATTCTTTTCCTTGATAATTACAAATTGACTTATAATTTTCCTTGCCTAACAATCTAGTAAAAAAAAAAAGTTGCACAAAATCTTTCCATCTGAACTACTCTCTGCTGTAGCTGTCACTTCTCTTTTGTTGGTAGTTATATTCTATGTTATGTGTAGCCTCTATCTCAGATGATGGCTTCATATTTATTTTGCATTTCTCTTAGTAACCACATACATTTCAAAACAAACAAACCAGTATTTCAAGAAACTTACTCTGACCTGGTTCAAGGTTCTATTCTTACCAGAGGATTTGGAAGAAGGAAGCCATACTCCTCAGAAATGTGATAACTTTCTAAAGACAACGGCATCATCTTCACATTCTGTCTTTGAGGCTCCATTATTTTGTTTGAAGTATCTGTACGGAAGCTGCCACTGAAGAGACAACTGCTCTAAATATATCGAAGTTCCAGGTTATGGGAACTTCGAAACCTTGTCTTTTGGCTGCAATTGGTTTTTCAGTGTCTTGGACACAGGGAAGAACCTTGCCCTGAGGTTGAATTCCAGATGACCATGGACTTTCTCTGAGACTAGGCTGAGTAAATAAGTAAAGACTGCTGACTAAAACAAACAAATACAACCAACTTAAACAAAAAACTCTCCTTTTCTTTCACACACTCACAATATGAAAAAGATAGATTTTAAATCCAGAGACAAATTTGTTTTACTTTGGAAAATAGGAAGTAAACCTGTGGTTATAGCTGATCAAACCCTTACCCTGACAGGAACCTTGGTCCATCATGAATTTTGACAACTGGGTCAAAGTTACTCCAAGAGGAATAAACTATTAAAACTAGAAGTTGCATTCAGACAGTTGTTTCAGCAATCAATGGTGAGGAGGGTAAGGAGGAAGCCTCTAAAGACCTGTTAGAAGAATAGAAGAGTTTTAGATGTAGCTGAGCAGTATTGTCTAAGATTATACTTGTTTCCATTTATTTTAAGAAATAATACTTATTTTTTGAAATATTTGTTCATATTAAGTGAGAATATATATTTTTAAGTTTAATAAATGAGGCAACAAACTTGAAATAGCCTAAAGAGATTACTTGATTTAGCCCTCTACTTTTATTAAACAACTTTTGAGAACCTATCACTAAGATAATGGTTTACTTACAGAGTAGATACTACCAGCGTTTGCAGATTAGTAAACTGAAGCACACACATGTAAATAATCCTGTTTAGCATCACTCTACTAATTATAGGCAGAGTAAGGAGTAGAGCTCATGTATCTTAATTTCCAATCCATTGTTCTGCTCGCTGGATCAGGCTACCAGCCTGTGTGTCAAAGCTGCCATCACAGTTTGAATATGCACTAGTGGGGAGCCTGGCACAGTAATGTCCAGGTCATAGATTTACACTAGGGAGATTCTAAAGACCCTGCCCTTTGCTCAGTAGACCCTGAACTTAGGTCATAATGTTGTAAACAATTTCTTCTGGATGTTAACTTGTCCATACACATCTCTCTTTCCTTCCTTTTTCTAAGGTACTTACAAAAGCTAAAAGCAGGAAGTGCCCTGATAACTCATTTAACAGTTCCCATAGAAGTTTCAGTTTTAAAGACTGTGTGCCAAAGCAACTTAACTGATTTATAGTACATTCTGAGCCACCTGAGAGCCATTCTCAATTATCCACTTCCCTTGCCTGATTGGCCTGGCTAGGACTTCCAGTGCTATGCTGAATAAGAGTGGTGAGAGGCAGCATTTTTGTCTCGCTCCAGTTCTTAGAGAAAAGGCTTTCAACTGTTCCCTATTCAGTATGATGTTATGGCCCTCATTGCATTGAAGTATGTTTCTTCTATACCTAATTTGTTAAGAGTTTCTATCATACAAAATTATCCACTTCCCTTAAGTGCAATATCTAATCAATCTCAAAGTTTAGTATCTGAAGTTCCTAAATGAAATTTCTCAAACTTTGTATATTGAATCATCCTCTTGTCATTGTCTTCAAACTCAGATAAAAAGGATGACCCAATTATTTTTTTATGCCAGTCATATGATTTTTCATCTATTCCCTCTGCCACCTCTCAAGAATTTGCTATAATATAAATAACCATAGAATCATAAAATAATAGAACCGAAAGAATCATTATGTAGTAAATTATATAGTTCAACACCCTCATTAAGTATATGAATAACACAAGATTTATGGGAATGAGATGGCATGTCAAGTGCCATCCTGGGAGTTGGCATCAGAATTGGTCTGGGACTTTCTTCCTGTTCCCTCAGGACTTACCAGAGTGTGGATCTCTGTTCTATCATCTGTTAGCTGTATCATTTTCCAATAAGTAGCTTAAAATTCTGAGCCCCTGTTTCCACATAAGGGAATAAGCAATATTTATCCGAGAGAGAGTATGTGATGAATTAATGAGAAACTGTAAGTGAAGCTCCTAACATGTAGCAGTGAATGTTAATTTTGTCTATTCTTATTCTGGAAGTCCTTTCTTCACATCACATATTTCTGATTTTCTTTTCTACTTTCTGACTGTATCTTTTCTGTTTCAGTAGCTGACTCCTTTTTCTATTTCATCCCTAAACACAGAGAGATTTTTAGCATCGTTACCACCATTTCTCTACCTCAGTGTTTCTTATGTATTTCCATCTGATCCTAACCATCATTTCTATCCCAGGTTCCCAAATCCTCATGTTCATTCTTTACTTTTCTTGTTAGCAAGGTAATGTGTGAACTTGATCCCATGTTATTTGTGAGTCTGTAACTATCTCAGGTCCTCCCACAAAAACTTTCAAGAACCCCTCACTGTCAATGAAATAAAGTTCAAATTGTCTTGGCCTGGCATTCAAGGATGTCCATGATTCACTTCTAAGCACCTTTCTAGCTGTCCATAAGATTCTTGCTCAAGTCCTCAGAAATGATTGCCGCTCCTGAAACAACCAGTATTTGCTAACTTTTGTCTGTTAATTGATAATATATCCCCTTTCCAAAATAATTTCTTGACGGTCACAATGTCTAAAGTCCACTTACCCTTTTAAAGTTTTTTTTTAACTTTTCTTTATAATTGATATATGATAATTGTACATACTTGTCTTTATGGAGTGCATGTGATATCGCTATACATGCATACAATGTGTAATGAACAAATCAGGATCATTGGCATTTTTATCACCTCAAATATTTATTGTTTCTTTGCGTTGGAAAGCAGAGAGTAGAAGAGTGGTTACCAGAGGCTGGGAAGGGTGAGGGAGGAGGGATAGACAGTGGTTGGCTAAGGGGCAGAAAATTACGCTTGGACAGCAGGAATGAGTTCTAGTATTTATAACACAGTAGGATGACTTTAATTATCAGTAATGTAATAAATGTTTCAAAATTGCCTGAAAGGAAGATTTTGAATGTTCCCAACAGAAACTCTTTTTTAAAACTAATACTTTCATGAACACTTTTTCAGAATTGTTCTCCCTTGCTGCAAAATTCTATCATCAGTTTGTATCTCTTTCCTATCACATTTAAGTTCTACCTCCTTGGAATGTTACTAATGTATTCACCTTGTCTTTTATAAACTTCTTGAAAACAGAACCTATTTCAAACCCAAATTTGTATTTTCTTTGAGCATTCAGCCCTGTGTCTGGGGCTCAGTAAATATTTTTTGAATTAATGATCTCTTGACATCTCCTTATGGACCCTGTATTGTTAGAAGCGGGGTCTTCGTGTCAGGTAGAACTTTGTACCCGCTTCTGCTGGAGCACTTTACTACCAGTCCCAGAAATTTACTCTCCAGTAAGGAACATAGGGTCACATCCTGCCTTGCATTCTTCTTTTTTATCAAGAGGAAGTTGATTAAATATCATTGTGCCCAGAAACTTCCTTTCCTAATAGTAGAGCTGGCAGTTTTAGAGTCTTTGGCTCCATAATCAGCTTTTCCACAAATTACATTAGAATCAGTATACAACTAAGGGTTCCATGTCTTTTAGGTTGGGTATTAGGGCCTTTGGAAATGGGCAGGGAGAAATTAGAAGAGGAAGAAAACATATTCACAGTGGAAATTTTTAGAACACCACGTACATGTTTGCTGATAGCAACATCAGATAAACTTAGCTTCAGTTTCTAAATTGATAAAGTCCTAAATCTGAATGGTTAGAAACAATCAGCCTAAACAGTACTGGGACAATGAGAGTGTTCTTGCCCAGCTCACTGATTATTTCTTTGTTTTTACATTGAATGGGGACTTTTGAGTCCTTTCTTTGGTTGACTGCTCAGGCATTTGGCATTGCAGCCTACTGTTTCATTTTTTTTTAACTCTCTTCTTGCCGTCTCCCATGTCATTTATTTCTCCTCATTTTATTGCACTTAATAATAATGATAAGAAGGAGAAGGAGAAGGAGAAGTAATAGCTAATAATCTCTGAATTTTCTTTTGTGCCGAGTCCTGTGGTAAGCATCTTCCACGGAGCATTTCATTTAACCTTTACTACAGCCCCATGTGTTAGATATTACTATTAGTCCCCTTACCCTTACTCAGGTGAGGACACTGTAGCACCTCAGCAAAGGTAAGTTAAAGCCAGGACTGGAGTCCAAACATTCTCACTTTGCAGTCATTGCTCCTATCCACAGAAGCATGGCTTCCTTTCTCTACTTATTCTTTTCTGTTTTTCTGGTTATAGTTTATTATTGGTCATCTCCATGGTTCAGGCTTTGACTTTCCCCTCTTCTTCCTTTGTTTCCTCCTCCCTGGGTGATTCTGTTCATTCAACAAGGTCAGTAGTCTTCTCAAGGCTGATGCCACTCTGTTTCCTGATCTCCGGACCCAAATATCTTCCCATTTGCTGGCCATTTCCCCCTGACGGCTCTAGAGATGCTTTACATGAAACATCTCAGCTCATCAGACAATTGCGAAGTATTGCCTGCTAAGGCATGGGTAAAGGCTTATAGAATCTCAGGTCACAAACTGAAGGCCTTGAGCAGAAAGCTCACTGCTTTGCGACAGGTCTAAGTTATACTTAGCACTTATTCTTTCACAACAGGAACTAAATTCATCTTCCTCTTAGACTTCCTCTTAGACTCCATGTCTTAGTGAATGGTATCTCTCAGAATTACAATGTAATTTGAGGGTCTCAGAGATGAATTAAAATGCAAGTTCCCTTGTTCTAAATTGTTAAGAATTTTAAGACCCTGACAACAGAGCATTAAGCCAAGTGTGGGGCCCTTATGCATGCGAGACCTGTGTGATCCCATGGAGCTGGTCCTAGCACCCCTGTTGCCACGGTTGACCAGTCCGAGACCTGCAAGTCATCCCTCCATCAGAGCCACATCCAACAGAACACCAATCTTGCCAGTCCAACTACTTTCATATTTCTCACATTTCTCTTTGTTTTCCATCCACTGTTACCATTTTAAGCTTCTTATCATTTACTATTGGAATATTATACCATAGTAATCACCTAACTAATGCCTCTGCCTCAATTTGAATCCTGTCATAGTTCCTCTCATTTCACACTTGGATTATTCATGTAGGCTCCTAATTCATTCCCCCTGCCTTCATTATCATCCCCATGAGACGTTATCCCACCCCCGCAATACTTCTTTCCATATACTCCTGGAATCATTTAAAGATGTATTATTTAAATGTTTATCTACTTACAAATTTGCAGCCATTCATTTAAATGCTATTCAGCTATTCAAACATAATAAAGTTGTTTCTCTGCTTAAAATCTTTCCCTTTGTTTTCAGGATAAATCAAAACCACCTCCTGGCCTGGCCCTGGAAGTCAATCACAATTTAACTTCACCAGCACACCCAGTCCTGTCTATTAGCACTTCAGTCATTCTTTCCATTCTTTTATGCTTCAGGGATTCTGAACTGAGTGTGTCCCTCCTCAAACAGACCGTACTTATCCTGTTGTGCTTTGCACATCCCTTTTTCCTCTTCCTGGAATTTTCTAACCTTTTTTTTTTTCACTTACATGTATACAATCATTTTTAAAAACTCATGTTTTCTTGCATCTAGGAAGAAGGTCTCTTTTCACCACACCCTTTCCAGTATTATCCCCTCCTTCCTTGCTCTGTCCTTGAAGGCTCCCGCTCCCATCTCCCTCCACCCTCCTTCCCTTTTCCTTTCCTCTAGTCTTGGAGGGTCCCCTGCTCTGTGCTCCTCTTCCCTCTGCTTACATCCATACAGCCCTCATGGCTTTGTGTTGAAATAACCCATTTGTCAATTTACCACTAGCAAGCTCCTTGAAAGTAGGCTCAGTGCCCTTAATCTTTCTATTCCTATTGTCTCCTCAGGAACTAGCTCACTATGTTTGATTGTTAAATGATTATTGAGTAAATGAGTAGAATCTGGGCAGAGATTCTGATGCTCGTAGGGTCAGGTCTAATCTCATTCATGAAGCAATCCTCTGAATCAATAAGGTATTTGATTATTCTTCTTTTAATGGCCAATGTTTTAAAAACATTGATAAATGCAGTGATGTAAAAATGAAAAAGTCATGAAACTATCCACAGGGAACTGACAAATCACCAAATGAAATAATGCGCGTGCACACACACACACACACACACACACACACACACACACACACACACACGTAAGGGTAAAAATAACATGTACTAAAAAAGAATTTTAAAAAAATCTATGGGAACAGAGTTAAGACAGGGTTTTCAACAAGTTAGTTCTTCATTTTGGGTTGTAAGTGCCCTAAAACAGCATTCACAAATAGGAATGGACAGGTGGGTGGTAGTTATATTAGCATGATCAAACTCCAGGGCCCCTGAGACTCTGAATATCTTTGGAGAAGGATCTGAAATGTATATTCTTCTAAAAATACTCTCTTCAAAAGACAGGTGATTCTGGTGTCCCCCTTTCCTCATTTAGCCTGCCTCCAACACTTTGGAAGTCAATACAAAATAAGAAAAAGTGTTCCTCCTCTGACTTAACTGACAGGGTTGTAGAAAGGAACAAGATTTAATAAAAAACTTTTTTAAACTTTTAAAACATATAAATATACACAAATAATTATTATATCAAAATATTGTCCTTATGATCTGGGAAAAAAGTACTATTTTACTTTTGAGCACATTTTAACTTTTTTATTTAAAATTTTCTGATAATTTAGCCTATCAAACAATTTTCTTTATGGACAAAATGTGCAGACATATATATGATTGAATCATAGGGTTGGAAGGGACCTTAAAATGATCTATTCATCTCTGATAATTTTAGATACATAAGACAGACCAGAGAAGTCAAGTGAATTATCTACGTTCATATAACAATTTCATTTTTTTTTTAAGTGAGAAAACAGGATTTATTGAGAGAACAGAAAAGCTCCCATAGTGGGAGGGGACCTGAAGAGGTTGCCCAACAATTTCATTTTTAATAGAGTATTTTAAAAGTAGTTCCAAATTTACAACAAAACTAAGCAGAAAAAGCAGAGTTCCGATATACCACCTTTGCCCACATGCACAACCTCCCCCATTACCAACATGGCTCCCTGGTTACAATTGAAGAAACTCCACTGACACATCATTATCACCGAAATATCCTGACTCACATTAGGATTCACACTTGGTGTTGTACATTCTACGGATTTTGACCAATGTATAACGACATTTATTCACCATTATAATACCATACCAAATAGTTTCAGCACCCTAAAAATTCCCTGCCTCTGCCTGTTTATCCCTTCCTCCTTCTTAACCCCTGCCAATCGCTGATCTTTTAACTGCCTCCATAATATTGTCTTTTCTAGAATTTCGTACAATTGAATGCACTCCATATGTAGTCTGTTTGAACTGACTTCCTCCACTTAGTAATATGCATTTAAGGTTCATCTATGTCTTTTCATGGCTTGACAGCTCACTTCTTAGCACTGAATAATATTCCCCATTGTCTGGATGTATCACAGTTTGTTTACCCATTTACCTATTGAAGGACATCTTTGTTTCAAGTTTTGGCAGTTGGGAATAAAGCTGCTATAAATATCTGTGTCCGAGTTTTGTGCAGACATTGTTTTCAACCTCTTTGGATAAATATCCAGGTGCACAATCACTGGATCATGTGGTAAGAGTGCCTTTCATTATATAAGAAACTGCCAAACTGTCTTCCAAAGTGGCTGTAGCATTTTGAATTCCCACCAGCAATGAGTGAGAGTTTCTGTTGTTCCACATCTCCCTAGCATTAGTTGTTCTCAGTATTCTGAGTTTTTGTTATTGTATTGCAAATATAGTTGTGTCTCGCTGTTTTAATTTGCAGTTTCCTAATGACATGTGATGCTGATAATCTTTTTATATGCTTAGTTGCCATCAGTTATATCTTCTTTGGTGAGGTGTGTATTCAGATCTTTTGTCCATTATTTATTTGAGGTGTTCATTTTCTTCTTTTTGAGTTTTAGAATCTTTGTATATTTTTGATAATAGTCCCTTATCAGATATGTCCTTTGCAAATATTTTCTCCCAGTTTGTGGCTTGTCTTTTCATTTTCATGTTAGTGTCTTTCACAAAACAGATAATTTTAACTGAATGAAGTACAGTTTATCAATTTTTTCTCATGGATTATGCCTTTGATGTTGTATGTAAAAGTAACTGCTAAACCCAAGGTCACCTGGATTTTTCTCCTATGTTATCTCTAGTAGTTTTATGGTCATGATAATTTTTAAAAATGAATTTATTAGTAAATTACTTTAGCATAATCATTAAATGAAATGACAAGAATAAAGTAACTTATTTGTTATAGTCTATACAATTTATTTGCAGAAATATTTTCTCAGAAACTTCTGATACAAAAGAAATAGAAAACAAGTGTATTTTAATGTGTTACTTGTAACATAGATACAAATTATTTAAGTGTTTGCAAATTTCAATATCTTTCATCCATAATTCTCAACATATATAAAAAGTAGGGAAACATTTTTTTTTGTATGTGTGTGGTATTTGCCATATGCCAAGCAGTCTTTTGTTTTTTTAATAAATTTTTTTATTTTAAATATGTGGGGTACAACTCAGGGTTAGGTATACAAATGTTCATTATGCAGGTACCCTTGTTGAGGTGTGCCTCCCCTCACCCACCCACATGCAGTTTCCCACTGCTGTCACTCCTACCCCGCCCTCCCCTGGCAGTTTCCAACTACTGTCAATCAAAAGTAGGGAAACATTAAAAGCACAAATATAGCGCACACATATTTTTACTTTAATAAAACAGTTCATTAAAAATATATGAAGGTGGCTGGGCGCGGTGGCTCAAGCCTGTAAACCCAGCACTTTGGGAGACTGAGGTGAGAGGATTACCTGATCCCAGGGGTTCGAGACCAGCCCGATCAACTTGGTGAGACCTCCTCTCTACAATACATCAAGAAATTAGCCGGGCGTGGTAGCACACATTGTACTTCCAGCTACTAGGAAGGCTGAGGCAGAAGGATTGCCTGAGCCCAGCAGGTCGACACTGGGGTAGCCGTGAGTGTGCCACTGCTCTCCAGCCTGGGCAACAGAGTGAGAGTCTGACTTAAAAAAAAAAAAAGAAGGAAATAAGTTTGTAGGTTTGTTCTAAAAGCAAAGTTATACTGAATATCTATTCAATATGATAGATATTATTTTTTGGCCACGACATTATACGGGGTGGAATTTCTTTTCCTTTGGTTCTCTCATTGAAATACAGAGACTGGTCAACCTATCCAGGTCCCCTCCCACAGCTGGGAGCTTTCCTACCTTCTAATAAATTCCTACTTACCAAAAAAAAAGAAAAAAAAAAGAAAGAAAAAGAAAAAAGAACTAGAGATTTTGGAAATTAAAATTCTCTTTTAGAAAGGCTTTCTGAAATAGAAAATTATATTAAACAAAGTAGTCACTTCCCATTAAGCAAACAAAAAGTACTTTATTAAACATATCTACCTAAAAAGTTGTAATTGATGAAAACTTAGATTTGGTTAGAAAACATTAAAGGGTTAACCAGACAAAGTGGGGACCAAAGGGAGGCCCAAACTTTACTTGTACGATGAACACTTGTGTACCTAATCCTGAATTGTACCCCACATCTTAAAAAAAAGTATTTAGAAATTTTTTTTTTAATCAAAGGATTAAAATAAAGATACTGCAATATCTGTTTGATGCAAACTGGAAAAACTGTATTTTCTCTGTACTTGATTCTTGCCTCTTAATGATTTAAAACTGATAGAAGATAATCTTGCCTGGATGATAAACTGGGAACTACCTTTAAAATGTATCCATACAAAACCACTAGTTTACAGTGTAGTCCAAACAGCGTTTTCCACAAAAATAGATGTCAAAAGCGGTGTTGATTTTGGAAGACAATCCTTTAGACTACTAGAAGAGGAGTTTGTCCCAAAGTTGTAGCTGAATGACCATATTCTTTGTAATATAATAGGTATATGACATGGATCTCTATTGATGATCTAGTCTTTTAAAAGATGATATCTCTCTCACTGGAAAGCTTGATTCACAGAAGGAGGAGGTGACAAGATCTTAGAGGTACCAATTCTACCAGATTGTCTTTTTATGATTACCAGAAAGGAGGGAGTGTTTCCATTTTTATTTTTATTTTCTGCATTTATATATTCCAATGTTAAACAAATGCAATGACCTTCATTAGCATGGGCCATATATATTTTTATTTCCTCTTTCAAACTATTAACTTCACTTTCTCCTTTCAAGGTATAAGACTTCTCAGTTATTTTTTTAATCACTTGAATTAAATCTCTTTTGGGTATTTTTGCTCCATCATCATAACAAATCTCAAGTTGACACCATGGTAATTTTTTTGTTTGTTTGTTTTACCAGAATGCATTTATAGTGGTAAAATGGATAACTTTTGGAGGCAGACCTTATAAGCTGGATAAATTTGGAAGCATATTCATATTTTCTCCAGTACCTTCTGGTAAATATTAAACATGTATCTACTGATGTTGTCAGTAGGTAGGTTCATTCTATCAACAAGAGAAAACTTCTTCCATCATTTGGATAATACATAGTAATAATATTTCCACCACTGTATACATGAAGACCTCTTTCAGAAGTTTAACATATATCTCTGAATGAAGCATGTTCACCACTGCCCTTTTGGTTTTCAACCTGACTAATTTTAACCTATACGCAGTTAGAGAAGATATAATACTTTAAAATGTGCATTTCTGAAAATTTAATGGTGGCTTTTCACCTCAGGTTTTGCTTTATTCAGAAAAAAATAACCTTTTCACAATCTTCCAATACTACTTTATTTCATGTGTTCTTAACTGTGTCATTGCCAAAAGGTAATTTCCCAGTAAGTAATGTACAAAGTGTACAGGTCATGGCCCAAGCATTAAATGCAAGTCTATGTGAACTTTGCAATTTCTAGGATAATGTAATTAAGAGTTCTACCATGAGTACAGTGTTTTTTATATAGCATTTTCAATTGAGTTGTTAGCCCTATATTGGCAGTCTTGATGATTACATTATGCATAAGAGATTAGAAGGTGTGAGTGAGTTCTCAGTGTCCTATGCCATGATAATGAAGATACAACATTCTTGTGATGATCTGGTGCATGAAGTGGTCAAGATTTCTTTTCTGAGAAGGCTTTCATTCTGTTCTTTATATATCTGTTTCTTTCTCTATTATGGCACATTTCTAATACTAGGCACACATAGTCACTGTCTTCAAAATAGTTATAAAGCTCCAAGGTGGAAGGATGTTCCAGCTGATGATGTGTTTTCACTTTATGTTGAACCCTGTATTATTAAAATTTGTTTATCTATCATTTTGAAGAAAACATCCAATCTGGTGTGAATGAATCCCACCCTGTAGACACGAGCAAATTATCTCTTAGCAAGCACATTTCCCGCTTTAAAATTCTTTATCTTCTTTCCAATGCAGGTTCCCACATTTCCAGGCATCAGCCTCTGCACTCATTAGGCTCATCTTCCTTTGGTTGCAGCTTCTATGGCAAAGGCACAAGCATCTCAAGGGCTCCAGGGCAAGATCCAAGATCGGGGACATGCCTCTGAGCTCCCATTTTGAAAAGCTGGAGCCATTGCTCCACATAGCATCAACTAGGCAAAAAATAGCTCTTTTTCTACCCTACCTCCACTACTCTCTTATTAATACAACATAATACAAAATCATGCATGAGTTGGGAATTTTGGGGGAATTCGTGCAATTGATTATTCAACATTTTGATGGCAAAGTTCAAAAGGAACAGAGTTCCCTTGTAGGAGAAGATTTTCCAACAGGAGAGGCTGTATTGTGTAATGGTTTGAAATATTCTGTAGACAGAATGGCTGGGTCAATCTTTTACTTTGCCATAGTCATGTGGCTTTTAAAAACTACTGAAATACATGTGTATCAATTTTATTATAAGAAAAAATAGCTAATGATAGTAACTATCTCATAGATTCATTGTAACAATTAAGTGAATTAATGTATGTGAATCCTTTAGAATTTCAACAAGCATATGGAAAAATTAAGTATTGATGATCATTATTCATTTATAGTTTAAAAGGTAACTCTACCATAATAGAAGTTTCGACATAATAGATGGTCCTGATGCCAACTTACAGAATTCATGTTTTTTAATATTTATTTTTGAAAATATATGAGCCTAGGTCAATAAGTAAAACTATATATTTGCTTGTTTATTTAATGCTGGGAATTCAGAAGATAATTTTCAATTAAACTGGAACAATAAATTTAACTTCAAAAGTGAGTATTAAATTTATTTCCTGTAAAAAACTTTTCTCAACTTTCCAAGCAGAATGAATCATCTCTTAGTCTATGCCTCTATCACACACAATTTTTTCTTATTAGCCTAACAATTATAAAGGTAATCACCCAAAAGAAACACAATATGTCATCTTGTCTCTGTGTGCTGATTAAGATTAAGGAACACGCTTTATTAACTTTTAAATATTAAGCAGCTACAAGAGCTTCTATGTAAAATTAAGTCAAGCTGTCTCTGTATTGATGACTTTCCCTTCTTTAGAGGTATTCCCACAGAAGCTGAACACATTTCTTCCTTTATATTATAGTAAATAAGAGCTCCACCTTTGGAGTCAGACTACCTGGGTTGATACTCTAGCTTTGCCTCTCAATTGTTATATTCTGGAATGAACTTCTTGATCCATTGGCATATCAGTTTCCTCAATATGTAAAATGGTGAGGATAATAATACATACTTCATAGAGTTTCTTTGTAGATTACATGAGTTAATATATAAAGAACACTTGAAGTAGTAAGCTCCAAATACGAGTTTTCTGTATGCCAGAAGCATTGGAGATGGAATTCATGCCTGTGTGGGACATTGTGTCTCAGAGCTGGCTAGAATCTTAGAAATCATCAAGAACATGTTTACATGAAAAAGAATGTGTTCTGTCTGAACTTCTAACTTTTTAATTGTTTATTGTCACATAAAACAATTCTGTGGAAATGAGCAAATTTCTATTTCTAGCTCATGGCTGACGAATAACAATTGCATGACTCTGTGCCAGCTCTTGTATAAAGGACAGGAGGTCAAAGTGGTATGAATTGAGAAATACAGCCGGGTACAGTGGCTCAAGCCTGTAATCTCAGCACTTTGGAAGGCAGAGGCAAGAGGATTACCTGAGACCAGGGGATTGAGACCAGCCTGGGCAACTTGGTGAGACCTCGTTTCTACAACAAATAATAAAAAAAAAAATTAGCAGGGCATGGTGGCACACGCCTGTAGTTTCAGCTACTTGGAAGGCTGAGACAGAAGGATCATCTGAACCCAGCAGTTTGAGGCTGTGGTGGCCATGACCGTGCCACTGTACTCCAGCCTGGGCAACAGTGTGAGACTCCAATTCAAAAAAAAAAAAATAGCTTACACGTCGAGAAATACTTTTCTTAATTCCATGCAAGATTATATTTAATATATTACAGTAAGAAAAAATAGAATTAAATAATACATAAAGAACTTCAATGTGCAAAAGTTAACTATAGAAGGCAAGGGCTAAAGAATACTTACTTTTTCTGAATCCTTAATATGAAAATCATACATATTTTAAGCTAAATTGTCCTTACTTATGGAAAACAATCTATGGAGGAGTATACCACTGTGAATTTCTGATTTTCCCAGGACTTAGACTGGGAGAGAATTATTAATTTCATTCAAATAGGAGCCATGTGACTAAGAATTTATTACATCTGGTTGAAACCTCCCCTGTGATGGAATACCTTCTTCTCCCTCTGGTGACCTGGCTTGCCCCAAAAAGAGCATACGCTGTGGTGTGCAGAGAATACATGAGGCAGGATGTTGAAGCAGTAGGGCTTCTTATGAAACACAGCCAGCATTTTGTTGTGCATCTCCCAGTCCAGAGATCTTCTAACTAGAGTAAAATCAGGAGTCTTGATTTCTACCACTTTGGCAGACAGAAGAAAATTGACTCTGAAACAAGTGCCCACACCCTCTGCAGGTGGACTTGGAGCCCAGAGTCAGTCTCTCTCTCACCCACACAGCAGCACTGCAGTGTCGGTGACAATGCCCTTGCTTCTTCTTTCTTCCACCTCTCTTCTCTTCCTCAATGTCAGAATAGATGCAATGTTTTAAAGGAGATGGTGTGGGCACCGGGTCTTTCTCTGGGATCCAGAGATGATCTGCATCTTAAGGTGATTCAATAATTCAATACTAATTAGGTAAAACCAACACTGGAAGAGAAAAATGCCTAAAGTGAACCATTTTGAGATCTGTGGGCTAGAGTGATAAGCGTTGCAGGCAGGAGAACACAGGATAGAAAACATCTTGACCTGGAGCCAATAAATGATACTCAGCAATTGATTCACTTGTAGTCTAGTAGTACTTTATAGCTTCTTAATAATTCAACACCATATTCCATTCAGGGCTTACAATAGCTTGTGAAAGAGACAGGGCAAATATTATGTTTACTTTACAGAAATATAATGAGTTTGCCTAGGGTCACAAATGGTACAAATGGAACACAAAATGTCACAAATAACCGTCCAAATGGAGCCCATGTCTCAGACTCCTGACTCATGGTTTAGATATTTCTGACAACGTCAAACTCTAAATGTAGTGATGTTTCTGGTTATCCCTTAAAAACTGTACATGTGAAGCCAGGCACAGTGGCTCATGCCTGTAATCCCAGCATTTTGGGAGACCTCATAGGGAGGATCACTTGAGTCCAGGAGTTCAGGCCTGGGCAACATAGTGAGACCTCCCATCTCTACATAAATATACATTTTTAAAATTAGCCAGGCCTGGCAGCGTGCACCTGTAGTTCCAGCTGCTCAGGAGGTTGAGGGTAGGAGGATTGCTTGAGCCTAGGAGTTCGAGGCTGCCTTGAGTTATGACCATGCCACTGAACACCAGCCTGGACAATAGAGCAAGATTCTGTTTCTCAAAAAAAAAAAAAAATTATGCATATACCTATACATATATATTTAGTATGTATATATGCATGCAGATATACTTTTCTCAGTATAAAATTATGTACTCATTGCAGAAACACTGACAAGAGAATAAAGAAGAAAATGTACCCCACCACATAAATACTATTACCATTGACAACCTGAAATACATGTGACACAGAAAACTGTTATTACTTGGCCAGTAATGCACTGGAGGGGGGATGGGAAAGCTGGTCATTTTTTTTTTAATGGAATGATCTGTGCTAGTTCAAAGTTAAGGTTCTACTCCTAGAATATTTATGCCAAGTATGTTCAGAATTTGGTATGTTTTCTTGGGAATCTAGTGAAATTTTGCTGCAAGCAGGAAGATTTCACTTTATTTCATTGGGCTGGGTAAATTTGAGAAACAATGCTAAAATGATTTCACAAGTTTGGCTTCTAGAAGCATTTGACTACATTTCTTTCCTTTAAACTACTTGGTAGACTCTTAAATTCCTATATTACGACTCACCTCTTCAGAACTTTGGCTTTCTAAATACAAAGTGCTTGCTAATTTCACACTCAAGAGACCATTGTGTCCTTTCTGTCTTCTCATCTTCTGTAACATACCTGACTCCTGGTTAACCAGTTAACTATCCCATGAGATCCTGCCAAGTCATCTCATTTCCTCTCCTCTCCCTCGCAAAATTCATTTTCTCTCTTACCTTGGCTACTTCAAGTTGAGAGATAGAAAAACAAAGATAAGGTTTCTCAAACATCTTAAGTTATCTCATTTTCAACTATTTGTGTAACCCTAAGTGAGTTACTTCACTCTTTTGAACCTCATTGTTGTCTTCTTTCAAATGAAGAGTCTGGCTTAGATTATTTTTAAGTTCCTCTCAATCCATGCTAGTGTGTGAGTTTCTAATAACCTTAACCTCCAGAATAAACTGCACTTCAAAGGTGAGCTCTTTTAGCTTGAATTAATTTGTTCATACATTCATTCATTCTTTTATATATTCACTCAGTGAATATTTACTCAATATCTACTAAAAACTGGGGTCCATGAGTCTGGCAAACAATAGGGCATCCCTGGCATCAAGAAGTTTAGTCCTGCTGATGGGGTAATGGCATGGAGTAAGTTTCATCTGAAGGAAAATTTAATTATGGTTATAAGAAAAACAAGATTTATTATACCATATACATTTTTTATTGTAGTTCATTATTATATCCCAATGATAAAATATAGATGATGATACTTCCAATATTAATTTTTAACATTCATGTAAAATTATCTTTTGTTGTTTTTCTACAAGAAATGCACAGATATCAGAAAAAATTTATTTTGAGGTCTTTTGTAGTATATTATTGATAAATTGTTACATATTATTAATTCACGGGTCTGATATA
The DNA here is from genome assembly GCA_027257055.1 of Cephalopachus bancanus. Classification (NCBI taxonomy): domain Eukaryota; kingdom Metazoa; phylum Chordata; class Mammalia; order Primates; family Tarsiidae; genus Cephalopachus; species Cephalopachus bancanus. The sequence goes on along the minus strand of JAPVLO010000203.1, from coordinate 586,613 downwards.
ATGAGTGGTGGCAGGAATACATCTTGGCTGTGATAAAATGTACTCCTGCTTAAGTTACATTAACCTTCCTTCAAGAGGGATTTCTGAGTTGTGCTTCTTACAGTTTTTAGGAAATTCATGATATTGGTGCCTCCAGTTCCTTTGTTTTCCAATCCTGAAGGCTCTCTTGACTGCTGGCTTGCCGGAATCACAATGTACTTAGTGACTATTTGCAGATGGTAGCTCCTTAGTGAGACCAACGCTCTTACACAAGCATCATAAGCCTCTTGCAGGCCAGGATCCCCTTTTGAGAGGACAAACTCACGGACTGAAGGACCTGATTCTAATGAGCGTAGAAAGTGCTGGTGAGCTGGTGGCATATATGTTCTCATATCCTGGAGGAACTCTGCAGCAGATTCTAAAGGAACAAGAGAAAGATGAGGGAACAGAGAGGATAAAGCATTCCCTGATCCAGAGAGAGGCAGAGAGGGAGGTCAGATGGTGTGGGAGATCACCAACTAACACCACACAGGGGTCACTGAAGTCAAGGCCATCTTATGTGAAAGCTAATGTCTAGTTATTAGTCTTGCTGCTAGCAATAGTAATTCTTGTAAAATATCGTTAATTCTGAGAGCCAAATGAGCTAAATTCCTTCTTTCATAGTAAAACATTTTGTTTGTACTTCCTTTCTCATTTTCTACTATAGTTGATCATTCCAAGAAGCTGATGATATAGACAGGGTATATATAATCTGTATCTGACAGATTATGACACTAAGTCTAAGAGAGTTTATTTTATTTCTTATTTTTATTTTTTTGTAGAGACAAGGTCTCACTATGTTGCCCAGGCTGATCTAGAACTCCTGAGCTCAAGTGATTCTCCTGCCTCAGCCTCCCAAAGTGCTGGGATTATGGGCATAAGTCACAACACAGTCGATCATTTTAAAATAAGAGATAGAATTAAGAAAAAAAACCATATTTTTACCCAGCCCTGTGCTTTCCCCTTTTACTGTTAAATAGAAGTATAAGGAAACAGAGAAAAGCAGAAGGAAGTTCTTCCTGGAGCTTCTTCCTATCTTCCTTCAAAGCCCCTAGAAAGAATATACTGAGTGTGGTTCATCTTTAAACTTTGGTTCAGTAACTGTTCTGGCTGTTGGGGCTGCAGGACAGTGAACAAGAGTGAGGCCCAGTCTCTCTTTTCACTGAGGTCTCTATTTCCCCAACTCTTGCTCGCAGCCCTGACTCATTTGCAGATGAATCTGATCACACATTTTCAGGACATGTGATACTGGCATCACCAGAGACAATCCAACTTTAATTACATATTCATATCTCAAGATGGAGAGAGCGACGAACTTGGGAGCAGGTCAAGTTCTGCCACTTTCTAACTGGCTAACAAGGTGCCAATCACTGATCTTCTTTTAAGTTTCTGCATTTTTTTTTTAGATGAGAAAATATAGTTTATTTAGAAAGTAAATTTAGAGAGAAGCAATAGGAGATTCACCTTTCCAAGGTAGGAGAGGGGACCACAGCTTAGAAAACAGGGTGGGGGCCACAGCTCAAAGAGCACATGGCCACACCAGAATTTAATGAAACAGTGGTCAGTTTCTGCATCTTGGCTTTGAGAATGGGATGATGGCAACTAGATCCCTGCTTCACTGATTCTTCTAAAAGCATCAGAGAAGCTCAGGTGAGATCCCAGTGGCAGGGTGCCTTTTAGATATCAAAATGCTGTGATATTCATGTAAGCGATAATTATTTTTTGTCATCCTCCACTCACCTCCACTAGCACTCTGCTGGATGCCCAGCAGGACATCAAAGCACTGGAAGATGCTGCTTTGGGCGGCGCTGCCCCCCGCGAACTTTTTTGGAGTGTCCCAGACCCCCTCATACAGCAGACCCTCTGACAGCTGGGGATTGCCTTTCCAGCTAAGACAGGAAAGAAAGATAAAAATTATGCTTTGGATTGACTGCCAATTTTCAGACATCACAAATCTTGCATTAGAGGTGATAGAAGGTGACAGGAGATGGATTTCATGATTCTTTTTGCACATCCCCTTCCCCCACTCATTTTCATTTAAGAGAGAAATAGTATAATTCTGAGCATTTTTGGCATAAATATTCTAGGAAGGGAATATTATCTTTGCACTGGCACAGATCATTTCATTAAAAAAAAAATGACTTGCTTTCCCATTCCCTCTCCAGTGCATGACTGGCCAAGTAATCAAGTAGTAACAGACAGAACAATCTAGTTTTCTGTGCCACATGTATTTCAGGATATGAATTGTTATCTAAATCCAACAGAGTAATAGGGACCACCAAAGAGAATTTGGTGTGTTCTGTATGTTAATTGAGAGCAAACAAATTCAAGTATATGACTACATACCCAGACAAATATATGCGAAGAACATTGAAAAACAGCTTTGGGTCCACATGCTCTGTGAAAAGATAGAATGTGTTTAATTAAGCAGCATCAGAGATATACAGAGAAATCAAGGTGTTGTGTACAACTGATAGGGGATTTCAGCACGGCCTGCAGGAAAGGCATTAGGTCAATCCACGCAGAACAAACTCCCATGGACACATGCTCACTCTCCTGCCCTCTCCTAGGAGGCCAGTTCAACTTCGTCAATATTTATTTAGCACTACTTTATGTACTTCCTGTCAAAGCAGATACAGTGCTTACATAAAGAAAAACAAACCCAAACCACAAAATGGAAACAAAAAACCCAGAAGCTCTACGGACCACACACCGGGTCTCCTCCTTATTAGATATGAAAGTCTAGCTCCTTACCAAGGGCCAATCAGCAGTAACTCAAAACCCAGAGATGAATAGTCATATGCTTGTTAAGTTCATTCAGTAGAGCAGATTTCCTTTTGCAAATGACTGCCTATGCACTTTTTGTTTCTTGCAGTTTTTTAACTATCAATTTTGCGACAACTTTTGGGCTCAGTGGCTTTTCTGTGTTGTTTCTTAGTTAACTTGTGAAAAAGCAGTATTATCAAAGTGCACTTATCAAGCGGAAGCTACATTTTTCAGAATGTAAACCTGCTTCACATTTAGCGAGTTTCTCCATGGTTTTCAGTGGGAGACAAGAAAGCTCCTTAAAGAGATCAACCTTGGGGTTCAATCTTTATTACCTATATAACCTTAAAGGATTTATCTTATCTCTCTGAATTTAGATTCCCTGTAAAATAGTAATAAAACCTACCACATAGAACACACAATGATTTTGTGAGATAAAACACCTAGAGCAAAACACATACCCTGAGTGACAATTGCTTTTTTCTTTCCTTTTTGTAGTAATTCTACACCGCAGACAATCAGAAACATTTGACTGTCAGTCTAGAATATTGTAGAGCATACAATACTTGCCATGAATTTGGCGAAACTCTTCAAGAGCTTTGTTCAGGCAAGAAGCTATATCCTGCAGTGCCTCTTGCAAAAGATCCAGGTCCTGCTGTTGCACTGCATTGAATATAATGGGAATTATCTTAAAAGATAAAAAAAAGACAAATGTTGAAGATTTCCTAGAACTAAACATTGATATAGAATAAAATTCTCCCAAGTCTTAATCCCTAAATTAAATTTGGGATTTTGCATTTTTTTCCTATTATGAGTACCCTATTTGATTAATTTCCATATGTATATGATATGTGTGCATACATATATATATATATATAATTTCACAAATATATGGTATATATATATACACATCATATATATATATGCAAATATATGTTCCTGTATATGTATATACATAACACAGAGGATGCCAAAAATATTGTAATACTCAATATATACCAATAACAAAAGATGCATGCAAATCACGTTTGCCTTCTGCAATTACAAGAGGTGCTCAAAGCAGTTACCATTAGTATCCAGACACTTCTGATTATGGTGAACTAAAAGTAATACATAGATAACATATCTTAAAATGTATATCCTCTTTTTGTATACACACACACACACACACACACACACACACACATACACCAGTCTGGGCATGGTGGCTCACACCTGTAATCCTAGCACTCTGAAGGTCGAGGCAAGAGGATTGCTTGAGCCCAGGAGTTTCAGACCAGTCTAGGCCACATAGTGAGACCTTGCTTCTACAAAAAGTCTAAAAAATTAGCCAGGCATGGTGGCATGCATCTGTAGTAACAGCTACTCGAGAGGCAGAGGCAGAAGGATCACTTGAGCCCAGAAAGTTGAGGCTATATAGTGAGCCATGATTATGCCACTGCACTCCAGCTTGGGTGACAGAGTGAGAACTTGACTCAAAAAAAAAAAAAAAAAGAAAAGAAAAGAAAACACACACACATAAGCTTTAATTTGTTTTCATTAACTTAACATGTAATTTAGAGCTATCTACATAGTTATATAGTTTTCATTTCTATTTATAATAGTGAAGACCTATATATTAGAGTTCCAATGCCAAATTTTCTTGAACATTTTTATTTCTTACATGGGCTTTAAATTTGATTCTGAATATATGTGTTTTAATTTTATGTTTTAGGTGATATATAAAAATATTTATGTCTACCAGATAGATGATCCCTTATCCCCAATTAAATGAACTGGTACTAGTGGGCGTGGTAATTCACACTTGTTATTGAAACATTTTGGGAGGTGGAGGTGAGAGGATTGCCTGAGTCCAGGAGTTCGATACCAGCCTGGGCAACTTGGTGAGATGTTATCTCTACAATGAAGCAAAAAATTAGCTGGGTATGGTGGCACACCCTTGTAGTTCCAGCTGCAGTGGCTGTGAGCATGTCACTGCACTCCAGCCTGGGTGATAGAGTGAAACTTCTACTCAAAAAAAGAATAAATAAATAAATAAAAATAAATGATCTGATGCTGTATTTGTTTAGGATGAAGTTAATTCATGCTTAATATAGTTCAGTTATTAAGTGATTGCTCTGCTTTTGTAAATTAGCAAACACATTTTCAAGTATGGATAGATTTACCTTGATTGCAGAAGCAGCTGCAATTTCGACCAATAGAGAAACCAGGAAGAATCCTTTACTGCAGCTTCCACCAGGAAATGAGAACAAAATATCCATGTTCCTAAGAAAATCAGTCAAGGAAGGCAAGAAGTTTAGCAAAACTTATGGTATATTTGTTGAGGACCTTATAGTTTTCAAGCATTTTTATTTATCCTATTTTATTTCAAGATAATTTTGTGAAAATTTTCTCCATTGTGTTGGGATTTTTAAGACTCAGCTGTTAGGCACATTGTCTAAGATCATATAATTAATAGTAAGTAGAATAAACTGAGACTTGAAATTTCATTTCAGAACATAAACGGGAAATTCCCAAGATAGTTCTGCTTTGATTAACTCATTAACTTTTTGCAGGTGATAAATTACCATAGACATATACACAATTTTTATAAAGCTATCTGTATGGTAGAGTTTTAAGAGGAAGTCTTTTTGTTTAAATATATGTATTCATATTTTTATCTGTGAATTTAATTCATTTTCTCAGTGGTTCATTTGCTTTACAAATAAATTGGGAAATGCAAATAATGGCTAGACTATTTTTCTCTTCTATTGATGTTTTGGCATTGGTGCATATCTATGAGTTTTGTGATGGTTAAATTCCTGGTTTCTGAAGTCAGACCACTTCTGAACTTACTTGCTGTCTGACCTTGAGCAAGATATGTCATCTACCTCTGACTCATGTTCTCATGTGTAACATGGGACTGACCAATGATATCATCCTCCTGTTTAAAAAAATCTTCCAATTTCTCTTTTATTTTAAGATCCTGTCTAAACTCCTTATCATAGCCAATAAAGTCCCATACAATCTTTTAAAAAAATATTTCTTCATCTCTTTCCTATACTGTTATTTTCATCATTCATTATTTATCAGTGACATGAGCCATCCTTCCTCTCTGATAATGACCAAGATTCTTGTTACTTCAGGACCTCACACTTGCTGTTTCCTCCATATGAGCATTCTCAACTTTTCACTCTTGAGGACTCAGCTTAAAGAACTTATTTCAGGAATTCCCATTCACCTCTTTTATTTAATTATACAATTTTCATATATCTCCTTTTCTCTCCACTAGTATAGATTCAGCGGAGCAGACTCATACAGATAATATTTACCTTAGTATCCCCATCTCTTAGTCCAGATTTAGTATATAGGTCAAAAGTAGTAAGAACTGGGTCAAAAAGAACTGGTTTGTATATCTTATTGACACATGAAACTAGTTCTGGACACCAAAGTCATTAAGTCATAAATACACATATGTATGTACATTTTGTATTTCTGCATATTAATTACATATGGATGTGCACAAGAAGTATTTTGTATATATCTATAGCTATAATATCAAATAGACGCAGTCATAACACAGTCATAAACATAATTAAGGACTGGAGTTTTTAGGTCTTTAATTACTTAAATTAATTTTTTCCTGAATTAAAGCAATAATTAAAAAAAAAGCATTTGGAGTATATTGGTAAACCTACATTCACTTTGAATACAAGATAATTATTAGAAAAAATAAGAATAAAATACTTACTCATAAGTCATAGGCCTTATGAAAACAACCATGAAGCAGTGGGCCAATTGGAAGAGGGAGAGAAAAATAACCAATTTTAAATCAAATCAAAAGGTTTGGAGTTACTATTATTAGATGATCTATCAGAGGTAAGATATAGTCAGGTAAAAAATAAATGTATATACATTTCTTAAGGAGGCCTTGAAAGCTTTTAACTTAATAACTTGTAAATGAAATAAAAATTAAAAATGCAAAGAGTACACAAGGATAGTCAAAACTAGTTGTTACTAATGAGAAACTTTCTAGATCAAATTCTCCCATTTGGGTGTCTTTCCATTTGTAGAATACTACACTTCAGGCACACACTCAGAGCTATGGGGCACTTTAACTTTCTTGTCCCTTTATTGAAGCAGGTCCCATTGCTAAATTGGTAAAAGAGGCCTAGATTCTGAACAGGATTCTCTGCAAACCAAGACATTGCTGCCTCTACTGCTGAAGATGTGTAGGCTATTAGCTGCAACTGGCTAATTAAACATGAAATTAGTAAAACTCAAAAACATGTTAATCAGAGGAATCCAGGCACAAAAAAGTACATATTCTATGACTTCATTGATATGAATCCCACTGACTAAATAAACTAATTTTTGGTAAGACAAATGAGAATATATTTACTTATGGCAGGGAAGGGAATTAAGTAGAAAGAGACCCAAAAACATATTTTGAGGTAACAAAAGATTTTGTATCTTGCTTAAGATGGTGGGTATATGAATGTATGCAATAATCAAATTCAAACACAAAGTTTACAATGTATGTATTTTACTGTAGGCTAACAATATACCTCTCTCCTATGCGTACAAAGCACTTGTAGTTCCAAGCACTGCAGTGTAAGTCTATACTCAAGAAGAGAGAAGAAAACTGTGCTGCCAAAAATTAAACCAACAGATAACTTCCTTTTGATTTAAATAACATGCACTCCACAAATTCCTATTGTAATCACAGTTTACATACCCATTGGGATCCTTTTTCTTCCAGTTTGCCAACACACAATCTGCGTAAACCAGAATGGGAGGCAGTCCCAGCTTCTCAGAGAGTTTGCAGTAAGGAATAGCAATATTGCTTGGCAAGACCTAATCAAAACAAGATATTTAGTTTTCATCATTCAAGTCTCCTACCTTTCCTTCTGCTTCCTGGGTAACAAAAAGTAAGCTGTCCTGTATAAGGGCACTTTGAAGCCAAACCAATGTAATTTTTTTTCCTCCTTGTTTCGCAGATAAAATTGTTAAAAATTTATGTTTTGGATGTGGGTTGATGTGGTGATTATTAGACCATAAAGGGATTAAAAAAGGTACAGAGTAAGAACAAACGTTGCATCTTTGACTTTCTTTGGAGTTATTTTCACTCATTCATTCATCCGTTCATCCCATGAATATTTGTCAATCAGTTTTTCAGTGCAAGTCACCACAGTATCCACTAGCAATAAAAACAAAAATCAATAGTCTCTTGGCCGGGCCTGGTGGCTCAGCCTGCAATCCCAGCACTTTGGGAGATCAAGGTGAGTGGATTGCCTGAGTCCACAGGTTTGAGACTAGCCCCAGCAACTTGGCAAGACCTCGTCTCTACAATAAATAAAAAATTAGCTGGGCATGGTAGCGCGTGCGCCTGTAGTTCTGACTACTTGGAAGGCTGAGGTGGAAGGATTGCCAGGGTCCAGCAGGTTGACATTGGGGTGGCTGTGAGCGTGCATGCCACTGCATTCCAGCCTGGAGACGAAATGACACTCCAACTCAAAAAAAAAAAAAAAAATCAATTATCTCAAAGATGCCTAAAGTCTTTGTAACTATGACTCTTGGATATGATATATAATGTTAAGTATAGACAGATTGCTGCCCTTAAAGCATAGTGCCCTTTCTCCTGGATGAGGGTTTATTTATGTATTTATTATTTAAAGAAAACTTCACAAAAGAATGACAGGGCTTGGCCCTGAAGACTCACGAGCTGAAGAAGGAATTTCCTTTTTTCCTTGCTTTGTATTTCCATGCAGAAATAGATTAATTGGGATGATACCTTTGGCTAAACTCAGTGCTTTCACTCCTTCATCCTCAGAGAGGAGTAGAAGCTCATCTAATTGTGGAGTTTGGAAGTGAAACTACAGCTCTGCCCCTTTTCTCCTCAACTGTTTTTTTTTCCTCAACCTGGTAATTGTAGAATTGTACCCTGTTCAGCCACACAGTAGAACTCTTAGGTAAAACACCAACTACCTTTGTCAAACACTAAAAGCTTTCACGAAATGGCAGAAGCTTCCTCTGGAATCTGTTTTATCCTTTTGTGATTTATAGGTCAGACAGACACAGTTTTATGTGATTAGGATTGACAAATATGGGATGACAAATAAACTGGCATATTGCGTGGCATATGTACATGCTGAAAAAATCCATTGTTTATCTGAAATTCAAATTTAATTGGGTCTTCTGTGTCTTTTTCTGCTTAATCTGGCAACCCTATATGGATAGGAAAACAGGAACTTTAGTTGCATTACCGGATAAATAATGAACAGAGGTCAGTAGATTTTACATTTTATTTGACATCCTCTATTTATCTGCCCTATGCCAATCCCTAGGAAGAGGTTACTGGAAATTTCTTTTGGTTGAATTTAGAGTCAAACTGGTGTCAAATCTAAGTTATAATGGCTATGTGCTTTTATAATCACTACTTTTATTCAAACATGAGACTATGGCTAACATATAAATGTATCCATATAAAGTACATAGAAATAAACATATGATATGGCACTGTTTTAAAACCAAGGTAATCTAATGCTGATAAAAGTAAAATGAAACCAATATAACCTTCTGTGTTGACAGATGTCAGGTAGCACTTAGGCATTAACTAAGGAGAGCTATAAAATGTTCATCCCTTTCCAAAGTCATCAGAGAAAAATGATTTCTGTTCAAAGATGTTTATTATAATGTTATTGACAATAGTGAAATATTAAAAATAAGCAAATAATTTATCAATTAGAGGCTCTAGTAAGTAAGCTAATTGTTCAGAAACTCAGTAAAATTTAGAATCATTTCAAATGACTAGAATAGCTGGGTTCAGTGGCTCAAGCCTGTAATCCCAGCACTTTGGGAGGCTGAGGTGAGAGGATTGCCTGAGCTCAGGGGTTCAAGACCAGCCTGGGCAACTTGTTGAGACCTCATCTCCACAATAAATTTTAAAAAATTAACCAGGCTTGGTGGTGTGCACCTGTAGTTCCAGCTACTTGGGTGGCTGAGACGGAAGGATCACCCGAGCCCAGCAGGTCGAGGCTGTGGAAGTCATGAGCGTGCCACTGCACTCTAGCCTGACAGAGTGAGACTCCAACTCAAAACAACAGCAACAAAAAGACTAGAATATAGTGCGGTAACAAAAAATTGCCTTCAATTATGTTAAAGGAGTGTGCCTAGCTACTTGCACTGGTCAGAGCAAGTGTGCAATATAAGTAAAAGACCAAAAATATAACAATAACAGTTGACATGTTAAGTCAGTGAATGTTCTCTTTTCTTATTTTTTGTGAGTTAAACTTTGCAAAATGCAGTTATAATACTTTCAGAAAAAAATTTACATTGAATGTAAATTGGATGAAAATCTGTCATGTAACATAAGAAATATTAGAAAATCTTCAAACCTTACGAACATCTCCATCACCTCGATCCCACACGTATGCCATGGTGATGTACCCCAGAACAAGATGTGCAAGGCGCTGTAACTTGTGTCCTTCAAGGTCATCAATGCTGAGCATAGGTAACTGAGAATAAATGGAGAGATTGACTCAAATCAATCCTGGCGATGTTTTAGACTTCAAAACCAATTGAAAAACGTTAGGATGCTATACAAGAAGAAGACAAATATAATATATATTTCAAACCTTCTCAACTTCTGCTCGAAGTTGGCCAGACTCAATCAGCTCAGACAGATGTTTAACAATGAAAATCCAGGCATCATACTTATCAGGTAGCATTTCCTTGAAAAAAAAAAATCTTTATTATTTAAGTAGCAGTAACTGTGAAATTGTTTTGGTTTCTAACTTATTGTCTGCCTTGCCTCTAAATCTTTTGTGCAGTGTTACCCTGATACACACTTACTTACCTGTCTAGAAACACCTGCCCTTGCCTGGCCACTTGTGAATGCAGGGCTAAACCTCCGTGCTCCCCTCTTCCTCTCTCTTCGAGCACTCCCATCTGCCCCTTTTTCAAATTTCACCTCAAAAGTTCCACTAAAATTTTTCTGACTATTCAACACACAAACCTTCTTCATTATAAATCCCATGGATTATGCATTTTCATCCTGTTAAACAACTTATTATGTGCTACTTTTTTTCTTGGCTAGATTTTCATTTCCTTGAATGGAAGAAAAATGAGATATAGGCTTGGAGTGGTGGTTCATGCTTGTAACTTCAACACTTTGGTTGACCGAGGCAGGAGCATAGCTGAAGCCCAAGATTTCAAGACTAGGCTGGCCAACATAGTAAGACCTCATCTCTACAAAAAATTAGTGGGCATCTGGGTGTGTGCCTTGTAGTTCCAGCTACCGGGAAGTCTGAGATAGAAGGATCACTTGCGCTCAGGAGGTCAAACCTGTGGTGAGCCATGACTGTGCCACTGCATTCCAACCTAAACGATAGAGTAAGACCCTACCTCAAAAAAAAGAAAGAAAAATGAGATGTATTAAATGAGATTTATTAAATGTCAATAGTGAATCAGGCACTCTGCTTAACAATTTCATATATATATTTATCATTTAGTACTTGTAATGGCCCAGGCTCTTTGAGATAAATAAGGAAACCCAGGCTCAGACAGTTTACATAACTTCTTTTTTTGTATATGTAGCTTATTACAATTTAAGCATAAGTGTTTCCAGCTTTCACAATTCATGTTCTTTTTACATTTTACTACCCAATGGCAAGGATTGTATCATGCTTTTAATTTTATATCTCTTGCAATATCTGGCACATAGTACTGGACATATAGCAGGTACTGTATATATACATGTTGATTGCCTACTTTGGTTTCATCATAGGCTTGTTTTTTGTTTTGTTTTGTTTTTTGCCCAAAGTGCAAATGAAATCCAAATAAAAGCATCTCTCTGGAGCTTACAATATTCATAATCTCATCTCAAGGGGAAAAATACAAACAAAAGATATAGCCGGGCTTGGTGGCTCAGCCTGTAATCCTGTGCCTTTGGGAGGCTGAGGAGAGTGGATTTGCCTGAGCCTGCAGGTTTGAGACCCGCCTGAGCAACTTGGCAAGACCTCATCTCTACAATAAATCAAAAAATCAGCCGGGCGTGGTAGTGCGCGCCTGTAATTCTGGCTATTTGGAAGGCTGAGGTGGAAGGATCACCGGAGCCCCGCAGGTCGAGTGCAGGCCGGAAGCGGCCACTGCACTCCAGTCTGGGCGACAGAGTGAGACTCCAATTCAAAAACAAACAAACAAACAAACAAACAAACAAACACAAACAAAAGATCTAGGCAACATCCTGAACGAGACAGAGGTCCTTGAGCAACTTTCCGAATACCCTGTTTCTATGCCTCCTCCACAAGGCGTCCATAGGAGTGGAGGAGGCACACCCATAAAGTCATCAATGCTGAACCCTAGGAACTGAATGCAAAAAGAGAGATTAAGTCAAATCAATATGGGTGAGTTTTTAAGCTTCAAAATAAAGGAAACATTATGAGTAACTACAAAACAAGAAGATAAATATAAAATTCAAACATTTTAAATATCTACATGTAATAGTCCTGTCTTAATCAGTTAGGGCAGGGTTTTACTAAGCAAAAATCCAGACAGGACACTTCACTAGATAGCCATTTTTCTTGCTGTTAATTTTTCTTTTTGACCACACAAAAGCTGGGCTCTAATGCTTTGAGTAATAAATGTAATACATGATTTTGGTTTTTTTGTGCTGTTCTGTATTTCATTACATAGCACACTTGATCTTTCGGTTGTTACTATTTCCTCCAAATAACAGAAGTACATTTTTGTCATGTACCATGATTAGTATTTTATTTGACAGAATTTTCAACAAATGTACAATTCAATCAATACTGTGCTCCTGGTTCAAAGTATCCCTAATTAGTATAATAATTAGTAAAGAATAACAGAGGATCACTTAAATTCTGCTAGGTTACGGAATGTATTTTGTGTATATAGGGAATCAGAAGATATGTTTTCTTTTGGAATAGGAACTGAGAGATTATTAGAGATGAAACAAGCATTTTTGATCTCATAATTTCTAGGAAAGGTCTGTAGTGAAGAACTAAGAGTAGCCCTTAATTTTTTTTCATGTTTCCAGACACTGACTCTAACTTCTTCAGCATCTCGCCTAGAAGGAGGATTTTTCAAGTAAGCAAGGAAGAGTTTTGTTTCGATTCTCTTTAGGTCTTGTTTTAGCCTTTGGGATTTCTTCTAGAGGTATTCACAATTACCATGGTCATTGCATTTTTAAAAGAGAATTGACTCTTTGAAGAGAGAAAAAAATTTGATATGAAGTTTAGTAATTTCTGAAAAAGTTGGTTTTATTGTACCATTGATAAGCACATCCTTGAAGCCACCCTAACCTGGCATTAGTGTGTATATGGGGTAAGGTGTGCTAAGGCAGAGAGCAAGTTTGAATATTACTGATTTGCACGTATAAAGTAAACTAGGTGCTTTCGGCAATAAACCTAAAGCAACTCTTCATTTCGTTAAATTAACTTAACAATCTAAAAAGGAAAATTATATTGATAGAAAGGGGTTGTTTTAGATTTGCCAGTATCACCCAAGCTATTTACAGGATTTTATTTCTAAACACAGGTTGGAATCTCCAATAAAAAATTATTTTCTATATTTAAAGGTGCTCTCTAGAGTGTGGACTATGTTTGAGCTATGAACAAATAAAAATATACTAATCTACAGAATTGTTACAACATGTAACTGGTTCATAGAAATCCTCTTCTACAATTTCAGGTAGCTTGTTAAGCCCAAGAGTAAAAAGAAAAAAAAAACTGTTGTGATCTCTTCTATTAAGAGAGGCAGTACAGCAGAATCGTAACAGAATGGTTTTAAGATCATGGACCCCAGAGCCAGACTGCTTTGGCTCATACCTGCCTCTGATACTTGCTAGCTGTGTTTGATAATTACTTAAATTCAGTATGCCTTATATTTTTCATAAGGAAAATGAGGATAATGACATACATACCTTTTAGGATGGTTGTGAGAATAGAAAGGGTTAATACTTGTCAATTGCTTAGAAAAATGCTCAGAGTTTGATAATTAAAATATTGATGATAAATTGTTTTACATGGCATTCATTAGAAAACAGATTGATAAAAATATCATTTTTAAAGCAAATATTTTCATCATATGTCTTGTAATTTTTGGCTAAAGCTTGCAAAAAAAGAGGTACTTTACACTCTCACTTGAATCGTATGCTCAGTAAACAGCAAGCAATATTAATATAACACAAAAGTTGCTTGATGTGCCATTTAATAGACTCCATCAAATTAGGAAGACATATTTTGTACAACTTAAGATAATCAATAGAAAAAGAGGTTTCCCTTCGACTCATACCCATTTTTTGGCTTTTAAAAAACACTCTCTAAAAATACAGTAATAATAAATTTATTTATGACTTCTATAGTGCAATTATTTTCTAAAACCAAAATACTTGCCCTAGTTTTCTTATGTCATCACTCTCCACATGCAAGTTAGGTAAATAAGATGTGCATAGATGACTACATTTCTACGGAGTAAATTTTAGGAAAAGTTAAATAAGACACAGTTATTAAAATTCTGTCTCCAGTTTTGGCACTGTCTTATCTGTTTGTTTAGTAGAACTTACTGAATTACAGTAGTTCAGTAGGAGTTAACTTGTTCTGTTATGTAGTGAGAAGAGACATGCATTTCCCCACATTTCAGTATCCTTTCTTACCAGTGGATTTGGCAGAGCAAAGCCCACATCTTCATCTATGTGATATTCTTCAGTGATTTTCCAAGAACTTTCCAAAGGGGATGCTTCAGCAAGTGCCATTGTTGCAGACTGCTTCTCTGGTGCCTTTCAGTCTCTGAAGAGTTGTAGAACATCTATTTATTACAGTTGTTGCTATAGCCAGTGACCACAACTATCACGTAGGCAGTGAGAAATGACTTCCACTTTTGGAATAGTTTCATTTTCTAGTTTCTTTATTTTCAATTTGATAACCCACAAAAGCATCTCTGTGCATCATATGAAGAAACTGAAAGGATATATTCCATATCAAATCACTAGGCGTATCGTTTGCTTACTGCCATACAGGAACCCAGAAAGAGTCTGATGGGAAACACAAAGACTATGAAAACAGGTGAACAGGAAAGAACATTCTGCTTTATGAGAACTGTTAAATGTTTGAATTAAAAGAAAGAGTTTTACCATGACTCTAGTCCCAAACTATCATTTAGTTATTTGTCACTGGCTTTCTTTTAGGCTTCCAGGGTTCTTTGAAAATATCAGTGTCTTGTTTCAGCAGCCCAGAAATAAAATCTGTGATACACTGAACCATTAGTCAGTGGCTCTGAAGTAGACAAAAAACAGAAGCACACAAAAAATTAGAAAGCTGGTAACTCCCCAACCCTCCATTTTTCTTATCTAGACTTTTATAATGTTCATAATGATACAGTTTTCTCCTATTCACATTCCTCCTTATTTTTTATTTTTTTGAGTTGGAATCTCACTCTGTCACCCTGGGTGGAGTGCAGTAGCACAGTCATGGTTCACCACAGCCTCAACCTCTTGGGCTAAGGTGATCCTTCTTCCTCAGCCTCCCAAGTAGCTGGGACTACATGGAAGTGATACCACATCCGTTTAACTTTTTAATTTTTTGTGGAGATGAGGTCTTGCTATGTTGCCTAGGTTGATCTTGAATGTCTAGTCTCAAGCAATCCTCTCTCCTCAGACTCCCAAGTGCTGGCATTACAGGCTTGAGCAACTGTGCCCAGCCCAAATTCCTAATAAGCAGCTTTTAGGAAGACCTTTGCTCATGTTAGCTGTATCTGACTG
Organism: Cephalopachus bancanus; assembly: GCA_027257055.1. NCBI lineage: Eukaryota > Metazoa > Chordata > Mammalia > Primates > Tarsiidae > Cephalopachus > Cephalopachus bancanus. The sequence goes on along the minus strand of JAPVLO010000203.1, from coordinate 571,066 downwards.
AGGGACTGATTTGGGAACAATCCTACACATTTTGAGACTTTGTAATATGTTAAAAGTTGAAGCAAAGGATAAAATGCCTTTAAAATGTTTCCTTCAAAAAAACAAATGAAGACTGCATTTGGAAAAGGTTCAGTTTACATGCAAGTCTGTGGTAATTTTAGAGGCATTGACTTACATAACGCTGAAGCAAAAGCAGAAACCGTGTTGTTCCTTTTGAAGATCAAAAGGAAAAGAGTAGGAGTTAGAGTTCAGTACATAAAAGTCAATGCAGTTTTGTCACCCAGCTTATCAGTACTTGAAGTAAATTTTAATAGCCCATGGCTTTGGTCACATTCTAGAATAACTCTCATGCCATTCTTCTCTATTATGTTGTGACTATTATTATTATTTTTAAGAGGTAGTTTTATAAGAAAATGTTCTCTGAATAGGAAAGGCAAAGAAAATTGAAACCAAAATTACACAGCTAAGAGAATACAATGACTACACTTCTTTTAAATAAGTGATTCATGAAGCTAGTACTTTTGAAACCAGGCCTAAGAAAAACAAAACAAAAAGGAGGGCCTATCATATTTATGTAAAAGTCAAAAAAGTATCAACAAAATATTGAGAATTAGAAAATGTGTGGTTATGCCTGTGATTTTTCATTCTCTGTATCTGAGGTTTTTAGTAATGAGTAAAAGTGAAGACATGTAATGAAGTTTTAGATGATTCTGTCTTGGAAGAAACTCTCAAGATTGATTTATTAAGAAGGACAGTTTGATAAACATTTTTTTGACTTTGTTTATCCAGCTACCTCACTAAATCTAGCTTACCCTTGACTTCAGAAACAATAATGCTTAAGTGCCTCAATTGTCTCTCTACCTTTTTAATTCCATCAACCTTTGATTTCCTTCATACCTCTGAAACTACATTGGCAATTGATGCTGTCTTCATTCACCTTGATTTTTCTTCAGCCATAGCTACATCTCCTTTAAAACAAACAAAAAGTAAACAAACAAAAACCCTTTCATATGGTTTTGGAAGAGCATCTTAAATTTATGATCTCATTTGGATTCCTTATCTTTGGGTTTAGCTTTTTTACCTGTGCCCAGGTCATTATACTAGAGAACTCCTGAGATCCAGAACTCAGCTTTTTGCACTATGTCCTCTTATATGTGAGACTTTATAGAAATCTGTCTCCCTTGTATGTATTACCTGCTTTGGTAGCTTGAATAAATTTTTCTCTAACATCTCAACCTGAATGTCCTGTTATCCAGTTTCATGGGGAACTGCATTGACATCAGTAATATAATGACAGGATTTGCAGAGGGATTTTTGTTCACAGCCATGATAAGCACAAGTGTATTTCCTCTTAATTTCCTCCAAAATACATCCAAATTCTCTTTACTATTGTTATGCTAATTTATAAAATGTAGCTTTATTTTAAAAAATTATCAATTAGCCGGGCTCAGGGGCTCAGCCTGTAATCCCGCGCCTTTGGGAGGCTGAGGTGAGTGGATTGCCTGAGCCCGCGGGTTCGAGACCTGCCTGGGCAGCGAGACCTCATCTATACAATAAATCAAAAAATCAACTGGGCGTGGTAGCACATGCCTGTAATTCTGGCTACTCGGAAGGCTGAGGCGGAAGGATCGCCGGAGCCCAGCAGGTCGAGGCTGCGGTGGCCAGGAGTGGCCACTGCACGCCAGTCTAGGTAACAGAGTGAGACTCCAACTCAAAAAAAAAAAAAAATTATCAATTAAAAAAATAAAATGATCTGGAGTATATAAGATCAATGAAAGACATTTTTCTCTCTCTTCTTTCTCTAATAAACTTCATTTATTAACTTAAAAAACTTAAAAAAAGAAATAGCAACATTACTGATGTCCACCATTGATATTTATGTGATTATGCTTTATACAATCTTTAAAAATTTGAGTCAGAATCTCACTCTGTCACCCAGGCTGGAGGGCAGTAGCATGCTTATGGCCACCATACCCTTGACCTACTGGGTTCAGGCAATCCTTCCGCCTCAGCCTTCCAAGTAGCTGTAACTAAAGGCCTGTGCCACCATGCCTGGCTAATTTTTTTGACTTATTGTAAGGATGAGGTCTCACCAATTTGCCCAGGTTGGTCTCAAACCTGTGGGCTCAGGTGATCCTAAGTGCCAGGATTATAGGTGTGAACGACCACACCTGGTCATTTTATACCATTTTAATGCAAGTTAATGATATCCAAATTTTCTTGAGTACTTACTAGTGCAATTTTTAAAAAATTTGCTTTTTTGTAACTAATTTGACTTTTATAATTGTCTTATGAGGAAAATTTCATGATTTCTCTGAAAGGGAATTAAGATGATTCAGGATTTCTGTGGTCTTATTTGCCTGACCAAAACAATACTCCCATAAGGAAGATATCATCTTAGTTATCAAAGTATTGATATTGTTTTTATAGATCTCTAAAAGTCACTAAAATTATAACCAGGCACAAGATTCAATGTTGAGGGAAACAACACATTATAGAAAGAGACATATAAGGGATTCGATAAAAGAAATAGCAGACATCATCTTTTTTTTTTTTTTTTTTTTTCGAGTTGGAGTCTCACTCTGTCACCCAGACTGGAGTGCAGTGGCCACCGCAACCTCGACCTGCTGGGCTCCGGCGATCCTTCCGCCTCAGCCTTCCGAGTAGCCGGAATTACAGGCATGCGCTACCACGCCCGGCTGTATTTTTGATTTATTGTAGAGATGAGGTCTCGCTGCCCAGGCGGGTCTCGAACCCGCGGGCTCAGGCAATCCACTCACCTCAGCCTCCCAAAGGCGCGGGATTACAGGCTGAGCCACCGAGCCCGGCATCTTTTTTTTTTTAGATTTATGTTAGAGTCTCATTTTGTCTCCCAGACTGGAGTGCAGTGGTATGATCATGGCTCACCGCAGCCTCCATCTCCTGGGCTCAGGTAATCCTTCTATCTCAGCTTTCCAAGTAGCTGGGACTACAAGCATGTGTCACCATGCTTGACCAACTTTTCTGATTTTTTTGTAGAGATGAGGTCTTGCTATGTTGCTCAGGCTGTCTTGAACTCCTCACCTCAAGTGATTCTCCTTTCTTGGTTTCCCAAAATGCTAGGATTACAGGCATGAGCTACCATACCCAGCCAGAAACTTGTCCATTTAACATATTCAAAAAAATTTAAAAAAGAGCAAATCCCCAAATTTTGCAGACACTGTAAATAATAACCAAATGAACATTCTGGAATCAAAATCATTGAGGAGCCGGGCTCGGTGGCTCAGCCTGTAATCCTGCACCTTTGGGAGGCTGAGGTGAGTGGATTGCCTGAGCCCGTGGGTTTGAGACCCGCCTGGGCAGGTGAGACCTCATCTCTACAATAAATCAAAAAATTAGCTGAGCATGGTAGCACGCACCTATAATTCCGGCTACTCGGAAGGCTGAGGTGGAAGGATCGCCAGATCCCACAGGTTGAGGCTGCGGTGGCCGGAGCGGCCACTGCACTCCAGTCTGGGCAACAGAGTGAGACTCCAACTCAAAACAAAAACAAAACAAAACAAAAAAAATCATTGAGGAGAAAATTCAAGTATATGCAGATATGTAAAAAATTACAGATTAAAGCCTGATAAGAAAAAAAAATTAATGGAAAATAAATATAGAGAGAGCGAGAGAGAGAAAGAAGTGCAGAAAGAGGGTGCAGTAAAGAAAATTAATATAGCTATAACTTGAGTCTCAGAGGAAAAGAAGAGAAAGAATGGAGTGAGGCAATAGTTAAAGCAAAAAGGGCTGAGACTTTTTAAAACTTAATGAAAGATACCAAGTTACAAATAGACAAAACACTACATACTTCAATATGGTTAAATTAAATAAAAACCACACCTAATTGCATCATAGTAAAACTGGCAAAACCAAATACAAAAATCCTAAACCTTAACATTTTCCAGAAAAAATGAAACAAATAAGGACCTTTAAAGAGACAACAATTTGACTGACAGCTGAATTCTCAAGGAAACAATGACAACCTGTGGACAATGGAATGATATCTTAAAAATGCAAAGGAGCAAAAAAGATAAGTCAAGCTAGAAGTATATACTCACAGATAATATTACTTAGAAATATAAATAAAATAAATATATTTTCAGGGAAAGAATAAGAATTGCCAGAAGCCCACAATCAAGAGACTATTAAAGGATAATTTTTAGTTTATGTAGAAGGAAAATTATCTCAAAAGTAACAATAAATGAAGAACACTGAAAGGGGTGACTATCTGATTGAGTCTAAATGACAGTCTATAAAATAATAACAATTATTCAAATAATAATATGTAGTGTGTTTTACTTAGATTGATGATGCATATATACAGACATACCTTGAATTTAAATAGATTACAGCAGATTAATATGAATGTGAGGAAGGGTATAAATGATGCTAAAATTCTTGCAAGTTTTGGGAAGAGAAATGGGCAATACTTTATAAAGGATTTTGAAAATTTTACAGATGTTTGTTTTAATCTCTAGGATTACTAATTTAAAATGGTGTAAGAATGTGTAAGCAACAAACCAGCAGATTTTAACAAAACTTATTCGCAAATAAATCTTAATCTTCACAACAGAAGACCTAAAAAGAGATCAGAAAGGATACTAAACAGGTAAATCAAAAAGAAAGTAAATAGTTCAATAGCAGATATAAAACCAAATATATCATTACTCACATTATATGTAAATAGAGAAAGCATTCTAATTAAAAAGTACAGAGATTATCATATCAGCCTTTTAAAAATATCTGTGTATATGTCATTTAAAATAAAAAGCTCTAAAATATAAAAGTACAGAAACTTAAGGAAATATATTATGCTAGTGCTATAACAATAACTGGTATAGCTGTATTAGGTAGGTTAGATTTTGAGGCAAGTAATATCATTAGAGATTATTTCAGTCAGGGCTCTTCAGAAAAATTGAACCAGTAAGTAGCAGATATTTCAGACAGATGACAGATCTCAAGGAATTGACTTATGTGATTGTGGGAGCTAGGAAGTCTGAAATCTGAAGGACAAGCTGACAAGCTGGAAACTCAGGCAGTATCTAAAGTTGCATTTCATCATCAGAATTTCTTCTTTAGGTAAACCTTGGTTTTTGCTTGTAAGCTCTTTTAACCTATGTGACCCATCCATATCAGTTGGTTTTACTTAAAGCCAATGGACTGCAAATGTCAACGACATCTATAAAGTACTTATACATTATCCTAGATTAGTTTTTAATTGAATAACTGAGTACCACAGATGAATAAAGTTGACATAAAACTAATCATCACAGAAATAAAGGGCAATACTCTAAGATAAAAGATTCACTTTACCAGGAAGATACAACAATTCTAAATTTCTATAAGCCCAATAACATAAGTTACAGCCTCCAAACAGGTAAAGCAAAAACTGATGGTACACAAAAGACGAAAGATAAAGCCACAGTTAGACTGCAGGTTTTTAAAAAATTGTCAGTAACAGGAAAAGCAAGTCAAAAGTAAGTAAAGATATAGGCAAACAGGCAATTTGAACAATGTGATTAAGAAACTTGACCTAATGTATAGAACATCAACTCAACAATTGCAGCATATATATTATTTTTAGAGTACAGCATGTTAAGTGAAATAAGCCAAAGAAAAATAAATACTGCATGATCTTATTCATGTGAAATCTGGTAAAAGGGAGAGAGAGAGTTGATGTCATAGAAGCAGATAGAACAGTGATTACTAGAGACTGAGGATGAGAAGACAGAGGGGAGAAGGGAGAGAGGTTAGTCAGTGGGTACAAAGTTAAAACATTTAGATAGGAGAAGCAATTTCTCGTGTTCTATTTTGCAGTAGGGTGGCAATGGCTAACATGGTTAACAGTAGGTTTAGATTTTGCAAAATACCTGGAAGAGAAGCTTTTGAATGCTCACATCACAAATAAACAATAAATGCATCAGGTGATGGATATAATAAATGCCCTGATTTGATCATTTAAAACATATGTATGTATTGAACATTACATTGTACCCCATATATATGTATTATTACAATGTATCAATAGAAAAGGAAGAAAAAGTTGCATTTCCCTAACTTGTTTTTTAGAGTGCCATGTATATTTGTCATCAATATCTTGTTTATCAAACATCTAGCATTTTTTAAAGCAATTTACAAATATTAATCCATTCCATCCTTACAACATACTAAAAGCTATGTATGTTCTCTTCATTTTATGATATGAAATATAAAAAATGTATAATTAAGGTAATTGTCCAATCTCACAAAGTTAATAAGCTGGAAAAATAGCATTTGAGTCTAAGCAGTCTGGTTCAAGAGTCCATAATCTCAAAACTATTATGCTATGATGCCTCTCAAGAGGAGAAGGTATCACAAGGCTTTGTTCTATGTTTATTTGTTTTATTTTTTACTCTTGAGAGTAACAAGGTACCTAAATTCCCAGGAGAGAATTTCCACAAACTAGTTACATGTTGTGACAATTCTGTAAGTTTTATGCTAATATATACTTATTTGTTTGTAGTTCATACACTTAAAATACACATTCCAAAGAGGGTCTTTCAATGCAGGAAATATATTTTTAGCCAGACATCTCATCTTAACAGTACTTAGAAATCTCAACGTATTAAATAATAAAAGGAAAGGTGAAAAGTGATGTGCAATAGGAATAAAACAGGGAAAGGGCAAAGAGGAACCAAACACAGATGTCAGATATAGAAAATGTAGTAACTGAAGCAAAGTTAAAAAAAAAAAAAGAATAGATACAACTAAATAACAAATTACTGGATTGAAATTATTATTAATATAGCTAATTATTGTCCTTTGCTTTTGCTTCAACTAACATTAAAACTGAGACAATTATCATATAATATTTTAAAATCAATTCATAAAATATCAACTATCATCTATCTATCTATCTATCCTATCTATCTATCTATCTATCTATCTATCTAATCTATTTAATCTGAGTTCTTTACTTGACTCTTAGGTCAAGTGGAATGCCAGATAGTCAATCCAATGTCCAAAATATTCAGCTAAATAGACTCTGAAATACTTTGTATAGGAGATCAAGAATATAAGAGAGCCAAGTAGTGTGAGAATCAACAATAATTGCACATATGTATATCATCATTATGATATCTTACAGAATAGTTTCACTGCCCCCAAAATCCTCTGTGCTCCACCTATTCATCCCTTCCTTTCTCTCCACAACCTCACCCAATCGCTGATCTTTTTACTGTCTCCATAGTTTAGCTTTTTCCACAACATCATATAGTTGAAACCATATAGTATGTAGCTTTATCAGAGCCTCTTTCTTTTTCTTTTCTTTTAAAAAATTTATATCTCTGATTAACGAACATGAGTATCTATTCAAATGTTTATAGGCAAATTTTACTTTCTACGCTGAGAAATACTTTTTTTGTTGTTTTGAGCCAATTTTGATTGGAGATATTTAATTATTGATCTGTAGCTCTTAATATTTCTCACAATTTCATATACTAATTCCTGTTCAATTGTTTGTGTTTTAGAGAAATACTTCTCAAGTTATCTATGGTAAAGAAACATATTTATTTTTAATCAATCAAACCTGATACGATTGAAAGTTACAATAAAACTATTTATTAGAAAAATAGAATGGGTACAATATAAAAGATCTCATTTTTATGATTAGAGTCAACAAAGATACATTCACATTTTAATATATACTCTTATTTATAAGTAAAGAGAATTTAGCAAAAATACTATTAAAATTGTACACAGTCTGTATTATGTGTATGTGAACAGGCAATTACTGTGATACCTACAGAGAACCACAATTATGCTTATAACTTTTTATTGTTACAATTATAAATATACAAAAATTTGAGAATGAAGTAGCAATTACATTAACAGTCTATAAGCACACTTGAGCATTGTTTTAACATTCAAATTTTATATGGAAGCAGTACTTCAAGAGCATATAATTTATATACAGTAAAATACATACATGCTAAAAATACAGACATGCATTTTTGAAGCTATATACCTCTTTTTACTGTCATCTAGATTATGATAGAGAATATTTCCATTATTCACAATGTTTCCTTTGCCTCATTTCAATCCTCTCTCAACCAGAGTCCTAATCATTATTTTTATTTTTATCATCGTGGATTAGTTGTGTCTGGTTTTAATTTTAAAATAATCATGCAATATATATTCTTAGATATCTGACTTCTTTCATACAACATAATGCTTTTGAGATTTATTCATGTTGCATGTATTAGGCTTTCCTTTTTTATTGCTTAGGAATTTTCTGTTAATATGAATACATCAGTTTTGTTGTTTATATATTCTTTTGTTTTGAGCATTTCAAGTATTCTTATCTTTTGGCAGCTATGAGCAAAGTTGCTATGAATATTCTGGTCCAAGTCTTAGAAGATTTAGATTAATTTTTTTAGGGTCTTAAGAGTGAAATTCCTGTGTAACAATTAGAGATTGCTAAACAGTTTTCTGAAGTGGTCTTCAATTTTACATTTTCATCAAAATTATGAGATTTGTTGTTGCCACACATTCTTACCAACAACGTTTTCCAGTCATTTTGACAGATGAAAGTAGTATTACAATGCAGATTATATTTGTATTTCCCTTATGACTAATATGTTGCACACTTTGATGTATGAGTATTGGCCATTCAGGTATATTCTTTTATGATATGTTTGTCTGAGTACTGGTAAATAATTTTTAATTCAATTTTCTTTTTATTTTTGAGGCATTGTAGAGGGATGTTGATCTATTTTGGATACAAAGCCTGTTTTAGATATGTGTATTGAGATTATTTTCTCCAAATCACTGTCTTGCTTTTTCACTTATTAAGAAATTGTATATTACACATGTGCAAAATACATTGAGGTTATTTTTATTGAGAAATTTGTAATTTTAAGTAAGGCAATATATCACCTTTTAAAAAAATGTTTGGGGGTGTTTTAGTGTTCTGCTAAAGAAAACTTTACTTACACCAAGTTCAGAAAGACGATTATGATGTTTTCTGCTAAATAAATTTATAGTTACAATTTTCACATATATGGCTATGATTCGCCTTGAATTACTTTTTGTTTATGATGTTGAAGTTAAAATTTTGTTGTTGTTGTTGTTATTTTGCTTTTTAGTTGTTTCAGCACCACTAGTTGAAAATACTTTAAAAAATTTTTTTTAATTTTAAAGATGTGGTTAGATATACAAATATTCATTATGCAGGTACCCTTGTTGATGTGGTGTTCCCCTCCCTCCCTGATAGTTTCCCACTACTGCCAATCCTTTTCTTAGAGTATTACAATAATTGTTCAAGGTCTGCTTATGATTGGGAACATGTGATACTCAGTTGTTTATTTCTGTGATAGATCACTCACTATTACTCACTTAGATCACTCTAAGTTCATCCAAGTTGCCGCGAAGTTCATAATTTTATCCTTCTTTATTGCTGCGTAATATTCCATCATGTATATGTCCCACATTTTTTTATCCAGTCCTCTTTTGATGGACAGCACGGTTGATTCCATGTTTTTGCTATTGTGAATAATGCTGCAATAAACATGCATGTTCAGGTATGTTTTCCATAGAGTGATTTGAAATCCTCCAGGTATATTCCCAGTAAAGTGATTGCAGGGGTCATATGGAAGGTCCATTTTATTGTTTTGTTTGTTTGTTTGTTTTGAGGTAGTGTCTCATTCTGTCATCCAGGCTGGAGTGCAGTAGCACACTCACGGCCACCGCAGCATTGACCTGCTGGGCTTCAGCGATCAGAAGTTTGATTTTTAGATCTTTTAAGAATTGCCAGCTGGTCTGGGTGGCGCTGTCTGTAATCCTGCGCTTTGGGAGGCTGAGGTGAGTGGATTGCCTGAGCCCTTGGGTTCGAGACTCAACTGGGCAACTTGGCAAGACCTCATCTCTACAATAAATTAAAAAAATTAGCCGGGTGTGGTAGCACATGCCTGTAGTTCCAGCTACTGGAAAGCTAAGGCAGAAGGATCGCCGGAGCGAGTGGGATTGTGACTTTTTTTGGGGGGGGTCTGTTTGTTTATTGTTGGTGTATAGGAATGTGACTGTCTTTTGCACATTCATTTTATATCCTGAGACTTTGTCAAAGTTTTTTTTATCAGTTCAAGGAGGTTTTTGACAGATTTTCCTGGGCATAGAGAGATAACTTGACTTCCTCTTTTCGTATTTGTATACCCCTGATTTCCTTCTCTTGTCTGATTGCTCTAGCTGGGACTTCCAAAACTATGTTGAACAAGAGGGGTGAGAGTTGGCATCCTTTTCTTGTTCTGGTTTTCACGGGGAATTGTTCCAATTTCTGCCTGTTTAGCAATATGTTGACTGTGGGTTTCTTGTAGATGTCTCTTACTATTTTGAGGTATGTCCTATCTATGCCTAGATATTCAAGGGTTTTTATCAAGAAGGGGTGCCGATTTTATCGAAAGCTTTTTTTTTTTGCCTCTAATGATATAATCGTGTGTTTTTTGTTTTTACATCTCTTGATGTATTTAATTACCTTTATGGTCTTGCAGATGTTGAAACAGCTCTGCATTCTGAGGATGAAGTTTACTTGGTCATGGTAGATGATTTTTGAAATGTGTTGTTGGATCCTGTTTACTAGAGTCTTGCTGCGAATTTAGTATCTATGTTCACCAAGGATATTGGCCCATGGTTCTCTTTCTTTGTTAGATCCTTACCTGGTTTGGGTAAAAAAGATTTTTCTATATAGATTTTTGACTGTCCTTGGTCCTCTGATTCTGGTTTGTAGAACTTAGAATCAAAATCCTGCTTGGATATTGATTGGCATTACATCAAATCTATAGGTCAATTTAAAGACATTTATATATTTACAATATTGAATTTTTTCAAACCATAAATATAAATATTGTTCCATTTATTCAGTTATTTGGTAAATTTTCTCCTAAATTTTTGTTAGCATCCACTGTGGGAGTCTTGGATAGAGTTCACTAAAATAGCACGTTAAATATATTTGGTGTTTGTATAAAAGATAATTTCTTTTAAATTCATTTCCATTTCTTTTTTATTGTTTTCTTAATATAGAAGTGCAATTGATTTTAGTGCATTGTCTCTTGACCTTTTTCAGATTAATGTAATTATTCTAGCAATTGATTTGTATATCCTTTTGGATTTTCTGCACATAAAATTATGCAACATGTAAACATTTTTGTCCTTTTTATATCTATCTATTATTATCTATCTGTCTGTCTATCTATCCATCTATCTATCTATGTATCTCTCTACCATCGATCTATCTGCTATCTTAGTGTACTAGCTCGTTCCTACAGTTCCAATGATGTGTAGAGGAAATGAGAGTGCATATCCTTGCCTCATTTTTGATCTTAGGATTTGTGCGTGTCTTTATTTATTTGAGGTATTTTTAGTCTTTTGTGGGTTAAATGATTTTTTGTTTTTACAAAAATGGGGTTTTAACATTATAAAATTTTTTTTTGAAATCTCTTGAACGTATCATATTATCCTTTTTATATACTGTTAGAATCTATCTGCTAATATTTTGTTGATTACTTAAAATCTATCTTCTAGAGAGGTATTGGTTTCCAGATTTCTTCTTTTCTTGTAATGTCTTGTCAGATCTTGATATCAGGACTATTTAGGTTTCATAAACTGAATTTGGAAATATTTTGTTTCCTGTGTTCTGTGAATGACTTTGAGTAAAATAAGTGCTATTTATTATATCATAGCATATGTTGATGAAGCCATGCATACTTAGGGTTTTCTTTGTTGGGAATTTCTAAATTATGTTTCAGCTTTTTAAAGAAATGTATATCTAGTCTGACTTTCCATTTATCTTTGGGTAAGTTTTGAAAAGTTGTGTTTTTCAAGAAGTTAAAACATTTTTTTCTAAGTTACCATATCTGTTGGCATATAAATAATTTTAATGCTTTTCCTTTTTAACAGTTTTACTGTGGAAAAGAACATATAACCTAAAATTTGCCATAGCAACTATTTTAAAGTGGACAGTTCAGTGGCATTAAGTACACTTTGTTGTTTTGCAACATCACCACCATCTATTTTCAAAGCATTTTATTATCCAGATCTAAAACTCTCTTGCTGTTAAACAATAGCTCCCCATTTCTCTGTCCCTCCAGCCCTTGGCAACCACCATTATACTTTCCAATTCTATAAATCTACCTGTTCTGAGCACCTCATAGAAGTGTAATCATACAACATTTGTTCTTTTGTATCTGCTTATTTTACTTAGCATGACGTCTTCAAGGTCCATTCCATGTTGTAGCATTGTTAGAATTCCATTTCTTTTTAAGACTGTTTTATGTCTATATTATTCTATGTATATATCACATTTTGTTTCTCTGTTCATTTTTTTTAGTGACTATCTGGGTTCACCTTTTGACCATGGTGAACAATGATGCTATGAACGTTGATACAGATATCTAAGTCTGTGCTTTTGTTTCTTTTCGATATATACCCAGAAGTGAAATTGGTAAACTACAGGTTAATTTTATGTTTAATTTCTTTTAAGCGTAGAACACTATTTTCCACAGTGAATGCGCCATTTTAACCCTGCACTAGTATTGGACAAGAGTTCTAATTTCTCCACATTCTTTTTTTTTTTTTCTGAGTTGGAGTCTCACTCTGTCGCCCAGGGTGGAGTGCAGTGGCATACTCACGGCCACCCCAGCATCGACTTGCTGGGCTCCGGTGATCCTTCTGCCTCAGCCTTCCAAGTAGCCGGAACTACAGGTGCTTGCTACCACACCCGGCTAATTTTTGATTTATTATAGAGACGAAGTCTCACCAAGTTGCCTGGGCTGGTCTTGAACTCGCAGTCTTAGGCAATCCACTTGCCTCAGCCTCTCTAAGTGCTGTGATTACAGGCTAAGCCACCGAGCCTGGCCATTTCTCCACATTCTTGTCAACACTTGGTATTTTGTTGTTGTTTATAAGATAGCAGTTTTAATGGTTGTGAGTTGGTATCTTACTGTGATTTACTTTGCATTTCTCCAATGATTAGTGTGATGTTGAGAATCTTTTTATGTACTTACTGGTCATTTGTGTATCTTCTTTAGAAAAATATCCTTTGCTCATTTTTATTTTTTATTTTTTGAATTGGAGTCTCACTCCATTGCCCAGGCTGGAGTGCAGTGGCATGCTCACGGCCACCCCAGCGTCGATCTGCTAGTCTCCAGTGATCCTTCCGCCTCAGCCTTCCAAGTAGCTGGAACTACTGCCACATGCTAATACACTGGCTAATATTTTTGATTTATTGTAGAGAGGAGGTCATGACCAACTTGCCTGGGCTGGTCTCGAAGCCGCAGGCTCAGGCAATCCACTTGCCTCAGCCTCCCAAAGTGCTGGGATTACAGGCTGAGCCACCGCACCCAGCCTTTTGCTCATTTTTAATTGGGTTGTTTTCTTTTTTGTTGCTGAGTTGTAGGTATCCTTTATCTAGTCTAAACATTAGTTTCTCATCAGATTGAAAAAAAATTTTCTCTCTTTTCATGGCTTCTCTTTTTACTCTAGTGATAGTATTCTTTGATGCACAAAAGTTTTAATTTTGATGAAATCTGCTTTATTTTTGTTGTTGTTGCCTGTATTTTTGGTGTCATATCCAATAAGTCATTGCCAAATGTATGTAGCTTTGGTACCCTTCTAAAATCATTTGATCATATATGCAAGCATTTATTTCTAGGCTTTTATTCCATTCCAAGGTTGATATATCTGTATGTATGCCAGTAATATATGCTGTTTTTATTACTATAGCTTTGCAGTAAGTTTTGAAAAGAGGAAGTATGAGTCTTTCAAATTTGTCTTTCTCAAGATTGTTTTCTTTATTTGACATTACTTGAGATACTACATGAATTTTAAGACGGATTTTGTGTGTGTGTGAAAAAATACAACTGAGATCTTGATAGGGACTGTATTGAATCTGTAGATCATTTGGTTGCTATTGACATCTTAACAATATTAGTTCTTCCAATACATGAACAAAAATGTTTTTCCATTTATTTGTGTTTTTAAAAAATTTCTTTCAGCAATGTTTTGTGGTTTTCAGTGTACAACTTTTCATTTCAGTTAAGTTTATTTGTATTTCATTATTTTTGATTCTATTGGCAATGGAATTATTTTATTAATTTTTTTCAGAATGTTTACTGTTAGTCTATAGAAATGCAACTTATTTGGGTTATTGATTTTGTATTTTGCAATATTACTGAATTTGTGTATTAGTGCCAACAGTTTTTTGTGGAATATTTCGAGTTTCAACATATAAGATCATGTCATCTGTGAAGAAAGATAATTTTATTCCTTCCTTTTCAATTTAGAGGGTTTTTTTTTTTCCTTATATTTCTTGGATAATTGCTCTGCCCAGGTTTTTGAATACTATATTAAATAAAAGTGGTGGAAATGGGTATTCTTTTCTTTTTCTTGATCTTACTGGAAAAACGTTTAAACTTCTGCTATTGGGTAAAATGTTAGCTGTGAGTGGCTTATATATAGCCTTTATTATGTTAATGTGGCTTAGTTCTATTCCTAGACTATTAAGTGTTTTTTTTTTCCAGGAGAGTTTGTTGAATTTTATCAAATGCTTTTTAAAAAATATCAATTGAGATAATCATGTGTGGTCTTTTTAAAAAATTTAATTCTGCTAATGTAATATATTACATTGAATACTTTTTTTTTTGAGTAGGAGTCTCCCTCTGTTGTCCAGGCTGGAGTAAATAGGCACACTCACAGCCACTGCAAACTTGACCTGCCGGGCTTAGGTAAATCCTTCCACATCAGCCTTCCAAGTAGCTGGAATTGCAGGCATGTGCCACTATGTCTGGCTGATTTTTTTTTTTTAATTTGTTGTAGAGATGAGGCCTCACCAAGTTGTCTATGTTGGCCTCAAACCTGTGGGCTCAGGCAAATCTCTCACTTCAGTCTCCCAAAGTGCTGGGATTATAAGTGTGAGACACTGTGCCTGGCCAACATTGAATAATTTTTGTATGTTGAACCATCCTTGCATTTCAGGAATAAATCTTGATTGTGGAGTATAATTATTTTTTTGAGGATTTATACTTTAATATTCATTAGTTATATTGATCTATTGTTCTCTTTTTTGTATTCTCTCTGTCTGGCTTTGTTATCAGGGTAATACTGGCCCCATAGAATGCATTTAGAAATGTTTCCTTTCTTCAATCGTTTGAAAGAGCTTAAGAATGATGGTTAATGCTTCTTTAAATGTTTGGTAGTAGTCACCAAGGAAACCGTCTGATACAGGGCTTTTTTTGTGTGTGTGTGAGAGAGGTAGGATTTTGATTACTAAATCAATCTCTTTACTAGTTATAGGTCTCTTTATATTTTTTTTAGTTCTTTATGATTCAGTATTGGGAAATTGTATGTTTCTAGAAATTTGTCCATTTCATCTAGGTTATCCAATTTGTTGGCATACAATTGTTCATAGTACTATCTTATAATCCTTTAAACCTTCTGTTATATTGGTAATAATATCCTGTTTTACTGCTTCCTTCTTTCCTTCCTTCTTTTCTTTCTTTTTTTTTGGTTGGAGTCTTACTTTGTTGCCCAGGCTGGAGTGTAGTGGCATGATCACAGTATACTGCAGCCTTGAACTCCTGGGCTCTGATGATCCTTCCACCTTGGCCGCCCAAAGAGCTGGGACTACAGATAAGTGGTACCATGCCTGCTTATTATTATTATTATTATTATTATTATTTTCTGTAGAGATGAGGTCTTACTGTGTTGCCCAGGCTGGTCTCAAAATTCTGGACTCAAGCCATCCTCCTGCCCAAGCAATATGCTAAATTTCAAGTCTGATTTTAAGTATTTTTTGCTTCATTTTTCCATAGTCATCTATCTAAAAATTTGTCAATTTTCTTCATCTTTTTGATAAACCAAACTTTGGTTTCATTGACTTTTTAATTGTTTTTTAATTTATTCTCATTCATATTTATTTTCAATGCAATCACTACTACTTCTTTCCTTTTGCTATCTTTGTGTTTAGTTTGTTCTTTATAGTGTAAAGTTGGAAGGTTAAGAAGATCTTTCTCTGCTTTTGATGCAAATATTTACAGTTATAATTTTTCTCTTAGCATTGTTTTCACTGTATCTCATGAGTTTTGATATTTAGTGCTTTTGTTTTCATTTTTAAAAAATATCTTTTGTAATTTCCCTTGTGATTTGCTTTTTTGATTTAATGTTATTTAAATATTTCTTTTTATCTTTTAATGTTTTCAGTGTCTGCTGTTATTTCTCATTTCAGTTTCTGAGAATACTAACCAAGGTTGTAGAGAGATAATCTTATATTATCTTCTAAATGTTTAGTCATGATTATATAACAGAAATATACAAATGTCATTTTAGTAATCACCTCTCTCTTTGGAGACAACTTTTGTTGGGCCCAAATAAAAATATCCCCTTCACCCTCTGAATGATTGATGAAAGTTGACTGACACCAAGCAAATTAATAGGAGAAAAGGCATACAAATTTTATTTTAACATAAATTACACAGGAGAATTATAGGAGAAGGATTACTCTATAATTCATTGGTTACGGGTGTTTATTCATATAACTATTTTCATAGGGGAGGGTAGATAGGGAAAGTGTGGTGTTTGGGGCAACAGTAAATGATTTTAGGGGAAATGAAAGGGTTTAGTCATGATTATATAAGAGAAATATACAAATGTCATTTTAGTAATCACCTCTCTCTTTGGCGACAACTTTTGTTGGGCCCAAATAAAAATATCCCCTTCACCCTCTGAATGATTGATGACAGTTGACTGACACCAAGCAAATTAATAGGAGAAAAGGCATACAAATTTTATTTTAACATAAATTACACAGGGGAATTATAGGAGAAGGATTACTCTATAATTCATTGGTTACGGGTGTTTATTCATATAACTATTTTCATAGGGGAGGGTAGATAGGGAAAGTGTGGTGTTTGGGGCAACAGTAAATGATTTTAGGGGAAATGAAAGGGTTTGGCGAACAAAAAATGGCCTGAAACAAAATATGTTGGATCTGTAGAACAGACAATGGCTAGTAAATGACTCTTTGTGAAATACTGAATTGGACTGAACTAGAAGATAGTGGTTTGTGGTAAACGTCTGTCCAGATTTGTTGATAGATGTTAGTCTTTTTTGTCTGTGATATGAGTTAATAAAACTTCAGGACAGATACCAGAGGTAATTGCTTTCTTCTTTGGCATATTTGAACTTTAGATAGGTTAGGGATCTTCAGAGAATAATTTCAGTGTCTGCTGGTCTCCAAGGGCTTTTAAGTTGAATTAATCATTATACCAGGGTGCTATATTTTAAAGCATCCATTTCTGAGCCTCGACATTCTCCTGTCTGGAACTTCCCTTGAAGTTTTATACACTGAAAGTTGAGTTTGTGATTATGGAGAGAAAATTTGAGTTAGTAACAGAATGGCAAAGGGTTTCACAAACCAGTCTCTTGTTTCAGGGAATAGGCCAGTTCAATTAAAGTTATGTTTCATTTCAGGAGATGAGCTTTGTCAATGGGCTCTCAAAGCCAGGACTCTATATAATGCAGACAAAAAATCTTTAATAAGAGGCATTTCTACAGAATCAGAAGAAAAACAAAGGTTAATGCTTGAAGTAGTCTATAAACTAGTTTCTTATAGAATCTGGAGGACATCAGCTGAGAGTCTGTCATATTTTTCTGGATTGTTGCTTGTGTATAGTTTGTTCATTTATAAACTGTTGCAGTGATTTTTCTTCAAAACCAGTTTGACTAGCTTCAGCCTGGAGGGCCTTAGGAAAAAGGCAGTGTAAATTTTTAGTGATTCCAAGTCAGAAGTGTTGGAGAAAAATGTATAATGTTAATCTGTAGAGTCACAGCCAGGTATTGGAAGAAACTAAGAGTTTAGGATTTAATCCAGACCTCAGGCAAATAATAAAATCTCACAAAAGAGATGGAATCTAATCATAGGGTTTTTCTTTTTTTCTGAAACACAATTTTTCCCTTTTTCCACCAAGTGTAAATCATAGTAAGATCAATTCATTTGGAAAACAAGTCTAAGTATTTTTATACTTGGCCCAACTATTTGCATAAAGTACAATCAGAAAACTGATTTATCATATGGTCTCTTTTTAACTTGACTTTGCTGTAATTTTTTATAAGTAATATAAGATTAGATTTTGAGAAACCTCTCAAGGCTAGAAAGCCAAAGCCTCAGACTTTGTCATACCTGTACAAATTTGGTAAATTTTTCTCTTTTCAATGTCTCAGAAATATCTTGAGTTTCCTGGGTCTGTCAGAAAGTGACATTCTTTACTTACCACAAGCCAACCATGTGAACCATGTATTTAAGGTATCGGGGCAGTTTTTCCAAAAGCTTCTGTTGGCTTCATAATGTCAACCTCAGTTTCTTAAAGCTGTCTCATCATATCTGAAAATATGACATTTAGTCAAAGCCTTGGTAAAATAACCAGTGTCTTTAATTGTGTTGTGTCACAAAAGGGAACAGATTCTTATGGAACTTATTTAAATAACTCTGTTGCCAAAAAATAAGAACACTTAGAAATGGTTTCCAAATTCTAAAAGGATCAGGCAGAGAAAGGCAAATGTTTAGATTTTGTTCGCGAAGTACATTTTACTCGATTTCTATAAAGTTTAAGAAATTTAAAAAAAAAGCCCTTAGTTCTGAAAAGGAAAACATAAAAAGAATCAGCAATATTTTAAACAAAAAAGCTATTAAAATTATTTTGGTTTGATGTAATTCATTATTATTTTGCTTGATGTTGAGTTAACAATTTTGTGAGTCTAGTTTTTCATATTAAAGTTCTGAAATTGTTTACCCAGTCCAATGCTATGATCTTAAAGTTACTGGAAACCTGTGCTCAAGACTACTTGTTGCAGTCTTTTCCATGAACTTCCTTAAAGACAAAATATTTTAGGATTTGCAAAGAGCTTTCAGAAAATAAGTATCAGCTTAAAACAAATGACTGTAGACACATGACTTAAAATGGCCACGGTTAAATATGCAATTGACAAGAAATGTGATAACATATACCAGGACTTTTCAGATTTTTAGGAATCACATACAACTTTGGAACACATACTAATAACATATTATCAAATATCATTCAAAAAAGTTTAAATATTATTTATTATTAAAAAACACTTTTCCATGTAATTGAGCATATCAAATAACCTTTTTATTATCTCTCTTTTGGAAGCTTCATTGGCTCTTGGAACATCACAAAGTTAGTTAAATGTCAAAAAGACTTAATTTTAGATTTTGAAATATAATTTTGGGAAGTCTGTCAAATACAGCAAAGGTTTAAAGCACTTGGTCAAAATAAAAAAAGTTTAAAACACTAAATCAAATTAGAATCACAGGTCACTGCAAAATAATAGAGATTCATTTAGCTAAAGTGATAATTATTTCAAAAAGCAAACACTTTTGCTCTTTGATAAAAAGGAGACTCAGTTTTCCAGATAATCAAAATATCTACAAAAGACAATATGACATCATGAAGACATAAAGTCTTTTTTTATAATTTACTCAAAAAATGAAAAAATTAAAAAAAACATTTTATATTAACACTGTGAAAAACTTGTTTAAAAAATAAAATCAAACATTAGTTTTGTCTTAGTATACCTTAAATACTAAAGCTAATTTTAATAAAAAATTTATAAGCAAATCCATTCAATCTCATTCAGTTTTGAGTATACAAGATAAAATTTTCATAAATTTTTATAATCTCTTGCAGTTTTTTTATTCTCTTGCCTTTCCATACTTTTTATATTCATTTAGTTTTATCTGTATCATTATTTTCCTCCAATCATTTATTCTGAAAAACTTTTAAACTAGACAAAATTACTTTACCTCTAACAAAAACCATATCCTCATGCCTTCCTTATAAACTTGTCTCATAAAAAATATAACTTGCCGTTTTTTTGTACATTTTGCACACAGAATTTCTTTCTCTTTTTTTGGTAATTTTAATTACACATATTAACTATAATTTTAACTCTTAGTACCTTATTTTTAGTAAAAAATTTATGAAGCAACTGCTTTATATCAGTATTTACAAATGAAAACAATTTTAGAATTCTTGACAACCTGTTTCCTCATTTTTTTGTTTATTAAGCAATCTATATATATTTAGCTTTTCTATACCACCTAAAAATAAGACGTCAATGTATACAAATATAAACTTATGCTTCATAATTAATGTTTCAGTATTTTAATTCAAAAATGGCTCAGACATTTCATGGTTACATATTACTTAATTTAACATAACATGACTATAAGATTTTAAATCACTAAAAAGATGTTTGAAACTATGAAAAGTTTGCGTTTACCTAGCTTGCTCTTTTTTTTTTTTTGAGTCAGGGTCTTCCTCTGTCACTCAGACTAGAGTGCAGTTGTGAGATCACAGCTCACTGCAACCTTGAACTTCTGGGCTCAGGTGATCCTCACTCCTCAGCCTTCCAAGTAGCTGGTACTACTGGCACGTGCCACCATGTCTGGCTAACTTTTTGTAGAGACAAGGTCTCACATGTTGCCCAGGCTGGTCTCAAATTTCTGGGTTCACATGATCCTATTGCCCTTGCCTTCCAAAGTGCTGGGATTACAGATGTGAGCCTCTATACCTGGTCTAGTTTACTCATTTTTAACCAATGTGTTAGAATTGTTCATAGGAAGCAAAGTTATAGTCATTTAAGCTATTTTTTTCTTCTTTAAAAACCAGTACCAGGTCAATCCTGAACCTGTTCGTCTCATCTTAACCAAGGCCTTTGAAATACTGGGCACAGATAGTTTTCCCAAATTTCCCCCCACACAAGTCATCCTGGGTTCAAATACTTACATGGCATCCAAGATAGCTATGGAAACAGGGCCCATCTGGGTGGTGGATTTATATACCAAGTACAGACCCCAGGACAGAGGACAGAGCTGTGAATACAACGTCTGAAGAATTCGGCCCCTCTCAGCATGGCCAGGAGGCAGAGCTGAATGAGGGAAAACAGGGCGATATTGAGCTTGGCTCTGCCCTACAGCTGGTGGCCCAGGTGCTGCAGACACACATATGTTTCCAAGTTTCAACAGCGTCAACTATCTAGATCCCAGAAACTAGAAGCTCAAAACCAAGGACATAGATTCAAAGTCATATGTGTGTAAGGCTTTGGGGAAACCCAGCAGCCAGCCCTTATCGCTTTAGCTCACAGACAAATCACCACATTTCAAAAATCTCACAGAAGCAACAACTTTAGAATCTTAATGTATTTAAAAGAGACAGCCTAAACCTACCTGACCAGCATCTCCACGCAATAAAATCTAATTTAAATTCTAAAAGCATTTTAAATTTTATCTTACCAATTATTTCAAAACTAGTTTTGTTTACTAACAATTACTAAAATCACATGGATTTGAAAAGCATTTGGCCTTATTACTGAGTATATGAATGTTTATTTATTTTAAAATCAATTTGTTACCATAAGTCAACATACAAACATAAGTAGAGAAATATACATAGACCAAAAGAATACAATACACACACACACACACACACACACACACACACACACACACACACACGCACACACACGCACACATTCAAAAGCCAAGGACATCAAGAAGCTTAATGCAGAAGAAAGCAAAGCTTTAGATCTGATAGAAACCTGCCCATAACACTTGGGGCTCTGTAAGGAAGACAGGGAACCTCTGCAACCCCCAAAATAAGTCAGTGGCATCTTTTGTGTATGGTCTTCAGGAAGTGTCAGGGTTACCAGATGTCCCTTCTAGATTTCTTCATGTGGTACCAAAGGTGGTAAAAAGAAGGAAAAGTTGAACTAAGTAGAATTTTTTAAAAGCAGGATTTATTGAGAGTACAGAAAAGCTCCCACAGTGGGAGGAGACCCGAGGGGATTTCCTATAAGAAAAGTTTAAACTTTCTAAAGCAGCAATGAAATGCTGCATTTTCCTAACAAAAATTATGCCGACAAAAATGGAGCATGTAATTTTTCTAAAGGGTTTTGATTGTCTGGAAAAAAAAAATTCCAGGAAAGGAATAGGAGCCAAAAGACAAGAAGCAAAAATGCCTGAATGCCTATTTTTAAAAATGTATATATAATATGTGTATGTGTGTGTGTGTGTGTGTGTGTGTGTGTGTGTGTGTGTGTGTGTCCTGAATATCAGCTGTTCATTAAGTTAACTTCTAACTTCTGGCCATAGTATTCTTAACAACTTAAAAAAAAGTTTTTATTATCAGATTTCAGCTGAAACTGTCAATAGTCTTGGCTTTTAAACTTTTTTTCTCCTTTCTTTTAGACCAAAGTTATCTATCAAGTGACTCAGAACTAAAACCAGTATGTCTTTTATAACTTAACCAAGAACACACACGAGGCAGCTCCAATGAGGTGCAAAGAAGCAGATCTCACAAGATCCAGAGTCACCCCCCCACAAGACTAATAAAAGGAAAATAAGTCCTCAATAACAGAAAAACAATAGTTGTCCTTGGGAGGAAAGAGAGTCAATAACAAATGGGTACTCCAAAAGTCGAGAATCACACAAGTATAAATGCAAAGCAAATAATTAAAGCTAATTTTTATATATTTTTATTTTTCTCCTGATTTTAAAAGACCAACATCTCCAAGATACTGCTTCCCTGAAAGGGAGTCAAACTCCAGACTATGGCAATGAAAGAGTAAAGTCCTAGCCAGTAGAATACAGGCTGGAGTGTCTTTTTGTAGCTCCTGCAGATTGATTATAAAGTGATTTTAACTTCATTTAAAATCTGGTTTATGCCTTTTTAAAATCTTGCCAAAGAAATTCTAAGGCTAGATTTTTTTTTATATCTCATGTAAGTACCAATAAGATAGCTGCTTAAGACAAGAGCTCTCTAAAAAGTTTTATTTTAAATATAGCCAATTTATTTATTCCAAATCAACTCAAGTCAATACGCCCTTTTCATGGAAAGTCCCAGAGATAACTTTCTGGGTTTACAATCCAATGGATTGAGTGGCATTTTTTAAATGAATGCAGATGATGTTATCTTTATGATTTTCTAAAAGTTTTACTCCTAGAAATAGACTAAGATAGCAAAAGACTCATTATCACAGACAGTTAAGGACAATGCTTGTGTGTACAATTCCCCTGTATCCTACTACTTTGTGAGGGGCTGCCCGTCACAGATCCCTTAATCTGTGATACTAGGTAGGCCCTCCTGAAATTAGACTTTTCCAGGACTAACAAGAGTTGGGACAACAAAAATCTCCTTGTGGATAGAACTTCTAATGAAGACAAACTTCTCTGAGAGTTTGGCAGTTTTGGAGCAGAGAGTATGCTACTGAATCTTACATGTCTTGGGCTTACAGACTGGCCACCGGCCATGACCCGAAAATCATGCTCCCTAGATGGTGGGAACTAAGAGAGAGTGCTCCCACTTGATCACAAGGACATAAAACAAGATGAAGGAGGAACCTCAAGTGGTTTTTATTTCAGAGACCCCACAGTACACTTTGTACATTGGTCTGATTAAAATTGTAAAAGTCACCAGGTTGTGGGGGGCTGGCTCAAACAATGGGCTTATAGGGGCTTTAGGCCCATGTTCTATCCTATGATATTCCTCTACATGACAAAACAACACAGGAAGACAAGATCAATGAAGAAAGAAAGGCTATCTCTAAGGAAAAAGGATCAGAAAATATGAATACTCACACACACACACACACACAAAAACAGGCCAGAGATACTATACCTAAGACTAGTCACAAGTGCTTTTCTTCTATTAATTTTAAATATGGAAAAGAAGACAATGATTTCAATGATTTTTACTGACCATTCAACCAGATACCACAGAAAGAGAAAGTGAGAGAGCCAGAGTCTGAGTGGAAGAATTTCTTACCCTTCTGCTGACTTGCCAGGTCCTGGGTACCCTTGATTGCAGCTTTCAGAAGAGCAGAGCAGCTTTGGGTTGTCTTGCTCACTGCACCAAAGCTGTAAGGGCCAAGAGAAAACTTTCCTTTAGCTCTCTGAAGGTTCACTGAAAATCAAATGACAACGGGCAGATTACTAGAAGAAAAGGCATACAAATTTTAACGTGCGTAACCCAGGGGAGTCATAGGAGAAAGAGTACCAAACAACCCAGTGGGGAACAGATGCTTATATACCCTTCTTCATGGGAGAGGGGAGATGGGGGAGTATATCAATTTGAGGAACAATAAATAATTTTTAGGGGGAAATGAATGAACTTGGAGAATGTACAATGACTTGAAACAAAGCCTGTTGGGTGCTCAGAGTAAACTATGACTGGTAAATGATTTTCTTTGAAATACTGAATTGGGCTGAAATAGAAGACAGTCTTTTCTCCTTTCATATTAGTTAAGTTGAAAACTCTCGAAAGAGATCAGAGGTAATTTTTTTTTTCCTTTGGCAGGTTCAGGCTTTAGACAGATAAGGTAACTTCAGAAGACAGCTACTTCTAACATTTGTTGGTTTCCAAGGGCTTCTAATTTAAAACAATCTGCATACCAAGGTGTCATATTTTGGAGAATTGGTTTCGAACCCCAATATTTCCTTGGAGATCTTTGTAAGATAGACTACTCTAAAATGGAGTAGTTCATATAACTTTTTAAAACATAATTTCCAGAAATAGAACAATACATTGGCAATTATTTACCTTTTGTCTTATATTTATTTTTCTCTTAAGATTTGCCTGGTACAACAAAAATGGAGTAAACTGACTACAATCTATTTTTCCATTAGCCACAATTAGACACTCTGTACAGAATACAAAAGTACACTATTTATAAATAATAAGTTAAATAATATCAGGTGGAATTTGAATCAAGATACACAGGAGGTTGACATTTGCAATTTTATTTTATTTTTCTTCCTTTCTCTTCTGATTATGATCTCAAACTTGTTTAAATCCTAGAACAATGCAATAACTGCTAAGTAAAATAGCCCCTCTTTCTAGTGAAAGGATGAAAAAAAGTTATTCTTATATGTTGGAAATTATGGGGGAGGCAAGGGTAGGGAACCTCTATTTTTCTCTTTCTTCTTTGCTTTTCTCTCCGGCCCACTCTGAATCCAGCTTTAGCTGCAAAACAGAAGTGGTGACACAGGTACCTAAAACCCCAAAAGAAAAATTCCTGGCCAGAGGACCTAGAAAAATGTACCATACATGTCTGAAGAATGTGGGAAGAATGCCCACTATTTTCCTCTCTCTCAACACTTCACTCTAAAGCTGACTCAAGTCTTGCATGATTGCACTTCAGTGCAGAAGCCTAAAGCTCTGAATTAACACCATCTTTCTGAACAAAGAAACTAGAAAAGGGCCTCAGGGCAACCAAGTATGTGAGAGAAATAAAAAAGAGGCGAGCACTCAAAAACGGCATCTACTAATTCTGGTATGAACTAATATAAGTTCTGGGCTCTATCTTGAAGTGTGCACTCACAGAGCAGGTCCAAAGAAGTATACTATATATTTCAAGAACTGAACTGTGATATAAATGACTGCCCAAATTCCAGACTAAACCTTGAGTGCTGCATATGTACCAGGCAGATGCAAATAACATAGACAAAGTTTTGAAAGCTGAACTGATGTTGAACTATTGCCCCTTGAAAATGAGACAGAACTTTGGTCAGAAAATAAGTTGATTGCCTGCTGAAAGAAAAATTTTAAAATTAACATTTATAATATTTTAAAAGGATCTAGAATCTGGCAACATAGTATTTTAAAAGGTAAACATGTAATCCAAAATTACATGGCATTTGATGAATCATGAAAATCAGACCAAAATTTAAGGAAAAATACAATTGACAGTTACCAATCCTAAGAGTACGCACTTGATAACAGTCTTCTATTACGTAAATATGAATATTCTTAAAATTAATCAAAAGACAGATATTTCCATGAAAGAAGCTATAAATAGAAACCAAATGCAAAATTACAATATACAGTATAAAATAAATGTAATGCTTGAAATAGAAAATGCACTATGTTGGCAAACTTAAAGACAGATCAGTATAAATTATTTAATCTCAACAAGAGAAAATTTGATTAAAAAAAAAAGAACCTTAGACACCTGTGAGATAATGGCAAAACATGTGTGTCATTAGCATCCCCAGGGGAAAAGAGAAAGAAGCTGATGCAGCATGAGATATTTGCAGATATAATGACTGAAAATTTCCAAAATTTGATGAAAACTGTAAATTAACAGATTCAAGAAACTGAAACAGTGTTAATTTTTGAAAAGTACATGTGGTCATGAAATTGCTGAAAATCAAAGATTTAAAAAAATCAACACATTCAGAGAAAAATGGTACATTACACATAATGGAACAATAATTGAGATTATTGTAGATTTCACATGAGGAACAATGGCAATTGGATAGCTATAAAACATCATTTTAATTTATTTTTTATTTTTTAGTCAGAGTCTCATTCTGTCACCCAGGCTGGAGTACAGTGGCAGGCTCATGGCCACCCCAGCATCGACTAGCTGGACCCAGGTGATCCTTCTGCCTCAGCCTTCCAAGTAGCCAGAACTACAGGCATGTGCTACCACGCCTGGCTAATTTTTTGATATATTGTAGACACGAGGTCTCACAAAGTTTCCCAGGCTGGTCTTGAACCCATGGGATCAGGCAGTCCTCTCACTTCGGCCTCCCAAAGTGCTTGGATTACAGGCTTGAGCCACCGCACCAGCAAAACATTTTTTAAAGCAGTAAAAGAAAAAATACTGTCAACTCAAATTTCCATCACCAGTGAAAGTATCTTGCAGGAATGAAGGTGCCATAAAAACATTTTTTGATGAAAAAAAATGAGGGACTCTTTCAATAGCACACCTACTCTAAGAGAAATGCTAAAGCAGTCTGAAAGGTTGAAGGGCAATGATGCCAAACAGTTACAGTAAACTGTAGGAATGAAGGAAGAGAAGCAGAAGTGCAAAAAAGCCTCCCTAGTTGTGTTTGCAGGGTTACTCAATTGGAATTATAGAAATATTATGGAGTTGCTCATCCCAATTTTGTTTCCCCTTCCAGGAAAGAGTTTAACCAAGAAAAGTTTTTCACATGATACAGTATGGGGAGAGCTAATTGTGGCCAGAAGATGGTTATCTTCAATGACAAGGGCTGCTAAGAGGACCAAGTGCTCCCAGAAAAGGAGGGAGTCTGATGGATACAAGTCTGGAGAAAGAAGCCTCTGGGTTAGCCAATGATTGTAACATGCAAGGCAATTAAGCTCACAAACTCATCCTAGAAAACTTGCTACGTGCTTCATTGCTGAGTATCACATGGTCACCTTTGAAGTATTCCCCTTGCAGAGCTATGCACCGATGTCAGCACCTAGTCCACCATTCATCAAAGGAATTTTGGAACTTTCTGGAATGGCCATCAGAGTTGTTGTTGTAGTACCCTTGATGTCGTGAATGTTATCAATTGTCTTTCTCTCAATATTTCCTTCATCTGCAGGTAAAGAAAAAAGTCATTGGGGGCCAGATCAGGTAAGTAGAGAGGATGTTCCAATACAGTTATTTGTACATTGCTGCCAATGTAAGAGTACACGGCAAGTTCACAAATTTAATTGTCAGTCCTTAAACAAATAATGACAACATTGATGGCCATTTCAGAAAAAGAGTACCAAAACTGCTTTGATGGGTGGACTAGGCACTGGTGCTGGTACATAGCTCCCAAGGGAAGTACTTTGAAGGCGACTGTACTGATATCCAGCAATGACGTATGTAGCACTTTTTCTAGGATGGTTCGCAAACCTAATTGTTGGAGCTGGTAGAGATTGTACCAGGATTATTCTTCTGTTAATCAACATTGACTGCCATTGTGCGCCCTTGTGACATTCTTGTTAAGAAAAGTCTTACAATCAGCAACAGATTGCTGACAGTGAATAAAACAAAAATGAGCTTAAATCAAACTATACTACAAAGCTATAGTAACCAAAACAGATAATAATTGCATAAAACATAGATCAGTGGAACAGAATACAGAACCCAGAAATAAACCTAGACATTTACAGTGAACTCATTTTCAACAAAGGCTCCAAGAACATACATTGGGATAATAACAGTTTCTTTAATAAATTGTGCTGGGTAAACTGCATATCTATATGCAGAAGAATGAAACTAGATCTCTCACCATATAAAAGAGTCAAATCAAAATAGTTTAAAGACGTAAATGTAAAACCTGAAACTACAAAACTACTGGAAGAAAACATTGGGGGAATGATTCAGGACATTGATCTGGGCAAGTATTTCTTGAGAAATACCTCAAAAGCATAGACAAAAAAAAATTGATAATCAAGCTAAAAATTGATCATATACAGCTAAAAACATCTACATAGCAAAGGAAACAATCAACAAAATTAAGAAACAGCCTACAGAATGGAAGAAAATATTTGCAAACTATTCAACTGACAAGGGTTTAACAACCAGAATATATAAGAAAGTCAAACAACAACAACCAATAGAAACTCCAATAAGTGGACAGAAGATCTGACTAGGCATTTTTTGAAAGAAAATATACAAAAGACCAACAGATATATGAAAAAATACTCAACATCCCTAGTCATCAGGGAAATGAAAATCAGAACCGCAATGAGACATCATCTCACCCAAGTTAAAATGTCTATTATCAAAAAAACAGACTATAACAAATATTGATGAGGATACATAGAAAGGAAAGTACTTATATACTGTTGATGGGAATGTAAATGAGTATACAACCACTGTGAAAATAGTATGGAGGTTCTTAAAGAAAACACTAAAAATTGAACTACCATATAATTTGGCAATTCCACTGGTGGATACGTATCCAGAACAGAGGAAATCAACATACCAAAGAGATCTCAGCACGCCTATGTTTATTGCAGCATTATTCACAATAGTCAAGATACGGAATTAACCTAAATGTCTATCAACAAATTAATGGATAAAGAAAACGTGGTATATATACAAAATGGAATATTATCCCACCATAAAAGAATGAAAACCTGTTTTTTGCAACAACATGGATGGAACTTGAGGATATTATGTTAAGTGAAAGGAGCAAGCACAGAAAGATACATCACATGTTCATATGTTGGAGCGAGAAAAATTGAAGTCATGGAGGTAGTGAATAGAATGATAGTTACCAGAGATTGGGAAGGGTAATGGAGAAGGGGGGCAAAATGTTTGGTTAATGGGTGGGGCACAAAAATACAGTTAGATAGAAGAAATAAGATCAAGAATTTGGTAGCCCAGTAGGGCAACTATAGTTAGGAATAATTTATTGCATGTTTCAAAATGGCTAGGAGGTTAGATTTGGAATGTTCTTAACACAAAGAAATGATAGATGCTTGAAGTGATGAATATCCCATTTACCTATATTTGCTTGCATCAAAAATCACATGTACCCCATATATGTAACTATTACATATCCATACAAACAAAAAATGAAAAAAAAAAATAGAAAAGTGTTTACCATGGCTTCTCTATCATCAGTGTGTATGAAGTTAAAACTTCCAAATGTTTTTCCCCTTATATATGTTCCTGGGAGTTGAAGCATTATAGTCCTTTTGTCTTTAACTGTAAACAAAACAAAACAAAAAAACAAAAGCATGTCCTTGAGGAAGGGCTTAGGTAAGGCTAAACTGTGTCTATTAAAACACATAATTCTTCTCCATTCTCATCCCTCAGATGCTAGCAAATTCCTTTCTCTTCTTGACTGTTGTCTTTTTGAAGAATGAGTTGAATGAGAATCATGATTGTCTATGATACTACATGGGTTCATACTTGTACTAATTCTCATAAATGAGAAGAAATAAGTCATTTTGGGGAACAGACCCATGGGTGGATGGAATGGATATTACTAAACTAATACAAAGCTATGTTTTTCCACTAATAACTATGTCTAAAACAAAGTTACAAAGTTTTATAGTCATTGTTAATGCTCATTGTTATGGTACCCATGTAAGAAAGACATTTTTAAATTCTTTTCCAAATTATGAATAATTTCAAGTTAGCAATAAGGACAGTATAAACTAGCATAAATAGGATGTCATAATGTCTCAGATATACTTTTAAGAAATGAAATATTACACATTTTTCAGAACATTGCAGACATGTAAGAAACAAATAATCATAGTTACAATTGAAGCCCATGTGTCTCCCTTGCTCCATAAAAGAAAGTATTCTTGTGTTTCAATATATCATTCCCGTGCATGATTTTATTATTTTGCTACTACAGATATGAATCCATAAAAGCAACATAGTATGGTTTTATAGATATCAGCTATCATTTTTCTGGATGTACTTTTAATTGAGAGTTATGTTTCAATAATACAGGCTAATGAATATAACTCTAAGTCATTCATTTTTATTGTTGGTTTGCATTTTATTGTATGAACTTATAGTAATTTACATCTATATTCAAAGTGATGAACATTGATGCAGTTTCTGACTTTTTGTTCTTATAAATAGTGCTGCAGTAAATATATATATGCTTACTATGCACATCTATGAGAGTTTTTCTTTGGCAGTGTTTTCCAAACTATGAGTTTTGACCAATTAAAGAGTTGAGACCCATTATTAAATCATAAAATCCATACAATGGTTTGGGATAAAGATATTTTTAAGAAGTGGAATAGAGTAGAGAATTAAAGAATAGAATACACATTTCAAGTAAATACAGTTTAACAAAATGTTTGTTTCTTTTGTTTCAGTGACATGTGGATGTGTACAGCCTGGGTCCCATGTAAAATACTTACTATGGCAGTGGTCAAAATGTGTAAAAAAAACCTCCGGTAGTTTATGTCCATAAAAGGGGAATTTCTGGGTTTTGGTATGAATGTCTTCAGTTTTAGTATACTTTTCTGAATCACTTTCC
Source organism: Cephalopachus bancanus (assembly GCA_027257055.1). Classification (NCBI taxonomy): domain Eukaryota; kingdom Metazoa; phylum Chordata; class Mammalia; order Primates; family Tarsiidae; genus Cephalopachus; species Cephalopachus bancanus. The sequence continues at coordinate 540,198 of JAPVLO010000203.1, read as the reverse complement.
AAATTGACTGTATGCAACCACTTCCTATTTCCTGCCCTCAGCATTTTTAAACATTTCTACATTTTCACATTAGCATTTTGGTATTTTCAAACATTGTAAGATATTTGTTCTTAGAGTAAAATAAGTATATAAAAAGCATACCTATTATGATTTACAACTCAATTCATTTTTATAAACTTAACTTACTTGTGCAAATAGGTAATTCCTTCTGTAGGTAGAGATGCTGACTAATGAGAAAGGGGTCTATACTTTGTTAAACAACAGCTAATAATAGCCACAGTCTGTTGCAGGCATATGCTTCTCCCAGTGAGGGGATAGAATGCTGCTAGTATTGTCTGGGGAGATTCTCATGCTGCTTATCATGACAAAGTATGTAAAATATTTTATAAATATTAATAACTTTGAAAACTTATATAAGTTTGACATGCCAAACATCAAGTAGGGCATAATAATCTTTAGTTTTTGCCACATGGGTAATTCAGCACAATCTCTCAACCACCAGGAAGTAGAAAAGCATGGAAATCTATCCAATTTATCATTCCTATTAATTCAGGAAAGTGAGTTTTAAAACAAATTTTGATTTAATTTTGGAAGAACGTTTGGTATACTAGGGACCATTACCAAGTGTTGGAATACTCAGATTCCTCATCAGCATGTCATAATCCCTTGCCAGTCATCAGTTCAGAGGAGAGTGAAACTATTTTACCCAGGACTAGTTAAAAAGTAGTTTGTTCCTAACTCTATTGAGTTTCAGCAACCAGTGAGATTTTGTATGAAAATAGACAATCTAAGTGCTGGTGAAAGCCGCAGACAAAATAAAATTTGCCTCTTAGATCTTTCCTTTTAAAAAAAGAGAAAGCACATTGCATGGAGTGACTTACAGACACTGACACCAACCTGATGAAATGAGTCACAGGAACACTGCTGTGGACAGTAAATATTTTACCCCACTTGTCTGAACAAGCCTTGGTCAGAAGAGAAGTTATATAGTTTCCAATTCGAGATGGATCATATGAATTGGTTGATTTATTTTTTAATAAAATAAGGGTAGGGCCTGGCACAGTGGCTCATTCTTGTAATTCCAGTACTTTGGGATGAGGCAGGAGAATCACTTGAGGCCAGGAGTTCAAGACCAAACTGGGCAATAGTTAGGTTTCATCTCCACATAACTAAAAAAATTAGCGGGGCATGGTGGTGTCTACCTGTAGTCCCAGCTGCTCAGGAGACTGAGGTGGGAGGATCACTTGAGCCTGGGAGGTTGAGATTGTAGTGAGCTATAATTGCACCTCTGCAAATAAATAAAAAAATAAATAAGAATAAAGTAAGGATAAGGTAATTATTCCTAGGGAATTCTGGCTTAGCATTGCAATTATTGACATTTTATTTTCTTTTCTTTCCATGCTAATAATAAAAAAGTCTCAAGGTAGGGTAAATCAACATTACTAGAAAACCAATACAGCAAAATTGAAATTGAGTTCATAAACATATCAATATACCCTGCTTTTTTTTTTTTTTTTTGAGTTGGAGTCTCACTCTGTCACCAAGGCTGGAGTGCAGTAGCACACTCACGGCCACGCCTCAGCCTTTCAAGTGACTGAAACTACAGGCACGTGCTACCATGCCTGGCTAATTTTTGATTTACTGTAGAGTCGAGGTCTCGCCAAGTTGCCTGGGCTGGTCTTGAACCCACAGGCTCAGGCAATCCACTAGGCTTGGCCTACCAAAGTGCTGGGATTACAAGCTGAGCCACTGAGCCTGGCCTCAATATACTCTTAAGGAGAGTTTTTATCCAATGAGGTAGTAGTGGTGGTTTGAAGTCTTTAACCATTGGATTTATTTTCTTGACCTAGTATACATTACATTGGCCGGGTTTCATACTTAAAACCCACAATTAGATTGGAAATAATCTTTTAAAAATGTGAGACTTTTATTTAATTAATTAATTTATTTATTTTTTAATCAATATTTTTTATTATGATATTGTGGGGTACAGTTAAGGGTTAGGTATACAAATATGTTTCATTCAGGCACCCTGTTGATAAGAGGTGTTTCCCCATCCCCGGACAGATATTTGATACCGTTAATCCCATCTCTCTCCCCCCCATAGTTTCCCACTACAGTCAGTCATTTTCTTATAGTATTACATTGGATGTTAAAGGTCCATTATATGAGTGGGAACATGTGATACTTGGATCTTTGTTTCTGTGAGAGGTCAGTCAGTATTATAGACTCTAGTTCCATCCAGGTTGCTGCGAAATTCATGATTCTGTTCTTTTTTATGACTGTGTAGTATTCCATCGTGTATATGTACCACATTTTTAAAATCTAGTCCTCTTTTCATGGGCAGCATGGTTGCTCCCAGGTTCTTGCTATTGTGAACAATGCTGCGATAAACATACGTGTGCAGGTATCTTTTTTGTTATAGAGTGATTTGAGTTCTTCAGATATATTCCCAGTAGGGGGATTGCGGGGTCATATGCAAGGTTGATATTTAGAACTTTTAGGAATCGCCACACTGCTTTCCACAGAGGTTGCACTAGTTTACACTCCCACCAACAGTGTAGAAGTGTTCCCTTTTCACCACACCCTCTCCAGCAGCTGTTATTTTTTGAGTTGTTGATAATTGCCATGCTGGCTGGAGTTAGGTGGTATCTGTGTGGTTTTGATTTGCATCTCCTTGATGATTAGTGAGGTTGAACATTTCTTCATGTGTCTGTTGGTTGCTCGGATGTCTTCCTTTGTGAAGTGTCTGTTCATATCTTTTGCCCATTTTATAATGGGGTTGTTTGTTTTTTTCTTTCCAGCATGTTTTAATTCCTTGTAGATCCAAGATGTTAAGCCTTGTAGATCCAAGATGTTGGCAAATACTTTTTCCCAGTCTGTAGGCTGTCTCCTTGCTCTCTTGATGATTTCTTTGGCTTTGTAGAAACTTGTCAGTTTAAAAAGGTCCCACTTGTTTATCTTCTCTCTTGTGACCTGTGGATTTCGAGTTTTGTTCAGGAATTGGATGCCAGTTCCGATTTCCATGAGGGTATGTCCTTAATTTTCTAAGGTTCTTATGGTTTGAGGTTTTACATTTAGGTCTCTGATCCATTTGGAGTTAACCTTTGTGCATGGGGATAGATAGGGTCCTGTTTCAATCTTCTGCATGTGGTCAGCCAGTTTTCCCAGCACCATTTACTGAATAGGTTCTCCTCTCCCCAGTGGTAGGTGGTGGAGGCTTTGTCGAAGATGAGTTGGTTGAGAAATTGAGGTTTTGCTTCTGGAATCTCAATTCTATTCCATTGGTCTATATGCCTGTTCCTGTACCACTACCAAGCTGTTTTGATGATTGTAGCTTTATAGTAAAGTTTGAAGTATGGTAATGTGATACCACCTGCTTTGTTTTTTTTGCTGAGGATTGTTCTGCTATTCTTGGACGTTTGTGTTTCTATATGAATTCCTATGTTGTTTTTTCTAGGTCTGAGAAGAAGGTTGCTGGTAATTTGATGGGTATTGCACTGAATTTGTAGATTGTCTTAGGTAAGATGGACATCTTCACAATGTTGATTCTTCCAATCCATGAGCATAGGATATTTTTCCACTTGTTTGTGTCTTCTTTGATTTCTTTGAGCAGTCTTTTGTAGTTTTCATTGTAAAGGTCTTTCACATCTCCGGTTAGGAAGATGCCAAGGTATTTCATTTTTTTTGTGGCTATTGTGAATGGAATTGTGGTTTTTATTTGGGTTTCTGTTTGTTTATTATTGGTGTAAAGAAATGCTATTGTCTTTTGCACATTTATTTTGTATGCTGAGACTTTGCCAAAGTTCTTTATCAGTGTAAGGAGGTTTTGGACAGATTCTCTTGGGTTTTCAAGGTACACAATCATATCATCTGCAAAGAGAGATAACTTGACTTCCTCTTTTCCTATTTGGATACCCCTGATTGCCTCCTCTTCTCTGATGGCTCTAACCAGGATTTCCAATACTATGTTGAACAGGAGGGATGAGAATGGGCATCCCTGTCTTGTTCCAGTTTTCAGGGGAAATGGTTATAATTTTTGTCTGTTTAGGAGTATGCTGGCTTTCTCATAGATGGCTTTTACTATTTGGGGGTATGTTCCCCGTATGCCTAGATGTTTTGGGTTTTTATCAAGAAGGGGTGCTGGATTTTATCATAAGCTTTTTCTGCATCTAATGATATAATCATGTGGTTTTTGTTTTGACATCTGTTGATGTATTTAATTACATTTATGGTTTTACAAATGTTGAACCAGCCTTGCATCCCAGGGATGAAGCCTACTTGGTCATGATGGATGATTTTTGAGATGTATTGTTGAATCTGGTTTGCTAGGATCTTGTTGAGAATTTTAGCATCTATGTTCATCAAAGATATTGGCCTATAGTTCTCTTTCTTTGTTTGACCTTTACCTGGCTTGGATATCAATGTGATGTTGGCTTCATAATATGATTTGGGGAGAGTTCCATCTTTTCAATCGCCTGGAATACCTTCAGTAGGATTGGTATCAGCTCCTCCTTAAATGTCTTGTAGAATTCTGCTGGAAAGCCATCTGGACCAGGGCTTTTTTTTTTGTAGGTAGTTTTCTTATTATGTAGTTGATTTCCTTGATTGTTATTGGTCTATTTAGGGTCTCAATTTCTTCTTGTTCTAACCTAGGTAGGTTGTGTGATGTCAGAAAGTCCTCCATTTCCTTAAGTATTCAAGTTTGTTTCCAAGTGTACGTATTAGTCTCCAATGATCTTTTGTATTTCTTCAGGGTCAGATGTGACTCTATCTTTTGTGTTTCTGATTGTGCTTTTTTGGGGTTTTCTCTCTTTTTCTTGGTCAGTCTAGCTAGGGGACCATTGATCTTGTTTATCCTTTTGAAGAACCAGCTTTTTGTTTCATTGATTTTTTTGTATTATCTTTTTTTCTTCTACGTCCTGGATTTGGTGATCTGGATTCTTCTGCTGAAATTAGGGTTTTTGTGGTCTTGCTTTTCCAGCTTCTTTAGGTGACTTGTTAGGCTGTTAATTTGTGTTTCTTCCATTTTCTTCATGTGTGTTTGTAGGGATATAAATTCCCTCTTACTACAACTTTTAAGGCATTCCAGAGATTTTGGTAAGATGTTTCTTCATTTTCATTTGTTTCCAGGTATCTTTTGATCTCTGTTTGGATTTCATCATTGACCCAGGAGTTGTTTAGCATCATGCTGTTTAGTGTCCATGTCTTTGTGGGTTTTGAGGGGATCTTGCTGGTGTCAATGTTTATTTTTATTCCACTGTGGTCTGAGAAGGTGCATGGTAGAATTTCGCTCCTTTTAAATTTGCTTATGCTTGATTTATGGCCAATTATGTGGTTGATCTTAGAATACATTCCATGCAGTGATGAGTTTAATGTGTATTCTGTGGTCTTTGGATGGAGTGTTCTGTACGTATCAATTAAGTCCATTTGGTCCAGAGTCACATTGAGGTTCCAGATCTCCTTGCTGATTTTTTGTCCTGATGATCTGTCTAGGGTTGTGAGTGGAGTATTAAAGTCCCCAGTTATGATGGTGTTAGAGTCAATATCTTTCTTTAGTTTTCTTAGAAGTTGCTTTATGAAAGTTGGTACACCTATGTTGGGTGCATATATGTTTAGAATAGATATTTCTTGTTGATAGATTAAGTTTTTTATCATTATGTAGTGGCCTTCTGTATCTTTTTTGATTTTTAATAGCTTGAAGGGCATTTTTTCTGAAATTAAGATCACTACTCCTCCTTTCTTTTGTATTCCATTTGCCTGAAAGTTTATTTCCCATCCTCTTACTTTGAGTCTGTGGGTGTCCTTTGTAGTGAGGTGAGTCTCTTGAAGGCAATAGATTGTTGCCTGTTGATATTTTGTCCATTTTGCCATTCTATGTCTTTTCAGTGGTGCTTTTAGTTCATTCACATTTAGGCTATTAATTGAAATGCAAGAGTTGATTCCTGTCATAAGGTTCTTATAGAGTTGTTGTTCCTGTTTGTTTGCTGTGTTTCTTTTGGTTTTGGAGTTGGTTCATGTGTGTTTGTATCTTTTGCCTGTACTCTTGTGAAGAATGTTGTTGTTCTTTTTTCTTTTTCTTCTGTGTTCAGTACTTTCTTAAGTGTTTCTTGTAGAGGTGGTCTGGTGGCAGTGTAGATTCTTAGGGATAGGATATTTGGAAAAGATTTCAATTCTCCCTCACTAACGAAGCTTAGTTTGGCTGGGTAGGTTATTCTTGGTTGAAATTGTTTATCTTTTAGAACTTTGAAGATAGGGCCCCAGGCTCTCCTGGCCTAAAGGGTTTCTGTGGATAAATCTGCTGCTATTCTATTTGGTCTTCCCTGGTAGGTAGTCTGGCCTTTTTCTCTTGCTGCTTTTAGGATTTTTTCTTTTATAGCTACTTTGTTTAGGCGAATTATTATGTATCTGGGAGTTGGTCTTCTCATGTGTTGTCTTTCAGGGGTTCCCTGAATTTCTTGTGCTTGAATTTCTGCATCACTGATGAGATGAGGGAAGTTTTCTTGAATGATTTCATGAAATGTTGGTTCCAGTGTGACCTCTGACTCTCTCTCTCTGCCTCAGGAAGGCCAAATACTCTTAGATTGGGTCTCTTGAAGTAATCATTCATCTCCTGAAGGTTTTGTTCTGACTTTTTAAGCTTCTTTTCTATGCTTTTGACAGTTTGGGTTAGTTTTGTATTTGGTCTTCAAGCTCTGAGATTCTTTCTTCTGCTTGGCTAATTCTACTTTCCATGCTAATTAGTGTGTTATTCATTTCCATCACAGTATTCTTTACTGCTGTTATTTCTGTCATCAGCTCCTTCCTATTTTCCTCTTGTCTCTCCTCAATGTTTTTAATTCTCTCTATTAATGCCTTGACGTTTGGGTTTGTTGCTTGTGACCAGTCATTCTGGGGGCTCTTCATTGTTTGTGTTCCAAAGTCTGTTTTCTGTGTCTGACCTCCCAGGGGTCTGTGTGAGCCCTGTGTTCTTCTTTTGGTTTTTCTTCATTTGTGCAGATTTTTCCTCCCTACTTTTCCCTTCTCTCCACTTCCCCATCTTCTTTAATTCTGTTATTCGGGGGTGGAGGGGTTTCTTTTACTTCTGTTTGTTCAATCTCCTGTTCTTCCTAATATATTTCCTCTTGCTTTGTTCAGTTCTGGAGTTGGACTGTGGGTTGAGGGCTGTCCTTTTTGTAGTTTTGGGATTTAATTAAGTGGGGAGCTGTGATTCAAAATCTCTCTGCAGATCCTGGTGTTTGCCAACAGCCGTATGGATAGTCTGAAACCCACTTCCCTCTGCCTTGGAGTCTGTCCATGCAGTGGGGTTGTAGGTTTACTCCCTGAAAGCAAAATGAGTTTAACAGAGGGGAGAAAGTGGAGCAGGCAGTGGGGGGGGGGGCGGTGGAGAGAGAGAGAGGGGTGAGAGGGAAAACAGTTGAGTGTACCACTGGTAAGTGAAAAGAAACACAAAGACTGAAACAAATATAAAGAAAAACAATAACCATGACTGAAAACTAACCAACAACTATATAAAAATCTAAAACATACAATGATGCTAACGTACACACTAATCAACCTCCTTATTGGTGTGCTATTCCTTTATACCAATATGGGATCTACAGAGAAATAAGAAAAAAGGAAAGGGAGGGGAAGAAAAGAAAAAAGAAAAAAAGAGAAAAAAAGGGGGGGATAGATTAAAGTCAGTAGACTAACAGAACCAGTCAAGCACACTCTGAGACTTTTCCTTTAAGTCCAATGTCCTTTCAGCTCTGATTTCTAGCTGTCTTTGCAGGCTGGTAGAATTGTTCACTGTTAGGGTCAGTTGCCCCTGGCCTGCTGTGAAGAACAGTTCAGATATGGGCCCCCTGCCCAGTCTATCACTGAGATCTGGCTTTTTCCATTTATCAAGCGGGATGAGCCTCTGCCATTCCTGTTCTGATGTTATTACCTTGGGTCCCCAGCAGGTGGTGCTATCCTGTGCTACAATCCAGAGGGGAGGGAGCCTGCTACGGATCTGCAACCTGCCATGACAGCTTCACCGGGGTAGTTCCACAGGCCTTTCTCCAGTCTAGGGGCGTGACGTGGCAGCGGGGATCTCAGAAGGTCCTGCTTGCCGGACTTCACAGTCTGAAGGCGTGGGTTTCTTCAGGCATGAGCTGGGAATGACCGCTGTGGTGGTATTCACAACTGCAGGAGCAACCCAGTCCCATGCAGCGACTGCAGGAGCAGCCCAGTTCATCATGATATCTGAGTAGCGACCTCGGGTGACAGTGGCGGCTGAGCTCCCTGTGAAGAGCAGGCTGTGGAAGATGGGGGCTGCAGCCCCTGGGAGAGAGCTAGGGTCTTTATGGGTGTTCTCTTTCGCAGAGGGTTTCACAGACCCTGCCGGTCTGTCGCCATCTTGCCGGAAGTCGCATCAAATGTGAGACTTAAATGTTTTCATAAATTTATTGTGGCATTTTTATGTTTGCATATATTATGGGCTATATTTTTAGTTAGTAGAAACACAGAAAAGTTTTTAAACTGTGTATGAGGAAGGACTCCCCCCAAAAAGCTGGAATTTTTTTTGAGGGGGTTGTGTGGGCCCCTTTTAGCACAGGCTTCCCCTGCTAGGTAAGTAAGTGTTCTAGGAGCCCATTGACATTAGAGTAACCAGCTAGTGTTGTTGTAAGAGGCTGTATTTGGCTTCAGTGAATTTTTTTTTTTTTTTGGTGGACATTCTTTCAACACATTGCTCATTTCATGTTGGGTGATTTACAAGTGTACCTGCCCATATCGTGCTGAGTGTTCAGCAGTTTTGACCCAAAACTGTATGACCCCCATGTCCCACCCTCCCTATTCACCTGATCTTGTCCCGAGTGACTTTTTTTTGTGTTTCCTGGATGAAAAAGTCCTCAAAGGGAGATATTTGGCTGGAAGAGATGAAACAAAAAATGGTGGAAGCACTAAAAGTCATCAAAATTGATGAGTTCAAAAACTGTTTTGAGCAGAGAAAAAAGTGCTTTGATGGCATCAAATGAAGCATCAGTTGGAGAATATGTTGACGGCAACTGAAGTTTAAACATGTAATGATAAATACACAATTTTTAATAAACAAATTCCAGGTTTTTTGGATTCCCCCTTACAAGACAAGAAGCTATTTCTTAATTTTTCTAAAAGATGTGATAAATATATATGTTTACTGTAATTATACCATTTATCAGTGAGAGACAGAAGTGTCTTCATATGTCTTCTTTATGATTTATTCATATATTTTTATTTTTGGTGTTCTAAGCACATGATTTCCATACTTACACACATGGTAAGATTTAGTACCCTTATTGAGATACTTTAAATAATCCTCAAACTCCATCTTCTAGTGACACCAAAGGGGCAATTTCTGGTAGGAAGACTAACAGAAATACTTTTTAACCATTTTACATTTTACTAATGTACTAATGGGAAAGTACACAGGGTTTGCTTGATGTGTCCTTCTGAGATCCTATGTGTACAATGATCCTACAGTAAGTTCAATTTTTAAAAATTATTTTGTTTATTTTGTTTTTCCTTAGTGAACAGGTATAGACTATGTTAAAAGTAATTACTTGGTATCAGAATGTGATGGAAAACTGCTCCAGACCTAGCCACCATTGGTAGTACTTTTTGGTTTGTGCATGTGTTCATTGATGTTAAAACATGATTGTTGATTTTGAAATTAATACCACACATATATCTATGTTTATATACTTAGCCATATCTATAAATATATGTAGCAATATATCTTTTAAATTTCGTAATGATATCAAGTAGAAAGCTAGTAAAAGGCTGCAGATTGACACTCTCAGGCTATTTAAAGCTTGAGGTAAAAACATTTAGCTGCTTACAGGCTCAAAATGAGAAGCTGGATTGATATTATTCATGATATAGAAGGTAATATTCAATACAGTGGTGCCAAGTGAAGCCCACGATTAAGCTGAGATTCCTGAAGTCGCTAATGTATCCATCATCTTTAACATTTTTTAAAGATCTGGTGCTACCTTATCACTACTGTTGACTCCTGAGGCCCTGTAGAAGAAGCACATGACTGCTCCTTCCACCTTTCCTTGGGAGATTTATCACAGAATCACTCTGATCACCCCATTCTTTCTAAGATACAATGACATAGTTGTTGTCACTCTGAAGCATGTATTTCCAATGACAGAGATACTTGAAAAGAGTTCCTTGGGCAAAAACTGAGAAGAATGGAGGATTCATTGGGGTTTGGAGTAGTTGCTAAGCGGGATGGGGATAAAATGATAGGAAGTTTATCATGAAAAAGTAAGGATTTATGTTAAATACTTCCAAAATCTTTATGCTAGTGAATAACATCATGATTTTTTGTTTTATAAACCTAAATATCTTCCCTCTTTCATGAGTTCTGTGAGAAACCATCTGTACACTTTTAAAAGCTTCCCTTTCTCAGAAAAGATTTAAATGATACTTGTAATTACTGGTAGCCAGGTCCCAAGATAGAGGTTTCAAAATTTCGAGATATTTTTGTCTAATTTAATGCAGAGAAACAGTGGTTATTTGTGACGAATTGTAAAAAAAATTAACTATGACCGTAGGAAAGATTATCGGAGGCCTGGTTTGAAGGATGCTGAAATCTGTTCTTTAGACGAATACGCCATCTTGTGGATTTTAACTTTATTGAGATTAATAAATTTTCCTTTGTTGCCCCATTTTATTTCTTGGAGTAGAATAAAATCTCATTGCATCTGTTGTCTGACTGGATTTGATGTTCACAGGCCACGGAATTTTACCATTCAACAAAAGACTCAGCAAAGTCATTTTGTTTGAGGAATACCAGCATGATTCTATTCATTATGGCCACACCTGGTGAGTGGGGAACCAATTTGTTAGAGTGTCAGTGATAACTCCAAATGTTTTTTGTTTGTACTGAGGATTCTTATTTTGATCCTACAAATATGAACCACCGTATTGTTCTCTGTGTTGGTTTTTTAATGAAATTGGACATTTCTTTGGACTTAGATACCAAATCAGTGTATTTTTACTGTATCTGTTAGTGTAAGAAGAGTGCCCAGCCCCTGATGTGGCTCAAAAGCAAAGCATGTTTAAAAACAAGTGCTCAAGACCTCATCTCTACAATAAATCAAAAAATCAGCCGGGCGTCGTAGCGCATGCCTATAATTCTGGCTACTTGGAAGGCTGAGGCGGAAGGATCGCCGGAGCCCAGCAGGTTAAGGCTGCGGTGGCCGGGAGCGGCCAATGCACTCCAGTCTGGGTGACAGAGTGAAACTCCAACTCAGAAAAACAAAAAACAAAAAACAAGTGCTGCTGGGCTCTGTGGCTCAGCCTGTAATCCCGCGCCTTTGGGAGGCTGAGGTGAGTGGATTGCCTGAGCCCGCGGGTTTGAGACCCGCCTGGCCAACGAGACCTCATCTCTACTATAAATCAAAAAATCACCCGGGCGTGGTAGCGCGCACCTGTAATTCCGGCTACTCGGAAGGCTGAGGGGGAAGGATCGCTGGAGCCCAGCAGGCGAGGCTGCAGTGGCCGGGAGAGGCCACTGCACTCCAGTCTGGGCGACCAAGTGAAACTCCAACTCAAAAAAAATAAAAATAAAAATAAAAACAAGTGCTGGTAGTGAGAGGATTAGCTGTAAATAAATAAACAAATATATATGTAATATTTATGTGAAAGTTTAATATATTTTAAAATATATTTTCACTAGAAGGCTTGAAAGTGAAGGCTTTCATCATGCAGTCTGTCAGGGCCTATTTTAAAGGATAAGTGCTTTTAAGCAGTGCTAAGATATTAACAGAAATTTTGAAACCATGAAGTACTACACTGTGTATGATTTGCATATATCAAAGCAATTCAGTATATGTCCTAGACTATACTGTCCGTACCTTAAAGAGGAACTTATAGCAAGAGCTTTCCAGGTATGAATTACGCGTGACAGAAATTCTTAACTATTGAAATTCAGGAAAAAACATTACTTGTTCGTACTTTAAAAGTTTATGATAGGTATTTCACAGGTAGACAAATTAAAAATGATCTCAATCTTGTGATCCAGAATAGAAAGCCAATATGCATAGATATAATACTGTTTAACATTTGACTTATCACTGTGGTAACTATAAGCTTTCATCTACACATATAATTTGGATTTTTAATTTTGCTTCCTTGTACTAATGTTTCAAACATTCCTTTTTGATTATTCAGTTCTATAGTTGATGTTGACACACATTTTGATAAATACTAGCTGCATTTTCTAATTCTGGAAGAAGCTGTTCTGTTACAAAAAAATTGAAAAGCGCAAATATGACACCATCCAAATGCTAGTGCTACATCTGTTGTAATCTCTTGTTCAGAGTTGTAACTTGGTACCGTATCATACGTAGAATTTATGGAAATCCTTACTGCATCATTATAAAAACTAAATTTGTTCCTACCTATAGTGAAAACACAAAATTTGAAGAAAACTCACTGAACAGATCATTATTTTAAAAATTCTTCCTCCAAGGCTGCTTATACTGAAACCATAAATGGCTGTACTCTGCACAAGGAAGCTGGCAGAGGGCGCCATCTGCTATTCTCCTCAAGTTTCGCTTGGCCAGAAGTAGTAAAGTCTTAACCTCAACATCATTGACATGATTCAAAAATTAAATATTCTTTCAAGGGAAGAGAAAGTATACCATTATTTCAACTTTAATTTTCTGGCAGATTTTTGAAAAATTGATATTATTGCTTCCATAAATATTTGTTAAAATTCATCTGTAAAGTCACCTGGGTCTAGAGTTTTCTTTCTGGAAATGCTTTTAGCTGATTTTAATTTCTGTATTAAGTAAACAGTTTTACTTTATTAAGTACAAAGGTAGTCAAGTAATATTTTTCTTCTGAATTGACTTGGTAATTTGTGACTTCTGGTGATTTTTTTTTTTTTTGGCATTGTGGTTGTCACATTTATTAGTATAATGCTTTATAATATTCATTACCATTCTTGTATCTCCTGTAAAATAAGAAATGCTGTCCCTTCTCCATTTTCTGATATTGGAGATCTAAATTTTCTTTCTATTTTACTTTATTTTTTGAGTTAGGGTCTCACTCTGTTGCTCAGGCTGGAGTGCAGGCACATGATCAAGGCTCACCACAGCCTCAACCTCCCGGTCTCAGGTGATGCTTCACCTCTCTCCCAAATAGCTGGAACTACTGATGCATGCTACCACACCTGGCTATTTTTTTGAGTTTTTGTAGAGATGAGGTCTCACTATGTTGCCCAGGTTGGTCTGAAACATTTGGGCTTGGGTAATTTTTCCCTCCTCTGCCTCCCAAAGTGCTGGGTTTACAGGTATTAGCCACCATGCCCAGCCTTTTCCAATTTTCATAATGAGTTTGTATAACTCATTATGTATGTGACAAAGAACTGCTTTTTGGTTTCACTATTTTATTTCTCTGTTTCTCTACTGTGCACTTTCTATTTCATTAATTTCTATTCGTTACTATTTTTTTCTTCATTTGCTTCCATTTATTTTGCATGCCATTAAATATATATAAGCAGCTAAATATAAGTAGTTAAAGCTATACATTTTTATAGGGTATGTTTTAATTACATTTCTCAAATTTACCTATGTGACATAATCTTTTATTTTTTATTTATTTTTTATCTTTTGAGTTGGAGTCTCACTCTGTCACCCAGACTGGAGTGCAGTGGCATGCTCCTGGCCACCGCAGCCTCGACCTGCTGGGCTCAGGCGATCCTTCCGCCTCAGCCTTCCAAACAGCCGAAACTACAGGTGTACGCTACCACGCCTGGCTAATTTTTGATTTATTTTAGAGATGAGATCTCACCAAGTTGCCCAGACGGGTCTTGAACACATGGGCTCAGTCAATCCACTCACCTCAGCCTCCCAAAGCACTGGAATTACAGGCTGAGCCACCGAGCCCGGTTGCATATTCATTTTTATTCAGTTAAAATATGTGCCAGATTTCCTTGTGTTATGCCTTTTCATTTCCCCCCTTGTTATTTTAAAATATTCTTATTTATATTTAGGAACAGGGTTAAAGGTCAGGATTCTGTAGGAGCTTCCTGCTGGCTAGGGGTATAGAGGTGTTCCTATCTGTGTAGAGTAAGAGATGAGAGGACAGAGATCAATGGAGTTGCTAAATATCTTTAGTATCTGTATACAAGGCACTGTGTACAAGCATATAATATTAGAATTACTACTGCTATGATAAAGACCATTATAGCTGCTGTTATGAACATATTGAAGCTTCGATGTCTGGTAAAATGTATTTATAGTTACCCCAGTGGGCTTAACACCCACTACAGGAGTCCAGGCAGTTCCCATTGTTGTACCAGTGAATTCCTGAGTCCATACATGCTTGTTCCTCCTTCTTGTCTTCAAGTTTCTTTGGGTTTTGTCATAAGAATTTATAGACAGTTACGGGGGTTTTGTTAATAGACTTTAACAAGGAAATACAGCTAATTTGAGGAAGTCTGAAGGAACAAAATGGAAAACATGAGTATGGAGACATGTAATTAGGTTGTAGTTTAAATTATAGGAAATAATAATGAACAAGAGAATTAATTTTATTTAAAAAAATTTTTATTTTAAAGATTTGGGGTACAATTGAGGGTCAGGTTTACAAATGTTCATTATGCAGGTACCTTTGTTGATAAGGAGTCTCCCCAACGCCCTTCACTCCCCTGGCAGTTTCCCACTACTGCCAATCCCAACCCCTCTCCCCTGGCAATGAACAAGATAATTTAAAACAGGTAGCATGATTGAAAGAAAACTATCCCCCCCCTTTTTTTAGAATAGGCTTGATACACCTTCACAATGATTGATATGCTAGATGATGGATTCCAGGTAAGCTCCACTCTGGAGATGGGAGATTTCTCCACCTTCGATGGGAGGAGTGGGGGGAGGGGTAGTATTGGCCTTCGGCCTTGATTGGGAAATATTACCTTATAAAGTTTAACAAAAATTATTAGTAATACTTTAAACAGAAAGGCATCTTGTTATCCATCTTATGTTGGATTAGAAATCCTTATACCTGGAAGGAGATTTAAAATTGTAATTTGGCACTGAAAAGCACTATAGCTGATCCTAAAGCACCGTGAGTGGCTGAGATACCATTTTAGACTTTTACAATGTTGTTTACAAAAAGTTTGCGTGGTCTGCGAGCAGTTCAGGTGGAAGGTGACGGGATAATGTGGTTCCTGACGCTTTTGTTTTCTGTCCCACCCTAGTGAGACAATTGAGAACCTGAAGAGTTTATGTATTAAAAGTTTTAAAAGCATAATATTATAACACAGGCTTACAGGTTACTGTAAGTTACTTATTTAGCTGAAGTGATAGTCCAAAGATTTTTAAAAGTAAAAAAAACACCAACAAAAAACTTTGCTTGTTTTTAATAGAGGAGATTTTAAACAATGAAAGTCAACAAACATACGGGAGGGGGAGCTAACTGAATTTGTCTCTTCCTCCCTCTTCTGTTGTTTATAGAAGAAAATTCTTTTGAAGATTATTAATTAAGAGGCTTATGTTTTGGTCTCTGAATAGCATTTTGGCCAAGCATTAGTGTAATTGATATTAATGGTAAGTTCATAGCAATAACTAAAATGCTTGTAAACTAGATCATTCAATTTCTTTCACACATTTCTTTCCACAAACCTTCCACATACCATTTTTGACATACTCATACCAGTTATCGACATGCTTGAACCTTCTATTTTTGTTCTTTACTTTCTTTTCTTCAAATAACTAGCCATTCCATTATAGGAAAAAATGTATCATAAAAAATTCTTTCTTATGCAAAATTATTCTCTTTCCATTATATACTTTATTACCAAAAACATACCTTTATACCAACAACTCTCTTTACATCTTTCCTTTGCTTTCTGGTTTCTTTCTTTTACCTTTTTTTTTTTTGAGTTGGAGTCTCACTCTGTCGCCCAGACTGGAGTGCAGTGGCCGCTTCTGGCCACCGCAGCCTCGACCTGCTGGCTCTGGCGATCCTTCCGCCTCAGCCTTCCAAGTAGCTGGAATTACAGGCATGCGCTACCACGCCCGGCTGATTTTGTGATTTATTGTAGAGATGAGGTCTCGCCTGCCCAGGCGGGTCTCGAACCCACGGGCTCAGGCAATCCACTCACCTCAGCCTCCCAAAGGCGTGGGATTACAGGCTGAGCCACCGAACCCGGCTTCTTTTACCTTTTTATAGATAACTATTTACATTTATACTTTGAATTAACCTTTAGTAACTCTTGATTAAGAGAAGGCTGTATGCTTCTAACATGGATGGCCAGGATCAAATGTCTGACACCTGTATTAATTAAAAAATTAACTTGGTTTCTCAAACCTTAATATTCACCTGGGGTTTGCTGGGGTGATGGTGAACTACTGCCAGGCACTTTAGCAGATTTCCAGGCCTCTGTAATGGCCACCATTTCTGAGTCAGGTGTTCTCTCTTCTCTTCAGAAGATAGTGTACCTACTTTCCAGTGACTTCCTGGCCTGCAAAGTGGACAAGGTTCTGGAGGCTTAGGCCTCTTTGGGGCATCTACGCCTCTAGTTCCCCTGCAGACTGTATCCATAGCAACGAACACCATCCCCTTAGCAGGTTCATTCTTACCAGGTCTCTGATGGGCAGTGGGAGTTTTGTTGCAAATGCCAACTGCCAACTGAAGTGCCTCTTTGGCCCTCTGGTTCTGCAGCTCTCCATATTGGCACCCTATTGCTTCTCTAATGTCTTGGCTGAAAAAAATCTCAAAGTTTTTCCTGTAATTGACTATACATAAGAAACTTTTGACCATTTCTCTGTCTATAATGATCTGACGTAAAACCCCTGAGTGAGTGAACAGACCACGTGAATGTGAAATGATCTGTCCTCACTAATTTCTAGTTATGAATAGGCAAATTTGTTAAAACCCTTTATAAATTACTAAATTATGGTATTAGCTGTGAGGTGTGGACAATTAGATGGGAGTGATTAGTTCCCACCTTCACTGTGGCCACAGAATACCCAGTATTTCATCCATCTGGCAGAAGTACTAGGCTTAGTAAAGTGACTTACCTTCCTTCCCCAAAAAGCTTAGGAAGGCTGACATAACAAATGCTGGTGTTATCTAGCACTAATGTTTCAGCACACGATAAAGTTAGAAGTAAGATTTTACTGGAGCCTGTGCAAGTTTGGTTTGGAAAAGCAGATTAAAATGACAATAGACTTTTTTTTCCCTGAGTTAACAGGATTAGATAATTAACATGTGATCCTTTTACTTTTTTGTCTAAGAGGAGGACTGATAGTCCCAGTTTAGATCTAATTTGAGAGAGATTTATCATAGGAAAAGAAACGTGGTCTTCAGTAGCTTTTTGTCCAGGCCACCTCCCTGAGGGGAGACTGGTTAAGCCAGCACATGTGGCATAAAAGATTGGAGAGAATGGGGAGAGAAAGTAGCACGCGTGGTTTGACTTGCTGCAGCTAAGAGGGCTGCCACCAAGAGGTTATCAGGCAGTGGAGGTGGGAAGAAGAGGGAGTCTGTAGGCTAGGGTCTCTCATCATGGCCATAGATGATGACCTCTCCTCTGCAGGTAAAGGTGGAGGGCAAGAAGAAGGAAGAGCAGAAGGGGAAACTGATGGAGAGTATAGTGGCAAAAGCAGATTGTGAGAGACAGGAGAAGTAAAACTATCTAGATCAATGTCTGAATTGTTAGAAGGAAAGCAGGAAGGAGGTAAAGTAAAAAAGGAGTTAAGAGAAGTATGCCACAGGAAGCACAAGGAGTCTGCATGACACTCTATTTTGAAGACCTCAGACCTTTGCCCTCCTGGCAGCAATTGAAGTCAAGTTGGAAGAGAGTATCAGAGGCAAGATACTTGCCTTGGGCCCATTTCCTGGTTGCCTAGCTGTGTTGAGGAGATGCTTAAGGCTAGTGAGAGAATCCTGAGATCTTTTGGAATGCGTTTCAAGGGAGGAGGCTTTAGCTACCCATCTTGGATCTCCTATGAGGAATAATTCTAGAGGGAGGGAGAGATTGGCCTTAAGAACAGTCCCTGAGAGGCCAAAAGAGAGAGGGAGAACACAGAGGGCGTTGGATCCAAGCAAAAACCATCTATGCCCTCAGCTGATGTCCAAAGGGTTGGTGGAATTACCCTGAGTATGTGGTTAATGAGTGAGAGAAGGTGGTCCCCTCACCACCTCGACCCACTGGAGATAGCACTTCTGTGGGAGATGTCCCCACACCCTAGTAAAAGGCTGCTCCAAGATGCACACTTGGGAGATGTGGCCAAGATTTCCACAGAGGGTCTCAGACCCCAGTACAAAAGACTCCCGAGTGGACCAGAAAGCAAGCCTCTCAGGTCATGTTTAAAGACCTTCTAGCAAGAAATAGGGTAGCACATGAAGAGGAGAATTGGTCTTGGGAGCAGTTCTGAGGAGGCCAGCAAAAGAGACACAGGCAGCAGCTACAGTAGCCTCCTCGTGCTTGTTTTCAGATCTTCTAGCAATAATAGAGTAACACATGGACTCACCTATCATGTTGTTTCATACCAGACAAGGCTGAGGCAACAGGGAGAGGTCCGTTCAATACAACTCATTATAGGCAATAGGAGTAAGAGCGAGTAGTAGAAAAAGAGAACCAAGTACCTTATCTTTCTCCATAGAGACTCAGGTTGGAAAAGAGGAAAGTGAGAGACAGTGGCATACTTCACTGGGGACTCCAAAAACGATGGGTTAAAAAATATAGCCCAGTGGAGCCTCCAGAATGATAGGTCAGACCTGTTGGGGTTGGGGTTGTGCGATCCAGTGCCAGGTGAAAGAAGCAAAGAATTGTACAGTAGTTAGATTGGAAAATATAGTTTACTTAGAAAGTAAATTGAGAGACAGAGAGAGAGGAGATTCACCTCTCCAAGATAGAAGAGGGGACCAAAGCTTAGGAAACATGGCAGTAGCAATAGCTCAAAGAATGTTTGGCCACATCAGAGTTTAGTAAAACAATGGCCTGTGTTTTCTCTCTTGAACTGTAGTTTACTCAGAATTGTGTTTCTTTAAAATAATTTGAGTTTTTTCGGATATTGCTGTCAGAAAATCTACTTAGTATGATTTAGCCCTTTTAAATCTATTGGATCTTTGCTTATGGCACAAAATAAAGTCTTTCTTAGTGTCTGAAATAAGTGCATTTTTAAATTCATGCCGTATGTTATAATTAATTCATGTTTGCCATTTAGTTTAAGTTGGTGGATAACATTTTTCAAGTGTTCTGTAGCTTTGGTCATTTTTTGTTTACTTTTTCTATTGATTACTGAGAGAGAATAAAATGTCTAAGTGTTATTGTGAGTTTATCCATTTTTCTTTCCAGTTCTATTAGTTTTTACTTCATCTTATGAAATGCATAATTCTTAAATTCTTTATATTTTTCTTAATTCTCATCCTCTTTAATGATTAATTATTGATAATAAAAATAATAATTATGGATTAGTTACTGTATTAGGCTTTTTACATGATCCCCAACCCCCTATAATACCTTATGAGGTATCTAATATCCCTGATTTGTGAATATATAACCTGAGGTTCAGAAAGATTAAATTATCTAATGATATAAAATAATTTAAATTTTGTCAGAGTTAGGATTCAACTGTCTTTTTCTCTCTCACACACTCTTTCTTATTTCAGACTCTGCAATTACATCTCTGTATTATTAATTTTGTAAAAAGAGCTTGGCATGTAAGAAGAATGTTTAGGATGATGACAGACAAATTAACTAGTTTAGTAGATCTGGACCAGATCATAATGATTCTGCTATCCAATGCCCCACATTTCAGTTTTTATCTTGTTGACAACGAAAAATTAAAAATTTTCAAAAAATGACAAGGTTATAGTCATATAAAAAATACTACCATAGTAAGGGAGAGATAAATGTGTCAATGTGGAAAGACAGGAGGGAGATCAGTCATGAGGTTTGAGCACTAGACCATGTGATTTTGGTTTTAGAAAATGAGAGATAGACAGTCTTAACGGGTATGAAAAAAGATACAAACTATAAGAACTACAGTTTAGTTGTGAGATAAAATGACAAAGAAACTAGGAAGATATATAATTTTCCTGTTTGAGATATGAAAAACTAGGTAGGCATAGACTACATTATTCATTTATTTAGGACAAAATGAGCAACAGCTTTTAATATGGGGGAAGATATGGAAAATATATTTAGTTTTAAAAATATGGGATTTTTGTATAATTTTAAAAACAATTAAATAGTCTATGTTTCTCTTCTGTAGCACTTGCTTAACAATTCAGAAAATTATCACAATTAAAAGATACTATTAGCCGGGCTCGGTGGCTCAGCCTGTAATCCCGCGCCTTTGGGAGGCTGAGGTGAGTGGATTGCCTGAGCCCGCGGGTTCGAGACCCGCCTGGGCAGCGAGATCTCATCTCTACAATAAATCAAAAATCAGCCGGGTGTGGTAGCGCATGCCTGTAGTTCCAGCTACTTGGAAGGCTGAGATGGAAGGATTGCCAGAACCCAGCAGGTCGAGGCTGTGGTGGCCGGGAGCGGCCACTGCACTCCAGTCTGAGCGACAGAGTGAGACTCCAACTCAAAAAAAAAAAAAAGTTACTATTAAAGGAGTTCTGATTCTTTTAAAGATTAGATGCTTGCAAAAGGTCATTATATCTATAATAACAACATAATAATACAGTATGAGCTAACTAATATATTTATTTACAG
The DNA here is from genome assembly GCA_027257055.1 of Cephalopachus bancanus. NCBI lineage: Eukaryota > Metazoa > Chordata > Mammalia > Primates > Tarsiidae > Cephalopachus > Cephalopachus bancanus. The sequence continues at coordinate 519,506 of JAPVLO010000203.1, read as the reverse complement.
CAATCAAAGAGCTGTGGACACTGAAATTTATGAATTTAATTACAAAGACGGTTGGGTAATTTTTAGGTCAGAAGAAGTCTATGATTGCTTTCATTCTTGGGGGATAAAGTGAATATGTAATAAATATAAACTTTAGAAGGATGAGAATTTACCTATTTCATAAAATGTAAGCATGGAAGTCTGAAGGCATAAGAAAACATAGAAGTCAGTTATTTTTAGGAAGAGGAAATTTACTGGAACAAGGAGAAATCAGTTGAAGTTTTAAGAGCTATGTGAGAATTCTCAAGGTGGATTGGAATCTAGATGGTCCCAAGGTGGGTTGGAATCTGAGTGACAAAGTTAGCTTTCTCCACCACAGGACTTTTGTTGAAGAAAAGGTGGTGGAAGAAGATCAAGACTAAGTCAGCATATTAATTTTCTTTTCTGTACCAAAAATTAACATAAACTTGCTGGCTTAAAGCAACACAGACTTATTAACTGTTTTCATGGGATTCCAAGTACAGGCTAGCTGGGTCCTTAGCTCAGGGTCACACTAGGTTAAAATCAAGATGTCAGTTAGGACTATCTCATTTCCAAGTCTTTTTCCCCAATTTTTATCGTTGTAATATCAAGGTCCCTGTTTATTTAGGGTTTGCATCCAGAGGTTGCTACCATCTTCTGGTGGTCACCCTATAACATCTTAGTGCATGGTGCTCTCACATCATAGAGGCCGAGTTCTTGAACATTAGCAAGATAATCTCTCTTCAGTATTCTGTAATGAAGATTTAGATCATGAAACCTGATTAAAGGAGTGATATCTCATTATATTCATAGATTCCACTCACACACAAGAAAAAGAAATTATACAGGCATGCACGTCAAGAGGAAGGCATCGTTGGGCAATCTTAAAATTTTGCCTAACTTTGTTAAGTGCTGACAAAAATCTTATAAACTCAATGTGTTTAGATTCTATAGCTATTCTGGAGGGTTGGGTCTAATCCAAACCTTAATGAATTTGAAATCAGAGGTAAGCAAAATTTAACTTAAAACTATAACCCAGCTCTAACTCAGCTCAAGTCCTGATTAGATGAAAGAAACCAAGTAAGGATTCCAGGTTCCTAACAGGTAAAATGTATGAGTCCTTCCTAGGAAAAGTTATTTATTTCAGTCCCTCTATCCATAATTTCTTATCAAAAGAAAACTAGGTATAAAAGAAGCAAGAAAATGTGACTTAAAGTCACATATAAGCAAAATATCTGAATTAGTAAACTATTCTTAAAATATCTATAATGTCATTAAAACAGCCATAGTTCTTATATAGCTATCTTATAGCTATAAAATTTTAAAATATCTATATTAAAATAAGAGTACAGGAAGATCAAAAGAAATAAAAAGATGAGAGAATTAAAATGAAACTATCTTACAAAACAATAAAATGGAATTTAAGAACAAAAAATATAATATCTGAAATTAAGAATAAGTTGGGTAGGTTTATCAGCATATTGTGCATCATAGAAAAAAGATGTTGAAAGTATAATAGAAGTTATTAAAATTGAAGGAGATATAGATAAAAGGCAGAGGAGGGAGTAGGGGAGGGAGGGGGGGAGAGAGAGAGGGAGAGAGAGAGAGAAAGAGAGAGATCCCATATCAGGAATTACAAATTAATGAGACAATAAAACATGTTCTAATATTGGTGTACTTGGATTTCCAGAAGTAGAAGAAATACAGAATTGGACAGAAGAAACATTAAAGAGATTATGGATCATAATTTTTAAAAACTGGCATCAGGTGAAAATCCTTATATCCACAAATATCAATAATATTCAAGCAAGAAAAATAGAAGGCAAACCATACCTAGACTCACTATAGTAAAACTGTTACAATCCAAAAATAAATTCTGAAAAGCAATTGGATCAGGAGATTATGTTAGGGAAGCAAAAATAAAACTTGTGGCTAGATTTTCATGGAAAAGTATAAATGATAGACTGGAATAGCATTATAAAATACTGAAAGAAGAAAAAATATCTGGCCGGTTTAGAGGTTTATATTCAGTAAAAATATCCTTCAAATATGAAGACCATATAAAAATATTTTCTAAAAAGTTGAGAAAATTTATTTCTGGTAGAACCACAGCACAAAAAATTCAAAGGAAGTGTTCAACAAAAAGGGATATTACTCCAGATGGAAAAATAGATAAATAAGAAGAAATAAAGAACTTTACATTAAAATGTTAACCGAATACTATTGAAAATAAATATTGTATCAGTGTACTTTGAGATTTACAATATATATAATAGTTAAATTGAGCAATAATATCATAATGAGTGGAGAGAGTTAGCAGAATTATGCTATTTTAAAGTTCTTACATTGTGTATAAAGTAACATTGCGGGGGTCTGCTCCCACCGGGTGTGGGACTTCCTGAAGAAGAGATGGACTAGATGAAAGATGAAAATAATATACTTGAACACCTGCTTGCAGGACAGATATCATTTAACGTTAGTTAACAGAAAGCTTTTATACCATTCATAAAGGGGCAAGACAAAGAAAATTCCTTCACGTACATATCCTTTAAAAGTTACCACCTTCTAGCGGTCTTAGAAGCAACAAACAAGCCAAGAACACTATTTGCTAAATGATAGTTTTAAATTACAAAGAAAGTCCTAAATTACAGTCCTTGAAATGTCTCAAGAAAGTTTCCAAGTGCACATTTCTCCATGTATCAGGAATTTTCTCTCTGGGGCTGCTATGACCTTCAAAGCTTCATAATTGCCTTTCTTGTCTTTGTTACTTTTCTCTTATCCTGCAGTGTTTATTTCTAAAGAAAACTGAAAAGAAGCTTTTAGTGATGTTTCCTAGGCCCCCAAGGTTGCTCTCTGTATTTAGTTAATTTATCATAAAAGTATTCAATTAGTATATTATGAATTCAGTGAAAACCCACTCTATAAACGTTAACTTACAATTTTAACTATTGAATTAAGTAAAAACCTTAACGATTAATCTTCATCCTAAATCTGTGAAAACAGTGTTATAAATCACCTACATAACTCCTAGATAAGTGTTAGAACTTATAATGAATTCATAATGAACTTACTATAAACTTGTGCTTCTAAAAAACCTTATGTCTAAACACTAAACTACATAATTCTAAATCAAGTGAGTGAATATACTTATATCATTTTTTTACTCAAGCAATATCTAATAACTTATAACCAAGTTAAAGAAAGCATTCTTGATGTGCTTCAGAGTTTAACCCTTGCATATGTTAGAAAAGGCCAAATGGCATAGTGGGAAATGGAAAAATGAACCATGACATTTCCAGGTTAGCTGTGAGTACTTCACATAAACATGCCATTTTCTTCTTCCACGACTGCACAGAATTTTTCAGCCATTTCAGCAGTAAAGGTGGAAGACAGAAGGGCCTCAGCTTCCCGGACTTGCCCTGCAGCCCGGGGTCTTCAGCTCACCAGGACCCTGTCAATCAGGTGGGCCTCCAAGGCTGGCTCCCAACATAACATAATATTAATTCAAGGTAGATGGTCAAGTAAGGAAGGTATGTTGTAATTTCTAGAGTAATCACTAAAGTAATGCAAAAATATTGCTACAAAGCCAATAAAGTAATTAAACAGGAAACAAAAATATTTGATTATACCAAAGACATCAGAAGAAAAATAAAATTTAAAAAAATCAAAGAAGATACCAGAAGATAGAAAATAATTTTAGTAAGAAGGTAGACCTAAATAATCATATCCATAATTACATTAGGTATAAACGAATTAATAATTCCAACTAAAATACAGATATTGAGTGACTGGATAAAGAGACTCATCTATATGTTGCTTATAAGAAATATATTTGTAAAAAAAGGGAAAATATGAGACTGAAAAATGGAGAAAAAAAATAATATTAAAAAACTAATCACAAAAGAAAGTTGAGTATATAAATACCAGACAAAATAGTCTTCAAGGCAAGAAAAAGTAACAGCATTAAAATATCTATTCATAAGCATAAAAAGTGAATAAGGAGAAAGATAAAACTATCTTGAATGTGCATGTATCTAAACATTTCTCTTCAAAATACATAAATCAAAAATATCAGAACAAATAACAACTAAATGGAACACCAAATATAAGAGTAAAACAAAAATTTACAAAAACTGATATAAAAAGAAATAAAAAATATAGGAAATTAAATGTCTTAAGACAATGATACTGTAAGTTTCTCATAATGAAAACTCCATCCAAAGGTAATTTCATGAATTAAGTTTATAATACAGTTAAGAAACAGCTATTACATTATAAAACACAATTTTTCAGAGAAAAGCAAAAGGAAAAACAATTTTATAATTGCTGATATCAGCACATGCCACCTATTGAAATTTGAGAAAGGCATTACATAAAAAGAAAATTATATAACTATTGTCTTTATAAACATAGACACAAACATGTGGAAAAAATATTAGAAAATCAAATTTAATATTATACAAATCCCCACAGTCATGTGGGATTTATTCCTGAAATGAAAAGTTGGTTTCCCATTTTGAAATTACCCAATGTTACCACATTAATAAGGTAAAGGAGAAAACCATATGATTATCCCAGCAAACGCAGATAAAACATACAGAAAAGTTTGTTAGTCTTCATGATGAAAACAATCAAAAACTAGAAATGAAGATAATTTCCTGAAATTGATATGAACATAAAATATTATACAGTTAACATACTTAATTGTGAAATATTTAAAGTGTTATCTCTGAGTTCAGGAAATATGCAAAAATATCTACAGTGACTACTTCTATTCAGTGTTGTTTGGGAGCATCTAGTTATTGCAAAAATGCAAGAAAAAAAGTAAAAGACAAGGGTTGGAAAGAAAGAAGATAATTATCTTTATATATGAATGCCCATACACAAGAATTAGAATAAATCAATAAACCATTCAATAAAACTAATAAGTGAATTAGCACAAAGCACCCAAAGAAAATAACCATAAATTGGCATATTTGCATATATTGGAAGTAGATAATTAGAAAAATCTTTTTAATGTATCATCCACAATAACTGATGTCAATTGCCTAAAAGTAAATTTAACAAAATGTAGGCAAGACTTCTGCTCTATGATCTAAAAATGACTGAAATAACTGAAGAAGACATAGAGAGTTGAATAATATTCATATATTGGATGACTAATATTGTTAAAATGAGTCTTGTATCTATAGATTTAATGGAACTTCAATAAATATTTTAGCAGTGACAATCATTTAAAAAAATTATAGGATAATAAGTGGGATCTAGAATAGCCAAATTGGAGGATTCACATTGCTGTCTCAATATTAATTATAAAACTACAGTGATTAGGATAATGTAGTAAAAGTATACAAAAATAAACCTACCCTTATATAATCAATTGCTTTGTGACTTTGTCTGCAATTCAGAAAATAATTAACATTGTTTAATAAGTGATAATGGGGTAACAATATATGTAATAAAAATATAAACTGTAATCCATAACTCATTTTAAATATATCAAATATATCACTATAACAATATATATTTATTATAATATAATATACAAAAATATACAGTATATATATTTGATATGGACCATGGACCTATATTATTGTGAAATCTATGTTTTCTTTAAGCTTCTTGAAGAAAATATATGGAATATCCTTACAACATTGCATAGGCAAAAACTTTGCAGAACTCAAAGGCCCTAACTATAACATTATTCAAAAATTAGACTTTTATAAGCACTAGGAAAAAATGCCTTATTAAAGGATATCATTGGAAATAACATCAGCAAGATAATGGAATAGGATGTCTCTCACTTGTATACTTCCACAGTAGCAATAATTCCACAGACAAAAATGCCTTTGTGAAAACTTGGGGTTCTGATATTTGTAAAACCCTGGATTTTGCTCAAGATCGGGGGGGGGTCAATTAAGGGGGCAGACTTGCACCAACCATGGTTTTGGTTTCAGATCTAGAAATGGCCACATCTCCCTGTAGGCTTGTTCCTGATACTAGAACCATCTACCAAGGCGCCCAGGAGCTGTCACACACAATAGTGCCCAGGGAGGTAGATCTGCTGACCTTTGTCTCAGCTGTAAACCTTGAAATGTCTCTCTAACTTGGCTCCAGGCCCTCTCAGCTATAGCCTAGAGTAATCTTGTTTACAGGAGGACTCAGAGGAAGTCATGCCCATATGCAACCATGTAGGCAGGACAACTAACCTACGTCTCACAGCAGATCTTGAAATGGTCTTGAAAAGACTCCTGTCTCTCTCAGGTGCAACTTGATAGCAGTCCTGTCTAAACCAAGACTTTGAAGGACATGTCTGTCAGTGTCCCTACAGGCTGATCTGCTGACCTTAGTCACACTGTGGATCTTGAAATGGCCCTCTAATTTGGCTCTGACTCCAGTCAACAGTGGTCCGAGAGCAGATCTGTCCACTCAGGGACCTGAGTAGAGACATGCCTATCTAGGAGACAAGTCTGAACATTTCTGTCTTTGATTTCATGTTCTTTATCCTGAGAACAATGTGAGATGTAGACTTCTGAGGCCTTGGACAACCCACATCTATAATATTGCTGGGTGTAGACCCTGTGGCTGCTTCTGTGAATTGATGTAGAATCTCTGTATCATCTCTAGGCTGAGGTTCCTTTATGCAGTGTCCCTACCATGCTGGGATCTCAGCAGTGGTCCCACCCCTAGTGCTCAACTAGGCATTTCCCTGGTGAGGACTTTTTGCAGCATCCTCAACCTCACATTTCCACTCAGTATTTTCCTAGTATGAACTTTCTGTGGTGCCTCATCCCTTGACACATCTCTGCCTGAACCCACAAGCTTTTTCATACATCCTTTGAAATCTTGGTGAAGGAAACCATGCTTCCATAGCTTTTGCTTCTGGGTGCTTTCCTGCTTAGAAGATTTTTCCATCGGATATACTACCCCATCACTCTTAAATTCAGGTTTCCGCAAAGGCCTAAGTCATGGACTCAATGTAGCCAAGTTTTTTGCTGGAGTGTAATAAGAATAGTCTTTTGTCCACTTCCCAATAAGTTCCTTATTTCCATCTTGGACCTCATCCGAATGACCTTTACTGTTCAAATTTCTATCAAAATTTTGGTCATTTCCATTTAACCAATCTGTAAGAAGTTCCATCTGAACTTTCTGTTGTCTTTTTGTCTTCTTCTGAGTCCTCATCGGAATCACACTTAATGTTCTGTTCAAGGCAATACAGTCTTTTCTAGCTTGCTTATTCAAACTCTTCCAACCTCTGGCCATCACCCAGTTTCAGTGCTACTCCCATATTTGTATAGAAATACCAGACTTCTCACTACTTTTTCTGTCTTAATCCATTTTGTGTTGCTATAATACCAGAGGCTGACTAATTTATAAATAAAAGAGATTTATTTGGCTCGTGGCTCTGTAGACAGAGAATTTGAAGAAGCATGACACTGATATCTGCTTGGCTTCTGGTGAGAACATTCTTGCTATGTCACAAAATGGCAGATAAAAGGGGAAGTGGATATGTGCAAAGAGACAAGACCCAAAGGGCATTCTGGATTTATATAACAACCCACTTTTGCAAGAATGAATCCATTTCTGTGATAACTAATCAGTCTTTCCAGAGTGAGAATTTACTCACTACTGTTAGAATGGTATCACGCCATTCATGAGGGATCTACTTCCAAGACCCAAACACCTCCCACTAGGTCCCGTCTCCCAACATTGCCATATTGGGGATCAGATTTAAACATTACTTTTGGTGGAGACAAACCATATCCAAAATATAGCAGCAACCAAAGTTAAGTTGTAATCAACTTAAAATAATTTATTATAAACATATGATATTTAATGTAAGCCTCAGGGTAGCCACAAAGCAAAAGCCCATAGGAGATACAAAAAAGATAAAGGAATTAAAGTATACTACGACAGACACCAGAAAACAAATAACAAAATGGAAGTAGTAAGTCCTTACTTATCAATAATTACCTTGAATACAAATGGATTACAACTATAAATGAAAACTGTAGAATGACTGAATAGATAACAAAAAATAAGAATTTACCATACGCTGCCTACAAGACACTCACTTTACCTCTAAGGAGATACATACACTGAAAACTAAAGGAATAGAAAAAGAAACAGCATGCAAAAGGAAACCACAAAATAAGAGCAGAGTAATATTTTGATGAGACAAAATAGACTTTAAGTCAAAAACTGTCACCAGAGACAAAGAAGGTCATTGTATAATGATAATAAGGGCAATTAATCAAGAAGATATAACAATTATACATATATATGCACTAAACATTGGGACAACTGTAAATATATAAAGTAAATATTAAAAGATTTGAAGAGAGATATAGTCAACAATAAAATATTTCTAGGTGTCTTAGTCCACCTGTGCTGACATAACAAAACACTTTAGACTAAGTAATTTAAAATGAATAGAAACTTATTACTTAAAATTCTAGAGCATGGTAAGTCTAAGATCAAGGTGTCAGCAATGGTGTTTAACGAGGACAGCTCTCTGCTTACAAGATAGTGCCTTATTGCTGCTGAGAGAGGAGGTATCTAGAAAATAACTAAGCAGACAGACAGGGTGTGTCCAAAGTAACAAACTGATAGGAGACAACTAGTAAACAACTCAGGGGACAAACAGGGCATGTCCAAAGTAACACCTTGGCAGACAGGTGTTTACTTTGGACATGCCCTTTTTGTCCCCTGAATTGTTTACTAGTTGTCCCCCAGTAACAAAGGAAAAAACTGGGAATAGACTGCAGGAAAATAACTAGACAGACAGCCAGGGCAGGTACTCCAATAACAAAGTAACAGACATCCTGCTGGTGAGATTGGAAAACAACCAATCAGCTCACAGCTAGTGCTAGCCAATCAGCTTAATCTTAGGGCTATATAAGGACCAGATTTTGGCCCCAGACTGCAACCCTCTTGGGTCTCCTCCTGCTCTGGAAGCCTTTCTGTTCTCTCAATAAATCCTGCTTTCTCAACTTTCCAGCCAGTCGTCTGTGTCTCTCATTCCTCCTGGGCTCAAGATAAGAACCCGATCTCAAGAGCTGAAGAAGATCATCAGGGTTGAAGAGCTGTCCACCCCAGCAGTTGACTTGCCAGTCAACAGAGTCATTTGAACTGAGAGAGCTGCTGGCAGAAGGCAGGACTCCAAAGCTGAGACACTCCTGGGGCTAGGCTTGCTAGTCCACCAAATCAGCAACACTCTTAGGGCTTGGCTTGCCAGCCCATTAGAGTCAACACTCTCTGGGGCTTGGCTAGCAAATCCATTGAACTGATACTGTTGAAGTCCATGCTGATCTGAAAACTCCGTATCAGATTTGGCATCCAAGGTGGGGCTCAATGGAAAGACTAGTTAAAGTGAGCCTATTTCTTTACTTCCATTTCTGAGGATTTTTGTCCTCAAGTGTTTTTACTCTCTCTCAAAAAAAAAAAAAAAAAAAAATTACTGGGGCTCTGCCAGTCAGTTAAAAGTGAATAGTGTGACCACCAGACTACAATACACAGAGTTCATGCTTGCTGGAGAGGACTTGGTTAATCCCCCATTGCCCTTGGGTGTTGGGAATGTTGACCCTGTTCCAAACCAGTTTCCTTTCACAGAGTTCTAGCCATCACATGTAATTGGAAGAAGTTTGGGAGTAATTGAGGGTATCTGGCAAAGGCTACACCTTGGTGCTACCCAAAGACTCCCAGACTGACCCCAATTTCTGACAGCCCAATAGGGTATTGGCAGAAGGCTTCCAGTAATTTCGATCACACCTTCTTTAGCCTTTCCTGTCACATTTTCTTCTTGTTGGGATCACTGTGGCTACTGTCCCAACTTGGTGCTTGATATCATGGGTGTTTTTGCAGCTTAGGGAGTTGGCTTTACTAGATAGTGGTGTAGCTGACTTGATCCTTGTTGAAAAATAGCTCAGGACAAGGTGTGTTGATTGTTCTAAGAGGCAAAGGGTAGGAAGCTTTGGTTTTGTTTTGTTTTTTCATCATGTTAGGAAGCAGTATAACTGGTGAATATGAGAAACTGTTTCATGTGAGGAAACTTTTTGGAAAGCATATTGTTAAGTTAGGTCCCTACTTCTTTCATTTAAGGAAAATCTGTCTCCATGATTGCATCCTAGTATGTAGAATCTGGTTGGTATATCTGGGGACTCTATGAGTAGGCAAATGCCAAATGAATGCAGACTCTTCCCTTTGAGGGCGCTTTGTCAGCATTGTGTACCTTGTATGCTGGCTATGCAGGCTTTATGTTGAAATGCCTGGCTGCCTGTGAGTTTAGACTTTTTGGAGGCCATCAGGTACTATCTTGATGGCCTGGGACTGGCACTTGAATGCCTCCAACTTAAATGTTCTCTTACCAGGAGAGAGAGCCGTGTTAGGAAAGCAAGTTGAATGTTGTAACCTGGCTCAAACTGTGGGTCTACTGGCCAGAGATTCATGGAAGTTCCCAGGAAAACACCCCCTCTTCATCAGAATCCCACTCCAAAAACATTTGTTCTAAGACTTGTTTGAAGACCTAGTATGGTAAGGGGGAATACTAGGTTTGAGGAATCCAGAGGCACAGTCAACAATGCAAAGGACAGGTATTAATGTGTAGGTCAGTGTGTCTAATTCCTACTGACTAGGTCTCTTCTGCTGTACTTGGGTGGATGTCACACTCACATCCAAGGAATGCCATGAGTGGAGAAGGACAGGAAAATGAGGGAATGCTCTCCTTTCTTCAATCTTTATTTATGCACATTGGTTGGAGAAGGGAAAACTTAGGGAAACTTTTCTTTCACCTCTCTCCCTCTTCACTCTCCAGAAGGGTAACAGGACATCTGTCTATCTGAAGGGTGCAATCCTTAAGAGGGCATCCTGAGACATGGACTCCTTTGATCCTAAGACTTTAAAAAAGCATCTTAAATTCTTTTGCCGAATTATAAGTTGCAGGACAGAGAAACCTGGTCTCTGGAGGGAAGTGTAAATTATAATATAATCTTGCAGCTAGGCAATTTCTGTAGATGCCAGGAAAAATGGTCTGAGGTCCCATATGTACAGGCTTTTCTTGTGTTATGAGAAAATCTGGACTTTTGCCAACATTGTAGAATCAATTCAGCCCTACTAGAGGTCGTCTCAAGAGATGGTTCCAATGTACCAGGGATGTCAACCCCAGAGGTACCACTGGGGAAGGCATCAGCTCATGAGGCCACTCCTCCTGGTCCATCCTGCCCTCCTTATTCAGATCCTCCTCATTCTTCAAGCCATTCCCACTCTAAAATAAAAACCTGCATTCTAGCACTCGTGTTACCTATGCCCCTACAAGAGGTGCTTGGTGAATATGGCCCTAGTAAGGTACAGGTATCCTTTTTCCTATGGGACTTGAAACAAGGAAGCTTTTGGCAGGTTCTCAGATGATCCTTACAAGAATACAGATACTTTCTGGGGTTTAACACAAGTATGCAAGCTCTCCTGAAGGATACTATGTTGCTCTTAGGCCAGACCCTAATGACCACTGAGAAACAAACAGCCCTGCAAGTGGCAGAGAGTTTGGAGGTGAGCTTTGCATTTCATATAGTGGCAGAGAAGGGGAGGAGACCTATCCAATTGGCATATCTGCGGTACTAGTGGAAAACCTTAAATGGGTCCCTGATAGTGACTTGGGAGAATGGAGGAGAAAACACTTCCTGGTATGCATACTGGAAGGCCTGAGGAAAACTAGAACTAAACCTCCTAATTATTCCAAGTTAGCCATGATAGATTAGGGGTCGATGAGAATTCCTCAGCTTTTCTGGAAGAGCTAAGAGAGGTTTTGCTTAATTACACCTCCTTAGACTCTAAATCAGTTGAAGGACAACTAATCTTAAAAGATAAGTTCATGGCCGGGCATGGTGGCTCAGCCTGTAATCCCAGCACTTTGGGAGGCCGAGGTGAGTGGATTGCCTGAGCCCGTGGGTTCGTGACCCACCTGGGCAACTTGGCGAGACCTCATCTCTACAATAAATCAAAAATCAGTCGGGCGTGGTAGCACATGCCTGTAGTTCCAGCTACTTGGAAGGCTGAGGCAGAAGGATCGCCGGAGCCCAAGCAGGTCGAGGCTGCGGTGGCCGGGAGCGGCCACTGCACTCCAGTCTGGGTGACAGAGTGAGACTCCAACTCAAAAAAAAAAAAAGATAAGTTCATTACTCAGGCAGCTCCAGATATCAGGAGAAAGCTGCAGAAGCAGGGCCTAGTACTAGACAGTACTTTAGAGAATCTCCTGAAAGTGAACACCTTGGTCTTTAATAACAGGGATCAGGAGGAAGCTCAGGAAAAAGAGATGAGACACAAGACAAAGGCAAGAACTCTAGTAGCTGCCTTACAGGCTTATACACCCAGAATTCCTGAAGTGCACCTACTAATTGTTATGGATACAGCAAGTTAAGACATTAAAGAAGTAATAGGGTACCCACATGGAGGGTGCAGAATCAGAGGCACAAAAGAGGCATCTCAATTAGCAGTCACCATTAGCTACGAAACTCCAACAGCCCACCAGACACCTGGTAACAATGGATCTGACAAGGGGATGGTGTCTGTTGCCATGGGGCAATCTGTGGGGGCACTAGAAGCCTGGTTGCCCCAAAGAGACCTAAACCTCCAGGACCTCCTCCACTGTGCAGGCCAGAGAGCCACTGGAAAGTAGGTGTGCTCTCTTCTGAAGAGAGGCAAGAACACCTGCCTCAGAAATGATGACCACTGAGGAGTCCTGGAAACCTGCTACAGTGCCTGGCATTGCTCACCATCACCCCAACCACCCCCAGGTGACTCTCAGGGTGCTGGAATCCAAGCTAATTTCTGAATTAACACCGGGTGCCAGTCATTTGATCCTGGCTATTCATGTTGGAATATAGCCTTGTCATAATTAAAGTTGCTAGGAGTTAATTTTAAAATGTAAATGCAGAAGATTATGTAGAAAGATGACAGGGGAAAAGCCAGAAAAGCACAGGAAAGATGTAAAGAAAATTGTTGCTGTTGAAGTGTGCTTTTGATCAGGAAGGATGCAAAGGACAATGATTTTGTATAGGAAGGAATCTTGTATGGTAAATTTTTGTTCTGCAATAAAGTGGATGGTTATTTAAAGGAAGGAAAGTATAGGACAAAAGAATAGAGGGTTCATGCATGTCGACAGGTAGTATGTCATAGAATGGTATATGAAACTCAGGAGAGTTGGTACTGGTGAAGGTCCTTCACTCTCTTTCCTCTTCTTTGGGCCTAGATTGGGGGGGACTCTGTGCTGTTCTCTCCATTTCTTCAGCAGTGAAGGTCACCAGAATAGAATCATACTAGAATGAAAGCCTAGACTCCAGGAGAAGTTGCCTCTGCTGACTCATAAGAGCATTCAGAAACAAACTAAAGATCTCAAACGGCAAGTGCCACTAATTAACTGCCTCTGGATTTCTTCCCTATAGCTCTACCTATCCTTGCAGACTTTATTTTTTATCCTGATTTGCACCATTAAACGCCTCTGTCAAGGACCCCTTAATCCTGAACGACCATGGGATTGTTTTCTTTCCTGGAAGTTTCCCTCACAGGAATGAGCAAAATGTCCAATCTATTTTACTCCTAATTTTATCATCATTAGTCCTAGCTTCTTATAAGCACCCCCTTTCTCCCTCCATTATGTACTTGGTTCAACAGGGTAATTATTCAAACTGTTGGCTATGCCCACAGGAAGGATCTTCTCTAATTCTCCCCCTGATAGCTCTACTGTTGTCCCTTTAAAAGATAGGAAATCTCAATGGTTCCTGGTATGAATTCACAGCCCAACAAGAAGCAGTAAAACCCAACCAGAAAACTCCTTGAGGTAAAAAGGCCTCAGTTAAGGTTGGAGAAGTGACAGAAATGTGGAGAAATGCTTCTCTCTGTTTCCAGTCTCACTTAGGACTATCCAAGGTGGTATGGCTTTTCCCTGAGTATTGTAATATAATTGTGCCGGGCTCGGTGGCTCAGCCTGTAATCTGCGCCTTTGGGAGGCTGAGGTGAGTGGATTGCCTGAGCCCGCGGGTTCGAGACCCACCTGGGCAACTTGGTGAGACCTCATCTCTACAATAAATCAAAAAATCAGCTGGGCGTGGTAGCGCATGCCTGTAATTCCAGCTACTCGGAAGGCTGAGGTGGAAGGATTGTCGGAGCCCAGCAGGTCGAGGCTGCAGTGGCCGGGAGCGGCCACTGCACTCCAGTCTGGGCGACAGAGTGAGACTCCAACTCAAAAAAAAAAAAAAAAAAACAAAAAAACATATATATATATATATATATATATATATACATACATATAAAATTGTGTTCCAGCAAAATAAGTCATTACCCAGGGTATGTGTTAGGTTCGGAGGGAAGCAGCACCCACCTTCCCCCATCTGCCCCTCCACCCACTGATCCCCTATGCACCCCTCCACCCGAAGCCCACATCTGCATATCTCGCTTGAAGCTACCCGGAACCTGCCATCAGCTGCCGAAAGGACCAGACAGGGACTTTCCAGCCCATGCCAGACCTGACGCTTCCAGCCCATGCTGGATGCGACGCTTTGTCTCCCCGCTTCACTGCCGCCCCCAACACCTTCCCAGATATAGCACCTTTAAAAACCCAAGCCGCGAGACCTCATCTCTACAATAAATAAAAAAATTAGCTGGGCGTGGTAGTGCGCACCTGTAGTTCCAGCTACTTGGAAGGCTAAGGCGGAAGGATCGCCGGAGCCCAGCAGGTAGAGGCTGCAGTGGCCGGGAGCAGCCACTGCACTCCAGTCTGGGTGACAGAGCGAGACTCCAACTCAAAAAAAAAACAAAACAAAAAAAACCCAAGCCACCCCTCCTTGGGCGTGACTCCCCTGGCCCATCTTCCAGGACCACGGGACCTCACCCAGGATGCTTGGTTTATACCGGCCCTTTGTCCTGTGCCTCTTTCGGTATCTCCAAATGTTACATCTTGGTGCCAAAACCTGGGAGGTGACTGAGCCACACAGGCCTCACTTCCTGGCTCAGGGGCCTCCTACCGGTACGCCTCTGGCCCGAACTGCGAATCTCTGACCCACTCCTCCACTCAGACTTTCGTGGAGGTGAGTTCCCCCCACGTCGGTCTCTCTTTCCCCCTCCGGGCCTCCCTATCAGAAGTCACAGCTGTGCTAGGGAAAGTCCTCCATTCCGGTCAGCAGTAAATCTTGGGGATGCCCTGTTTATCCTGACTTTCACTCTGTTCAGCTGGTCTTTGCCTGAATCAGGACACCTTGTCAGACTCAGACAGGCCCTGGAAATTTAGATCGACATGGGTAACCAACCCTCCAAATCTAATTCTAAGACGCCTCTGGGCTGTCTTCTCAGTAATCTCGACAAATTGGGATTAACCCCAGACATTCGATGCAAATGCCTAATCCATTTCTGTGCTGTGGTCTGGCTTCAGTATATAAACTGGATAATGGGTCCAAATGGCCACCTGAGGAAACTTTTGATTTTTGACATCCTCACTGACTTGGATAATTTCTGCAAACGCAGTGGAAAATGGTCGGAAATTCCCTACGTTCAGGCCTTCTGGCTCCTGCACTCTCATCTTTCCCTGTGTCAGTATTGTTCCACCACCCAAATCTTGCTGGCAAAGGGAAGCCCCCCTTCCCCTTCCTCTGCCTCAGCCCCCCCACCCAAGTACGACAAGCCTCTCCCACCCGATCTGGAGACTTCCCCCCTCATAAATCTTCTGGAAAACTTAACTGTGCCAATACCTCATCCCCCAAATCCTCCTCCTCCTCCTTCTTCCAACCCGCCTCCATACAACCCACCCTCTCTCTATCCCCATCTTCCTCCTTCACCTTCCGACTCTCCCCTTTCACAGCTCTCCCTCTCCTCTCCGGTCAGTGCACATACCTGTTTGCATTGTATGGATCACCCTCCCCACCCCCTTGCTCCTGTGCCCATTTGTCCTCTCCAAGAGGTTGCTGGCCCAGATGGCATGGTGTGTGTACACATTCATTTTTCTTTGGCCAACTTATCTGCCATTGAAAAATGATTGGGGTCATTTTCTGCCAACCCTACTGCCTTTGCCAAAAAGTTCCATTACCTTACTCAGGCTTATAATCTAACACGGCATGATATTCATGTTATCTCTACTTCCACCCTCACTCCCGACAAACGGAATCGTATCATGGCTGCTACTCAGGAGTACACAGATAAAGTCCACCTAATGAACAACATGCAGCCAGTGGGGGCCGAGGTTGTCCCGGCAATGGACCCCAATTGGGACTACCAAGGCCACACAGGACATAGACGTAGAGATCACATGATACGGTGCATTCAGACGGGACTCGAGGCAGCGTCTCAAAAGGTAGTGAATTATGATAAAATTAGGGAAATAACCCAAGGCCCAAATGAAAACCTGGCTGTTTTTCTAAACCTCCTCACTGTGGCTATGACTCTCCACACCCGCCTCAGTCCAGACAATCCTGCCAGGGATACTGTTCTCGCTACCCATTTCATTACCCAATCCACCCTTAATATCCGCAGAAAGCTGAAGAAGGCAAAGGATGGCCCTCAAACCCCTGTTCATGACCTGGTAAACATGGCCTTTAAGGTTTTTAATGCCCATGAGGAAGATGCAGAAACTGCTAGGGAGCAGCGCCTCCAGCAGGCCGCTAAAGCGCAAGCCCATGCCCTGGTTGCAGCCCTGCGGCCAATGCAACAGGGCACGGGGGTCTCTTGGCATCCAGATATGGGTAACAAAGCTCCCCCAGGAGCCGGTTTCAAGTGTGGCCAGGAAGGCCACTGGGCCAAGCAAAAGGACCATCTGCAAGTAAAAGGACCATTGGAAGTTGGATTGCACTTGGCCTGGCGAAGCCCCAGTGCCTCCACATGGGGGTGTGGCTGAGCTGCCTGCTCCGCTCCATGAACTACTCGGACTGGCAGAAAGCTGAGGATGCCCGGACTCGAGGACCCCAATTACCCTTGCCGAACCCAGGGTCTTGCTCCAGGTAGCGGGTAAGTCAATCTTGTTCCTTGTGGGCACGGGGGCTACCTATTTGGTTCTGCCTTCCTTTTCGGGGCCTCTATCTCCCTCCCAGGTCTCTGTCATTGGTATCGACGGCCAGCCTTCTGCCCCTCTTCAAACCTCGCCTCTACCTTGTTCTCTCAGTGATTGGATGTTTAGTCATTCCTTCCTCATTGTCCCATCCTGCCCCGTTCCACTGCTTGGCAGGGATATCCTCTCAAAACTGGGGGCCACTATGACGCTGCCAGTTTGATCGGTGGCCCCACTCCTTGCCAATATTGCTCTAGTCTCTGTCTTTCCAAATTCAGACCTGCCTCCTCCCCTCCCACCCCACCTAGTCAACCCCGATGTGTGGAACATTTCCACCCCAGTCATAGCCCAACACCACACCCTGGTTTGCATAGTTTTGAGAAACCCCTCTCACTTCCCTTCTAGACCCCAGTTCCCCATCTCAGCCACACATCGTAAGGGCCTTAAACCCATCATCACCCGCTTGCTCTCTCTGGGCCTCCTCATACCTGTTAACTCTCCATGTAACACCCCCATCCTTCCGGTCTGTAAGCCCTCTGGAGACTACCGTTTGGTCCAGGACCTCCGTCTCATTAATGAGGCAGTGGTTCCTAACCCCTACACCTCTTTTATCTTGAATACCACCTCAGACAACACATTTCACTGTCATTGACCTCAAGGATGCTTTCTTTACTATCCCCTGACATCCAGACTCTTACCCCCTTTTCGCTTTCACTTGGGAGGACCCAGACACGGAACAGGCACAACACCTTACGTGGATGGTCTTGCCGCAAGGCTTCCGGGACAGCCCCCACCTCTTTGGCCAGGCTCTTGCGACTGACCTAGCTGACTGTCCTCTCCAACCTAGCCACCTCATCCAGTACGTGGATGATCTCTTACTTTGCAGCCCATCTGAGGAACTGTCGCACACACACACACAGCTGCCCTTCTCAATTTCCTGGCCTCTAGGGGATACCGGGTGTTCCCCCAGAAAGCCCAGCTCACACAACTTGAAGTCGTCTATCTTGGCATCCGCCTTACTCCTACCACTAAGGCCCTGACAATGGACCACCTCCACACTATATGGCAGCTGACACCCCCAGAAAATGGTAACCAAATCTTGTCCTTTTTGGGCTTTGTGGGGTACTTCAGGCAATGAATCCTTAACTTAGCCCTGTTAGCCAAACCTCTGTATGCGGTCACCAAACAAACGCTTATGGGGCCTCTCACCTCCCCTGCTGAGGTTTGCAAGGCGTTTGTTGCTCTCTGCGACACCCTCCTGTCTTCACCACCACTGTGTCTCCCTAACCCCTCTCAGCCCTTCTGTTTGTTCACAGATAAGCACCATGGAATAGCTGTGGGGCTCCTAACACACCCGGTGGGTCCCTCCCACCGCCCAGTAGCCTACCTCTCCAAACAGCTCGATACCACTGTTCAGGGGTGGCAACCCTGCCTACAGGCACTAGCGGTGGCCGCTGTTCTAACCAAGGAGGCTTTAAAACTTTCCTTATGTCACCATATCACTGTCTTCTCCCCTCACAGAGATCACGAACTGTTGGGACATTGGGTGCTCTCTCTCCTAGGCTCCTCCAGGATATAGGAGTTCCATTTGTTGTTCCTTGACAACTTGGGGATAACTCTGAAGGCTTCACCTCCCCTTAACCTGGCGTCCCTGCTCCCTCTCCCCTCTCTGATGCAGGGCCCACCCACTCTTGCCCGGAGGTGGTGGAGGCCCTAACTCTGCCTAGGGACGGACTCTCAGAGCAGCCACTTCAGTCCCCAGAACTCACTCTGTTCATGGATGGTGGTTCTGTCTGCACCCCTCAAGGCCACTGGCGGGCGGCCTATGCTGTAGCTCTGCTGACTCTGTTCTTGAGGCCCAGCCCCTTCCTCTGGGCACCACTTCCTAAAAAGCGGAGCTTGTTGCTCTTACACAGGCTCTCGAACTATCTAAAGGGCAGCGGGTAACCATCTACACCAACTCTCGATATGCCTTCCTCATTGCTTATTCCCATGCCGCCATTTGGAAGGAAAGAGGATATCTCACACTAAGGGCACACCCATTACCAATGCCAAACTAATTTCTAAACTACTCCAGGTCCTGCGGAGCCCACAGGAAGTCGCCATTGTCCACTGCGAGGCCATCAAGCCTCACAAGATCCGGTGGCAAAGGGCAATGCCTGGGCAGACTCTGTCGCAAGGGATCTAGCCCAGGTCATGCCTCCATCCCCCCTCCTCTTCCTTTCTCCCTCCCTGCATCCCCAGTACCTCCTCAAGGAATGGCAGTCCCTATTAGACAAGGGGGGCCATGTCACACAGCAGGACTGGATCATGCTGGGGGATCGTGTTGCGCTACCACAAAACCAGGCCTCCCATATTCTGACAGAAGTTCACTGCTCTCTGCACATCAGACCTGAGGCCATGTATAGGTTTCTCTCTCCTATATTGCATCTAACGGGTTTAAAAAGGCTTATCTCTCAGGTTCACACCGTGTGCTCAGTCTACTCTGCTGTCACTCCACAGGGAGGATTGCGCTCCTGTATTCCCACTCACCAAATGAGGGGCCACCTCCCAGCCGAGGACTGGCAAATTGACTTCACCCATATGCCTGTCCACAAAAAATTTCGGTATTTGCTCACTCTAGTGAATACCTTTTCAGGCTGAATCGAGGCCTTCCCCACTGCCAAGGAAACAACTGACGTGGCCACAGTCCTTCTGGAACACATCATCCCCAGGTTTGGCCTCCCAGCCAACATCCAGATGGACAACGGGCCTGCCTTCACCGCCAAAGTTGTCCAGCAGGTGGCTGCTAGCCTGGGAGTTACCTGGAAACTCCACACCCCTTACTGCTCACATTCGTCGGGTAAGATAGAAAGGGCAAATGGCATTTTAAAAACACGCCTCACCAAGCTCACCCTGGAGGTAAAACATGGCTGGCCTGCACTCCTCCCACTTTCCCTCTCCAGAGTAAGCGTGGCTCCAAGGGCTCCGTCGGGTCTCAGCCCCTTTGAGCTGCTGTATGGCAGACCCTTTTAATTCAATCACAACCTACCCTCTTCACCACCTCCGCTTGCTTCCTAATTGCCTTACTTGTCTCTGCTTAGCCAGTTGCTAAGGAAGCATGCAGAATGAACCCTTCCCACGGTCACTCCTGACAACCCATCAAATCTAGTTTGTACAGCCCTCCAACCAGGGAATTCAGTTCTGCTCAAACAACTGTCCCCTCAAGCTCTAACCCCCAGTGGATTGGCCCGTTCACGGTGGTCCTCACCACCCCCACAGCTGCCAAATTACTAGGACACTCCTCCTAGTATCATGTCTCTCGTCTCAAATTGGTCCCGGCCCCTTGGCAGTGTCAACAGGTGGAACGCACCCATCTTCACCTCACCCGGGACCCTACTCCTCACCCTACTGCTGCTGCCTCTCTCCCACACAACACCTCTGGATAATGGCTACCGCTGGCAGTTTTACATTGAAGAAACAATCCAGTCTCATGGTAAAGTCGTTACTCAGGTGGTGGGCATCGGGCTATGGCAGCCTGGGGGGTGCCAGGCACCAGTTACCATCAACCTTTCAGCAAACCACCTAAAATCCATCAAGCTGGGTTGAACCCCAGTCCTGGTCTTCTGCTTCCAATATAATCAGACGAATGCCAGGTGCAACCGGTGACCTGACAAATATGGGGGGTGTCCATACAACTGGTGCAAAATGCACAATGTCTACTCCCCCGTAGGAAGAATTAAGCCTTTTATCATCTCCAATCCCTGGCACCCCAGGTGGGCACAGGGAGTTACTGAAGCTGTTTATAACAGGGGGAGAGACTCCAGACCATCAGGTAAAATTCGCATTTTCTGAACATACCGCCTTGTTTTTCCTCCCCCTAACAAACTTCCCAGCCTTATTGCAGAAGCAGAAACTTCTTTGGCTAACCAACTCCCCCCGCCCCGAGTGCCGACCGCCCTTCTCCGTTCTCTTGGCTCTGTTTAATGCAAGAAGGTATCTCACTACTCAACTACTCTTCTGTTGGAAATGTAAGTAACTGCTTCATTTGCGCCACTCTAAACTGCTCCCCTTTGACAGCAGTTCCTGTCACACAATTGTTTATTGCCTCTAATGTGCCAGTCAACCAGCCTCCTCCTATCCCTGGTGTCCCTTTGTTCCAGTCTATCAGTAACCTCTCTAATGCCTGTTATGGCAGCTCCTGCACGTGCACCATCTCCACACCTGTGCCATCTACTCTATCTGCTCCCAGGGGTGGGTTCTTTTGGTGTAACGGCACCCTCTTCAAATCTATCAATAATTTTTACCCTTGTTGCTATCCGGTAATGCTTCTGCCACAGCTTATACTCTATTCCGAGGAAGAGCTCTTACTCAAAGCTTTTCCTGCTCCCTGTCATGCCCACCGCATGGCATTTCTCCCCGTCATGCTAGGTCTCACGTTTGCCATGGCCTTAGCGGCTGAAGGGCTAGGCAGGGGAGCACTAGGACACAGCCTCCTCTCTTCCCAAATTCTAGAAGAAAGGCTCCAAGCAGCTCTGGAAGCATCCAAAAGCTCCCTGGCATCCCTGCAGTGGCAAATAACCTCTCTAGCCTGGGTTACTTTACAGAACCGCAGAGCCCTTGATCTCCTCACAGCTGGTCAGGGTGGAACCTGCTGTTTCTCCAGGAAGAATGCTATTTCTACATTAACGAAACAGGGCTGATAGAGGAAAATGTCAATGTCCTCCAAAAGCTGGGAGACGAACTTTGCCAAAAAAACACTGCTGAATCGCCTTTCTCTGCCTGGTGAAACTCAGGCATCACCCAATGGTCATGCCATTCTTGGGACCTGTTCTACTTATTTGTCTTTTACTTATGGTTGCACTCTGTCTGTTTAATTTTTTGCAGTCTTGCATAAAAGAAATTTCTTGCGTCGCAATCAGCTACTCCTCCACCCCTATCCATATGCCCCACTTCTCTCCACGCTACCCCATCCCCGCCTCCCCTAAAACTACGCCCCCTTTCAGCTTGAAGCAGCCAGATTGTGTCAGCGCCCCTCATACCTAAGAAGTCAGGATGTTTGGTTTGGAGGGAAGCAGCACCCACCTTCCCCCATCTGCCCCTCCACCCACCGATCCCCTATGTGCCCCTCCACCTCAAGTCCACATCCACATACCTCGCTTGAAGCTACCCAGAACCTGCCACCAGCTGCCGAGAAGGGCCAGACAGGGACTTTCCAGCCCATGCCAGACATGACGCTTCCAGCCCACGCCAGATGCGATCCTTTGTCTCCCCGCTTCGCTGCCGCCCCCAACACCCTCCCAGATACAGCACCCTTAAAAACCCAAGCCGCCTCTCCTTGGGCGCGACTCTCCTGACCCATCTTCCAGGACCATGGGACCTTGCCTGGGAGTTTCTCCCCCAATAAACGCTCGATTTATACCAGCCCTTTGTCCTGTGCCTCTTTCAGTATCTCCAAACTTTACAGTATAGAGACCATAGACTCTAGTCTCTAGAGTTCCTACTGAAACTGGATGGCATGTAATTGTAATTGAAAAACATCAGATAGAGTGGTCAGAGTATACAACCATGAATACATCAAATTGTCCGGATCTGGTGAATTGCACTGCCACCTGTTATTATATCACCAGTCCCTTTGGCTACCATGTTCTAATGTGTCAGCATACTGGAATCATTAAAGCCCAAGGCATATGTAAGTCTCTATATTATGACACCTGTCCAGGAGATATCCTCTCTACACTTTTCTAGAGCACAATCTGTTCCTATAACCCTAACCATCATGACTTCTTCTGGGCATATTCTGAAATTAGGATCTTTTCTACAGAGACTGTCACAGAAATTTAGGACCTCCATTCAGCTCTAACATGCCTAGCTATAATATGCCTAATCTAAGATATATCCTGGGCCACCAAATCTTACAAAGACCTGGACTAAAACATTCTATTGCCAGAGGTTTATTTTGGTTTGTCAGGATATCTCTATTGGAAAAATCTATATTAAAGCTTACCCTCATGATTCAGCAAGGATGGAAAACCACAGTCACTGTTATTGAGAATCAACAAGCATCCATTAACTCGCTAGCTACTGTGGTCTTACAAAACCATTGAGCTTTGGATATGTTCATGGCAGAACATGGAGAAACATGGCATTATTAAATGAAACTTGCTTCTGGATTAACACTTCCTCCCCAGTAGAAGAGAACCTACAGGTTATAAAAAATAATATTAAAATCTTTGATACTTTATGGGAACAGGTGGGCTCAGGACCTAGTTGGTTACAATTTTGTCTATCCTCTCTAGGGATTTCTAATATATGGACATGGATTTTTCCCTTAATAGCTCCTTTTGTTGTATTGCTTGTGTTTGGTTCATGTATAGCTAGCCTTCTTGTAAAGTTTGTTTCTTCTTGTCTAGAGGCTATCAAACTCCAGATGGTGAGGCAGATGGAACATTGTATGGAAGCTTCCTACTACCAAAGACCCTGAGATCACTCTCCAGAGAATCCCTAGCTGCCATCCCTATATGACATCCATGATCAGCAGGAAGTAGCCAGACCATTCATCGTCCTTATTCCCTAATGGCAGTTAGGGTCACTACTCCAGAGGGGGGAATGAACAGATGTAGCTAGAAAACAACTAGGGAGACAGTTGTCCAAAGTAACAAACAGAGGAGACAGCTAGTAAACAACTTGGCAGAGGACAGGGTAGGTCCTCCAGTAACAAAGTAACAAACTGGGAGTAGACATCTGGAAAACAACTAGGCAGATAGACAGGGCAGGTTCCTCAGTAACAAAGTAACAGATTTCATGCTGAGATTGGAAAACAACCAATCAGCTCACAGCTAGTGCTAGCCAATCTGCTCAATCGTAGGGCTATATAAGGACCAGCTTTTGGCCCCAAACTGGCAACCCCCTTGGGTCTCCTCCTGCTCTGGGAGCTTTTCTGTTCTCTCAATACATTCTACTTTCTCAATTTTCCAGCTGTCTGTGTCCCTCATTTCCTCCTGGGCATGCAATAAGAACCCCAACCTGAAAAGCTGAAGAAGATTGTTGGAGCTGAAGAGCCACACACCCTGGAGGCTGCTTGCCAGCTGACAGAGCCATCTGGACCTGGAGAGCTGCTGGCAGAAGGCAAGACCCTGAAGCTGAGACATTCCTGGGGCTAAGCTTGCCAGCCCACTGAATAAGCAACACTCTCAAGGCTTGGCTTGCCAGCCATTAGAACCAATGCTCCTGGGGCTAGGCTGGCCAGCCCATCAAGCTCACACTCTCTGGGGGTTGACTAGCCAAACCACTGAGCTGACACTCTCAAAGCCCAGGCTGACCTAAAAAATCTGTATCACTGTGTCCACACATGGTGAAAGGCATTAGGGAAAGAGAACTTTCTTCAGCCTCAAGTCCTGTTTTAGGATGCTAATACCAGTCATGAATGAAGAACCCTTATGATTTAATCACCTCCCAAAGATCAGACCTCTTAAAACTGTTACATTGGAAATTAAATTTAAAAATGTATTTTGGAGAGGGTACCATCATTCAAATCATATCAGTATGGTATTTCAATATCCCACAATAATGAATACATAATCCACACAGAAAAATAAAATATTGGCAATGAACTACACATTATACCAAATGGGCCCAAATAAATGAAATAATCTATCCAACAGCAAAAGAATGCACATCCTTTCCAAACATGTGTGGAATATTCTCCAGGATGTTAGACCACAAAAAAAGCTTAAAATTTTTTTAAAAACTGAAACTATATCAAGCATCTTTTCTGACCACAATAGTATGAAACTAGACATCAATAACAAGAGGAAATTTGGAAAACTTGTTTACTATATGGAAATTAAACTGCATGCTCCTAAAGAACCAATGGGTCAAATATTAAATCAAAAGGGAATAAGAAGTTATCTTGAAACAAATGAAAATGAAAACACCACATACCAAAACTTAGAAAATTCAACAAAAGAAGTCCTAAGAGGTCAGTATATATCAATAAATGACATTAAAAAAGAAGACAGAGCTCTACTAAATCTTATGTTAGAGCTCAAGAAGTAATATAAAGAAGAGCAAAGTAAGCTCAGATTTCATGGAAGGAAGAAAAAAATCTGATCAGAGTAAACATAAATAGAAACTTGAAATAAATAGAAACTAGAAAAATAATAGAAAAATCTATGAAACTAAGAGTTTTTTGAAAAGATAAACAAAATTGTCAAAATATTTAACTAGGCTAAGAAAAAAGGGAGAAGAGTCAGATTAAAGCATAAAAACAGAAATGAAAGTGGCAACATTAAACTGAAGCCACTGATACCTTTGTATCATGGGATTACTATTAATATTTATTTGCCAACAAATTGGGTAGCTAAAGAAAATTAATACATTTCTAAAATCCTACAAACTACCAAGAATGAATCATTACAAAACAGAACATTGAACAAACCAATAATGAATAAGGAGACTGAATCAGTAATAAAAAATCTCTCATGAAAGAAAAACCCAGGACCTGATGGCTTCATCTACCAAACAGTTAAAGAGGAACAAACACCAGTGTTTCTCCAACTCTTCTGAAAAATTGAAGAGGAAGGAATACTTCCAAACTCATTTTACAAGGTCAGCATTATTCTAATATGAAAGTCAGACAAGGAAACTACAAGATAAGAAAATTATGAACCAGTATCACTGATGAACACAGATGCAAAAAGTCTCAATAAAATATAGCCAACTGAATTCAGCAACACATTAAAAGGATCATTCACAATGATTAAATGCACTTTATTCTTGAAATGTAAAGATGGTTTGACATACACAAATCAATAAACATGATGCATCACATTAACAGAACAAATCCACTAGATAACATTAATAGTTGGAGAAAATGTTTTAAAAAATTAATCATTCTTTTATAACAAAATGTCTCAGTAAGTGAAATATAGATTGCATGTACTTCAACACAATAAAAGCCATATGTGACAAGACCACAGCTAACATCATACTCAATGGTGAAAAGGTAAAAGCGTTTTCTCTAAGATCAGAAGGATAATGATATACACTCTCAACAATTTTATTCTGCATAGAGGTGAAAGTCCTATCTGTAGAAATTAGTCAAGTAAAAGAAAAAAAGGTACTCAATCAGAAAAGAAGTAAAATTGTCTGTTTTCAGATGACATCATTTTTTAAATGTAGGAAACTCCAGCCAGGAACAGTGGCTCAACCTGTAATCCGAGCACTTTGGGAGGCCAAGGCGAGAGGATTGCCTGAACCTGGCAGTTCAAGACCAGCCCGGACAGCTTGGTGAGACCTCATCTCTAAAATAAATCACAAAAAATTAGCCAAGCATGGTGGTGTGCATCTGTAGTTCCAACTACTGTAGTTCCGCTGAGGCGGAAGGATTGTCTAAGCCTAGCAGATAGAGGCTGTGGTGGCCTTGAGCATGCCACTGCACTCCAGCCTGGGTGACAGAGTGAGACTCCAACTCAAAAAAAGAAAGAAAAGAAAACCCTAAAGACCATTAAAAAACTGTTAGAATGAAAAAATGAATTATATAAAGTTGCAGAATACAAAATTAACATACCCAAATCAATAGTGTTTCTATACTAATAATTAACCATCTAAAAATAAAATTTAAAAAATCTAATTACAATAGCATGAAAATATAAAATACTTAGCTGTGGGGGACCAGCCTCTGCAAAGAGAATTAGGAGGTCCCTTGGAAGATGTGGCAGCATCAGCGAGTATTCTGGAGAAATAGAAGGGAAGAAAGAGACTGGACTCGGTCTAGTGCAGAAGCCGTTTATTGGGAACAAACGTGAGTCTTTTATCCCAAATTTTCACATGTTAAATCACAAGACTTTCACGTGAGCACAAAGCCAGGTAGGTGAGGGGTGTCCCCCATCCACCAGACGTTTCCTTAGGAATGAGGAAGGACAATCCCAATCAAATCACAAGAGTTTCACGTGAACACAAAGCCAGGTAGGTGGGGGGCATCCCCACCCACCAGGCGTTTTCCCAAGCATGAGGAAGGACAATCCCAAAGTTATCTCACTGTTCCTCATGCTTGGTTTATATTCCTCAAAAGCAATATAACAGACTAAAATCCTAATACCTTTCTTATCTGTGTTAATTTTACCTGTACTATAAACAACTCTTAATTATAGCTCAAACCAGTTCCTAAAGAATGTGGCCCAGCCCAAAGATCAAGCTGGGCCATTTCCAGGAACAATTGATTATGATCTCTTAACAAAATGGCTATTCTAAAATCCTATGTATCTATCTTAATTTCTATAAAAGTTTCTAATTCCTAATCCTGATATATAAGGCTAATCATCAGCCATAAAGCTTCTAAAATAAAACCCAAATACAAACTGTAATTGTACTAAAGCTAAAACCGCAATTAGTAGAAAGTGGGAACAATGAAATTTCTAAGGTTAGCTTTATTCTATAGAACCTCAAAGTATCATGTTTGATCATACTTGAACTAACATAATTCCCTGATGTACAGTAACCTATTCTATAATACCTTCTATGAATAAAATAAATTCAGTTTCTATTATACGTAGAAAAAACTTACACTAATTGTAACTAAAGAACCGGTTTAAAAGAATGCAACCCAGCCCAAAGTGGATGCTGGGTCCTTAGGAATGTGGCCCAGCCCAAAGTTTGTGCTGGGCCTTTTCTGGAAACCCTAGATAATCATCTATACCATCTAAAGCTGGAAACAGTCCTCTAAATGTATATACTAATTTTACAAATATATTTTTAAATCTTATAAAGAAGCTTGCATCACGTATAAGGCTCCCAAATGTGATCTGAGTTTGAACTGTGTTAAGTTTAAAGCCGAAACCGCAGTCTGTGAGAAGCGGGAACCATGGATCCCTAGAGTCAGCCATGCCTGTCATATTCTCAGAACTTCATGCTTAGATCGTTAAAATCCCTACCAGTGGGTAATGCTAAACAACAAGGAAAGGAGGAGGAATGGGCCTTCAGCTCCTGAACCAGCCTGGTGGTCTCAGGGTTCGCAGCCCGCCTGGATCCCTAATGCTCAGGCAGGCCTCCACGGCTGGCTCCCAACACTTAGCAACATATTTAACCAAATAGGCGAAACATTTTTACAGTGAGAACTATAAACCATTGATGAAAGAAACTGACAAAAACACCAGTAAATGTAAAGAGATCCTGTTGTCATAAGTTGTAAGATTTAATATTGTTGAAATGGCCAAACTACCTAAAGCAATCTACAGATTCATTGTATTTCTCATCCAAACTCCAACGATATCTTTCACAGAAATAGAAAAAATAATCCTAAAATTCTTATGGAACTGGTCCTAAAATTTATGTGGAAACCCAGAAAACTATAACTAGCCAAAACTGAGCAAATATAACAAGGCCTTACACTACCTGATATTAAGATCTATTACAAAGCTATAATAATTAAAACAGTATGGCATTGACAAAAAAAAAGAAAAAGAAAAAGAAAAAAAATTAGACAAATGAAACACAATAGAGAACTCAGAAATAAATTCACATATTTATGATCAACTTATCTTCAACAAAGGTGCAAAGAACACACAATGGGGAAAGGATAGTTTTGTTTTTTTTTTCAAGAAATGGTTTTGGGAAAACTATATATCTACAAACAGAAGAATAAAACTGGACCCTTACCTTACACAATATATAAAAATCAACTCATAATGGATTAAAGACTTAGCTGTAAGACCTGAAACTGTAAAACTAACAGAGGAAAACATAGGGGAAAAGCTTCTTGACATTGGTCTTGGCAAAGGTTATTTTTTTGATATGACCACAAAAACATGGGCAAAATATTCAAAAATAGCAAATGGGATTGTGTCAAACCAAAAAACTTTTGCATAGCAAAGAAAACAATCAATAGGGTGAAGAGACAATCTATGGGGGAAAATATTTTCAAACCATACATCTAATAAGGGTTTAATATCCAAGTACAGATAAGGACAACTTAATAGCAAGAAAAAATTAAACATTTAAAAAATAAGCAAAGTACCTGAAAAGACTTTTTCCAAAAGGAAATATGACCAACTGGTACATATCAAAAAAATCTAAAACTGACAAATCAGCAGGAAGATGCAAATAAGGCCACAATGAGATATCATCTGATATCTGTTAGGTTGGCTATTATAAAAACCACAAGAGTTAACAAGTGTTGGCAAGGTTATAAAGAAATGAGAACACTTGCCTGTGTTAATCAGAATGTAAATTTGTTCAGCCATTACGGAAAGCATAGAGTTTCTCAAATATTAAAAAATTGAACTAGTATATTATCTAGCAATTCCTTTTCTGGGTATACACTAAAATCAAATCAAATTAGTATGTTGGAGAGATATGTGCACTCCCATATTCATCTATAGTATTATTCACAACAGCTAAGATACAAAATCCACTTAAGTGTCAATCAATGAATGAATGATTAAAGTAAATATGGTATATATACACAATGGCATACTATTCAACCTTTAAAAAGAAGAAAATTCTGTCTTTTGCAACAATATAGATGAATCTATAAAATGCTTTAAGTGAAGTAAGCTAGACAACATAAATACAAATACTATGTGATCTCACTTATGTGTGGAATCTAAAGAAATAAAACTTATAGAAAAAGAGTAGAATGGTGGTCACACAGTCTTAGTGAGGATGAGGTAGATAATTGAAGTTATTGGTCAAAGAAACAAAATTTCAGTTACAGAGGAGAAATAAGTTCAGGAGATCAATTTTACCACATGGTGACTATTTTTAATAACAATGTATTATATACTTGAAAATTGCTAAGAAAGTAGATTTTAAATGTTCTTACCACACATAAAAATAAATATATGAGGCAATATGTATATTAATTAGCTTGATTTTGTTATTCCACAGTGTATACATATATCAAAAGATCATGGTCTCATATCATCAATATAAATAATTTGTTTGTCAATTTAAAAATTAATTTCAAAAAATGAAAAAGTAGATCACACTGAAGAAAGTGACAAAAGTAGCCACTAAACGGAAAAATTTTTCATGCACATATAAAAAACTTCTACAAATCAACAAGATATAGACAAACTAAAATCAAACTCAGCAACTATTTGAATAAATACCTCAAGACAGATAATAAATGTCCAATAAATATACGCTAATGGATTTAACGATATTAGCTAACAGCAAAATGGAAATGAAAAATCACAATGTGATGTCCTCATATCCTCCACCACTGAACAAAGTTAAAAATGTGACCACAATGTTTTTGATATTATGTAGAAAATGAAACTTTCATGTATTGCTGGTGAGAATGTAAAAAGTACAACCTATTCAGAAAAACATTTGGCAATTTTGAATAACTTTAAATGTACACTACGCTATGAACAGCAATTCGTTATAAGTAGATACTCAAGAGAGAACATATGTCCATAAAAAGATCATGCAAAATGTTCATTGCAGTTTTATTCATGACAGGCAAAAACTGGGAACAAAGTGTCTCTCAACAAAATAATGAATACATTTTTATGTAATTATACAATAGAATTCTACTCAAAAATTAAACGCACATGCAAATACCTGCAACAATATGGATACATTTAAAAATATTAATCAGAAAAACAAAGTCAAGCAGAAAAGAGCACATACTGTAGTATTCTATTCTGGGAGTTTTAGTAACAGGTAAAGCCACTCTGTGGATCTAGACATCAGAATAATGGTTACCTATGGTAATTTAATGACTGAATGAGGCAAATGGAAACATTTTAAAGTAAAAAAAGTTCAGTATTTTGATTAACATGGCGATTAATTATATACATTTTATCTGAGCTGTGCAGTAACAATTGGTGCATTTTCCTGTATTTGAATAATACATAAATATTGTTAAGAGATCAATAAAAATAATAAATAAAAAGACAAACTCCGAGGCGGAAGGATCGCTGGAGCCTAGCAGGTTGAGGTTGCGGTGGCGGGAGAGGCCACTGCACTCCAGTCTGGGCGACAGAGTGAGACTCCAACTCAAAAAAAAAAAAAAAAAAAAAAAAAGACAAACTCCAGAGTAGGAGAGGGTCTTTGAAATGCATATATCTGAAGGATGAATCATGTCTGGCTTATATTAATAATTCTTACATAATAATAAGAAATAGATAAACAACCCAGTGTAAAAACCTAAACCTCATACAAAAATTGGCAAAAGGCTTTAAAAGGTAATTCATTAAAGATAATAGTCAAGGCAAATTAAACTTCTCGACTTCTTGACTCATAAAGATACAAATTAATACATTAGTACAATACACAATGAGATACAGTTAAGCAGAATAGTCAAAAATAAAGACATTTTCTATAAAATAATGATAAGGACTTGAAGTAAACTGAACTGAACTTTCATACATTGCTATGATTTATTGTAATTAGCATTGCAATTGCTGATTCACTTTGGAAAATCACTGGGCAATATGACTAAAATTAAACCTGGCCTACCAACAGTTCTATTCCTCAACATGTATCCAATAGAAATGAGTGCATGTGTGTATACAAAGACATATATAAGAAAATTTATATAATAAACATATATAGGAAAGTTTTCCGTAATAACCAAAGACCAAAAATGAATCACATGTGTACATTTATGAATGAGAATGACCCAGTGTTATGGACATCATAGATCAGCCACATAAGTAATGTTGAGGAAAAGAATACAACACAGAAAATAACATAAGTATGATGCCATTAACATATAATTCAAATTTATGTTAATCTAATCTTTGGCGTTTGATATTGGGATAGTGGCCACATTGGAGAAGAGAATGATTAGCAAAGTGTATCCTACCGCTAGTGATGTATTTCTCCATCTATATCACATTAGAATTTTACTTTGCAAAAGTTCATCCCCCTGTGCAATTATGAATTGCTTATTAGCTATATTTTAATATAAGTTTACTTTAAAAAGAATATGCGAATCTTCCTGTTTATTTATTTGATTTTGATTTTGTAGAAGTGGTTCTGTCTTTTCTTTTTTTGCCTCAAATAGTCTTCGAAAGAAATCCTTGTCCTGCAAGAGACTTAGGGGCCGAGATCCCCCACGTTCCGTAACTCGCCTTACCCACCATCTCAGCTCACGTGGGCTCTCCCAGTCACCTCCCTCCTGAGGGGTGCGCGGCCAGCAGGGCTCACCTCGCGCTCCTAACTGCTCTCTAGCAGCCAACTGCTGTGATCCCCTCTGAATCCGGGAGACAAGTCATGTGGCGTGTCCTGTTTCTGCTCAGAGGGCTCGGCGCCCTCGGGACAGACAATAGTAAGTATAAAAACCCTCCTCTGACCTCTGCCTCCAAGTTACACTGGGCATCTCCAGGAAGGTGCTTTCCTGTGGGGAGTCCCAACTCTGCAGCCCCGAGCTCAAACCCACATTGCTGCCTTGGATCCAAAATTTCCATTGGACGTATGGGAGCTTTTCCACATGTCCTGGAAGCCTAGGAAAGAAAGGTGGGAGCTCCCATGACTTAAGTGGATACCTCAGCATTTGAGTTGGAGATGCTGGCCTGGCTAGGAAAATATTCCTAAAGCGATTCCCAAAGGTTTGGGGAAGTTTAGATGTCGGAATAAAGGAGACCGTGAGGTGGTGAATGTCGTTCTTGTAATATGATTTGCTCCTTACAGATCTGCAACAACCAAGTTCGAGAATTATAGTTCCAGAGAAAATAGGGTCAAATGCAAGCAACGGATTTGACTCCAATGTAAGAACTTTTCATACATGAAAAATAAATGCATGGAGATAAAAGATGAATAATTATCAATATAGTGAATTGGTGGATCTGACAAAAATACTAACTCAACAAAGAAAAAATATAAAATATGAAAAAAATTAAACATGGAGGATAGAATTAGGTATTTAAATATATATCTAATTGACATTCCTGAAGGAGAGAAAAGTATGAGGGGGATAATATATATTTTTATGTGTGACTGTCTTGATTGCTTTGAAAAAATGTAATTAATCTCAGTATAACCCAATTTATCAATCCATTTTTTTTTTTTTGGTTATTACTTTTTTTTTAACTAATCCAAGTGCAGAAAACATTCTCTAGTTTTTTTCTAATTATTAATTGAAAAATCTACCCTTCCCCACATCTCTGCAATGCCATTTTCATAAGTAATAATGTGTGTTGTCTGTCACTGTGACAACTCTGCACTTGAAAATTTTGTTGCTTATTCTTCATCAAATATATCTTCATATAAACTTTAGAATCAGCTTATCAGCTCCTAT
The DNA here is from genome assembly GCA_027257055.1 of Cephalopachus bancanus. Taxonomy (NCBI): domain Eukaryota; kingdom Metazoa; phylum Chordata; class Mammalia; order Primates; family Tarsiidae; genus Cephalopachus; species Cephalopachus bancanus. The sequence continues at coordinate 486,252 of JAPVLO010000203.1, read as the reverse complement.
AAATTATCTGCTGAGATTTGTGAATAGGTTTGTAATGTATTTATACATTAATTTGGGAAGAATTGATATCATTGCTGTAGTATTCCACTTAATGAAGGAGTTACATTCTGTCATAAAATTAAAAATTATTTATTTATCTTAGTATTAGATGATACATTTCTGCTTGGCATCTTGCAGATTTTTTGTCAGATGCAAGGAATTTCATATTTTTTGATTCTGATGTGCATGTTATGAGTTTTAAGATGTCATTTTCTAATTGTTGGTATTTGTTATAATTCATTTTTGAAAATTGGCCTCATACCTACCCATGTTAATAAATGTATTTATTCTAAAACGAAATAGATCAACATATTGGTTACAGAAAATAACAAAACAAGGGTTATAACACCTATAATTATGATCTATTACCATAAGTAACTAAATTTTAAATAACGTTTACATTTTAAATTAAATATTGATATTTAAATAATATTTTCCATTGAGTTGCTTATTGTACCCTATACTCTATTAAAAAAAATTTGTGATGACTTTAATTTTCATTTTGCCTAAATAATTACTCAGTGACGATCTTTTGATTTTCAAATTGCATTCTTCTATGGGGTAAATTAAATAAACTAAGAAATAAGGAATTACCCAAGTGATATAATTATGTTTGTTAATTTTACTATAAATTTCACTATTTTAATATTAACTTCAATTGAAATAGTGATGTCCATAGTAAATTACAATTTTTAATATAGTAATTACATTGGTTATTAAAATCCAACTTTATTATTACTAATTTAAACTGATAGTTTAAATAGTTAAGTAATTGGCTTACTAGTATTCTTTTTACTTATCTTTTACCTATGCTCTCATGTTAGGTGCTCTACAATATATTAATTGAAGGGAAAACATATACTATGAAGCTAACACAAAAGTATGTATCAGACTTTATTCTTATAATTCTTCTTTGTTTTGCTTATCAATGTTCTTTAGCATCTAAAAGTTGTAACTGCATTTGAAAATGTTTCTAATTATTTTTTCTTTCTTTTTGTTTTTAATTTATTAAAGGTTGCAGAGTGTATGTGTGTGTTGTAATGATGTCTTTAAAAAATAATCTCAGTATAATCCAACTTATCAATTCATTCTTTGTGGTAATTGCTTGTCTTACCTACTCCAAGTACAGAGACTATTCTCTAGTTTTTTCTGTAATAGATTTTTAAGGTTTAAATCTCCAAGAACTATTTTCTTCTTTCTTTTTTCAACAACACAAAATTTCCACTTGGATTTCCATTGGCTAGAAATATAAAAAGGCATGGGCTAAAATGCAGTAAGAATAAATTTCTTAGGTTTGTTGGAAAAAATATTTAGAAAATATGATAATACTTAGTAAATATTTATGTGCTTGGAATAGCTCAAATTTTATACAGTACAGATAATTTTTTCCCCTAAAATACATATATGTATACAAATGATCAAAAAGCATTTGAAAAAATCTGACATACTAAAACACAAAAAAGTTTGAATGCTAGTCTCTGGCTCAACTCAATCAAGTAGAATATAATTGAAATGGTTTATCAAAGAAGCAGAAGCCATTTGGAGATTAAATAGAGTTTCCCAAATAACTCTTGGCTTCCAGTACATCACAATTAAATATTTAAATGTGCCCTAAAGTATAGAAAGCAAACTTTTGTTGTTTTTACATTTTACATGCAACAAATGTGAATAAAGTACTAATGTACTTAATACACACACACTTGCGTGTGATGTAGAAAAATACATGCAGTACTCCAAGAGCAGTCATGTAGCTCCTCCCGGCTGAGACATGAAGCCTTCAGTGACCATTGCTTTCTGTCAGCCTCAAGGTCTGGCAGCCTCTACCCAGTGTGGTCTTGGTAGCTGGCTAGTTTTGGGGATGGCCAACAGTTCACCTATGTAAAGATGATTCTATATTCACTCTCAGCAAACTCTGAACCTTAGGCTGTGATTCCTATCTAGTTTGTACTAATATTCTTTGACAAGGCACAGTGATTTTTAAGAACCTTCAAACATAATGAAATAGAAACACTAACCATTGATGTTATTGCATTGCTTAGAGTGCTCTTGTCAAAATATAGATAAAACTATTAAAGGCAATACTAGTATCAGTGAGTACTTCAGGGTAACATCCAGTCATACAACATGGTTTTTCATCTGAAACTCATTGCATAAATACCCCAAACTAGCTATGACTTGTCATTCTCTGTGACAATTTTTAAATATTAATAATTTCACATGCAACTTAGTTTTGATATTATGTTGATTTATACTTTTATTTATTGTCTGTTTAATCAAGTAGATTCTAAGAAGGGTGTTTGAATTTCCCACTATTATGGCTAGTATTTTCATTTTGCCATTATTTCCCCTTACTTTTATTTTGGTGTAGCTTAAGATATTGTAATTGAAAAGAGCATGTTTATTATTCCTTCATAGAGTAATGTGAAATAATTTCAATCTTTGTCATTGCTTAATTATTTTTTAACCCAAATATGAAAAGAAAATGGATTTGATATTACATTTCATTATTTATTTATTTATTTATTTATTTTTATTTATTATTTATTTGAGTTGGAGTCTCACTCCGTCGCCCAGACTGGAGTGCAGTGGCCGCTCCCGGCCACTGCAGCCTCGACCTGCTGGGCTCCGGTGATCCTTCTGCCTCAGCCTTCCAAGTAGCTGGAACTACAGGCGCGCGCTACCACACCCGGCTAATTTTTGATGTTATGTGGAGATGAGGTCTCACCAAGTTGCCCAGGCGGGTCACAAACCCGCGGGCTCAGGCAATCCACTCACCTCAGCCTCCCAAAGTGCTGGGATTACAGGCTGAGCCACCAAGCCCGGCTTGATATTGCATTTTATATCATGTTGCCTGGTGATGTTATTTCTTTGGCTGGTTTACTATTAATATTTGCTGATAATTTTTAAAAATTGGGGTAAAATACCCTTCACTTAGAATTTATCCTCCTGTTTTAAAATCTACAGCTTGTAGTATAAGTATGATTACATTGTTGTACAACCATCATCACTGTCCATCTCCAAAACTCTTTTAACTTACAAAACTATTAACTTCATATTCATCAAACATCTTCCCATTTCCTCTCTCTTGGTGCCTGGGAGCTAGCATTCTACTGTCTATCCCCATAAACTTGACTAGGTACTTCATATAAGTGAAATTATATAGTATTTGTCTTTCTGTGATTGGCTAATTTCACTTAGCATAATATCCTCAAGGTACATCCATAAGGTAGCATGTGTCAGAATTTCCTTCTTTTTTAACACTGAATAATATTCCAGTGCATGTATATACCACATTTATTTGCCAAATCATCCATCAATAAGACATTTAGGTTGCTATACATTTGGCCATTGTAAATAATGCTGCAGTGAACAGCAGTATACATAGAGAATATTCTCTGATTTTCTTCTTTTGAAATTTGTTAAGAGTTGCTTTATGACTTAGCATATGTTTAGCCTTTAAAAAAATATTCTGTGTGTGCCTGAGATATGACTTAGCATATGTTTAGCCTTTAAAAAAATATTCTGTGTTGTGTGACTGTTGAGTGCAGTTTTTATTTTTAAATGAATTTTTTATGCCTGTACTTGTATAGGAAGGAGTTAACATAGCAAGCTTGTTCTTTGACTGGTTTTGGGAACATGGCTTTTGTAATGTTTCCCAGGGTACTAATTGATAAGTAATTTTGTATACCTGAGGCATGGAATCCTGCTTTATTAGCTTTATTAAAGTTTGTCTGGTTATTATGAGGCTTACATAAAACATCTTATATGAATAAGAAGCTATTTTAAGCTCTTAGTGACTTGACCTTGTTCACTTTTACAGTCTTTACATTTTTATACCCACTTGCAGTTTTGTCTTTTAACCTTCATACTTGAGATATAATTGACTTTCATATCACCATTACAGTGTTCTGATTTTGACTACATACTTTATTCAGTGAATTTTATTTTTTCATATATTTTCATGTTATTACTTAGTAGTCCTTTTGTTTAGCTTGTAGGACTTCTTTTAGCATTTCTTGTAAGGCAGATCTAGTGATGATAAATTGCTTCAGTTTTGTTTTCTGAGAAAGTTTTTATCTCTCATCAATTTTTGAAGGACAAAATTGCTGAGTATAGTATTCTAAGTTAGAAGTTTTTTTGAAAAAAATCAACTTTTTAAATATATCCTCTTATTCTCTTTTTTTTTTTTTTTTTTGAGTTGGAGTCTCACTCGGTTGCCCAGACTGGAGTGCAGTGGCCGCTCCCGGCCACCACAGCCTCGACCTGCTGGGCTCCGGCGATCCTTCCGCCTCAGCCTTCCGAGTAGCTGGAATTACAGGCGCATGCTACCACGCCTGGCTGATTTTTTTTTTTTTTTTTTTTTTTTATTTATTGTAGAGATGAGGTCTCGCTGCCCAGGCGGGTCTCGAACCCGCAGGCTCAGGCAATCCACTCACCTCAGCCTCCCAAAGGCGTGGGATTACAGTCTGAGCCACAGAGCCTGGCTCTCTTATTCTCTTATGGCCTACTGAGTTTCTGTTAACAAAATCCACTGATAGTCTTAAGACATATCTTTCTATGTAAAAAATTTACTTTCTCTTATAGCTTTCTTATTCTTTCTTTGTTATTAACTTTTGACAATTTGATTATGTCTTGGTGCAGGATTCTTGGATTTATCCTATTAGGTGGTTTCTGAGCTTCCTGAATCTGCATTTCTATTCCTTTTCCCAGATATGAATAATTTTCTGCCTTTTTTAAAGAATATGTTTTCTGTCTCTTTCATTGTCTCTTCTTCTTCTGGTACATGGACAATACATATATAATTCCTATTGATGGTGCCCTATATGTCCCTTGGGATATCTTCACTCTTTTTCATTACTTTTTATTTTTGCCCCTCAGATTGGATAATTTCCAATGACCTGTTTGAAAGTTTGCTAATCCTTTTTTATGCTTCGTCTAATCTTCTGTTGGGCCTTGTTTAATTTTTTGAAATAAATTATTGTATTATTCAGCTTGATCATTTCTGTTTGATGCTGTTTAATATTTTTTATCTCTTTGCTGAAGTTATAAATTTGTTCATGCATTGTTATCCATACCTCAGTGATTATCTTTATAATTATTCTTTTGAATTTCTGTAAAGTAAATAACATATCTCTATTTCATTAGGATTGGGTTTTAGAGATTTATCTTGTTCTTTTATTTGGAATGTATTTCCATGTTTATTTTTCTTGGCTTTCTATGTTGCTTTCCACATTTTAGATAAAATAACCACCTCTCTAAGTCTTGGTAACACCAGTTTCATGTAGAAGATGTTCCTCCCCAATCAGCCTGGCTAGAGACTGTAGCTGCCTTTTACTCTTTTGTGCTTGTCTAGTGTGGTGTCATCATTGTTAGTGACCCCAATAAATTAGAGAGTGTCAGCCAGGCTCGGTGGCTCAGCCTGTAATCCCATGCCTTTGGGAGGCTGAGGTGAATGGATTGCCTGAGCCCGCGGGTTTGGGACCTGCCTGGGCAGCAAGACCTCATCTCTACAATAAATCAAAAAATCAGCCGAGCGTGGTAGCGCATGCCTGTAATTTTGGCTACTTGGAAGGCTGAGGCGGAAGGAGCGCCAGAGCCCAGCAGTTCGAGGCTGCGGTGGCCAGGAGCGGCCACTACACTCCAGTCTGGGCGACAGAGTGAGACTCCAACTCAAAAACAAAAACAAAAACAAACAAACAAACAAACAACAAAAAAATTAGAGAGTATCAAGTCTTGCTGTTTTTTTGAGAGAGGTAGGTGGAATAGAAGAAAGTCTTTTGGTTTATAGCTGAGGGCTTGGTTTATTAAATGTTAGTTTCACTTCCTTTTGCAAATAAGCTAACAGCCAGAATTAATCTCCCATTTATTTTGTCTTACACCAAAGGGTGGTCTGAGGTGGATGTTCGCACTCTTATCGGACTGCTCACTTTGAAACTGGGAGGACAATAGATGAAAATTTGCAAGTTTAACAGTTACTTTTTTGTTCTTTGTAGTTTAAGAGAGTCAGGAGTGCAGATCTCTGTCAACTTCCTGAGCTGGGTGATTTAGGAACCGGTCCCTTGAGAGAAGGTTCTAAAAGTTGGGGCTCTTGAAGTCCGCAGAAACTAAATTTCGGGATAGTTTGCAAATTCCGGATTTGTTGCTGGAGCAAATCAGGAAAGAAGGTACAAAGAGTGCCCTCTCTCCTGTTTGAGCAAGCAAAAGTCTCACATCCTCCTAGCATGGGGAGCCCTCTGTTGTGGAGCTGTTACTAAAGCAAGCTTGGAAAAAAGGCACAGGTAATGCTTCCTTTTACTTTCAGGCACAGAGAGATATCCCAGCCTCTCTCTGTTGAGAGAGTGCAAGAAATTATCTCAGGAGATAGCCACCAAGAAGGTGCAGGGGATGTTGTCCCTCCTGTTCTTGTTGGCAGAGGTGTCCAACGTCTTTCCCTGGAGAGACTGTATAACCGGGTTTATCACTGGAGCACGCCAAGGAAGAAGCTTTGGGGAGTGCCATGCTTTCCATTTAGGCTCCAAATGGTTTGTTCTTTATTTGCTACATAGGCTTCCAGATTCTGACTTGTTATTGGTCACCGGGAAAACTTTCGGCTAATCCCTTTCCAGGGGAAGTTGGAAGCTAGGCTGACCCTGGGGCTACAGCTGCTGGGAAGGCTCATGCAGTTCAAAATCCTCCTTTGTTTTCTGCACTTGAGAGAAATCCTCCAATGCCCTGTCCGTGTCATTTCTCAAGCAGGATGTTTAAAAGGCTAAGCCCTCTGGCAGGAACTGTAAACACAGGGTGCTGTTATGTCTGGTACAAGACCTTCACCTCTTAGGAAGGTGAGAGTCGGGTTTTCTTCCCAATCATAAAAGGTGGTGTGCTCAGAGCTGGGTTAATGTGTATCTCTGCTTTTCTTACTTATTTTGTGATATTTTCTCAATTGCCCAGTGTGTAGAAATATTTCAGTTGGATTCTGGATTACTCTTGGAGAGAATTGATGCATATACAGATGTTTACTCATGTCTGTAGGAGGAAAGGTTGTTAGGAGCCTTCTATTCAGTCACATTGTTAATACCTTTGAAATTTTGATAGTGATTGCCTGAATCTGTAATGGACATTTTAACAACATTACGTTCTTAAATCCATGGGCACAAGTATTTTGGGGTCTATTTGTGTCTTCTTTAATTTCTTTTACTAATGTTTTGCACTTTGCAGTGTACAAGTCTTTCACTTAGTTAAGTTTATTCTTCAGTATTATATTATTTTTAATGCTATCCTAAATGAGATTGTTCTTATTGTCCTTTTAGACAGTCCATTATTAGTGATAAAAACCCAGCTGATTTGTGTGTGTGTGTGTGTGTGTGTGTGTGTATGTGTACATATATATAATTTTTTTTTTGATTCAGAGTCTCACTCTGTTGCCCAGGCTGAAGTGCAGTGGCATGCTCACAGCCACCCCTGTGTCAACCTGTTGGGCTCAAGCAAAAAGCGATCCTTCTGCCTCAGCCTTCCAAATAGCTGGAACTACAGGCACGTGCTACCACGCCTGGCTAATTATATATATATTAGAGACGAGGTCTCACCAAGTTGCCTGCCCAGCAGGCTGGTCTCAAACCAGACAATCCTCTTGACTTGGCCTCCCAAAGTGCTTGGATTATAGGCTTGAGTCACCTCACCCGGCCAGTATATTTATGCTGTATCTTGAATTTTACTGAATTTATAAGTTGGAGGGAGGGAGGAATGGAGGGAAGGAGAGAGAGAGAGGGAGGGAGGGAGGGAGAGAGGGAGAGGGAGAGAATGCATGCGTGTGTATAAGAAGTACTTAGGGTTTTCTAGATATAAGATCAGGTTGTATGCAAACAGATAATCTTACTTCTTCCTTTCCAAGTTAGATGGCTTTTATCTCTCTTACCTAATTGCTTTAGGAATACTTCCAGTACTACTTTAAATAGATGTGGAAAGAGTGGCCATCCTTGTCTTTTTCCTAATCTTACCAGGAAAAAAAAAGAAACTTTCATTTTTCTTTTACCATTTAATATGCTGTTAGCTGTGGGATTTTCATGCTTATTCTTTATTGTATGGAGACAACTTTCTTATGTTCTTTGTTGAGAGCTTTTATCATGAAAGGTCCTTGAATTTTGTCAAAAAAAAAATTTCTTTACCTTAATTGAGATGACCGTGCAGTGTTTATCCCTCATTCTGTTAATGTGGTGTGTCACGATAATTCATTTTTGTATACTGAACCTCCTTGCAGAGGGATAAATCCCACTTGGTCATGGTGTATGATCTTTTTAATATGCTTTTATTTTTTTAGTTTGGTAGTATTTTGCTGAGTTATTTTGCACATATATTCATCAAGGATATTGAGCTGTAGTTTTCTTTTATTATGGTGTCTTTGCTGACTTTAGTTTTACAGTTATTATAACCTCATAGAGTGAGTCTGAGTGTTTTGTTCTCTTCAATTCCTTAAAAGAGATTGAAAAGGATTGGTGGTAACTCATTTAAATATTTGTAGAATTCTTCAGTGCAGCCATTTGATCTTGGGATTTTCTTTGTTGAGAGGTTTTTGATTACTGATGCAATCCTCTACTATTTATAGATCTGTATTTTGTATTTCTTCATGACTCAGTTTTGTTAGGTTGTATGTTTCTAGGAATTTGTCTGTTTCATTAAGGTAATCCAGTTTGTTCACTCTTTTTACTTTTGTGGCATCAATTGTAATGTTTTGTTTCCATTAAAAAAATTTTTTTTTGAGTCTTTTCTCTTTTCTCCTTGGCTAGTACATATGTAAGTTTTATCATTTCAAAAAAACCACCTCTTAGCTTCATTTTTTCCTAGTGTTTTCCTATACCCCATTTTGTTTATATTCATCTTAATATTTATTATTTCTATTCTTCAGCTAGCTTTAGGCTTAATTTGGTTTCATTTCCTATATCTTTAAGGTGTAGAGGTAGGTTGTTTGTTTGAGATCTGTTCTTTTTAATATAGACATTTGTTATTATATACTTCCCTCTTACACTACTATTGCTGCATCCCATAAGTTGTGGTGTATTGTGTTTTTGTCTTCATTTGTCATCTCATCAATTTTGTTTTCATGTCTTAAAATGCTTATAATAATCTATTTTTGCTAATAACAACTTAGTATCAATTGAATATAAAATATTACTTTTACATCTCTCTACCCCCACACATTTTGTTATTGATGTCACAATTTACATTATATTGTGTATTCACTACCATGTTTTGTAACTACATTTATTTTAATACTTTTGTCTTTTATATTAGAATTAAAAGTAATTTACTGAACACTGTCATAGTATCACAGTATTGTTTTTTATGTGTTTAATTTTACCAGTGAATTTTTATACCTTCATCTGCTTTCATATTGCTTTGTAGCATTCTTTTTTTTTTTTTCCAACTTGAACTATTTTTAGCACTTCTTTGTAAGTCAGGTTTGGTTCTAGTGGTGATGATCTCATTCAGCTTTTTGGAGGGGAGGCTGAGAAAGTCTTTATCTCGCCTTCATTTTTGAAGTACCATGTTGCCAGGCATTCTTTGTTGGAATCTACTGATAGTATTATAAGGGTTTCCTTGGACATGATAAATTGCTTTTCTTTGCTGCTTTCAAAATTCTTTTTGAATTTGACAATCTGAATTTAATTTGTGTCAATATTAATTTGAGGGAGGGGGGTATTTTATTTGGGATCTTTTGGGCTTCCTGAGTCTGGATATTCACTTCCTCAGCTTTGGGAAAACATTTTGCCTATTACTTTTTTAAAGAAGTTATTCTCTCCTTTATCTATCTCCTCTCTTTCTGGGACATCCATAATATGTGCATTTGTCTGATTTATGGTATTCCATTAATTGCATGAAGAATTCTTGAGGTCAGAATATTTATGTTAAATTTTTGGTGGTCAAATGTGTTCTGATAATTACAATAAATTTATTTTTGCCTTAAAGTTTTAGGAAACAATATGTTTTTACTGTCACTAATTGCCTTTTCTTTTACAGAAATTTTTTACCTTATAATTTTAAAGTTTATGGCTACAATTACGCAGGAATTATGGAACCTCTTGTCCAAAAGTTTCAGGTGAGATTTTTAGTTGTCTATTGTCATGTCTTTTTTTTTTTCTTTAGTAGCCACATGTTACTAGTGCTCAAAGGTTTAGGGTTTTAAATTATTATGTTGTAGCTTTTTCATAAATTTAACCATTTATGGTAAGAATTAGTTACTCTTAATGATATACTCTGAGTTAGCATTCAGACACTGATTCCGCCAACATGATCAATTACAGAAAATATTATTATATGTTTTTAAAGTATTAACTTCATAATGAGTGTAAATATTATCAAGTTCCTCAGATAATAGGACATGACCATGTAATGCCTTTCATTAGAATAAAAATGATTTGAATAAATAAAAAAATCTAAGTTTCTGAAGAGATGGGAAAGTTCAAAGCCATGTCTGAAGAGTATCCAAGGACAAAATAAGAAACACCTATAAGACTTCATAGACATTTAGGGGAATAAAATGGTTTGCCAAATGTAACAATAAAAATAAAGAAAAGCAATATGGATTAATTTGCAAGGATTTATTATTTCAGAAATATTTGTTTTTTCTCTGTTCTATAAAACTTATATTATTTAGTTGTATGAAGTGAATCAACTAGCATTATTAAAATCTAAGCATTTATTAAATAAAAATTTATTACCAGAATAAATAATAGATATTTTCTCATTTACTGTTTGTTCAACAGATGACACAGGGAATAAAATAGAAATCATTATTATAGTCAGATAGATATGTATGTTCATTCATTTCATGTATTACTAATCTGGATTTTTACTATATTTCTTTCACTACTGCTTTTGTTTGCAGTTACCTTTACCATAAGATATAGGATTTACACTCTGCAATCCTATACAGGTTATAATTTGCTGACCTCAAGAGAAAAGGTCCTTTGTTAGTGATAACATCTGCTGACTTCTGATTTCAAGCATAGATTGTTGGTACCAAAACCTGTCTTTTATAAATTAAATTCTGATAAGAATATGAAGGCAAATGCTTTTGGTCCTAAGAGAAATTTAAACACTCATGGCAGTGGTATAAAACAAGTGTCACCAAATTCCCTTCTGTAACAGTAATGATAATAATTGCTGTCCTTATTTCAGCTCATATACTTTTAGCTTTTGAGAATTATAACTACAATAACTCATACCAATTTTCAATTTAATTTTATTGGGACAAGAGAACATAACTTATATATCTGAATTTCAATTTATTAAGACTTGCTTTATGGTGTAGAATATGATTTCTCTATAATGTCTTGTGTGTTTTTGAAAAAAATGAGTACTTTGTTGTAGGGTATACATTACCTGGTGCAGTTTATTTTGCTTGATAGTGTTGTTCAAGTCTTTTATGTTGTACACTGATATTGAGTTACTTTTATAAAGTTATGAGAAAAGGATGTGTAATTCTTTATAATTGTGGACTTGATTATTTCTCCTTGTAGCTCTATTATATTGATGTGCCTTATATGTCAAAACTCTATTAAGAACATAAATGTTTAAGACTGTCTTTCTTAGGGTTATTATGAATTTATCATTTTATCATTATAAATTGACCATTTATATAACTAGTAAGTCTTTGCTCTGAAATGTACTTTGATATTAATATTGCCATTCTAGCAGTTTTAATATTAGAATTTTTCCTCCTTTTAAAAAATCTTTAAGTGAGTTTCCTTTAGGCAGCATAAAGTTGGTTCCTGTTTTTTTTTAATCCAACCTGACAATTTCTATATTTTCATTGGTGTGTTTACACTGTTTACATTATTTTTGATATGGTTAGTTTAAGTCTACTATCTTGCTATTTGCTTCTTATTTGTGTCATCTGTTCCTTGTTCTCATTTCTTCTTTTTGGACTATTTTTAATATCAATTACAATGTTAATATTGGATATATTTATCATCAAAAAAAATCTGTTCCTAGCTTATTGGTTGTAAATTTCTTGTTTTACTGGTTGTTTTAGTGTTTATAGTATATATCTTTAACTTATCATTACAGTTTCTCTTTGAGAAATATGATGACACTTTGCATGTACAATTAAAATTTTCAGTTTCTTTTACTTCCATTTCTCCCCTCTAAACTTGTTGTACAATTGTACTATATTACTTCTACATACATTCAAAATCTACAATGTTATTTTATTTAAACAGTTACATTTTAGAGATATAAAAATAAGTTTTAAAAATTTCAGATGTTTAACCTAGTCACCATTTCTTGAGTTCAAAGTTATACTTCCTGCATACATATTTTCACCTGGTATCAATTTTAATTTTTTTTTTTAAACAGACTTCCTATATCATTTCTTATAGTTTTCTGCTGATAACATCGTTAAGCTTTGTTTTATGTGAAATCACTTTTTATTTCACCGTTTTGTTTTTTTTTTCCTTGTCAAACAGAACTTCTTTATTAAGTGCCAGGGGTCCAGGTGGGTGCTGCCCCTTGCGGCCCCACTGCCGCGCCCTGTGCACGATGGGCTTCCAAGGAGCAGAGTCCCCCGGGGGCTCGGGGGCAGGCCGCCGGGTCCCTGCGCCGGCTCCCGGCGGCGTGCAAGCGGGGTCAGTAGTGTGCGCTCACCTCGTGTGCTCGGCGGTGTGCGAGAGCAGTAATCTGCTGGGCGGTGAAGGTGGACAGGCTGCGAACCTAGTGTCCCACAGGCGGAAGTTGCGGTGCTTGCTTTTGAGCGCTGGCGCCGGCATGGCCCTGTTGGGGCCATGCTCCCTGAGCCCCAGGGAGACTCTGCTCCTTGGAAGCCCAGCGTGCACATTCCTTGTCGGAGCTGGAGCGGAGCGCGGGTTGGGGCGGCCTCAAGGGGCGGGGGGGGGCGGGGCGGGGCGGGCGGGCTCCCGGGGCTCGGGCCCGCCCAGGGTTGTCCCGGGGGCGGTGGTCGGAGGGCGAGGGCTCCCGAGACTGCCGGCTGTGCGCGGCCTAGAGTGCCGCAGCAGCGGGTCTCCGGGGGACAGGCCGCGGGCGCGGTGAGGGCAGTCAGCGGGCACCACGGCGCTGGCACGGGCACCACGGCGCACGAGAACTTCTTGGGCGCCAGGCCGGCCTGAGGCTGCGGAAGCTCTCCAGCAGGCAGTGCACTGGTGGGAGCCGGCCAGCGCGGGCTGGCGCTCGGGAACTGGCGCCTGGCCACTCTCTCGCTCGGGTCTTTCGAGGTGTCATTCGAGGCCGTTGGCTGCGGGGCCGGGCGAGTGCGCGGGGGCGTGTCCTCACTTTCATTTTTGAAAAATGTTTCCTGGGTATAGAAATGTTTCCTTTTCCCCCCTCTCAGTAATTTAAGGATGTCGTTCCCGTGACTTACTGCTTGAATTTTTTTTTTCCTGACCAAAACGTCTACTGTTATGCTTATCCACATCTCCTCTTCTTTATTGGTTGCTCTACTATGCATCTATTAGGCTGCTTGAAGATTCCCGCGTTATGACCGAGTAAGCGAGAAGTTATGCCAGCAAGTTGTCTAATTAATTATGGATTTATTAAACGCGTGGGTCAAGAGTAGGCAAATGCCAGAAAAACTCTTGACAAATTGGTGTAGTTTGTGACAAGCTTTTATAGGTAAAATTTGCAGCATTGGTTACATAGTAACTTAGTGACCATAGCAACTATTAACTAACGACTTGGCAACCAAAATGGGAACTTTGATTGTTAGGGAGCTTTGATTAATTTCATGTCAGGTAAGTATAACCAGTGCTCAGAAAGTCCCTGGAGTTTTGCCGTTAAGTTATAGTTTAAGGTAGTTACATAGAGACAAGGAAGAACAATCATTATACAATGGAGTTACCTTGGTTAGGTCACTAATGGAATATAAGAACAAATTATGAAAATGTCAAAGCATAACATTTGATTTCAGTTAACAAAGCATACAATTACATGGAAGCTATGGCAAAGGAGTTCTGTAACAGTCAGCAGGCAACGTCAGCATAACCTGTCCAAAGGAGACAAAACTGGAGATCTGTGGTTATGGGAAGGTTACTGTAATTACACGTAGGCATTGATTTTTAGGTCAGGCAGGTAACTAAGATAAAAGTTTTAAACAAAATGGAGTAAGCTGGTTAGTATTATTACTTTGCTAGCAATTTGATTTTATTAACTAATTTAGTTTATTTTACCCTCAGCTCAATGATGCTGTTTCCATTTATTTATTTTTTGTATTTTATCTATTTTTCAGGCTATTTCTTTCTGTGTTTCATTTTGGATCATTTCTTTGCTTGATGTCCACTGATTTTTTAATTTTCTAATTTACTGTTAATCACATCTAGTATAATTTTCACTGCAGTTATTGTAGTTTTTACATCTGGAAATTCTATATAAGCCATTTTTACATTTCCTATGTCTCTACTTCATATATTTGATCTTGTATCTGGCTTTTTGAACCTATGGAATTCAGGTATAATAACCATTTTAATGTCTTAATCTGCTCATTATAATAGCTGTGTCAGTCTGCGTTTGGTTTCAGTTGATTAATTCTCCTCATTATGAGTCATATTTTTCTTCTCCATATATTTTTAAGTTCAGTTCCTCCACTCATGATATCTGCAAATGCATTCATTCTTAATTCTTACTAAATCAACCGTATGGTTTCAATGTTTGTGCCCCCCCCCAAGTTTTTACGTTGAAACTTAATTCCAGTGTGATGGTATTAAAAGGCAGGTTCTTTGGGAGGTGATTAGATCATGAGGACATAGTCCTCATGAATAAGATTAATGCACTTGCCAAAGAGGCCTACTGTAGCTCGTTTGACCCTTTCACCATGTTTGGCACCATCTGTGAAACAGGAAGCAGACCGTCACCTGACACCAAATATGCTGACACTTTGATCTTGAACTTCCCAGTTTCCAGAACATGAGAAATAAATTTCTGTTGTTTATAAGCTACTCAGTCTATGGGATTTTTTTATAACAGCTCAAACAAAGATAGGCAGTGTGTCCTGAGTCCTTGTTTTATATAAGGTGAGCAATGATACTCCATCTTCTAATTATAGGTTTACATTTAATCTTTACTGAAGTATCAGTGGTTTACAGTGCAATGCTCAGATCTTAAATATTGTATATGCATTGGTTAATCCTCATTGACCAATGAATATATTCATATAAGCCACATACTTATCAGAACATTTATATTACTCCAGAAATTTCTCTGATATATATTTATATCTATCTGTCTATCTATCTATTTATTTGTTCTCTCTCTTTTTTTTTCAGAATCTCTGCAACTACCAAGGTCATATTGAAGGTTTCCCAAATTCTGCTGTGACCATTAGCTCCTGTTCTGGACTCAGGTTGTGACATTATTTGTGAAGAATAAAATGGATATTTATTTGTGTTTTTAAAGTTTGATTTTATAAGTCTTAGGCCTATCTAGAGTATAGTCATGCATATTAGGGCAATACTATTACTCATGGGGAATCATAGCATGAGAAATCATGTTATGATTCCAACATTGTCCTGGAGTGTCTGAAAGTAATGACATAGAAACAACTGGGCCTGTGTCAATGATATTACAATTCTATGCCACTTAGTGTGTGGATACCCTCTTGTTCCATATTTACTGTGTTCTATAAGACAAAGACTGAAAATAGCTTTTATGATTCTATTTTCCCACTTGACATGATCCCACATGCCATTTCACTGACTTAAAACTTATGTTGTTGAAATTTCTAGGGGGTTAATACAGTTTGAAAATATCAGTTACGGAATTGATCCCTTAGATATCTCAGTTGGATTTGAACATGTGATATATCCTATAAAGAATAAGAAAGCAAACTATTATTTATATTCTGAGATGCAAAATGAGTCAAGTAAACTGTCTCATAAAATTCCAGTATCAACTACCAAGGTAAGTAAAAAATTGAAGAAACTGTATGGTAGAGTCATATAATAATATGCTTTATTTTGTCAATATGCCTCGTATGTAATAATATCAGAGTGTGGATTGAGATACACATAAAAGCAGGAGAGTACAACAGACAGTGTCATGCTTTCTCTCTGTTGTAGGAATTTATGATCTGCACCTAAATGTTTTCCATTTTCAGTCTTCTTCATTTGTGTTTAGAATTACTTTTCAATCTTTCACCCTGAAAAATTTCCTTTAACATTTGTTGCAGTGCAGGCTACTGGTAATACATTGTCAGGTTTTCTCTGTCAGATAGTGTTTTTAGTCATATTTTTTGCAAAGCAATTTCAGTGAATTCTATATTGGCAAATACTTTTCAGCACTCTACATATTTGTTCCATTTTCTTCTGGTCTTAATTGTTTCTGATGAGAAGTTAGTAATATTTCTCTGTATGTGGTGAGTATTTTGCTTCCTTCTTAATGTTTTTAAGATTTATTGTTCTTTATAATTTCTTGTTAGCAATTTGAATAGGATGTATTTTGTGACTGTTTGTTTTGATTTATCCTGCTTTTGGTTTTTGAGTTTCATGGATCTGTGTGTGTGGTTGATTAAGGATGGCTGTGCTTTCTTTTTTTTTAATATATATTTTAAAGTTGTGGGGTACAGCTAAGGGTTAAGTATACAAATATTCATTGTGCAGTTACCCTTATTGATGATATGCCCCCCTTTTCCCAGACAGATATTGACTACCGTTAATCCCACCTCCCTTCTCCTCCCTGTCCCCCCCATAGTTTCCCACCACTGTCAATCCTTTTCTTATAGTATTATGGTAGTTGTTCAAGGTCCACTTATGAATGAGAACATGTGATGCTCAGATCTTTGTTTCTGTGAGAGATCACTCAGTATTATAAACTCTAATTCTATCCAGGTTGCTGTGAAATTCATGATTTTTTTAATGGCTGCATAATATTCCATTGTGTATATGTACCACATTTTTAAAAATCACAGACACTTCTCAAAAGAAGACATATGAGCGGCCAACAGATACATGAAGAAATGTTCAACCTCACTAGTCATCAAGGAGATGCAAATTAAAACTACACTGAGATACCACTTAATTCCAGTCAGAATAGCCATTATCAATGACTCAAAAAAATAACCAATGCTGGAGGGGATATGGTGAAAAGGAAACACTTCTACACTGTTGGTGGAAGTGTAAGCTAGTACAGCCTCTATGGAAATCAGTGTGGCAATTCCTAAAAGCTCTAAAAATCGACCTTCCATATGACCTCACAATCCCCCTACTGGGAATATACCCTGAAGAACTCAAATCACTCTATGAAAAAGATACCTGCACACGTATGTTTATCGCAGCATTGTTCACAGTAGCAAGATCATGGAACCAACCATGCTGTCCATTAAAAGAGGCTGTGCTTTCTTTTATATTTCTCTTATCAACAGTGAAATCTATGCCTGCCATACATGAATATGGGCAGCTTTTGTAGATGCTTTGACCAATGAATTGTTGTGAAAGTGGTGTTTTGCTAGTTCGGGGTCCAGTCATCAAATATGGCAGCTTCAAATTCCTGACTCTTGGAATTATTGCTGTTTGAGACCCAAAACCTGTCTGACTATCAATTAGAAAGTCTTCATGGAGAGGTCCTGAGACTATCTGGGAAGAGGGGCTTGCCTGCATGAGCCCTTAAGTCTTTCTCCAAGGGGACAGATACATGACTGAAGGTATCTATTTTCTCCAAACTCATAAAATTCTTATGATGAGATAATTTATAGTTTCTCAAGATTAAATACTTTTCCCTCCAAAAAAGAAGAAAATGCATGAAAATGAAATGTAATAAAAGAGTGCTTGAAATTTTCTGAGTTTAGATTTCTCTATGCTACTACTAGTGCTGTGTCCCAGGTTTTGAGACAGTAGTCACAAAATTCTTGCACAGCCTGTGAACTCTCACCATGCAATAGTAATAATGAAAATAGCAAATACTCTTGCCAGGCAGAGTTCTATGCACTCTCTCTATCTAATTGACTCCTCAGCAATCTCATAAGCCATGATTATTTTATTTTTATTTTGCAGAGGAAGATCCCAAGTCATAGAGAGGAGAGGTCAGGGTTTAAATTCAACTGTTGTGGCCCTAGCAATTGTGTCCTTAACCATTATGATACAAATGGATGAAATTATTGTACCTGGAACCCAGGAAGGTCTAACTTGCTATCCTTGTATTATAAACTGAGAAAAGTCAGTCAGTTTGCCCCTCTGCTACTTCCCAAATATTTCTGTTACTTTTCCGATTATCAATATGTCTTTTACCCAGATGACTTATACAAGGAATAGCTTTACCCTTTAGCTGAAATCCCATCCTGTGGAATTTCCATCATTGCATAGGAATGTGGCCTTGATTCCTTAGGAACATGAGCATAACACACAGTAATGTAATGGCACCATTCAACTGACAGGACTACACATACTCCATAATGGGGAGCTAAAGGGAGAGTGTCTTCAAGGAAGACAATATCATTAGTCTAATAGCACTGAGGTGAGAAGACTGTCAGAAAGAATATTTTTGTGGGTAAATTGAATGGCTGATTAGCTGTACAAGATGTGTTTAAATAAGTAGCTAAAAGTGATTCTGCAATGTATAGATGTTCTCAAAATATATGGTTATATTACTCTAGATAAACCATATTTTTTCATTTGTGTTAATTAATATTAGCAATATGCACTAAAATGACTAAGAGATTCTTCTATTTTAACATGAACTTTGTGAATCTGTTTTTCTTAGCTGCAGTTGGATAAAGCTACATCATACCCTCGGTATATAGAAATGCATATTGTTGTTGACAGAAATTTGGTAAGCTTATTTTGATTTACTTGTATTAAATTAATACATTAATAACTTAAAGATTGCAAAAATAGCATGAAAAACAATTCCTCTTCTAGAGTCTAGTGATGATTTTAAACTTGACTCAATTCCTTGTACATTTTAAACTGACAAGAAACATGGATTAAATTGCAGTTAAATGTTTAGACTAATTTTGAAAAGAAATTTCTTCACTATAATGTAGTCTTTTAAAAAACATCCGAAAATAGGAATGTACTGAAAGTATTATTGTTCTTTCAATGCTTTCCAAATAAGGAATTAACATTTATATATGGTTTTATTAACAACTATTTGGAGAATATTATATATGGTATGTGTCCTCACAGTTATTACAAATCATTAGACTTAATTTTTTTAGAGCAGTTGGAGGTTCACAGCAATATTGAGAGGAGAGTACATTTGATGTCGTCAGTGTTCTGAATTTTGGCCATTTCAACAGGTGTTTAGTGATATCTCATTGCTATGTTGATTTACATTTCTCTGATGACATGCACTGTGAACCATCTTTAAATATGCCTATTTTCCATCTGTGCATCTTCTTTTTTAAAATTTTATTTTATTATGGAGACAAGGGGTACAAGTAAGGATTAACCATATTAAGTAGATTGCATGCAGGTGAAGGTTGACTTCTAGCTGGCCCTCACTCTCCCTGATAATGGACCAGGTACCTTCTGTGTTGTCACATACCTACCCTTTCACCTTTCACCATGCTCCTTTCACCTTTCCTCTTCTAGCAGTGCTAATGTGGCTATTGTTTAGGTCCCACTTATGAATGAGAACATGTGGTATTCAATTTTTTATTTCTGTGACAGATCATTTAGTGTCATGATATCCAGCTCCATCCAATTTGCTGTGAAGTCCGTGATTTTGTTCTTCTTTATAGCTACATAACACTCCATCATATATATGTACTTCTTTTTTTTATCCAATCCACTTTGGTTGTGAGGTAGGGTTGGCTCCAGGTTTTGCTATTGTGAATAGAATGGCAATAAACATGGAAATGCAAGAGATTCATGTTCCTCTGGGTATATTCCCAGGAGAGGAATTGCTGGATCACATGGAAGGTCAATTTCTTGTTCTTTTAGGAATTGCCACACTGCTTTCCATAGAGGTTGAACTAGCTTGTACACCTACCAACAATTTGGAACCTTTTCGTGCACCCATGCCAGCCTCTGTTGTTTATTGATTTATTAATGACAGCTATCCTTTCTGGAATTAGGTGGTATTTCATTGTAGTTTTGATTTGTATTTCTATGATGATTAGTGAGGCTGAGCATTTTTTCATGTGTCTGTTGGCTGCTTGTATGTCATCTTTTAAGAAGTGTCTGTTCATGTCCTTTGCCCTCTTTTTAATGGGGATGTTTGTCTTTTTCCCTTTACTTCATTTAAGTTCCTTGTAGATCCTGGATACTAGGCTTTGGTCAGGCATAATTTGCAAATATTTTTTTCCCATTCTGTGGGTGGTCTCTTTAATCTCTTGATGATTTCTTTTGCTATGCAAAAGGTTTTGTTTGATGAGGTCCCACTTGTCTGTCTTATCTTTTATGGCATTTTCTTTTGGAGGCTTGACCAAGAATTAATTGCCTATTCTGATGTGCATAAGGGTGTTTCCTACATTTTCTTTTAGGATTCTATTTTAAGGTTTTATGCTTAGGTCTTTGGTCCATTTGGAGTTGATTTTTTTATATATGGTGATGAGTAGGGGTCCAGTTTCATTTTTCTGCATGTGGTCAATCAGTTAACCTGGCACCATTTACTAAAATATGGTTTCTTTTTCCCAGAGGCTATTACTGGTGGCTTTGTCAAAGATGAGTTGGCTGAGAGACCTTTTTTGTTTCTGGAATCTCTGTCCTGTTCCATTGGTCTATGTGTCTATTTTTGTACCAATACTAGGCTGTTTTGGTTACTGTAATCTTGTAATAAAGTTTAAAGTCTGGAGCTGTGATACCCCCTAATTTGTTTTTTTTGCTGAGAATTGTTTTGGCTATTTGTGCTTTTTTGTTTCTATGAATTTCTCTGTTGTCATTTCCTCAGTTAAAAAAAATGATTTTGATAATTTGACGAGTATTACATTGAATCTGTAGATTTACTAGGGTAGGATGAACATCTTGACAATATTGATTACTTCAATCCATGGCATGGAATGTTATTCCATTTGTTTGTGTCATCCTTGATTTCTTTGAGCAGCATTTTGTCATTCTCATTGTAAAGTTCTTTCACTTCTCTTGTTAGATGGTTGCCAAAGTATTTCTCTTTTTTTTTGGTGGCAATTGTAAATGGGATTGTGCTTTTTATTTCATTCTCTGCCTGCTTCTTGCTGGTGTATAGAAATGCAGCTGTCTTATGCACATTAATGTTTGTATTCTGAGACATTGCCAAAGTTATTTATCAGTGTGAGGAAGTGGTTGGCAGACTCCCTAGGGTTTTCAAGATATAGAATCACATTGTCCACAAAGAGGGATAGCTTAACTTCCTAACTTTTCCCATTTGATACCCTGATTTCCTTTTCTTGCTCCATTGGGCTGGCTAGGACTTCCAGCACTATGTTGAACAGGACAGGTGAGGTAGTTATCTTTGTCTTGTTCCTGTTCTTGGGAGAATGCTTCCAACTTCTGCCCACTGAGCAAAATGTTGGTTGTGGGTTTATCATAGATGGCTCTTACTGTTTTGAGGAATGTTCCTTTTATGCCTTGGTGCTTAAGTATTTTTATCAAGAAGGGATGCTGGAATTTGTTGAATGCTTTTTCTGTATCTAATGATATAATCATGTGACTCTAGGTTTTGTGTCTGTTAATGTGCTGAATTACATTTATCATCTTGCAAACACTGAACCAGCCCTGCATCTTAGGAATGAAGCCCTCCTGGTCTTGATGGATGATCCTTGAGATGTGTCATTGGATCCAATCTGCTAGAAACTTGGTGAGAATTTTTGCATCTATGTTCATCAAGGAGATTAGCATGTAATTATCTTTCCTTATTGGGCCTTTGCCAGGTTTGGGTATCAATATGATGTTAGCTTCATATAATGAGTTGGGGAAAATTCTATTTTCAATTGCCTGGAATAATCTTAATAAAATTGGTATCAGCTCCTTCTGGTATGTCTTATAGAATTCAGCTGGGAAGTCATTTGGTCTGAAGATTTTTTGGTGAGCAGATTTCTTATGACTGAGTTGATTTTCTAGATTGTTATTAGTCTGTTTAGAGTTTCAGTTTCTTTTTTGTTTCAACCTTTGGAGGTTGTGTAATGTCAGAATGTCCTCCATTTCCTTTAGGTTTTATTTGCATACAGGTGTTTATTGCATATAGGTATTTGTATACAGGTGTTCATCATAATCTCTGATAGTCTTTTGAATTTCTTTAGGGTCCGTTGTGACTTCTCCTTTTGCTTTTCTAATTATGTTTATTTGGACTTTTTCTTTTTTTAGTCAATCTGGCCAGGGGACCATTAATTTTTTTTTTTTTTTGAGTTGGAGTCTCACTCTGTCGCCCAGACTGGAGTGCAGTGGCCGCTCCCGGCCACCGCAGCCTCAACCTGCTGGGCTCCGGCGATCCTTTCGCCTCAGCCTTCCGAGTAGCCAGAATTACAGGCATGCGCTACCACGCCCGGTTGATTTTTTGATTTATTGTAGAGATGAGGTCTCTCCAAGTTTCCCAGGCGGGTCTCTAACCCGCGGGCTCAGGCAATCCACTCACTTCGGCCTCCCAAGGCGCGGGATGACAGGCTGAGCCACTGAGCCCGGCTGGACCATTAATTTTATCTATCCTTTCAAAGAGCCAGCTTTTTGTCTTGTTGATACTTTTGGTGATGTTTTTCTTCTATATCCTGCAATTGTGATTTTCTCCTGGTGATCTGGATTCTTCTACTGAAGTTAGGATTTAGGTGATCTTGCCTTTCCAGTTCTCTTAGGTATGATTTTAGGCTGTTTACTTGTGATTTTTCTGTTTTCTTGGTGTGTGGGTGCCATGCTATGAATTTTTCTCTTAACACTGATTTCATAGCATCTAAGAGATTCTGATATGATGTGTCTTTGAGTTTGTTTCCTGGGAGTCTTTTTATTTCTGTCTTGATTTCCATGTGGACCCAGAAGTCATTCAGCAGCATGTTATTTAATGTCCATGCCTTTGTGTGTTTTGGGGGGATTTTGTTGGTAGCAGTATTTATTTTTATTCCACTGTAATCTGAGAAGATGTATGGTATTATTTCAGTTTTTGAAATTTGTTAATATTTGATTTATGTTCAAGAATGTGATTGATCTTGGAGTGTGTTTCATGTGCTGATGAGTATACTCTATAGATCTTGGGTGAAATGTTCTGTAGATGTCTTTTAGATCCAATTGATTGAGTGTCTAATTGAGGTTCTGGAGCTCCTTGTTGGCTTTTTGCCTTAGATATCTATTTAAAGTTGTTAGTGGGGTATTTAGGTCTCCAACTATGATTGTGTGAGAGTCAGTGTCTTCTCTTAGTTTATGTAGTAGTTTTATAAAACCTGATGCTCATGTATTAGCTACATACATGTTTAGGATGGACACTTCTTGCTGGTGGATTTAGCCTTTTATCATTATGTAGTGTCCTTCTGTGTCCTTTTTAACTTCTGATGGTTTGAAGCCTGCTTCTTCTGATGTCATAATAGCTATACCTGCCCTCTTCTGTGTTCTTTTCACCTGAAAGGTCATTTTCCAGCCTCCAACTTTGAGCCTGTGGGTGTCTCTTGCAGTGAGATGAATGTCCTGGAGGCAGGTGATTGTTTAACCATGCTTCTTTATTCAGTGTGCCACTCTATGTCTCTTCAGTGACTCATTTAGACCATTCGTGTTCAAGGTGATTATTGAAATGTGAGTTTATCTGTCATAGGGCTTTGTTACCTTTTTTTTTTTTGTATTTATATATGTGTGTGTTTTCATTTTTGTGAGTGCCCTCTATGCTGTATTAGCTCTGTGCTTACCTGTAGTTATGTCATGGATATTACTGTTTCTTTTCTGTATTCATCACCTTCTTAAGTGTCTCCTGAAGGGCTGGTATAGAGGCAGCATATTCTCTTAAGCATTGGATATCTGGAAAGGATTTGATTTCTCCATTACAGTCAAAGCCTAGCTTGGTGTGTAAGGGAATTCTTGGCTGGAATTGCTTATCTTTAAGAACATTAAAAATTTGAATTTAGGGGCAACCCATTTGGGTCCCTCCCACTGTGGGAGCTTTTCTGTCCTCTCAATAGATCCTGTTTTCTAAAATAATAATAATAATAATAATTTGAATTTAGTCCCTTCTGGCATGTAGTGTTTCTGCAGATAAGTTTGGACCAATTCTGATGGATCTTTCTCATTAGATAGTCTGACCTTAGGATTTTTTCCTTTCATGCTTACTTTGTGGAGGCAGATTACTGTGAGTCTTGGCAATGGTCTTTTCATGTGATACCTTGTGGAGGTTCTCTAAATTTTTTGTGCTTGAATGGTTGCATCTTTGGCAAGATGTGGGAAGTTTTCTTGGATGACCTCATGGAATTCTTGCTCCTTGATGGTATTCATTTCCCTTTCTGCTTCAGGGATACCAATCAGATGTAGATTTGTCTTCTTGACATGGTCCCATATCTCTCGGAGGATTTGTACCTTCTTTTTGATCTTTTATTCTATGTTTACAGATTGAGTTAGTTTCATATTTTGGTCTTGAAGCGCTGAGACTCTTTCCTCTGTCTGGTTTGTCTTACCTCCTATGCTTGTTACTGTGTTTTTAATTTGCATGATGAAGTTTTCATTTTCATTATTTCAGAATGGGCTTTTTTTGGGGCCAGCTCCCCTTTTACTTCTGGTACCACTTTAGTGAGTCTCGCTTCTAGTTTCTCCTTGGTTTCTGTTCATGTTTGCCATCCAATCCCTGATATCTGTGGCTATCATATGGGACAGGTCATTCTGGGGAGTTTCTATTGTTTGTGCTCTGACAGCTGCTGTTTTGGGCACTGTCTCTTTAGGACTCTGAGGGTTGCCTGTATTTTTTTATTGAGTTTTCCTCATTTATGACAGGCCTGTCTTTGCTCTCAAAATTCCTTTGGTGTTGTTGCTCTAAGCTAGTCCGTGATCCTCTGTTCTAGTGTTCTTTCTGTGGTCCAGTCTAGGTCATATGGGAGAGGGAGGGGTTTCACTTCTGCTCTTTGTGGCACCTTGTGGCAAATTTCTGTTACTGCCGAATTTTCTCTACTGCTGCTAAACTAGTTGGACCAGCTTTTGGCCCCTGTTGCTAGCACTCTGGGGAAGGTGAGTGGTGGGGAGATGGGTGTCTCATTTGCTGTCTCTTTGGTCTGCAGCCTTTCCCCTAAGAAGGCAGTAGGATGGGTGTCCCTCATATTACTTCCTCTGTTCAGGTCCACACTCCACTCTTGAAACAGAACTAGCTCTCTGCCATGGTCAACCTGGTTCACTCTGCAGATGGGCCTTACTTGCCTGTGAGTCAGTGTTCGTGGTGGCTGACGCAGCACAGGTCCTTTTTCTTCCCATTCTGCTTGGGCTGTGGTTGCATGTCCTGCCCAGGAACTTCTCCTGTGTGGGGCCAATGACCAGCACATGGCCGGGGGGAGGGGTGAACCATAGTAAAGCATCTCAGGTATACTCACCTATTTTCGATCACTGGGCAGGGTTTCAGTTCTTGTGTGAACCTGGCACATGACGGGGGATGGCATGTCCCATTGCTTTCTGGTCTCTGTGTGTTCAAAGAGACGTTTGCTGTGTGCAGGGTGTTTAACCCGTTCAAAGGTGTTTGAGGTGTCTTATCTATTGGTGGCTAGGTTCTTACTCTGCCTTACTCAGCAAAAGAGGTGCTGATCTGCACCACATCTTCTTTATGTGTTAAGATCTTTGACCCATTTTTTAATTGGGTTGCTTGTTTTTGTATTGGTGAATTTTAAGAGTTCTTTATGTATTTTAGATAATAGTTTTGTCTTGTTTTTTAAATCAGGTATGTCTTTGCATGTTTTCTGCCAAACCATGGCTTGTATTTTTATTCTCTTGAAACTCTTTTTACAGAGCAGAAGTTTATAACCTTAATGAAGTTCACTTGATTAATTTTTTTGAAAAAAATTGAACTTTTGGCATTGAATCTAAAAAGACATTGCCAAAGACAGAGTCATTTAGATTTTCTCTTATTTTTTTTTCTGTAGGAGATTTATAGTTTTGTGTTGTTCAGTTAGGTCTTTGATTCATTGTCTTGTAAGGAATGTTTCTAAGTTCATTATTTGCATGTGGATATCTACTTGTTTCGTCACCACTTGTTGAAAAGACTATATTTTCTGCATTGTTTTGCCTTTACTCCTTTGTCAAAGACTAGTTACCTATATTTATGTCTATCTCTGGGTACTTTATTTTACTCCCTTGGTCTATCTGTCTATACTTTCACCAATACCACACTGTCTTGACAATTGTAGTTTTGTTGTAAATCTTAAGTCAGATTTTTGTTAGTTCTCCATAGTTGTTCCTGTCCTTAATATTGACTTAACTACTCTGTTTTTTTTCTTCATATAAACTTTATAATAATCAGTTTGTTGATAATCTCAAAATATCTTGCTGGAATTTTGATTGCAATTGAATCTGTAGATCAATTTTGTAAGAAATAACATCTTGTCATGATTATTATTTAAATCTGTGAACATAGAATAGCTTTCTATTTATTTAGTTTACAGTTTATGTTAGTCATCAGACTTTTATGATTTTCTTTATGTAGATCTTATACATGTTTTATTAGATTTATACCTGAGTGTTTCATTTTGTGGTGCTGATGTGAATGGTATTGTGTTTTTACTTCAAATTCAAATTACACTTACACATTGCTGGTATATAGGAAAATAGTGACTGGCTTTTACATATTAGTTTTGTATTTACAACCTTCTTATAATTGTTTCTTTGTTACACAAGTTTTTTTGGTAAGTTTTTAAGATTTTCTACATATTTAGTTTGCATATGAACAAAGATAATTTTATTTATTTATTTTCAATCAGTATACCTTTTATTTCCCCCTTTTATTTTTTCCATTAACTAGGACTTCAAGTACAATGTTGAAAAGAAGAGGTAAGAGGGTACATCCTGGACTTGTTTTTGATTTTAGCAGAAATCACATAGTTTCAAACCATTAAGTATTATGTTAGATGTTGATTACTTAAGTTTAAAAAGTTTCACTGTCTTAATTTCCAGAGAGGTTTTTTTTTTTTTTCATGAATATGTGTTGTATTTGTCAAATATTTTTTTCTTCATCTATTGATATGAAAATGTGGATTTTCTTTCTTAGCCTGTTGACCTTTTGGATTATATTAATTGGTTATTAAACATCAAATCAGCCTTGTAGACTTAGGATAAACCCCATTTGGTTGTGGTGTATAATTCTTTTTATATGCTGTTGAATTAAATTTGCTAATACTTTGTCGAGTACTTTTCATCTATATTTATGACAGAGATTGATCTGTGCTTTTGTTATCCTGTAGTGTCTTGATCTGGTTTAGTTTTAGAGTAAATCTAACCTGGCTTGGAAGTATTCCTTCTGTTTATATCTTCTGAAAGAGATTTTAAAGTACAGTGCCTTTTTAAAAAGTTTGGTAGAGTTAACCGGTGAGCCCATCTGGGCCTAGGAGTTTCCGTTTTGTAAAGTTATTAATTACTGACTAAATTTCACATATTTATATATATATTTTTCAGACAGCTAGTGTCTTATTCTGTGACACATTTTGTGCCTTTCAATGAAGTCCATTTCAGCTAGGTTTTCATATGTTTGGACACAGAGTATTTCACAGTATTCCTTTTATTATGTTTTTAATGTCCATGGGCCCATAGTTATGCACCTTCTTTCATTTCTTATCATAGTTAATTGTACTCCATCTCTTTTATTTTTACTTAACCTTGCTACAGGCTTATTGATTTATTAATCTTTTCAAATATTTTTTATTTTTGTTGGTCTTCGCTGTCAATTTCCTTCTTTTAATTTCATTGATATATGTTCCAATTTTTATCATTTTCTTTCTTTTCTTTAGTTTGGATTTAATTTAGTCTTTTACTAGTTTCCCAAGCAAAAACGTTCATTATTTATTTTAGATTCTTCTTATTTTCAAATATATTAGTTCAATGCTATATATTTTTCTCCAAGCATTGCTTCTGCTGTCTCCCACAAACTGTTTCCTTTTGATTTGTTTCAAAATACTTTAGTATCTTTTGAGATTTTTTATTTGACTCTTATGTTATTTAGAAGTGTTGCTTAAACTCCAAATATTTTGTGATTTTCCATTTATATTTTTGTTGTTGATTTCTAGTTAATTTCATTGTCTTATGAGACTAGTTACTTTGTGATTCATCTTCATTAATACTTGCATCTTATGGCCCAGAATGTGGTTTTATCTTAGTGAATGTTGCATTTTGAGCTTGAGAAAAATGTGTATTCTTTTTTTTTTTTTTTGAGTTGGAGTCTCACTCTGTTGCCCAGACTGGAGTGCAGTGGCTGCTCCCGGCCACCGCAGCCTCCATCTGTTGGGCTCCAGTGATCCTTCCATCTCAGCCTTCCCAGTAGCTGGAATTACAGGCGCATGCTACCACGCCCGGCTGATTTAAAAGGTGTATTCTGCTGTTGACAGATGAAGTGATCTACAGTTGTTCATTATTCAGTTGGTTGATGGTGTTGTTGAGTTTAACTGGCTTTACTGCCTATTGGATCTACCCATTTATGATAGAACAGTTAAGTCTGGAAATTTGATAGTGGATTTATCCAGGTTTGCTTGTTATTCTGTGTTTTGACCCATATATTTTGGTGATGTGTTGATAAGTACATACACTTTAAAGATTATTATATCTTCTTGCAGAATTAACCCCTTTATCATTATTATGCAATGTCCTGCTTTATGCTTAATAAATTTGCCTTCTCTGCAGTCTTCTCATTTGAAATTAATATAGTTATCCTGCTTTCTTTTGATTATTGTTAGCTAGGTATATTTTCTCCATCCATTTATTTTTAGTCTATATGTATCTTTATATTGAAAATGGGTTTCTTATATATAACATAGTTGGGTTTTGTTTTTTGATCCACCCAGACAATCTTTGATCTTTTTGTATTGGTGCATTTAGATCATTGACATTCAATGTGATTACTGACATCATTGG
Source organism: Cephalopachus bancanus (assembly GCA_027257055.1). Taxonomy (NCBI): domain Eukaryota; kingdom Metazoa; phylum Chordata; class Mammalia; order Primates; family Tarsiidae; genus Cephalopachus; species Cephalopachus bancanus. Next base: position 457,321 of record JAPVLO010000203.1, on the reverse strand, counting down.
ATTAATAACTAATATATTTGTTACACATTCTAATTTGTCACTGTTGTTCTTTGTTATTTTGTCTTCTAGTCTTTTTATCTGTCTTGTCTTAATTGAGTATTTTAAAAGAATATTTTATCTCTCTCTTTTTTTGAATATCTGTTATAATACTTAAAAAATATTTTCCCCCTTTTTAGCGATTATCTTTGAGTTTGTAATATATATTTACAGCAATTTCTAGTAGTCTTTCAAATAACACTACATTGCTTATGTGTGGTGCAAGTACTGTATAATAAGAAAATAATCCTAATTCCTCTTTCCTGTTCCTAGCATCACTGTTGTTGTTCATTTATCTTATACATAAGCATATATATATGCTTATTATGCTTATGTACACACACACACACACACACACACACACACACACACACACACAGCATATATAAGTATATATAACTTAATATGTTGTTGATATTATTAGTTTGAGCAAATAATTTCTGTTAGGGCAATTAAGAATTAGATATATAAAACTTTTATTTCACCTTTGCTTATTCCCTCTTCCATGCTCTATCTTTATTCATGTAGATCTGAGTTTCTGACCTATATCATTTTCCTTCTCTCCAAATAACTTCTTTTAAATTTCCTTGCAAGGCAAGTCTACTGACAAGATGTTACTTTAATTTTTTGTCTGTCTGCCAGAGGATCTGTCTTTCACTTTTAAATGACAATTTCACATAATACAGAATTCTAGGTTCTTGTTTTTTCTCTCGGCACTTTAAATATATCACTCTCTAGCTCTTGCTTGCATGGTTTCTGTGTAAAAGTCATACGCAATTCCAGTTTTTGCTCCTTAAAGTTTATTAAGTTCCCCTACCCCTGCCCCATGGTTTCTATCAACATTTTATCTTTATTTCCAGTTTTCTGTAGTTTGGATATGATATGCCTAGGTGTGTGTGTGTGTGTGTGTGTGTGTGTTTGGCTTTTACCCTATTTGGAGTTCTCTGAACTTCTTGAATCTATGGTTATGTGTCTGCACTAATTTGGGGAAATTCTTCTTCGTTGTTGTCTCAGTGATTTCTTGTGTTCCTTTTTTCTTCTTCTGGTAGTCCTATTTTGCATATACTGTGCCTTGGTAGTTGTCCCACAGTGCTTAGTTATTTCTTTGAACTTCCATTTCTCTGCTTACGTTGCCCATATGTTTTGGATGCTACTTACTTTATGTATTTTTAAAGCCCTTATGATATTAACTGAAGTAATTTAAAATTTCTGGGGTGATAATTCCAATATCTCTGACATATCTGAGTCTTATTTTGATACTTGCTTTGTCTCTTCTGTGTTCTTTGCTTCTTAATATGCCTGGCAAATTTTTCTTCATAGTCAGTCATGATATACTTGGTAAAAGGAAATGCTATAAATAGAACATTAGTAATGTGGTGGTAAGGTTTGGAAACAAGAGTCATTTTATAGGCCTGTGATTATATCCTAGTTGTTTATTTAGCCTGCAGCTCTGCATGCAAACTTTATAAGCAATTTTCAGTCTCCTCACCCTTGGGTAGGACATTATTTCTAGAGCCAGCTGAAATTGGGATTTTCCCTTCCCCCATGTCTGTTTAGTGCTAAAAGACCCTTCACTTTAGGTTCTGGTTAAATAGTTTTTCTTAAGGACTGACTTTGTTAAATAAATGCTCTGATGTATTTGAAAGGTGGCTCCTCCCCATCTCTTTTTGCTGGAAGAATGAGACAGTTTTTCTTTACTATTCACTTTGATAGCCTGGTGGAGTTTCAGCAAATAAAACTCATTCTTGTGGAGGCCCCTTGATGACTGAGTCCCCTGGAATTTTTTGTTTCTAAATCTTTTCCACATTGAGCCTCCAGCAATGTGTCACAATTTTTCAGATGTTCATTTTCTTTTTTGTTGTTAGGATGGAGTGGTAACTTCTAATCTTTTTCTATGCTGGAGCAGAAACTGAAAGTTCCTACTATTATTTTCCTTTAAAATTTAAAAAATTCATGCTTTTTTTAATGTATTTTGAAAGAAAAATTTATCAATAGATATTATGTAAACAGCAAAATAGAACGATCTCTACTACAATTCATATAGCAAAGGGTACACAAAGAGTTAAAATGTCTTATCTTTACATAAAAATTATGTACATGGGTTAAATGTACATAAAATTATGGGAAATAATTTTTTCATTCCTCTCAATTTGAATAATGCTGAACATGGAATTTTTCTTTTCAGCTTAGAAAGTTATGTCTTTAAAGTCTGAAAAATTTTAGAATAATATTTCATTTTTGTGTTACCTCTTTTTTGGGAACAATTTTATTGGGCATCTCAATCAGTTTATTCTCTTTTATCTTTTCCATTTGTAGGTTCCTTTACTTTACTTTCTGGGAAATTAACTCTACATTATTTTCTTTTAAAAAAATGAGTTACTTATTCTGTTATGTATTCTTAAACTCCAGAAATACTTTTTGGATCTCAGTTTATTTTTGTAGTGTTCTTCTATATTTTGATAGGTACAATATCGTCATTTTCTCCATGTTAATGTTATGAAAATTATTTTCTAAGTATTCATCTTTATGCATAGTGTTCATCTTATCCAATATGACTTTATTTGTTTTGGTATCTGCATTTAATGCTAGATGCTTAATTCAGTTTATTAGGCATTTCACATTGAAGTGTGAAGCACCAAAAATCTTTGGAAGCCTTTTGTGTAGGCGGAATTTATTGGCTGGAGGTTTCTGTTAAAGTGATCAGGTTATTTGGTTGCAGTGAAAACCTTTCTTGGTTCCCTTGTGTTTGTAAGATAGCCCAGAATAGAACTTTCCAATCTTCTGACTAGAGGATTGTTTTAGATGCTGATCATAACACACACACACACACACACACACACACACACACACACACACACACTTACAACTATTCCTTTTAAGTACTATAATATGAGTAGAGTTTTGGAAGGAAGTAAGGGTAGTAAATGTGTTATGTATTATTCAATCCACCATCTTTAAAGTTGTTTTATTTTGTAAATAAATAGTGCATACATTTGTTTACAGCATGTCAAATTTATTATTCAAATCTGAATTTCTGATACTCCTCCTTTAATACTATTTCTTTTGTAGTATCAATAAATAGCTATAATACTTAACTGGTATCTCTAGCTAGGCATCTTAGATTCATCATTGATTTATTTATTTTTTTCTCACATTGTTTATTCAGTCCATCAACAATGGCTATTTTTTTTTCTTCAAATCAGATGGCTACTTCATTTCTGCTGGTTTAACCCAAGCCACTTGCTTAAAGTATTATTCTAGTCTTTTTCCTCTTATTTTGTCTTTTTATAACCTACAGTATAGTCTTCATACAACAGCCAACATGATATTGTTACATTTCAAAGACTCTTTCTTATTCTCAATTATAACTAATTTTTAAATTAACATCGTGGTCTTATTTTAAAGGTGACATAATTCCTTTGTTTCTTTTAAGAATTTAATGGATAATTTCCATCTTCTTTTTTTTCCATATTTCTCCAGATTTTCTTTTTTTTTTTTTTTCATAATCAATATTTTTTATTATGGTTTTGGGGGGTACAGTTAAGGGTTAGGTGTACAATTATGTTTCATTCAGGCACCCTGTTGATAAGAGGTGTTTCCCCATCCCCAGACAGATATTTGCTACTGTTAATCCCATCTCCCTCTCCCACCATAGTTTCCCAATACCGTCACTCATTTTCTTATAGTATTACATTGGATGTTCAAAGTCCATTATATGAGTGAGAACATGTGATACTCGGATCTTTGTTTCTGTGAGAGGTCACTCAGTATTATAGACTCTAATTCCATCCAGGTTACTGTGAAATTCATGATTTTGTTCTTTTTTATGGCTGTGTAGTATTCCATCATGTATATGTACCACATTTTCTAATCCAGTCCTCTTTTGACGGGCAGCATGGTTGTTTCCAAGTTTTTGCTATTGTGAACAACACTGCAATAAACATACGTGTGCAGGTATCTTTTTTATAGAGTGATTTGAGGTCTTCAGGGTATATTCCCAGTAGGGGGATTGCGGGGTCAGATGGGAGATTGATATTTAGAGCTTTTAGGAATCTCAACACTGCTTTCCATAGAGGTTGCACTAGTTTACACTCCCACCAACAGTGTAGAAGTGTTCCCTTTTTGCCACACCCTCTCCAGCAGCTGTTATTTTTTGAGTTGTTGATAATTGCCATTCTGACTGGAGTTAGGTGGTATCTCAGTGTGGTTTTGATTTGCATCTCCCTGATGATTAGTGAGGTTGAACATTTCTTCATGTGTTTGTTGGCTGCTCGGATGTCCTCTTTTGTGAAGTGTCTGTTCATATCTTTTGCCCATTTGATAATGGGGTTGTTTGTTTTTTTCTTTTCAGCACGTTTTAGTTCCTTGTAGATCCAGGATGTTAAGCCTTTGTCAGACCTGGTGTTGGCAAATACTTTTTTCCCAGTCTGTAGGCTGTCTCCCTGCTCTCTTGATGGTTTCTTTGGCCTTGCAGAAGCTTGTCAGTTTAATAAGGTCCCACTTGTCTATCTTCTCTCTTATGACCTGTGGGTTTTGGGTTTTATTCAGGAATTGGATGCCAGTTCTGATTTCCATGAGGGTATGTCCTTCATTTTCTAAGGTTCTTATGGTTTGAGGTTTTACATTTAGGTCTCTGATCCATTTGGAATTAACCTTTGTGCATGGGGATAGATAGGGGTCCTGTTTCAATCTTCTGCATCTTGTCAGCCAGTTTTCCTAGCACCATTTACTGAATAGGTTCTCCTCTCCCCAGTGGTAGATGGTGGAGGCCTTGTCAAAGATGAGTTGGTTGAGAAAGTGAGGTTTTGCTTCTGGAATCTAAATTCTACTCCATTGATCTATATGCCTGTTCCTGTACCAATACCAAGCTGTTTTGATGATTGTAGCTTTATAGTAAAGTTTGAAGTCTGGTAATGTGATATCACCTGCTTTGTTTTTTTTGCTAAGGATTGTTCTGGCTATTCTTGGACGTTTGTGTTTCCATATGAATTCCTGTGTTGTCTTTTCTAGGTCTGAGAAGAATGTTGCTGGTAATTTGATGGGTATTGCATTGAATTTGTAGATTGCCTTAGGTAAGATGGACATCTTCACAATGTTGATTCTTCCGATCCATGAGCATGGGATATTTTTCCACTTGTTTGTGTCATCTTTGATTTCTTTGAGCAGTGTTTTGTAGTTTTCATTGTAAAGGTCTTTCACATCTCTGGTTAGGAAGATGCCAAGGTATTTCATTTTTTTTGTGGCTATTGTGAATGGAATTGTGTTTTTATTTGGGTTTCTGTTTATTTATTATTGGTGTAGAGAAATGCGATTGTCTTTTGTACATTTATTTTTATCCTGAGACTTTGCCAAAGTCCTTTATCAGTGTAAGGAGGTTTTTGACAGATTTTCTTGGGTTTTCAAGGTACACAATCATATCATCTGCAAAGAGAGATAACTTGACTTCCTCTTTTCCTATTTGGATACCCCTGATTGCCTCCTCTTCTCTGATTGCTCTAGCCAGGACTTCCAATACTATGTTGAACAGGAGGGGTGAGAGTGGGCATCCTTGTCTTGTTTCAGTATTCAGGGGAAATGGTTCCAATTTTTGTCCATTTAGGAGTATGCTGGCTGTGGGTTTCTCATAGATGGCTTTTACTATTTTGAGGTATGTTCCCCGTATGCCTAGATGTTCATGGGTTTTTATCAAGAAGGGGTGCTGGATTTTATCATAAGCTTTTTCTGCATCTAATGATATAATCATGTGGTTTTTGTTTTGACATCTGTTGATGTATTTAATTACATTTATGGTTTTATGAATGTTAAACCAGCCTTGCATCCCAGGGATGAAGCCTACTTGGCCATGATGTATGATTTTTGAGATGTATTGCTGAATTCGGTTTGCTAAGATCTTGTTGAGAATTTTAACACCTATGTTCATCAAAGATATTGGTCTGTAGTTCTCTTTCTTTGTTGGATCTTTACCTGGCTTGGGTATCAATGTGATGTTGGCTTCGTAACATGATTTGGGGAGAGATCCATCTTTTTCAATTGTCTGGAATACTTTCAGTAGGATTGGTATCAGCTCCTCCTTAAATGTCTTGTAGAATTCTGCTGGAAAGCCATCTGGACCAGGGCTTTTTTTTGTAGGAAGTTTTCTTATTACGTAGTCGATTTCCTTGATTGTTATTTGTCTATTTAGGGTCTCAATTTCTTCTTGTTCCAACCTAGGTAGGTTGTGTGATGTCAGAAAGTCCTCCATTTCCTTACGGTTTTCAAGTTTGTTTCCATACAAGTGTACGTAATAGTCTCTAATGATCTTTTGTATTTCTTCAGGGTCAGATGTGACTTCATGTTTTGTGTTTCTGATTGTCCTTATTTGGTTTTTTTCTCTTTTTTTTTTTTTTTTTGGTCAGTCTAGGTAGGGGACCATCAATCTTGTTTATCCTTTTGAAGAACCAGATTTTTGTTTCATTGATTTTTTTTGTATTATCTTTTTGTCTTCTATGTCCTGGATTTGGGTTTTTATTTTGGTGATCTGGATTCTTCTGCTGAAATTAGGGTTTTTGTAGTCTTGTTTTTCCAGCTTCTTTAGGTGGCTTGTTAGGTTGTTAATTTGTGTTTCTTCCATTTTCTTCATGTGTGTTTGTAGGGATATAAATTCCCCTCTTACTACAGTTTTCAAGGCATCACAGAGATTTTTGATAAGATATTTCTTCATTTTCATTTGTTTCCATGTATCTTTTGATCTCTGTTTTGATTTCATCATTGACCCAGGAGTTGTTTAGCATCATGCTGTTTAGTGTCCATGTCTTTGTGGGTTTTGGGGGGACTTTGTTGGTGTCATTGTTTATTTTTATTCCACTGTGGTCCGAGAAAGTGCATGGTAGAATTTCAGTCCTTTTAAATTTGCTTATGCTTGATTTATGGCCAATTACGTGGTCGATCTTAGAATACGTTCCATGCGGTGATGAGTAGAATGCATATTCTGTGGTCTTTGGATGGAGTGTTCAATTAAGTTCATTTGGTCCAAAGGCACATTGAGTGTCCGGATCTCCTTGCTGATTTTTTGTCCTGATGATCTGTCTAGGGTTGTGAGTGGGGTATTAAAGTCCCCAGTTATGATGGTGTTAGAGTCAATATCTTTCTTTAGTTTTCCTAGAAGTTGCTTTATGAAAGTTGGTGCACCTATGTTGGGTGCATATATGTTTAGGATAGATATTTCTTGTTGATGGATTGAGCCTTTTATCATTATGTAGTGGCCTTCTGTATCTGTTTTGATTTTTTAATAGCTTGAAGGATATTTTTTCTGAAATTAAGATCGCTGCTCCTCCTTTCTTTTGTATTCCATTCGCCTGAAAGTTTGTTTCCCATCCTCTTACTTTGAGTCTGTGGGTGTCCTTTGTAGTGAGGTGAGTCTCTTGAAGGCAATAGATTGTTGCCTGATGATATTTTATCCATTCTGCAATTCTTTGTCTCTTCAGTGGTGCATTTAGTCTATTCACATTTAGGCTAATAATTGAATTGCAAGAGTTGATCCCTGTCATAAGGTTCTTACAGAGTTGTTCCTGTTGTCTTTGTTTGGGTTCTGGAGTTGGCTTTTGTGTGTTTTTAATCTTTTGCCTGTACTCTTGTGAAGAATGTTGTTGTTCTTTTTTCTTTTTCTTCTGTGTTCAGTACTTTCTTAAGTGTTTCTTGTAGAGGTGGTCTGGTGGCAGCGTAGGTTCTTAGGGATTGGATATCTGGAAAAGATTTCAATTCTCCCTCACTAATGAAGCTTAGTTTGGCTGGGTAGGTTATTCTTGGTTGATTTTGTTTATGTTTTAGAACTTTGAAGACAGGGCTCCAGGCTCTCCTAGCCTGAAGGGTTTCTGTGGATAAATATGCTGCTATTCTAATTGGTCTTCCCTGGTAGGTAGTCTGGCCTTTTTCTCTTGCTACCTTTAGGATTTTTTCTTTTATACCTACTTTGTTTAGGTGAATTATGTGTCTGGGAGTTGGTCTTCTCATTTGTTGTCTTGCAGGGGTTTTCTGAATCTCTTGTGTTTGAATTTTTTCATCCTTGATGAGATGAGGGAAGTTTTCTTGAATGATTTCATGAAATATTTGTTCCAGTGTGGCTTCTGTTTCTCTCTCTGCCTCAGGAAGTCTAATTACTCTTAGGTTTGGTCTCTTGAAGTGATCATTCATCTCCTGAAGGTTTTGTTCTGTCTTTTTGAGCTTCTTTTCTATGCTTTTGACAGTTTGGATTAGTTCTGTGTTTTGGTCTTCGAACTCTGAGATTCTTTCTTCTGCTTGGCTAATTCTGCTTTCCATGCTTATAGTGTGTTATTCATTTCCATCACAGTATTCTTTACTGCTGTTATTTCTGACATCAGCTCCTTCCTATTTTCCTCTTGTCTCTCCTCAATTTTTTAAATTCTTTCCATTAATGTCTTGATGTCTGGGTTTGTTGCATGTGACCAGTCATTCTGGGGGCTCTTCATTGTTTGTGTTCCAGAATCTGTTTTCTCAGTGTCTGATCTCCCAGGGATCTGTGCGAGACCTATATTCTTCTTTTGGTTTTTCTTCATTTGTGTGGTTGTTTCCCCCTCCTTACTTTTTCCTTCCCTCAATGTCACCATCTTCTTTAATTCTGTTATTCAGGGTTAAGGAATTGCTTTTACTTCTGTTTGTTCAATCTGCTATTCTTTATGTATGCCCTCTTACTTTGTTCAATTCTGGAGTCGCACTGTAGTTTGGGGATGGTCCTTTTGCAGTTGTGAGATTTACTTAAGGGGGGAGCTGTGTTTCAAAATCTCTCTGCAGGTTCTGGTATTCACTGACAGGTGTGTGGATAATGTGGAACCCACTTCCCACTGCCTTGGAATCTGTCCATGCAGTGGGGCTGTAGGTTTACTCCCTGAAATGAAATGTAGTTAGCAGAGGGTAGAGAATGGAGCAGACAGTGGGTTGAAGAGAGGCTTGGAGAGATAGAGGAGTAAGGCAGAAATAAACGAGTGTGCCAACAAATGGAGAGAGAGACCTATACTGAAACAGATAAAAATAGACCACAGCTACAGACAAACCAACTCCCATAAAAAAAAAAAATAAGACATATAGTGATGCTAACATACAAGCTAACCAACCACCTTATTGGTGTCCTGTTTCTCTATGCCAAGATATGGTTTACAGAGAGAAGAAAAGAGAAGAAAAGGAAGAGAAAAAAAGGAACAATACAGTAGGAATAGAATTAAGTCATTAAACTAACAGAATCAATGAAGCACACTCTGAGACTTTTCTTTTAAATCCAATGTCCTTTCAGCTCTGATTTCTAGCTTTCTTTTCAAGCTGGCAAATTAGTTTGCAGTTAGGGTCAGTTGCCCCTGGTCTGCTGTGAAGGACAGTTCAGATCACTGTTCACCACTCTGGCCTATTCAAGCTTGTTTCTCCTGTTTCGGTGTTGTTACCTTGAATCGCCAGCAGGTGGTGATATCTCAGCTGCTTGCCCAGAGGGGGTGGGGCTGGACAGGAACCGGCAGAGACTGGAGATGGATGCCTGCCTCAGGGAAGACGGCAGGAGACTCACGGCGGGCAGGACGTCTGGGTCGCAGGAGAGGTGGCAGTGATCCCAGCAGATCTTCCCTGAAGGGGCTTCAAGGACTAAAATCGTGGATTGCCTCCGGCCGGGTGGTACATGTGCTACCAGTGGCGGTGGTGGCGTCTGCACCTGCGCTGCAGTGGCTGTCCAGTCTGCTGCGATGCCCCAGTGGTGGCAAGGCTGAGCTCCGTATGAAGAGCAGGCTGTGATGTTGGGGTCCGCAGCCCCGGGGGCGAGAGCCAGAGACCCACTGCAGTTCTCCTTTGCAGAGGGTTTCACAGACCAAGTTGCCCCGTCGCCATCTTGCCAGAAGTCGATTTTCTTTTTTTAATCTTTTTTTTTTTATTGTTTGTTTGCCTTGGTCTCTCTGGGACATGTTTGATGCTTTGGTGTCTTGTGATTCTTGTTTGCTTATGTTTTAAAATGGGTCATTAACTTGAGGTCTCACTGTGTAGTGATCACTCTGGATTCTTTCATTGTGTAACTTCAGATGTCTGTATCTTTATATCTTTTCTTGGGTTGTAAGTTTGGCAAAATAAGTGTTTTTTTTTTCTAATTCCTTGTTTGGAAGGCAGGTCTTGTACTTTTGGGGAATACGAAACTTTTTATTCAATACCTCTATTTAAGGTATGGTATGCTTAAAATGTAAATTTTACATTTTAGAGTTAATATTTTTAAAGAATTAATGTGTAATCAATAGCTAATATGTTTGTGATTAAATCACACATATGTTTTTTAGCTTTCTTTTGCATTTTTATAAATATTTTCCAAATTTGACAGCTTTTTGGTCATTATGAAATGTTAAAAACTAACATTTATAGTTTGCATATATATGCACTTAAAAATTTTCTATTCCATGAAAGTGAATTTTAAACACAAAATGACTGTCAATCAAATATTAAACAATGCAGATTGAGATATAAATTGTGATTATATTTTTTAGTACAATCATATGGGTGCTGATACAGTTATTGTCACACAGAAAGTTTTCCAGGTGATTGGACTTGCAAATTCAGTAAGTGTTGGCCATTTTACTACTTTATTTTTATTTGTACTTATTAAGTAACCTATACTGATGCTTTGGCTTCTTCACTTATAAAATGGGGATGTATATATTATGTATCTATAACATATATATACAGTATCTACTTCATAAGTTTGTTGTTAAAATTAAATGGAATAAAGTGTATGGCTTGAAGCTTGCACAAATGTGAGCTAATAATAGTCTTAGCTATTATTGTTATTATTTTTGGTAAGACTGTTAAAATACTTTCAAGGGCACTATAAGGAGTTACATGTTAGCTTTTTAATTGTTGCAGTTCTTCATTAATGTCAGCATAGTATGCATTTTCATAAGTTTAATTCCATTTCAAAATCTGCTTGAATTTGAAAATATTTTCCACATGTGCTCTATTTTAGATATTCACTTCACTTAACATCACACTAATTCTGTCTTCATTGGAGCTTTGGATATACGAAAGTAAAATTCCTACAACTGGCGATGCTAATGAATTATTGCACACATTTTTAAAGTGGAAAAAGACTTACCTTATTTTACGTCCCCATGATGTGGCATTCTTACTTGTGTAAGCACAGTATTTGACATTACTATAGCTAATATAAACAAAAAATGTGGTTATTATCTAATATCTGACAGCTGTTAATTCTTTTGTAAAAAATATTTCTGACAAGGCATTTAGTGGGAATAGCATTTTTTTCATTGACACACATTTTATGGCAGACCAGAATATTTAAATCAATAAATCAATTTTCTGCTGTATAGTAGAAAGCCACTCTTGAGTTTCTGTGTCTAATTTTTTAGTTTGTGTTGTTTTAATACAAATCTTTAACTAAGAAAAAAAGCTAATAGAGATATTTGGGCTCATTTGCTTTCTCAGCCATTGGAAGAAGTGAAAAACTGGGAGGCACTGATTGCCTGAGAAAACTGAGTATGTAAAAATAGGGGCAATAGGATGATGGAAACCAAAAGTGAGTGTTCTGTGAGGAGAGTGGCAAATTATGTTCTTATGTGGCTGGTAAAAACGAGCCTTGTTACAATTACAGAGGAAGTGTTCCCAAAGTGCTGGGTGAAAATGTAATGATCTGGCGATATTATTTTGGAATAAAACAGAAGTTCTGACTGCTTACAATTATGCTTAATTTTTTTTTTAAAGACTTAACTGGGTGTTGTGGCTCACACTTCTAATTCCAGCTACTTGGGGTACTGAGACTGGAGGATTGCTTGAAGCCAATAACTATCATCTTGGGCAATATAACCGAGTCCATTTCTAAATTAAAAAAAAATTAGCCAGGTGTGGTGAGAGGTGCTGGTAATCCCAGCTACTTGGGAGACTGAGGCAGGAGGTTTGCTGGAGCCCAGGTGGTCAAAGCTACAGTGAGCTATGATACTATGATATAACCACTGCACTCCAGTCTGAGCAACAGAGTGAGAACCCAGCTCTTAAAAAAAACAAACAAAAACCGAACAAACAAACAAACAAAAACTTAATATATCTGTAACCCATTCCTGTAATGTCACTGTGGAGAACTAGAGGCAAAGACAAAATAAAAAGGAAAAAAAATTTAAAAAAGAAAATCTTCATAACTTCAATGCAAAACACTTAACAATAATAAAATGGTGGTTTATAAAAGCAGAAACTTTTTCTGAATTCAAGTGATGAGCAGACAATATCTTATTATGTCGTGTGTAAAGTGTCATTTTCCAAAAGACATGAGCAAAAATATCCTTGAAGGAACACCTGAATTGTATAAGCAAAGAAAGTATTCTTTTATCATGGTTAATGCTATTAAATACAACAGAAATTGCCACACTGTTGTATAGTTTAATTACCTGTATGTCTTAAATATGCCATATTGCATAACAAATATATTTTGTCAGCTTACTAGATGACTTACTTTTTTCTATTTTCAATAGACAACCATATTTGACTTTTTAAAACTTTGTTTCGGTCTTCTTTCCGATTCATTTTATCCTCTGTCCCATAATTAATCTATACTTTTGCATAGTTCTGGCAGACTCACTTTAATTTAACTGCTGAATTTATTTTGCCCTTGTCTCAGCTGTGTTTCTAGGCCTGCCTCTTATGAGGTTATTAGTGTGTAGCTATTTTATTTGTGTGTGCATTTGGAATTTTTTTTGTTTTTTGCTTACTGTTAAAAGCATCCTACATGAAATCCTATAAAAACTTGAATTTTTATACGTTAGAGGGTCATATGAAGATATTATGTTACTTTTATTTTAAATCTATAAAGTTTTAGTAATTTTACATGTAACTCTTACATTTAGTCACTTTCTATGCTGTTAGACTGATGTTGCTGGTATGTGGTTATTCATTTAATATAAACATGGTAAAACTTTAAATTATTCTAAAGAAATTTTATATTGATTACACTCACCTTTACAAATTGATATGTGCTTATAATTTTTAAAAATTAAGTTACAGAGAAAAATCAAACTATGTTGGTGCAACATTTAAAGGAAAGATATGTGATAGCAGAACTGCAGGAAGTGTTGCTCTGGTATGGTAAGGTTTAATTTTCATTTTAAAATTAAAATGTGAATATCCACATGGATATAAAATGAAAAAATTAATTTTATTTCATCTAAGCACATTAATGAATGCATAAGATTTTAGAGATCTTTGTCATTGACACTAACCAAAATATTCAATTATTTTCTTTTCTCATGGGCTTAACATGCCATTTTTAAAAAGTTATTACTTTTAGGGGTGATAATCTATTTCAGTCCTATTGCAATGTACATGTCAATGTTCCATAAGTTCAAAATTTAGCATATGAAATTTCAATTCAAGAATGTATATATTGTACATTTTTAGCTTATCATCTGAAAATTTGTTGTAATTCTAAGTGTTCTGTTGCTTATAACTGAACGCATAACTGGGTAATTTATAAAGAAAATAAATTTATTTTAATTTTTTACAGTTTGGGAGATTGGGAAGTCCAAGGGCATGGTTTGGATCTGGAGGGGGCCTTCTTTCTGCTGGGTTCTCTCTGCAGTGTACCAAGGTGCCACAGAGTATCACAAGGCTAGAGGGCAGCATGTGCTAACATGCTAGTTCAGGTCTTTCTCCTCTTCTTATAAAGCTTCCAGCTCCACTTTCACATTAACACAATTATCTATCAACCATTAATCCATTATTGAGGACTGAGACCTCATGATCCCGTCACCTCTTCCAAGGCCCCACTTTTAAATACTATCACATTGAGAGTTAAGATTCTAACACATGAAATTTGGAGGACACATCCACATTCATGAACTGTAGCACCTGCTATTTCATAAACATTCAAAGTTGAATATAACTTGGCATTTAGTGCTATGCAAAACATACTATAGGCCAAGAATCAGAGAACGAAGTGTCAAATGTTAAGCTCTATGGCCCTCATAATTTGACCAACATGTAGAGACTAAAAACTCTCAACTAATTATTTTCTTTAAATAAAGCAATGACTGTGTAGTTCTCAGCAAAGTTATTAGCATATGATAAACTAGAGTAAAATCCAACTGCTGTTATTGTTATTTTCACTAAAAAAACCCCGACTTTTTAATCTTACTATACACCGAAAGAAAAAAGACAGAATATATGCAACTGTAAGAAGATTGAAGATGGGCAATTGAGTAAGAAGGAAAAAAGGAAGAAAGGGAGGGAAGGAGGCAGAGAGTGAGGGCAGGTAGGGAGGAAGGAATACAGTTTTTACTCCAGTGCTGAAATTTAAACTTTTGACATTGTAGTAATTTCAGTTAATGTAGTCATAATTGTCAAGATAATAGATTTTTAAAAACTATTTAAATACAAATTGCCAAAATATCTTTGTAGTATGTGGGGGAAAAAATAGTCTAAAATGCACTAAACCTATAAATGTGCTAAAACCAGGAGACAAAGAAACTTTTTGCCATAATCCATATGTGTCTTTCCCCCAATCCAGAGAGCAGCGTAGAAAAGAGTGAAATATAGACCCGAGGAAGAAGGAAGATAATCAGAATGTATACCAAGAAAAGTATTTTGAAATATGCTAAAATGTTAGTTTTTAAAATCTTTTTATTTTTCATTTTTTGAATATACTTTCATGAGCATCGTACTTACCAAAAAAGATGGCATTAACTTTGAAAAAAAGTAAACAATTGGAAAGTCAGGTTTCTTATCAGTTATTATTTCTATACTATAAATTGGCTAAATGTGATCATTCATGACTTTAAATAGGATTTACAGAACATTCGTATCAAAATACTCTCAATTCCAAAGAACTAACTTATAACAACTTTAAAATATACATAAACCTTTTTCTCTCTTTCTCTGAATACACACACAAATGTACATATATACATATACTTATATGATTAATATTAATACAGAGATTTTCAAATAAATTTAGCTATCATGATTACTACATGTAATCCTTATTATATAGTATATTATCTATAATTTCATTTTTTTGACCTAACAAAGGAGTCATCAATAATTTTTCACTATTCTTTTTAGATTCTGGTACATTTCAAATTTTATCTCTCATATTGCTCTTATATTGATAATGTATGAAATATGTCAGCGCTGAAAGTACTTCTTTAAATAGTATTCTGGATGCAATTATTATATTTTTTCACAATTATTTTCTTATTTTCCTTAAAGTGTCTGTATTTTTTTTTTATGTGAATGAGTTATCTCTCAAAAAGGTGTTTTGTTTGTTTGTTTCAGTACACTAGTACCATGAACCTGGAAGAATTTGCGGTTATTGTAGCTCAATTACTAGGCCTCAGTATGGGGATAGCTTATGATGACTTTAACAAATGCCAGTGCAAAGGAACTGTCTGCATAATGAGCCCGGATGCATTGTAAGATGGTTTATTTTATAAATTTATATGAAAGTAATTTTGTGTTTATGCTAAGAAAGTCTAAGCTGTGAGAAGAATTACCAATGACTAAATATCACAAGTAACCTATGACCCACAGGTCAAAATACATATTCCTATGTTCATGCTAGATATCTATCTCAGGGCCTCTTGTTATTAAATGTAACTTCTGTTCTTATCCCAGGTTGTATATTTCTGGGTAAGGGGTCCTTAGCAAAGGATCATATGTGATCTGTATGTTACCACATTTCACATATTTGTTTGAAAAATATACATTTAATGAAGGAATTTATGGGCAATGTATAAGCTGTGATTACTATGAATAATTTATGATTATCTGGGGTAAATTCTTTATATGTCTCTGAAGACTTGGGGGAAATTGAGCCCTTCTGCCTATAGTAACAATTTTGATAATTTAGTGTTATTTAGAATTTCTTACTTCACTGTTCCTGCTTCCACAATTGTCTCCTAAAAAAAAAATTACTGCTCTCAAATCCTTGTGAATACCCCTAGGTTAACCACCACCACCACCACCACCACCGCCACCATCACCACCACGTAGGGGTATTCACAAGAGGTATTTGCATTAGTGTAGTTGGTATCAGAAATGATCCTGGGGCGCAGACTTTGATGATGAGAGTTTGGAACTGCATCACCTACCGGTCAAACAGCAACAAGGACATCTTTGATTGGATACTTTGCAGACTCTATCTGAGTCTGATGTTTCTTAAGATACTGCTTTTCTTCCCAATGACCCTCACTACTTCCCTTCATTGCCTCCAGATTAGTAGATAGAGTCAGACCTTAATATAATCTGAATGAGAAAATATAATTCCTGCTTGGGAAGAAAATGGTTTAAACATGAAATGAGCTGTAGGATCTAGTTAATAATGGTTATTGGCAGGAACAAGGTGGCCTTCGTGACAAAGAATTTTCAACTTCAAGCCTGGGATAAGAACCAAAGGCTGGTCATAGAATATTTTTATTAACATGGGAGTAATAACCCATGATTTTGGGTTTATCATCTTGACAAGGATATTTGAGATCAGCTGCCATGACTTTGTGAAGTCTGGGTACAGTAGTATCCCATAGTAAATGAACTAGAAATGCTGTAACTATATTGACATAATATTGAAAAAAGGGTCAGAAGTCTTAAGAACAGAATTTATTGCTTGATACTACAAAATCCATTACCTGATCATGTTCCCCAGAAGATGCTTCCTTTGCTAAGGACCCCTTACCCAGAAATATACAAATGATAGGAACCGTGGCATCATGGATAAATGTAGTGATGGTTGTTCTTCACGGCCAGGATTGTGTGTAAGACATCCTGCAATGAAACCAAGCTAACTAATGCCTTTTACATGACAGATAAATGGACTGTTTGGAATATTTTTCTGTAGCTATCAGAAGCACGATTGATGTAATTACCATCACAGGCAACAAGACAAAGTGGCAAACAGCTTGCTTGACCTCTGAGGACTTTTGGTGATGTTTTAGACTATGAGGTTCTTAGTGGTAACATTGTTAGTCAACCAACTAGGGTATTGCTTGCATAACCAGGAAAAAAAAGGTGATCTGAATGCTTTTGTAAGCTACCACAATGGAAAAGTGTGCCTCAACATGTTCCAAGGTTTGAGTTAGTGCATTGATTGAATAGTAATCTTGAAGAAAGACACTACAATACCACCTTAAGAAAACACTATAAATTCCCCCCCATCTTTCACCAAAGACACCTGTGCCCATTTACCAGAATATATACTGTAGATTGAAGAGGATTGTTAGAGACAGAGTCTGAGATTACACTGATACCTGGGGAGTTGAATTAATCTAGAGGAGGTTCTTTCAGAGGTGACATGAGGAAGGTGGTGTAGTAGAAGATTTTTGTCCTTGACCCTCACTCAACAGAAAACAATTGGACAGCTGTCCATAAATAGAAATAATTATGGGAGAACTCTTGAGTTCAGTTAAGAAACTGCAACAAAGCAGTGGAACAAGAATAATGAGAATAACAACACAGAAAAAGTAGAAAGAACATTTCCATTTGCCTGTATCACCCCATTCCCAGACTGGCACAAATCAGCATGTGAGAGTTCCCTTTGCATGGGAAAAGGAGAGCAAGGTTAGCATTCAGCTTTTTTAGTCTTTCAGTGCGCTGCCCTAGGGACCCATTTATGTTTTATTGCACCAAGATTGCTGAAGAAATCAGCATAGATGAGCTGTCTGGAGATGAATAGGAACAAAGTAAAAGGGCAGAGGATATTCAGTGTCAGCCATATGTCAAGTGCCACTGTGGTCCTCATTGATCTGCACTGCAGAGGATGCCAACTGCCTTCATTGCTAAGGATATCAATAACCTTCACAGCTGCTGCAGATTCCCTGCAGCTCTCACTGCCAAGCACCCCCCAGTGTTTGCTGCTATGGCCTGAAGCAGCTTTCTCTGCAACAAAACAAAACAAACAACAACAACAAAACTCAGTAGCTTTCATCAATGGGGTACCAAGAAAAGCATCACAGCTGCCATGGATTCCCTGCAGTCTCCAAGGGTTTCACATTTCACAGTTTTTCCCTTCATGAACTTTAGTTACCTGAGCTGCTGACCAATGAAACTGCCCTAGCCAGTGCCACTATGAGTGCCCTAGCCCCAAGAACCAGTGCATTCATCATTCACATGCCTCAAACTGATCCCGACCCCAAATACCAGCCTCAGGTCCCACTGCAGAATGTGTGCTCATGGCTGATACTGGCAGCTATGCACGTTCACGTTGCTAGCCTGAGCTACCCACTTTAGCCCCTGCCATCAACTTGTGTTGCTGTGTGCGTGCCCACTGGTAGCTTCTCCCAGCCCCTGCCAACAGTTCATTGTTCATAAGTAGTCTCAGCTTTCACTATGGTCTACGTGCATGCACCACCAACCCATACCATTGCACATGTATCTGTATCTAACCTCTGCACCTGCAGTTGCCTGCCCTGGCTCCTGCTTACCCAGGTGTGCTCACTGTTAGATCCAGAGATGCTACTGAAAACATCAACAGTCCTCACAGCCACTAATGACCTGGCATAACTTTTTTCATCAAGAGAAATGCAGTTGCCCACATTGTGGCCCAAGCTGCTTGAGCTGCTGTACCAAGTCGCCTCTCCAACACATCTGGAGCTGCTGCACACCCTCACATATGGTGCCCTGTGTGCCCCTAGGCTGGATACAAATCAACCCACTGCAGTCAGTGACCCCATGTCTCCTCATTACTTCACAGGTAAAGGTCTTTTCTTAACAAAGCCATTCCATAAAGTCTAGGAGAAGTGATTGTTGATTCAAATGCACAGTCACCAATGCAAGGATATAAGGTGCACAAACAATCAGGGAAACATGACACCACTAAAGGAACGCAATAGACTTCCAGTAACCAACTCTAGAGAATGGAGATCCACAAATTGCCTGACAAATAATTCAAAATAATTTTTCTAAAGAAGCTCAGCATGCTACAAGAGGACACAAATAACTTTACAAAATTAGAAAAAGTACAAGAAAAATATGTTTAATAAAAAGAAAATATAAACAGTATGGAAGTTTCTTAAATTAAAAGTATACCTACCATACCCAGCACTCTTACTTCTGGGTATATTCAAAAGAATTGAAATCAGGATCAGGAAGAGATATCTGCTCTCATATGTTCATTGAAGCTTTATTCACAAGAGCCAAGATATGGAAACAACTTAAGTTTCTGTCAGTGGATGAACAGATAAAGAAAATGTGAGAACACACACGCACGTGCGTAGGCACACACACACACACACATTCACACATACAATGGAATATTATTCAGTTATAATAAAAGAAAATTCTTCCTTGCAGCAATATGGATGGATCTGGAAGTCATCATGCTAAGAAAAATAAGAAAGACAAAAAGAGAAACACCTCATGATCTTACTTATATGTAGAACCGAAGTAAAACATAGCAGGAGACAGTAAGATGGTGGTTGCCAGGGACTAGGCGGAGAGGAAATGAGGTTATATTAGTCAACATGAACTAAGTTTCAGTGATGCAGGATGAATAATTTCTGGAAATCTCACAGGAAATCTCATGTACAGCATAGTGATGATATTTAACTATACCTTATTGTATACTTATAAATTAGCAGAATAGATCTTAAATCTTCTCACCACACACACCATGGTAACTTTGTAATGGTAATGATGATGTTAATTAGCTTGATTTTGGTCATCATGTTGCAATGCATATGTGTATCAAAACATCAAGTTGTATAGCTTAAATATATACAATTTTTAATTGTCAATGTTATCTCAATAAAGTTGTTAAAAATAAACTAAAACAAAATAAAACAAATGTATCCAGAGGGCATAGTCTCCCATCATATTCTCATTTGATTATCTACTATGACCCTGGCAAAAATAATATTTTTTTATGAAATATGTGGATGGTCTTTTATAAATCTAAGCAAGTGGTAGTCTCAATTATACTTGCTGTAATGGATGTTATATCGCTAATTGAATAGATCAATAAGCCTCCAGTATTTTCTTTTTCACTATTACCAATCTGATGAAAAAAATTTTAATTCTAATCTTTTACCAGAGGAAATTGCATTTAGAAAGAGCAGTAACAGCTTGCAATTACTGGATTATGTGGATAGGCTTTCAGTACTCATTCACTCTCCTGCCTCTAGGGCTATGCTAGCTTTCTTGTTTTACTTCACAAATTATTTTGCATGACCTTAGTTGTTTTGACATTTCATAGAGTGCCAAACTGATTTGATTTATTCATGACACTTTGTTAATCAGACCTCTTGAACTGGAAGTGAACATATGAAGAAACATGTTAATAAGTCCTACAGATATACAGAGACCTACCAAAACGGTAATAATCCCTACAAGAGGCACAGGAGCCTGTTTAGGAATCCAGTGGTTAGGAGCAGGCTTTGACATCTCTATGTTAGACAACAAGTTACTGCATTGGCATTTTCTGTTACTGACTTGGAAGGAGACATATACTTTCCTGGAAATACTATTCCTATCTGTTCCCTAGTTGACTCAAAAGCTTACTAGTTTCCAGTGGGGCCCAGAACAAGGTAAGCATCACAATTTAGGCTGTAGTCCAAGACGCCCTGCCAATCAGGCTTTTATGACCCTTCTAATTCAAGGAAGCTACAGTTATCTGTAGTAGTTACGGACTTATTGTGGAATCTCTGACAGGCTCCAGTAGGAAATATTTTAGTGCAAAGCCCTAGGATCTGGGATTCTTACTGTGCTGCTAGGCTTTATAGATACTGAGCATTCAGTCACAGGACATCAAGTGACTATGGTAGCAGTTGTGTTTTATGTGTTGGGTATAATCAGGTCCTTGAGTAATTAATTTGAACTAGCACATAAGCAATTACTACTGTAATAGAAATAGTTCCCATGGAATGTAAGTATAGAAGTTATATGAATAGTTGGACCATACTTCTGTTAGCTTCATTTGTGGCAAAATTTCTCAATCAGCTTAGATCAGTGACTTTATGGTTGTTCCATACAACAAGCTGATAGAAGAGGGGAAAAAAAAAAACAACGCAAAATTCAGGCCTGGTTTATGGATAAGTATAAATCATTAGGTTCATGGGTTTGAGAGTGTGTGTGTGTTGTGTGTGTGTGTGTGTGTGTGTGTGTGTGTGTGTGTGTGTATTCCTGCCATACTATACTTCCTAGCAGAGCTAGACCTAAAAGAATGTTAAGAGAGCAAATCCTTTTGGTGGGCAGAGCTACAAACAACATATATGGTCATTCACCTTATACAAAGTGGCCAGGGGCTTTTTGGCAAGTGGCTTTGCTGTTTTCCATGGGAACTGTTTCTGTTGCAGTAGTAATTGCTTATATGCATGCCAGTCATCCTTTGTCTGAGACCATTCTAATGTCTTTGAAATGATCTCATGATGTGTAGGGTAGTTGATTCCTCTGGACAATCTGTGATCCGTGGTTAAGGAAAGTCCGTTCTTCTCTTCTTTTGATGAACAATTCTTGTAAACAGTCTGTAACCTCATATAGTGGACCTTGAACATCCATTGTAATACTATAAGAAAATGACTGACAGTAGTGGGAAACTATGGGGTGGGGGAGGGCGATGGGATTAACGGTAGTAAATATCTGTCTGGGGACGGGGAAACAACTCTTATCAACAAGGGTGACTGAACGAAACGCATTTGTATACCTAAACCTTAACTGTACCCCACAATATCATAATAAAAAATATTGATTATAAAAAAAGGAAAAGAAAACAATACAAAACTAAACAAAAAACAGTCTGTAACCTTCTCTGTGGTCCCAGCAGAAAATAGACCTGATTTGTTAAAACAACAATGACACCCTATCTGTTGTCATTTCTTCTGTCATTGTATCATTCTTCCCACATCCTCACTCCTGCTTTCTGATATAACCTTTCAAAAACTATTAGTAATTAAGTCCTTCTCTTAGGGTTTATTTTTATGCAACTCAGAAGTAAAAGTGTGAAGATTCTTTATTTGATTTGCATTTATCATTTGAATAAATATACAAATATTTGGATCTTCCTCATCTTTAATATTCTTAGTGATATCTGTGTTTTTCTGGAAAGTTCAAGTTAAAAAACCTTATGATATTAGGATTTGTAGTTGTTTTGTTCTGTGGCCCCAATAATTACAAACCAGGATGGCCAGAATACTTCAAACTTTTCTGATTCCTCCAGATTTTTAAAAACAACATTAAGGGAATAGTATTGCTGTGTTTTCTTTTTAGAAAAGCTTTATTTTTAGATTTCTGTTGTGCTTTCTTACAATATACTTTTTAGACATTGTTTTATTATTTTCTACCACTTTGTATTAGCGTATTTCATTTTTTTCTTTATAATATAGCAATAACTTTTGTTTCATTCTTTTCTGAATGGAGAAGTCAGAGTGTTTTGGACTAGAGTATTTTTGGCACAAGTATCTTCTTAGTATTATTATTTTGTGTGCTTCAGTAGTGACATTATTTTATTTTAAAGCAATAACTTCTCAAGTTGTAAAAACCCTGTATAAACAACATATAAAATATATCGCATTCCAGATCTTGCATTTAGTTTCTTTGGTGCTTACCTCCGTATTTAGACTTAATTTACCTCCGTATTTAGACTTAACTCCAAGTCTAAATTATATCCTCACAAATATATTGCTTGATTCTCTATACTAACAGAGTACACTTTTGGATTTTCCCATTAGCAGATGAACATTATCCCTCTTACTCTGTATTCTGTCTTTATTTCCTTTTTCTTCTCCAGTTTTGATTAGTATCAATTAATAGTGATCAATGTATTGCTTTCATAATTTAAAAATGTATCTGCTTATATTAAGTTTAGAAAGCATTTTCTTGACATTTCCTGTGTACCACTGTATGATAATTTGTCAACTACCTTCTATACAAAATGTCACATTGATGAGAATTTTAAGCTAAATGTACATACACAAAAGCCCTGAGCTTTCCAAGCAGGGAACATACCTTTATTATTATTTTTAACCTGGGTATCAATGTCATAATTTTTAATGCCATACATAACTTCCATTGTAAAGAGATGAAGTTACCTGTTTGTATTACATAACAATTCTTAAATTAATCAATTTATTTTTTGTTCTGCTATCATTTCACTGTTTAATGGTTTCACTCAGAATAACCTGTTAATAAGTTCACTGTCGACTTCTACTACCTATTTTCTGCTATAGCTTCCTACCTTCTTTCATATATATGTTTCACTAATAAAATTCTATACAGTTCCTGAGTTTCAAAAATTCTTTACTAACTCTGGCTTGCCAGTGATTTCCACAGTACAATTCTATTGCTTTTCATAGTCTGATTGCATTGTAATATCTTTACTGATATTTTTGAAGATAAAAGAGGCTGATGCACGTGCTTAATATCTCTTTTTGGAGCAGAAGCTCTGGAGGATATAAAAGAAAAAGTTCTTCTGTCAGAAAATAGCTGAAGGTTTAGTAAAGCAGTATTTTAGATTCTGTGTCATCACTACTACATATTTATTTCAGAAGGAGAAGCCAGAATACCTGTTTACATATGTATAAATTTGTTTAACCATACTCCAGATAAAGATTTAAAATATTATCAGCAACTCCTAGATGACCCCCTCATATCCCACCTGTCAAAGATACGGGCCTTGAATCTTTTGGTAATAAATATCCTGAGAGCTAAATAAAGACTGCATAAGTATATGCACAATGTAAAGAGAAGATAATAAACTTTATCAATGTAAATACTTAGATATGAAGCAGAGGGGGTAGAGCAACATGAAGAGTGAATCCTTCTCACAGAAATACTGAGACAACATGGATATAATTTGAGGCACATACAGAAGTCTAATGTCAGATAATCAGGTTTGGTTTTTTTGTTTTGTTTTTTTTGTTTTGTTTTTTTGGTTTTTTTTTGAGTTGGAGTCTCACTCTGTCGCCCAGACTGGAGTGCAGTGGCCGCTTCCGGCCACCGCAGCCTCGACCTGCTGGGCTCCGGCGATCCTTCTGCCTCAGCCTTCCAAGTAGCCAGAATTACAGGCATGCACTACCACGCCCGGCTAATTTTTTGGTTTATTGTAGAGATGAGGTCTCGCTGCCCAGGCGGGTCTCGAACCCGCGGGCTCAGGCAATCCACTCACCTCAGCCTCCCAAAGATGCGGGATTACAGGCTGAGCCACTGAACCCGGCTGTTTGGTTTTTTTTTTTTGAGTTGAAGTCTCACTTTGTCGCCCTGGCTGGAGTGCAGTGACATACTCACGGCCACTACAACCTCGACTTGCTGGACTCAGGCGATCCTTCTGCCTCAGCCTTCCAAGTAACTGGAACCACAGGCATGCACTACCACATCCAGCTAATTTTTTTATTTTTGTAGAGATGAGATCTCACCAAATTGCCCAGGCTGGTCTCGAACCTGTGGCAATCTTCTCGCCTCGGCCTCCTAAAGTGCTGGAATTATAGGTGTGAGCCACTCAATTTAAAAAGAGAATACTATGACATACATTTTAGAACATTTGATCATATTAGTAAAATATTAAACTACATTCATAGTGGTTAAACATATAGATTCTCCCAGAGTGCAAGTTCTGGCTGAACTACTTAATAGTTGTGAAATATGTAATTGCCTAAAGTTCTCTGCCTCTCAATTTCTCAAATATGCAATGGAAATAATAATTACTCCTCTCTATTAGTTTCTTATTGCTACTATAACAAATTACCATGAATTTAGTGGATCAAAACAAGACAATTTATTATCTAACTGTTCTGGAGATCAGAGGTCTTAAAGTCAAGGTGTTAGCTAAGATGTGTGCTTTTTGAAGGCTCTAGGAGAGAATCTACTCCCTTACCTTTTCCAGCTTCTAAAAGTTGCCTGAGTTCCTACATCTTGAAAGTCAGCAGCATAGCATCTTCAAATTCCTCTTTTTCTCTTACTTTAGTTTCCCCTCACCATTTTCTTCTCTGTTTGTTTCTGACCCTCCTGCCTTCATTTTATAAGAACACATGTGGGCACATTGGACTTACCTGGATAATCCATGCTAATCTTCCTTTTGCAAGAGTCTTGACTTAATCACATCTGAGAAGTTTATTTTGCCATTGTAGGTATCATATCCAAAGTCGCTGAGGATGAGGGCATGGATGTGTTTGGGGAATCATTATTTTATCAACCTATCTCACACATTTTTGTGAAAATAGAAGGTATTCGCATACTTAAGGTGTTTAAAATAGTGTCTGGCACAGAATGAATACCATATTACTATCTGCTATATGGGTAATTTGTGTATGGGGAATTATTTTTGTATGACTTATCACATTTTTATTTAAGCATAAATATTTTCAACTATAAAACAGACTGTAGAGTTCTGATAAAAATGGTCTTCTCCCTTTTACAGTATATGGAACTGATAAGATCCATTGGCAGATATTTTATATATATATATATATATATATATATATATATATATATATATGCCACAATTTTTATTGCAGAATGGCCATTTTTGGGAGAGTGGGGAGTTTGATCTCAAAACATTGTTCCATTTAAGGCTCTTTTATACAGAAATTGCCATTATGGCTGATATTCAAAATATCTTTAGTGTTACAAGACTTACATCGTAAACATAAAACTTCTATACTTATTCAGTAGTGTACATTCAATAGAAAAGAAAAAGGCATTAGTAACAGCTATTTCTTTTAACAAGATAACCAGGTAACAAGAGTGAACACTGAGGTACTATTGTAAGTTGACACAGTTAACGAAACTTAATTGGCATTCCATTTGGGGGATTAAACTTGGTACAAAAAAGTGCATTTTATGCATAGTGTTATATCGTGCTGCCATGTCACAAAAATAGGCTTGCCAATGCTTGAGCTTTACTGAACTGCACTCAAGTGCAACTATAAGTAATACTGAAAAAGTTCACCGTTTGACCAGTGGATAATACTTTCAAGGCATTCAATTAGCTTACAACTTGGTAGTGTTCTAAGCTATTCACATTGACAATCACATTCATTGTAGTGCTTGCTGGAAGGCAGGAATATAACCAGCTGTTTTGGCTAAAGTATGACAGGAAGGCATTCCTTCGGTTCTACATAAAAGTAACAATATTAACAGTCTAATGACAGTCACTGATTGGTTTCTTAAATGAATGATATTTCCTTCATTCATTGTGTTGGAACGGCCTAGTGGAAGGTGGGGAGGAACCAATAAAACAAAACAATACTATTACAATGGACTGAGCTGGAGAAACGGAAGCTCCTTAAGATCCAGATGGTACTTGAATGTCAATTTATAATGGTTTTCCTTCAAGTGAAACTACTACATTGCCTCCCAATTTCTCTCCAAGTGTCCAATGGTCCTTAATATCATCCAGGCCATTTACTTGCCACTCATGTTTAATACCTGTTAATTTCTTTTTAAGGGCATCTTTAGAGCTAGTATAAATCATTTTGCTTGCAGTTTTAAAGGTGCACTTTCAGGATCCCAGAATATAAATATTAGGTCTTTCTTAAACTCTTTTGTGTCATAGTGGCATCGTCAAAGCATATCTGCAATCATTCAGGGGTAGCAACTTCACAAAAGATGTGTAGGGGTCCTCTATAGTATCACCAATTTCTTTATATGTTTTATATATTTTTTAGTTTAAAGATGTGGGGTACAATTCAGGATTAGCTATACAAGTGGACATTGTATAGGTAAATTTTGGGTCTCCCTTTGGTCCCTACTTTGCAGTTTGAGATCAGGTACCCTTATTGATGTTGTGTTCCCCCACCTCCCACTCTAGCAGTATCCTTCTACTGCCAATCCCTTTCTTATAGTATTATGGAAAATGTTTAGGGTCCAGTTATGAGTGAGAACATTTGGTACTCTCTTCTTTGTTTCTGTGATAGATCACTGAGTATGATAGACTACAAATTCACTCAAGTTGCTGTGAAGTCCATATGTTTGTTCTTCTTTATGGCTGCATAATACTCCTTTGTGTATATGTACCACATTTTAAAAATTCAGTCCAGTTTTGATGGGCAGTGCAGTTGGTTCCATGTTTCTGCTATTGTGAATAGTGCTGCAATAAACATGCATGTGCAGGTATCTTTTTTGAAGAATGCTTTGCATTGGCAGATATTTCTAAGAATAGAGTCTCTGTTCTCATCTTTTTTAAATTAAGAAAGGTAGATTTATTAAAGTAAAGATACATAGTGAAGAGTACAACGAGCAGAACAACAGCAAGAATGTCTTCTGTCCGTCTCTTTAATTTTCAAGATTCTTGATGACTCCTTGTATTTATGCTAAACAGTTTTACAATAGTATGTTGTATTTTCTCAGGTTTTTTTGCACATATAAAAATGTCTACTCTTATGTAGTACATTTATTTGCAAGTAAGCATCAAATGACATTTCTGCAATCGTGATGTTTTCTGTAACTAAGGGATGCATTAAATTTTGTTTATTATAACAAGTAATTCCATAATTGATAATTTGCTCAAATATTACCTCCTTGCTTAATCTGGATAATATTATTGGCATATACTAATACTCAAAACTGGAGCTTTGAGACCTTCTATATGTTATATAGTACACATAACTACAAAACCCTCATATTTCTATATAATAATCAAATAATACTCTTTATTATAATAGACTTTGAAAAAGCTGATCTTGATCACAACAATAGGAATACTTACAAAAAATACGTACAAAAATACTTATAAAAATATAAGTTTTCATTTATTCACTAATTCATTATTTTTTTGTTCAGATCTTTATTGAGTACTTAACCTGTGGTAGCATAGATCAAGAAAAATGAGATTGAGTAGTTAAAATATATTTGCAAATCTCTGCTCTCTTAAATATAATGGATAAATAAGAAAAATAAATTAATATAAAAAAATGAAAAATAGCCGGGTGCGGTGGGCTCATGTCCTTGTCCCAGCACTTTGGGAGACTGAGGCAGGTGGATTGCTTGAACCCAGGAGTTCAAGACCAACCTGGGCAACATAGCAAAACCTCAACTCTACAAAAATTAGCCTGGCATGGTAGCATATGCTTGTAGTCCCAGCAACCTGGGATCTGATGTGGAAGGATCACCTGAGCTTAGGAGGTTGTGGCTGCTGTGAGCCATGATCTTCATGTTCAAGCCACTGCACTCCATCCTGGCTGACAGAATGAGACCCCAAATCCAAAAAGAAAAGAGAGAGAGAGAGAGAGAGAGAGAGAGAGAGAGAGAGAGAGAGACAGACAGACAGACAGACAGACACAACAAGGGCAGGGAAGTGTTTTTGAGCATAAAGAATAGAGAGTAAACAGATTGGAAGGTGGAATCCTGTACAGGTAGTTAGTGTGGAGATGTGTTCAGATTCTGGATATAGTTCGAGGTAGAGTTGATAGAGTTTCTCCATGGATTGGATACTGAGTATGAGAAACCTAGAGAATTCTGCCAACATTTGAGCCCAGATAACTAGACAAATGGAACTGCTATTTAATGAACTGTAAAATACTTATATAGTACAAACTGTTTTAAGAGTTCTATATATACTAGAGGACTTCCAAAATTTCATGGAAAATGGAATTAAAAGCAAAACAAAAAAATATAAATTCCAAACTTCATCAATCTCAAGAGATTTTTGTAAGCTATGATATCAGTCATTTAGTGCATCCCCGAAGAATTGAGGGTCCTGGGAATTTAAGAATGCCAAGGCAAATCTTTTTACATTATTAAATTAAAAAGGGATGCCTTTTGTAGGTTTTTAAATATTAGGTAACAAAAACAAGTCAGCAGGAGCAGGACCGTAAGGTGGATGGCTAGTGATTTCCCATTGAAACTCTTGTACGCTTTTCTATGTTTGATGAGTGCTGTAAAGCGGGAGCCCTGTTCTGGTGGAAACAAACTCTCTGGTGAAGCTTTCCTGTACATATTTCTGCTACAGCTTGGCTAACTTTCTCAAAACACTCTCATAATTTAAGCAGGTATTATCATTCTTTGCTCCTCCAGTAAGTCAGCAAGCAGTATGCCACTAGCTTCCTCCCAAAAAATGTGTCATGACCTTTGCTCTTGATCTGTCTGCTTTTGCTTTGACAGGACCACTTCTACCACCTGGTAGCTATTATTTTGACTGTGCTTCAGGATCATACTGGTCAAGCCATGCTTATTCTTCTGTTACAGTTCTTCGAAGAAATATATCAGGCTCTTGATCTCACTTGTTTACCATTTCCACTAAAAACTCTGCTCTTGTCTGCAGTACATCTGGGCACAATGGTTTTGGTACTTACTGAGTGGAAAGTTTGCACAACTTAAATCTTTCAATTAGAAGTTGAATCAATTGAGATGTCTATTAATTGGCTATTATTTGTGCTGTAAAGTGTCAGTACTTTTCATTTGGGGCATGAACAAGATGAATTTTTTCCCTCACAGACTGTGCATTTTCTGCCACTGTGGACTTCATCTGCAATATTGTCTCATCTCTTTTTAAAAAAATTTGAAATGTGAGGTACAATTCAAGATTAGGTAGATAAGTGGTCATCAAACAGATAAAGTTTGGGCCTCCCTTTGGTCCCCACTTTGCCTTGTTTGAGTTCAAGGACTCTTATTAACGTCATATGCTCCCTTCTTCCCTGGGCTGTGTCCTGCTACTGCCAAACCCTTTCTTATAGTAATATGATAAATGTTCAGGGTCTGCTTATGAGTGAGAACATGTGGTAATCAGTTCTTTTTTTCTGTGATAGATTACTGAGTATGATAGACTCCAAATCCATCAAAGTTACTGTGAAGTCAATAAGTTTGTCCTTTATAGCTGCTCAACATTCTATCTTGTATGTGTACTATATATTTTTTTATCCAGTTCACTTTTGATGGGCAGCACAGTTGGTTCCATGTGTTTGCTCTTTTGAATAATGCAACAATAAACGTGTGTGCAGGTATCTTTTGGATAGAATGATTTGAGTTCTTCCAGATATATTTCCAGAATGGGGATTGCTGGGTTGTATAGAAGGTCAATGTTTAGATCTTTTGGGAATGATCATACTCTTTCTCCCAGAGGTTGTATTAGTTTACACTCCCACCAACAGTGTAAAAGCATTCCCTTTTCCCCACATCCTCTCCAGAATCTGTTGTTTTTTAAGTTATTGCTGATGGCCATCCTGACTAGAATTAGGTGATATCTCAGCATGGTTTTATTTTGCTTTTCTTTGATGATTAGCGAAGCTGAGCATTTTTTAATGTATCTGTTGGCTGCTCATATGTCTTCTTTTGAGAAGTGTCTATTCCTGTCTCTTGCCCACTTTTTAATAGGGCTGTTTGTTTTTTTTTCTTTCAGCACATTTGAGTTCCTTATAGATCCTGGATGTTAGGCCTTTGTCAAATATACAGTTGGCAATTTTTTTTTTCCCATTCTGTGGACTGTCTCCCTACTCTCTTTATGGTTTCTGTTGCCTTGCAGAAGCTTGTCAGTTTGATGAGGTCGCACTTGTCTATCTTATCTCTTATGGCAAGGGCACTTGGGATTTGACTAGGAATTGGTTGCCCGTTCCAAAGTCTGTAAGGGTGTCTCCACGTTTTCTAAGATTCCTATAGTTTGAGGTTTTATATTTTGGTCTTTGATCCATTTACAGTTGACTTTTTTTGTGTGTGATGATAAGGTAACGGTCCTGTTTCAATCTTCTGCATGTGGTAATCCAGTTTTCCCAGCACCATTTACTGAATAGGTTCTTCTTTCCCCAGTGGTTGTTGGGGGAGACTTTGTTGAAGATGACTTGGTTGAGAAATTGAGATTTTGCTTCTGGAATCTCTATCCTGTTCCATTGTTCTATATGCATGTTCTTGTACCAATACCAGGCTATTTTGATTATTGTAATCTTATAGTAAATTTTAGTGTCTGGAAGTGTGATACCTCCTGCTTTTAATTTTTTTATTTTATTTCATTTACTAAGGATTGTTTTGGCTATTTGTGATCTTTTAAATTTACATGTGAATTTCTGTATTGTCATTTCTAGGCTTGAAAGAATGATTTTGGCAATTTAATGGGTATTGCATTGAATCTGTAGATTGCCTTGGGTAGGATGGACATCTTAACAATGTTGATTCTTCCAGCCCATGAGTATTGGATATTTATCCATTTGTTTGTGTCTTCTTTGATTTCTTTGAGCAGAGTACATTGTAAAGGTCTTTCATTTCTTTTGTTAGGAAGATGCCAAGATATTTCATTTTTTTGTGTGGCTATTGTGAATGGAATTGTGCTTTTTATTTGGCTCTCTGCCTGTTTGTTGTTGGTATAAGAATGTGACTGTCTTTTGCACATTTATTTTGTATGCTGAGACTTTGCAAAATCTTTTATCAGTGCAAGGAGGTTTTTGACAGTTTCTTTTGGATTTTCAAGGCATAGGATCATATCATCAGCAAAGAGGGATGACTTTCTGTTTTCCTATTTGGATATCCCTGATTTCCTTCTCTTCTCTGATTGCTCTAGCTAGGACTTCCAACTGTGGGTTTATTGTAGATGGCTCTTACCATTTTAAGATGTGTTCCCTGTTTGTGTAAGTGTTCAGGAATTTTTATCAAGAAGGGATTCTGGATTTTAGTGAAAACTTTTTCTACATCTAATGATATAATGATATAGTTCTTGTTTTTACATCTGTTGCATTTTAATTGCATTTATGGTCTTGCAGATGTTGAACCTGCTCTGCATCCCAGGGATGAGGCATACTTGGTCATGGTGGATGATTTTTGAGATGTGTTATTGGATGATTTGCTAGAATCTTGTTGAGAATTTTTGCATCTATGTTCATCAGGGATATTGGCTTATAGTTCTCTTTCTTTGTTGGATCTTTACCCGGTTTGGGTATCAATGTGGTATTAGCTTAATAAAATGATTTGGAGAGAGTTCAATCTTTCTTGATTGCCTGGAATACTTTCAATAGGATTAGTATCAGCTCCTCCTTGTATGTTTTGTAGAATTCTGCTGGGGAGTGGTCTGGTTCAGGGTTTTTTCTGTAGGTAGGTTTCTTATGACAGTCAATATCCTGGGCTGTTATTGGTCTATTTAAGGCCTCAATTTCTTCTTGTTTCAAACTTGGGAGTTTGTGTGATGTCAGAAAGTCCTTCATTTCATTTAGGTTTTTTTGTTTGTTTCCATACAGGTGTACTAGTAGTCTCTGATGATCTTTTGTATTTCTTTAGGTTCAGTTGTGATTTTTTGTTTCTGATTTTGTTTATTTTAGCTTTTTCCTCTAATAGTTTTGATTTCTGTCTTGACCCAGGAGTTTTTCAGCATCATGCTATTTAGTGTCCATGTCTTTGTAGTTTTGTGGGGAATTTAGTTGATGTTGATGTTTGTTTTTATTCCTCTGTGGTCTCTGAAGGTATGTGGCAGTATTTTGATCTTATGAAATTTGTTTATGCTTGATTTATAGCTGAGGATGTGGTCAATCTTGGAGTATATTCCATGCAGTGATGAACAGAAAGTATGTTTTGTGGTTGTTGGGTAGAGTATAAGTCCATTCAGTCAAGCATCAAGTTGAGATTCCAGATCTCCTTGTTGATTTTTTGTCTCGATGATCTATCTAAGGTTGTTCTTGGGGTATATAAGTCCCCAGCTATAATAGTGTTAGCATTAATTCAGTTTTTTTAGTTTACTTAGTAGTTATATAAAAGGTGGTACTTCTGTGTTGGATTCATATATGTTTAAGTTGGGTATTTCTTGTTGATAGTTTGAATCTTTTATCATTATGTAGTGTCCTGTATGTTTTGAAATTTTTGATACCTTAAAAGTTGTTTTGTCTGATGTTCAGGTAACTCCTTCTCCTGCTTTGTGTGTGTGTGTGTGTGTGTGTGTGTGTTCTGTTCATCTGAAAATTTGTTTTCCTTCCTCTGACTTTGAGTCTGAGTATCCTTTGTAGTGTTTTCTGGAGGCAGCATATTTTTGGGGTGGGTTTTTAAAAAAAAAAATCTAGTTTGCCATTCTGTGTCATTTCAATGGTGCATTTAGTCCATTAACATTCAGGCTGATTATTGACATGTGAGTTTATGCCTGTCATGAAACGCTTACTTTTTGTTGTTGTTGTTGCTGCTGTTTATTTTTTTTGTTGTTGTTGTTGGTTTTCTTTTGATTTTGGGGTTGATATATGTATGTGTTTTCAATTTTGCAGTCATAATGCATGCTGTTTTGATTTTCTGTTTTCCTCCATTCTTGGGAAGAATGTGGTCATTTTAAAAAAATTTCTTCTGTGCTTAATGCCTTCTTAAGTGTCTCTTGTAGAGCTGACCTGGAGGAAGCATCAACTTTTAGAGATTCTGTGTCTGAGAAAGATTTTAATTCTCCATCACTGATGAAGCTTAGCTTAGCTGGGTAGGAAATACTTGACTGGAATTGTTTAACCTTGAAAATTGAGAACTTTGCAGGTTGAACTGCAGTCTCCTCTAGCCTGTAGTGTTTCTGTAGATAAGTCTGCTGCTATTCTAATTGGTCTAACGCAGTTGGTAGTCTGACCTTTTTCTCTTACTGCATTTAGGATTTTTTCTTTTCTATCTACTTTATCTAAATGAATTACTGTGTGTCTAGGAGTTGGTCTTCTCATCTGATACCTTGCAAGGGTTCTCTGAATCTCTTGTTTGGATGGTCACATCTCTGATGAGATGAGGGATGTCTTTGTGGATAACCTCATGGAATGTTTGTTCCAAGGTGGTCTCTGTCTCCTTTTCTGCCTCATGAATGCTGACCAGGTGTAAGTTTGGCCTCTTAATATAAGTGCACATCTCTTGGAGACTTTGTTTTGTCTCTTTATGCTTCCTTTCTATGTTTTTAACAGTTTGTGTTAGTTCCATATATTAGTCTTCAACTCTGAGATTCTTTCTTCTGCTTAGTTAATTCTGTTTTCCATGCTTGTCAGTTTGTTATTTATCTTGTTTTTGTGTTCTTTATTTTTTGTTGCTTCAGTTATCAACTCTTTCATTGTCTCTTCTTGCTTTTCTTCATTTCTATTCATCCTCTCCATCAATACCTTGATATCTGCATCATTCTAGGGGCTCTTCATTGTTTGAGTTCCAAAGTCTATATTCTCAGACACTGTCTTTCTAGGGGTCTGGGGGCACCTGTGTTCTTCCATTGGTTCTTCTTCATTTGCGATGGATCTTTCCCTTTTTTCTCCCTTCTCAAATTCCACTGCTCAATGATAGGGAGATGGCTTTCACTTTCATTTGCTCAACCCTCTATTCTTTCTTAGGTATAGCCTCGGGATTTATTCAGTTTGAAGCCAGGCTGGGGCTGAGGAGCTGTGCTGTCTTTTTTTCAGTTTTTTATTTTTTAATTTTGAGTCGGCCTCTTACTCCGTCACCCAGGCTGGAGTTCAGTGGCATGTTCATTGCTCAGTGTTGACTTGCAAGGCTCCAACGAATCTTCCACCTCAGCCTTCCAAGTAGCCAGAACTACAGGCGTGCACTACCATACCCGGCTAACTTTTGATTTATATTGTAGAGACAAGGTCTTGCCAAGTTGTCAGGACTGGTCTCGAACCCACGGGCTCAGGTAACCCACTTGCCTCAGCCTCCAAAGTGCTGGGATTACAGGCTGAGCCACCCAGCCCTGCCCTGTTTTCAGTTTTGAGATTTAATTAAGATGTAATTGGGAAAGCTATGGTTCAGAAACTACCTGCAGGTCATAGTATCCACTGACTGGGGTGTGGGCACCCTGAAACCCAGTTACTACCACCTTACAATATGTTGATACTGTGGGAGTATAGGTATATCCTCTGAGGCCAAAATTAGATAAGAGAAGTGAAAAGAACAGTCAAAAAGAAGGGAGAAGAAAGGAAGATGAAGAGAAAAGGAGGAGATAATTGGCAAGTAAATGAACAGATAAACAAACAAATCAAAATAAACAAACAATATCAAAGGTACTCACCCTCAAATATACCCATATGCAAAAAAAGAGAGAGAAAAGGGGACAAATCAAATTAGAGGAGATATGTATGGGGAGGATATATGGAGAGATATGTATGGAGAGAGTGAGCAAAACAAAAACAAAAAAACTCTCTCGTGGCAGTTTCAACTTCATGTTCCTTTCATTTTCGTCGTCTTCTCCTCCTCCTCCTCCTCCCCTCCTCCTCCTCCCTCCTCCTCTTTCCCTTCCTCCCTCTCCTTCTTCTTCCCCCCTTATTCCTCCCCCTTGCCCTCCTCCTCCTTGTCCCAAGCACCACTGCTTTTGGCTCACCATGGCAGGAAGCAGTCATGGTGCTCTCAGTACAGACCAATGAGGCTGATTTCCATACAGGTCAGACCTCCACGGACTGCTGGGAGAAGGGATGTGAATCAGATTAGGACTTACCCCAACTTGTCTGTTGGTAGATTTCCCACTCTGGTGGCACACGTCTGTGTTTGGTCCAGTGTGGGAGGTGGGACATCTGTCTCTCCAGTATCGGGCACTTGGAGTATCCTCTCTGGGCCAATGATGGTTGATCATAGAGGGATGTAGAGATCATCCCTCAGTCTCAGGATGCAGGCTGCCTAGAATTTGGTGAGCTAAAGCAGGTCTCTGCCCTGATTCTGGGACAGAGAAAATGCTGTTGACCCACGTCATCTCCTCCAGCAGGGTTCAGCTCTATATTTCTTCCCGCACTTTCTCCACAGTCCCTAATGCCTGACCTGTTGCCACAGGCAGTGATGTGGGCCTGGTGTCAGGTGCTGAGAGGTAGCTGATCTCTGCTGCCTTTTCCCAAGAGATGCCCTGAGAATGGCAGATGTTCTTGCATGCCAGGGACATCGATTTCAGAGCAGTGGTAAATTGCAGCCACTTCTGCAGGGGAGCACCAGGTGATTGATTCTGCATCTTCCCTCAATTGAATATTCACTCACCCACTTGCACAAACACATGCACATAGATTTGTCCTTATGCACACTCACCCATGCATAGACTCATATTTCAACTGGTTTTGTTGTTATTTTTGAGACAGACCCTCTCTTCTCTCTTAAAAAAAATTAAAAAAAAATTTAAAGATGTGGGGTACAATTCAGGGTTAGATATACAAATGTTCATTACGCAGGTACCCTTGATGAGGTGTGCCCCTTCCTCCTCTGGTAGTTTCTCTCAACTGCTAATCGCACTGCCCCTCCCCTCGCAGTTTCCCACTATTGCCAATCCCTTTCTCACAGTATTATGATGATTGCTCAAGATCCACTTATGAGTGAGAACATGTGGTACTCTGTTCTTTGTTTCTGTGATAGATCACTGAGTATGATAGACTTTAAATCCATTCAAATTGCTGCGAAGTCCATATTTTTGTCCTTCTTTATGGCTGTATAATATTCCATTGTGTATATGTACCATATTTTTTTAATCCAGTCCAACTTCAATGGGCAGCGTAGTTGGTTGGTTCCATGTTTTTGCTATTGTGAATAGAACTGCAACAAACATGTGTGTGCAGGTATCTTTTTAGTAGAATGATTTGAGTTCCTCTGGGTATATTCCCAATAGGGGGATTGCTGGGTTTTATGGAAGGTCATTTCCTAGTTCTTTCAGAAATTGCCATGCTGTCTTCCAAAGAGGCTGTATTAGTTTGCATTCCCACCAGCAGTGAAGAAGCATTCCTTTTTTCTCCACTTCCTTGCCAGCATCTGTTGTCTGTTTTTTAATGATGGCCTTTCTTAGTGGGGTTAGGTGGTATCTTAATGTGGTTTTGATTTGCATTTCTCTGAGGATTAGTGAAGCTGAGTGCTTTTTCATGGGTCTGTCGGCTGCTTGTATATTTTCTTTTGAGAAGTGTCTATTCATGTCTTTGCCTACTTTTTAACGGGGCTGTTTGTTTTTTTCCTTTCAGTGCATTTGAGTTCCTTGTAGATCCTAGATGTTAGGCCTTTGTCAGATATGCAGTTGGCAAATATTTTTTCCTGTTCTGTGGGCTGTCTCCCTGCTTTCTTGATGGTTTCGTTTGCTTTGCAGAAGATCGTCAGTTTGATGAGTTCCCACTTGTCTATCTTCTTTCTTATGATATGAGCACTTAGGGTTTTGATTGGGAATTGGTTGCCAGTTCCAATTTCCACGAGGCTGTCTCCTTCTTTTTAAAACAAGTTATCAAGTAGTTAACTGCTAATTTGGAGGAGGGGGGTCATTGAGTGCATACACTTTTGTAAAACATCAATGAGTTCACCATTTTTCTGTGTAAACT
Organism: Cephalopachus bancanus; assembly: GCA_027257055.1. Taxonomy (NCBI): domain Eukaryota; kingdom Metazoa; phylum Chordata; class Mammalia; order Primates; family Tarsiidae; genus Cephalopachus; species Cephalopachus bancanus. The sequence continues at coordinate 420,176 of JAPVLO010000203.1, read as the reverse complement.
TCATCGTAAATTTGATATTTCTTTCTTGCCACAATTTTAGTAGAATTCATGTTGCTATGATAGCAGTTTTTTTCAAAGTGATGTCTTATCCTCTTGGTGTCTCAAACTTGGTTCTGTTGAAATTTGTTATAGCAAGTTAGAATGAGCTAATCAGTGTGAATATTTTTTTAAATCCATGCATAGATTTTTTGCAATACATATTTTGTATGAACTTTTTGAAGACCCATGATATTAACTTATTATAAAAACTCTGTGAGCTACTTCATAGTTTTAGTACTATGTTATTGATGAGGAAATTGAGGGAAAAGAATTTAAGTAACTTGCTTACACCTATACAACTGGCAAATAGCAGAGACAAGATTTGAACTCATGCAATTTGATGAGCTCCAGAGTCAGTATTCTGAAATATTGCATGATCTTGTGGAACAGTTTTGAGACAAGAGAAGACAAGAGTTCAATTTTTGGCAAGTTTTGAGATGAAGGAAGATAATAGTTCAGTCTTTGGCAAGTTAAATTTAAGATGTTATTTAGACATTCCCAGACAGAAATGTTGAGTATAAAGTTGGATACTAGGGGAACCTCAAAAAAAAAAAACCCAACATAATTTATTTATAACAAATTGTGAATTTATTCTTACATATTTAAACTTCAGTCCCCTCAGAGTACTCTTTATTTGATGCAATACACCTATTGGGATAGTTTTTTCATTGCTCAAATCAGTTTTGAACTCATCAATTTTGATACTTTTTAGTGTTTTTGCCATTTTTGGTTTCACTTCTTCCACATCGGCAAAACATTTCCTTCTGAGGACTTTTTTTTAAATTGGGGAAACAAACAAAAAAGATTTGCTTGGGGTGAAATTGGGTGAATAGGGAAGGTGGAGCACAGGGATTATGTTGTTTTTGGTTAAAAACTGCTGAACACTCAGCACAGTGTCGGCAGGTTGTTTGTGTAAATCACCCATTATGAAATAGGCAAGCACACTGCAAGAATCTCTGAAAAAAAAAAAAAAAGAATTAATGCTGAATATAGTCTCTCACAACAATGCTAGCTGCTACCTTGATACTTATGGGTTCCTGGAACACTTACTTAATAGAGAAAGCCTGTACTATAAAGGGCCCACCCTCCAAAAAAATAATTCCAGTTTATTTGGGGTCCCCCTTGTATATGGAGAGAGGCAGTGCTATTGAAAAATTTAGGTTAGAGAAAATAATGTTTTAACTGTTACAGTATATTTAATACCTAAAACTGTTGCTGAATAAAGTAACTTGGAATAAATATAAATAGATAATACAAATACTTAAATATTAAATGCTGGAATATTCCAATCATTTGGGGTCAGGAAAAGAGGAGGAAAAAGCATATCAGACAAAAACGAAGCAGCCCTTGTAAGGTAGGAGGAAAACCCATAAAGCAGTGTCATGTTGCGTTCAACAAAAACAGGAAATTGCATTTATTCTGATGAAAGATTATTTAATATAAGTTCAAAATGCTGCTTGCTGACCTTTATGAAAATCTACCAAAATTAAACAACTTGTTCTGTTTTGAATGTCTTAAATTACTGTATCTGGGACTATAAAAAATATAGAAGGAAGTGTTAGAGAAACGTTAGAAGTAAAATGTATTTTTAGTCATTTCAGTGGTTTGAAGATCTTTAGTACGTGCAGCATTGAAGACTTTGCACATTTTATTTCAAAGTCAAATTCTCAATGTCTTCAAAATCAACCACACCTGGATCCATCTTACAAGGTTTCGACTTGTGGTAATGGAGAAGTGGAAGACGGAGAGTTATGTGACTGTGGAAATAGACAGGTTGGTACTGCATAGAAAGAATGTCATACCAAAAGTTCATTTGTGCAGCTAAAATTATTTTATTAGTACTATAATATTATGATCTTAAACTTATCAAAATCACTGTTCTTCTAAAGCCTTAGTGTTCAGTGGCATGTAATGATAACAAATAAATAAGTAAACTTATAACCCAATGTGTAGAAATTGAGAGCTTGGTAGATTATTAGCACTGCTCAATAAGCTTACTTTCTGAGATCAGTCACTTCTATTTCTGAATTTACAGGGTTATTCTCTCCCTCTGGATCTTCCCAACCCTTAGCATTTCTCCCTGTGCCTCAGTATTTCCTTTTAACCTTTGACCTTCTCCCATAAAGAAAGATAGACATAAAACTTGTTGGCAGCAATACTAGGAAATGTAGAAGTCTAATTTGTGGGTTTTGACTATTCTAATCCAGAGTCCTTTGTAAGTTAAAAATAACAATGCTTGAGCAAAGTTAGCTTTTTTCAGTTTTCAGGAGTATAGAGATGGAGAGAATATGGTGAAAGAGCTGGGGCTTGAAAAGTCAGGAATGAAATCAGCATTCCTTCTCTAAATAGCTTGAGTCAATTTTTGAGTCAACCCTTCTCAACACAGACTGGAAATTTCTGGATGTATAAATGGGTAATGAGTCATAAGATAACCTTTTTTTTTTTTTTTTCACTTTTACCTCATTGGCTTTTTAGGTCTATCTTACAAATCACTCTAATGGAAACACAGAGTAAACTCCACAGCAAATAGCAAAATATATTTCAAAATAACTAAAAGACAGGATTTAAATGTTCCCACCACAAAGAGGTGATAAATTTCTGAGGTGATGGGTATGCTAATTAGCCTGATTTGGTCATTCCACAATGTATACATGTATCAAAGCATTACAATACACCCCAGAAATATATACAGTTATTATTTATCAATTTAAAATAAAGCTTTACAAATTATGGCAGTGAATCTTAGATCCATTAAATATATGATAACTGAGTTCTAAATTTCTACTTTGTAACTGTCCTCTCTCAAATCTCTTATTCAAGCCAATGAAACTGATTGGGCAGAATTATATTGCAAAACATGCAAATTCAGTGTCCACAAGTATAAATATCAGAAAGCAACTTCCTAAGCTCAGCGCTGTTGAGATTTTGGTGCCCAATAATTCTTTGTTTTTGGTGAAGAAGGGTTGAGGGAAAAGGGAGGTGGCTGTCTTGTACATCGAAGTATGCTTAATAGCATTTCTGGCATCCACTCATGAGATGGCAATAGCATATCTGGTGCTGGTATCATCCCTGTTGTAAACACCAAATGTATCTCCAGATATTTCCAGATGTTCCTTGGACTTGAAATCACTACTGATTGAGAACCACTGGTGTTATTCACACGAGGAAGAACGTTTATAACATTCTGATAATAAAATACATAGCCTATTTTGGTATTTATAAAATTTCTGTCTAATCTTGTTTTTAAAACCCTAGAATACAACTGACCACAACTTTAAAAGATTAAACTTTATAATAATATGTTCTCCCCAAATGTAATTTTTAAATGTAGATCCACTGTGGGCATGAGTGTTTGATAGGACCAAGAAAGGGAGAATCAAATATGGATGAAAGATACAATAGTGATAATTTATATTTGGTAATATGTCCTGTTATTAAAATGAAATAAAGATCTAATTTTTTATTATAAAATGTACCATACACTTTGAGACATGTTTGATTCATGTGTTAGATAAGAATTATTCAATATAATGAAATTAATTAAAATATATCTTTTTTATTATGTGTTTCTATCAACAAGAGGCAGAGATGAGTTTGCATACCTAGGCTATAATGTGCATGCAAGAACTTAAAGCAGTTTAATGAATGGATATGTTTCAGAAAAACTGCCTGCCCATGAGTCCAAATCCATTTTAGAAATTTAGTAAATATGTTCTGAATACGTGAATAAATAGAATTTTTTTTTGTTCACCTGGATTTTAAACACATATCGTATAAAAGTTATTAATCATCATTTGCACATCCTATATGAACTGAATACATGTCAGCATGTAACTTGTCTTTCAGGAATGTAGTTATGATCCATGCTGTGAATTTGGGACATGTAGACCAAAAAAAAATATAGATTGTGCTTATGGACCATGCTGCCATCAATGTGCCGTAAGAACCATATTATTTTTATATTACATTGTCATACTTACAACTTTAACTGTCTTTAATATTATCTCTCTCCTTTTAGTTTAAATCAAAAGGCGAAGTATGTAGGCTACCAAAGGATGAATGTGATCTCACTGAATATTGCAACGGTACCTCAAATTTCTGTACAGAGGACCTCTATGTTCATGATGGCTATAGATGCGGCTTGAATCGATGGATCTGTATGGGTGGAGAATGTAGAGATGGGAATAGATTATGTGAAGAAATCTATGGTGAAGGTATTTTTTATAATTGGATTTCTGTTGTTATCACTTTTTTAACTGAAAGCTGAAAGACACCTTCTTGCTACTAACAAGTTATACATTTTAATGTAAGTACAGACAGAGTTACAGAAACCGGAGACAAAGTTGGGGCAAACTTTTGGAAAACTTTTCAGAAGTAATCTAGAAATAAAATTCTGAGTTGCTTCACAAAATAAGAAAAAAGAATCAAATGTGAGGATAATTTGAATTTGTGGAATCAGGAACTGAGATGTAAATAGATTTAATTTTCTTGCTCTGATTCATATATCTATGAGAATTTCGCTATATAAGATTAACAGGAGCATTAAAATGTGCATATACAGAAATATGTAATTAAATCACACATATACAAAATTACACAATCATACTGGGAATACAAGAAATCTTAGTGGATTATTTACTGAAATACTTTTATGCAACAAAGCCACAAAGCTGAATGTATTTTTAATTAAATAAAGGAGAGAGCTACAATTGTCAGGCTCAGCTATCTAAAAGTTAATTACTGATTTTTATATAGGGTCAATTAGAAAATATGGAATTCAGAGATTATCCAGTGTTTTAGAGGCAAGTATACAATAATATCAGCTTTAGAAACATCCTATAAAAATAGTTAAATCAAGCTGGGCTCGGTGGCTCAGCCTGTAATCCCGCACTTTGGGAGGACGAGGTGAGTGGATTGCCTGAGCCCGAGGGTTCAATACCCACCTGGGCAACTTGGGGAGATCTCATCTCTACAATAAATCAAAACAATCAGCCAGTCGTGGTAGCGCATGCCTGTAATTCTGGCGACTCAGAAGGCTGAGGTGGAAGGATCGCTGGAGCCCAGCAAGTCGAGGCTGCAGTGGCCGGGAGCGGCCACTGCACTCCAGTCTGGGTGACAGAGTGAGATTCCAACTAAAAAAAAAAAAAAAAAAATTTGCATTCGGTAAAACTGATATTATAAAGTCTAAAAATAAAGTTTCAGCTAGGATGAATGACTGAGAAGAAACAATTAAAATGTAAAATAATAAACGTATAGGTGCATCTGAGAAATTCTTCCTCAATGAGAAATATATAGCAGTAGAAAAGGTGTACAAAAAAATACATAACATTCATAGACCCACATCTTTTAATTCTCAGATTATTGCAGTAAGCATTAGTAGTGAATGATTTCTAAAGAGAAAACATAAATTAGGAAAAAGAAGAGTGAAGCAAAACAAAAGAAAGCAAACATAATCATGAAAATGAGTAAAAGTGATTGTTGAAGCCAAGAAATTTATCTTGCAAGGATTCTGATTATTATGAAATTTAAACATTAAGTTTATGCTCAAAAACACATATGAAGATTATAATTAGAAATTAAAAATTTTAACCAAATTTTGAAAATTATACAATAACCTGGGCTTGGTGGCCCAGTCTGTAATCCCGTGCCTTGGGAGGCTGAGATGAGTGGATTGCCTGAGCCCATGGGTTCGAGACCCGCCTGGGCAACTTGGTGGAACCTCATCTCTACAATAAATCAAAAATCAGCCAGGCATGGTAGCACGCGCCTGTAGTTCCAGCTACTTGGAAGGCTGAGGTGGAAGGATCGCCGGAGCCCAGCAGGTCGAGGCTGCAGTAGCCGGGAGCGGCCACTGCACTCCAGTCTGGGCGACAGAGTGAGACTCCAACTCAAAAAACAAAAAAACAATAATGTATCTCCCCAAATACCATCAAGTACAGATTATTTTATTAGTGAACTCCAATAAATCTACACAGAATAGTTAATATCAATTTCTTAAATAATATTTTATTTCAAAATCATAGAAAAGTATTAGGAGTAATCCAAATAAGTTCTGAATTTCATTATAATCCTGACAACTAAACTGAATTAAAATACAAGGTGAATAGAAGTGTAGTCACTAGTTATATCTTTTTAAAAATATATAAAAACAGCAAAAATTAAAATAGTAAAATAACACTATCTACATATAGTATTAGTATAAAAATGAACCTATGAAATGCTAGTAATGTTTCATGACTATACAAGGATGATCCAACATGTTTATAAAACAACTTAGGTAGAGATTTAAAAAAGAATATTCTCATTTATATAATATGAAATAGTCATTTAATAAAACTTTTAAAAATTGTCATTTAAAATACTGAAATAGATCTGGCACAGTGACTCATGCCTGCAGTCCCAGTGCTTTGAGAGGCCAAGGCAGGAGGATCACTTATGCCCAGGAATTTGAATTTGAGGATGCATGCATTGCACTCCAGCATGGGTGAATGACAGAGCAAGACTCTGACCCTGTAAAAAATAAAAGATAAAACAAAATATTGTTTTTAATTTGATAGAAAATTTAAAAAGTAAAATTTCTAAATCAAAGATTATGCACACTGTTCCAATATACCATATTTGAAAATCATATATAAGTTTATCTCATGAATACAGATTACAAAATTACCTAACAAAATAGTGAACTAAAGTGGAAATTAATACGAAAATATCTTGGTACAAAAGTACTGTTATTATACTTAAATTTAATGCCATAAAACTAAAGTGGCTATAATGTCCTGAATTCCTACATAAGCAAACCAAAACCTAACTCAAATGCATTCCTAATAAACAACTAACTTAGCTGGAAAAGAAACTTAAGTTTACTTATTCAGAACCTGCCAAATAACCTCCTAATACCTGAGAGGGGTCGTCCCACCTGGATAGTCCAGATAAGACAGCCACATAGCTGTAACCAATTACTTTCTTTACTCTTTCTCATCCATTTTATAAAAACCTTTCCTTCAGGTCCCATTATTTGATCCCCAAACCAGAAACCATGATACTCAATTTATGAATTGTTGTTTACTCAAATAAACTCTTTATGTTTTTTAATGTGCTTTATTTTGGTTTTTAACACCCGCATGTGATAAAAGTTAAGACTTAAGAAAGATTTTGAAAAACATTTTCAAGAATCTAAGTATAAAAGTTATAACCTTTTATGTTGTGTTAACATAAGTACAGTTAATATATACATAACTTCCATATTAATACAATTCACACATGCACATACAGATAGTAATAGCCACAAATATAGGCACAAGGATGTTACACTTAAAGTAGAAATTTTGGTTGAATTTTCTTTAATATTAGGAACAAAAGCATATATTTTCTGCCAGAATTGTTTAAGCAAATCATGGAAAGCCAGATGGATGCAATTAGATAAGAGTGAAAGGAAGAAAATACTTTGGAAGATCAATCGAAACAGTATTTACATTTGTAGAATGAATAAGACTTTAGCATCTTTCCCAGATGCATCAATTTGCAAACTCAGTATTATTTTCTTTAGAGATTTTTTTCCAGTTATGGTAATAATAACCTTATAATTGCATATATATTACAATTAAAGTTAGTAAAATAAAAGAGAACCTATTGAGAATATAAAAATCTACTTTACAAAAAAGGTTGTGATAGATCTCATATAATACAGGTAAAACCTATATTAATGATCAAGATATCTACTATATTCATTGATAAGAAGACATACCACTGGGAAATTTTTAATTTCCTAAAATTAGACTTAAAATAATCAAGTAAGATTCCTGAGCATTGTTTTCAAGGATTTAAAAAACATCATCTTAAAATGTATTAGAAAGTATAACATTCTTTAAATATCTAAGGAATCTTGAGAAAAAAATAATAAGCATATTAATATAAAATAGCTATAATTAAAAGAAAATAAATTAGTATTCTAGTACAAGAACAGAATTGTACAGTGAAACAATGCAGGGGTGTTTGGCATTACTGAGAGTTTGAACCAGATAGTTGTGTGTGACTCTCCTGTGCATTGTAGGGTGCTTATCAGTATCTCTGACCTTTACTCAATAGATGCCAGTAGCATCCTCCAGAGTCATGTCAAAACCATCTTCAGAAATTTTAAATGTCTATAGAAGTGGCGATGGGGGACAAAATATAACCTGACTGAAATAGAAAGATCAGAAAGAGATTCGTGTATGCAGTGGAACTTGCTATAGCACAAATATGAAAAAGCCACATTTAAAAAAAAATATCACTCTCATACATTATATTTGGAAAAATGTCTGAATAACCTCCCTTTTTAAAATAAACAATGATTCTATACAGAAGTCAAAAGCAAATCAATAAAGGATTTGATTTCATCAAAGTGTGTTGATTTGTTTATTTATTTTGATAAAGGAGAGTGTGTACTAAGTTAATAGAAAGTGACTGGGAGAAGATATTTGTAAAGTTTAAGCAAAAAGAGGAATTTATCTCTAGAATATAATATTATCAACAAAATACAGAAATCTTATCAGAAAGAAAAACTAGCAATGTATATAAAGACCGAATTAAGAGTATAAACCCAAATGACTAACCAGTATATAACGATGTGCTAATGTGTAATATAATCAGAGCACTGTAATTTGAAAAAAAATAAAATTTAATGACATTAGTTGCAGCCAAGGGGACTAGTATGCTGCAATTTGCACCAACATATTACATACCAAGAAAGCAATGTAGAGATCTTTACAAAACACAACTTTGAAAATAAATTTTAGAAACTTAAATTTGATAGATATCCTATTTATATTAGCCACTTATAAAATGCTACATTTTATAAATATAAAATGTGGTACGAATATATGGGTGACTAATTATAGCAAAGGTAATGATAACTGAGATTTGGGATGAAGAAGGGAAAATTAGGACTGAGAAGTATGATTAATTCTATCTTCTCCAATAGTATTCTAAATCGAGATTTAAATAAGAATAATAAAAGAATCTACTTCAGCAAAGATGAACTAGTTAAGTTCATGACAAATTTCTTGCTATTAGTAACTAAAGAATCTGGACAAAATATTTAATTTTTGTTTAGTTGTTTGAAGGAATTTTGTAATACTAAAGCACTGAGAAGGGAAACTCAGAGAGATAAGGAGGACATTTGATACATTTTTCTTGAGGTGCTTTCTGGCTCGGCTGCAGTAACTGGAGGTCCAACTAGAGCATTTCAGTGGCCTTACTAATCGAGGTAGAGTTCAAGGTTTGACAGAGGGAAGGAATCCTGATAAATAATACAGACATTCAGTATGGCCATCTTTTTCCTACAACATAGGAAAAGGATGTTCTGTAAATAGTTCAGTCATCATAAAGACTGAACCAGTTTGAAATTAGCACTATTTCCAATTGTTAAACTGCATCTGACTTTATTCTAACTCTTCAAATAAAGCAAATATATTTCTATTTGATGGACTAATATACTGTCAAAGCTACAAATCATCTTTATTATTTTATTTAAAGTCTACCATTTGGTCAAATTTAAATAAATACATAAAAGACAAAAAATAGAAACACAAAATGTGAGAAAAACCATATCAAGACTGAAGCATAGAGTTACTTAAATGTAAGATTCAAAAATGATAACTAAGATTTCTGTAAATAGCATCTAAAAAAGTGGAAGCAGAGAATAAAAAACATATATTTATTAAGAGTTGTCAGTATTTGTAAAAAAAAAGAAAAATATTGAGCAACTAATTTAATATTCACTATGAACTCAAATGAAAACAAAGAGAAATATTTTGAAAGACACCAAGAGCAGGTATCCACATAGGTATATATATTCAATATGTATCTAATCTATATATAACCATTATATATAAAATATGTATAATTATATATAAACATAAAATTGTTATATAAAATATATATGAATGTATATGCATGTGTGTCTGTATATAAATGTATGTGGCTATAAATATATATCCTTTAAAGAATCAATGAAAACCAACCTGTCAACAGAAACAAAGGAAACAATAGCATTACCTTCAAAGTTCTGAAAAAAAAAAAAACAACCTGCAAATTTAGGATTATTTATGCAACAAAAATTCTCAGAAATGAAGGCATAATTTTCAGGACAAAAGTTGGAAAGTTAATTACCTACTCAAAGGTTATAAACTAGAATTATTAGAAATAATAAACATGATCTCAAAATACATACTTTGTTTTGTGTTGCTGTATAGAGTGCTTGAGACTGGATAATTTATAAAGAAAAGAGGTTTATGGGGCATATGATTCTGGAGGCTGTGAAGTCAAAGAAGCATGGCACTGGTATCTGGTGAATCTCAGGTCAAGACCTCCTGTGGTGTCTCCTCCTATGGTGGAAAAGAGAAGGGAGAAGCAGGTGTCCCAAAAGGCCAATACATGGAAGGCAACCTTGCTTTATGATGGGTACTAATCCATTTCTAGGAGTATTAATGCAGCTTCTTGATAGCAAGAACTCACAACCCCAAGAATGGTACCAAGCTGCCCCCAAGGACAGAGCTCCCATAGTCCAAACAACTCCCATTAGGCCCTGTGTTTTAAAGGTTCCATTTCCCAACATTGCTGCATGGGGTATTAAGGCTCCCTCATGAGTTTTTGCAAGGACACTCAAACATAGCAATATAGGAAAGAGTGAATATTAACATACTGTAAATTAGTAGGTAAAACAAAATGCATACTATCTGTATAAAATATAATTGACAAAATTGAGTAAAAATGATCAAAGTTTCTTACATTGTAAGGGGAGTGGTTAAAGTATTGATTTATGTCAGACTTCTAGACATAAAAGATTAATGGCTTTTTAATCTCAGGTATCCAATAGAGAAAACTGGTGAAAGACTGTAAAATTAATATTTAGTAAGATTAGAATAATAAAACCTACACTTAAGCCGGGCTCGGTGGCTCAGCCTGTAATCCTGCACTTTGGGAGGACGAGGTGAGTGGATTGCCTGAGCCCGAGGGTTCGAGACCCACCTGGGCAACTTGGGGAGACCTCATCTCTACAATAAATCAAAACAATCAGCCGGTCGTGGTAGCGCATGCCTGTAATTCTGGCGACTTGGAAGGCTGAGGTGGAAGGATCGCTGGAGCCCAGCAGGTCGAGGCTGCAGTGACTGGGAGCAGCCACTGCACTCCAGTCTGGGTGACAGAGTGAGACTCCAACTAAAAAAAAAAAAAAAAAAAATTTGCATTCAGTAAAATTTGGCTAATAGTAAAATATTTTTTAGTATAGCTTAAGAATGGGAAAGCAAATAAATTGGGAGAGTTCAAATTATAATTACAACAACATTTGGTTACTTTAAAAGAAGTCAAATGAGTCAGCAAAATGGCAGAGCAGAAAGCCAGGAACAATCCTAAAGCAAGACAGATGCTTAGCAAAGACCTGATAGGACCCTAATGTTATACTTCAGGCTGACTCCTAGGCTCAGTGCAAGTCTTGCTAAGCGCCAACTTGACTCTATACCAGCTCAGAGCCCTTCTGAAAAGACTAGAAAAAAATTTTTTTATATATGTATTTTGTTTTTGTTTTGTCTTACATTCTGGTGTTCAAGAAAATTTGTTCCAAAAGTCTGACTTAACACAAACTAAGAGACAGAGGCTTTACTGACCACACATGAGAAGTAAAACAGTCTTAACACTAATAGTTTGGAAAAGTCACTAATAAAATGGACTAATACAGCCTTCTTTTTTTTAATTTTTAATTTTAAAATTGTGGGGTACAGTAAAGAGTTAGGTTTACAAATATGCATCGTTCAGGCACGCTTGTTGATAAAGGGGTGTCTCCCCATCCCCAGACACATATTGACTACCGTTAGTCCCACCAACCTTACCTCCCTTCCTTCCCCATAGTTTCTACCACTGTCAGTTCTTTTCTTATAGTATTATGATAGATGTTCAAGGTCAACTATATGAGTGAGAAATGTGATACTCAGTTCTTTGTTTCTGTCTAGTTCCATTCAGATTGCTGCGAAATTCATGATTTTGTTCTTTTTTATGACTGCATAGTATTCCATCATGTATATGTACCACATTTTTTTAGTCCAGTCCGCTTTTGATGGACAGCATGGTTGGATCCAGGTCCTTGCTATTGTGAACAATGCTGTGATAAACATACATGTGCAGGTATCTTTTTGATAGAGTGATTTGAGTTCTTCAGGGTATATTCCCAGTAGGGGGATTGCAGGGTCATATGGAAGGTCAACATTTAAAGCTTTTAGGAATCACCACACTGCTTTCCACAAAGGTTGCACTAGTTTACACTCTCACCAACAGTGTAGAAGTGTTCCCTTTTCACCACATCCTCTCCAGCATCTGTTATTTTTTGAGTTATTGTTGATGGCCATTCTGACTGGAGTTAGGTGGTATTTCAGTGTGGTTTTGATTTGCATCTCCTTGATGATTAGTGAGGTTGAACATTTCTTCATGTGTCTGTTGGCCTCTCGGATGTCTTCCTTTGAGAAGTGTCTGTTCATATCTTTTGCCCACTTTATAATGGGATTGTTTGTTTTTTTTCTATTCAGCACATTTGAGATCCTTGTAGATCCAAGATGTTAGGCCTTTGTCAGACCTGGAGTTGGCAAATACATTTTCCCAGTCTGTGGGTTGTCTCCCTGCTCTCTTGATGGTGTCTTTGACTTTACAGAAGCTTGTCAGTTTAATGAAGTCCCACTAGTCTATCTTATCTCTTATGGCCCGTGCGTTTTGGGTATTGCCTAGAAATTGGATACCCGTTCCAATTTTCATAAGGGTGTGTTGTGCATTTTCTAAGGTTCTTATGGTTTGAGGTTTTACATTTAGGTCTCTGATCCATTTAGAGTTAATTTTTGTGTATGGGGGTAGATATGGATCTTGTTTGAGTCTTCTGCATGTGGTCAGCCAGCTTTCCCGGCACCATTTACTGAATAGGTTCTCCTGTCCCCAGTGATAGGTGGTGGAGGCTTTGATGAAGATGAGTTGGTTGAGAAATTGAGGTTTTGCTTCTGGAATCTCAATTCTATTCCATTGGTCTATATGACTGTTCCTGTGCCAATACCAAGCTGTTTTGATTATGTAGTTTTATAGTAAAGTTTGAAGTCTGGTAATGTTATACCTCCTGCTCTGTATTTTTTTTTTTTTTTTGCTGAGGATTGTTCTGGCTAATCTCGGTCATTTGTGTTTCCATATGAATTCCTGTATTTTTTTTCTAGGTCTGAGAAGAATGTTGCTGGTAATTTGATGGGCATTGCATTAAATCTGTAGATTGCCTTAGGTAGGATGGACATCTTCACAATGTTTGTTTCTTATTTCTTATTACTTCTGTAAAGTCAAAGGTTTGTTTCTTCCAATCGATGAGCATGGGATATTTTTCCACTTGTTTGTGTCATCTTTGATTTCTTTGAGCAGTGTTTTGTAGTTTTCATTGTCAAGGTCTTTCATGTTTCTAGTTAGGAAGATGCCAAGGTATTTCATGTATTTTGTGGCTACTGTGAATGGAATTGTGCTTTTTATTTGGGTTTCTGTTTGTTTATTATTGGTGTAAAGAAATGTGATTATCTTTTGCACATTTATTTTATATCCTGAGACTTTGCCAAAGTCCTTTATCAGTGTAACAAGGTTTCTGACAGATTCTCTTGGGTTTTCAAGGTACAGAATCATGTCATCTGCAAAGAGAGATAACTTGACTTCCTCTTTTCCTATTGGATACCCCTGATTGCCTTCTCTTCTCTGATTGCTGTAGCCAGGACTTCCAATACTATATTGAACAGGAAGTGTGAGATTGGGCATCCTTGTCTTGTTCCAGTTTTCAGGGGAAAGGGTTCCAATTTTTGTCTGTTTAGGAGTATGCTGACTGTGGGTCTCTCATAGATGGCTTTTACTATTTTGAGGTATGTTCTACATATGCCTAGATGTTCGAGGGTTTTTTTCAAGGAGGGGTGCTGGATTTTACGAAAAGTTTTTTCTGCATCTAATGATATAATCATGTGGTTTTTGTTTAGACATCTGTTGATGTATTTAATGACATTTATGGCTTTATGAATGTTGAACCAGCCTTGCATCCCAGGGATGAAGCCTACTTGGTCATGATGAATGATTTTTGAGATGTTGTTGAATCTGGTTTGCTAGGATCTTGTTGAGAATTTTAGCATCTATGTTCATCAAAGATATTGGCCTAGCTGGGCTCGGTGGCTCAGCCTATAATCCCGTGCATTGGGAGGCTGAAGTGAGTGGATTGCCTTAGCCTGCGGGTTCAAGACCCACCTGGGCAACTTGGTGAGACCTCATCTCTACAATAAATAAAAAAAAAAAATTAGCCAGGTGTAGTAGCGCGCGCCTGTAGTTCCAGCTACTTGGAAGGCTGAGGTGGAAGGATCACCAGAGCCCCAGCATGTTGCGGCTGCGGTGGCCTGGAGCAGCCACTGCACTCCAGTCTGGGTGATGGAGTGAGACTTCAACACAACAAAAAAAAAAAGATATTGGCCTGTAGTTCTCTTTCTTTGTTGGGTCTTTACGTGGCTTGGGTATCAATGTGATGTTAGCTTCATAAAATGATTTGGGGAGGGTTCCATCTTTCTCAATCACCTGGAATACCTTCAGTAGGATTGGTATCAGCTCCTCCTTAAATGTCTTGTAGAATTCTGCTGGAAAGCCGAATTTTGGTCCAGGGCTTTTTTTTTTGTAGGTAGTTTTCTTATTACGTAGTCAGTTTCCTTCATTGTTATTGGTCTATTTAAGGTCTCAATTTCTTCTTGTTTCAACCTAGGCAGGTTGTGTGGTGTCAGAAAATCCTCCATTTCCTATAGTTTTCAAGTTTGTTTCCATACAAGTGTACATAGTAGTCTCTAATGACCTTTTGTATTTCTTCAGGATCAGATGTGACTTCATCTTTTGTGTTTCTGATTGTGTTTATTTGGGCTTTTTCTTGGTCAGTCTAGCTAGGGGACCATCAATCTTACTTATCCTTTCAAAGAACCAGCTTTTTGTTTAATTGATTTTTTGTTTTATTTTTTTGTCTTCTATGTCCTGGATTTGGGCTTTTATTTTGGTAATCTGGAGTATTCTGCTGAAATTAGGGTTTTAGTGGTCTTGCTTTTCCAGCTTCCTTAGGTGGCTTATTAGGCTTTTAATTTATGATCCTTCCATTTTTTTCATGTCCGTTTGTAGAGATATGAATTCTCCTATTACTACAGCTTTCATGGCATCCCAGAGATTTTGGTACAAAGTCTCTTCATTTTCATTTGTTTCCAGATATCTTTTAATCTCTGTTTTGGTTTCATCATTGACCCAGTAGTTGTTTAGCATCATGCTATTTAGTGTCCATGTCTTTGTGGGTTTGGGGGGGACCTTACAGCCTTCAATAATTCAAAAACAGCAAGTCTGAGGAAGGAAGAGAATCTGACTTCCAGATGACTTGCCATGTTATAACAGTCATTGTCCAGTTTTTAGAAACAACAATGACAACAAAAAAATCACAAGAAAAACAAAGAAAAGTATGATACTTTCCTTTTTTTCTTTTTTTTTTTCTTTTTTAAAAAGCAGGATTTATTGAGAGGACAGAAAAAATTTCCACAGTTATAACTGTGGGACCTGAGGGGACCTGAGGGTGTTTCCCAAGTATGACACTTTTAAAGGAAGAAAATAAATTGACAGACCCTGAACCTGAGGAATCCCAGATATTCAACTTATTAGAAAAGGATTTTAAACCAACTCTCTCAAGTATTCACAGAGAGCTAAAAGAAAACATGGACAAATATGTCCACATTTTATAAAAGACGTGAATCTATACATAAAAGAAAAATCAGTAGAACCTAAGTAGAGTAAAACCAAAAAGATTAGCATCAAGACACATTACAATCTAACTGCTAAGAACAAGAACAAAGAGAAAGTCTTGAAAGCAACAAGGAGGAGGAAAGAAGTGGCTCATCATGTACAAGGGATCCTCAATAAGGTTAATATTTCTAAATCTTAAAACTGAGGGAGAAATTAGGACAAAAACAAAAGATGAAGGATATCATTAATGTTAGACGTACCCTACAACATAGACTAACAGAAACTCTCAGTTTCAAATGAAAGAACAATAGTCAGTAGACACTAACTAACTGTGTAAAATTAAATTAAATTAAATTAAATTTTAAAAAAATCCAATAAAGGTAAATAATATAATATCCATTATTCTTTTATTCTTTTATTTTTCTAATATAAAATTCATTATTCTTTTATTTTTTATTTGTAGCTTCACTTCTTATTTTCTACAAGATTTAAAACACTAATACACTAAAATACTTATATTATTAGGCACATATGAATAAAAATGTAATTTGTGACATTAGCATAAAAGAGGTTGATGGAGCTATGTAAACGCAGAGTTCTGAATGCTCTTCAAGTCAAATTTGTATCAATTCATACTGAAGTTAAGTTTGTATCAAATCGAAATATGCTACTGAGGTTGTTGAGATAATTTCTCATATATATGAGAACATCATTTCTCACACATAATTTTAATTCTCACATAATGTATATGTAATATATATCTTGATTAAATATAAAAATCAAAATAAGTTTTAATTTTTATATATATACTTTAAATATAACAAAAAATAGTAAAAATAAAGAAATAGAAGTAATAGTGGAAGTATTTTTGGAAAACAAGTATAGATAGAAAACAGCACTTTTAAGCCTTTTTGCTTAAAGGATGAAATATGCATAATTATTTTATTTCCTATTATTTTCAATAATATAAAAGTTGTGAATATATTTTATGTGATACATTTAAAAATAATATAAAATTTTAAAATATTTTCATTAAGTATTTTAGATTTTATTTAGATTCAATATGAATAAAACTCTATGTTTTCCAGATTCTCAGTTTGGTACTCAGGCCTGTTTTGATGCAATTAATTCTGTCACTGATGAATTTGGAAATTGTGGTGAAATAGCTGAAGGATTTATTTCATGTAGTCCTGCGTGAGTAATGAAATCTATATGTAGTTTTAAGAGCTGATTATTTATGTTTATTACCTAAAATTTCAAAATACTGCTGGTCTTCGAATTAAATTCATAAGCAATCAAATTATAAATATCTAGAAGATACCTATGTTTTTCTTAATCTGCTTTACAATGTTCTAAATATTATATCTATCTTTTTTTCTGCTGAAAAATTTTCCTTATGTTTCTAGTTGTTGAGTTTTTTTTTAAATTGTGAATGGGTATATAGTTAGTCAAATGCTTTTTTTTTTTTTACCTTGAGATAATCGTGTGGGTTTTTGTTGTTGATTTGGTGTATTACATTGATTTATTTTCATTTGTTTTACCATCCTTACATTATAAGAATGAATAGCATTTGGTCATGGTATATAATCAGTTTAATATGTTCCTGAATAATTTTGTTTGTATTATTTTGTGATGGACTTTTGCATCAATATTCATAAATTATATTGGCCTGTAGTTCTTTCCTTCCTTCCTTCCTTCGTTCCTTCCTTCCTTCCTTCTTTCTTTCTGTGTATTTGCCCGAGTATCAGGGTTATGCTGACTTTATAGAATAAGTTTGGAAGTTTTCTCTCCTCATCATTTTTTAGGAAGATTTTGAGAGAAGTAGTTGTGAATTATTTAAATTTTGAGGAAAATTTATTATTGAAGCCACTTAGTACAGGGTTTCTGTGTTGGAAGCTTTTTGGTTACTGATTGAGTCTCCTTATTGTTTTAGATCTATTCAGTTTTTCTACTCATAATTTAGTCTTGGTTGGTTGTATGTTTCCAGTATTTTGTCTATATCGTCTAGGTAATTTAATTTGTTGTAATACAACTGGTTGTAGTACATTCATATAACTCTTTGTAAAATTTGTAGTAATGTCCCAATTTTAATTTCTAATTTTGTAACTTAAGTCTTGCCTATTTTATTCTCCAAAAATTTAGCTGGATTTTGATAATTGTATTGATATTTATGAAGACGATTCACAAATTAAGGTTGAAATAAAATGATGCACTTCCTGACTGAGCTCTCAGTGGTTCCCATGGTAGGTTGAGACAGTCTACAGATAACAAGAGTCCTTAGTGTAGGTGGCTAATGTACTCCAGCACTTTGTTTATCCAAGCGCCTTACATTTTTAAACATTCATTACATTTATATCGGTTAATATTTATTGCATGACTATTATATGACAGACTTTCTTCCATATAAAAAATTACATATAACATCCTAAAGTTATAACAATGTAATTCTAACCAGTGCCACCAAATCTCAATTATATATATAAATTCTATCTCTATACAGTTCCATCACTTTCCTACTTTATGTTATTAATGTCACTGATTACATATTTATATATCTTGTACTCCTTAACAAAGATTAATAAGTATTTTTATGTATTCATTATTTATTTCCTATAGAAAATAAAAAATGTAATTGCATGCAAAAAAATACAGCAATACTTGTTCTTATTTGCCCATGTATTTAACCTTACTGAACATAGTCATATGGCCTGAGTTACTATAATTTTGAGTTACTCTCATTTTCCCCAACGAACTATCAGATTTAAGTGGACAGGAAATATATATATATCTGATCATTTGCATCAAGCAACTGGAAGACATTCTGCCATTTAATAGTAATGTAATAAATATTAACTGATATAAATGTAATGAATATTTAATAATGTAAGGGGCTTGGATAAACAAAATGTTGTAATACATTAGCCACCTGCACTAAGGACTCTTGTTATCTGTAGACTATCTCAACTATTTTGAGAACCAATGAGATCTCAGTCAGGCAGTGCATAATTTCATTTCAACCTGAAGGACTTCCTTTATTTTGTTATAACAATGTGGGATACAAGTCAGGATTAGGTACATACATAGTCTATGCGCATGCAGGTAGGGCAACTCTGGAGATGATGAATTCTTAGATTTTTTTGTGGAAATGTCTTAATTTCTGTTTTACTTTTTAAGGACAGTTTTCAGGATGTAGGATATTTGGTTGAATGTTGTTTTCTCTTTTAATGCTTTAAGTATATCATCCCATTGCCTTCTTTCTTCAAAGTTCTCTGCAGAGAAATCCACCTATTATCTTACTGAAATCCTTCTAGATGGCTGGTTACTTATTTCTTGCTGGTTTCAAGAACTTCTCTTTGTCTTTGGCATCTAACAGTTTGATTATAATGTTTATAATTCCATTTCTCAATAGAATTCATTGAGATTTCTGTGTTTTCAGATTCATGTATTTCATCAAATTATGGAAACTTTCAGTCATTATTTCTTCAAATAAACTCTGTCCCTTTTAGTATCTTTTCTCCTTCTGAAATACTCTTAATGCATATATTGGTCTGTTTGATTTGTGTTTTTGCTACTGTGTAGGTAATGAATGTTTTTTGTATTTTGAGTCATTCTCACTGTTGCCCAGGCTGTAGTGCAATGGCATGCTCATGGCCACTGTAGCCTCCATATGCTAGACTCAGGCAATCCTTCCACCTCAGCCTTCCAGGCAGCTGGAACCACAGGCATGTACATGTGACCCCCAGGACCAGCTAATTTTTTGACTTATTGTAGAGACGATGTCTTGCCAAGTTGCCCAGCCTTGTCTCAAACCCCTGGGCTCAGGCAATCCTCTTGCCTTAGCCTCCCAAAGTGATGGGATTGTAGTCGTGAGCCACTGCATCTGGCTATGGTTTTTTTTCCTGTTATTTTAGGGTTTTTTGGTGTGTGCTTTAGCACTTTCACTGTAATATGCCTTATGGTGGGTGTGTTTTATATTTATCATACATAGTGCTTCTTGAATCTGCTTTTGATGCATTTTATCTTTTTTTGGATAATGATCAGTCATTATGTCTTTAGAAGTTGCTCTGGTCATTTTTATTTCTCCTGAACAGATAGGGAGAGCATATAAGTTATCATTGCTAGGTGGAATAGAAAATGCCAATACACTGCTTGACTGGGCTCTCGTTGGTTCCCAGGGTAGTTGAGATAGCCTATGGATAACAGAGTCCTTAGTGCAGATGACTAATGTATTCCAAGACTTTGTTTATCCAAATCTCTTACTTTATTAAATGTTCATTATATTTGTATCAGTTAATATTTATTACATGACTGTTATATGACAGATTGTCTTTCAGTTGCTTGATGTAAATCATTGGATACACACATATATTTTCTGTTAACTTAAATCTGATAGTTTGTTGGGGAAAATGATAGTTCACATGTAATTACTGATGTTATAATGCTTAAAAAATTAGGGAAGGGTTTTATGTTAACACAGTGCAAGTGTGTAAATATAATAGAAGGAGTATTCTCTCATACAGTAAATTTAAGGTAGGAATGAAGCATACGTGGGATTTGTCCAGGTGAAAAGGCATATGTTGAAAGAGAGGAACATTCTAGGAAGCTAGAGAAACTGAAGTGAGCTAGTAATTCAATTATTAAAATGTTTAGTTATAATTAGTATTTATTTCATATAATGCCTTCAATATTGTTTTGCATTTTGCAATTATATGAATATATAATTTTCTTAACCCATAATTTTTATAACTTTCTCCCTTTAATATTTTCCCATGATGGAAAAATATTCATTTTCTTTTGTTGGTATTTTTGTAGTAATACACGTTGTGGAAAATTAATATGCACTTATAGAAGTAAAAAGCCACTTCAGAAAAAAGGTGCTGCTGTCATTTATGCTCATGTCAAAGGAGATATATGTGTTAGCATGATCTATCCCTCATCCCATCATAATTACAGAAGTACGTGGGTACCAAGTGGAACCTCCTGTAGTGACTATAAGGTAGGCAGTTTTATTTTCTTCTATAACTTCAAAATGACCTAAGTTTATTCTTAATTAAAGTATCCTAAAATTATTTCTTGATTACAAAAGCACATTTTCAATATGGAAAGCTTATAAAATAATAAAAGGAATAATAATTATTTAAAATCACATACAAGGGTTCACATTATTAATATTTCCTTGACTATTTAACATGGTTTTCTGGTGATATGTGTGTGTATTTACTGAACTATGAATTATACTCCACATAATTACCTTACATTCCATAGAGATGATTTTTTATGTCATGTAAATAATGTTGAAAATTGCAAGAAGGAACATAAAATAATTTCAAATCATATAAACACTGTTAGTATTTTTATGAACAGCCTTGCAGGTGACTATGAATAAATACCTACATAAGATATTTATATAACTTTATAAAAGCATTATAGAAATAGAGTCACAGTATACATGCTGTTCTGTTATTTCTTTTGTTTGTGTACCATTCCATGTGAAGAACCTTGCCTCTGTATCATCCATTTCTGGCTATCTTGAGTAAAAAGTATATATATGTGTGTGTACACACACACACACACACACACACATGCATATATATATATATTTTTTTTCATTCCTCCCAAGCATCATGTATAATCAGTGATTCCAGATGTTGGCATTACAGTGCAGTTATAGTGACTCCACTATGTTATAATTAACCGGGACTTTGTATAGCTTTCAATTTTTGGTCCTGGACAGTTATTTGACCATGTTTTTAAGACACTGCTGCATGTCTATCTACAACATTTACAATTCAGTCGAGAAGACTAGAAAGAACTAAGGAATAAATTGGGTGCATGGCAATTCTTTCTCTGCAGTTGATGAATAAGATGCAAAATATGTGGCACTATTTTTTTGCCACAGTATTCTGAGCATGAGCTAGGGAGTTGCCCCACTACAAGGACATCTGTTTCAGCAGCCACTTACAAAATATGTTGCAACCTATGATAATGTGGGAATCGTTTGTGCTTCAGTTGTTCATAGCTAGGGAGATACAGTGACTGAGGAGACACTCTTGACAGAGGCTGGTCCAAGTGGTAGCTACAAAATTCTGTTTTTAGATATATCAGATACATCTATGTATTTGCACATGGTGAAACCCACACTGGCTCCAGCAGATTGAGTGCTTCACAATATTAATATGTATCCCACAAGTTAGTTGTGTATTCTTTGTAAATAAAATATAGATGGATTAAAAGCAGCCATCTTGGTAGCTGATTTATATATTTTTTTCCATATTTTCTTTGTATCTTTGTCCACTTTTCCTGCCTTTTTTTGAATGGAGTATTTTTCATGATTTTATTGTATCTTCACTATTGGCTTTCTATCTTTTAATTTTTATAGATTCTCTTGGGTTTTATAATATAAATTTTTAATTAATCACAGTCTACCTTCAAATACTACCACACCACTTAATATTTACTGTAAGAACATTACAACAATTTACTCTTAATTCCTCCTCTTCTCTCCTGTGTAATTGTCATGATGCACAATGCTTTAGTATTTGGTATAAGCCCACAATATGTTAATATCATTTTTGCTTTAGACAATTATCTTTTATTATGATTAAAAATAAGGAAAATATCTCATATATTTACCTTTATTTTCACAATTCCTGGAATTCATTTTTGGAAATTATTCAAGTTTTATGTAGAATCACACTTTTTCTGCCTAAAGAATATTCTTTATTTTTTTATGGTGCAAAACTACTGGTAATGACTTTTCCCAGTTTTCATTTATCAGAAGTCATCTTTATTTCTTTTTAATATTTGAAAACGTTTACTCAGTATAAAATTTTGTGTTGATGATTTTTTTCTTCCTAGCACTTAAAAAATATTAATCAACCGACTTCAGGCTTGCATAATTTCTTTTTTTTAAATTATTTATTTATTTTTTATTATGAAGTTGTGGGGTACAGTTAAGGGTTAGGTATACAATTGCGTTTCATTAGGGCACCCTGTTGATATGGGTGTTTCCCCGTTCCCAGACAGATATTTGCTACTGTTAATCCCATCTCCCTCCCCCCACCATAGTTTCCCAGTACTGTCAGTCATTTTCGTATAGTATTGCATTGGATGTTTAAGGTCCATTATATGAGTGAGAACATGTGATACTCGGATCTTTGTTTCTGTGAGAGGTCACTCAGTACTGTAGACTCTAGTTCCATCCAGGTTTCTGCGAAATTCATGATTTTGTTCTTTTTTATGGCTGCGTAGTATTTCATCGTGTATATGTACCACATTTTTAAAATCCAGTCCTCTTTTTATGGGCAGCATGGCTGTTTCCAGGTTCTTGCTATTGTGAACAACGCTGTGATAAACATGTGTGTGCAGGTATCTTTTTTATAGAGTGATTTGTGTTCTTCAGGATATATTCCCAGTAGGGGGATTGCGGGGTCATATGGGAGGTTGGTATTTAGAGCTTTTAGGAATCGCCACACTGCTTTCCACAGAGGTTGCACTAGTTTGCACTCCCACCAACAGTGTAGAAGTGTTCCCTTTTCACCTAAGGCAATCTACAAATTCAATGCAATACCCATCAAATTACCAGCAACATTCTTCTCAGACCTAGAAAAAACAGCGCAGGAATTCATATGGAAACACAAACGTCCAAGAATAGCCAGAACAATCCTCAGCAAAAAAAAAAAAACAAAGCAGGTGGTATCACATTACCAGACTTCAAACTTTACTATAAAGCTACAATCATCAAAACAACTTGGTATTGGTATAGGAACAGGCATATAGATCAATGGAATAGAATCGAGATTCTAGAAGCAAAACCTCAATTTCTCAACCAACTTATCTTCAACAAAGCATAATATCTAAGAAAAATTCTGCTATAATACTTATGATTGCTCCTGCTTTTCTCTTGCTGCCTTCAAGATTTTCTCTATTATTGGGTTAAACAGCTGTTATCTCACGATGTACCTATCTTCTTTTTTGTTAAATTATTTGTTTGGAGGCCTCAGAATTTCTTGGTTGTCTATTTTGATGGCTTTCATTACTTTTAAAAAATTCTAGCCATTGTCTCTTCACAGCCTTTCTTTTCTTCCTCTTCCCTTTCTCCTCCCCCTTCACTTTTCCTCTTTCTCTCCTCTCTTCCTTCTCATTATTCTCCATTTCTCTCTCTCTTTCCCACTTCTGAAATTCCAATTATACATTTGTCACGAAGTTTGATATTGTCCCATAAATATTAGATTCTCGTGTATATGTGTGCGTGTGTGCATGCCTTTATTTTTCCTCTTTCTGCTTCATTTGAGTAGTTTCTATTGACCTATCTTGAGTTTGCTGATTATTTTGTTGCCAGTATATTGATGTGTCCTATAAAGACATTTTTCATCTCTAATAGAGTGGTATTCTATTAAAATTTATTATATTTCCATTTGATTCTTCTTCATAGATTTACTTTTTATTTTATCAGTTGAAATGCCTTATCTTTCACGGAGTCCATCTTTTCCATTAGTTCCTTTAACATAGTAATTAGAGGTTTTTTTTAAAAGTTCCTTTTCTGCTGGCCATAGGCATCTGGGTCATCTTTGAGTCTGAGATGTTGATCAGTTTTTAAAAATTTTTATCTTTGCATTTTTGAATGTCTCATGATATTGAAAACTGGATGATAGACTGAGGTAAATAAGTTTTATGCCTGCTAGGCTAATACATGGGTTGTTCACTCAATACTCGAGATACTTTTGGACTTGTGTTGTTATAGTAATCTTCAGTGCACCACCACCTTCAAATTCTTTAAACATTACCTCCTGTTTAAGGTGGGGGTATTTTTTATTTTTATTATCTCTTTCCACCCTCATATTTCAGTCCTCCTTCTTCTTCTTCACTTTTTAGATGTCTCTCTCTGTGAACTTATCCATTATCATGTGGTAGACTGCTATTGCTTGTTATTTGATTCTTGATAGCCTGGTCAGTTTAGAGGCCAAAGAAAAGGGAATTTTTTTTGTTGTTCCCTTCTAACCTCACTCTTATGAAATCCTTGTTTCTCTGAGTCTCTGGAGCTTTCTCAGTGATCCTGATGCCTTCTAATGGCCAGGACCCCCAAGCAGTCTGTTGTTTGCCTTTATGGGGTATAAGTTTGTTTGTTTGTTTTTCCAGTATGTGTCTATTGGACACAAGATGTCTTACCTTATCCAGCAATCTAATGCTGTCTTCCCTACATCTTCTTTTGCCCCTCTTGTTTGTTTTTCACAAGGACCACATACTGATTTTAATAGCCTCTCTCTACTTATAACTGTTTAATAGAACCTTTTTCATTTAAGTTAAAGAGCAAAATTCTAATAAAGTCTGAAAGTCTCTGAATTATCTTAAAAGGAGCAGCTTGTCTAAAATAATATCTAGTCCTGTACTCCTTGCATTATTAAATATTGTACTATTTTTTGCCTCCCTCTTTTCTAATGCAAGTATTTTAGAGATATAAATTTCCCTTTTAACAATGTTGTAGTTGCATCTCTCATATTTTGATATGGTATAGTTTAATTGTTAAGCATTTCTATATATTTAAAAAAAAAATTCTTTGTGGCCGGGCATGGTGGGTCATACCTATAATCCCAGCACTTTGGGAGGCCAAGGTGAGAGGATTGCCTTAGGCCACAGGTTTGAGACCAGCCTGGACAACTTGGTTAGACCTCATTTCTACAGTAAGTCAAGAAAAAAATTAGCTGAACGTGCTGGCATGTGTCTGTGGTTTCAGCTACTTGAAAGGCTGAGGCAGAAGGCTCGCCTAAGTCCAACAGGTCAAGGCTGCGGTGGCCATGAGCATGCCACTGTACTCCAGCCTGGGTGACAGAGTGCGACTCCAACCCCCCAAAAAAAAAAAATCTTTGAATCTTCCTTTTTTGACTGTTTTTTTGAAGTGTGTTTAATTTCCAAAAGTTTAGAGACTTTCATGTTGTCTTTATCTATTGATTATTATTTTGATTCCATTATGAATAAAGTAAAACATTTTATATAATTCTAATCACTTTAAATTTGTTGAGGTTTATTTTATGACTGAGAAAATATTTTGGCAAATATATGTCATGGGCATTGGAAAAAAATGTGGGCTGGGCATGGTTGCTCAGCCTGTAATCCCAGCATTTTGGGAGGCGGAGGTGAGACGATTGCCTGAGCCCGGGGATTTGAGACCAGCCTGGGCAACTAGGTGAGACCTCATCTCTACAATAAATCACAAAAACAAAACAAACAAAAAAACTAGCTGGGCATGGTGGCATATGTCGTAGTTCCAGCTACTTGGAAGGCTGAGGCGGAAGGATTTCCTGAGCCCAGCAGGTTGAGGCTGCAGTGGTCATGAGCGTGTCACTGCACACCAGCCTGGGTGGCCAGAGTGAGACTCCAACTCACAAAAGAAAAGAAATGTGCATTCTGCTGTCGTTGGATAGTGTTTTCATATATGCTTATTAGATTCCCTTGGTTGATTGTGTTGTTTTGTGCTTCTATATTCTTATTGAATTTCTTTCTAGCAGATTTATCTGTCACTTAGAACTACTTAGGAGAGAAGAATGTTGAAGTCCCCAACTATAATTGTATATATGTCTATTTCTTTTTTCAGTATTTTTAGTTTTTTTAAGTGCATTTGAGGCTCGCTTATTCAGTGTTTATACATTTAGAATTTTTCTTGGTGGATTGAGCCTTTTATCATCATGTAATAATCATCTTTGTCTCTAGTAATTTTCTTTGATATACCGTCTACTTTATCTAATATTAATATAGCTATTCTTGCACTATTAAAAAGTTAGTGTTTAAAATGTATACCTTCTACATCCTTTTATTTTCAACTTACCATTGCTATTAATATGAAGTCAGTTTCCCTTAAAAGGCAAACTATTGAGTCATGTTTTATTACTCTGCTAATCCCTGCTTTTGAATTGGTATATCAAGATCATTTCTCATTTAATGTGATTGTTCATATGCTAAAGCTTAAATCTGACATTTTACACTTGTTTTCTTGTTTGTTTCTTCTATTTCTTGTTCCTCTGTTTCTTTCTTTCTTTTTGTTTTTTACATGTGGCTTAATTTAACATTTAAAAAACATTTATCTTGACTTATTTATAGTATTTTTCAGTGTATACCTTTGTATAGTTTTCCTAGTGGTTTCCCTGGTTATTGCACTATGTATATGATATTACAATATATGTATGTGACATGGGTATTATACCATACATATACCAGATATGGGTTACCTTCTTTTGTTAGATGAGGCTTCATAAAATGTCCTGCTGCTATGTTTCTCCTCCAGTCCTAGGGTATCTCATGAGTTTGCCTTTTCCTTTCTAATTTTCAGAGTTCTCCTTTGGTTGCTTTTGCATTGTTTCCAGATACTGTGGTCACATTTTGTGGGAAAAAACATGACATAATTATTTTAGGCACATATTTTGTAGGCCAGAAGTCACAGATGCAGTGTGTTTTTATAACACTCTCTGTTCTTTTCATTGCATTAATCACTGTGTGTGTTTGTGTGTGAGGATGTATGTATATATTTATACATGTGTGTATTTTTAACTTATTTTATGTTTGTAACACCTTTCATCCTGTAGTTATTGGAGAGTGAGGAGCATGTCAGTTTTGTTTACACAGGAAAATTTAGTACCTCATTCTGTTATTTAGTTCCTAGTAGTATTAGATTAATATTTAAAAAAAATATATTTTACTGTCCATTACAATTTATAATTAATTTGCTAAATCGTAAGTCCTGAGTCTTACCAATCAAATTATCCTGGTTTAACTCCTTTGTAGATTTGTATGGACAAAATATGTGTGGATGAAAATGTTTTGCCTTCAGACTGTACTGCTACCAAATGCAGTTATCAAGGAGTAAGTACTAACAACTATGATGTAAAACTGGAAAGCAATGAGATTTATTTCAGGATCACATGAACGTATCTACAAATACATACTCACAAAATCAGAATAATAAACCTAAATGTTAGCCACTGAATGTTAACGTTGTGTGATTCTAGCTACCTATGAAATGATATTTCTCCTGGTTTCAGAGATGCAATAATAGAAGAAACTGCCACTGTGACAAGGGGTTTCTGCCTCCCAATTGTGCAACTGAAGAGGAGGATTGGCCTGGTGGAAGTGTCGACAGTGGCCATTTTCGTCCTCGTCGCAGTGAGTATTAGAATATTGAAAGAAAACTTAAATCTGCTTAAAAATGGTCAGATGCAATAAGTTTAATAATATTTTTTCTATCATTATAGGTTCAGATTTATTTTGGCTTAATATCATAAGCCAAAAATAGCCATCTATGTTTTCTTTAATATCAGATGTCAGGAGATCTAAGCTGTATTATAATTGCTATGATTAGGCAAGTGTTTCTTTACTCTCTCCACTTTTAAAACACAATTGTCAGCCGGGCTCTGTGGCTCAGCCTGTAATCCTGTGCTTTGGGAGGCTGAGGTGAGTGGATTGCCTGAGCCCGCGGGTTTGAGACCCACCAGGGCAACTTGGCGAGACCTCATTTCTACAATAAATCAAAAATCGGCCGGGCGTGGTAGCGTGTGCCGGTAGTTCCTGCTACTTGGAAGGCTGAAGCGGAGGGATCGCTGGAGCCCAGCAGGTTGAGGTTGCGGTGGCCGGGAGCAGCCACTGCACTCCAGTCTGGGCAACAGAGTGAGACTCCAACTCAAAATAAATAAATAAATAAATAAAACACAATTGTCTTAAATATTTCCTCTATACACATTGAGCACTGTATAAAATTTTGTTATAATTTATTTCTTCAGCTATCAAACATGATTTGACATACTCTTGAGAGCTGGTACAGTGACTCACACCTGTATTTTTAACACTTTGGGAGACCAAGGCAGGAGAATCACTTGAGTTCAGGAGTTTGAGAGTAGCCTGGCTAACATAGTGAGATCTCGTGTCTACAGATAGTCAAAAAATTAGTCATGCCTGGTGGCATGCACCTGTAGTCTCAGTTTACAGGGGAGGTTGAGGTGGAAGGATTGCCTGAACCCAGAAGTTTGAGGCCGTGGTGAGCAGTGTTCATGCCACAGCACTCCAAGCTGGGAAGACAGAGTGAGACTCTGACTAAAAAATAAAATAAAAAATAAAATAGAGTAAAAAATCAAATCTTATGAGGAGAATAGTTTACCATATTTACTTTTGCTTTTACACATTTTGTTTATCTTCTTTCTGTTCTGAAATTCTAAACCTCCTTTTGTTATCATTTCCTTTCTGATTAGAGAAATTTTTTTAGTTATTCTCTAAGGCAAATCTGCTATTCACAAAGTTACTTAGATTTCTTTTTATCTAAGACTATCTATATGTCCTTCTTATTCTTGAAGGGTATTTTCACTGAATATATAATAGAATTCACAGGTGACAGTTCTTTTCTTTCAGCACTTGAAATCTGGTTATCATTTGAGTTGCTGTTGTCATGTAGGTAATGTGTCATTTCTCTCTGTCTCCTTTCAAGACATTTTTTCCCCCAGGAGTTTAAGTATGCTGTTTCTTGGTGTGGAATTGTTTTGTGTTTTTCTGTTAGAGTTTTCTCAACTTCTTGAATATGCAGGTTCCACCAAATTTGGAATGCTTTCAGCCATTATCTTTTAAACAATTTTTTAACCCCATTCTTTTTTTTTCCTCTCCTTCTGGAATACCGATTATAAAAATATTAGATGTTTATTTTTCTACAGGTCGCTGGGACCTTTTTCCAATTTATTATTTTCAACCATTTTCTGTGTATTATTTAGATTGGAATATTTCCATTTTTCTATCTTCATGTTCATTAAATACTTTTCTCTATTCATATTCATTCTGCTATTGAGTCCAATCAGTGAGTTTTAGATTTGGTTATTGTATGTTCTAATTTTATAATATCTCTTTTTTTCCCTTCCATTTCTTCGGTAAAATTTTTATTTTTCATTTGTTTCAAGATACTTAGAATTGCTTAGTGAAACATTTTTATGATAGCTGCTTTAAAATTCTCTTTAGACAATGCTTTCTAATATCTGATTCATCTTGGTTTTATTGCCTGTTGATTTCTTTTCTTATTTAGTTGTGATTTTTTGGTATGATGGGTGAGTTTTTACTGTGTCCTGGACATTGTGGATACTAGTCTAGTAGTCTCTGGATCCTAAATTTTCTCCTTTTGTTGGCAGTCACCCCGTTGGGTCCTGGCCTACATTTCTACACTGTGGTTTCAAGAACAGTTATGTTTTAAGAACCTGTGTGGCACTATTGTGGCCATCTTCGTTCATTTTATGTTTTAGGGTCTTCTGCTCAATTATTGCTGTTGCCACACAAGTGTGGGATGTTTGTCCCTGGCCTGGTGCCTCTAAGTGGGGAATGGAGCATACTAGATCTGGTGAGATGGAAAAATATTCAAGGTGCTCGCTGAGCTGCTTCTCAGTCCCTACTGTTACCACACAGGGGTGCAAGGAGATACTTTCCTGAACAGTACAGTACCATTAGTTGGGAGGGGGTTAGGTGATACCAAGTGATACCATCACTGTTGGTGCTGTCTACTGAAATACAAAGTACCAGGGTAGGTGTTAGAGATACCTCTGATCTGTATGGTCTGAGAGTACATCTTTCCAGACCTATTCTCTGGCACATCTGGTTCTAATGTTCCTCCTGATCTTTTCCAGGGTTGCTGTGGCTGGAAAGTGACTACTTGTGCCCTCTTCCAAGGGCTGGTAGATGCCAGACCTGGGTTGCCTTTTGCCGATGGGGTGGAATTTTGGGAAATACTGTCTGCTGTATTTTTCCTCAGATCCTGGGATTCCAAACATATCTGCTTTTCTCTTTGCATCCTTTGGCGTTCTATTTTGTCTGTTTTATTATATTTAAGTTTTTGGTTGGGGGCAATTTAGTTGGGGGTCTGTGCTATCTTTTCTTTAACTGAACATCATACAAAGAGACTTTTAAATTTTAGAGACAGTACAGAAGAAAATATAATACAAAAATGGTTCAGTTTTACTATAAAACATATATGGAGATAATTGAATAATATAAATTATATATATAAATAATGTAAATTATAAATGCATCTTTGTGCTTTCTTGTGAGAGATTCAAGAAGAATACCAGGGAATTTAAAATTTTGTGTATTTTTATGTTTGTAACAAAACACACATTTTGTATTATTGTTTTTGACACTGAACACACATGGGATAACTATATTATTCAGGAGCTGCAAATAAAATTTAGAGCCCCCCCAAACTAACGTTACTACCCATCATTCTGTATCATGAGTATTTAAAAATTTTAATTGAAAAAATTTCTTCCAAAGTTTAATTGCTTATTATCATTGTTTCTCTGTATATAATCTGCCTTATTTTCTGAATATTCTTTTTTTTTCCTTTCATCTTTGTTACTATGTGCCTGGTTGTCATTTCCTTTGTATTTTTCCTTTATGGATGTATAGTCTGATAGATTTTCAAAGATATTTCATTCAAGACAGGTTCATAAGTTAATACAGGAATAATGCAACCTTTAAACATAGAGAAATAGGGAATGGTTACCAACTTGTTTCATAGGGCCAACATAACTTTTATACAAAGTACTGAAAATATGGGGAAAACAATTAGAAAAAAATTTCTATTATCCTAAAAACAAAATTTCTTCAAAATATTACCTATTCATATCCAACAATATAGCAATTTATAAAAAATTTAATGTGTCAAAATCAAGTGAGATTTATTCCTGAAATGTAATTTAGTTGAACTTTAGATAGTCAGTACAATTAACCACATAAATACAATTTTGAAAAATTATATGATAATCTCAGAATATGCAAGAAAGGATTTTACCACATTCAATACCCTCTCATAAAAACTCAGCAAATTCTCAATCTAATTAAGGACATTTATGAAAAACATAGAACTGACGTGATACTTCATGGTGAAATATTGGGGTTTTTTTTCCTGAAACAAGGAACAAAGCAAGAATATCTGCTCTTACCACTTCAGTTCAACACTTTGTTGGATGTACTAGCCAGTGGCATAAGAAAGAGAAAGAGAATATAAACATTTGGAAGAAAAATTAAATTTACTGTCTGCCAACAATTTGGTTGTGTATATAAAAAATTTTATGGAAACTACAAAGCAACTCCTAGAACTAGAACTAATAAATTTAGCAAGATCACAGTACACTAGGTGAACTAAAAAAAAATTATATTCCATATAAAATAATCAACAAAAATTAGATAATAAAATCCAAATAAATAGGATTGAAAATTTGTATCATTTTTACTAGCTCTCAAAATCATGAAATGCCCAAAGAATAAATGTAGCAAAAGATGACAAGCCTTCTAAACTGAACAACTTTTCAGGCTTATATTGATATTCTTGTATCTTATATTATGAGGAGCACATCAAAGTTTTTTGCCAATTTTCATTGGGTTTCTTTTTGTTACTATTTTTGGAAGACATTTATATTTTCTGAAAAGATACAGTGGTGTCCCATAAGCACATGAAATGGTGATCAGTATCATTGGCAATTTAGGAAATACAAATGTATAAAATACCACTTAGTCCCACTAGAATAGTCAAAAGCTTCAATTGCAACTCTGTTAATAATAGAAATGGTAATATCTGTATAACAGAGCAAGGGAAAAGTTTTTATAAAGGAAACAGAGTATTCCTTAAACAATCTTAACTTTATATATAGCTTTGTATTTGTGTCAAATGTGGATATGCTTTTGTATTGTGATCAGATCCTTTTCATACATATAATGTATATTATCTAGTATATTATATAGTTATAGTTCATAATATAAGCAAATTTATTTTAATAGTCATCATGAAGTGTAGTAAGGTCTTTGATATGTTTCTGTTAATTGTTTTCTTTTTTAGACATTCACTACATTGAGAGTGCTCCCCGTTCCAAAACTAAGAAATGGCCAGTTGTATTTTCTGTTATGTTATGTGTTATTGTCTGCATTCTAATCATTGTACTTGCAAAAGTCACTTCCCTAGGAATAAAATGGAGAGCTACAAAATCTTCAAGTGATGAGTACATAAATTTTTATGAATTTTTATTGTAAGATTTAGAATACTATACATACACACAGATTTATAGATAACATTAAGATAGAATTAATAATAGTTCAGATTTAAATTTTGCCTTTATATGCTGTTTTTTACTTGATATATTAATGATTAATAGTAAGGAAAAATAATGGAATAATTTTTTAAATCAATATTTTAAAGATTACAGAAACTTAAATAATCTAAGGATGAACCTAAACATAACTTACTCATCGTCTGAAAGTTTTCTATTTTCTGTGATTATTTACATTATTATTATGTATCATTGCATTACAATTACATATTTAAAATCACATTGTATATGGAATTTTATTGGACTTTCCTGAAAATCCAAGAAGCTATTTTAACTTCATGTAGTTAAAGAAAGTGAACAGAGACGCTCGAGAGTTTATCCCTTGTGCACAAAGTTAATAAGAGATAGGATAAGAATAAAATTTAAATTTAGTCATGACTAGAAGTTATAGTCATGACTTAGTTGTAGATAATAGTACAATTCGTTTCTCCTGAAATGAATGTGAAAATGTATCAGTTACAGAAAGTATAGTAGTATAGAAAATAAATTAAAATTACTTTATATTAGATAATTTTTAATTATAAAATATGATGTAGAGGATATTTTCAATGAAATATTTGGTTTTATAATTTTAATAGAAAAATTCTGGAGAGAAAAAATAAAATTGTTAAATCTCCAGCTTGGGCAACAGAATGAGGCCCCGACTCAAAAAAACCCCCGAGAAACAAAACAAGCAAAAAAACCCAACAACAACAAAAAGAATGGTATAAATTCAAAATACTTTGAGCGTTTTTAAAAATTTATATAACTCTACTTGCTTATCTTGGGGATGAAAAGAGGTGCATTAAACATATAGGTAAACACAGAAATGTTTCACTATTCTTGGATAGGAGCAAGGTGTTGGTGATATATAAAAATATCTATATACTATTTTACATGCTTCTATTTTAATTAAAAAATAATGAGTAAGATATTTGTTATTTTAAAAAATATATCAGACAGAATGAAAGTAATGATGCACCTGAAGATTAGTTTGGATAAAAGAATCCATGTTAATTAAAGTAAGTTAAATGCTTTAATTATGAATTGAAATGTACACTGTATTTGTATATTTTCACCACCTTTTTATATATTAAAGAATATAAACATACTAACAACGCATATGAAAAAATAATAACCAGAAAATAAGTTAAACTATTTAAGTGGATGTTATTGACTTATACCATTTGAACTTGACATAAGATACATATTGGACTACTATCTGCAGAGTTACTTTTGTTTTTCTAAGATAATTTGATACTTTTGGTGCTCATAAAATGCTTTATAATGAATAAACCACACAGCATCCCCCTTTACGTTACTTTCACATCCTTCATTCCTTTGAGAGAGTAAATCTTAATACAAATTCAATATTATAAGTGACAAATTCCATATATTGCATGAATGCCACATATTATAAACTCCATATTATAGTTTCTAATGATTGCATATGTAACTTGTTTGATCATAAAATTTCTCTATTTTCAGAAAAATGAGCCGACATGGACAGAAGCACTAAAATAAATACTGGATTTTAAATGTGGAGTTTTTAGTTTTAATTTGACGTGCAAAGCAAGTAATTTTAAAATCTTGATTGTTAATCTTTCAAGAGTAATTTATTTGCAAACTGAATAAATAAATACATTTATGTTTAAGAATCTCTTTGTCTCTGGCTCCATATGTATATGTGTGTATACATGCATATACATGCACACCCACATATCTAAAGATGTCCTATTTATTATATATTTATATATATGTATATATATTTGTGTGTGTACATATACATATACACAGAAGATATACATATATATCTCCTGATTATTGAAGATTTTCAAATTTAGAATATTAACCATTGGAAGATAACACTATATACTGTAGTGAAAACAGGCCATAATTGAAAAGGATGTTTTATATTTTAATTTGTGATAGTATCTTTTTATGTAATAGTGTAGTAATCCATACATAATTAAAAGCAAAAATGTCAGAAAATGAAAACAAACTGTCAACTACACAGTCCTGATAAATGATACACTTTTTTCTTTAATTTTATTTTTGTTTAGAATTGTGGGGTAGAAAACAGGATTTGCTACCTAGATAGACTGTATGCAGGTGAAGTTTAGGCTTTTAGCTGGCTCTTTCTCCCACTGTGAGTGGACTAGGTACCCCTTGTGTTAACATGTGTCCCCTTTACTTTTACTCGGTCCCCTAGCAGTGCTCAGCATCTGCCGATTCCACCCTTGTGCTAATGGGTGTTCAGGGACTGATTATGAGTGAGAACATGCAATATTCAGTTCTTCGTTTCCATGAATGATGGTCTACAACTGCATCCAGGTTGCTGCAAAGGCCATGATTATGTTCTTCTTCATGGCTGCATAATATTCCACCATGTATATGCACTGCGTTTTCTTTATCCTGTCTTCTTTTAATGGGAATCGGGGTTGGTTCCATGTTTTTGCTATTTGTAAATAGTGTTGCAACAAACATGCATGTGCAGGTGACTTTTGGTAGAGCAATTTATGTTCCCTGGTATATTCTTAGGAGAGGGATTGCTAGATCATATGGAAGCTGAGTTTTTAGTTCTTTGAGAAATTGTCACACTGTTTTTCACAGAGGTTAGACTAGTTTATGTTCCACCTACAGTGTAGAAACATTCCCTTTCCTCTGCAGCTATGCCAGCACCTGTTTTAATTTATTAATGATTGTCATCCTCACTTGAGTTAGGTGATATCTCATAGTTTGGATTTGAATTTCTCTGATGATTAGTGAGGCTGAGCCTTTTTCAATGTGTCTGTTGACTGCTAGTGTGTCATCCTTTGAGAAATGTCTATTCATTTTTTTTGCTCTTTTTTAATGGGTCGTTTGCTTTTGTCCTTTCAGTTTGTTTGAGTTCCCTGTAGATCCTGGATCGACAAGCCATACCTTTGTCAGATGCATAGCTTGCAGATATTTTTTTCCCATTCCGTGGATTGTCTCTTTACTCTCTTGATGGTTTCTTTTGCTATGCAAAATCTTTTCAGTTTCATGAGGTCCTGCCTGTCTGTCTTAGCTTCTTGTGAGGACTTGGTCATGAATTCATTGCCTACTCCCATGTCCAGAAGGATGTTCCCTATGTTTTCTTCTAAGATTCTGATAGTTTATATACCTTCTAAATAACCTTTTTCTTTTTAACCTACTCTTTATACAATTCTTTGCATCTTTCCCATGACCAACTTAACAATATATTTATAACAGATGATATGTACACTTAAAATACAACATCAAAATATGTGAAGCTCATACATACAGGTCTTTGATTCATTTGTAATTAGTCTTCTTATACGGTGTGAAGTTAAAGTTCAACTTCATATTTTTGCATGGGATGCAGTTGTCAAAGAGGGTGTTTTATTCTCCACTGAATGATTTGTCACCCTTGCTGGAAACTAGTTGAATATAGATGTATGGGTTCATTTCTGGACCTCTATATCATGGATTTCTATGATTTTGCTAGTACCACAGTAATGTCTGATGACTATTTCATTGTATCAATAGTAAGTTTTGAAACAGGGAAGTGCGATACCATCTACTTTGTTCCTTCTTTCTGAGATTGTTTTGTCTATTTTAGGTTCCTCGAAATTCCAAAAAAAAATAGGATCTTTTTTTTTTATTTCTGCAAGATTGATATGAGATTTTGGTAAGGATTGGATTGAATTTGTAGGTTGCTTTGAGTGTATTGGCATCTAAACAATATGAACTCTTTTATTCATTAATGTGGGATGTATTTGCATTTAAATAGATCTTCTTTTATGTCTCTCCTCGATGCTTTGTATTTTTCAGTGTACAAATCTTGTACCTCCTATGTTAAGTTTATTCTTATTATTTTGTTGCTATTGTCAGTGGAATTGTTTTCTTAATTTTCTTTTCAGACTGTTCATTGTTGTTGTATAGAAATATAGGTATTTTTTGTTTGTAGACCCATTGTTGGTACATAGTAATACAGGTATTTTTATTGATCTTGCATCATGCAATTGTGTAGAATTTGTCTTTAACCTTTAATAGTTTTTTGTTGATTCCTTAGAATTTTCTCCACATATGATCATATCACTTATGATATAGTTTATATTTTCTTTTCTAATATATATGGATATATTTCTTTCCTAATTTTCCTGGCTAGACTTTCCAGTGCAATATTAAATAAAAGTGGCAAATGTGGGCACCCTTGTCTTATTACCTAGCTGGAAGGTAAAACTTTCAGTTTTTAAGCACTGAGTATGAAGTTAGCTGTGAGTTTTTCATAAAATCTGCTTATCATGTTGAAGAAATGCCTTCTATTTTCAGTTTTTTGAGTGTTTTTTTTTTAATCATGAAAGGATGTTGAATTGTGTTAGATGCCTTTTCTGCATTAATTGAGATAACTACTTTTTTCCCCTTCCTTCTACTAATGCCTAGTATTACATTGATTTTTACATGTTGAACCATCCTTGAATTCCTGGGATAAATTATATATCATTCTTTCTTGCTGTATAATCCTTTTAATATACTTCTGGGTTTGATGTGCTAATAATTTGCTGAAAATTTTTGCATTTGTATTCATAAGGGTTATTGTTTTGTAATTTTCTTTTCTTGTGATGTCTTTGTATGGGCGTTGGCATCAAAGTAATACTGCCCTTATAAAATAAGTTATAAAGTGTTTGGGGATAGTTAATATCAGTTCTTCTTCAATTATTTTGTAAAATTCAGCAGTGAAATCTCATAGACCTGGGCTTTTCTTGTTAGATGTCTTTTGACAATTGATTTCATCTCTTTGTAACAGATCTATTTATGTTTTCTATTTCATCATGGCTCAATTTTGGTAGTTTGTGTGTTTCTAGATTTTTAAAAAAATTTCATCTCTGTTATCCAATTTGACTAGTGTACAAATGTTCATAGTTTTCTGTTATAGTCAGTTTTATTTATATAAAGCTAGTAGTATACAATCACTTTAATTTCTAATTTTAGTAATTTGGGACTTCTCTCTTTTTTTCTTGGTCAGTCTAGCTAAGTGTTTATTTTAAAATATATTTTCAATTATTAAACTTTTGATTCTTTGTATTGTTTTTCTCTTCTCTATGTCATTTATCTCCAAACTTTATTAGTCCTTTATTTCTGCTAGCTTTGCTTTTCTTTTTATAATTCTGTAAGATGTAATGCTAAGTTATTTACTGGAGGCCTTTATTCTTTTCAGTGTAGGAATTTATAGTTATGATTTCCCTCTGAGTGCTCCGTTCACTGCATCCCACTAGTTTATGTTTTATTTTCATTTTTGTTGATCACTACTATTTTCTAGTTTCCTCTGTGATTTCTTCTTTGGCACATGATAAGGATGTGTTATTGTATTTCCACATGGTGTAAATTTTTTCCAGTTTTTCTTGTGGATTTTTAGTTTGATTCCACTGTGGTCAGATAAAATATTGAGACTTGCTTTGTGGCTGAACATATGATCTATTCTGGAGACTATTCCATGTGTACTTGAGGGGAATGAATATTTGACTACTGTTAAGTGCAATGTTCTATATATGTTATTAGATCTAGTTAGCATACAGTGTTGTTTAAGTCATCTATATTCTTATTGATCTTTTTTCTCATTGTTGTGTCTATTATTGAAAGTGAAGTATTAAAATCTCCCACCACTATTCTAGAACTGAATATTTTTTTCCCTTAAGATTTTGCTTCACAGATTTTGAGGTCCTGTTGTTAGGTGGTATTTTCTTTATAATTATTATATCTTCTTGATGAAGTGACTTTTTTATCAATATGTGTCTCTCTGGCAATAATTTTTACTTATATTTTTTCTGATAGCCACTTGAGGTCTCTCTTAATTTCTATTTGCATGGAATCTGTTTGTATATTTTCACTTTTTAACCTATGTTTTTCTTTAGATCTAAAAATGTGGTTTTTTGACAGTAGATAATTTGGTCATTTTGTTTGCTTGTTTTATCCTTCTTCCAATCTCTTTCTTTTAGTTTCATTTTCATTTAAAGTAGTTACTGTTAAAAAAGTTCACTTAGCACTTTACTATTTTTTTCTGTATGTTCTATAATAATTTTTGTTTATTGTTTCCTTCATTGTCTTATTTTGTGATTGACTTTCTATGGTATTGTTTTGACTTCCTTCTCTTTTCCTTTTGTGTATATTTTTGTCATTTGTTATTGCAGGGGTCCAGTCCTGCGAGGGTCATGAGATTTCCTGAAGGAGAGACGGATAGGCGAAGGATGAAAATATTATACCGAACATCTGCTTCCTGAACAGATGGCAATTTAATGTTAGTTAACACAGAGCTTTTATACCATTTGTAAAGGGGCAAGACAAAGAAAATTCCTTCACGAACATGTCTTCTAAAAGTGGTCTTAGCAATAAACAAACCAAGATCCCTATAAACATTCAGACAACGAGTCTTATTCATAAAGCCAACAATGATACTTTCAGTCCAATGTCCTGAATTACAGTCCTTGAAATGTCTTAAGAAAGTTTCTAAGTGTACATTTTCTCATGTGTCAGGAGTTTTCCCATCTTAGGCTTTTATGTCCTTCAGAGCCTTGTGATCGCCTCCCTTGTCCAGATGTCTGTTACTCTTCTCTTATCTTGCAGTGCTTGTTTCTAAAGAGAACTCAAAAGAAGCTTTTAGTGATGTTTCCCAGGCCCCCAAGGTTGTTTTCTGTATTTAGTTAATTATCATAAAAGTACCTAATTACTATATTATGAATTCAGTGAAAACCCACTCTATAAATGTTTACTTAAAATTTTAACTATAGAATTAAGTAAAAACCTTAACAATTAATCTTTATCCTAAGTCAGTGAAAACAGTGTTATAAATCACCTACATAACTCCTAGATAAGTGTTAGAACTTATAATGAATACATAATGGACTTACTAGAAACTTGTGCTTCTAAAAAACCTTATGTCTAAACACTAAACTACATAATTCTAAATCAAATAAGGAGTGAATATACTTATATCATTTTTTACTTAAGCAATATCTAGTAACTTATAACCAAGTGAAAGAAAGCATTTTTGAT
Organism: Cephalopachus bancanus; assembly: GCA_027257055.1. NCBI lineage: Eukaryota > Metazoa > Chordata > Mammalia > Primates > Tarsiidae > Cephalopachus > Cephalopachus bancanus. The sequence continues at coordinate 380,229 of JAPVLO010000203.1, read as the reverse complement.
GTGCTTCAGAGTTTAACCCTCGCATATGTTAGAAAAGGCCAAACGGCATAGTGGGAAATAGAAAAATGAACCATGACATTTCCAGGTTAGCTGTGAATACTTTGCATAAACATGCCATTTTCTTCTTCCACAACTGCACAGAATTTCTTTAGCCGTACCAACAGCAAAGACAGAAGACAAAAGGGCCTCAGCTGCCCAGACTTGCTTTGCAACCAGGGGTCCTCAGCGCACCTGGACTTTGTGAATCAGGCGGGCCTCCAAGGCGGCTCCCAACATGTTATTTTCTTAGTTGTTACCCTTAGGATTACAATGAACAACCTCAAATAATACACCAATCCAGTTTGAATTAGTGTCAACTTAGCCCCTATGGTATTCAAAAACCTGTCTCTATACAGCTTTACTTAACCTTCCTCCCCCTCATGATGTAGTTATTGTTACAAATTTCATTCCATGTATTATGTGTTAAATAACAGATTTACAATTAAATTATGTATTTATCTTTTAAATCAAAAAGTAAAGAGAAAGAGGAGTTAGAAACCAAAAATTAAAATGCCAGATTTTATATTTACTCATGTACTTACCTTTACTGTGTTTTGTTTGTTTTCCCTGCATATAACTTTGAGTTACTGTCTAGAATCCTTTCATCTTCGTCTGAAAGTTTTCCTTTAGTATCTTTGGGAGGGCAGGAATTACCAGCAGCATATTTTTCAAGTTTTTGTTTATCTAGAAATATTTTAATTTACCCTTCATGATTTTATCCCAGAGGTTGGGAAGACTGTATGTTAGGCCACAAAACAAGCATCAATAAATTTAAAATGTTTGAAATCATACAACATATCTTCTCTTACCAGAATTGGATGAAGCTAGAAATCAATAATAGAAGAAACCTGAAAATTAACTAATAGATAGAAATTAAACAATAAGTATAAACCACAATGAGTCAAAAAAAATACAAAGTAAATTATAAAATACATGGATAAAATTTAAAGGGAAATATGGCACATCAAAACTTATGGTATGATGTATAAAGAGTGTTCAGAGAGAAATATAGAACTGTAAATCATATTTAAAAAAGAAATATCTTAAATCAGTAATATTTATATCTCGTGGTATTCGAAAATAAAGAGCAAATTAAACCTAGAGTTAGTAAAGAAAGGAAATAATAATGATTAGAGGGAAAAATATAGAGAATAAAGAAGCAGCAGAGAGAATCAATAAAACAAAAATTAGATCTTGAAAAGATCAAGAAACTTGACAAACCTCCAGGTAGATTGACAGGAAAAAAACATTTAAGACACGAATAACTGAGATCCGAAATGAAAGCAGGCCATTACTGACAACCTTACAGAAGTGAAAAAGGATTATAGTTAACATTATGAAACATTGTTTGCCAAAGTATTAGATAAACTAGATGAAATTTGTAAAAGTCATAGGAACACACAAACTAAAACTGACTCAAGAAAAAGATAGAAAATCTGCAGCATACCTGCAATAAATAAAGAGATTGCCATTGTCTGAATGTATGTGTTCCTCCAAAAACTGTATATTAGAATCTAAACATCGAGATGATGTTACTAGAAGGTGATGTTTGTGAGATGGGATTATGTCACAGGGCTTTTGGCCTTGTAAATGGGGCTAATGCTCTTCAAAAAGAAGCTTCAGAAGGCCGCTTCCCCTTCAACTCCTCTGTCATGCTTTTTTGATCTTTACAGCCTTCAGAACTGAAAGAAATCAATGTCTATTTATATTACCCAACCTAATGTATTTTGCTATCTCAGCCCCCAAAAATAGAGATTAAATCAGGAATTCTAAAAAGAAAAAAAACTCCCCTTCTTCCCACAAAAAGACCAGTAACAGATAGCTTCACTGATGAATTCTACCAAACATTGAAAGAATTGACAGCAATTTAGAGATTGCGAATTTATATTTTATATAAATTTATCTGTGATGAGAATTTATAGTTTTAAGTGCATATATTAGATAGAAGGAAGGTTTAAAATAAATAATATAAATTTCTACTCTTAGAAATCAGAAAAAGCGGCCAGGCTCGGTGGCTCAGCCTATAATCCCAGCACTTTGGGAGGCCAAGGTGAGTGGATTGCCTGAGCCCGCGGGTTGGAGACCCGCCTGGACCTCATCTCCACAATAAATAAAAAGTTAACTGGGTGTGGTAGCGCATGCCTGTAGTTCCAGCTGGAAGGCTGAGGCGGAAGGATCGCCTGAGACCAGCAGATCGAGGCTGCGGTGGCTGGGAGCGGCCACTGCACTCCAGTCTGGGCGACAGAGTGAGACTCCAACTCAGGAAAAAAAAAAAAAAATCAGAGAAAGCAAATTACTTCCAAAGTAGAAAAAAATACAAGAACAAAAATCAGTGAAAGAAAAAACAAACATATCATAGAAAGAATAATTTAAAAATCCCAAACTAAGTCCTTTTAAAAATTAATAAAAATAATAAACTCCAAGAACTACTGACCATGAATAACGAGAAAAATCAAAAAATTATCAATATTGAGAATGAAAAAAGGGACATCTCTAAAGATGCTACAAACCATAGTAGGACGATAAAGGAGAGGAGAGTATGATGAATAACTTTTACCAATGTATTTTGACAACTCAGAAGAAATAGACAAATTCCTTCAGAAATAAAACTTTCTGAAATCAGCATATAGAGAATATTTGGATATTTTAAAGAAATTGGACCCATAAGTAAATAAGCTCTCTTACAAAGGAAACTCCAGTTCTTAATCACTCATTTTCCAAGTGACAAGAAAAATTAAAGAGTAGTCACATTATACTAAATATTTCAAAGAATAAAGAAAGGGATACGATTTCCCAGTTTCTTTTATGAGGCTAGCATGTTTCTGATACAAAAATCACAAGGTCATTATGATAAAAGAAAATGCCAGAAAAAATATATCTTATTAATATGGCTTCAAAAATCCTAAAAATAATTTTGGCAAATCAACTCAGGAAAATATAAAAGGGTAATACATCATAACAAAATAGAGTGTATTCTAGCAATACAAGTTTATTTCACCACTGGAAAATCAGTAATTTTAATTTAGAATATTAACATGAAGATGGAGAAAACTATATGAGCTCATCATATAGAAGGTAACAACAGCATTTGATAAAAGTCAACATCCATGATAAAATACATACCAGAGAAACCTCATAAAACCCACATTTGAAATAAAATAAGGTTCTGAATATAACTAGCTACATACAAAAATAACACTGAACAAGCAAGTCCTAGTATACAAGATAATTGCAATCATTATATCCAACAAAAATCATATCTTGAATGCATGAAGAGGTTCTGCATATAATAAAGAGACAAGGCAACCCAATTAGAAAATGGACCAAAATCTCAAGCAGGAATTTACCAAAGAGGCTATAAAAATGGGAATAAACAGACAAAACTGAGCTAGACTTTGATTACCAGCATGAAAATGCAAATTAAAACCAAAATGCATGACCTCTACAGGTTCACCCAAATAACCGAAATGAAGGGGAGATTTAGAGAGAGAAAAAGAGGGAGGGGGAGGGGTAGTGTAGGCATTGGCATGGAGAGGGAGAGGGAGGGGGAGGGGGAGGGAGTAGTGTAGACATTGATATGGAGGAACTGAAATTTTCATACACTTATGATGGGAGTATAAATTAGTGTCACAATATTGGGAAGGCCCTTGGAAGTACCCACTAAAACATACTCTAGGATCCAACAACTTCGCTCTAGATTTATGTCCTGTAGAAATCCCTACATACCTGGGCATGATGGCTTACACCTGTAATCCCAGCACTTTGGGAAGCCCAGGTAGGTAGACTGCTTGAGCTCAGGAGTTCCAGACCAGCCTGGGAAACAGATCTTGCCTCTACAAACACATTTTTAAAAGATGAAAAAACTCCTTGGGCATGGTGGCATGCACCTGTAGGCTCAGCTACTCAGAAGGCTGAGGAGGAAGGACAGTCTGAGCCCAAGAGATTGAGGCTGTGGTGAGCCATCGTTTTGCCACTGCTCTCCAGCCTGGATGACAGAGCAAGACCCCGACACAAACAAAATCCCTACATATGCACACTGAAAGGCATATTGTATATGTTATATGTTTATTGTATATGTTTATAGCCAAATATATTTTCAGTAGCTGGAAAAATAATGTTCATCAATAGTAAAATGGAAAAAACAAAGATGTTATATTTACTTAATGTGCAATATACATCAATGAGGAAAACCAAAACTTTTGCTATGGATGGACCTTACTATCGTCATTTTACAAGAACTCAAATATAAGAGAGTACATGGTGATTGGTTTTATTTGTAAAAAGTTCAAACACTGACAAAACTAATCTATGGTTGTTAGAAGTCATGATTGTCAGGGAGTAATCTGAGGACTTTGGAAGGTCTATTTTGTTTCTTGATCTGGGTCTAATAACAATGACTTTCGTCACTTGAATCTTAATTGAACTGTGCATATATGACTGAATATATCACATATATACTTTAAAATATATATGAGAATATATTTTTAAAAGATATATTTAAAAAATACTAGTATATATTTACTATACTATAAAAAACCATATATTTAAATATGCATACTTTAAATATATATATACTTTAGAAAATTAATAGTTCGCTTAAGAAATGTTTATGAATCTTCCTGTTTGTCAGGTGTTTCTTTGACCCTGACTTTGTGGGAGGTGATTCTGCCTTTTTTTTTCCTTCCTTTTTTTATTTTTTTCCTCCAGTAGGCATCAAGTGGATCCCTTGTCCTGCAAGAGGCTTAGGGGCCCAGACCTCCCACGTCCCGCAACACACCTTACCCACCGTCTCAGTCCACCCAGGCTCACCCAGTCACCTGACAGTTAAGAGGTGCGCGGTGCTGGGGGGGGGAGATGAGGGGACAGGGGAGGGATGGGGGCATGAGGGGGCGGGGAAGTCACCTCGCGCTCCCAACTGCCCTCTAGCGGCCAACTGTCATGATTCCGGCTGGATCCAGGACGACAAGCCATGTTGCGTGTCCTGCTTCTGCTCAGCGAGCTCGGTGGGCTCTGGACAGACAGTTGTAAGTTAGAAAAACCCTCCTCTCTGACCTCTGTCTCCAAGTTACACTGGATGTTTCCGGGGAAGTGCTTTCCTTTGGGGGTTCCACATTGCTGCCTTCCAACCAAAATTCCCATTGGATGAGTGGGGGTGGGGGGGTGGGGGGGTAGGGTTAAGGGGGTCTTTCCCACATGTCCTGGAAGCCTCAGCAAGGTAGGAGGTCCCATGACTTAAGTGGATGTCTCAAAGCTGAGGTTTCATATCCTGCTTTGCATTTACCAATGGTGAAGGTTGAAATCCAATTTCTGTATTCTCTAGTTGCAGGGCCCAGAGGAAATGAGTTTAATTGTACTTGGCTTGGGCCAATAGATAGACCTAAGGTCACCAGATCCTACCTATAGTGCAATATTCCTAAAGCATTATATTCTTTCTTTCTTTCTTTTTCTTTCTTTCTTTCTTTTTGAGTTGGAGTCTCACTCTGTCACCCAGACTGGAGTGCAGTGGCCGCTTCCGGCTACCGCAGCCTCAACCTGCTGGGCTCCTGAGCGATCCTTCCGCCTCAGCCTTCCAAGTAGCTGGAACTACAGCCGCGCGCTACCACGCCCGGCTCATTTTTTTGATTTATTGTAGGGTCTCGCCTACCCAGGCGGGTCTCGAACCCGCTGGCTCAGGCAATCCACTCACCTCAGCCTCCCAGAAACTTGGGATTACAGGCTGAGCCACCAAGCCCGGCTTATTTATTTTAAAAAAAGCAACACCACCACCAACAAAAACCACTTCTTGTAATTTTAGAAGAAAAAGATAGTAAAAATGAGAGGGGGCGGATACAATACAGATTATAGACACAGATGAGGAAATAATGAAGTTATGAAGTGATATGTATTTCTCTAATAAATACTTTACCCTTGCAGATTCTGACAGAATAGCTATGCAAGTTACAGTTCCAGAGAAAATACGGTCAATAAAAAAAGGAGGATTTGAATCACAGGTAATTAATCACTGACACGTTCACAATTTAAAAATCATGCAAATATCTTGTTTCCTAAAAGTTAACTTATTTTTCATCCAGGCACACCTGCTGAATTCTATATTTTTACACAATTTTTCTTGAATGTAATATCCCGTTTGAAAATGAACCAGGTTTAACAAATGTTTTGTAAAAAATCATGGTGCAGTGATGCTGGATATCAAAGCCCCAAGACCACTTTCTAAACCCATTTCCTTCCTAGATGTCTTTGAGTAATCATTGACTCTGTCCTTGTAGATTTAGTTCTTACTCACCCACCAGTGTATTTTTGGAGGAACTTTTTTTTCTTGTTGTTCAGTAAGCCTAGGATTTCCTTATATGGGATGATGATCATTTGATTTAATGATGTGTTATATTAATGATTTTTTCCATCTTGATTACACATATGTTGATAACTAAGACTTTTAAATGCTATTTTAGTTTAGCTTAGTTCAGGATTATTGTTCTTTCTTTTCCTTTGAATTACAGAGGTTCTTGTGATTTTTACTAAATTCTAGATTCTAGAATCATTTCTGAAGAAGTGACTCTAAATATATCATTTTTTAAAAAGACTGCATATTGACTTATGAAACTCAATACTTAACTAAGAAAAAAATGCAGTTTTTAATGGTATTTTAAATAAAAAATATTATAGGGATGCTGGATGAAAAAGTCCAAAGATTGAATGTGCAACATGAGGACTACAATTAATAGTGTATTAATTAATTGTATTTAGGAGTTTTGCTAAATTAATGGATTATATCTGCTCTTGCCACAAGGGGAAAAATGGGTAATTATGTGAGATAACAGATATGATAATATGTTCCACTATAGTAGCCATTTTAGTATATATTTGTATATTATAACATCATATTGTATATTTCAAATATACACAGTAAAATATACTTAAGAAAAAAAATAAGTTAAAATGCCTTTTAAAAATATACCTAAAGTCGAAATATTGAAAACTTTCCTCTAAAGATCAAGAAAGAGACTATTACCTTTTAAAATTTCCTATTGGCCTGGAAGTATTGATCAACACAATAAATTCTAAAAAATAAAATAGGCATAATAATTGGAATAGTAGAAGAAATAACACTATCATTATTTTCAGATGAAACTATTGTATGCAAAATAAAATTCAAACTGGGAAAAATTAGAAATAATACAATAATTTTGCAAATTTTCTGGAAACAAGATTGAAATACAAAAATCAAATGTTTCTATTCTGGCAAACAAAGAATATAAAATGTAATTTTAAAATTATATAATTTATACTATATAAAAATCTAAATGTAGATAGATCTAACAAAGATAAGCAAAACCTCCTCACTGAAAAAAAAAATAATAATAAAGACCACTGTAAATGGAGGTAATTAATGCAAACTCATGAATTGGAAAGGCCCAATAATGTAAAAAATGTCAGGGCTTCACAAATTGACCTATAGACTAGATTGTTCATTTGCCAGACACTATTTTTTAATCATCATATAAGAAAGTACAATTAGTATAGCATTTAAACTTGGAATCAATTTTTAAAAATCTATAAATATAATATATATGTGCTGCCAGTTCCTTGCTTTTATGTATATATGGAGAGAGAGAGAGAGAGAGAGAGAGAGAGAGAGAGAAATTTAGCTATAGTCTGTCCATTTTAAACATAAGTTTTGCCATATCCTCAAACTTTATTAAGCTAACACACTTATTGGTTGAAAATCAATTCATTTTTATCATATTTTAATTCATTTTTTATATTATATTTCATCCATCATGTTTACTATGGAAGTCAATATTATAATATCAAATCATATTTAGATAATTACTTTTAAATGATAAATTTTTATCTTTTTATTGAGTTTATGAATGTGTTTTAGAATGTAGTTATTATTAATGCAAAATAATGATTACGTGTTCTAACATTTTTCTCTTGCATTTTTAATGTACTCTTCTGCAAGATATCCTACAAAATTGTCATTGCAGGGACATCATATATTGTGAATCTAATGCAAAAGTAGGTGATCATCATTATTTTATCAAGTGTCTTTGTTCTATTTGTAATTATTATGTGTAATTATTCACAATGTAATTATTTTGCATTTGAAAGTGTTTCTAGTTACTTGATAAATGTTAATTGCATTTATCTCTTCTATATGCTTAACAAAGCCTTTTAGGTCAATGTAATAAATATTTAATTTGCCAGGCATGACCATGTGCCTGTAGGTCCACTTACTCAGGAGGCTGGGTGGAAGGATCACCTGAACTCAGTGGGGCAAGGCTGCAGTGAGCCATAATCATGCCACTGCACTCCAGTCTGGATGATAGAGTGAGACCTCGACATCAAATATATATATTATAACATATATTTGAATTATACTGGAATATATATGTGTATGTATAAATGTATACTTGAATCCATAATACATATTCCTGGCTTCTTTGTTCCCATTAGCACCAGATTTCTCTTTAGTAATCCAAGAGGTTTCATGGAGGATGAATTTTGATAATTTTCTCTCTCTGGAAAAATATATATGGCTTGTTTTTGAGTTTCCTTGTATTCATCTTATATTTCAAAGATCTTAGCAGATTCTTGGATGGCACAAATCATGACAAATTATTAAAATTTGTCACAATATATTAAGGACTCTACATAAAATTGTGGTTAGTCAAACTCAATCCCATGCTAATTAAAGAATTTGGAAAATTTGGGGAAAATAAACACAACGTATTAAGAAATAAATAAAAATGGAAATGGTGTTTTTTAAATGATGAGACTATACTTCCAAAAATAATGAAAGGCAGAAGTTTGCAACTGAAGTTGCCAAATCAATACAGAAATAAGAATCATAATGTGCATCTGTATTTGCATCATTTCTAGAATGTTTAGCTATAATCTTTTAACACAATAAATTTTGAAAATTATTTTCTGTGTATAAGGTTGATGGTACTAGTTTGAAGGAATACATAGGAAAAAACCAACTTGAATTTACTTCTTCCTGAAAGAAAAAAATGCAGCATTTTTGTAAAAAATACATCGAGAAAACCCAGATGGAATCTCACAAGCAAGTGCTACTTTATTTTTTTTGAATTGTAGGTAGTCCTGCTCATATTTTATTTTTTTTATATTAAAGATGTGGTGTACGATTCAGGATTAGGTAGATAAATGGTCATCATACAGGTAAAGTTTGGGTCTCCCTTTGGTCCTCACTTCACCTGGTTTGAGATCCTGTACCCTTATTGATGTTTCCTGGCAGTGTTCCGCTACTGCCAATCCTTTTCTTATAGTATTATGATTAATGTTCAGGGTCTGCTTATGAGTGAGAACATGTGCTACTCAGTTCTCTGTTTCTGTGATAGATTGCTCAGTATTATACAATCTAAGTCCATCCCAGTTGCTGTGAAGTTCCTAATTTTGTTCTCCTTTATGGCTGCATAATACTCCATCATGTATATGTATCACATTTTAAAAATCCAGTCTGTTTTTGATGGGCAGCACAGTTGGTTCCATGTTTTTCCTATTGTGAATAATGCTGCAATAAACATGCGTGTGCAGATATCTTTTTTGTAGAATGATTTGAGTTCCTATGGGTATATTCCCAGAAGGGGGATTGCTGGGTGCTTTGGAAGGTCAATTTCTAGTACTTTCAAAAATTGCCACACAGTTTTCCATAGAAATTGAACTAGTTTGCACTCCCACCAACAGTGTATAAGTGTTCCCTTTTCTCCATATTCTTGCCAGCATCTGTTGCTTTTTGAGTTAGTAACAATGGTCATTCTGAGTGGGGTTAGGTGGTATCTCAGTGTGGATTTGATTTGTATTTCTTTGATGATTAGTGAGGCTGAGTATTTTTTCATGTATCTGTTGGCTGCTCGTATGTCTTTTGGGAAGTGTCTATTCATATCTTTTGCCCACTTTTTAATGGGGCTGTTTGTTTTCTTTTCCTTTGATGTGTCTGAGTTCCTTTGTAGATTCTGGGTGTTAGGCCTTTGTCATATGTACAGTTGGCAGATATTTTTTCCCATTCTGTAAGCTCTCTCCCTACTCTCTTTGGTTTTTTTTGCTTTGCAGAAGATTTTCAGTTTGATGAGGTCCCACTTGTCTATCTTATCTCTTATGGCATGGGCATTTGGGGTTTTGATCAGGAATTGGTTGCCTGTTCCATTTTCCGTGAGGATGTCTCTTGTGTTTGCAAAGATTCTTATAGATTGAGATTTTATGTTTAGGTCTTTGATCCATTTAGAGTTGATTTTCGTATGTGGTGATAGGTAGGATCCCTGTTTCAATTTTCTGCATATGGTAAGTCAGTTTTCCCAGCACCATTTACTGAATAGGCTCCCCAGTGGTTGTTGGTGGAAGCTTTGTTTAACATGAGTTGGTTGAGAAATTGAGGTTTTTGCCTTCAGAATCTCTATCCCATTTCATTGGTTTATATGTCTATTCTTGTCCAATACCAGGCTGTTTTGATTATTCCAGCCTTATAGTAAAGTTTAAAGTCTGGAAGTGTGATACCTCCCGCTTTGTTTATTTTGCTGAGGATTGTTTTGGATATTTTTGGTCGTTTATGTTTCTATAGGAATTTCTGTATTGTTATTTCCAGGTCTGAGAAGAATGATGTTGATAATTTAACAGATATTGTGTTGAATCTGTAGATTGCTTTTGGTAGGATGGACATCTTAACAATGTTGGTTCTTTCAAATCGTGAGCATGGACTATCTTTCCATTTGTTTGTGTCTTCTTTGATTTCTTTGAGCAGTGTTTTTTATTTTTTGTTTTAAAGGTCTTTCACCTCTCTGGTTAGGAACAAGCCAAGGTATTTCTTTTTTTTTTGGTGTGGCTATTGTGAATGGGATTGTGTTTTTTATTTGGTTCTATTCCTGTTTGTTGTTAATATCTAAGAATGCGACTGTCTTTGCACATTTATTTTGTACCCTGGCTCTTTGTCAAAGTTCTTTTAGTGCAAGGAAATCTTTGACAAATTCTCTTAAGTTTTCAAGGTATAGGATCATATCATCAGCAAAGAGGAATAACTTAACTTCCTCTTTTCCTATTTGGATACCCATGATTTCTTTCTCTCGTCTGATTGCTCTACATAGAACTTCCAACACTATGTTGAACAGGACGGTTGAGAGAGGGCAGCCTTGTTTTGTTCCAGTTTTCAGGGAAAATGCTTCCTATTTCAGTCCATTTAGTAATATGTTGACCTGTGGTTTATCTTAGATGGCTCTTACTGTTTTGAGGTATGTTCCCTTATGCCTAGGTATTCGAGGGATGCTGGATTATATTGAAAGCTTTTTCTCCATCTAATTATATAATCATGTGGTTCTTGTTTTTGCATTTGTTGATGTATTTAATTGCTTTTATGGTCTTGTGGATTTGATCCAGCCTTGGTTATGGTGGATGATTTTTGAGGTGTGTTGATGGATCTGATTTGCTAGAATTTTGTTGAGAATTTTGGCATCTATGTTCATCAGGGAAATTGGCATGTAGTTCTCTTTCTTTGTTGGATTTTTACCTGGTTTGGGTATCAATATGATGTTTACTTCATAAAATGATTTGAGGAGAGTTCTGTCTTTCTTGATTGCCTGGAATACTTTCAGTAGGATTGGTATCCACTCCTACTTGTGTGTTTTGTAGAATTCTACTGGGAAGCCATCTTATCCAGGGTCTTTTTTGTAGGTAGATTTCTTATGACAGAATCAATTTCCTGGGTTGTTATTTGTATATTTAGGGTCTCAGTTTCTTCTAGTTTCAACCTGGGGAAGTTGTGTGATATCAGAAAGTCCTTCACTTCATTTATGTTTTCAAGTTTGTTTCCATACAGTTGTGCATAGTAATCTCTAATAATCTTTTGTATTTCTTCAGGGTCAGTTGTGACTTGATCTTTTGCATTTCTACTTGTGTTTATTTGAGCTGTTTCTCTCTTCTTTGTTGGTCAGTCTGGCTAGGAGTCCATGAATCTTATTTATCCTTTCAAAGAGTCAGTTTTTTGTTTAATTGATTTTTTTCTATGATATTTTTGTCTTTTGTGTCCCATATTTGGGCTCTTACATTGGTGATCTGGATTCTTAGGGTTGTGGTGGTCTTGCCTTTTCAGCTCGCTTAGGTGATTTGTTCAGCTATTAACCTGTTCTCTTTCTATTTTCTTGACATGTATTTGTAGAGGCTTACATTCCTCTCTTATTTATGCCTTAATGGCATCCCAGAAGTTTTGGTAAGATGTTTCTTCATTTTCACTTCTTTCCAGGAATCTTTTAATTTCTGTTTAGATTTTTATGTTGACCCAGGCGTTGATCAGCATTGTGCTGTTTAGTATCCATGTCTTTGTGGGTTTGGGGGGAATTTTGTAGATGTTTATATTTATTTTTATACCACTGTGGTCTGACAATGTGCATGGCAGTATTTCAATCTTATGAAATTTGTTTATCCTTGATTTATAGCTGAGGATGTGGTGGATCTTGGCATACATTCCATGTGTTGAGTAGAATGTATATTCCATGATTGTTGGGTGGAGTGTTCTGTTGGTATCTATTAAGTTCATTTGGTCAAGCATCAAGTTGAGGTTCCAGATCTCTTTGTTGATTTGTTTGCTTCGATGATCTTTCCAGAGTTGTTAGTGGGTATTTAAGTTCCTGGGTATTATAGTATTAGAGTCAATATCTTTTTTAGTTTACTTAGTAGCTGTTTTAAAAACTGGTTATCCTGTGTTTGGTGCATATATATTTAGGATGGAAATTTCTTGTTGATGAATTGAACGTTTTATCATTATTTAGTGTTCTTCTATATTTTTTAAAATTTTTGATAGCTTAAAGCTTTTTTTGTGATATTAAAAACATGAATCTTGCCTTTTTAATGTTCTATTCATCTGAAAATTAGTTTTCCATCTTCTGACTTTGAGTCTGTGAGTGTCCTTTGAAATGAGATGTGTTTCCTGGAGGCAGCATATTGTTGGGATATGGTTTTTGTTTTTTTTTTAATCCAGTTTGCCATTCTGTGTCTTTGGTACATTTAGTCTGTTCACACTCAGGCTGATTATTGTGATATGAGAGTTTATCCCTGTCATGAGACTCTTATAAAGTTTTTTTTGTTGTTGTTGTCATTTGTTTGCTTATTTGTTTGTTGGTTTTCTTTTGTTCTTTTGGTTGATATATGTGTGTTTTCAATTTTGTAGTCATGGTCATTGCTGTTTTGATTCTGTTCTCCCCCATCCTTGGGAAATGTGTGGTTCTTTTTTTTTCTTTCTTTCTTCTGTGCTTAGTAACTTCTAAAGCATTGCTCATAGAGCTGATCTGAGGCAGCATAAACTCTAAGGGATGAATGTCTGGGAAGGACTTTAATTCTCCATCACTGTTGAAGCTTAGCTTTGCTGGGTAGGAAATTCTTGGTTGTAATTTTCTGTCTTTTAGAACCTTGAATATTGAACTCCAGTCTCTTCCAGCCTGTAGTGTTTGCTTGGATAAGTTTTCTGCTGTTCTAACTGGTCTTCCCTGGCAGGTACTCTGACCTTTCTCTTTCACTGTCTTTAGGATATTCTCTTTTATGCCTACTTTGTTTAAGCAAATTACTATGTGTCTAGGAGTTGGTCTTCTCATTTGATGCCTTGCAGAGGTTCTCTGAATCTCTTGTGTTTGGATGGTCATTTCTCTGATGAAATGCGAGAAGTTTTTTTAGGTGAATTAGATCAAGACTCACCTGAATTCATCTGCTGCTGCTAGTAGGTCTCCCACGTGGATTGCCTGTGTCTGTGCTTGGTCCAGTGTGGGGGTGGGGTGTTTGTCTCAACAGTATCATGCTCTTGAAGTATCTTCTCTGGGACAACAATGGTCACTCTCAGAGGGGTGCTGAGATTGCCTTTCATCTCAGGATGCAGGTGGCTCAGAATTGGTCAGGCTAAAACAGGTCTCTGCCCCATCCCAGGACAGAGAAAATGGCAGAGATCTGTGTTATGTTCTCTGGCAGGGCTCAGCTTCAGATTTTCTTCCCATGCTTTCTCCACAGTCCCTGTTGCCAATGCCGGCCTGTTGCTGGTGGTGGTGTGGGCCAGTGCCAGGTACTGAGGGACAGCTCATCTCTGCTGCCTTTTCCAAGAGATGCTCTGAGAATGGCAGATGTTCTTGCAAACTGGGAATGCTGATTTCAAAGCAGTGGTAAATTGCAGTTGCTTCTTCAGGGGAGCCCTGGGAGCTAGATCTTGTGTCTCCCTTTGGTCATACATTCACTTACCTACACACCCACACATGCAGATTAGTCCTTATGAACACTCACCAGTGCAGAGACTCTCACACTCACACTGGTTCCATAACCATCTTGTCCCAGGCTGACAAGTGCTACTTAAGAATGCCATATGATGAGCCTGAGAATGTTTAATATAGATTTGAAATATGCGAAGTATAATTAGTTAGAAATATAAGAAAATGTGTATTAAGCTTTTTTATATTAGAAAAAAAGTATAAATATACAGTACCATTAGTGAAGATGTAATTGATGAATCACATATTATATATCATGCAAATAATGTGGTTCTTGCACATAATCTCTCAAAAGACATTTACATAAAAATCACATTCTAGAACAGAAGATCTTTTGATTTTGCTCTAATGCTAAAGACTGTTGCCTCAAATAATGTGCACTTGTGCTAAGGATCAGAAGACATTAGACTCTCCATTCTTCCATTATTTTTTTATTATAAAGATGTGGGGTACAATTCAGGGTTAGGTATACAAACATTGATTATGCAGGTTAGGATGTGGAGGAAAAAGAACACTTTTACACTGCTGGTGGGAATACAAACTAGTGCAACCTCCCTGGAAGACAGTGTGGCAGTTTCTGAAAGAACTGCTATTGTGAATAGAACTGCAACAAACATAGGCATGCAGGTATCTTTTTTGTAGAATGATTTGACTTCCTACGGGTATATTCCCAATAGGGCAATTGCTGGGTCACATGGAATGTCAATTTCTAGTTCTTTTAGAAACTGCCACACTGTCTTCCAAACAGGTTGCACTAGTTTGCATTCCCACCAGCAGTATAGAAGTGTTCCTTTTTCTCTGCATCCTTGCCAGCATCTGTTGTTGTGTGTTTTATTAATGATGGCCATTCTTACTGGGGTTACGTGGTATCTCAATATGGTTTTGATTTGTGTTTCTCTGATGATTAGTGAGGCTGAGCACTTTTTCATGTGTCTGTTGGCTGCCTGTATATCTTGTTTTGAGAAATGTCTATTCATGTCTTTTGCCCCCTTTTTAATGGGACTGTTTGTTTTTTCCTTTTCAGCACATTTGAATTCCTTGTAGATCCTAGATGTTAGGCCTTTGTCAGATATACAGATGGTAAAAATTCTTTCCTAGTTTGTGGGCTGTCTTCCTGCTCTCTTGATGGTTTCTTTTGCTTTGCAGAAGCTTGTTAGTTTGATATGGTCCTACTTGTCTATCTTATTTCTTAAGGTATGGGCATTTAGGGTTCTGACTAGGAATTAGTTGCCAGTTCCAATTTCCATAAGGGTGTCTCCTGCATTTTCTAAGATTCTTATAGTTTGAGGTTTTACATTTAAGTCTGCCATTTAGAGTTAATTTTTGAGTATGGTGATAGATAGGGGTCCTGTTTCAATCTTCTGCATGTGATCAGTCAGTTTTCCCAGCACCATTTTCTGAATAGGTTCTGCTCTTCCCAGTGGTTGTTGTTGGACGCTTTGTCAAAGATGAGTTGGTTGAGAAATTGAGACTTTGCTTCCGGAATTGCTATCCTGTTCCATCAGCCTATGTGCCTGTTCTTGTACCAATACCGGGTTGTTTTAATTACTGTAGCCTTTTTAAAAAGTTTGAAGTCTTGAAGTGTAATACCTCCTGCTTTGTTTCTTCTGCTAAGGATTGTTTTGGCTATTCGTGGTCGTTTATGTTTCCATATGAATTTCTATATTGTCATTTCCAGGTCTGAGAAGAATGATGTGGGTAACTTAATAGGTATTTCATTGATGAAATCTTAACAATGTTGTTTCTTCCTATCCATGAGCATGGACTGTTTTTCCATTTGTTTGTGTCTTCTTGAGCAGTGTTTTGTAGTTCTCATTGTAAAGGTCTTTCATTTCTCTAGTTAAGAAGATACCAAGATATTTCTTTTTTAGTGTGGCTATTGTGAATGGGATTGTGCTTTTAATTTGGGTCTTTATCTGCTTGTTGTTGGTGTATAAGAATGCAACTGTCTTTTGCACATTTATTTTGTACCCTGAAACTTTTCCAAAGTCCTTTATCAGTGCAAGCAGGTTTTTTGTCAGACTTTCTTGGATTTTCAAGGTATAGGATCAGCAAAGAGGGATAACTTGACTTCCTCTTTTCCTATTTGGATACCCCTGATTTCTTTCTCTTGTCTAATTGCCCTATCTAGGACTTCTAACACAATGTTGAACAAGAAGGGTGAGAGGGGACAGCCCTGTCTTGTTCCAGTTTTCAGGGGAAATGTTTCTAGTTTCTGTCTATTTAGCAATATGTTAGCTGTTGGTCTGTCATAGATGGCATTTACTATTTTGAGGTATGTTTTTTCTGTACCTAGGTGTTTGAGGGTTTTTATCAAGAAGTGATGCTGGATTTTATCAAAAGCTTTTACTGCATCTAATGATATAGTCATGCTGTTCTTGTTTTTACATCTGTTGAGGTATTTAATTGTGTTTATGGTCTTGCAAATGTTGAACCAGCCCTGCATCCTGGGAATGAAGCCTACTTGGTCATGGTGGATGATTTTTGAGATGTGTTTCTGGATCTGATTTCCTAGAATCTTGTTGAGGATTTTTTCATCTATGTTAATCAGTGATATTGACCTGTAGTTCTCTTTTTTTGTTGGAGCATTACCCAGTTTTGGTATCAGTATGATGTTAGCTTTTTAAAAGGATTTGGAGAGAATTCTATGTTTCTCAATTGCCTGGAATACTTTCAGTAGAATTGGTATCAGCTCCTCCTTGTACTTTTTGTAGAATTCTGCTGGAATGCCGTCTGGTTCAGGACTTTTTTTTGTAGTAGTTTTGGGGTGACAGAGTCAATATCCTGAGTTGTTATTGGTCTATTAAATGTCCTAATGTCTTCTTTTTTCAACCTGGGGGGGTTGTGTGATGTCAGAAAGTCCTACATTTCATTTAGGTTATCAAGTTTTGTTCCATATAGGTGTACCTAGTAGTCTCTGATAATCTTTTGTATTTCCTTGGAGTCAGTTGTGATTTGATCCTTTGTATTTCTGATTCTGTTCATTTGGGCTTTTTCTCTCTTTTTCTTGATCATTCTGGCTAATGGTCCATCAATCTTGTTAATTCTTTCAAAGAACCAGTGTTTTGTTTTGTTGATGTTTTCTATGATATTTTTGTCGTCTGTGTCCCGTATTTGGGCTCTTATTTTGGTGATTTGAATTCTCCTGCTAAAGTTGGGGTTTTGGTGGTCTTCTCTTTCCAGCTCCCTTAAGTGATTTGTTTGATTCTCCACTTGTGATCTTTCCATTTTTTGCTGTGTTCTCATAGAGATATAAATTCCCCTCTTAGAACTGTTTCCATGGCATCCCAGAGATTTTGGTATGATGTTTCTTCATTTTCATTTGTTTCCAGGAATCTTTTAATTTCTGCTTTGATTTCAGTGTTGACCCAGTAGTTGCTCAGCTCCATGCTGTTTAGTGTCCATGTCTTTGTGGGCTTTGGGGAAATGTTGGCATTGATATTTATTTTTATTCCATTGGTCTCAGAAGGTGCTTGGCAAGATTTCAACCCTGTGGAATTTGTTTATGCTTGATTTATGGTCAAGGATGTGATCAATCTTGAAGTATGTTCCATATGGTGATGAGTAGAATGTATTTTCTGTGGTTGTTGGGTGGAATAATCTGTAGGTATTTATTAAGTCCGTTTGGTTGAGTGTCAAGTTTAGGTTCTGGATCTCCTTGTTGATTTTTTGCCTCAGTGACCTATCTAGGGCTGTTAATGGGGTATTCAAGTCCCCTGCTATATAGAGTTAGAGTCAGTATGTTTTTTTAGCTTACTTACTAGTTACTTTATAAGTGCTGGTGCTCCTGTGTTGGATACATATATATTTAGGGTGAATGTTTCTTGTTGATGGGTTGAACCTTTTATCATTACATAGTGTTCTTTTGCACCTTTTTAAATTTTTGATACCTTAAAGGTTGTTTTGTCTGATATTAAGATAGCAATTCCTGCCCTCTTTTGTGATCCATTTGCCTGGAAAGTTGTTTTCCATCCTTTTACTTTGAATCTGTGTGCATCCCTTATGTTGAGATGAGGTTCCTGGATGCAGCAAATAATTGAGTCATGGTTTCTTAGCCAGTTTGCCATTCTGTGTCTTTCCAGTGGGCATTTAATCCATTCACATTCAGGTTGATTATTGTTTTTTTTTTTTTGTTTTTTTTTTGAGTTGGAGTCTCACTCAGTAGCCCAGACTGGAGTGCAGTGGCCGCTTCCGGCCACCGCAGCCTCGACCTGCTGGGCTCCGGCGATCCTTCCACCTCAGCCTTCCAAGTAGCCAGAATTACAGGCATACGCTACCATGCCCAGTTAATTTTTTGATTTATTGTAGAGATGAGGTCTCGCTGCCCAGGCGGGTCTCGAACCCACGGACTCAGGCAATCCACTCACCTCAGCCTCCCAAAGGCGCGGGATTACAGGCTGAGCCACCGAGCCCGGCTCAGGTTGATTATTGAAATGTGATTGTTTATCTCTCTCATAGTTTCTTATAAAGTTTTTTTTTTGCTTGTTTTCTTTTGGTTTGGGGCTTAATGTATATGTGTGTTTTCAAGTTTCTTGTTGTTCTGTATTCTCTGTTGATTCTGTGCTCTGCTGTTCTCTTGGGAAATATGTGGTCATTCTTTTTTTTTCTTTCTTCTGTGCTTAAAATCTTTTTAAGTGCCTCCTGTAGAGCTGGTCTGGAAGCTTCATAATCTCTTGGGGTTTGAATGTCCAGGGAGAATTTTAATTCTCCCACCACTGATGAAGCTGAGCTTGACTGGATAGGAAATTCTTGGTTGAAATTGTTTATTTTTGAGGACTTTGAATATAGGACTCCAGTCCCTTCTTGCTTGTAGTGTTTCTGCCAATAGGTCTGCTGCTATTCTGATTGATTTTTCCTGGTAAATAATCCGATCTTTCCCTCTTTCCGTCTTTAGGATTTTTTTGCTTTGCCTACTTTGTGTAGGTGAATTACTATGTGTCTAGGGATTGGTCTTCTCATTTGATGTCTTATGGGGGTTCTCTGTATCTCTTGTGCTTGGCAGTCACATTTCTGGTGAGATGGGGAAGGTTTTCTTGGATTGCCTTCTGAAATACTTGCTCCAAGTTGTTCGCCATTTCCCTTTCTTCTTTTGGGTTACCAATCAGGCATAGGTTCAGTCTCTTGATATAATCACACATCTCTTGTAGATTTTATTCTTTCTTTCTATGTTTTTTAGGTTTAATTCCATGTTCTAGTTTTTTGGGGTTTTTTTGAGTTGGAGTCTCACTGTGTTGCCCAGACTGGAGTTCAGTGGCCGCTCCCCGCCACTGCAGCCTCGACCTGCTGGGCTCTGGCAATCCTTCCGCCTCAGCCTTCCAAGTAGCTGCAACTACAGGCACGTGCTACCACACCTGGCTAATTTTTGATTTATTGTAGAGATGAGGTCTTGCCAAGTTGCCCAGGTGGGTCTTGAACCCATGAGCTCAGGCAATCCACTCACCTCAGCCTCCCAAAGCATGGGATTACATACTAAACCACTGAGTCCTGCCATGTTCTGGTTTTTAAGGTTTGAGATTCTTTCTTCAGTTAGATTAATTCTGCTTTCCATGCTTATCATCTTGTTATTTCCTGGATGAAATTGTTCATTGCCAAAATCTCTGTTATAAGTTCCTTCATTGTTGCATCTTGTCTTTCTTGAGTCTTATTCACTCTTTCCATCCATTCCCTAACCCCTGTTGTATTCTGTGGCAGTTGTTGGTGACTTCCATTGTTTGAACACCAAGTTCTGATTTTTCAGGAATTTTGTCATTGATATACTTGAAGTTACCTGTGGTCTTCTTTTGGTTTTTTCCTCTTTTGTGACAGATCTCTTGTTTTTCTCTTTAGCTCTATTATTCAGTGTCAGTGGACAAGGCTTTCCCTTCTGATATTTGCACAGCCCTCTGCTCTTCCCTGATCTGTGCTCTGGATTTGTTCTATTCTGAAATAGGATAGTGAATGGAAGCTTTGCTGTCTCTTGTTATTGAAAGTCGAATAAAGTAGGGGATGGGGTGCTAGGATTCAGAAACTACTTGCAAATTACAGTGTTCACTTATTCTGGTGTGTATTCCTTGAGACCCACTCCCTATCACCATTCTATATGACTATGCAAAGCAGAAACCAGCACAAAAAACAATTAAACACTCACACACAGACATACACACATCCCCCAAAACAAACAACAAAGTTAATAAAATAACAACAAAGTTAAAAAAAAACAGACAACAAAAAACCACATAAACAACAACACACACACACACACACACACACACACACACACGCCTAGCACAAAGTAAATGGAGAAGAAAAACAGAAATACCAGAATAAAAAAGAATTCAAATTGAACCCTCACACATATATTGACACACACCTTGAAGTAGAAAGAATGAACATTTAAAAAAAATACAGAAGAACAAAAGAGCAAGAATAAACCAACAGCCAAATTGAAAGATGAACACTCAATCGTTCACATACACACATAAACAGAAATCAACAAATAAAAGAGGAAAGTAACAGAAAAAGAAAAGAAAAAAATTTACGGGGATACAGATCAAATCCTCACATACACATTCACGCACAAAGGAAACATATTTAAAAAATAGATGAACTAATAAACAGACAAAAAACTTTTTAAATAAAAAAATTTAAAATTAAAAATAACCCTGCCCTCTTGTGGCAAGCTGTGTAATTGTTCCTCTAATCAGGTCTCTCATGCATAGATGCCTCTTTCACTGCCTACTCAGTGTCCAGAGCTGGGAAGGGGGAGGGGCAGTGGAGGTGGGTGTGGCTGCAGTCATCCCCTCGCACTTCCTATTTTCAAGGAGATCTTCTCCAGTGGGGTGGTGCAGGATTGTCGCTTTCCCAGGTATGTACTCACAGAGGGTGCCCCAGCCAGGCCTATCCTGGAATGGAGTTCTCCTATTGTGGCTGATGTCTAGGCTCCGTTTGAGTTTGTCCCTCTCAGTCATGGTCCTGCTGTAGTGGGTCTGATGCTCAGAGGGTTGCTGGGAAGGAGGGGGTTTGGTCAGCCCGGGACTTAACACTGATCTCCTTGGAGGCCTTTCTTGTCCTTTTCTGGTCATACTCTTTGTTCCGCAGCTGGATCAGGGTAGGGGGTGGGGTGCCTGGGACTCAGCACTTGTCAGGTCCCTCTGAAGTTTGTGCTTTCAGGATATTCCCCCATGGGTCACAATCAATCCCTGAGTAGTTGATCCACTAGCCACAGAGATAAGGTCTTCCCGCCCTGCCTTCAAGATGGTAGTGGGGTGTCTCTCCTGTCCTCCACCATGGGACTCCACCTCTGGACTCCCTCTGCAGCCTCTGCTGCCAGTGCCCTGACAAGCACTGAAGTGGTGAAGCAAAGCCTGGAGCTGGCAGTCTCTCCTGCTGCAGTGGTGAGGCAGCAGGAGAGCCTCGGGCGTAGTCTCTGCCTTGCCTCTTCACAGGAAAACTTTTCTCCATTTTTAAAAAATTGGTGCTCAGCTTCTGTGACCTGGGAAGAGCTTGGGACCAAGCAGAGAAGCTGCAGCACCAGCTGTTGCACCAGGGCCCTGGCCACTTGCTCAGGAGCCCCCACTTAGTCTCTCTCAGCATTTTCTTCCCAGGAAGGGTTTTGTTGATCTAAAAAAAAAATGGCACTCGGCTTCTGTGTCCAGGGAATCGCTAGGGTCCAAGCCCAGCAGCTGTGGCACCAGCTACTGCACTAGGAGGGCCCTGGTTGCTAGCTCCCTAGCCCACACACAGTCAGCCACTCCCATTCTTCCATTCTTTTTTTTTTGAGTTGGAGTTTTACTGTCACCCAGACAGAGTGCAGTGGCCGCTCCCAGCCACCACAGTCTTGAACTGCTGGGCTCCTGCGATCCTTTTGCCTCAGTCTTCCAAGTAGCTGGAACTACAGGCGCGCGCTACCAACACCCGGCTAATTTTTTGATTTATTGTAGAGATGAGGTCTCTCCAAGTTGCCCAGGCAGGTCTCGAACCCGCGGACTCAGGCAATTCACTCACCTCAGCCTCCCAAAGCACGGGATTAGAGGCTGAGCCACCAAGCCCGGCCCATCCTTCCATTCTTAAGGCACGATTCTTGCTAGATTCTGCCTTGGTTTGCATAGTCTCACCTGTTCACTCTTTCAGCTGAAGCACCAATCTTTGTTTATACTCCTTTGATTATTCCCATTAAAGCAAGCATCAGTAAATTTGTATGGAAAAGACCAGGTAGTAAATATTTTAGATATGAGTTCCATATATTCTCATATACTGCTTCACTCTGCTATTGTACAAGCAGCCATAAGCATATGCGAATGAATGGTGTGGCTATGTTGTAATACCACTTTATTTTAAAAAAACAAATAGTGGGCTTATTTGTTCTATGGCCATAATTTGTTACTCTATTTTAAAAAGTGTAGTACCGTATCAAAAATTATTAATATCATTTATCAGTAATTTCTATTTGTTGTGAGTGGTGATGGAAATTGGTAATTTTCCCCTTTTCACTATCAATTATCTTTTAAAAATTGTGTAAAAATGTTTATTGAATAATATAATAAACAAAAGTAAAAAGACATAAAATATATCTATGCAGTTAAGTGAGTAGTTATGAAGTTACATGAATAGTACTCTCTGACTTTAAACATACATTGGCTGCACTGCTGACATACAGATGATTGTTTATTGACTTGTGTATGTTAAACCATTCTTGCATTCCTGGGATAAAAATAAAACCCACTTGATCATGTTTGATTATTATTTATGTGTGCTATTGAATTTGGTTTACTAGTATTTTGTTGAGAATTTTTGTATCTATGTTTATCAGGGATATTGTTCTGTAGTTTTATTTTCTTTCTTATGTCTTTTCCTGGCTATGGAATAAGGGTAATAATGGCTTTCTAAAATGAGTTGGGAGAATTTACTATCTTCAGTCTTATGAAATAGCTTCAGTAAAATTAGTACCAGTTCTTTGAAAGTCTGGTAGAACCTGACTGTGAACCTGTCAGGCTCTGCACTTTTTTGCTGTTGTTGGGAGACTTAATTACTCTTTCAATCTTACTACTCGATATTAGTCTCTTCAGGATTTCTATTTCTTCCTGATTCAAGGATGTGGGGAGGAGGGGTTGGATGTTTTCTACAATTTATCCATTTCTTCTAGATTGTCTAGTTTGTTTGCATAGATGTGTTATTAGTAATCTTGGATGATCTTTTGTGTTTCTGTGATATCAGTTGCAATGTCTCCATTTTCATTTCTGATCGAGGTAATTTGAGTCTTCTCTCTTTGTTTCTTAATTAATCTGGTTAGTGGTTTATAAATTTTTTTAGTCTTTTCAAAGAACCAAATCTTTGTTTCATTGATCCTTTGTATTTTTAAAAATTTTAATTTCATTTAATTTTGCTCTGATATTCACTATTTCTTTTCTTCTGCTAGTTTTGGGTTTGGTTTGTTTCTGCTTTTCTAGTTCCTTGAGATGTGACGTTAGGTTGTCAATATGTGATCTTTCAGTCTTATTAATGTAGGTCTTGAGCACTATAAATTTTCCTCTGAGCACAGCTTTAGCTGTGTCCTAGAGATCTTGATAACTTGTTTCTTGTTGTCATTCATTTAAAGAAATTTTACAATTTCCATATTTATTTCATTATTGATCCAAAGATTATTCAGGAGCAGTTAACCAGAATGATGAATGGAATAGTACCTTATTTATGTTCTAGTCTACTGTACTTTCCTAAATGACTCTTATATTTTTCAGAAGTACAGCTTTGGGGGGGGTGTCTTCTGTTTTTGGAGAATTTTTCACTGATATCCTGAATTCTTTTGGTTTTTTATGTTGGTTTCCAACTTTCTCCTGAAACTCATTGAGCAAT
Source organism: Cephalopachus bancanus (assembly GCA_027257055.1). Taxonomy (NCBI): domain Eukaryota; kingdom Metazoa; phylum Chordata; class Mammalia; order Primates; family Tarsiidae; genus Cephalopachus; species Cephalopachus bancanus. The sequence continues at coordinate 356,110 of JAPVLO010000203.1, read as the reverse complement.
TTCATAGATAATCTTTTGAATTCTGTCTCTAAAATTTCAAAGATTTTTATTATGGTCCATTGCTGAAGAGTTAGTGTGGTTTTCTGGGGGAGTGTTAAAGAATTCTGTTTTATCATATTGTCAGAATTACTTTTTTTTCCTTCTCATTTGGGTAAACTATGTATTCTTCTCCAAGGTTGGCAGGGGGCCACCACAGGCACTATAATGTTGCCTTCATTTTATATAGCCTTGGTTTAGTGAGTTTCTCAGTTGCCAACTGTGAAAGTGCTGTGCTGGATGCCTTCACAGGCTCAAGGTATGCTGAGTGCTCAGGGTGGCTTGATTGCGGTACTAGCTAGAGATTGGGACCAGAACTTCCTCAAAGCTGAGGTATTACATCAGATGTAATGAGCTGTACCTGCTGACCTCCAGCCAGGAGGTCATATTTTTTAAAGAGCCAGCTGTCATGGTGGTTGTGGGCTTTCTGCTTGGCCTGTGTTGCTCCAAGGAAATGCTTAGCCAACCTAGGTGATGACTGGGTCTGTGAGGACAACCCAAGATCTCTGTTTGAGACTTTCCTGGGAAGTGTGGGGTAGGAGGAAGCTCTTAAGCTCTCCACCTATAAGCACTATTGGCTACCCCAATGGTGACTGGGAAGGAGTCCCTGGTCACTGGCATAATGTGGCATGTTGGGCAGAAACTACATAGAAGCATTTATCTGGGGAGTGATAGGCTGGCAGGGCAATGAGTCCCACCCAGCTCCCTGACCTTAGACTTAGTCTGTTTTCAGATTGTAAACATGAAGCTGGCCCCAGGTCTTCCCAGGGAGATGGCTCCATCCAAGAACTCTCTGGAGTCTGACCTTGGGGTCCATTCTCTCCTAGGCTGACTAGATAGCACCTTCCAGCAAGGGTTGATTTCCCCTGGATGTGGTGGCTAGAGCTGTGGAGCTGCTCAGGGTTTTCTTCACTGCACCATTCCATATGGGTTTTGGCAAAGCACAAATTTGATAAGGCAGTTTCCTTTGAGGGACTGAGGTCTGGAGAGACTGGGGTATCTTCCAAGTCCATGACAGGAGCACAGAATTCCTACATTCCTTTCATTCATCTCCCCCACTGAGTCTAGTGACTGCAGTGTGTTGCTCCACATGACTTGGGCTAGTTCTAACCCAGGGCGATTGATTTTTCTCTTTTTTTGTACTCTGTGGATATTATTGCTTCTTTGGTGAGTTGTGGGGCAGGCTGCTGGTCCAGTTTCTTTCTGAGTGCTGAGAACCTATATTTTGGATTACTTCATGAGAGAAATACACTGTAACTGCTCTCATTGGCCATCTTAGTCCAATCTATTTTCAAATTTTTGAGAAACCTTCTTACTGTTTTTCATAATCACTGTACTAATTTACACTGCCTCTCAACAGTGTGTAAGCATTCCCTTTTCTCCATATCCTCACTGGCACTTGCTATCTTGTGTCATTTTGATAATAACCAATCTAACAGAAGTGATGTGTTATCTCACTATGATTTTGATTAATGGTATTGAGCTTTAAAAATATGCCTGTAAGCCATTTGTATGTCTTTTTTTTTTTTGAGAAAGTCTATTCATTTCGTTGCCCATTTTTAATAGGTTTATTTGTTTTCTTGCTACTGAAGAGTTTGAGTGCCTTGTATATTCTGTATATTGGTCCTTTGTTGGATGAATCGTTTGCAAATATTTTCTCCCATTCTATAGGTTCACTATCCATGTGTTGTTTTCATTGCTGTACAGCTTTTCAGTTTTATAGTTTTCTATTTGTTTATTTTTCCTTTTGTTACCTTTTGGAGTCATATACAAAAACAAAAAAAAGCAATGTCAAGATTTTTCTCTGTGTTTTATTCTAGTAGTTTCCCAATTTTGGGTACTATGGTTAAGTATTTAAACCATTTTGAGATAACTTTTTAATATGGCGTGAGATAAGGGTTCAATTTCATTCTTTAATGTGTGTGCGTTTAATTTTGCAAATATGATTAATTGAAGATACTTTACTTTTCTCATTCTCTTTTTGACAACTTTGTCAAACATCAGTTAATAGTAAATGTAGATTTTTTTCTCTGATACATATTTTATTTTATTGATTTATGTGTGTTTTTATATCAGTACCATGTCATTTTGATTTCTGTGGCTTTGTCATATATTTTGAAATCAAGTAGTCTCATTCCCCTAGCTATGTTCTTCTCCTCTAGCTGTGTTCTTTTTGCTTCAGATTGTTTGGACTATCAGGCAAATTTAACCCAAAAGTAAAAATATCTGTAAACAGAAAAATATAAAACATTGTTGAAATAAATTAAAGAAGACAACAAATAAATAGAAAGATGATCATAGTAACCAAAGCAATCTCCAGATTCAATGTGATCTCCATCAAAATTCTGATGACATTTGTCACAGAAATGGAAAAAAAAATTCTAAAATTCATATGGAACCACTTACCCATATTCTTAAAAAGCTTTTGCTGGCATGCAGTTTTATTCACAATAGCAAAAATTCTAGAATGTCTCTTTAAAAGACATTTAAGATCTCTTTCTAAAAACACCCTTAACCTTTAAAGTTATCATTCCGTTATGTTTTTACTTTTTCATTTCTGTTGATGAGGAAACTGTCAGTATTATTTCTCTTTCTCCAACATCTTTTCTCATATTCTTTCTTGATACTTGAAAGATTTTATCTTGGTTTTTATGTCTTTTTTTTTTGATGATATATTTATAAAAAAATTAACATCAAGAAAATTTTTCTCTGTGCTTTGTTCTATTAGTGTCCCAGTTTCAGGTACTATGGTTAAGTATTTAAATCATTTTGAGATAACTTTTTAATATTGTGTGTGATAAGGGTTCAAGTTCATTCTTTTGTATATGTGCATTTAATTTTATTTGCCCTTGTTCAGCTTGAATTACATGCAACTTTTTGATACTGTATCATAAATTTTGAAAAAAGTATTTTCTCTGATTTTCAGAGATTTTCAAATTTGGCTCTTTATGTAACTTTTGCAAGAATTTTTCAGGGAGAAAAGCTATATATTTGTTGTGCCTCAACATGTCATTATTTTCACTCAAGTCCTACATGACCACCAAACATTCTGCTTATTTACACTGGAACATGTGACTTTTTCTTTACAGAGCTAATTTTTAAATGTTTTTTTCATATTTACAAATAAAATCTTTGTAAAATCTTGGAGATTTAACCTGTTAATTTTAGGTCATATAAGTTCAATATTTACTGATCATTTGATATTTTCCAGATAGCCTCCTAAGTGCATGGGATGTGTTAGTAAATGAAATAGACAGAAATCTTTGAGTTCATATTATCATTAGAAGATACTAATAATGATATAATTATTAAATGAAGTATGAAGAATGTTAGAAGGTGATATATGCTTGGAAAAAAAATTAGAGCAAATTAAGAGTATGGTTTAGAAATCTTATGCTTTGGAAATTGAAAAAGTTGGATTTTTAAATAAATTTGTCAAGATAATCTTCACTGAGAAGTTAATATATAAGCAAAGGCTTGAAGTAGATGAGACAATGAACTATGTTGCAGAATGTCCCAGGAAGGGGCAAGAACCAGTGCAAATACTCCAAGGCAAAAACTTTCCTATTGTGTTTGAAAAACAGCTAGGGACAATGTGACAATACAGTGAATAAAGACAGGTCTCAAGACTAACATTTTTAAGTACAATTTTTAAAAAATTATACTTTCAGAAAAATCTCTATTGCTCTCTTTTTATGCCAAACTACCTGCCCATAACTAATCAAATATACATCTTTTTCAAAATAAAAGTTCAGGAAACTTTTTTTTCAGTAAATACTTTATCTTACAGAATTAATCTTTATTTTACAGAACTTTTTTACCTCATGATTTCAGAGTTTATGGTTATAATGGCACTGGAATTATGAAACCTCTTAACCAAGAGTTTCAGGTATGTTTTTTATTGTCCATTTTACTTTTGTCATGTGAATTTCTATGATGAACACCTTTAGGATTCACATGTTATCGGAGTACAAAGGGTTGGTGTGTTTTCGCAAGTATTTAATCTTTTCCTTTTGATGATGAATTCTGACTTAGCCTTATTAAACAGATGATGAACAAACAAGGCATGTCTGTGACATTTTAAACAAATAGTTTCAGAATGACATCCACGTATGTGCTGATGTACCTGAGGCAACAGCAGTTGAATATATTATGAAAAGTCATAATTTGACACAAGAAAGCTAAATATAGGAAGAAAAATATAGTCCAAAGCCATTTTTGAAGCATGTTCAAGCACCAAATAAGTACACATGAAATTTCATGCACATTTAGAAGTATATTACATTTTCATATATTTGGAATCCGTAGAACTTCGTTGGATAAAATTGCAGGGACTATTCATGCCTACAGTGTTCTTTTCCTTTTTTTCTTTTTGAGTTGGAGTCTCACTCTGTCACCCAGACTGGAGTGCAGTGGCACGCTCCCGGCCACTGCAGCCTCGACCGGCTGGGCTCCAGCAATCCTTCTGCCTCAGCCTTCCAAGTAGCTGGAACTACAGGCGTGCGCTACCACGCCCGGCTAATTTTTGATTTATTGTAGAGATGAGGTCTCGCCAAGTCGCCCAGGTGGGTCTCGAACCCGCAGGCTCAAGCAATCCACTCACCTCAGCCTCTGAAAGCATTGGGATTACAGGCTGAGCCACCGAGCCTGGCTTCTTTTTCTTTTAACCTTTATCCCTGCCCTACTAATTGCTGGTTTTCTATTTACATTCTTGATTTCTACAGAGTGAATCAATTAAATGTTATGAAATTAAAGCTTTTTTTTTCTTTTGAATTGGAGTCTCACTCTGTCGCTCAGACTGGAGCGCAGTGGCCGCTCCCGGCCACCGCAGCCTGGACCTGCTGGGCTGCGGCGATCCTTCCGCCTCAGCCTTCCAAGTAGCTGGAACTACAGGCGCGTGCTACCACGCCCGGCTAATTTTTTGATTTATTGTAGAGATGAGGTCTCACCAAGTTGCCCAGGCGAATGCTAAGATTTTAACAGAAGAAATAATAGATAATAAATGTGGTCAGCAGCTTTAAGTTTTTTTCCAAGAAAGTAGATAAACCAGAATTTGTATCATTCTACCATAATTCCGCTTCCTACCTCCCAGGAGGTAGCCATGAGAGAAAAATGTACAATTAAAAAGATCAAGCAATAACTATTTTATTAATGGCATGAATATGGTAAATTGTTGATTGTTGATCTTGTGTGTATATATATATATTATATATATATGCACACTATATCATAATGTAGTGACAATATGCTGCCGTATAGATAGTTTATGTTTGCTAAAGTTGCAGGCCTGTCTCTATTCTAGAAAATAGTTTATTAAATTAGGTTGGGAACCAGTATATTTATTAAATTATTTATTTTTCCTAAAGTCCCCAAAGAATTTCCATCTCTAAAATTGTATTATATATAGAAACATATACAGAAGCAAAGAAACAAAAAGACAGCCAGTTAGGCAAGGAAACAATTTATTCCCAGTGTCCAGAGCAGAACAAGTGTAAATCATTCATCATTGTCCTGGACTTTGTGATTTTTCCGGGACAAACAGATAGTAATCATGGTTAAAAGGTAAAATTACCAGGATGTCATAACAATCTAAAATGTGTGTGCACATAAAAAACAGTTTTTAAGTTACAGAAGGCAGAAACTGAAAGAAATGGAAGAAGAAATATACAAATAATAATTATAATTCAAAATTCAAACATTTATCTCCTGATAATTAAGTTGAGAAAAACTCAGCAAGTATGTCAAGTATGTTGATGACCGAGCAGAACTATCAATCAACTTGATTTAATTGATATTTATAGAAGACTACACAAAGGCAACAACATGTACATTCCTTTGAAGTGCAAATAGAGTATTGAATAAGATGTAAGACAAACAGTGGAAGACAATGATTAAAAATAAAAAACTGAAGGAGGTTGAGTTATAAGTGAAACTTTTTAATTCCTCCATAAAAATTTTATCATTTGCTGACTTAAAAGTGACTTATTTATTCATTTTTAACTTTTCCAATATCATCCCATGTATAAGCTTGATATTTCCTGCTGATTGTTCCACAGAATTAGAAATGTTATCAATCTAGATTTTATAATTCACATTTGAAAGGATGGAGACAAAAGCTGCTGTAAAATTAACGATATTTTAACCTTCGTGATTTAAGTATCAGTTATAGCATATGGTTGGTGATAAAAAATAAAAGCATAGATATTTTACATAAATTTTTAAAGTATGGTGGAGATATAAATATAGGTTATTGAGTGGATGGAGTATGGTGTTTGGAAAGCGATGAAAATTAACATTTTAGGGATTAAAGTAGGAAGATGGAATATAACGCAAAGGCTAATAAAAATTCCAAGAGAAATGTACAAATTAAACATTTTGTTGAAGTTTTCTTTTCCACCATGGATAGTTAAGTTAGAAGAGTATGATATGTTTTGATGATGACTGTTTTATTCCAACTTATTTCAGAATGTCAAGTCTAATATATAACATATGAAAAAAATGAAAGTATACTTTTTATGAACTTGTGGGGACATTTTGGAAAATTTAGACAGATGCTCATCTGATAATCTTATAAGTTCATTTTGGAAACAATGAATATTTGATGTGTACAAACAAAAACACATATTAAATATTTGAAATAATATCTTTAGCATGAACTATTGTGATAGACATATATTTTACCTTTATCTTTCAGAATTTCTGCTACTACCAAGGGTATATTGAAGGTTATCCAGATTCGGTGGCGATAATTAGCACATGTACTGGACTCAGGTTGTGATATATAATTTTATGGATTATAAAATGAAATAGTCATTTAAAATTATTTAAATATTTAAAAATAATAACAATGGTTCTAAAATAAGACATAACTATTATGGGAAGACTACCATTGCAAAACATAGTATAGGAGTACTTACTAATACTCCTACCCTTATACTGAATTAAGATTTTTTAATGTATTTGGAGGCCATGAAATAATAATAGCTAGGCAGGTACTAACACCGTTGTTATCCGAGCTACTCAGTAAGTGGGCGAATACTCAGTAACTGTCTCCTCCTACTTTATCATCTAATTCTAAGACTAAAAATAATCTACATACCATTAAAAAAGCAAAAGTACCCTTATATAGACTTTTCCACAATGCATTATTATATTTATTAACTTTTTAAAAAAAATTTGTAGGGGCTTACTACAGTTTGAGAATGTTAGTTATGGAATTGAACCCCTGGAGTCTTCAGTTGGTTTTGAACATTTGATTTATCAAGTAAAACATAAGAAAGCGGATGTTTCCTTATATACTGAGAAGGATATTGGATCAAGAGATCTGTCCTATAAACTACAAAGTGTACAGGTAGGCGATTAATTGAGTAAATGCTATGGTTATTGTTATACAACAATATAAACAATGAATTTTTTCTTGATAGACAAGTTATTCACACACCCATACACACCAACATACACACATACATTTATATATACGTGTACCAGAAACTTCATAACTTCCATAATAACCCTGAAAACTAGTTTTGTAATTTTCCAGAATTCCAAGTATGGCGTTTTCAACTGTTAGTGGCAACTGTTTCCTGTAATCTGATTTTTATTATCAACAGATGCATTCATTTGACCCACTATGTCAAAATTTTGGTGTAACAAACACAAATGCCACTTACATAAATATTGAAGATACATATCTAAGGCCCTGAAGAAAATCACCACTATCTTGTAAAGGAACTGCTTCAGGGAAGGTTGTTATATTTTCTTCAGGAAATTCAGGGTTAATTTCCTCAGGACAGAGAGGCTCTTTCTACTGGCAAACAAGGTTCACCAGAATTTAGGTGTTTTATGACATCAGTTTCATTAAGAGTCCTTCCATATATCCCCATTCCAATTTTCAGGACCCGATTTCTTCCCAACCAATGTTCTTTCTTTACCAGTAGCACCATAGGAGTTTGGAAATTCAATTTGCTTTGGCATTCATCCACTGACAGAATCAAATTCTGCCTCTTGTTTTCAGTAATCTCAACTCTTTGACTATAGGATATAAAGATTTCTTTTAATAATAAAAATGCTTAAAGGTATCCTCTACATTGTCACCTAGACCCTTGCCTCTTATGAGTGTTTGATTGAAGTATTTGATGATGATAATTTGTCTATCTCTATTGCTATTTCATGCCATGGACTATCAGTGCTCCTTTTAGGAATGTTGTTAATTCTAAGCAGATTAGAAAGCACATTCCAGTAAACTTAGAACTAATTTAGAATGTTTATCCTAAATATTCTATATTATGTATCTTTAGAACCTCATTCCTGATACCAATATTGGTATTAGAGTTCTCCAGGGAAACAGAACCAACAAGTTGTGTGTGTGTGTGTGTGTGTGTGTGTGTGTGTGTGTGTGTGTGTGTGCGCGTGTGTGTGTACACCTGAAAATGTAGAGCAATGGGTAAATCATGGTCTTCAATCAAATATAAAAACATCATAAAGTACAGATAAACATATACAATATAAGTTTCATAGATGGAAACACGCTTATGGAAATATGATATTAGATGAATAGGTAATCTTATTTTCCTGATGAAAAGCAAACATTTTTAATTCATTGGAATAGTTTAATGACAATTTCATAAAAGATAAAATTTTATCTGTACTTGACATTTTAGACAGGATAAACTCTAACCAGAGCAGCAGGGGTCTGGTGTTTAAAAATTGAACACTCAAGAGTGAAATATGGGTAAATTCTATAATTTGATTTTGGGTGCATCCTTCTTAACTGTGACTAAATATCAAAAGGAATTACAAAAATTGATAAATTTGATTATTCACAATTAAGTTCTGATAGATTGTATGGTAAAATATTTTATTCAAAAGATCAAATGACAAATAGCAAAATATTTTAGTTTAATTGTACCGAACACACACATTCACATAATATACGTTCATAATTTTATGTAGCAGTAATTAGTATTAAATATTTATTAATACATTCTGGTTACATTGTTTAATCAATATATTCTTCTTTAAATTTTTTTTTTTTTTTGAGTTGGAGTCTCACTTGGTCGCCCAGACTGGAGTGCAGTGGCCGCTCCCTGCCACCGCAGCCTCGACCTGCTGGGCTCCGGCGATCCTTCCTCCTCAGCCTTCCGAGTAGCCGGAATTACAGGCATGCGCTCCCAAGCCCGGCTGATTTTTTGATTTATTGTAGAGATGAGGTCTCGCTGCCCAGGCGGGTCTCGAACCAGGCAATCCACTCACCTCAGCCTCCCAAAGGCGTGGGATTACAGGCTGAGCCACCGAGCCTGGCTCTTCTTCAAATTTTAATTTATTTACTTAATTTTAATCCATTTACTTATCATTATTTAATACTATGGTTCTTTTCTCAACTTTTTCATTAATCCATCTATATTCCTACATCTGTGAGATCTTATATTTTATTTGCCTTTCTTTCCTCCTTCTAGTTACAGAATTAAAATTTTGATTCCTACATTTGAATATCTATTATTTCATTTTCTTGAGTTCTTTTTTTTTTTTTTTTGAGTTGGAGTCTCACGCTGTTGCCCAGACTGGAGTGCAGGGCACGTTCCCAGCCACTGCAGCCTCGACCTGCTGGGCTTCCGCGATCTTTCCACCTCGGCCTTCCAGTATCCGGAACTACAGGCGTGCGCTACCACACCCGGCAATTTTTTTATTTATTGCAGAGAAAAGGTCTCACCAAGTTGCCTGGGTGGGTCTTGAACCCGCAGTCTCAGGCAATCCACTCCCCTCGGCCTCCCAAACTGCTGGAATTATAGACTGAGCCACCAAGCCCGGCCCTATTTTAATTCTAAATAGATTGATACTAGGACCTTAGTCCATTAATCATTTTATTCTTTCTAATATTTTGAATTTCTAAACTCTATGAAAATAATATCTCTTCATACTAAAATATATTGAAAATAAAAATATAAAATAAAATTTCTTAGTTATATAGCTGCAGTTTTTTTCCCTCACATACAAGATTAATACTAGAATAAGTGGTACTGCTGTTCTTATTTTCTGTCATTCATTAACTACTCATTTCACTAGACTCCGGTTTCTTTCTTCAAAAATAATCAGTGGTGACCTATTGCTAAGTCAGCCATTTAAAATATTAAGATGCATTTTTAAAAAGCAAAATAAAAGCTTCCTAGAATTTTTTATTCATTTTGCTTTCTGTGAGAATAGTCTCTCCTGCTTCTTATTCACTCTTATTGGCTTTTCTTTATACATTCACATTTTAAACACTGATATTTCTTATGTTATATCTCATGTGAATGTTCTTTATACATTCACATTTTAAACACTGATATTTCTTATGTTATATCTCATGTTTAGCTTGTTCTTATGTTATATCTCATGTTTAGCTTATGTTATATCTTATGTTTAGCTTGTTATATATTTAGCTTGTTCTTATGTTATATCTTATGTTATATCTTATGTTATATCTCATGCTTAGCTTGTTATATATTTTTTCCCATGGCTTTATCTACTCTGACTTACAGATATTCACTTCCAATCCAGATTTTCTCCTGAGTTATTGATTTCATATTGGACATATTGGTTGCACAAGTTAAAACACACACACACACACACACACACACACACACACACACACACACAAAACACACCTATCTATTATCTACTTATCTATTCTATCATCTATTTGTCTCTATTATCTACTTATCTCTCTATCCATCTTTCATCTATCATCTATTATCTCCTCTCTATTTATCTATCATCTCTTCTATTATCTAGCTATTATCTATCTCTCTATCCATCCACCTATCCATCATCTTCATGTCTCTTCCCACTCCCTGAATAGTCTTATCAATGACCTTTGACATTTTAAAATCTAAATCTTTACTCCATCTACATTGCAACTGTATCAGCCCAGTAGTGTTTTCTTTGATCCTTTTGCTCACATCCAATTCATTAGTATTTATTTGGTCAGGCTACCTTCCTCCAGCAATTGGAGTCATGCTTATATATCACATATCTAAGCACTTTTATCTCCTCCTAAGGCTACTTTCCCTTAATAAGAGGGCAATGTAGGATTTTTGAAATCTGGCACCTGCCCACCTTTTCAACAGACATATTTCCTGGCATTCTCTTTTGCACCCTTGTATTTTTTTTTATTTACCTAAAATGGACAACTTATTTTTTCTCTGAACAAAATTATTTTTCAGTAAATGAATGATTGAATGATTAAACGAAATATCACCAATCCAAATCTCAAAGATGAAAATGAGCAAAAATTATGTCAGGGTATGTTAGACAACTAATGCTTAGTGTTGATTAGAACAGATAAATAGTTTTGAATCATACAATCCTATAATATAGTGTTTCTCTCAATATTGAAATCCAGTAAAGTAATCTCATTCAGAGACTTGAGAGCAATGAAACAAAAATTTTTATAAATAAAATATTCTGAGATTGGGTGAAAATGATGAAGAAAAAGTGAGACAATAAGGAAATTCTATTTGCCTTTTGAAAACAAAACCTTCAATTCTCCTAGGTTTAGGCAAGGAAAGAGAATTTTACACTTAGGAAAATGATCTATAAGCCCTAACTTTGTCTTACTGACCTTTTTCAGCATCTTTTTTCCTTTAAGTTACATAAACATCACTTCTGATCTCTACTCAAACCCGAGTTTTTTTACTTCTTTTTCAACACTGCTTTTTCACATGTTAAGAAAAATATTTTAAATGAAATGAGATTGTTTTGCTCTTTGAAAGGATTAAATACCACTGGAAAAAAAGAAAAAACTGTTGATAAATTTAAATAAGCATAATAAAATATTCCTCAGTTTCTGAAGTTTGATTCCCTCTTTTCTACATCAAGACATTTGTTCAGTGCAATTAGGTGGTATTTCTATTTTTGTGATAAAATGTTTTGAGTTATATACATAATCGTATCTAAGTGCTTGGAAAACCTATCCTAAAGTTTTTCCCTAGTGCATTTCTTCTAGGTTGCCTTTACTAACAATAGTGATAAATATGGATATTATTTTTATTAATAATTGTTACAACAATAATTATTTTATCCCCAATTTTCAGCATAAGTCAGAAAAGTTAAGCCAGAGTTCAACTCCATGAGGTGTGGCATCATGTCTGATTTAACCACTATGATCTAAGTGTCTGATATCATATCCAGAATCTCCATCTTGAAACATTTTATCTAGCTTAAGAAAGTCCATAATTTTGACTTTCTCTTGTTCACACTTTTTTCTGAGAAGACTTATACAATAATTAATTTTAGCCTTTAAGATGGAATCCCATATCTTAAACACAGGTATGTGTCCCTTAACCCTTTCAGGATTGTACACAAAATTACACCACATAGTAAAGTAATCATAGCACAATTAAGTTAACACAGCTATACACATTTTGTAATGTATGTAGAAAACAGAATATGATGAGTAGGTCACTACCAATAAGAATATGTAAAATGAAAGGTAGAGGAAAATTTTTTTTTCTCAGTGAATTAAATGTTGTTTAGGTGCAGAGAAGTGACAAAGGAAATAGTTGAAAATTTCTTGATATCTAGTTTTGTTTATATTATCTGGTTCTATTTATGTAAAATTTTCAATAATGAGCTCACTAGTAGCAGCTATATGCACTAAAATATGTAAGTCATTTTTTAATTTTGACATAAATTTTGTCAAATTTTTCAGCTACAAGAGTTATCTCAGTATATAGAAATGCATGTTGTCATTGAAAAAAGATTGGTAAGTATATTTTGAGTTATGTCACTTTATATAAGCAATAGGAGATTATAAAAATAATTTGGAATACATTTTTGACAGAAGAAAACTAATAATTTTTCCTTGGCTCTTCCTTAATGCATTTTACATGATCAGCATCGGGGTAATTTGAGAATCAAATTTCTGTAAAATGTTTACCCTTAATTTTGTAAATAATGATGTAAATAAAAATAATTGCTACTTTTAAATCATTTACATATAGTTTTAGAATGATTATAGATACTTATTGTATGTACTATAGCACTTTTCAAATTTAAAAAAGCATGCTTGACACTATTTATATTATTTTGAAAAGAAAAGAATGTTTTCCTACCCTTAAAATATTTTGGTACACAAGAAAATAATGGTTCATGTTAGGGATGGAGGAGGGTGTTTGTTATCTTTCCTGACGTTGATTTCTTTTAGGGTTTCCTCATGAAATGGAACTACAATGATCTGGAATTTAGAAATTCTGAAACAACTTCATTATCTTCTCATCTTTTTTCCCTCTGGTTTTTGGGCAAGTTCCCAACTGTATCATTACAAGTATATGAAATTTTCTTAAGATATTTAGGAATTTCACAATGTGCATTCCTATATTCATCTTGAGTTTTTTATTCTTTTTTAAGTAAATGCAAAATCTTCTTTGCCTCCTTTTGGGTGTTATTAAAACTTTATTTCAAGATTTTAACTCTGAACAGAGACCCTTCCATTATTATTTCTTTTTGGGGGGCACTGACTTTTAATGTTAAACATTTTACTGAAATCTCTAGTCACTTCGTATTTTTAAAAAGGACTGTATAGTCTTATCCAGTGCTTTGCTGAGAGTGTGAGATCTACACAGTGAACAAATTATTTTTCAAAGTTGCTGCATCTTTTTCTGTTCTCAACAGGAATGTATGACAGTCTCAATCACTATATCTTTGTAACACTTGTTTTTGTCCTTTTGTTTATAATTATTCTGGCGGATATAAACTGTTGTCACATTGCATTTTTAATTTGTGTTTTTTTTAATCCCTAATGATGTTAAGCATCTTTTCATAGGTGTGTCACCTATTGTCTATTCAAATATTTTGACCATTTCCTTTTGTCTTCTTGATAGTGATTTCTAAGTATTTTTAATGTATTCCAGATATAAATCTTTCACCAGAAAGTTTGTTCCATTTTTTGGCTCATCTTTTTATTTTTCTATGATGACTTTTGGAGTACAATAATTTTTAATTTGTATGAAGCTGAAAGTATTCATTTTTACGAGATTGCATTTTTTTTTTTTTTTTTTTGAGTTGGAGTCTCACTCTGTCGCCCAGACTGGAGTGCAGTGGCACGCTCCGGCCACTGCAGCCTCGACCTGCTGGGATCCTTCCTTCAGCCTTTCAAAGTAGCTTTACAGGATTGCATTTTTTGATGTTCTAAGGATATTTAGTCACACTCCCCTGAACCCGCGGTTCCAAATCCCTATAAGCTCCCTTTGCAAAGTTTTACAATTTTAAAAAAATTCCCCCGGGTTTTATTAGAAGCAGAGACACATTTAAGTTAATTCTTAAGAATGATTTAAAATATGATTCTAAATTAATCTTTTTGCATATGTATGATTAATTGGAACAGGATCAATTAGAAAACATTATCATTTGCTTCTTAAGGAGATACCTTGCACCTTTGTCAATTAGTCAGTCATTAATATGAGTGCTTATTTCTGGACCTTGAATTATATCTTTTACTGCCTCCATACTAAGTAACTCGAATATTGCAGATTTATAGTAAACTTTGAAACCATAGAGTCTAAGTCCTATAACTTGTTCCTCTTTTTTTACATATTTAGCAATTCTGTGTCCTTTGAATTGCCATTTTATAACAGTTTATCAATTGCTAAGAGTATTAAATTTAGAAAGGGATAATGTTGACTCTGTAGATCAATTTGGAAATAATCTTCATTTTAACAATTTTAAATACTCTAATGATCATTATATAGCTATTTTTTTAGTTATATCTTCACTAATTACTCTCATCAACATTTAATAGTTTTCTAGTGTATGAGTCTCATGCTTTTAATTAAATGTATGCCTATTGTTTGTTTTTAATATGAATGGATTTATTTTCATATTTCCATTCTGGAGTCTTCATTGGTAGTATAGAGATATTTAACTGATCTTGTATATTGTGATTTTGCAAAAAAAAAATGTATATTCTAATCCTGGTGTGTGTATGTCTATATTTCCTAGCATTTTCTGCATACAAGGTTATTTTGTAATAAAAGAGAGCTTTGTTTTAACCTTCTCAATCTAGAGGTTTTAAATTTATTATCTTGCATTGCTTTTGCTAGAACTTCTAGTAAAATATTTAAATATAAGTAGAAAGGAGATCTGTGTTGTAGTTTCAAGTGTGATAATAGCTGTAGTGTTTTTAGAAATCACAAATGGGTATTTTTTTGTGAAATGTTTATTCTGTGTCTTTTGAAATGACTGTGATTTTTTGGTCATTCTATTAATTAAGTACCTTATATTAACGATTTCCAGATATTAAAACAACTTTGCCTTCCTGAAATAAATTACACTTGATCATGGTATATAGTAATGCTTTTCTGGTTTTAGTTTGTTAATTACTTTTGAGGATTTTTGGTGTATATATCTTGATATATTTATTCCGGATGTTAGAAGTCTGAGATCAGAGTGCCGGCATGGTCAAGTTCTGGTGAGGGCTGTCTTTCCAGTTTGCAGGTGGCCAACAGAAAGCAAATTCTCTGATCTCTTTTCTTATAAGGGCACTCATTTCATCATGAGCAGCCCACTCTCATGACCTTCTCTAAGCCTAATGATCTTCCAAAAATACCTTTCCAAATACCGTCATATTGGGAGTTAGGCCTTCCAAACATAAAATTTTGGAGGAACACAATTCTCTCCATAGCACTTTACTCCTGACCTTCCCTAATTCAAGTCTTCCCCAAATTTATGTCCTTTTGTTTTTCTTTTGTTTTTAGTTTTTTCTCCTAGTTTTAATGGGAAAAAAATTATACTTGTATGCTACTAGTTTCATTCCATTGTGATTGGAAAAGATACTTTGTATCATTTTAATCTTTTAAAATTTACTATAACTGTTTTGGCCTTATATAAGGTATGACCTAAGGAATGTTCCTGCATTTGGAAAAAAAAGTGTATTCTACTGTTATTGAGTAGAGTGGTCTGTACATGTCTGTAGAACCAATTGGTTTATAAGCTGTTAAAGCACACTATGCTTTTTATTTTACTCTATGGTTGCTCCATTTTTTTTTTTTGGAAAGTAGAATACTGAAGTGTTCAAGTATTTGGTTGTATACATATCTATCTATTCCTTCAATTCTTCCAGTGTTTGTTTCATATATTTTGAAACTTTACTCTTTGAGGCATATTTATTTATAATTGTTGTATCTTCTTGGGGTATTGACTATTTTTTCATATCCATGTTATTCTGTTATAACAGTTTTTTGCTTAAAGTCTCTAGTGTGTGTGTGTGTGTGTGTGTGTGTGTGTGTGTGTGTGTGTGTGTGTGTGTGTGTGTGTGTGTGTGTGTGTGTTAGTATAACCACCCAAATTCTCTTTTGGTTCCTATTTTCATGGAATGTCTTTTTTCCTTTATTTAAGTGTCAACTATCTTGTGTATTTAGATTTAAATAAGTCTTTTATAGTCCTCTAATAGTTTGATCATGTATGTTTATCTATTCTTACAATCTTTGTCTTTTGGTTTGTGAGTTTAATTCATTTACATTTAAAATATTTAGTGAAAAGGAAGGACGTACATTTGTCAATGTTATTTGTCTTTTGATAGTTTTATAACTTTTTTGTCCCTCCCTCATTTCATCCATCACTGCTTTTTTTGTGTGTTTAGCTGAATTTTTGCAGTGATGTGCTTTGATTCTTTCTCATGTTCTTCTCTACATATTTGTGGTTAGCATGGAGGTTATATTTAACCTCCTAAAGTTATAACAACCGAATCTGAATTAATACCAACTTGACTTAAATTGCGTACACAAACTCTGCTTTTATATTTCTATGTCCTTACCATTTTGTTATTAATGTCACAAATTATATATTTATGCATTGTATACACACTCATATAAAGCACAATAATTTTAACATATTTGTCTTTCCAAATGCTGTCAAAAATTTAAAAAGTGAAGTTATAGACAAAAATTTTATCACTACTGGTTTTTATATTTGCCCATTTATTTACCTTTCTCAGGTCTTTTCCTCCTCTTCTTTCACTTCCTCTCCCTCTCCCTTTCCTCCTTCTTTCTTCAACAGGATCTCTGTCATCCAAATTGGAGTGTAATAGTGCAACCATAGCGCACTGTAGCCTTGAACTTTTTGGCTCAAGTGATCTTCACACCTCACCCTCTTCAGTGGCTGGGACCACAGGCATTTCTCACCATGCCTGGCTAAGTATTTAATATTATTATTATTTTATTTATTTATTATTTATTTATTTTGAGTTGGAGTCTTACTCTGTCGCCCAGACTGGAGTGCAGTGGCCGCTCCGGCCACCGCAGCCTCGACCTGCTAGGCTCCAGCGATCCTTCTGCCTCAGCCTTCCAAGTAGCTGAAACTACAGGCGTGCGCTACCATGCCAGGCTTATTTTTTGATTTATTGTAGAGATGAGGTCTCGCCAAGTTGCCCAGGCGGGTCTCGAACTCGCAGGCTTAGGCAATCCACTCACCTCAGCCTCCCAAAGGCGCGGGATTACAGGCTGAGCCACCGAGCCCAGCTTATTATTATTATTTTAAAGACAGGGTCTCATTATTTGGTTCAGGCTAGTCTCAAATCCCTGGTCTCTAGTAACTCTCCGTCAGCCTCCTAAGTAGCTAAGATTAGCAGCTAAGCCCTGGGCCTTGCTTCCTTTTATCCTTTCTTGTGGGACAGATGCAGTCGTGATAAACTTTCTCAGCTTTTGTTTATTTGGGAATGTTTTAACCCTTTCAATCTTGAAGGATAATTTTTCAGTATAGTGAATTCTCAGTTGATGTTTTTCTCCAGTACTTTGTATATATCATTGTCCTCTTGCCTTAGAGATTTCTGTTGATAAATCAGCATATAATCCTGTTGATCATCCTTTGTACATGATGAGTTGCTACTCTCTTGCTGCTTTCAAGATTCTCTCTGTGTTTTTGTCATTTGACAGTTTGATTATAATGAGTCTTTGTTCCTACCTAGAGTTTGTTGAGTTTATTGCATTTGTAGATCAGGTTTTCATCATTTTTTTTAAAAATGCCATTATTTATGTAAATAATTTATTTTTGCTTCTCCTCCTCCTCCTCCACCTCCTCCTTCTTCTTCTTCCATAATGTATGTATATTGTTCTGCTTGAGGTGTTCCACAAGTCCCTTAGGCTTTTTTCATTTCTTTATTCTTTTTTTCTTTCTGGTCCTTAGGTTTAATAATTTCAATTGTCTTATTCTCAGGCTTGCTGATTCTCTTTCTTTGCTTGATCAAATCTACTCTGAACTCCCTCTAGTTAATTTTCAATGCCATTATTGCATTTTTTGCGCCAGGATATAATTTCTATATTTGTGTTGATTCTCATTTTGTTTATATGCAGTTTCCTGATTCCCTTTAGTTCTTTGTTTATGTTTTCCCTTTAGCTCTTTAAGCATATTTCAAACAGTTGTTTTAAAGACTTTGTCTAGTAAATCTGATGTCTATGCTTCCTCAGGAATGATTTCTCCCAAATTATGTCATTTATTTAGTCTATTATTTGTTATTTGTTTGTCATATGATTTTTGTTGAAAATTTATCATTTGAAAAAAACAGGTATTTTTTGTAGTATGTATTAAGCCAGGCATTCATTGATTAACTGGACTTCTCTCAAGTAAAGGAGTTTGCTGGAGTTTTTCTCAAGCCTTTTCTGAGCACATCTTGCCTGGGCCCATGTGTGGCTTGCTTATAAATACTACAGAAAAGCTCATGCAGCGGAGCAAAGCCTCAATGCTAATGCTGTCTTAATGGTGATGATAATGTTAATAAGCCAAGACCAGGTTAGGACATTTAGTTAAGTTACTGCACCTGGTTTAAGCAGCAAAAAGTCCCTTTCAGCACTCCATTCTGGGTTGACAGGATGTTCTTAACCACACTAATCACATTTTCAGTCAACAATTATATAATGGGGGTGGGGCAGGGGGCATTTCTGCAAGTATTAGGTCTCTTGGAGACCCTCCCTCTCTGTCTACCTAACCAGCTTCTGACTATCTCTGCCCTCATTCCCGACTCTGGAATGGGGTGATGACTGCTCTGACTTCTTTAAGTTTTGAGGGGCTTTATATATGTGGTAGTCAGGGATCCTCCAGAGGGTGGTCTAATGGGCCTCAGAACTCCAAGACTTTACTCTCGTGTGATGATTCCAAGAGTTTATTCCAGCAATCTTCACTGCTGACAGGGTTTAGAGAACAATGTAGGGTCTCTCCCAATTTGGGCCTAAAGAAGGGGAAAAAGGGAAGAACCCTCACCAGTACTAAGTCTCCTGGGTTTCATATACTATTTTACAACATACACATACCCTTTTATTGACATGAAAGGACCCACTATTTTTTGTCCTATGTTTTAACCAACCATTTTGTTGCAGGTTTTCCTATACATAATTATTCTCTGTTCTTGATATCCTTTTTAACCAAAAACATGCTTTTATGTTAACTGTCTTTACAATTTTTTTCCTTTTTTGGCTTTGTTCCTTTCATCTTTCCATATAATCTACATTTTTGTTTTGAATTATCTTTAGCAACTTTAATTGCCTATTTATATTCCAACATTGATGGCCAGGTGGCACTTGTGTTAATTAAGAATGTAATTTGGGTTCCAGTGCCCTAAGATTTACTTGGGGGTTGGGGTGATGGTAAGATATGCCAGGCACGTTAGCTGATTCCCAGGCCTCTTCATGGTCATCATTTTTGGGCCAAGTGTTCCCTCCTTTCCAGAAGAGAGCATACTCTCTTCCAATGGTTTTCTGGCCTGTGCGGTGGATAAGGTCCTGGAGATTTAGATCTCTTTGGGACAACTAGGCTTTTAGTGCCCCTGCAGACTATGCCCATGGCAACAGACACCAGCCCCCTGGTAGCTTGATTCTTACCATGTTTCTGATGGGCTGTTGGAATTTTGTCGCTAATAGTGACTGCCAATTGAGACATCATTTTTGGCCTTCTGGTTCTGCAACCCTCCATATTGGCACTCTGTTGTTTCCTTCTTTTTAAAGACCTGGCTGAGGAAAAAACCTTAAAGGTTCTCTTTTAATTGGCTATGAAATTTTTAATCATTTTTTTACTTGTAATTGTTTGATATAAAACCCTTTCAAGTGAACAGACTATATGGATGTGAAATGATCTGTCCTTATTCAGTTTCAATTATGAACAGGCAAATTCGCTAAAACTCTTTATAAATTGTAAAATCACAGTTTCAGTTGTGAGATGTGGACAATTAGGTGGGAGTGATCTGGTCCCACACTATCACACCACAGAGAGAGAGAGCACCTAGTATTTCATCTGTCCCACAGGAGAAGTACTAGGCTTAGTAAAGTGTACTCAGACAGTAATGAGCATTCAAAGTTTTACTTGTTCTAAAGAGGGAGAGCTAGCTAGGCACAGCAAGGTGATATAATTTTTTTTTAATAAAAAACTTTTAACAAGCCTTACATAACAAACGCTGGTGTTATCTAGCATTGAATTTTTTATCATTTAGTAAAGTTGGAATATTTTATTAGAGCACTTGCAGGTTTGTTTTGGAAAAAGCAGATTAAAATGGCAATAGACTGTTTTGCAGGATAAATTAACATGTGATCCCTTTACTTTTGTTTGGGATGGGGACTGATATTCCAGGTCTAGATTTAATTTGAGAGATTTATCAGAAAAAGGAGAACATGGATTTTAATATATATTTTCTCTATCCACCTCTCTGAGGTGAAAGCCTGTACGTAGGTAACCTCAGATCATTTGCCCTTACATCAACTGAAAAGGTTTACTTGTAAGATTCTATTGTAATTAATATTTCCCTCTGGAGGCCAGATTTTTCTGTCTTGTAATGTGTAACTTGGTCATGTATGCCTGGGTACAAAAGAATTTAAGGCATTTTTTTTGTCATCAGTGCTTGAGGATCAAAGGAGTCCAGTTTGACAGGATGCACTCTAGAGAAGTTCAAACTGTTGATCCAGATGGCCTTGTTGCCCCTGATATGAGAGAAGGGCAAAAGAAAAGTGTCCCTTACTTTTCCTCTTTCTGACCGACACACATTAGTGGGATCGAAGGAAGGAAGGCATCCCTTCACTCTCCCTGTCCTCAGATACTCATGATGTCCCCACGGATGCCAGCACAATCTCCATCCATGTGTGTAGGAGGGGACAGTGTTGACAGGATTTAGTCGTCCTTACCTGCTCGAATGCCAGTCCCCCGCCCCCAGCTGAGACTGCCTCTGAACCTCCTAAATTGTTGGCCTCATTGCCTTATTGGGTCTTCCCATATGGAAATCTGAAAGATGCATTGGAGTACTTGAATTTGAGCTAGAGCACTGAGAGGAAGTGGTGTGGGTGCTGGAGGAAGGCATACGCATTTGTTCATGCATGCACACCTTAGGGGTGATCATGAATTAGACTAGCCATATAAGTAACAACCCCATACACCAGTCTTTGTATAGGCATTCCCCTCCTTTCATTTCTTCAAAACGTATCAGTATATTATTGATAAGTTGCCAGCACCCACAAAAATGAGAAGGGTTAATTTGTAAGAAGAATCCTCCTTTTCTGTATGACCATTCAGATTGAGGGCATAAAAAGTGTCTGAGAAAGGTGTATGGATTTACTGAATCTTTTCCAATGGCCTTTGATATACTGTAGCCATTATTTGGTGAGACATTTTTAAGGAAGTATCCCTGTTCCACGTATGATTTTTAGAATTACAGATGGGATAGTCCAACTGAAATCTAAATCTTAGTGAAGTTAGCAAATGGGCTACCTGAGTTTTAATGAATAAGGCTGATAGTGTTCCAAAAGGCAAAGTCTGTATTGCCTTAATAACTTATATCCTGAAACGTCTCTTAAACAGGTGAATAAAGCTTGAAAGGCTAAGATGTAGCTTTGAACCTAAATTTGTCTTAAACAACAACAAAAAAATACAACCTGTTATTTTTTGGGGTGGGATGGTTTGGCTCCACAAAATTCTACTTAAAATGAGAAAATTAAGGGCTATGCTGGCTATCCCCTTCAAATTAGCAAAACTATTAGCTCAGATGTAATGGAAGAAAAAAGCCTCTTCTAGCTTTTTCCTCATGGCCCCCATTTTTTTTTTTTTTTTGAGTTGGAGTCTCACTCTGTCTCCCAGACTGGAGTGTAGTGGCCGCTTCCGGCCAGCGCAGCCTCAACCTGCTGGGCTCCAGCGATCCTTCCGCCTCAGCCTTCCAAGTAGCCGGAATTGCAGGCATGTGCTACCACGCCCGGCTGATTTTTTTTTTCTTTTTTTTTTTTTATTTATTGTAGAGATGTGGTCTCGCTGCCCAGGAGGGTCTCGAACCCGCAGGCTCAGGCAATCCACTCGCCTCAGCCTCCCAAAGGCGCGGGATTACAGGCTGAGCCACCGAGCCCGGCAGCCCCCATTTTTTAAATGACAAAACAACATTGCTCCTTGTCACATTCCTTATATCTAAAACACATCCTATCAAATACCAGAATTTCATCAAATTGTATAAAACTTTAAAACATAAAATACAAAGACGGGATAGGAACCAGGGCAGTTTTGTAAGGAAGAAAATATGTTAGGAAAGATAGGAAGTCTTTTGCCAATATCCTAATAGGCTGTTGGGAATCGGAATCTGAGAGCCTTCAGGTAACACCAAGGTGCAGCCTTGGCCAGAAAGCTTCAATTACTCCCAATCTTAATTCAGCTCCATGCAACGGCTAGGCATCCATGAAAGGAAACTGAATTGGAACACATAGACACATTCCCAACAACCAAGGGAGATGGGGAATTGACTAAACACTTTCCAACAAGCCTGTCTTCTGTGATTTGTAGAACGTCAGCCGTGCTATTTTTTTTTAAGTAGTGAGCAGAGAGCTGTTTTGGTTTTGAGAGACAGAAAACTACTTTGAGAATGAGAAACCTCAGAAATAAAAGTGAAGAGACAAGTCTGCTTTCACTCACCCTTCTGAATTCATTGATCTGAGTCACAGCACCAAAATGTTGCTGGAGTTTGGAACTCCTGGCAACCTCAGGTTCTTGTCCCATGATCAAGAAGATTAAGGAACACAGGCACCAAAAGGATAAGTGAAAGAAGGGGTTTATTAAGCAACAAAACTCTCCAGAAAAAGAGAGGGGGCCCGAAATGGGTAACCTGGAGTTAAGAGATTGTTAGTGGGTTTTATCTTATCTTTTCTGGGGGCATTTCTCTCATTTACATTTCTTTTTTTAACATATTTTTTATCATAAAATTGTGGGGTATGGTTAAGGGTTAGGTATACAAATGTACATCGTTCAGGTACCCTTGTTAATAAGGGGTGTCACCCCATCCCCAGACAGATATTGACTACTGTTAGTCCCACATCCTTCCCCCCCCATAATTTCCCATCACTGTCAGTCCTTTTTTTATAGTATTATGGTAGATGTTCAAGGTCCAATATGAGTGAGAACATGTAATACTCAGATCTTTGTTTTTGTGAGACATCACTCAGTATTATAGACTCTAGTTCCATAAAGGTTGTGCAAAATTCACGATTTTGTTCTGTTTTATGGCTGCATAGTATTCCATCATGTATATGTACCACATTTTTTTAATCCAGTCCTCTTTTGATGGACAGCATGGTTGCTTCCAGGTTCTTGCTATTGTGAACAATGCTATAATAAACATTCATGTGCAGGTATCTTTTTGATAGAGTGATTTGAGTTCTTCAGGGTATATTCCCTGTAGGAGGATTGCAGGGTCATATGGGAGGTTGACATTTAGAGCTTTTAGGAATCGCCACACTGCTTTCCACAGAGGTTGCATTAGTTTGCACTCACACCAACAGTGTAGATGTGTTCCCTTTTCACCACACCCTTTCCAGCAACTGTTATTTTTTGAGTTATTGATAATTGCCATTCTGACTGGAGTCAGGTGGTATCTCAGTGTGGTTTTGATTTGCATCTCCTTTGATTAGTGAGGTTGAACATTTCTTCATGTGTCTGTTGGCTGCTTAGAAGTCTTCCTTTGAAAAGTGTCTGTTCATATCTTTTGCCCACTTTATAATGAAGTTGTTTGTATTTTTCTTTTCAGCACATTTGAGTTCCTGTAGATCCAAGATGTTAAGTCTTTGTCAGACGTGGAGTTGGCAAATACTTTTTCCGTCTATGGGCTGTCTCCCTGCTCTCTTGATGTTTCTTTGGCTTTGCAGAAGTTTGTCAGTTTAATGAGGTCCCATTTGTCTGTCTTATCTCTTATGGCCTGTGGGTTGCAGGTTTTTCTCAGGAATTGGATGCCAGTTCCAATTTCCATAAAGGTATGTCCTGCATTTTCTAAGGTTCTTTTGGTTTGAGGTTTTATATTTGGGTCTCTAATCCATTTAGAGTTAATTTTTGTGTATGGGGACAGATAGGGGTCTTGTTTGAGTCTTCTGCATGTGTCCAGCCAGTTTTCCCAGTACTATTTACTGAATAGGTTCTCCTCTCCCCAGTGGTGGTGGTGGAGGCTTTGTTGAAGATGAGTTGGTTGAGGAATTGAGGTTTTGCTTCTGTAATCTCAATTCTATTCCATTGATCTATATGCCTGTTCCTGTACCAATACCAAGCTGTTTTGATGATTATAGCTTTATAGTAAAGTTTGAAGTCTGGTAATGTGATATCACCTGCTTTGTTTTTTTGTTTTTTTTTTTTTTTTGCTGAGGATTGTTCTGGCTATTCTTGGTCATTTGTGTTTTCATATGAATTCCTGTATTATTTTTTCTAGGTCTGAGAAGAAGGTTGCTGGTAATTTGATGGGTATTGCATTAAATCTGTAGACTGCCTTAGGTAGGATGGACATCTTCACAATGTTGATTCTTCCAATCCATGAGCATGGGATATTTTTCCACTTGTTTGTGTCATCTTTGATTTCTTTGAGCAGTGTTTTGTAGTTTTCATTGTAAAGGTCTTTCACGTTTCTGGTTGGGAAGATGCCAAGGTATTTCATTTTTTTGGTGGCTGTTGTGAATGGAATTGTGCTTTTTATTTGGGTTTCTGTTTGTATATTATTGGTGTAAAGAAATGAAATTGTCTTTTGCACATTTATTTTATATACTGAGACTTTGCCAAAGTCCTTTATCAGTGTAAAGAGGTTTTTGACAGATTCTCTAGGGTTTTCAAGGTACATAATCATGTCATCTGCAAACAGAGATAACTTAACTTCCTCTTTTCCTATTTGGATACCCTGATTGCCTTCTCTTCTCTGATAGCTCTAGCCAGGACTTCCAGTACTATATTGAACAGGAGGGGTGAGAGTGGGCATCCTTGTCTTATTCCAGTTTTCAGGGGAAATGGTTCCAAGTTTTGTCCATTTAGGAGTATGCTGGCTGTGGGTTTCTTGTAGACGGCTTTTACTATTTTGAGGTATGTTCCGCATATGCCTAGATGTTCGAGAGTTTTTATCAAGAAGCGGTGCTGGATTTTGTCAAAAGCTTTTTCTGCATCTAATGATATAATCATGTGGTTTTTGTTTTGACATCTCTTGATGTATTTAATTACATTTACGTTTTACGAATGTTGAACCAGCCTTGCATCCCAGGGAAGAAGCCTACTTGGGTCATCCCAGGGATGATTTTTGAGATGTGTTGTTGAGTCCAGTTTGCTAGGATCTTGTTGACAATTTTAGCATCTATGCTCATCAAAGATATTGGCCTGTAGTTCTCTTTCTTTGTTGGGTCTTTGCCTGTCTTGGGTATCAATGTGATGTTAGCTTCATAAAATCATTTGGGGAGAGTTCCATCTTTCTCAATTGCCTGGAATACCTTCAGTAGGATTGGTATCAGCTCTTCCTTAAATGTCT
The DNA here is from genome assembly GCA_027257055.1 of Cephalopachus bancanus. Taxonomy (NCBI): domain Eukaryota; kingdom Metazoa; phylum Chordata; class Mammalia; order Primates; family Tarsiidae; genus Cephalopachus; species Cephalopachus bancanus. The sequence continues at coordinate 330,327 of JAPVLO010000203.1, read as the reverse complement.
TGTAGAATTCTGCTGGAAAGTCATCTGGTCTAGTGTTTTTTTTTTTTGATATGTAGTTTTCTTATTATGTAGTCAGTTTCCTTGATTGTTATTGGTCTATTTAAGGTCTGAATTTCTTCTTGCTTCAACCTAGGCAGGTTGTGTGATGTCAGAAAATCCTCCATTTCCTATAGTTTTCAAGTTTGTTTCCATACAAGTGTACATAGTAGTCTCTAATGATCTTTTGTATTTCTTCAGGGTCAGATGTGACTTCATCTTTTGTGTTTCTGATTGTGCTTATTTGGTTTTTTCCTCGTTTTTTTTTTTTTTTTTTTTGGTCAGTCTAGCTAGGGGACCATCAATCTTGTTTATCCTTTCAAAGAACCAGCTTTTTGTTTCATTGATTTTTTGTTTTATTTTTTTGTCTTCTATGTCCTGCATTTGGACTTTTATTTTGGTAATCTGGAGTATTCTCTGAAATTAGGGTTTTGGTGGTCTTGCTTTTCCAGCTTCCTTAGGTGGCTTATTAGGCTGTTAATTTATGATCCTTCCATTTTCTTGATGTGCGTTTGTAGGGATATGAATTCTCCTCTTACTACAGCTTTCATGGCATCCCAGAGATTTTGGTACGATGTCTCTTCATTTTCATTTGTTTCCAGGTATCTTTTAATCTCTGTTTTGATTTTATTGTTGACCCAGGAGTTGTTTAGCATCATGCTGCTTAGTGTCCATGTCTTTGTGGGTTTTGGGGGAACTTGTTGGTGTAATTGTTTATTTTTATTCCACTGTGGTCTGAGAAGGTGCATGGTAAAATTCTGGCCCTTTAAATTTGCTTATGCTTGATTTATGGCCAAGTATGTGATTGATCTTAGAGTACATTCCATGCAGTGATGAGTAGAATGTATATTCTGTGGTCGTTTGATGGAGCATTCTGTAGGTATCAATTAAGTCCATTGAGTCACATTGAGGTTCCAGATCTCCTTGCTGATTTTTTATCCTGATGATCTGTCTAGGGTTGTGAGTGGAGTATTGAAGTCCCTAGCTATGATGGTGTTAGAGTTGATATCTTTTTTGAGTTTATGTAGCAGCTGTTTTATGAAAGTTGGCGCTCCGATGTTGGGTGCATATATGTTTAAGATGGATATTTCTTGTTTATGAATTGAACCTTTTATCATTATGTAGTGACCTTCTGTATCTGTTTTAATTTTTAATAGCTTGAAGGGTATTTTGTCTGAAATTAAGATCACGACTCCTCCTTTCTTTTGTGTTCTGTTCTCCTGAAAGTTTATTTCCCATCCACTTACTTTGAGTCTGTGAGTGTCCTTTCTAGTAAGGTGAGTCTCTTGAAGGTAATAGGTTGTTGCCTGGTGATATTTTATCCATTTTGCCATTCTATATCTTTTCAGTGGTGCATTTAATCCATTCACATTTAGGCTAATTTTTGAAATGCAAGAGTTGATCCCTGTCATAAGGTTCTTGCAGAGTTGTTGTTCATGTTCGTTTGTTGTGTTTCTTTTGGTTTTGGAGTTGGTTCATGTGTGTTTTTAATCTTTTGCCTGTACTCTTGTGAAGAATATTGTTGTTCTTTTTTCCTTTTCTCCTGTGTTCAGTACTTTCTTAAGTGTTTCTTGGAGAGGTGGTCTGGCGGCAGCATAGGTTCTTAGGGATTGGATATCTGGAAAAGATTTAAATTCTCCCTCATTAATGAAGCTTGGCTTGGCTGGGTAGGTTATTCTTGGTTGAAATTGTTTATCTTTTAGAACTTTGAAGATAGGGCTCCAGGCTCTCCTAGCCTGGAGGGTTTCTGTAGATAATTCTGCTGCTATCTAATTGGTTTTCCGTGGTAGGTAGTCTGGCCTTTTTCTCTTACTGCCTTTAGGATTTTTTCTTTTTCTTTTTTTTTTTTTTTGAGTTGGAGTCTCACTCTATCACCCAGACTGGAGTGCCATGGCCACCTCCAACCACCTCAGCCTCGACCTGCTGGGCTCTGGAGATCCTTCTGCCTCAGACTTCCGAGTAGCCGGAATTACAGGCATGTACTACCACACCCAGCTAATTTTTTGATTTATTGTAGAGATGAGGTTTCGCCTGCCCAGACGAGTCTTGAACCCACAGGCTCAGGCAATCCACTCACCTCAGCCTCCCAAAGTTGTGGGATTACAGGGATTTTTTCTTTTATAGCTACTTTGTTTAGGTGAATTATTATGTGTCTGGGAGTTGGTCTTCTTATTTGTTGTCTTGCAGGGGTTCTCTGAATCTCTTGTGCTTGAATTTTTACATCACTGATGAGATGAGGGAAGTTTCTTGAATGATTTCATGAAATGTTTTTTCCAGTGTGACCTCTGACTCTCTCTCTGCCACAGGAAGGCCAATTACTCTTACATTGGGTCTCTTGAAGTAATCATTCATCTCCTGAAGATTTTGTTCTGTCTTTTTAAGCTTCTTTTCTATGTTTTTGACAGTTTGGTTTAGTTCTTTATTTTGGTCTTCAAGTTCTGAGATTCTTTCTTCTGCTTGACTAATTCTGCTTTCCATGCTTATTAGTTTGTTATTTATTTCCATCACAATATTCTTTACTGCCATTATTTCTGTCATCAGCTCCTTCCTATTTTCCTCTTGTCTCTCCTCAATTTTTTAAATTCTCTCCATTAATGTCTTGATGTCTGGGTTTGTTGCTTGTTACCAGTCATTCTGGGTACTCTTCATTATTTGTGTTCCGAAGTCTGTTTTCTCAGTGTCTGATCTCCCAGGGGAGTCCTGTATTCTTCTTTTGGTTTTTCTTCATTTGTGCAGATTTTTCCTCCCTACTTTTCCCTTCCCTCCACTTCCCCGTCTTCTTTAATTCTGTTATTCAGGTGTGAAGGGGTTTCTTTTACTTCTGTTTGCTCAATCTCCTATTCTTCCTAATGTATTTCTCTTGCTTTGTTCAGTTCTGGAGTTGGACTGTAGGTTGAGGGCAGTCCTTTTTGTAGTTTTGGGATTTAATTAAGGGGGGAGCTGTGATTCAAAATCTCTCTGCAGATCCCAGTATCCGCCAGCAGGTGTATGAATAGTCTGAAACCCACTTCCCACTGCCTTGGAGTCTGTCCATGCAGTGGGGTTGTAGGGTTACTCCCTGAAAGCAAAATGAGGTTAACAGAGGGAAGAGAATGGAGCAGGCACTGAAGGGAGGAGGGAGGTGGAGAGAGAGGAGTGAGAGGGAAAACAGATGAGTCTACCAACTGGTAAGTGAAAAGAGACACAAAGACTGAAACAAATATAAAGAAAAACAATAACCATAACTAAAAACTAACCAACAACCATATAAAAAACTAAAACATTCAATGATGGTAACCTACACTCTGACCAATCTCCTTATTAGAGTGCTATTCCTCTATATAAAGATGGGTTTACAGAGAAATAAGAAAAAAGGAAAAAAGAAAAAAAAAGGGAAAAGGGATAGATTAAAGTCAGTAGACTAACAGAACCAACCAAACACACTCTGAGACTTTTCCTTTAAGTCCAATGTCCTTTCAGCTCTGTTTTCTAGCTGTCTTTGCAGGCTGGTAGAATTGTTCACAGTTAGTGTCAGTTGCCCCTGGCCTTCTGTGACGAACAGTTCAGATATGAGCCCCTGCCCAGTCTATTACTGAGATCTGGCTTTGTCTCTTTATCAAGAGGGAAGAGCCTCTGTCATTCACGTTTTGATGTTGTTACCTTGGATCCCCAGCAGGTGGTGATATCTCGCCACTGCAGTTCAGAGGGGAGTGAGCTGGTTATGGATCCATGACGGATGGCAACAACTTCCCTGTGGTGGGGGGTGCTCCACAGGCTGGCCCCTGGGGAAGGGGTGTGGTGTGGCAGTGGCAGTGGCAGCAGCAGCGGGACATCAGTGATCTCAGAAGATCCTGCTTGCAGGGGCTTCACAGTCTGAAGTCGTGGGTCGCCTCAGGCATGGGCTGGCAATGACCGCAGCAGCGGCATCCGCGACTGCAGGAGCAGCCCAGACTACCATCATATCTGAGTAGTGATGGTGGTGGCAGTGGCGGCTGAGCTCCCTGTGAAGAGCAGGCTGCGGAAGATGTGAGCTGCATCCCTTGGGAGAGAGCTAGGGCCTTTATGAGTGTTCTCTTTCATAGAGGGTCTCACAGACCATGCTGCCCCGTTGCCATGTTGCTGGAAGTTCTCATTTATATTTCATCTGTCCCATACTTCCCGAGCCCCAATTCCTATTGAGCATGCAGGTCCTTGACCAAAGTTACTTCATCTTGAATATTATCCATAAGTACTGCAGAAAAGCCCACTCAGAGGGGTAAAACCTCAATGATAATGCTGTGTTAATGACAAAATAAGACAAGGTCAGGTTAGGACACTTAGTTAAGCTACTGTGTCTGTATTTAAGCAGCAAAAAGTCCCTTTTAGCAGTCCATCCTGGGTTGACAGGATGTTCTTAACCACACTAACCATATTTTCAGTCACCAGTTATATACTATGGTGGTGCAGGGGGCATTTTTGCAGGTGTTAAGACAGAGACTCTCCATCTCTTTCTGCCTAACCAGCTTCTGACTATTTCCTCACTTTGCCACAGCGCAAAAGAATCTTGAACTGGAAAGCCAAACATATCTGGGAGCTCAAATACAAAGAAAGTAGAGCTTGAATTCAAAAGTGACTTGCAATTTCCTGGTTCAGTGAGGAAGACATAGGAGCCTAAATGAGTCAGCAGACACCTCACCTGCACCCCTCATGGGTCATGGGGATTTGACAGAAATCTTCAGAGTCCATTCTCATTGCCAGACTTTCAAAAACAAAGTTTCAACAATTTGAGTTTAAAAGATCTAATTGGCTTTTATTCATAATTCATGACTCAGGCAGCATCCAATACATACAAGCTCTGCAAAGCAGATTTATCAGGAACATGAAAATAACATAGTACAAAAAGCGGATTGGTTAATATCAGATTAATTTTCTTGTATGGATTAAAGCAGAGGGAACATCTTTATCATGCCACATCAGGTTTACTAGGCCCTTTTGCTTGGTTTCAGAAAATGTTCTTTTTTTTTTTTTTTTAACTGGTCTGTTTGGAAACTTGGCTCTCACCTCTTTCCTGATTTCTTGGAAGGTCAGAATTTTCAATTAAACTGCTTAGGTTTTATTTTGTTGATATGGAACTTTAGCATTGACTCCATTTAAGGCCTACCATCTTTTTAAAACAATTATAATTGTTATAATTATATTCTAACACTGAATTATTAAAATAAAAATTGAAAACTGTTTACATGGGTGGTGATTTTCAAATGGACCTTCATTCTAGGAAAATTTCTGTGTGGTCTTTCTTTGGGTAAACCCAGGCATCTCTATCTTTATATATTCATATATTTTGACAGGGAGGCAAAGCACAACTAGTTAAATACATGCTTTGAGTGTTAACTGGGCGAATTAAAACATTACATTTAATCTCTCTCTTTTGAGGAATGTCCTATAGGTTCCTGTCCAAAAGCACCCCCCCCCTCGCTTTTTTTTTTTTTTTAGAGAAAGCAGGATTTATTAAGAGGACAGAAAAGCTCCCACAGTGGAAGGGGATCCAAAGGGGTTGCCCCAAAAGCCCTTTTTTGTAGTCACCCAATTCCTCAAAAAGAGGAGAGGATTTGGATGGGAGTTTTGTTTCATTTCCGTTGCTGTTTTTAAACTGCTTTATTGAAATAGTATATATTTTTCATTTGGTCCATCTATTTGAAGTGTACAATTTCATGATTTTTAGTGTACTTACAGAGTTATACAACTAATAATGGCAACAACCTAATTTTAGAACATTTTCATTATCTTACAAGGTAAATTTGTACCTATTAGAAGTTACTCCCAATTCTTTTCCCTTACTTTCCTACTCTACAGGACATGTAACTACTAGTATACTTTTTGATTATAGATATTTTTCATTTTAGATATTGTATGTAAATAATATCATATAATAGTAGTATTTTATGACTGTACCTTTCATTTACCATGCTTTTCAGGTTTGTACACATTATAGCATGTATTAGTACTGCATTACTTTTTATTGTAAAACATCCTCCCACCATAGCACAATTTGTTTAACTTGTTCATTGGTTGATGAACACTCCATTTTTTTCACTTTTTGGCCATTATGAATAATGCTGCCATAAACATTTATGTACAAGTTTTTTTAAAAAATTTAATTTTAAAGATGTAGGGTGCAGTTCTTGGTTAGGTTTACAAATGTTCATTATTCAAGTATCCTTGTTGATGAGGTGTGCCTCTCCCCCCTCTCCACCCCCAACAGTTTCCACATGTACAAGTTTTTGTGTGGACATATACTTTTACTTGTATTCCATAGATGTAAAAGATGAGAACTGTTGAATTATATGGTAACTCTGTTTTATATGTTCAGGGACTGACAAACTGTTCTCAAAAAAGTGGTTCTTCATTTTATATTTCTACCAACACATATGAGTACCAATTTCTCCACATCCTCCCCAACACTTGGTGTTTTGTGTCTTGTATATCATAGTGATTCTAATGGATGTAAATTGGTTTTTCATTGTGGTTTTGGTTTGAATTTCCCTAATGCTTAAGGAGGTTGAGAATATTTGCATTTTCATATGACTCATTTGCATATCTTATTTGGAGAAATGTCTATTCACATGCTTTGCACAGGTTTTAATTGGGTTGCCTTTTATAGTTTAGTGGTAAGTGTTCCTTATATATTCTGGATATTAGACCCTTATTAGACATATGATTTACAAATATTTTAACCTACTCTGCTGATTGCCTTTCATTTTGTTGACGGTGTCATTTGAAACATAAAGTTTTACATTTTGAAATCTTATCAATCTTTGTCTATTTAATTTTCTTGACTTCTTCATTAAGTATCAATTGACTTATTTATGGATGCTCAATTCTATTTCATTTATCTATAAGAGTAAGCTATTGCCAGTAGCACATTTTCTTGATTACGATAGCTTTATAGCTAATTTTTAAATTGTAAGGTGTGAGTCCTCCAACTTTGTTCTTAACCAAAATTGTTTTGGACATTCTGAATTTTTATTTTCATATGCTCTCTTTCTGACTCTTATCCTGTGAGCACTTGAGAAGAATGTATATTGTGCTGTTTTGCAGCTACTGATCGATAGTTTTTGTTTTAGTCTTCAATATCTGTGTTAATTTTTTTCTTCAGGTATTCTGTTATTGGAAGTTGTATACTTAAATCTTTAACCATTGTTGCTGAATTTTCTACTTTTCCCTTCGATTTTTATTTTTAAAAAATTTTGGGTGGCATATGGTTCTGTTCTTAGAAGCATGTATGTTTATACTTTTTATATCTTCCTGATAGACATCTCAGCTTATTGATGTCCACATGGTATATATCATTTCAGTCCTTTGACTTTGAAGTGATTTGTAGCTTTGAGAATGTTGTATGTCTCCTGTTGACACATTTAAATATTATTGTTCAAATCTAACTTTTTCTGTCAATAATTACTGTTGTTCATTTAATCCTAGTGAAATTATACCTTGTTTATAGTCTTTCCTATTTTTAATTTTCACACAGAATAGGTATCACTAACTTGTTTAATAATAAAATAATGTCATTTTATACCTCATATGTTAGTAATTTAAACAATTTCTTACTTCATTAAATTGAATTTTAAATGAAAGAATAACAATTATTTAACATTAAGCAATGTATATTTATATCTAAAAATGTAATTATATTTTACAGTATAAACACATGGGTTCTGAAACAGCTGTTGTCACTCAAAAAATATTCCAGTTAATTGGATTGACAAATGCTGTAAGTGCTTGCTTCTTAGTACTTTTGTACTTTTTGTATTACTAAAATAATTTGCATACCTGCTTATATAATGCTGCCTGAATACACATGTCGTACTATCAAAGGACAATTAAGTTTCAGTTTTCTTTTCTGTAAAGTTGGACTAATAATTCCTTAACTTAATTAGGTATATGCCTAGTTAAGTTAGTGTAAGAATTAAATTAAATAAAGCATTTAGCATGGAGCTTCCTTAAGTGTAAGCATTTTGTTTATTTGTCTTTTTAAAATATTTATTTTATTTTGTTTTAAAGATGTGGGGTACAATTCAGTGTTAGGTATACAAATGTTCATTATGCAGGTACCCTTGTTGGTGAGGTGTGCCCCTCCTTCCCCAGGCAGATTCCCACTACTGCCAATCCCGCTTCCCCACCCCACTCCCAGCAGTTTCCCACTACTGCCAATCCTTTTCTTACAGTATTACGGTAATTGTTCAAGGTCCACTTTTGAGTGAGAACATGTGATACTCAGTCCTTTGTTTCTGTGAAAGATCGCTCAGTATTATAGACTAAGTCCATCCAGTACAAGCATTTTAAAATGTCAAGTATTACTTGCCTTACTAATACCATTTATTACCTATGAATATACTTTAAAAGATTCAATCCAGACTTACAGTTTAGTTGTTTAATATTTGTAATCAGCTCATTTTCATACATATATATCAAATCAATTTGAACTGTGATGTTTGAACATATTTTGTTTTCTATTTTAGATTTTTACTTCATTTAATATTACAATCATTCTATCATCATTGGAATATTGGATAGATGAAAATAAAATTCTAACCACTGGAGATGCTAATGAATTATTACACAGTTTTTTAAAATGGAAGAGATCTTATCTTGTTTTACGTCCTCATGATGTGGCATTTTTATTTGTGTAAGCATATGTGGGCATTACAAAAGCTTATCTGAAGAAAATGTATCCAATTTGACCCCATTTCTGACAGGTGACAGGCCTGAAGGGAAACAAAAACAAAATAACTTTTGTTGTTTTTTTTTCTTGACATACATCACGTAAATATTATTTTTCACAACACAGTATTTATATTAGACTTTATTTGTTGGTTTAGTGTTAATGCTCTTTCAAATTTGCTACCATATTTCTTCTTACTGTGGAGTGTATGCTACAATCCAAGTGTCTCTAATTATGCATAAAATATTGACAACATCTGAAAAAGCATATTTGTATCCTATAAATATAGTAATTTATCTTTCTTATGATTTGTTGTTATAAAATAAAAAAGAAAACAAATAAATGAAAACATCATTGTATATTTTAATACCTGTCACTTAATATAGCCACCTTGTGTGTGCTTATGATTTTTAGCTTCTTTTTATATTTTATAGACTTTGTTCAGATTTGTGTGTGTATAAGTATTTATATATACCATATTATATAATAAAATTATAAAGACATAATTTTTAAATGTTAATCTTTTTTATCCTCTCTCATAATTTTGTTTGATTAAAGGAGATTATAGTCTAACTTTTCCCATTGATAACTGCATTGCCTTAACTTTCTAATTTTGAGGGGTTTTATTTATTTTTATCATTTTATTTTGGGCAATTTTCTTATTTTGATTATTTTTAAATGGCATAAAATGAACCTCCATTATGTTATACAAATCCATGTGCAGCTACATTTTTTAAAAAAAATTTATTGTTTTCAAAAGAGGAACATTTAGTCACATTCTATGTTATCTTACAATAGTGTTGGGAGGAAATATTGATGAGCTTAATATAAATGTGTAAAACTAAAATGTGACATACCAATTCAGTATTAATTGTGCTTATATTTACAATATATAATTATTTATTTTTAATTTAAGTTACAGAGAAAATTCAAACTACGTTGGTGCAGTCTTTCAAGGGAAGATGTGTGATAGAAACTATGCAGGCGGTGTTGTTCTGGTATGGTAAGGTTTAATATGCTTGGCTAAAATTTATATAGAGAATGCTATGTAGATTAATGTGCAGTTAAAGATTTCCTAGTTTTATGTAATGCATATTAAAATTTGCATTATTTTAAAAATTATTTTTCCTGCTGCTGTAGAAGTGAGAACACTGAACTCACTACATATAAAAGTTTTATAATTTTCTCTTAGGAGCTGAAGATATCCTTTTTTATGAAGTTAAGGTAGTGATTTAGTGTTATTTTAAAACATTGATAAATTTTTCATAGTCCTAATTTTTAATTTAAAACTTAGATATTGTACATTTTAAAAATTATGTAGCTAACATAATTATGAACCAAGTTAAAATAAAACATTTGAAACTGTCAGTCACCTTAAATTCATGCAGCATAAGTAAAGAATAACAGAACTGGGTGCCCTAATTGACACTACTTATCTTAGTAGAAAATTTTAGTGTATTACAATCTAATATTTTTTGCCACTATATCATAATATTATCATTTTTCTGACAGTTGAACTTTTTGTCTTAATTGGTGTATTTGTATAATTCTGCTGGAGTTTGAGAGACAATACAGGAGACTGTGGTTTCAAGTGAACAAGTAAAGTTAATTGAAGTCACAAAGAATTGAATAAACTAAATGGAGCCAAAAATGTATTTTGTATTCCTAGAACAAGTTTGGAAAATGTAGTTTATATATATTGGCAAGCAATTTACCTAATATCAAAAGCTAGAATTTGGTTGATTTACTTAAACTGCCACGTGCAACACTAAAAACTCATCAGACTCTCATAGGGGGCAAGGTCTTCACTGATTAATGAAGAAAGCGGAACTTATTCTCTCTGGAGTCAGGCTAGCTACCACGAGAAAGGAAATGACATAGTTTACTGGGGAGTATGGACTCCAGGGCAGAGAAAAATGGTCTTTTTAATGGGAGAAGCAATTGGAGAAAAGCTTTTCTAGTATTCTTTCTTATTCCCCATACTTATTTTGGGTAATCCTTGCCTTGTTTTTTCCATGGAAAAATCAGCAGTAGCCAGTATCCACAAGAGTGAGAAATTGAAGAAAATAGTTGAAGTTCTGCTCTCTGATAGTCAAATACCCTCTACCCTCTCTACTTAATCCTCTAGGATTGTAAATTGCAATTTGGGGACTATATCTTTCTGGTATTGCTCTGTCCTAAATGTTGATATATGAAACCACAACTCAGGTAGTTTTTGGTTGAGTAGAAGCAAGTGAGAACAATCAGCATATAATTGTTTTATTTTAAAATATTTAACTGACAAACATTGTATATATTCAAAAGGTACAATGTTATGATTATGCATTAATTTTATTGTAATTACCACAATCAAATTAATTAACACATTCATCACCAGTCATAGTAACTTTGTGTGTGTGTGGGTGGGGTGCTGAGGATTCTTAAAATCTGCTTTCTTATCCAATTTCGAATAAACAATAGAGTATTATTAACCATAGTCATCATATTATTGATGTTATATCAATGCATTAGATCCCCAGAACTTATTATTCTTACAACTGAAAGTCTAAATACTTTGAGGAACAGTTTCCCAATCCCTACCCCCGGCCTCTGGCAAATCTAGTTCTACACTCAGCTTGTATGAGTTTGACTTTTTCAGATTCCACAAATAACTGAAATCTCACACCATTTGTCTTTCTATTTCACTTAGCATAGCAGATGATTTTGGATGTCTGCAGCTGTTTGCCCTGAGGCTTTAACTCATCAGCTCACCTGTTGTTAAACTTGCAAAGACTGACACAAGTTAGGGCTTGGCCTCAAGGATTTTATACACTGCATATTATCAGATATATTATCTGTTGACCTCACATATAGATAGATATAGATAGAATTATAGACATAAATGTAGTTATAGATATGTAGATATATAAATATGGATTTTTTTTCATGGACTGAGCTATTTAGACTATGAAGGAAATTTTCCTCAGAAGAAAACACACTAAGCAATACACCACTTCAAGCAGAAGTACTGATATTTATAAACCAGGAACTTCAAACAAAATAAAGTGTAAGATAACATAGGAAAGCACTAGTTGGAAATATTAAGTGTGGACAATATAATAATTATAATAAATTATGTCAAAGATAGGATTGATACTTATAAAATATAAATTATCAAAATGGAAAAATTCTGAATTAGGACTCCCAGAAGACATCAGAAAAATTATAGGAAACACATAAGAAAAATTTTTTAAATAATGGGAAATACTGTAGATGTGTATAACATTAAAATATAATAGAAAATTTATCTTTTAATAGATAAATTGGAAATTTAGACAAATAGTACATTGTTACTAGAAACTCATAATTTACTAAAACTTACACAAGAAGAACTAGAAATCTGAAGTATCATCAAACAGTTGAAAATATTTTTTTATTATTTAAAATTTTACAAAGGGCTGGGCTCGGTGGCTCAGCCTGTAATCCCAGTGCTTTGGGAGGCCTAGGTGAGTGGATTGCTTGACCCCGCAGGTTCGAGACCCACCTGGGCAACTTGGTGAGACCTCATCTCTGCAATAAATCAAAAATTAGCGGGCGTGGTAGCAGCTACTTGGAAGGCTGAGGTGGAAGGCTCGCCGGAGCCCAGCAGGTGAGGCTGCGGTGGCAGGGAGCAGCCATTGCACTCCAGTCTGGGCAACAGAGTGAGACTCCAACTTAAAAAATAAAGTACAATAAAATATTACAAAGGAGAAAAAACCCCAATATTTTTAGTGCCATACGCTGCACAATTTTGAGAAGACCAGTTATTTCATTCTCATACATTTATAGAGAATAGAAAAAACATATTCCACAATCCTAGAGGCCAGAATAATAACAATGTTGACTGAAGATGTTATACAAAAGGAAATTAGAGACCCATTGAATCACAGTAATAGAGAAGGAAAGAAAAGGTGAGAATACTAACCAACTGAATCCTGCAGTCTATAAAGATAATTGCACATGACCAAGGTGATTCTATTCAAATAAAGAAGGATCATTAAATCTTAGAAAAACTACTAACCTCTATTACTTAAATAATGTTATAATATTACTTATATTAGTGATATTTACAAACAAAAGATACATTAGAGAATGTGTTAAAAATTGATGAGATGTGGAGTAGACTATTTTAACTAGGATGGTCAGAGAAAGACTTTGAGGATGGGATATTGAAGGTGAGCCATGCATGGTGTGAGATAGACCACCATGACAAGGTCTAGGAAATTAGATCCTGTGCGAAAGACCATTAAGTTTAAAAATTTTCAAATAGAACTATTAGGATCAGAAGGGTTGTGAAAACATTAAGATTGTAAAAGAGTAAGCAAGTCTAACTATGTGTGACCTTAAAAATCTGGTAAAGAGGTTTGGATTTTATTCTCATTACAATAAAAAGACACCGGAAGTTTTTAAGCCTGAGAGAAACATTTATCTAACTGCTCTATGGAAAAGTCATAATAGACAGGAAAGTATCAAAGCAAGACCAATTTCAAGTGAATGACATACATCTGTATTTTATTCTTGGAGAAGTAGATTTTATCTGGAATATGCTGCGACAATGGAACATCTAGGGCTTGCTAACTTACTGGATGGATAGCACACATGATGGAAAAACAATGGTTATGCCTAAGCTCTGTCTTGAAAAACTATACAGAGAAAATGTGGCAGACTTTGGTCAGGCAGGGAGAAATGGAAGGGTGGAAGATGAATTTTATTTTGAACCTGGACCTGCAAAGCTTGAGAACTACCTGTGATGATTAATTTTATGTGTCCATTTGGAGGTTATTTTTAAATGAGATTAACACTGAAATAAGTGAACTTTGAGTAGATTGTTCTCTTATGATGTGGGTGGGCCTCATTCCATTAGTTGAAGGTCTGAGAAAAAGACTATCTTCCCTGAGAAGGAATTTCTCAAGAAGATTGCTTTTGCACTTCATCTATATCATCAAGGTTTTCTGGATCTCCAGCCTGTTTGCCTTTAGAATGGAAGTGGACCCTCAACTCCACTGGATTTCCAGCCTGCTGTCCTGCACTGTGCATTTTGCCAGCCTCCATAATCATTATCACATGAACCAACCCTAATATAATATAAATCAATCTCTCTCTCTCTCTCCACACACACACACACACACACACACGCTGCCTATAATTTTATTCTCTTGAAACCATGACAATACAGATTTTGGTACCAAGAGTAGATATAGAATAATAGAATCTTAAGGATGAATCTTCTAAATTGATTTTGGGGCTTCTGAAATTGGCTCTCAAATATGATCAGATTTGAAGACACTAATAACTCTAATTCCAGTGATAAATAGAAGATTAATAATTCATGGCATAATTTAGCTATAGAGATATGCAAAATATCACCATTGCATATCCTAATAAAATACTCCTAATAAACAATTTTTAAGGAGCAAAGATCTGAGTAACAATGCATGCCATAATTTAAAATTATCATTAATTGTCATCAAATTAACGAATATAACGATATTGACTGGTTGCTCCTGATGTCTCTGGACAAAGTGGGAAAAGAAAATAATGAGCTCAGGAGTTCAAATTCCCATCTCAAGTGCCGTATAAATGGCATGAAAATTTCTATGTCTTCCCTGAAAGAGACTTTATCTTATATAGCCACATGGCTGAGATTGCTAAAAACCAAACTCATAATCTCATCTTGTAAATGACTAAATTACAACACAAATTGGATATCCAAGCTTGCAGAGTGTTTATTGTTAAAGTGAGGGCATTGCCTGGGAAGAAATGGGATCCTGACAAGTATAATGAGATTTGTGGAATGACCATTATGAAACTGGGGATATTGTGTGCCTAAGTTTTGATGAGTCCTATACCAAAGAGCAGTAGAATATTAATGTAGAGTAGTTACCAAAACAAATAAATAATATGATGATAAATAAAGCAATATAAATAATATCAAATGATTGAGATCTTACAGACAATAATCTCTGACTATTACCAATTTAAATTGTAACCAAATAATCACTTGGAAATCTCTAAAGTTTTGAATATAAAAAATGAGAAAATATAATTCATTTTGAGGTAAAAAACATTAAAACTGCAGCATTCTAAATTATGGGATTCCGAAAAGGCAGAGCTGAGAGCTCTATAAATGTTTCTTGAGTTATATTTATAATTTAATATATAAATTAAAATGATTTGAATGTAGATCATCTCACTCCATTTCTGAAAGGCATGTAGATGATGAGTTACGCTAGCAGACTCTAGAAAGTAGGAAATAATTTAAAAAAGACGACCTGTGAAATGCGAAATTTATGTACAATGAAGAAAATAATCAAAACCCAAATTATTTGAAGACAGGCAAATATATAACAACCAAGCAAAGCAACTAATACCTTCAAAAAAGTAAAAACATCAAATTATCTAAATATTAATTGACAGAAAGGACTTAATCACCACAGATCCTACATATCTTAAACATACCAAAAAGATTAGTCTCAACTAATTAATGGCAATAAAAATGGATGATATTTTATGAATAATAAAATTTATCAAATGAGTAGAAAAGAAAACCTAAATAGCCATTGATCTTTTGGAGTCATTGAATCTGCAATGAAAACTTAAAAACAAGCATAAATGGCCAGGTGCAGTGGCTCAAGCCTGTAATCCCAGCACTTTAGGAGAATGAGGTGAGGGAATTGCCTGAGCCCACGGGTTCGAGAACAGCCTGGGCAACTTGGCGAGACCTCATTTCTACAATAAATAAAAAAATTAGATGGGTGTGTAGTTCTGGCTACTTGGAAGGCTGAGGTGAAAGGATTGCCTGAGCCCTTCAGGTCAATGCTGGGGTGGCCGTGAGCGTGCCACTGCACTGCAGCCTGGGTGACAGAGTGAGATTCCAACTCAGAGAAACCAAAATAACAAACAAACAAACAAACAAAAAAATACCCAAACAAAGTTCTAGACCCAGGTGACCTCCTTAAAAATGGTTCCAAAATATTTAATACTAATAAGTTATTTCAGGGATCATAAATGGAGGGGCTAATTCTCACCTTGTTTTATGATTTGAGAATTATGCTAAGTATATGTTAGCAAAGAGAATTCTGCAATACATCAAAAGGATGCCACATTGTGTACAAGTAGGAATTATTCTAGGAATGCTAGGTTAGTTCTATATTTGAAAATCAATAATTATAATCTACATTTTTAAATAAATCATGGATGCTGAAAAAACATTTGATAAAATTTAGAACTCATTCATGACACAAAAAAAGGAATACGCTCAGCAAACTGGACATAAAAAAAGACAGCATCAGGAAACTTTTGCCCACTCTAAGGTCATGAAACTATTTTTTTATATCTTCAAATTTCCCATTTTGTGTGAAATAGGAGTCAGAATTATTTAGTTCACATTGGATAGCCAATTGCTCCATGACAATTAATTAACAGATTAATAATAAATTAATAATAAATAATAAATACAGTGATGCCTTTGTTATATAAACCAGCCCATCATATTTCTAATCTCTTTCTGGAATCTTTATTGACTTTTGATCTGATTATATGTCCTTCCACCAACACCACATTATCATTTAATAATAATAATGACTAATGATAAGAATCTTTATCATAATGACTATAAATTTATAGCAAATAATAAAAAATGTAATGTAAACCCTACTAGTCTGTTATTTTTCAAGTCTTTTTTAGGTATTCTAAGTTCTCTGCATTTCCATTTTAAAATCACTTCTGTCAAAAAAATTAAACAAAACTTGGATATATGCAAAAGAGATTATTACGTGTTCTTTCACTGCTGTTCTGAACTTGACTTTCTATTCATGGGGCTGTTTTACAAATATAGGGACAGAGGTTAGTATATTGATTTTTGTTTGGTATCTATGCAAATAATTCCTGTCTAGTGGACCAGATAACCCACATATTATAATTTACTCTTATCTACCAGTTTTGTATTTAACCTTGCAATCCCACTCTAACTTTTCTTTATTAATATAATCCTAGCATCTCAAATGCTTTCTGAAATGGTTTTAACATCTTGATAATTCCCTGATTAATTAATGAGCTGAATGAATAAAATTTGACATGTGTTCCTTAAAGAACAAAAAGTCATAAATAGAATCTTAATTCTTAAAATTAGAGACAGGAAGTTTTTTCTTAGCTTACATGGCAGTCACCTTTATAGAAATTAATCATGTGTTGCACAGCAAAAGAAGTTTCAACAAATACTAACCCCTTTGCAAATTTTTCAGTCTGGTGATTGGCATTTAGTAAACCTAATAAATGCTAGTTTATTTTTCTTCTTCTTATTCCTAGTTTTCTCTCTCTGCTCTGAAAGCAGATGGCACATTCAAATGTGGATTTGATAAATTAACTATTTATCAATGTATTTGCAAGGTGTAGGGGCTTCACAGAACCTCAGCACTAGTAATATAGAAATTTAATTGTCACCTAGGCTTGAGGGAGAAACCAGTGTCATTTTATCAGGGTCACAAACAGAAGGTGACCTCCCATTGAGGGTCCAAGAACTCTTGCAGTGATGGTAGTTGATACCTCATTTATTATCATCTCATTTTCTCCTTCTTGTTAGAATAAGTCAAGGTAAAATCAGGAGACAAAGGAACCCTCCAACATAATCCATTTTTGTCATCCTCTTGGGCTAGAAAGTAAGGTAAAAATAATGGCAAGTTGATTTAGAGAGGTAAGCAGAAGAAACCAAAATGTATGCCTGGGAAAATATCTTGAAGTGCAGTCATCAAAATGTTATTAGATATAGTTGAAGAGGTAGTGTGAATCATAGATTTTTCTCAAAAATTATTTTATAGTAAGATAAAAACATGCTATAATAAGCAACTTAGTCTTATAAAAAGATAAATTATAAAGGTATTCTAGTTTTGAAAATAAAGTTTACACAACTGTGGAAAGTCAAGATTCTTATCATTAGTCATTATTACTATAATATTAATTTATTCAATGGGTTAATTCATGAGTTTAAAAAACATTTATGATATGGTTATAAAATATCATCTCCAAAGAATCAAATTATTTTTATTTAATTTTTAAAAATTTAAAATTATTACAGGTACATAGTAGTTGTATATATTTGTCTGGTATCTGCAGTGTTTTAATACAGACACACTGTGTAATGATCAAATCAGGGTAATTGAGATATCTATCACCGCAAGCATGTATCATTTCTTTGTATTAGGAGCATTCCTATTTCACTCAGTTACTTTAAAATATAAATTAAGCTACCATTAACTATAGTCATCCTATTGTGCTACCAAATATTAGATTTTACTCATCTAAATGTATTTTTATATTTATTTATTTATTTGTTTGAATAGGAGTCTCATTCTGTTGCCCAGGCTGGTGTGCAGTGACACACTCAAGATCACCCCAGTGTCTACCTGTTGGGTTTTGGCAATCCTTGTTCCTCAGCCTTCCAAGTAGCTGGAACTACAGGCGTGTGTTACCATACCCAGCTAATTTTTTATATATTATAGAGACGAGGTCTTGCCAAGTTGCCTGGGCTGGTCTCAAACCCGAGGGCTCAGGCAATCCTCTTGCCTCAGCCTTCCAAAGTGTTGTGATTATAGGCTGAGCCACCAAGCCTGGCCTATTTTTGTATTTATTAATCATCCACACTTTATCCTCCTTTCCTCAATACCCTTCTCAACTTCTAGTTACCATCATATTATAAATTAACATAACCTGTTTATAACTTGACACTACATGTGTCTATATGTTTGTCTTTAAAGATTGTCTTTTCTCAATACAAATATATCAACACAACTGTTGTAAGCAGGTTGTAACTTGTCATTAACAAGTTCCTGGAGCAAAGTTTTCCTTAGTCTGATGCCATCAAAGGAGTCATCCATTACATTTTAGTAAAATTTCAGATTTTATTTTTTATAATTTTAGTATATTTAAAATGATACCTGTAACATATGAGTTAGGCCGACATGGATGGTGCTTCTGTGGATAACAGAGTAGATGTTATTCCATTTTATCATGTGACATATAGTAATAACAATATTCTTTCACTAAACTGAATACCTCCCAAGTCTTGTGCATGTACATTTATTTTGTTTTTTCCAGCACCCAAGAACCATAAGTCTGGAATCGCTTTCAGTAATTTTAGCTCAATTACTAAGCCTTAGTATGGGAATCCCTTACGATGATATTAACAAATGCCAGTGCTCAGGAGCTGTCTGCATAATGAACCCAGAAGCAATGTAAGATGCTTGACTTTTATACTTTACATATATAGTTTATTTTAAGATACCTTAGATATATTTAGTTAAGAAAGTTTAAGCTGTTAAAGTAAATAATAATGGCTGGATATTGACTGTCACCAATGACCTCAGGCCAAAGTATATATCCCAATGCCCATGATGCTTATCTATTTCAATATCTCTTGTAATATATGTCATATCTACTTTCTCATATGTAATCTTACATTTATCACTATGTTTACTTGTATACTTTTATAATTTGATGCATGATATGATAAGCCAAATAGGCTTGGTTGAGATCACTACACAAAAATGATTTATTAGTAATAACTGGTCTCCATGGATCTCCTGGGATTCTACTCCGACTCAGCCTGAAATCGTGGCAACTATTAATTTCAGATTTGCCACCACTCAACTTTTTCTTGGTCTTGAAATAAGGTCTTTTGCAGTATCCTTATCAGGCCTCAAAGACTTAGTGAATTTGTTTGCTGTTATTATCATTATTTTCAAGTACATTATGCAATTTTATTGTTATGGGACCAAATAACAAAATAATTTAGAGAAACTATCCAGTCAGTGATTGGAACCAGCCTCTTATCTTATCATTGGACAACTATTGGCAATATTCTCTGCTTCTCAAATATCTTAGAGAATCAAGTCCCATGAGCAAATCTCTCATTTTTTTCATTCCTTCACTCCTGCTGCCACAATCACTTCCTAAAAATATTTGTATTCCAGTTCTTATCTCAGGCTCTGATTTGGGGGATAACTCATACTAAAATATTTATCCCAAAGTGACTATAAAAAACAAACCTTTATGAAATGATTGTGGACCCCATATCAATAAATGATCTGATGACAACAAGGAGCCAGGATACCCTTGGCAGAAGGGAATGTTAAGAGATTGCACTGTGGTAGATCAAGGCTATGATGCAAGATACTGTGTTCTTTGGTTCTTGTGATCACTAAAATATAATGACTCTAAAAATATTCCTGGTAGATTAGGTATACCTCATAGATTAGGTACATGTGGAATCTCTGGTAAGTATCCATAAGAGAATTGCAGTGTAGACATACAATTCTGTTGTGGCTTCTCATGGACTACTGGGCTCTTGCAGACTTGAGTATCCAGGAAATAATAAGTTGCTATGTTGTTGAAGTTGACCATGTTCATAATAACTGGGGGATTTTCAGATCTACAGAAATGTAAGATCAAGCCAACATATCAATCTATCTAATGACCAAAGTGGTATATCCGGGAAGAGGTAAAAGATATTATAGCAGATCCAGACAGTGCAAGTAAATAACAGAAAACAGGGCTTTTTTTTTTCTAGATTTTTAATGTGAAAATTCAAATAATTGTTTTTAAACCTTTTTTCTTTCTGTTTAAGCACTTTAAAGCTATGCATTTCTGTCTAGCCGTAGCTTCAATTACACATTTCACATTCTTGATATTTTGTGTTTCATTTTCTGTTCGTTGAAATATTTTCTTTATTTTTTTAAGATGTGGGGTACAATTCAGGATTAGGTATAATGCAAACATTGATTATGCAGGTACCCTTGTTGATGAGGTTTGTCCCTCTTTCCCCTAGCAATTTCCCTCAACTGCCAATCTCACCTCCCCTACCCTGACAGTTTCCCACTACTGTCAAACCCTTTCTTATAGTATTATGATAATTGTTCAAGGTCCACTTATGAGTGAGAACATGTGGTACTCTGCTCTTTGTTTCTGTGATAGATTACTGAGTATGATTGACTCTAAATCCATCCACTTGCTGCAAAATTCATGTGTTTGTCTTTCTTTGTGGCTGCATAATATTCCATTGTGTATATGTACCACATTTTAAAAATTCAGTCCAGTTTCGATGGGCAGCATAGTTAGTTCCATGTTTTTGCTATTGTGAATAGAGCTGCAACAAACATACGTGTGCAGGTATCTTTTTTTGGAGAATGATTTGAGTTCCTCCAGGTATATTCCCAATAGGGGGATTGCTGGGTCATGTGGAAAGTCAATTTCTAGTTCTTTCAGAAATCTCCACACTGTCTTCCAAAGAGGTTGCACTAGTTTGCATTCCCACCAGCAGTGTAGAAGTGTCCTTTTTTCTCCGCATCCTCACCAGCATCTGTTGTTGTGTGTTTTATTAATGATGGTCATTCCTACTGGGGATAGGTGGTATCCCGTTGTGGTTTTGATTTACATTTCTCTGATGATTAGTGAGGCTGAGCACATCATAGATGTTAGGCTTTGTCAGATATACAGTTGGCAAAAAATTTTTTTTCATTCTGTGGGCTGTCTCCCTGCTTTCTTGATGATTTCTTTTGCTTTGCAGAAGCTAGTCAGGTTGATGAGGTCCCACATGTGTATCTGATTTCTTATAGTATTGGTACTCAGGGTTCTGATCCGGAATTGGTGTCTTCTGTGTTTTCTAGGTGTCTTCTGTGTTTTCTTAGTGTCTTCTGTGTTTCATAAGTGTCTTCTGTGTTTTCTAAGATTCTTATAGTTTGAGGTTTTATGTTTAGGTCTGTGATCCATTTAGAGTTAATTTTTGTGTATGGTGATAGGTAGGGGTCCTGTTTCAATCTTCTGCATGTGATCAGTCAATTTTCCCAGCACCATTTACTGAATGGATTCTCCTCTCCCCAGTGGTTGTTGTTGGAAGCTTTGTCAAAGATGAGTTGGTTGAGAAATTGAGGCTTTTCTTCTGGAATCTCTGTCCTGTTCCATTGGTCTATATGCCTGTTCTTGTACCAATACCAGGCTGTTTTGATTACTATAGCGTTATAGTAAAGTTTGAAGTCTGGAAGTATGATTCCTCCTGCTTTGTTTCTTTTGCTGAGGATTGTTTTGGCTATTAGTGGTCGTTTATGTTTCCATATGAATTTCTGTATTGTCATTTCCAGGTCTGGGAGGAATAGTTGAAATATTTTCAAATTTTCTTTGTGATTATTTTTTTGCTAGTTATTTTAGAAGTATATCAGTTGATTTTCAAATATTCCTAAATAAATTGTTACCTTATTTAATATCTGTTGTGGTCCAATAATATACTTTTTAGATGTCCATCTTTTAAGCCATGAAACTTATTGAATAACAGTATTTATTTTTATGTTATTTTGTTTTTCATTTTTAATCAATCTCTCCATGATGTACAAGTACATACTTCGTAACGAAATGTGAGAGTATATGTTCAGTTGCTGCTTTTGTTTTTAGTTAGTAATTAAGATGCCTGGAATAATTTCTTTAAAATTATATTTTATACAAGTTTTATTAATTTTCTATCTAATGGATATTGCTTCTTTAAAAATGAATTAAATGTTATATGCATGTTTTGTTTAGGAAGATTAAAAAAAATTTCTACCTCACTGTAATGAGAACATTGCATTAGTCTGTCAGTGCTTTGCATTTTTGTGGCAAAGAAATAAATGTTTAAAATTATGAAATATGATTAACAAAGAAATATACTGATTGAGAAGTGTGTTTATTGGGACAAATTTTAATTTAGATTTTGCTGCAAGTTAGAGAAAACCCAAAGGAATAATAGCATAAAATGAAGAAATTTTGTATTTTTTTGAGGGATCATCACTCTATTTATTGTGTGGCATTTCTCTAATAATTTTATGCCACATTTCTACACAGGGCTCCCGACTCCCAAATCACCTCATAGTTTTGATGGAAATTCTAAACACAACCAAAGCTATAGTCACCAATAGGAGAAAGGAGCATATAAAAACATGGTTATCTCGTTAATTTTTGGAATTTGAACTATGGCTCACATTAGACCACTTATCTGAGCTTTATATGTGTTCATTCTAAACTTTATAAAAAACTAAGAAATTTAGGCATTATACAAGGAAGTCACGTATTCAGCTAAAAATCGGAAACTCTATTATCAAGAAAAAATGAGAGGATAGAGAATGGAAACATCCAGAAAATCTGCGTGAAGATTCAAACTGCAAGTAAATCTCCAATTGAATGTAATAAATGATTGACATTTTACTTTCTAATGACAATATTAATTTCATTACCAGAAAGTATATATCCTATAACCTGAACTGTTTTTTTTTTTACATATGGTGAACATTATCTTGTATTACCTGGTTCTCAGTAACATTAAAGTTCTGTCACTTTTTCTCTTTGGTTTCTGATAGTTAGATATTAATTATTTGAATTGTTGGCAATGAGGTGATTTGGGGAATGAAAGCCACTGTGTAGAAATGTGGTGTAAAATTATACCGAGAAATGCCACACAATTAATAGATTGATGCTTTCTCAGATCTCTATATAATACATCTGTCATGAAATTCTGTCAAATCTATATATAACTGGTGCATTACATGTATTATACTCTCACAATTCTATGAGATAAATAATGCTTTTATCTTCATATTGCAAAGAGGAAACTGAATTATACATAATTTAAATACCTTTACAGGGAATACAACTTGTAAATGGCATAACCAAGATTTAAACCCGTGTGGTTTGACTGACCACGGGGTCCATATTTTAAAACTTTATGTTACACTTTGTGAGGGGTAAGTTTTGGGCAAGAGGAATTAAGACTAGTTTAGGGAATTTAAGAGTTAGGTGCCTATGAGAACAGGCTTAAGAAGAAACACTGAATAAAGCATTGAATATTGTACTATCAAGTTTAGGTGATAAGTTTGAATTAGAGCAACAAATATTGAAGTCATCAGACACAAGTACTATTTGAAACTATAGAACTGAATAAATATAGACAATGAAAAGAAGAGCATGGTTTCATTTGTTAATACAAGGGTGTTCCAATGTTTAGAAGTCGTAAAAGAGAAAGAAAGCAACAAATGAACCAGAAATAGAAACTTTGGAAGGTGAAAGCTAAAATAAGAGAGAGCAGTTTCACAAATAAGTGTTATCTAAGAGCCAATAAAGCTTTATGGTTTAGTAACTTATTTCTACTAAAATATTTAAATTAAGCCGGGCTCGGTGACTCAGCCTGTAATCCCGCATCTTTGGGAGGCTGAGGTGAGTGGATTGCCTGAGCCCGCTGGTTCGAGACCCGCCTGGTCTGCGAGACCTCATCTCTACAATAAATCAAAAAATCAGTCAGGCGTGGTAGCGCATGCCTGTAATTCCGGCTACTTGGAAGGCTGAGGTGGAAGGATCGCCGGAGCCCAGCAGGTCGAGGTGACAGAGTGAGACTCCAACTCAAAAAAAAAAAAAATTTAAATTTTTGCACAACTGACTTTCCACGCACAGAAAATGAATGTTTTGACACTTGCAAAACTGAGCATTTGGTCTGTCGTGAAATGCTATTAAATAACTATATTCTAAAGGTAGGCAGTTTGCAGACACTCTTACACAAAAATTTGAAGTTTGATGTATTTTTAGTCATTTCAGTGGTGTGAAGCTCTTTAGTAACTGCAGCGTGGAAGACTTTGTACACTTTATTTCAAAGCAGACGTCCCAGTGTCTTCAAAATCAGCCTCGCTTAGATCCACATTACAAACAACAGAAAGCACAGTGTGGTAATAACGTGGTGGAAGAAGGTGAAGACTGTGACTGTGGTTCTGCAGAGGTTGGTACTTATTTGGAAGAATATGCACTGGAATTGCATCAAATATTATTCATAGTGTGACACTTCTATTTTCCTTAATTTATCAAAGTATTTTTTCTGCTAAGGCCTTAGGAAGGCACATAGGGATTGTAACAAACTGACGAATGCATTTATGTGTATGGATTCATGATTTGTAGATCTACATGGATTTTTATGGATTACAGGTAATGTTACTTTTTATTCTAGTTTTATTGAAGCATAGTTGACAATTAAATATATTTAAGTTGCACAATTGATGATTGGAGAAGAGTATACATTGTGAAATACCCATCATCATTAAGCTAATTAACACATTTGTCACCTCACATAGCATTTTATTTCTTTTTTCTTTCTCTTCGTTTACTTTCTTTGTTATTTCTTTTCCTTTTTATCTTTCTCCTGTGAACATTTAAAATCTGCCTTGCAGCCATTGCCAGGTTACCACCGCCATTGCCTTGCTCTGGTGTGGCCATGTGCTCTCTGAGCTATGACTGTCACCATGCTTCCTGTCTTTGGCCCTCTTCCCTACCTTGGGAAGGTGAATCTCCTCTTTTTTTCTCTCTCTCTAATGTACTTTTTAAATAAACTATATTTTCTACAAAAAATTTTAAATCTCCCTTTTTAGCAAATTTCAAGTACACAACACAATCCTGTTAGCTATAGTCTATTGTAGCACAGTCGATCTCCAGAACTTATTCATCTTTCAGAACTGAAACTTCATACCCCTTAACAATCATACCCCTCCCCACAGACCCTGATAACCACCATTGTAATCTCTCATAAAAGTAAATTTTAAGGCCACTGATCCTATAACTAAGTTGATACAAGTTTACTTTCTTCCTCTTGAGTGTGTCCATTCCTAGTATTTAAATCTAAAATTTAAACTTATTATTTAACCAAAATTCCTATGCTATTCAGAGAGATAGAAATAAAGCTTTCATTATGGGACAAAAAAAACATAGGAGGCACATTTTTTTAGAGATATTTTAATCCAGGTCACTATTTAAGTAAAAAAAGTTTTGGATTAACCTGGCGTGGTGGCTCATGACTATAATCCCAGCACTTGGGAGACTGAGGCAAGAGAATTGCCTAAGCCCAGGAGTTCGACACTGGCCAGGACAACACAGTGAGACCACATCTCTACTAACTAAATGAATAAATGAATGAATAAATAAATAAGTAGCCAGGCGTGGTGGTGTGTGCCTGTAGTCCCAACTACTTGGGAGGCTGAGGTGGCAGAATCACCCTGAGCCCTGAAAGTCAAGGCTGCAGTGAGTCATGATGGTGCTGTTGTCCTCCAGCCTGAGTTAGAGTGAGACCTCAACTCAAAAAATAAATAAATAAATAAATAAAATAAATAATATATTTGGAACATATATGATCAAAGCTAGTTTTTCAAACTCAGAACTCTTAGATAAAGTGGCTGGATTGCCACCCTGGATTGAGGGTGGGGGAGGTAGAGCTAAAGAATGAAATGAGGGAGAAAATATATTGTGATTCATGGTGAGTAACACAGACCTAGAAAATCAAGATGTGATTACTGCAATGCCTGAGGTCACTCATGAGTACCCTCACCAACATGAAAAGAATGTTTCTAAATATTGATAAGTGTGATCTTGTTTTTAAAATTTATTTCCATCACCCACTTGTTTGGCTTGGTTGGATTTGAATGGGAACATCTTGAAAATGTCCACTAAAATTTGACAGTGATTTGTCTAAACTCCGTTGTGTTAAATATTTGTCTTAAACCACTGTGATGAGACTTTCCCCTCTATAGTTCCATATAGATAGAAATAGCAATGACATTTATTGGACAGAATTAGCTGTGAAAAGTACTGAAAATTCTGTGTGTTGTAATATCTTGCTATAACTCATAGTAGGACTTCTGAAACCCCTGATTTATTTTTGCCAACTTATTGAAAAATTTTCCCTAGTTAATCCTACCTCAAAGTCTTGGGAATTTATAGAATGCGAATGTGTGTGTGTGTGTGTGTGTGTGTGTGTGTGTGTGTGTGTGTGATTGTATTATCTTTCTAGTCTTCTCCTTTCTTATCTGTTGCTTTTATTATTTCTAGTAATAGAATGTTTTAAAGAAGATAAACAATAGCATAATACGGGGCGGATTAAGATGTGGGCAAACGATATAAAGGTGACAACTCTAGTCATTCTCAGAAATAATGCCATTTTCAGATATTTATTAGATAATTGAAAATGAAATAAACCCATAATATCCCATAACTTTTGGAGACTTATTAAAATATAGTAGATTCAGAAGGATCTGGTAATAAGCAGTCACTACAATAAAATTTGTAAATTATGGCTTCTGTTTATTTTATGGCTTGTGTTTAACTCTCTTTGTCCGTTAGAGCCAGAGATCTCAATGTCTTGATTATGATGCATCCTGGGTCTTCAGATGATCCTGTTGCCAGTATAGCCAAATCTATTCTAGTAGTATAAAAAACATACTGTCTAGCATTTAATAAGTAGTAAATAAATATGTTAAGTAAATGAATGAATAAATGGCTTTATTTTTTCTGTTTGCCAACATGTACATATGTTGTCATCAAGAAAATGTCTGTCCAGTGTAAACAAAAGGTGGAGGATACTTCCAAGTATTTGATTTGTCTTTCAGGCGTGTGCTGCTAGAGTGCCAAAATGCTGTGAAGCCACTACATGTAAATTAACAGCTGGTTCAAACTGTGCTGCAGGACCATGCTGTGAAAATTGTAAAGTAAGAGCTTTTAAAAAAAAGTTCTATTGCTTACATAAGTAAAGTTATTGTTCTTTATAATGCTTATATACATATTTACCTTCTGCCCTATTCAATATCATTTACCTCACCCCAACAGTATAGGTCAAAAGAATATGTTTGTAGATGGTCTGCTGATGAATGTGATCTTTCTGAATTTTGCAATGGATCATCTGCAGCATGTCAGGAAGACTTATTTGTTCAGAATGGGCACCGATGTGCCGAAAATAATTGGCTCTGCATTAATGGAAGATGTTTACATGGGGATAAACAATGTAGACAAGTATTTGGCTCAGGTACTTATTAGAATTTGATTTTTCATATTTGTATTTTTCTGGAAACTGAAAAAAAAGATTTTGTTATATTATTGTGCCTTTAAAATAATGTGACTTTTGTAAATATTTTAAAGAACTATAGAAAGAAAAGAGGAAAACTGCAAAAAACACACAAGCACCCTCAAATAAAATTAATTTAATTAAAATTAAAATTATTATTTTTTGAGGTATTTCCACAAAATAATGGGAAATGCTCACCGTCTATGGGACTTGTGAGTTCAAGAAGGAAGAAGCTAGATTGACTGCAAGCTAAACTTTCTTCTCATTTCATAGCCACTGTTTTTCAATAAAGATAGAATAATTAAATAGGGCTATAGGTGGCTTTTCTTCTTTGGAAAACTTGCCCATGGCAGGTCTTTCTACCATGAATCTTTCTTCTTCCTTCTTTTTTTTTCTAGCTAATAAACTGTGTGAAAACTTTTAAAAAATATGACTATAGACATTAAAAGGATCGTACTGCAATGCATTATAGGGCAGCAGTGACTATAATGTCTGGTTTGCCAACCAGTGGGGTGGAATTAAAAATTCATTAAAATTTAAACAAAAAAAAGTAAATAGCAGTGAATCTCTATTGGCTTTGACATAGTTAAAGGGACTGTTACTTTTCTTTGTGTGACTAAGAAAAAGAAAGACCAGTAGGAATAGAAGAAACATTCCCTTTTGGAACTTGAGTAGTGTGAAAATCTATTATTAATAAAATGGACAACTTCTTTCTTTAAAAAAAAAAGAATCATAAATATAAGTTGTCATGTGAATACAATTTAAACCAACATGCGGGTACAGACCACTGTGATACAACTTTCACCTCTAGAATTCCATATAGATAGCAACTTCAATGGTATTTAAATGACAGAATAGCCGTGAAAAATACTGAAAATTCTGCATCCAAACACACGCATAGATTCACATGTGAAAACTATAGGGAAGTCTCATAAAAATCCTAGAGTGGATGCATGAAATTTCAGGGAGTATGAAATTATTGAAAGATAATTTTCACTGAAGTTGCAAATAGTTACAGCAAAAACATGGTACAAACTGTATATGGAATTGTTAGCTGAAGAATATGTAAACAGCAATAATGACAACAGTATTTCAAGTCTATATCTGAAGAATTAGGAACAATTTACAAAGGAAATAATTAGGATATTCATAGAAACAGTCAGGTGGGATGACTTTTCTCTACTGAAGTAACCGGCATGTCTAACTTTAATCTCTGTGTAAAAAGGGGTTGTAAAATAATTTCAGTCCCCAAGATGAACTATACAGATGCAAATAAAGAAACTTACAAAATGGAAAAAATGTTGTCCTGGGAAAGTGGATAATTTGAAATCCTAAGGAGGATAATTTACAGATGAAAGAAAAAAGAGAAAGGGAGAAAGACAAAGAGGCTTTTTATTACTGATTTAATGTCTTCACTTGGCAATTGGTTTGTGCAGATTTCCTATTTTTTTCACAATTTACTCTTCATAGGTTGTTTGTGTCCAAGACTTTGTCTATTTCTTCTATGTTATCAAATTTGCTGGCATATAACTTTTCATAAGATTATCTTATAATCCTTACATTTTTGTGGTATCAATTATGTTTCCTTTTTCATTTCTGATTTTATTTATTTGGATCATCTGTCTTTTATTATTTAGTTTAGCTAAGGTTTGCTACTCTTTTTTCTCTTTTTAAAAAGCTAAGTCTTCATTTTTTGATATTTTGAATTGTTCTTTTAGTCTGTAGCTTATTTTTGTTCTGAGATTTATTATTTCAGGGAGGGAGGAAGAGAGGAAAGTAGAGAAAGAGAGACAACAAAGTAAGAAAAGAAGATCTTGATTTAGCAAGTATACTGGTTAAAATTAAAAATAAATTACCATATTGGCTAAATCATTGACAAAGTAGAATGTCAGTTTAAACTGGCAGATAGAATTGAGAAATTTTGCCCTAATGCTAAAAATATAGATACAAAATAGGAAAGTATATAAAAGCCTGTATTTGAACTCATTTAATTTTCTTTCTAAATTTATTCCTATAAAAATTGGTCGTGAATTATGTAAAAAAAGATTTAACCATAAGCATAAATAATGTAATAAGAGAGACGATTAGTAAAATTTTTGTTGGGATACATATATATTTGCATGTATAGATATTAAATGTATGTATATTTGCATGTATACATTTAAGTATATTTAATTTATAAAGAATAAGATGAATTAAATGTTATATGTCAAAAAATATAAGTTAACCTCTAGATGAGTAAAAAATAGAAAATTATAGCTTTCCTAGGGAGAAAAAAACTGAAACAAAATTTGGTGATTCTAGAAAAATGTAGCAGAGAGAGAAAGTTAGAAAACAAACATTACATGAAACTATAGGGTTATTCTAAGATAAATGCAGAAAAATACATGTAAATGTATTTAGGTTAGAAACTATGTAAGGATTTTTTTGTAGCTTAGATGGTCAATAAACAGAAACATTCGAGAAGCATCAAATCTGTACACACAGAGTTCCTTCTAAACCTAGATGATTTTCTACTTACTTTCAAAATACCACTAAAATAGATGCTTATTTTCATGAATTATATTTCAAAAGCATAAATAAAGATTAGAAGTAATCAAATAATTTCTTAATGTTATCATAATTCTAATAACCAAAAGGTTCGAGAGAATAATATAGCAAAATTTTTTATCAGTTTTATCTTATAAAAATAGAGGAAATAATAAAGCCACTAAAACTTGTATAAATTGGATCAAACTGTTCTTAAGTAATGAATCATGACCAGTCATCAGTAATTTAACAAATCTGTCTTTGTAAAGGTTTAAATAAAGTAGACACTGATAAATTTTGGAAACTGTCATGATATTTTTTAAACTGCATATTAGAAATTTTCACTGGTTTTCATGTTTAGAGTAAGAGAATTTGGTAAATATCCCAAATCATCTATCAGTTAGTAGCTCTAATATAGCTTACTTAAAAAGTTAGATTTATGCCAGGATTGTAAACCTGGTAACTTATTAACAAATCAGTGAAGTGTAATATGAATAACATGAACTGTCTTACTCAAGGCGAAATAACATTTGATACATTTTTAAATGTCCCCCTTCCAACATAGACGATGGAGAAACTTTAAATATGTGTTCATTAACATCAAGAGGATGATGAGGGTTTCCTCACAATATTAGGTTCCTAGACTCTAATATAAGCATAAATAATATTGATCTTAGTTATGGAATTCCAATTACAGCCAAAGACAGATGTGAAGAAATAAAATTAATAGGAGTGAAGATATGGAAACACCAATAGAATTAACAAATCATTAGAACTAATAAGCTTGCAGGTTTTCTAGATATAATTGCAATTGGTAAATATCAATATTATTTCACTACAGTGGTAAAAAGCCCATTAAACTGTAATAGGAGACTGTTACTTTAGCAACAAAAATCTATTAAAATATTAATTTAACATCATGAAAACATTTTAAAGAAAACATTATAAATGTCAGATAATAGGCATAAAAGTTATCCAAAATACTTAAGAAATATATTGAATTCATGAATGAAAAGAATTTCCACCAAATTAATTTATAACAATCAAAATGAAAATTTCATCAGGATATATTGAGGAACTTAACCAGATAACCTAATATATAGACAAAGTTGGAGGACTTCTCTTACTGGACAATAATCATAATAAAATGGTTTATTAATACAACTAGCAAGTATACTAATGCTATGTTCTGAATGATTATGTTCCCCAAAATTCATATGTTGAAATCTTAACCCCCAGTGTGAGGGTGTTAGAAGGAGGGATTGCTTACTTCATGAGGGTGGAGCCATCATGAATGGGATGTTGAGTGCACTTATAATAGAGGCCCAGGAGAGATCCTTAACCCTTTCTTCCATGTGAATTACAACAAAAAGATCACCCTCTACAAGGAAGTGGGCCTCACTAGACACATAATCTGCTTGATCCTTTATCTTGGGCTTCCAGTGAAAAATAAATTTCAGTTGTTTATAAGCCACCCAGTCTACGGTATTTTTGTTATAGCAGCCCAAATGGAATAAGACAGCAAAATAGATTAGGAAAATATATGAACAGAATGGAAAAGAAGATAAAAAACTGATATATTCGTAAAAGAACTCGATATAGATATCACAGTTGTGAAACCACAAAATAATAGACGGGGGCAGGCTTAAAAAAATTAAAATGACATATAAATAAAGTTAAGCCTTGATGCCATTTAACACACAGTGGTATAACTCAGAAGCTAAAATATGGTAATTCAGTAAAACAGTAAATGATGTGATTTCCTCAAAAGTTAGGACTTCTGTTACATATGGAGAACACTGTATAATAACTTAACAGAGAAAAGAATAACTAGGGAGAAGATACTTGTAAAGTCTAAAAGGCAGAATAATTTCTATAATATATAAATGCTATAACAAATAGGAATTTCAATAAAAAGGGAATCAATTGTATAGGGAGGCAATTCTCATAGTGTGACATTTAAATATCTGACCAGTATTTAGAGTTGTATTAAGCTTTATTTATCATCAAAATGCTGCAAATTAAGCATGAATGAAAATTCAATGCATTAGTTACAGCCTAGAGAATATCATACAGAAGTTTTCATTAACCACTCAGGCAAATGCAAATAACATTGCAAGAATTATTTAAATAATGATGGTAAAAATAGCATTGAGAGTAAAACTTATAAAAATATATTGTATAATAATATCCTTTATGTGAATTTTAAAAATAGTATACACCTGCAAGAAAATGCTGCAAAAGTTCTAAGAATTTGAATGACAATCTCCAGGAAAGACAATGTATAAATGGGAATATGGGAGGAAGAGAATAAATTTTTTAAAATTAAAAAAAATTTCTAAGTTTTTTTCTCTTTATTTTATTATTGAGATGTGGAGTACAAGTCAGGATTAGGTACATCAGTTGTCTGTGTGCAGGTGAAGTTTGAACCTCTGACTGGTCCTCACTTCCCCTGGTGCAGAATCAGGTACCTTTTGTGATGAGGTGTGTTCTTCCTCTTCCCTTCCTCCCCTAGCAGTGTTCTCAACTGCCTATCTGTCCCTAGTGGCATTTTGATAAATGTTCAGGATGCACATTAAGTGAGAACATATGGTATTCAGTTCTTTGTTTCTATGATTGATCACTAAGTATAATGGACTCCATCCAGTTTGCTATGAAGTCCATAATTTGGTTCTTTATGGTTGCATAATACGCCATTGTGTATATGTACCACATTTTCATTATCCAGTCCACTTTCGATGGGCAACAGGGTTAGTTCCATGTGTTTGCTATTGTGAATAGTGCAGCAATAAACATGAGTGTGCAGGTGTCTTTTTTATAGGACAATGTGTGGTCCTCTGGGTATATTCCCAGAAGGGGGATTTCTGGGTCATATGGAAGGTCAATTTCTAGTTTTTTTTAAAAAAACACCACACTGTTTTCCATAGAGATTGGACTAATTTGCACTCCCACCAACAGTGTAGAAGTGTTCTCTTTTCTCTGCACCCACACCAACATGTGCTGTTTTTTGATTTGTTAACGAGCACCATCTTTATTAGAGTTAGGTGGTATCTCAATGTGGTTATAATTTGCATTTCTTTGATGGTTAGTGAGGCTGAACATTTTTTCATGTGTCTATTGGTTGTATGTCTTCTTTTGAGAAGTGTCTATTCACGTCTTTTGCCCACTTTTTTTTTATAGGGTCTTGTTTTTTTCCTTTTGGCTTGTTGGAGCTAACCGTAGATTTTGGATGTTAGGCCCTTGTCAGATACAAATTAGCAAATGTTTTTTCCCATTCTGTTTTGTCTCTCTGCTCTCTTAATGGTTTCTTTTGCTGTACAAAAGCTTTTCAGCCCAATAAGGTTCCACTTGTCTATAGTAGCTTGTATATCATTTGCTTTTGGGGATTTGATCATGAATTCGTTGCTTACTCCTATATGCATAAGCATGTCTCCTAAATTTTCTTCTATGATTCTTATAGTTTGAAGCTTTGTATTTAGGTATTTCAAGTTGATTTTTGTATATGGCAATAGGTAGAGGTCCTGTTTCATTCTTCTGAAAGTGGTCAGTCAGTTTTCCAATACATTTACTGAATAAATCTCTTCCCCCCGGTGGCTGTTTCTGCAGAGTTTGTTGAAGATGAGTTGGCTAAGAAATTGAGTTTTTGCTCCCAGAATCTATCCTGTCCTATTGGTCTAAGTGTCTGTTCTTGTATCAGTACCAGGTTGTTTTGATTATTGTAGCCTTATAGTAAAGTTTGAAGTCTGGAAGTGTGATACCTCCTGCTTTGCTCCTTCTGCTAAGGATTGTTTTGGCTCTTTTTTGTTTCCAGATGAATTTCTGTATTGCCATTTCCAGGTCTGAGAAAAATGATGCTGGTATTGCTTTGAATCTGTAGATTACCTTGGGTAGAATGGCCATCTTGGTAATATTGATTCTTCCAATTCATGAGCAAGGGATGTTTTTCCATTTGTTTGTGTCATCTTTAATTTTCTAAGAGTTTTGTAGTTCTTGTTGTAGAGGTCTTTCACTTCTCTGGTTAGGTAGATGCCAAAGTATTTCTTTTTGTGTGTGTTTGTGACTGTTGTGATTGAGACTTTGCTTTTTGTTGGGTTCTCTGTCTGTTTGCTGCCATTGTCTTTTGCACATTGATTTTGTACCCCAAGACTTTGCTCAAGTCATTTATCAGTGCAAGGAGTTTTCAATGTATAGGATCCTATCATCTGCAAAGAGGGTTAACAACTTACTCTTTACCTACCTGGATACCCCTGATTTCCTTCTCTTGCCTGGTTGTTCTAGTTAGGACTTTCAACACTATGTTTAACAGGAGAGGTGAGAGTGGATATCCTTGTTTTGTTCTCAAGGGAAAATGCTTCCAACTTTTGTCCATTGAGTAATATGCTGTATATGGTTTTAATGTAGATAGCTATTTTTTGAGGAATGTTCCTTCTGTGCCTAGGTGCTCGAGAGTTTTTATCAAGAAAGGATGCTGAATTTTGTCAAAAGCTTTTTCTGTATTAAACAATATAATCATGTCATTCTTGTTTTTACATCTGTTGTTGTATTGAATTACATTTATAGTCTTGTGAATGACCAGTCCTGCATCCTGGGGATGAAGCTTACCTGGTAATGGTGAATGATTCTTGAGTTGTGTTGTTGGATCCAGTTTGTTAGAATCTTGTTGAGAATTTTTGCATCTATGTTCATCAAGGAGATTGGTCTGTAATTATCTTTCCTTGTTGGGTCTTTGTCAGGTTTGGGTATCAGTGAGATGTTAGCTTCATAAAATGATTTGGGGCAGTTTCTATCTTTCTCAATTGCCCAGAATACTTTTAATAGGATTGGTATCAGCTCCTCCTTATATGTTTCCTAGAATTCTGCTGGAAAACCATCTGGTCCAGGGCTTTTTTTGGTTTTGGTCTGTAGAGTTCTTATAACAAAGTCTACTTCCTGGGTTGATATTGGTCTACTTAGGGTTTCAATTTCTTCTTGTTTCAACCTTGGGAGGTTGTGTGATGTCAGAAAGTCCTCGACTGCATTTAGGTTTTCAAGTTTGTTTCCATACAGGTGTGCATAGTAAACTCTGATGATCCTTTGAATTTCTTCAGGGTCAGTTGTAATTTCATCCTTGCATGTATAATTGTGTTTATTTGGGCCTTTTCTCTCTTTTTCTTAGTCAGTCTGCTTATGGGTCTGTCAATCTTATTTATCCTTTCAAAGAACCAACTTTTTGTTGATTTTTTTTCTATGATACTATTGTCTTCTATTTCCTGTAGTTGGAATTTTATTTTGGTGATCTGGATTCTTCTGCCGAAGTCAGGGTTTTGATGGTTTTGCCTTTCCAGTTCTCTTAGAGGTGATGTTAGGATGTTTACTTGTAATCTTTCTGTTTTCTTAATTTGTGTGTATAGTGCTATACATTTCCCTCTTATTTCTGCTTTCATGGCATCCCTACATTCTGGTAAGAAGTATCTATTTTTTCATTTGTTTCTAGGGATCTTTTAATTACTTTCTCAGTTTCCTTGTTGACCAAGGAGTCATTCAGCAGTGTGTTATTTAGTGTCTATGTCTTTGTGTGTTTGGTGGAATCTTGTTGGTAGTGATATTTATTTGTATTCTATTGTGATCTGAGAAGATGTATGGTATTACTTCAGTCTTGTGGAATTTGTTTGTGTTTGGTTTATGGCTGACAGTGTGGTCAGTCTTGAAGTATGTTCTATGTGGTGAGAAGTAGATTACAATCTGTGGCTGTTTGGTGGAGTGTTCTGTAGATCTCTATTAAGTCCATTTGGTCAAGTGTCAAGTTGAAGTTCTGGATTACCTTATTGATATTTTGCCTCGATGATCTATCTAGGATTGATAGTAGGGTATTTAAGTCCTCAGTTATGAATGCGTTATAGTCAATATCTTCTTTTTGTTTACTTAGTAGTTGCTTTATAAATCCTGGTGCTTCTGTGTTAGGTGCACATATGTTTAGGATGGATATTTCTTGCTAGTGTATTGAATCTTTTATCATTATGTTGTGTTCTTCTGTATTCTTTTTAATCTTTTATAGTTTGCGGTTTGTTTTTTGATATTAGAATTACAACTTCTGCCTTTTTTTGTTTTCCATTTGCCTGTACATCTCTTTTCCATTGTCTCACTTTGAGTCTGTGGGTGTCCTTTGTAGTGAGATGTGTTTCCTGAAGACAGCATATTGTTGGATTGTGATTTTTTTTTTTTAATCCAGTTTACCATTCTATATCTTTTCAGTGGCATGTTTAGTACATTCATGTTCAGGCTGATTATTGAAATTTGAGAGTTTATTCCTGTCATTTGACTTTTACTAGGTTGCTTTGTTTTCTTACAATTTTTGATTTAGTATATGTGTATGCTTTCGTTTTTGCATGTGCACTGTGTACTCTGTTGGCTGTGTTTGCCTGTACTTTTGCAAAGGTCATGGTTGTTCTATTTTCTCTTTTTTCTTCTGTGCTCAGCATCTTCTTAAGTGTCTACTGTAGAGCTGATTGGAAAGCACCATATTCTTTTAGGGCTTGGATGTCTGGGAAGAAATTTAATTCTCTGTCACTGATGAAACTTAGCTTGGCTGGGTAGGAAATCTTGGGTGAAATAGTTTATCTTTGAGAACATTAAAGATTGGAGTCCAGTCCCTTCTGGCTTGTAGTTTTTCTGCTGATAAGTCTGGAGCAATTCTGATTGGTCTTCCCCAATAGGTAGTCTGAATTTTTCTCTTGCGGCCTTTAGGATTTTTTCATTTATGCCTACTTTTTTTTTTTTTTTTTTTTTTTTGAGTTGGAGTCTCACTCTGTCGCCCAGACTGGAGTGCAGTGGCTGCTCCCGGTCACTGCAGCCTCGACCAGCTGGGTTCCAGCAATCCTTCCGCCTCAGCCTTCCGAGTAGCCAGAATTACAGGCGTGTGCTACCACGCCTGGCTAATTTTTTGATTTACTGTAGAGATGAAGTCTTGCCTGCCCAGGCAGGTCTCTAACCCACGGGTTCAGGCAATCCACTCACCTCAGCCTCCCAAAGGTGCAGGATTACAGGCTGAGCCACCGAGCCTGGCTATGCCTACATTTTGTAGATGAATTACTATGTATCTAGGGGTTGGTCTTCTCATAAGGTGTCTTGCAGTGGTTCTCTGAACCTCTTGTGCTTGTATAGTCAACTCTCTGGCAAGGAAAGGAAAGTTTTCTTGGATAACTTCATGAAACATTGAATGTTCCAATGTGCTTTCTGTTTTCCTTTCTGCTTCAAAGAAACTGACCAGTTGTAGATTTGGCTTCTTGGTAAAATTGCACATCTTTCAGAGAGTTTCTTTTTTCTTCTTGATTTTTTTCTATATTTTTAATAAATTGGCTTAATTTTATATTTTGGTCTTCAAGTGCTGACATTCTTCTTCTTGGTCAATTCTGTTTCCTATGCTTGTCAGTGTGTTATTTATTTCTTGGTTGGAGTTCTTTATTTCTGTTATTTCTGAATATGCTTTTTTTGCAATTTCATTTAATTTTAGCCCTTGCTTTTCTTGATTTTTAGTCATTCTAGCCATCTATTCTCTGATCTCTATGAGTACCTTCTGGATGCAGTCATTCTGGGAGATTTCGATTGTTTACATTCTGATAGCTGTTTTCTCAGCAATGTGTCTTTGTGACTTTGGGGGTTACCAGTAATTTTTCATTGTTTTTTCCCTTATTTGTGGTGTTCTCTTGTCTTTCTCTTCTATTCTGTTGCTAAGTGGAGAAATATAGAAGCAATCACTTCAGTTGTTTACCTCATATCCTTCCCTGAGCCGAGCATCTGATTTGTTCATTTTTAAAATAGGGCTGGAGGTGGGACACTGTGCTATCACTTAACAGTTTTGAGCACTAACTAAGGGCGGGAACAGGGAGGAGCAAGGATTCAGAAACTACCTATGGGTCACAATGCTTACAGTGGGGTGAATGGGTCAACTGAGACTCACTCTTTGTCACCACACAATATGACTATACAATGGGTGTGCTTGTGTAGCCTCTGAGTTCAATATAAAGTCTAAGAAAGGAAAAGAGAGGAAAGAACGAGAAAAAAAAGGAAGAAAGAGAAAACAAAATAAAGAGGGGAAAAAAAAACACACTGGGTAATGCTACCAGGAATGTGCTGTATTTCATTGGAAGCAGCTCTCCCTTGTGGCAGTTTCTGTGACTGTAAGTATTTTCTTCACTTGTAACTTAAGATGCTAAATTCTTTACCCCCCTGCTGCATGTAACTGATGGTTGGACTTGGTGAGGTGGCAGGTAGTGACTTGACTCAGTATATCCTAGACTGTCTCCCCCTTGGTTCCTCTCCCAGCATGGTCACAGCTCTCAAAGCATACAAATCACAGGAAGAATGGGGCACCCAGCCTCTATCCTACCCTCCTGGTAACTTTTGAGTGTTGCTGGGCAGGAAGAGTCAGTTCAGCACTCACCAGTTTCCTTCTCTGGTCATATCTACTACATGTGCCTATTGTCCAGCAGCTGGCTGATAGTGGGGTGGATCATCTGGGATCTTAACACCTACTGTGACCCTCTAGGGCCTGTGTATATGGAGAGATCCTCTCTGGGTTTTTGAGGATCAACTCCAAAGAAATGCAGAGTTCACCTCTTGGTCTTAAGGTGTACTCTGCAGTTCCAGGAGTACCCTGGAGTACTTCTCTGTCCAGGCTTTATGCTGGCTGTTCAGACTCTGACCAAATTGCTCTTCCAGTCACACATGAGGTTGGGACTATTCCCTCTCCAGCAAATACCACAGTCTCCAGAATGTAGGTCCTGATGGTAGGGCCTTGCATTCTGGCCTGGTGCTGAAAGTGGCAGTGGTGGTGGTGAATCCAGGTACTGGGTAGTGGCTATTCTCTGCAGTTTCCTCTCCAGGAGGACATTCCTGTTTTTGGAACATGTTGCTGGTTGGTTCACCAAGGGGAATACCAGGGTCCCAGCAGCATCAGTGGTGGTAGCACTGTGGGAAGAGCCCCTGCCATTGCTTCTGAGTTCTCCCTCAGACAGACACTTGTACACACCAGTTACACTTCCATTCATACACTCTCTTGCCCTTCCACACACTTACTCACACAGAAATTCGTGCACTCACAACAGTTCTGCTGCCATCTTCCTGAACACCAAATTTTCTAAATTTCTTTAGAAGATTATGATGATAGTCTTCCATCAATTAAAAAATATTGTGAAGAACTGTGTTTTAGTAATAGCTCTCTAAATAAGACTACTTAAAAATAGATATCATCAAAACAAATGATAGCAAAAGATGGACTTTCCTTCTGCAGTGGCTGATTAGTTTGGTCCAGACAAAATCTCTTAATGAGAACAACTATCAAAAGTAGGCAAAATAATTAGAATTTTTACTTAAATATGTTGCAGAACCACCAAAGAATTGAGAAAAAGCTCAGGGAAGTCAGAGCAATATTTTATCTTTGTTCCTCGAGACATTTATTACCTTAAAGAAATAGCTGACAGAAAAGCTAGGTGAGCAAATACTGTTAACTGAATAGCTGAAAAACTGAACAGAACATTCAGCAGTTTTACAGGACTTGGAAGACAGAGTTTGGAGGTCAGTCTATGGAAAAAAAAAAGAGTCCTAATCAATATCCTACATGAGCCATCGAGGACTGGCATAGGAAAAATGTGACCTGGAGATAGACTATGTCTTATAAAGACTGAACCTCAGTTTTCAGTCAGCTTAACTCCTAACTGGATTAAAGTGATCTGCTTTTATTCTTGATACCTGCTAGAAGCAAATGTAAATTTTATCTTGAGGTAGATTAAACCATCTTTAACATTTTTACATGATGTCCCAAATAACTAAATAGCAAAATACATACAAACTGCAGAAGAGAGTGACACAACAAAATAAGTGGAAGTACAGGAAATTAGGGAATTGGAGTTATGAGACATGAGTTAAAACAAATGATAAATATATCGAAGAAATTAAATAAAAAGTTGAAAGATTATCCAAAGAGACCTAGATACTATTAAACATATCCCATGATGGTTTTTAGACATGATAACTATAAAATACAAAATTTTAAGACTAAAATTAAGAAAACATAAATTGAATAATTCTGCAATGTATACATATACGTCAAAACATCACACTGTTTTGACTTATACAACTGTATATGTCAGCATAAAACATTAAATTACAAATAGAAAGAAAAATAAAGTGAAAAACTGGAATGAGTTCTTAAGCATATTAATCACATGGCAGTAGAATATCTTTCAAATAAACTATAGATCTGAAGAAAACATATAGATTGAGGCATACAGAAGCCAAAGAAAGACAATTGCAGAAAAGGTCATAAAAATATGTTGAATATATTGGAAAAATTCTAACATATTAGGTTCCAGATGGAAAATGTTTAGAGAATGTGGCTGAATATGTATTTGGAAAGATGATAGGTGATATATTTCCCAAAACTAAGAAGAATGTCATACAACTCATTCAAGAAAAATGCTCTAGACCCCAAATGGAGAGAACGACTTTAAAAAATAAAATTATATTTAACCTTATAAGTACCAAAAGTAGACTTAATTTTAACAGAAATAATAAGGTAAATGGTAAAAGTATTGAGTTATATTAAATTGGGATAAGTCAACTATTCATGTTATAATAAAAGATAACCACACAAAGACTAATAAAATAATGTAAAACTAAGCCTAATAAAAGGAGGACATTTTTTAAAAAAATTGATTAATTCAAAAGAATGAAAAATAACACAGTAACAAAATAACAAAATAATGGAATAAGAAAACAAATACTAAAGTGGGTTATTTGAAGATTATTTGCCTTCTACTTATGAGAAATAGTGGATGCAGATTTGTTTCTTGAATTTCTTTGTCAGGTTTTGGTACAAGGAGATGGTTGACATTTTAGAAGTGCTTCATTCTCCACTATAGTCCATAAAAGTTTGGGTAACATTGATATCATTTCTTCCTTGGATGTTTGA
This sequence comes from Cephalopachus bancanus, assembly GCA_027257055.1. Taxonomy (NCBI): domain Eukaryota; kingdom Metazoa; phylum Chordata; class Mammalia; order Primates; family Tarsiidae; genus Cephalopachus; species Cephalopachus bancanus. The sequence continues at coordinate 289,233 of JAPVLO010000203.1, read as the reverse complement.
TAAAATTTTCTAGTAAGGCATTTGGGCCTGGAGCTGTATATGTTTTACCTCTTCTTTAATACTGTTGTTCAGTGATGGGGGAATAACTTTCTCTTCTTTTTGCTCAATCTCCTATTCCTCTTTATGTAGATTCTCTGGCTTTGTTCAGTTTTGAAGCTGGACTGGAAGTGGGGGGCTGTGCTTTTTGCAGTTTTGAAATTCGATTAAGGGAGGAGCTGTGATTCAGAAGCTATCTGAAGATCCCAGTATCCACTGACAGGTGTGTGTGCCTCCTGGAACCCACTTCCCACCACCTTACAATCTGTCCATGCAGTGGGGTTGTATGTTTGCCCCCTGAAAAGAAAATAAGATAAGAAGAAGAAAAAGAATGGAAAAAGGAAGGAGGACGATGAAAGGAAGGTGAAGTGAGAGAAGAAGTCTAGACAAAACAGACAGGTGCACCAACTAATGAAATAAACAAAGAAACAAAGACAGAAAAAAAAAAAAACCCATGCAGTCATGCAAACAAACAGACAAAAAACCCTGTTGATGTACTTTTCCTCAAAAATATTCATACACAGCCGGGCTCGGTGGCTCAGCCTTTAATCCCAGCACTTTGGGAGGCTGAGGTGAGTGGATTGCCTGAGCCCGCCGGGTTCGAGACCCGCCTGGGCAACTTGGCGAGACCACATCGCTACAATAAATCAAAAATTAGCCGCGGTGGTAGCTCACGCCTGTAGTTCCAGCTACTTGGAAGGCTGAGACGGAAGGATCGCCGGAGCCCAGCAGGTCAAGGTTGCAGTGGCCGGTAGCCAGAACAGAAACAAACAAAGCAAGAACAAGAATGCAAACAAAAACATTCCACCGAAAAAGATAAAAGAGAGAAAACAAAAACAAAACAAAACAAAAGTTTGCTCTTTGGCCGTTTCTGTAACTCCAGGTTTCTTTCCCAAGCACTGTCGCTGCTTTTGGCTGCCGCAACTTCCAGCTGCCACCACTTCTGGCTGCTGCCACGTTAGGGAGCAGCTCCCATCTTCAGCCTGTCCCCTCTGTTCTCCGCGCAGGCTGATAAGGTTGCAGTCAGCATGGGTCAGACGTCTTCGCACAGACTACTGTGGGAGGAGGAGGGATCAGATCGAGACTCACCTGACTCGTCTGCTGCTGCTGCTATCAAGTCTCTCACTCAGATCACACGTTTCTATGCCTGGTCCAGCTTGTGGAAGGGGCACCTGCCTCTCTGAGTCTGATGACTGATCACAGATGGGTGTGGGGATAGAGCCTCTGAGTCTCAGGTTGGAGGCTGGACAGAGCTGGGTGGAGCAATGCAGGTCTCTGCCTGCCTGGGACCAAGAAGATGGTACCAGTAGGTGTTTCCTCACTGGTGGCAGGGCTTCCTTCCAGATTTCCATGCCTTGCCTCCTCCATGGGTCCTACTGTTAAGTGCCTGGCCTGCTGCCACAGATGATGGCATGGGTTGAGTGCCAGATGGTGAAGGGCAGCTGTTCTATTCTGCTTCCTCTCAAGAGAGCCCTGAGAATGGCAGACAATCCTGCTCACTGAGGGTCCAATCTTAGGACAGTGGTGGGGTGCAGTCACCTCCGGAGGAGAGCTCCAGGTGCATGAACGCGAGTCTCCCCTCACACGGATTTTCACTCACACTGGCACACACCCACTCACCCAGAGTCTTTATGGACACTCACTTTTGTGGAGACTCTCATATACCGATCAGTCCCGTGGGTATCTTGCCTCTGTCTTTGGATTTTTTAGTGATTTTCAGTGCTAAGTATGACCTTTTTGTGGTTGAGTCTATTTTTTAATTTGAGACTAAAAAGTGCCCTCATTTTGCTTGACTCAACTATACACCTATACAGAACAAAGGCTAAAATTTATAATTCTTTTTGAACCATGTTTTGGTCTCCTGTGATTCCTGGATATATTTGATAGAACTGTTTTGACTGCAAGTTCACAAAGTTCAAAGTAAGATCAAGTAGTCTGAAGTGCTGCTCTGATCTGGGACACCTGTGTGGCCTATGTTATATTCTTAAACGCTATTTTAGATGAAGACATATTTCTTATTAAAAATTATTATATTTTATATTTCAATATTGCCTTTTAAAAACATGATTTTAAGTCTAAATGTTCTCATGCAGATACTCTTCATCTTTGTCTTCTGCAGGGCATATGAAATGAAAGACTAATCCCTTAATTAAATCAGAAATTGAGGTTTGTTCAGAATTGGTTAGAGTTTAGAGAAGGCTCAGTCTACACGTAGTTCAGTTTTGTTTCTAGAGCAAAGCTCTCCAGGGTTTTTAATTGAGAGTTTGGTCTAGACCCCTTTCCCTAGCAGGTGTAAAACCACAACACAGAGACTGTCGAAAAATATGCTCTGCTTTGGAAATCATCTTATATTTTGATCTCTTGCCTTACACATGTTTAGAATCAAGACATGGCCTTGAGGATTGGATGGTAAAAGTGAAAAATGAATCAGTTGTTTCCAAGATATTTTGCTCTGGGAAAATTATGATGGAAAAATAAGATAATTGGTTAGTGGGTTGACTTGCATGTCATGCATGTAAAAGACATGCATGTAAAAACTGTTTATTAACCAATAAATCAACTATTTGAAAAAAAGGTTTTTTATAGATATGTATTTATAGACTTACTAAAATTAGAAGTTAAACTGCATACAGTATCTAATTCTAGAAAATGTGTATAAATGAAAGGCAAGAGTCTTTTAAATATTTAAATATTTTATTGAAGTGGTTTTGTGTGATTTTAAGTCTAGTTTTCATTTTGAATGTTCTAGCATGATCTTATTTTGTACAATAAATATTTTAAGCCATTTCAGAATTTTAAAAGCATTTATTAATTATTTTGAATTAATATGACTAACCACACCTTTTTTTCAGGAACAACATTTGGTCCTGGAGAATGTTTTTCTCATCTTAACTCTAAGACCGATCAATCTGGAAACTGTGGTTCAGGTCCTTCAGGATACACAAAATGTGGCCCTAAGTATGCTTTAAGAAATCTATCTGAGACTCTCTATTTATTGCCTTATATTTCAAAATATCACCAATTAAGTGTATATGTAAACAAAATATTACCTGATCATAAAATAAGTTCATGTTTAAACAAATTATAAATGCTATGAACACAGTAGTCTGTATTCCTTTTCGCAGTGCACCCAAATTATCCTTTATTCTTTCCCACAAAGTACCTGATTTACATATATGCACATTAATTACCCATTGGTAATAGTTTTTTGCATGATATCACCCTAATTTTACAGATAATAACAGTCCTTATGGTGATAAAATGAAAATACGTGAATTGTTACTATCTAAGAAGAAAAGCATAGTGTTTAAGAACATGTACTTTACAGCCAAAAATCTGGGTTTTAAATCTTAACTCCACTGTTGACCTATTTGTATGAACTTAAGCATGTCCTTCAGTTTTCTCATAAGTAAAACATGAATACTAATATGCTAACATCATTGGTTTGGTGCCACTGTAGAATATAGATACTATATGGAGAATACTTAGTATGATAACTGATACACAGTATGCTCTATATTAGTGTTAACTATAAGTTATTACTATTATTATAGAAATTAAAGAACGTTACTGAGACCCACTCTTCTGGTATAAAATTTTGTTTGATATTATTTCAAAAGTTAACGTAAAAATTCTTTAGAAGATTGTTAGTTTGCATGAATAGTGCAAGGAATCCTCATATGCCTTTCACCTAGATTTACCAATTGTTTACATATTGCCCATCTTGCCCTTCTATTGTTCTGACTCTTTTCTCTTTTCCTCTCTTCATAATTATTTTTCTGAACCATTTGAGTATAATTTGAAGATTGTACTTCTTTACTCCTCAAAAATCAGTATGTTTCTATTGAGAATGAACGTATTTTCTTATGTAACTGTGTTGTAGCTATATCTCAAATATGATTCATAGACAAATTTCATTGGTTGTCCCAATAGAGTATTTATAGAGTATTTATAGAGTTTCTCCTTGTTCTGGAACAAATCCAGAGTCAGATATTTTCATTTATTCATAATGTATTTTTAAGATCTTTTAATCTGGAACTTAAATCTTTTTTTTTAGTTTTTTAAAGCAATACTGCAAGTTATTTTGTAGAACTTTCTCTCAATTTAGGTTGTTTGATTTTTTTTCACAATTATATTCAAGTTACACATTGTGGCATGTTTATCACCAAAGTATGTTGTACTCTTGAATTTTTTAAAAGCACATGTCATCTTCTTTCAGTATTGGAAATTTTAGGTTAAGTGTTTTGGTAGTTATTATTCTATAAGTGTCTTAGTGAGGTAAAGCTATTATTTTTTTCCCTTTCCTTATGAATATGTAACTATTGTTCCTTATGAATATAACTTTTTGGGAGTTATGTTGAGACTGTTGATATATTCTCTTCCTCTTCAAACTTTCACCGACATTTTAAAATCCATTGATGATAATCTAACCCCATTATTGACTTTTCCTTTATTAGCTAGAAATTTACTGTATGAAGAAGTATTTGCTTCTCTATGTTTAATGATTTACTTATGTATGTATTAATTTGTATCACTTCAGATTCATTAATTATTTTCTTCAGTGGAATAGAATATATTACTATTGTTATTTACTTTGATACTTTCTCAACTTGTCTCAGTTTTGGCTGATGAGAACTCCTTTGAGTTTGTTACTATGTCCTTTTCAAAAGTCTGTTTAACTATGTAATAACTTACAAATATTTTTAACACAAGAAAAGATATTATAGGCTCATTTTATACTTTTCATACCCCTACTCTGGATTTAGCTATTAATCCAAGGAACCCCTCTTCCTTTTAGGAGAGTTCAGTTATTAGAAAATAGTCGGGCTCGGTGGCTCAGCCTGTAATCCCGTGCTTTGGGAGGCTGAGGTGAGTGGATTGCCTGAGCCCACAGGTTTGAGACCCGCCTGGGCAACTTGGCGAGACCTCATCTCTACAATAAATTAAAAAAATTAGCCGGGCGTGGTAGCGCGCGCCTGTAGTTCCACCTACTTGGAAGGCTGAGGCGGAAGGATTGCTGGAGCCCAGCAGGTCGAGGCTGTGGTGGCTGGGAGCGGCCACTGCCCTCCAGTCTGGGCTACAGAGTGAGACTCCAACTCAAAAAAAAAAGGAAAGAAAAGAAATAGCCGGGTGCCAACTGTGTTCATGCTTACTATTTGTGATTACAGCTCAGCCCTTTTAGTCAACAGAGCTAGAACATGCATATCGTATATGCACATACATGTATCATGTATTTATATTTTCATTTATTTAAATCTTCATATTTAAGACATAAACTTATAGTGATAGTTCTAATTCCAATTAAACACAGTAAAGTATATCTTAGTATGCTTATAAGTTGCTTTCTCATGTACTCAAGCCCAGCATACACAGAAATGTGTTTCACAATTGCTTAAGCATATCCTGACTAAAGAAACCTTTTAGCTATTATATTTTCCTTTAAATAACTGATTTTTTTTTTTGAGTTGGAGTCTCACTCTGTCGCCCAGACTGGAGTGCAGTGGCCGCTCCTGGCCACCGCAACCTCGACCTGCTGGGCTCCCGCGATCCTTCCACCTCAGCCTTCCAGGTAGCCGGAATTACAGGCATGTGCTACCACACCCGGCTGATTTTTTTGATTTATTGTAGAGATGAGGTCTTGCTGCCCAGGAGGGTCTCGAACCCGCGGGCTCAGGCAATCCACTCACCTCAGCCTCCCAAAGGCGCAGGATTACAGGCTGAGCCACTGAACCCAGCTACAACTGATTATTTTAATATTAGCTGCTTTGAAGTGTTGATGATAGTATCTAATGATTTCTAGCTCTTTGACCATGTCAAATTTTATTTTTTCTTCAAATGGCTAGCATTTTTTACTTTATACTGTATACTATGAATAATACATGATACAAATTGTAGACATTTATGCCTTCTGAAGGTTATGGAATTGTGTTATGGAAAAGATTTAACATAGGTGATCTCAAACTTTAAACCTGTCTGTGAGCAGCAAATGAATGCACTGCTCATTTCCTTATGCCTCTGGAAGATGCTTTTTGTTTGCTCTCTGGATTCTTCACCACATATGCTTAGTTCAGTAATTGTCCAGGTTTTAGGGTGAAGTTTATATACTGATTTTGGTGCTCAGTCTCTCTAAATTTTTAGTCACCTAACTGATGTTAGGCCCATCTTTTAATTCTGTCCTCTGATTACTCAAGCTAATAAGATTGAATGTGCTTTCATAAATTACTTTAAAAACCACATCTACAAAATAGCTCATGATACAGATCCCATTTTTAAAGCCCAGTTACACATTCATTTCCTGTCTAGTTATATGCCGGTGCATTCCAAGTATCTGTCTATGTGTGTTTCGGCTTACAGATCTACTTCGCTACAATGTCTTTCAGCCAAAGGTCACCAGGAACACGTCTGTAATTCAACAAGTTGGGTTTACTACATGTTGTATTGAATGAGAAGGAACATTATGGGAAACCGTGAAGCGGTTTTACTTCCAGAGTTTTAGGCTTACTGCAGGATTTGTGCTTGTGTTAGGTGATTACTTAGAGAGGATTCTGGAAGCAGATCTTTGCTCTGAGTTGGATGTTTTCAAGAAGTGGAGATAATTAAATGATTGTGTATTTCAATTAATTTATATATTAAGAGGGAATACTAAAGTGAATATACGGCTGAAGAAGCAGCAGTCAGCATAATAGCTGAATAATGGGGATGTATAGTAATTTTGTGGCTTAGATAAATGTTTAGGATTTTTTCTCTCTGTGTTTGGACATGATTTACTAAGTGGACTTGAATTTTTTCCTAATCTTTTCCTAATCAGATTACAAAGTTTCTTTGCCTAAATTGAAGTTCTGTAAAATTACTTGTGTTCAACAGGTGGGCACCATGAGTGCGGGGTGACGTATCAACTCCAAGGTCTTGTTAATAATACCTGGTCTTCACCTGAATACCAGGGGCTGGCTTGTTCATTTCAATTTTCCTTTTTTGGTCAAAGACAGAAAATGTCAAGTCATAAAAAATTGCTCTGAAACATCTAGATTTTCATCACCACTGAGATTTTGGTAATTAGGTGGTTATTTAGATACCATATGTAGTCTATGTCAACTTACGTAGTTAACCTAGGGTTAGACACCCCTGCCGCCTCTTGGTTTGTTGAATCCTCTGATGTAGCAATGGTCATGTGGTACAAGATACCCGGACCAAATAAAAATTTTTATGCTATACGGCATGCACTATTGTTAGGCAGATGTTCACATTAACTTATGGAATATAGTACCTTAAGTGATATATATAGTGATAATTTGCAGAATGTAATTAGTGTTAATTTTTGTTAATTAATATGACTTTGACCCTTAAAATCTTAATTTAAAATAAATCAAAAAGTGCACAGATGTTACTTCATGCTTAGTAAATTTTTAGCATTTGAGACAAATTTAAGTGATGTATTTAGAGTGGTTGTTCTTGTTTTCCAGTGGATAAAATACAGTTCCCTACCTAAACTGCATGTATTTCTAGATTCTGTCCTGAAACATATTATCCAGGAAATTACCATTAGCAAACTCATAGATCTTATTCAAATTTCATCAGTTCTACATATATTCTTCTGTATGTGTGTACAAAGCAGTGGGGGCGAGGGTCGTGTGGTGAATTGCCATCTAATAGTGCTGGATTTCCAATTGATAAATATAGAATGTCTCTCAATTTATTTCAATCATTTTTCTCAGCCAGGTTTGCTAGTTTTTAGTGTTCAAGTATTGTATTTATGTTGTTAAATATATTTCTAAGTATTCTATTTTTGAAACTACTGTAAACAAAATGACTTTATAAATTTCATTTTCACATTGCCCATTGCTGATTTATAATTAAAATTAAAATACCAATACTATTTTTATATTGCTCTTGATCTTTTGTATGACCTTCCTGAACATGTGTGTGTGTATGTGTTTTCTCAGTATTTATGTTTAGGGTCATCTAATCTGCAAGTAAATTTTAAATTATTCTTTTCCAATTAAAAGAGAGAACACACTTGCTCATTCCCAATTTTGTAGGAAAATATTCACCTTTTCACTATTACATTTATTGTTTGTTGGAGGGTTTTGTAGATGCTGTTTACCTGTTAAGGCAGTTTATTTTACTTCCAATTTGTTGGAAGTTTTTAATTCTGAAGAATGAACATTTTTTTTCAAATGTCTTTTATTTACAATGGTAGATAACATATGTCAACAGGACATAATTTTATGTTTTTATAGTTAATCCTATTGCTGTGTATTGCATTAATTGATTTTCAGATGTCAAACCAACCTTCGATCTGCTTTTAGTATCCACTCTGACAATCTCTGAATTTTAATTGGTTGTTTAGACTGTTTCCATTAAAAGTGATTGTTTATATAGTTGCACTAATATTTACCATGCTCAAGTAGCAATAGTAGTCTATCTTAAAATAACTCTATACAAGCCGGGCTCGGTGGCTCAGCCCGTAATCCCGCGCCTTTTGGAGGCTGAGGTGAGTGGATTGCCTGAGCCCGCGGGTTCGAGACCCTCCTGGGCAGCAAGACCTCATCTCTACAATAAATCAAAAAATCAGCCAGGCTTGGTAGCTCATGCCTGTAATTCCGGTTACTTGGAAGGCTGAGGCTGAAGGATCACCGGAGCCCAGCAGGTCGAGGCTGTGGTGGCCGGGAGCGGCCACTGCACTCCAGTCTGGGCGACAGAGTGAGACTCCAACTCAAAAAAAAAAAAAAAAAACTCTATACTGCTTCATGTGTAGTGTAGGTGTGTTATAATAGTGTCCAAATCCTCCATCCAGTCCCTTGTGACATTACTGCTATTCGTTTTACTTATACAGATGTTAAAAAACCCAATACGTTCTTACTATTATTTATTTAAGCAGTTATCTTTTAGTTTAACTAAGAATAAGAAAAATAAAGGAACATTCATTTTTATTTATTTATTTCCTGATGCCTTTTTTTCTTTTTGTAGATATAATTTCTGAACCATATCATTTTCCTTCTGTCTGAAGAACTTCTTTTAACATTTCTTGCAGGAAAAATGCAGGAAATGAATTTTTTTTTTTTTAACCATTCATTTCCTACTGAGTTTACTACTTTTACTCAAAGTGCTGCTGGGTGATGCTTTTTTCCCTATGCACCAAATCAAGAAAAACTCCTCTGCCATTGGAAATTATTCATTTTCATGGCCAGCCCTGCTCTGAAAAAACGACAGTATTGAGTTTGGAGTGGGGATGAGAGCAGACGTGGGAAAGAAGACCACAGCCCCCCACTATTCTTATCTGGTGTTATTACATTTGGTTATAAAGGAATTCTTCTCAATTTCTTGTTCGCCTTTGATTAATTTTCACGCCCCTGAAATGTTTTTTTTCTACAAGCTGGCCTAGTTTTACACTTGTTTGGGAGACTGATGATTTTCCTATGCCTGTTCTCTCTCATAGAGCTCCTATATTTGATTTATCTTCACAATTTTCTTTATTTTGGACTGATTTATCACAAAATCTAGCACCAGTCTACGAAAAACACTCCCACCCACTAGGATTAGAAAGGAACTTCCTTAACCTGATGAAGTTTCATATACTTTGTGCCACAAGCTGTTATCTAAGTTTCCTTTAATATAAAGAGTTTATACTTTCTTTATTCCATGACTGCTAGTAACACGTTTAAAAATTGTTGTCTGAAAATGCAATTACCTCACTTTAAAGGATTTTTTTTTACATATAGAGTGGGAAGATGACAGATATTTTGTTTCATCTTGAAAGATATCATTCAATATACTTCTGGGTTTTTAATTTTTGTTGTTGTTGGAAAGTCAGTCTTCTGTTGTGCTATACTTTTGTTGCAATGCTGCTTTATTTCCTGATGACTTCTATGATTTTCTCTATGGTTTACAGCACTGTCATTCTGATGTATCATAATAGTTTTATTTTAATGTTTATAGAATATAATGTTTCCTGAGTGCAAATTTCAACATCTTGTCAGTTTGGGACCCATAATGTTAAGTTGGAAAGGGTTAAGACTGATATTTAGATAAATGTACTATTTTTGATTGGACTTGATTTTGTGTAAGACTCAGAAAAGAGTGAAGGAATCACAAGAAAAGTAGTTAGGTTAACTAAGAAATAGCTCATTGTTATTCAGTTATCACTAGCAATTTAGTCAAGGCTCTCGTATTTTTTGCTGTTTCAAAATTAATTGTATATATCCTTTTGCAAACCTTGAATACGTTATTTAAATCTATTTGTTTTAGAAATAATATTCTAACATTTCTTAAAGTTAAAATTAATAATTTTCATTTATGGACAAATTAGTGATATGCAATGCGGAAAATTAATATGTAAATATGAAAGTGAAGAAATAATTAAAATTCCAAATGCCACTATTATTTATGCCAACATAACTGGAAAAATTTGCGTTGCTTTGGAATATCCCCATAATCATCGAAAAAAAGAAATGATGTGGGTAAAAGATGGAACTGTCTGTGGTAATAATAAGGTAGGTGGTCTTTTCTTTCCAAATAATTTTCTAATATGTTAAAATTTGTTCTTAAATAATATATACTTAATATTTTCTCCCAGAATTTAAGTGCACATTCAATATAGAACATTTAGAAAATAAATAAATTTAAAAGAATAAAATATAGTTTGCAATCATGCATAGATGACATCACTGTGAATATTTTATTGGCTATTTAGTAGGTTTCTCATAAAAATTATGTGTATTCGCTGAATTTAAAATTACATTGTTCAGTCACTGTATTTTATTAAATTATCTCATTACACAGAACACACTTCTGTGTCATAAATTACCTTTTAATATAATTATTTTAAAATAGCTGTTAAAATGATGTATGCCTATTGTATTGATGAAAATAATAAAAAATCCAGAATAAAACAAAAATCAATCTATATCATATATCTGAGAAATAATTACTTTTTCATTGTCATGACTCTTCCAGTAATGATATGTGTACATAAGTATATGTACGTATAGAAATATATGTATTTACATGCATATATACATATAAAGAAATATATACATATGCACACACATGTAGGATATTTATCTAATATATTATTATAAAAGCATTCCATTATTTTACACACCTTTACTATTTTGTCATTTAGGATGGTACCTGTGCATATGTATCAACATTTTTTGTCTTCCTAGATTTTTCTATTATATGAGATATGCAATATTTATATATTTATAAATATACAAGGTAGCACAAGCCCAAATTGGTGTCATGTTCAAACCTTAAATGATAAAGCCTCTCTGGCTTAATAAGTAAAAAAATATAGTATGTTACCTATTGAAGAACAGAGGAAAAGGCAAAATATAGGTGACTGGGGAGCAGAAGATACTTTTGGTGAAAGAAGAGTAAGTAAAAAACTTATATGCTTTGGTTGTAACCGAATATAAATGAAACCTACTCATTTTTTACATCGTAGTTGTATATCATTGTATGTACATCATATCAATGTATGCATGTTTAAAATATTTTATTTTTATTTGCTAATTAAGGAGACATTTGCCATACAAATTGTAGTTCTGTTACAACCTAACCCTTACTAACATTTATGTAAAAAATTAGAAAGTAAAAATATATACAAATGAAAAAACTGTCACCCTTTCTTACACAAAATCTCAGTCATTTACAAAACTTTATAATGAATTTGGTTTCATAAAATTTCCTTTGGAAGATATTTACCAAATGTATTTCCAAAACTATCTTTAGTTTTAAGTTATCCGTTGTTTCTAAACAGCCTAATAGAGGCTACATGAGAAAGGAATCACACAGGAAACATGAGCTATCAAGGCTGACATGCCATTTTTATTCCCCACAGCTAGTGAACAGGATTAATATTTGGCAGGCACTACTCTGTCATAATATTCATGATAAAGGTGATGCCCTATCAAGGAGACATATCTTTCAGCAGCTTTAAGGCATGCTATTGTTCATCATTAAAAATGCAGTACATAATGGTACCAGAGAAGTTTCTATTCTAGGATATGGAGATAGAAGAGCTGTGTAGAGTTCTTGGGGAGGTGTTACCCAAATGGTGACCAAAAATTCTGTCTTCACATATATCATACATTGCTAACAATCTCCAAACAGTGATCAAACTAGCTGTATGCTGAGCACTCAATTTTATGTATTCTGCAAATTAGAGCATCATTGTTTGTAAGTACCTCATATATAAATGTTAATTTGGATTAGAATGAACGTGTTATCATTAGAAATTTCAAAATTCCTTTTGTCAATAAAGACAAAAGAGATATTGGCTCCTTTAAGTATTGTCTCAAGTCTTAGGTATTAGTGACTAAGTATAAAAAGTAGTTATAAACACATCACCTATTGTACACAGCTATTCCTAACAGGAGCATAACAAAGAATTTTAAAAAATCTATATTTGAATTTTTGATATGGAAACTCAGGTAGAAATTAGTAAGTATAAAATATGATGTGAAAATATTTTGTCCACAGAGGTAAGGCGAGATACACATTTAAAAGAATAAAACTCTGAAGACATACATTAATCAGTATATTACACTGCTGATGGAAATGAATTGTGACTTGTCTGGGTCTGGCACACCACATGGAATTCTTTAAAGAGAACCTCAGCCGTAGACAATTTTAATGGTCAAAAGTGTAGAATATTTACCACCCTGTTCCTTGAGGCTATCCCTTTATTAATTTTAAAATAATAGTAGTTTTGTAATAAAATACATTTTATACAAATTATGTACTTATGGAATAATTTTTATTATGAAATGTAAATTTCATATTATGACGATGAATATGTCATGGTGAAAGTTTTTATTATGTATGTACTTTATAGGTTATTTAAGTTGTTTCTGTCTGGGTTGACTTGACTTATATTGTGTTTTATTCACAGTGGATATCTTTATTATTTTTATTAATTTCTTAATCATATATTTAATGTATACAGTATGCTGCTGTGATATACATGTGTACAGTAAAATTTACATTTAAGCAAATTAATCTATACAGCATTTTTCAGTTACCTGTTGTTTATATTTGTGCATGTATATGGAAAAGGCACCTAAAATTTACTCTCTCTGCAAATTTTCAGTATACAATACAATATTATTATCTATATTCTCTGTGCTTTGTGCCGTGTGTTAGATCACTGGTCTTATTCATTCTACATAATTACATTTTGAACTACTTATTTTCTCCCATTCCCTGCCCCTGGAAACTACCAAGCTAGTTTCTGTTTCTATTTGTTCAATTTTTTTTTTAAGATTTCACATATAAGTGAGAGGTTGCAGTATTTTTTTCTGTTTGTCTTATTTCGCTTAATATCCTTGATATTCATCTATATCAAGCAAATGGCAGTACCCCCTTCTTTTTTAGGGCTGAATAATAGTTCACAACAGACACATGGATGATAGACAGATGATAGGTGGTTGATGAGAGATAGATGAGAGACAGATATTTACAGTTCTTCTTTTCATTTACCTGTTGATGAACACTGTGATTATTTCCATATCTTGGCTATTGTGAATAATGTTCCAATAAAGATGAAAGTGCAGATATTTCTAAAAGGTGTTTTTTCCACTTCCTTTGGGTATGTATCCAGCAAAGAAATTGCTGGGACATATGGGAGTTCTATCCTTTATTTTTAAATGACCTTGATACCGTTTTCCATAATGGCCATATCAATTTGCATTCCCACCAATGGTGTATAAGGGTTTCCTGTCTCTACATCCTTACCAACACTTATCTCTTTTCTTTTTTGTTATCATTATCTTAATAGGCGTGAGGTGATGTCTCATTTTGGTTTTGATTTGCACTTTACCAATAATTAATAATGGCAAGCACCTATTTATTTACCTGTTGTCCATTTGTATATCTTCTTTTAAGAAATGTCTATGTCTATTCATGTCATTTGTCCTCATATTAATCAGGTTTATTTATTTATTTATGTGCTATTGAGTTGTGGGTGTTCTTTATAAATTTTGGAAATTAACCCCTTGTCAGATATATGGTTTGCAAATATTTTCTCCCAAAACACACTGTTATTTTTTCTTTTCATTGATTGTTTCCTATGCTATGCAGAAGCTGTTTAGTTTAATATAGTCCCATTTGTTTATGTTTGTCTTTATTCCCTGTGCTTTTGGTGTGATATCCACACACTCGTTGTTAAGGTCAATACCAAGGATCTTTCCATCAATTTTTTTCTTCTAAGAGTTTTACAGTTCAGGTCTTTAAATTAGGTCTCCAATCTGTTTTGTGAGGGTTTTTTTTTCTTTTTTTTTCTTTTTGGTATGTGTATGGAGTAAGATAAAGGTCCAGTTTGATTCTTTTGCACCATTTATTGAAAACACTGTCCTTTCTTCATTGTGTCTTCTTGGTAGTCTTGTTCAAAATTAGTTGACTGTGTATGCTAGGATTTATTTCTAGGTTCTCTGTTTTGTTAATTGCTGTATTGTATGTATTTAAATAAATTTTCTGCTTTACCTCCCATGCTGTCAACCATGGAAAAAAATTCAATGCATTCGTACTGTATTTTCCTCATATAATTCAATATGTTATTTTAAAAGATATGTTTGGAGTGGGTAAAAATATGTACTGTTATCAAAACATGAGTTTGGTAATTTTGCTTTTTATCCTAGTCTCTAAAGCACTGAATATGATATAGACATTATTTTCATGGTAAAATATGCATAACTTAAAATTTACCACTATAATCATTTTTATATGTATAGTTCAGGGACACTAAGGTATTCTCATTATTTTGCAACTATCACCACTTTCCATCTTCAGAAACTTTCTCATTATCCCAGATTGAAACTCTGTATTAAACAATAACTCCCCAGTGACCCCTCCTCAGAGCCTCTGGTAAACACTATGATACTTTCTGTCTCTATGAATTTAAATATTCTATCTCCTGTAATTAGAGTCAATACAGTCTATCATTTTGACTCTAGCTTATTTAACTTAGCTGTTTTCAGACTTCACCTATGTTGTAACATGAATCAGTCTTTTATTCCTTTTTAAAACTGAATAATATCTTATTGCATTTTTATACCACATTTTGTTTATCATTGCTTATATTTTATTGGTAATGTTGAGCCATTTATCAACATAGAATGCCCTTCTTTGTCTCTTGAAACAGTACTTGATTTAAGAACTTAATTTTGTTTGATATTATTATTATCACGGCTGTTCTTTTTTGGTTACTATTTGCATGGAAGCTGTGTTTTGTTTGTTTGTTTTGCTTTGTTTTTTACTTGTAATTTGTTTGTGCCTTACATATCAAGTTAGTATTTAAAGACAGCAGATAGGTGACCCATATTTTTTAATCTATTCTCTCAATTGATGTCATTTGGTTGGAGAGTTTAATTCATTAAAATTAATACAGTTGCTGATATAGGAATTGTTTTTTACATTTTATGATTTTTTTTGTAGTTCTTATCACTTTTTTGTCTCTAATTTCTTCCACTACTGCCTTTTCTTGTATTTAGTTGATGTTTTGTAGAGACACATTTTGATTACCTTCTTGTTTTCTTTTGTGTGAGTTCTATATATATTGTCTTTACAGTTTAATTGAAATTACATGTTACATCTTAAAATTATAACAATCTATTTTGAATTGACACAAAGTCACATCAGTTATATAGCAAATTTGTTCTTTACAGCTTTGCCTTCTGCACTTTTTCACTTCCTGCTTTCAAGTTTCTCTTTATTTTCACTTTTGACAGTTTGATTATACTGTGCCTCAAAATGTGAGTTTCTTTATTTTAACCCTATTTGAAGGTCATTGAGCTTCTAGGATTTATAAGTCTAAAATCTTCAAAAATGGGATGTTTTCAGGCATTATTTCTACAAATAATCTCTTTGTCCCTTTTTTTCTTATATCTTTCAGAGGTTTCCATAATTGATCTGCCTGATAACCCTCTGTAACTCTCCTTTCCTTCTTTTTTCTGCTCCTAAAACTCCATAACTTCAAATTTCCTACTTTCAAGTTCATTTTTTTCTTCTGCCTGCCCAAAATATGTTTTTGAACTCATTTAACAAATTTCAAAAATTCAGTGATTGTAATTTTGGGGCACCAGAATTCTGTTTGGTACTTTTCGTATTTTCTATCTCTTTGTTGATGCTCTCACTTTGTTCCTATATCATTTTCCTGATTTTCTACAATTCTTTGTCCTAATTTTCTACAGTTCTTTGTTTCCCTTTAGCTCTTTAAGCACATTTAGTAAAGTTAAATTAAAATAACTTTCTGTCACTATGCTTTCTTCCTTTGAGGGAATCATGTTTTGTTGTGTTGTTGTTGTTGTGTGTATGTGTGTGTAACTTTTGATTTTGTTTTTGAAAACTGGGCAATTAAAAAAAACCTGCCATTTTGTCCAGTGTTTGCAGACTGGCTCTGTTCTGGGGAAATTCTTTGGTGTCAGCCGAAGAAAATGTCCTTTCTGAGCATCTGAGCACATATCTTTCCTGGACTTGTGTGTGACTTTTTCATTTCCTCAAACACATAGCAGATTTAAAATGTATTATTTTCCAAATAGTCCCATTCTACCTTGCCCTTGGCTCCTTGGATGGTCTATCATATGTCTCCACTCTTAATTTCCTGTCCCAGGTGTCTGCAAGTCTTAGCTTCCCTGCTTCTCTTCATCTGAGATTAGAGCTAGGCCAATCAGAGACCAGAACTTAGGACACTTACCAGACAAGTTAGAATGTTGCTCATGAGGTCTTTTCTGTTTCTTCTGGTTTGAGAGAGGGTATTGGAAATTTAGCTGCTACATCTTCCAGACCAAGACTGTTCCATGCCAGAGAAGGATTGTGGAAATGGTAAACAAAATTGCCAACAAATTTTTTACCATTTTTATTGTGACAAAGTGTTCGTGAGTATTTTCTTGGTTCTATAGACCTTTGGCTGTTGTCAGAACTCCTATAACATTATTTCAGCCATGTTTTGTTTTCTGTGTCACCATTTTGCTAATGTCATTCTCCAGACTATTTATTAAGGATTTGATATAACCTGCTTGTAACTTTGTCATTGGTATAAGATGCACATGGTCATTTAAATCCTAAATTTTTGGCCACTGGTGGCCATCGGTGGTATGCTGTCTTTAGTGTTTGATTACTTTTAAGTAATCACATTGTCTCACATTTTCTGAACCTAAAAATGACTTTTACTTTTTTCTCCAGTACAACTGTGTCTTTAAAAAGAATATGTACAAATTTTGTTATTTTATTTAGCACTTTAGTCTCTCCATACAAGAAGGTTTCCATAGAAACTTATTCTGCCTAGTGACAAAATCATTCTGCATTATGATTCTTATCACAAAACACATAAAAATAATTCTGTTTTAGAGTTTGGTAACGAGTCATTGGATTATTTACATATTACCTTTATATGATTATGAACAACTCTTATGGCCTTGTAACTAGCATCTAACTTTCAATGACATTTCTCCCTAACCCTCCTGCATGGTGCAACCAAAGCAAGCACTCTGTTGTTGTTTGTTTTATTAATGGGTATTCTTACTGGAGTTAGATGGTATCTGTCGATTATACTCAGTGATCTATCACAGAAACAATGAACAGAGTACCATATGTTCTCACTCATAAGTGGATCTTGAACAATTGCAATACTATGAGAAAGTTCTTGGCAATAATGGGAAACTGTCAGGGGAAGGGGAGGTGGGATTGGCAGTTGAGGGAAACTAGGGGAGGGAGGGGCATACCTCATCAACAAGGGTACCTGCATAATCAATGTTTGTATATTTAACCCTGAATTGTATCCTGCATCTTAAAAAACAAACAAACAAACAAAGCAAGCACTCTGCCCAGACATCTTAAAGCAAAACAAACAAAAATGCAACACAAACTCCACTGTAGAAAATGTATACCTGCAATACCAATAACTCCTTCTCAACTTCTGTCTTCTCTGGTTCAAATAATTTATTTAATGACTCTGAAATTTAGATTTATCCTTTTCTGGACAATGCTTTGTGAATTATGTACTAACTTCTCTGCTTAAATTTTAATTTAGTGTCCAAAAATTATGTTAACAGAACAGATACATTTCTAACTATAGTAGCTTTAGGCTGTATCCAGAGCTATTACTTTTATATTACTACCAAAACCACCCAAAAAATCTGGCCATCTACTTATCATGAGTCTATTTTCTCCTAAAACTTAAACAGAGGTATGTATTGCCTTAATTATTTTTTCCATACTCAATGACATTGAACAAGAACTATGTGGACAAGTGTACTCTCTGACTTTAAAAATTAATGTTATGATCATATATTTAAGAAGAAAAAATCCTTTAGCAAACTTTTTGCATAAAAGTATTTCCAGTTGTATGTTCTTTGGTTTACCATCAGTCACTTTGAGGCTTTCTATGAGTGCATTAAAGATTTTTTTCCTAATGTGAAGCATAGTATTATTTAATATGGGTTGAAAGAAATCTCTGAAAATAATCTCTAAACTTGTGTGTTTTATGCTTAACTGTCCTTATCTCAGTTAATTTAACAACTACTAAGAGAATTCAGCAAGTCAGAATGTTTGCTGTCATTGAGCCATCTTTTTAAATTTTCTACATAGAATTTATATTAATTCAACGCAGCATGTTTAAACTTGTAAACTATTATCTCAAATTCAGCACATCTATGGTGTCCACTATCACTCAGCTTCACGCTATATTTTTTTGGGCTGCTGTAATGGTATTCTAACATTCTATCTACAGTCTCTTGCCCCTTCCAATATCTTTTCTCTAAAATCTAGTTTTATTAGCTTTCTTTCTTCCAATAACTAAATACAGCAAATTGTGTGTAGGCGAAGGTCAAATCTGTCATGAAGACTGTAAGATTCTACATCATTCTGTCAATGATATCTTCTCTCATATAACATCTAGCTTTTACTGTTTGTTTCTATCTCTTTTACGACTATATGAACAAGATGAGATTTGTGTTGTTCCCTGGTGTCTCCTCAGGGTCAGATAGGGCTCAAATACTTATTTAGTGAATACTTGAATGGCTATTTCTGCAATGGCCACATTGCCATATATTTTTCTCAAAAGTTCCATACTATCTTCTATACGAGCATCATTTAAAAAATTATGTCTTTTAAAAAACTAAGTATTCTGTCTTTTATTTCTATGCCAGTTAAGTCCTATTCACCATCAGGACTCAATGAGAAGGTTTTATTATTCTCAAACATTAGATAAAGGTCCTACATTTTATGTTTGTCATAAATCCATCTATTTTCATAATCACATTTATCACATACTTACGTGTTTTGCTTATTTTATATTTGTACTTCCTACCCCAGCATAAGCAGGAAAGATGCTGTTATTGTTTCAAATACTCCAAGATAATCTGAGTCTCATCTTTACTGGAAACACAATAGCACTATAAATTATTATTTATCTTTAGTACACTGATACTTACTGTTAAATGAAAACATTTTATATTAGTGTAGTGTGGAATTTTTAATGAAATGGCAAATCTAGATAGCATATCAGTTAATTCATTTTGACTGATTCTTTTTAGGTTTGCAGGAATAAGCAATGTGTGGATTCTGCATACTTGGGCTATGATTGTACTGAAGAAAAATGCAACCGTCAGGGTGTAAGTACTAGTGCCATGAGCTGAAAATAGAAATCATTGAGACTAATCCCAGGAAAGCAAATACATTGCCACACACACAGACACATGTGCATGTTCACACATGTGCATGCACACTCAACACATACCCCATAAAACACATATGAAAATTGTCTTTATCTGACATAGGTATTATTTTATAATTCTATTTGAACACATATAATCCTAGCTGCTTTATAAGGTGATATTTCTCTTGCCTTTAGGTATGCAATAACAGAAAGAACTGTCACTGTTTCCCTTCATACTTACCCCCAAATTGCCAAGTTGAACTTAATGCATGGCCTGGTGGGAGTATTGACAGTGGCAATTTTCCACCTAATAGTATCAACATACCTGACAAAACTCCATCCACTGGTGCTGATGATATACCTGACATATCCAACCCTGGTAAGTGTTAATAACAAGTTTAATTTGTTATTTAATAAAATAAATAATATTTTTTCTACCAATTCATATATATTATATTTAGATATTAAATAATAAACCATATATGAGTATGCATTATTTACAGAATAATTTTTATAACATATGTCACATAAGTTATACATAAGTGATTTCAGTCAGAGGCAAAGCATAAAGTAGAAATCACTTTAGTCTTTCAGTTGGAAGGAATTCAATATAATGCATCAGGTAACACTTAATGGTAGAGATGAAAAGCCAATCAGAGACTGGTGAGGCAACCTAAGAAGCTACTACAGTTTTTAGGGTTGTAGGGACAATTAAAAGAGATGGTATTACTAGAGACTGAATCTGGGCTATCTAGCATGACGTAACTATGGTCAGAGTTACATAGTGGAATCTGGACCACAGGAAGACGTACTGTCCAGCATGAGTTAGAGGTATAGAGAATATACAGCCATTGTTGGAGATGCTGGAGAGGAAGGGGGAGGAATATCATAGCTATTTTACTCCTTTAATCCTCCAAATTTATCCACTGACCAAACCTAAGTGGAAGACAGCAGGTCAAGGAACTTGGGGAATGTGGTTTCTGAAATATTGATCAAAGAAGAGTATAAAGGTGCAGATAGATTTTAGAGAAAGCCAGCAGTTAGTTAGCATGTCCAATAAGGCTTAGGACTAAGAGATTTTCTTTTCGTAAAACCTTAAACTTACAGATAATTGAATTATCTGAATTGCCTTTTTTTTAATGACTTGTGTCACAAATAGTTTCCACATTCATTGTAGTGTCTGGAAATATTATATTTAATGCCATATAGTAATAGATTAGTGAGTTTAAAGTTGTATACTTAATTTAATGTATTTTCAAGCTGTTTCTACTTTAATGACTGCAATTAACTTGTCTTCATTTTGGCAACAACTAATTGCTTCCATCCATGCACATACATGCTATTTCCCAATGAGAAGTAGCAACTACTTCTGTCCTAGAATCCTAGTTGGTTTTAGTGGTCTGAGTGACCAATAAAATGTGCAGAACTGATATTCTAAGACTCCCATGGTCTTCCTGCAGATTCTAACTAGGTACTTTCAGTTACTTATTTTTGGAAATTTGATTCCTAGAATCTCTCATTCTCAAATTCTCTCATTCGCTCCTTGAAAATCATATACATAGAATTTGATTGCATTGAGACACAATACAACTATCTATTTATGAACAACAAAATTATGAGCAAAGCTGAATGATTGTTTTAAGTTACTAAGAACCGAAGCATTTTCTTACACAGCAATATATAATTTTAAAAATTGGTAGTTAATGTTGTATATTTCTGTACCAAGAATGCAAAAGTGGCAGTAGCTTTGGAATTGGATAGTGCATGGAAGGTAGAAAGGCCTCTAGGAGACCGTTGAAGACTATTAATACATGTTGATATTGTCTTGGGAAAGCTGTTGGTATGCTAGTCATGAACAGTTTAAAACCACATTAGTAGGGGTGAAGCAAGCTGACTGATAAGCAACCTCTGACATATACCTCCCCCACAGTGAGGAAACAGAAATAGGAAGAAAATAACTACACTCAAAGCAGGCAACAGAGACACTTGCTTCTAGGACTCAACAGAAAAGCAATGGACTCCATGAAAGGCAGAGAAATATAGCCACACAACCCTCAGGCAGGGACCTGGTTCTAGTACAAAGAGGGAGCTTCCCCATGTAAAGTGATGAGTGAAGAAGTGATTGAAAATTCTCACAGGCCCCAGCCATCCTGTTGTGGTCAAGGGGAAGTTTCTGTGACTTACCTGTGCTGAGACACTGCCGAAGTCGGCGTGGAGTTCCTTAGGCCCCTGACCCTTGCACAGGTCAATTAGAGCTAACAGATGTATACAGAATACCTAACCCACATCTACAGAATATACATTTTTCTAATCTGTGCATGAATCATACTCCAAGATCAACTACATACTTAGACATAAATCAGCCTTGAATAAATTCCAGAAGATTGAGGTTATACCAAGCTCCTATTCTGACCACAGTGAAATAAAATTAGAAATCAACACCAAGAGGAGTTTCCACAAACACACAAACTCATAGAAACTAACCAACTTCCTCCCGAATGATTTGGGGGTACAAAATGAAATCAAGACGAAATTTTAAAAAAATTATTTGAAATAAATAAAAATGAGGACACAGCATACAAAATCCTTTGGGACACTGTCAGAGAAGTGCTGAGAGGAAAATTTATTGCACTGCAAGCTCACATCACAAACGCAGAAAGATCTCCAATTAACAGTCTCACCTAAGGAAATGAGAAAGTCAGGAACAAACTAAAAATCATAGCTAACAGAAGAAAAGAAGTGATCAAAATAAGAATCAAAATAAATGCAATGGAGGCCTAAATTTAAAAAAATACAAAGGAATGTGAATCGAAAAGCTGGTTCTTTAAATGCATCACAGACCCTGACAGACCCTGATCTGGTTAACATAAAAGAGAAGAGAGAGAATCCAAGTCAACCCAAGAGCTTCTGCACAGCAAAAGTTAGCAGACAGCCTACAGAGTGAGAGAAAATATTTGCAAACCATGCATTCAACAAAGATCTAACGTCCAGAATCTACAACGAGCTAAAATGAATCAGCAGGAGAAAAACTAATCGTCTCATTAAAAAGTGTGCAGAGGACATGAAGAGACACTTCTCAATGGAAGACATTCAAGCAGCCAACACAAATGAAAAAAATATTCAACCTCACTAATCATCAGAGAAACTCAAAGCAAAACCACAATGAGATATCATCTCACAGTCAGGCTGACTTTATTATTAAAAAGTCAACAACAGATGCTGACAAGGATGCAGAGAAAAGGCAATGCTTCTACACTGTTGATAGGAATGCAAGCTAGTTAAAGCCCTGTGGAAAGCAGTTTGGAGATTCCTCAAACAACTAAAAATAGATTTCACTGCTTGACCCAGCAGTCCCACTACTATGTATATACCCAAAGGAGCACAAACTACTCTACCAAAAAGGCACCTGCATGCATATGTTTATCACAGCACTATCCACAATAGTGAAAATATGCAATCAACCTAGCTGTCCAGTAATGGTAGAATGGATAAGGAAAATGTGACACATATACATCATGGCATGCTACTTAACTGTTAAAGAACAAAATCATGCCCTTTGCACACATGGATGCAGCTAGAGATCATCATCCTGAAGGAATTATCACAGAAACAGAAAACAGAATACCATATTTTCTCCCTAACAGGGGAGAGCTGAACACTGTATGAGCATGGGTGGAGACAACAGACATTGGTGTAATCCTAAAGGGGGTAAGGAAGAGGAAGTAAGGGCTGAAAACTACCCACTGAATACCATGTCATCCACCTGAGTGACAGGCTCAATAGAAGCCCAAGCCACACCATCACATAGCATTTTTCTATGTAACAAATCTGCACATGTTCCCCCAATCAAAATAGAAAAAATAAATAAATAAAATTCAAGTTCCAAAAAACAAAAAGATCATGTTATTAGAATTTGGAAAAAGAATGTTTATGAAGTGGTAACTTGTTTGGAATCACGGCTGCTTTTGGTAATGTAAAACATTGAATTCATGCTTCCAGTTGGTTGAAAGGACAATGTGGAGCCAGTATAAAAGAACTAGGATTTTTTGTTTGTTTGTTTGTTTGTTTAAAAATAAAACTAATTCTAATCTCTAGTCTCTTTCAGCAAGTTTATTTTTTAATTTAAAATTTTTTTTTCGTTTTAGATTCAGGTTTACAAGTGCATATTTGTTACACAGACATATTTCATACTGGTGAGGAATTGGGTTTCAGGTATCCCTGTTCTGCAGATAATGAATATTTTACCCATTAGTTAGTGAACCCTGGCTCCTCTTCCCACCTCCACCATTTTAGTGTCCTCAGTGTCTATAATGTCCATTTTTATGTCTATGGAATACTATACAGCCATAAAAAAGAATAAAATCATATCCTTTGCAGCAACATGGATGGAGCTGGGGAACATCAATCTAAGTGAAATGACTCAGAAAACCTAACAGTGCATGTTCTACAAAAAGATGGAAATAATAGATACCAGTATTAAATATGTCCATTTAACAAATATGCACTTGTAATCCCTGTATCTAAATTGAAAAAAAATTAAATTAAAAAAGAATCTTGCTGAAAGACACCAGAAATTAGGATAAGTTTTATTTTTAAACAAGTAAACAAAAAAATCCTAGCTCTTTTTACAGTGCCTATATACAGATAATGTGATTAATTTCACCCCAAATCCTAAGGAATTCACAAAAAACACTTCTAAAAATCATGTTTTGAAAAGTCAGCAGAAACAATAAATATACAAAAATCAGTTGTATTGCTATATAGTAGCAAGAGTGAATAGCAATCAACATAAAATTAACAGAACTCAGAAATAAATCCATACATTTAATGTCAACTCATTTTTGACAAAAGCACCAAAAATATATATTGAAGAAAGGAAGTCAAGAAGTGGTGCTGAAGAAACTGGGTATCCACACATAGAAAAATAAATCTAAATGCCCTATCAGTCACTACATACAAAAATCAAATAAAAATGGATTGAAGACTTAAATCTAAGACCTAAAACTATGAAGCTACCAGAAGAAAACATTAGGGAACACTCCAGGTCATTAATCTGGGCAAAGATTTCTGAGTAAGACCTCAAAAACATAGACAACTAAAGCAAAAATGGACAAATACGATCACATGGAGCTAATGTGAAACACACACACACACACACACACACACACACACACACACACACACAAAAGAAGATCCATATATTGACAGGAAATCTGCACCTTCATGTTTATTGCAACACACTAGTCACAATAGCCAAGATATGGAATCATCAGCAGATGAATGAATTAAAAGTATGTGATACATATACACAATGGAATATTATTTAGCCATAAAAAAACAAAATCCTGTCTTTTGCCACAACATGGATAGAACTGGAAACCATTATGTTAAGTGAAAAAAGCCAAGTGCAGAAAGAGGAATATCACATGTTCTCACCATTATATGAAAGCTAAAACAAAACAAAAAAACTCATGGAATGAGAGAACAAAATGATGATTACCAGAGGCTGAGAAGGATAATAATGAGAGCAAGGAGATAAAAAGTAAGGGGTTAATGGGTAAAATAAGTAGATAGAAGAAATAAGATCTAATGTTCTAGCAGGAAAATAGTTATAGTTTGTTATATTGTATATTGCATACTTCAAAACAATGAAAGAGTAGAATTGGAATGTTCTTAACACAAAGTAATAATAAATACTTGAGGTGATAGATATCCAAATTATCCTGATTTGATCATTACACACTGTATACTTGTATTAAAATATTACATGTACTCCATAAATATGTACAACTATTTATCCAAAATAATAAAAAAGAAAGTAAATATCAATCCTATTTACAATACTAATAAAATATTAAACATTAGGAATAAATTTAAGAAAAAATGTGGATGATGTTTAGACTGAAAACTAAAACAAAAATGCAAATAGATATTAACCACCCAAATAAATGTAGAAATATTTTATACTCACCTATTGAAAGGTTCATTAGTGCTAGTATATAAATTGCCATCAAATTAAATCTATAATTAATTTGATTATAAATGTATATTATGGAACCTATGTATTATATTATATAATCTGTAATCTATATTGTCGGGGACCAGACCTGACGGAGGGTGGGTAAGGACCGCAACGGAGAATCCAGATGGCGAGAAGAGACCACTCAGAGGCAGTTTCTTCTGGGAACAGTCTGATCAGGACTGAAGCCAAATTTTATTCGGACACCTTCCAACTTATATACCATTTTTCATACCCTCCAGCAGTGTGATAATCACTTGCTGGGGGCGTACACACTCCATGATGTATATTGCGATTTACAAACTATGCATCACAAGACCATCACAAGACTTGCAAGCTCCAAGCAGGCGTGCCTCACAAATCTCACATCAAGGTCACAGGTGCACAAATATAGTTCATTTAAAAGTGTCTTCCATAGTGTTCAACAAATCATTCATATTATACTCTTTGTTCTAAACCCTGATTAATACAAAAACTTTCTTAGTTAACTCTAGGTTCAATCCAAGTTCACTGACTCCCAATATTTTTTAACGACCGATATTATCAACTTAACACTATACTATAATCTATTAGTTTACCTAAATGACTTAATTTTTATTTATTCCATTAACCTATTACGATTCAACATAGTGGCCTGTAATTCTATAACAATTAATTCAAAACTTATTCCTTACCATGACTTATGAGTTTCATGATCTAGTGTTTGGACTTTAATACTATGCTATATCTCATTAAGCTAATACCTTATCATTAAATCTTATAATTATCATTGACATATGATTTTAGAATCATAACACTATAATTCTCATTCTATTTTAATAAAACTATGACTTTAACCCAAAACTTAAATCTTTTTTCCTAGTATATTAATACATGGCTACGTGTAAAATTTCCTATTGTCATATTAGAAGCAAAAACTACAGCGTTGGAAAAGTTTCAATATACTAATCAAAGGATCTTAAAATTGGCCTACAGGAACAGGAACTAAAGTCATAATCTGAAAAAAAGAAACTTAAAAAGCTTAAACAAAACCTAAAAGTTTTCTACGAATGCTTATTACTGTTTAAATCTTTCCGATGGAAATTATATCGTCTTAAATGAATGTTTTATCCGAACAAGTCTATTCTAAAAATCAAATAGTGTCTGTCACACTCTTGGCTAATGGACTGCACGGTTACTATGGAAATGGCCACGGGCTGAAGCAAGTAGTTTCGGCATGTAACGAAACTAGAAAAACCGTCCTGAAGAAAAACGCCCTGCCCGGCTAAAAGGCGGGGCAATAAAACTATTATAATTTAGTTTCTAATCTTAATCCTAGGAGGAACTACCTTTGGGAACAAGAGCTGACTCACCAGCCTACCAGGAATAGAAGTTAAAGAATATCTAAAAAGAAGTAAGATTTAGAAAGGACAAGGTCATTCTGCTGTATAACCTTTCATCAGGCGTATAGAGACTTTACTTATGAGTTTTGCTGCCATGTATGCACACTGGTCACTAATCACACGCCAATATTATAGGTATAACTGATATCCTATGTCAGAGGCGATCTTCCAGATGGGCCTTTACAGGCCTCAGCCATGTAGCTATAGATGTTGGCTCCCAACACTATATTATAAATTAATTATAATTAATTAAATTTATAATTTAAGTCTATAGATTTGAAAATACCAATTGCAGTAGAATACAACTTTTTGGAAATTTAACATTTTCATCCTACATACACATAAAATTGCTAGAAGAGCCAAACAACAAAGCCAAATAAGAGAAAAAAACAAAGAAGGATGAATTAGTCTATTTGCCATATAATCAATTACTAAATAATATAATATAGACATAGTACACTAATCAAAATAATGTATCATTGATAAAGGATGTTGATAGACTACAACACGGCGTTTAGAAATATGCTCATTAAAATGTGACTAATCAATTTTTCAAAAAGAAGTACAAAGATAGTCCAATAAAAAAAAAGTCAATTAAAAATATTGTAGTGACACAACCACATAGTGAAAACTAAACGAATCTCAAAATCCCAAGATGCTTAAGACTTAAGACGAATCATACATCTTAATGTAAAGCTCAAACTAAAAATCTTTTAGAAAGAAATATTTGGAAAGTATTCAGGACCTTGAAATTATCAATATTTTCTTTGATGAGACCTGAAAACACAAATCAATGCAATAAAAGAAGAGATAATTTGGACTTGATAAGTCTTTATAAAGGCCAGCAATTTTAATTTTAGAACTTGGACTATTTTAGGGACAAGATGTACAGTATTTCTTATGAAAAGTAAAATATTGAGGAAAAACTTAATTCTTATAGGAAGTACATTTTAATTGTTTTCATTGATGTTATCAGACAGTCTTCAAAGTAGACTACCAGAAAAAGAAGTTTCTCAGTTAAAAAAAATAAAAAGCAACAGATAAGACTACTATTCAGAGTTAGAAGAGTCTTTTGGGGCACTTATCTGTCGAGTTGTCTACTTCATATACAATTATGTCAAATGTAAAATTATTAAATTGTTTAAAGATGTTATTCTGATCATCTTAGTAAAATACAGCAATATCTTTACTATTCTTTATGATTACTTTAAAATCTTTGATGTTTTTCTCACCTAGGACGCTCCTTTGAGGATGCTCGCGGTTCCAGACCAAGATGGCCATTTTTCTTACTCTTCCCTTTTTTCGTTGTGCTCTGTGTACTGATTGCCCTACTGGTGAAAGTTCATTTCCAAAGGAAAAAATCAAGAACTGAGAACTACTCAAGCGATGAGTATATTGATGCTATTTTTAGATTTGTTACTTTTAGAATGTGTTGGCATAGTCAGTCAATATATGAGTATAATATCATGGTAGATGTAACTAGTAATAATTTAGGTTTAATTTTTGTCTTTATTTTAAAATTTAGTAATATATTAAAAGTTAAAATAATAAAAAATTATCAATTTTTATAAAGGTCAGCAATTTTAATTTTAGAACTTGAACTATTTTAGGGACAAAATTAAATGGAAGGGATTTCTAAAGTGTATCTACTTTATTTTATTACTTGATCTTAATTATTAATTATGTATTAAACATTATTACCTTATTATTTATATATTTTAAGAAATTTGAACGGTGTTTTTAAAAAACGTAGTAGAAGAATGCAAGAAAGTCATTTGGCATTTTTGTTGTTAGTTCAATTGAGACACACTCCGTCAGCGGTAGAAAAGATTAAAAGTTAATACATAATAATAAGATTGAAAAGTACACCTATGGCTAATCTAAAGAAACCATGAAACAAATAATTTTCATTACAAATAAAAATATCTAAAAATATACTACAAAAATAAAAGCAAATAATAAAATTGTTTTACTTCTCAAGGAAATTGCTATAAAATAATTTCTGCTTATGAATTTTATACCTATGTCTTTCATTTTATTTAAAAAGTATTGAATTTCATTAAAATATTTAATTTAATTAACAAGAGAATATACATGAAAAGAATATATTTTTAAAGTTGATGCAAAATTGTAAAATTAATATGCAGTGCATAAAATAATTATAATTCAATCAGTACTTAATATAAAAGTAATTTTCTTATATATTTCAATTTTCATATTGGATAACTATAGTAGAAAAGCGGATATAAAATGTTTTTTGGGAAAAAAAGCAACCAGCAAATTTTTTTTGGCAATAATTGTTTTTCTTAAAATTTATTTTTATTTATTTTAAAGATGTGAGGTACATCACCAGTAAAATTAATAGAAATAAACAGGGCTAAAGATGAATGGCAAAAAATGTTTAAATATATTTAACAAAGAATATTATGAATATTAAAATGATCTGAGCTTATTTCCAGAGAAACATAGTTATTATGCTTTCCCTTATTTGATGTTGCAAAGATGTACATTGTTAGTCTTGATTACCAGAGAAGAGGTGCTCTCAGTATAGTGGGGTATTCTCAGATAATAGCTGTGCCCTAATCTCAAGAAGGAATTCACTTCTGTTTCACTGATAGTATAGAGGTTTGTGACAAAATATTAAAGAAAATATAATTTTATTTTTGTTTTAAATATATAGGCAACTGGAAAGTGAGAGTGAGCCTACAGAGTAGTGTGAACATCAGAGATTCCAAGACATCACAGTGAGTTTCAAATATATTTTAAGGAGAAGAGACAGCGAAAGAGAGAGAGATTATAATGTATTAGATAAATGCAAATAATACAATTATATATTAAATAGCAGTAGTCATATACCTGTATATAATAAAATAAATTGAACAATATTTTTCAGAAATTTAAGTTTTATAATAGATATGATAAACTTTTAAATGACATCGCAAGTTGTCATTTAAAATATGTCTTACAGTGTTATCATATTAATTATTTTCTCTAATTAGGTTTACTCCGTTAGTATTTGTATATCTAAAATGCTAATTAGACATAAATTACATAATATGTCTACTTCATAGTAAAGTTACTTGCATGATATTTGTTGAATCAGCTATTATCTTTACTTGCTTGGTCATAAAGTTGACTTTTTATCATTTATTCATTTCTCCAGAGTAATTATCTTCAATGGACAGAAAAAAATGAAAGAATGTACATTACCTGATCTACTGGGACTCAGACCTGCATGTTGTAATTTTTAAAAAATCTGACAAGAGAAGATAGTTTATACGTGTATACAAATATATAAACTACATTCACACACGTATGTGAATGTATATGTAATTCCACAGCAATTTATTTGTAAGAAATGTATAAGTTTTACATTACATATTGCTTGCTTTTAAAGTTATCTCACAATATTTCTCTTAGAAGGAACTGATTCTATTATTAGGGACATGATATAAGAAAAGTTCAAAATGTAATAAAGATGATGCCATGATTAAAGACCACTGTTATATTTTAAATTACAATGGTATGTTATATTACAGTCTCATGGTTCTTAACCAATCAAAAGACAATGATTCTAGGATATTATAGTCCCATAGTCCATAACCATTGTCAAAAGACAATGAATCTAGGATTTGGAAAAATTTCTTCACTATAGACTGCTGATAAAAGGTGCATTCTTAGGTATATAAAGTTTCAAAATAAAGGGTGAAAAATATATATGACAGGAATTTCATACAAAAGAAAGCTGATGGACTTTAACTCTGACAGCATTAGCAGAAATAAAAGAAGAATGCATCATAAAGCAAAGGGTCAATTTAATAGGAAACTATAATAATGTCTGAATCAAATATTGATAGAAAAAAGAGAATTTAAAAAATCAAATATAGTATGGTATTTGAACACATAATTGACAAAAATTATCTGCATGATACAGAGAACACTATATCCAACTGTTACAAAATATGCATTTTAGGTACATATGAAAGATAAACTGACATATCCCACATGCTTGAGTAAGCAAGTGTAACCAGTTTCTCAAAACTGAAATATTTCAGATTATATTCTCTAAATAAATTTAAGATAAACTGGGTTCAGTGACTCAGCCTGTAATCCCGTGCTTTGGGAGGCTGAGGTGAATGGATTGCCTGAGCCTGCAGGTTCGAGCCCCACCTGGGCAACTTGGCGAGACCTCATCTCTACAATAAATCAAAAAATTAGCCGGGCATTAGTAGCATGCGCCTGTAGTTCCAGCTACTTGGAAGGCTGAGGCGGAAGGATTGCTGGAGCTCAGCAGGTCGAGGCTGCGGTGACCAGGAGCGGCCACTACACTCCAGTTTGGGTGACAGAGTAAGACTCCAACTCAAAAAAAAAAAAAATTTTAAGATAAATAATTTTTACCAACCATGCTGCCCATCGAAGCTGGACTGGATAAAAAAAAGCTGTGGTACATATACACAATGGAATATTATGCAGCCACAAAGAAGGACAAACATATGGATTTTGCAGCAACTTGGATGGATTTAGAGTTGATCATACTCAGTGATCTATCACAGAAATAAAGAACAGAGTGCCATATGTTCTCCCTCATAAGCGGACCTTGAACAATTATACCACTACAAGAAAGGGATTGGTAGTAATGGGAAACTGTCAGGGAAGGGGGGATGGGATTGGCAGTTGAGGAAAACTGCTAGGGGAGGGAGGGGCACACCTCATCAACATGGGTACTTGCATAGCATTTGTATACCTAATCCTGAATTGTTACCCACATCTTTATAACAAAAATTTATAAAAATATGGGCATCTCCAAATATTTTAACAAATCAATTCATTTTCAAACAATCCATAGATAAAAGAATAGTCCATGGAAATTTGAATATACTTTGAAATGTATACTATATAATAAGTATTATAGAAAAATGAGTGACGTAGCTAGGCCTTGCTTAGAGGCAATCTGAAGTCACTTAAGGGAAAATTAAAAGTTAGCCTTTTAACATTTTTTAAGCAGTTGATCATAGGAAATAATATAGAAAAGAGAAAAAATAAAGAAAACTACACTATAAAGAACAAACAAACCCAAAGTTATTTGAGAAAAATCAATAAAATTAACAAACCTTTTAGAACATGCTCAAGGTAGAGAAACATCTTGTAGGCACACATTAGTAATATCAGGAATGAAAAATCGCATTCAGAATCATTAACAAGAAGTATAAACACTTAAATAGAAATATTTCTATAAAAAGACACTTTTCCAAAACTGTCCTAAGAAGAATTTAAATATCTTCATGGACTATAACTTAAAGAGCAATAATAATTATACGTAAAAAGTGTCTCATAAAAATGTTTAGATGTTTCTTCATTGCAGTTCAGCAAATAGGAAGCCATAACTTCAGTCTTCCTTGTGACTAGCAAAAATGGATTAAAAACATGGCAGGGAGTATTTAGCCTGAAGAAAGAAGGAAATTTTGTTATATTGTTTAACAGGAAACTTGAAAACATCATGGTAAGTGAAATAAGCCAGTCACAAAAAGACAAAAGCTACATGATTCTACTTATATGAGGTATCTAAAATAGTCAAACTATTTTATTAACTTCAAGTCAATTTCCCAAATTATAAGCATACACACACAGAGAACACACAAATATTTCTAAGTACTAGGAATAAATCTGAAGTTTCTTAATATGACTTAAAGGAATCAACAAAACATGTACAACATTCAACATAATAAACATTGAATTTGTGGTCTCCTCTCCTAATATTGTGAGGAAGTTAAGGATACTGATCATTAACATTATAATATTGTTACTAACATCACATTTATCGTTAACATATATTTTTGGAAATTCTAGTCAATAAATATGGATACAAAAAAGTAAACTTTTAAAAGGAATCTCTATTCAAAGATAACTCTAGCATATACACAGAAAATCCAAAAGAATCTACTGATAAAATATTACAATTACCAAGTGAATTTAGAAAATACATTGGATATAAAGTCAATATACAAGTACCTCATTTTATGTAAAAGCAAAAGATTTAAGAACTAGAATAGCTAAAAACATACTATTTACATTAGCACTAACGATGTTAAATCCTTGAAGATAAACATTCTAAAAAAACTATGGCACCTCTACAATAAAATGACAAATTGCTTATAAGAGAAATTAAAGATTAAATAAATAAATTGTATTAAATGTCAAATGAGTTATGAGTGATGCTTATGGCTTGAAAGAGTCAATATTGTTTTCAATCTTAACTCTTCCCAAATTACATTTTACATATTTTGAAGCTCTGTGATGAATTTTATAAAGATTGTGACTGTATTATTTTTCTGATAGAAATCTCATCATTTTATATGTCCCTGTTTATATTGATATTTATTGTTGTCTTAAAGATGAAATTTCTTGGGCAACCCCCTCAGGTCCCCTCCCACTGTGGAAGCTTTTCTGTTTTCTCAATAAATCTTGCTTTCTAAAATAAATAAATAATTTGTTAATTAGTATAGTCTATCACCTTGGCTACTTAGTTGATATGCGTCTTTCAACACATTTAAATTTCCATAAAACAACAAGACAACTCTTTTCCACACAATAAAACACAGTTAAATGCATTCATACAAATTCATTTCTCACTCTTTCCCAAAAATCAGTCTCTTAGTTTTTGCTGCTATGACAGGTCATATTGCTTACTGAATACCATGGTATTGAATAATGCAGTCTGAGTTTATAATGGTTGAACTTGCTGAAACATTAGAAGTGAGGAAGCCAAACTCACATCCAGAATATATATCCTCCAGTGAGAATGAATCATTGCCTTTTCCTTGGAATAAGTCCAAAATACTCTACCTGTTGTAAGGTGGCTGGATTCTCACCTCTGCATAAGGTGCCATATCATGACTCAGTGTGTAATCAGTAGGTATTTAACAGTAGTGGTAGCCAAGTAATTCTTGGTAAGGGAACGACGATGTTTGCAAACTCATGCATAACCTCCACCCTTCCACCAAGGCTACATAGTTCATTGCAGGGGACCTGCCCCTGCGGAGATCAGGGGTCCCTTGGTAGGTGTGGCAGTGTCAGTGATTTAAACTGGAGGGATAGATATAAAGAGAAGGAGAGGGGAGAGAAAGAAAGAGACTGGACAACTGTCAAGTGACCAGAAGCCGTTTAATGGGTGTAATCCCAGGGCTTTTATCCCCAAACTCTGCAAAGTTATCATCATGGGAACTCCTGCTGCTATGGTTACACAAAAGGTAACATGTGCCTTTCACATGACCAGGTCCAGGTGCACACAGGACACTCCCCACTCTCAAGCAGATGTATTTTTCAAACATGAAATTCTTATCCAGTTTCTATGTACCCTTAATTGTTTATAGCTACATAACATCATTCAATGCTTACACTCAAAACCAACATAATGATATATTACTTTTTACTATTCTATGCTAATTCAAACTAGTTTCTATGAAACAGTTGGTGCTATGGTTACACTCTCCTAGCACCAGCCGGCCTAATTCAAACTTCACTGGCCCCCCCTGAATCAAACTGAACTAACCACACTTCTATAATAAAATGATTGCTAAAATTTTCTTAATCTATATAAACTATATTCTAAAACCTATATCTATAAATTTCTAAAATCATATTAAGGGAACCTGTGACTTGCACTAAGACTTCTCAATGTGACTCAAAGTTAAACTTAAATTGTTTAAAAGCAAAAGCCATAAACTGTGGAAAATGGTAACAATAGACTCCCAAGTTAGTTGTGTTCGTTCCGGTTTCAGAGTCCTCTGTTACAACCAGCAGGAGCCTTTCCTGGTTCCTTGTGCCAAATGGAAAAGGAGAGAGGGAATGGGGTCAACAGCTCCCGAACACATCCGAATGGTCTCGGG
Source organism: Cephalopachus bancanus (assembly GCA_027257055.1). NCBI lineage: Eukaryota > Metazoa > Chordata > Mammalia > Primates > Tarsiidae > Cephalopachus > Cephalopachus bancanus. The sequence goes on along the minus strand of JAPVLO010000203.1, from coordinate 254,256 downwards.
GTCAACGGCCCTTCCTGACCCCTAACACTCAGTGGGCCTCCATGGCCAGCTCCCAACAGTTCATGAGTCTTTTGATAAAATGATTGACACTTACAGAGCGTATTATTTTGTTAATTTGCCATTAAAACCTTCTTCCATAGCACATGCGTGTCTATTGGTGGACATTCACATGAAACACAAATATCTCCAAGTTTTTCCATTTAGAAAGTTTCATCCACATGCCTCTTCCTCAGTATCCCTCACTAAATGATCCAGTTGTTTTTTCGATGTGACTATTAATCCAAACCATTGCATATGGTGCATTAATTAGTATAGATCTCCATTTCTGGCCATCTGCCACACCAAGAAAAGTTGATACCAATGCAACATTAAATGTTCCATGATGTCTGACAACTAAGTTTGCGAACTAGAAAAAGTGTGAGACACCTCATTGCTGATTATCACTATGGTCACCTTTAAAGTACTTCCTTTGGAAAACTATGCACCAATGCCAGTGCCTAGTCCAACAGTCAAAGCAATTTTGGAACTCTTTTCCTGGAATGGCCATCAGAGCTGTCATCACAAGAATGTCGGTGTTTGAATTAGAGCAATGAATAAACATTAAATTTCTTTTTTTATTTTTATTTTAAAGATGTGGAGTACAATTCTGGGTTAGGTACATAAAGTGGTCATCGTGCAGGTAAAGTTTGGGTTCCCTTGTTGCTGTTACAATTAAATGGATCTGTAATGCCATACCTATCCTCTGTGGGATAATAATACATTGCACAGAATTCTCTGTAAATCACACTCAAGGTTTTATCCCTCAGTCCTCTGAAGTTATACAACAATAATTTGGATTTGAAGGAATCTGAGGAAATTGCTCATGCAACGTATTTATACTTTTGGGATCTGCTGAGCCTAGTATCTTTCTACTGTATGTTTTTGCTGATGTATGTACTCAACCTAGGTGGATCAGAAAAAATGTAGTTCATGATGACAGACTCAATCTACCTGCTCATATGACTTCACATAGTCAGAGATTCAAACTCTACCAAAATACAGTAGCCCAGAAAAGGAGAATCATCATGTTCAGAAGAAAACACAAATTTATTCCAAAATTCTAGAGATCTATGATTCACCTATTCATTTTTTTCAGAGGTTCCATACAACATTCTTATTTGCCATGGATGCTTTGATATGATTGAATCTGCTGAATGATAAAGACCAGTGTAGGGTGCATAGCAGACTTAATTTGCTGTAAAACCTTTTCTTGTTCTGGGCCCTATTTGAAACAGATACTCGTATACGTGACAATGTGGAAGAATTAAAATAACAGAATTTAATGTGATGTATACTAACATGTACTGCTTTTAATATCTTAAAAACCATAAAGGGCACTGTGTTTCTTTCACAGTAGGTGGTATGACATACAACAGCTTGTGTTTCATCTTAGAGGGAATATCTCTACATGCCTCTGACAAATACATCCTCAGAAACTTCATGGAAGTGATGAAATGATAAATTTTTGGGGGGATGAAGGCAGGGATTAGGGTGATGTTTCTACATTCCAAAAAATGCCAAAGATTGCCAACATACCACTAAAAGCCAGGAGAGAGGCATGGAACAGATTCATCCTGGCAGCCCTAAGAATAAACCATACCTGCTCAGAAAACATCAACTCAGCTGACACACACATTATATCAAATGAATCTAAAGAGCAGAATGCAGTGGGTCCTTTATATGCCTTAGCAAGACATTAGCAAACTATAATGTGGGAGACAAATCTAATAAGTTTACTTTTAGTACATTACCAACACCAAATTTCTTACTTTATTACCAAGCAAGAATGCATTTCCTCATTCAAGAAAATTTAACCTATGAATATTTAAGTTTTCATGAATTAAGATTGATATTGGCATTAGGTAAAACAAATCTTCTAAAAAGACTTCTTTTACTTCCTTTAGAGGATTGCTGGGAAAATATTTTGAGGAAAGAGAGGCAGGGAAAAGAATGTCTGCTCATCAGAGCCTTAAGAAACTGCTAAATAATGGATAAATGAAAAAGAAGGTAAAGCATTCCCAAAATTATAATGTCAGTCAATGCCAGAATATGAAGACATATTATACAACATTTCAAAATACTTTTGAGAAGAAAAATAAAAAATACACATGAAATGAAGGGATTAAAGCAAAGTCAGAACCTTAATAATCTATCAATAAGCACTTTTAAAAATGTTGTTTCAATCAATGAAGTGTACTAAAGCAGTTGGGGGTAGGCACTGAATTTAGTGGTTAATAATTTGAACTCTGAAGTCAGGCTGCCTGGGCTTGAATGCTCACTCTAACATTTAACTGGTACTGAAACATGAACAAGTTACTTGCTCTATTTAAACATAAATTTTCTCATTTACAAAATGAAAATAATAGTGTCACCTTTATTTGTTATTGTGAATATTAATGCAAATAATGCATGAGACATTTAGCCAAGGGTTCAATACATAGCAAATATTCAATACTTACAGAGTAAATTGAGTAGCAACATTCAATTAAGAAAGTAACAAATATTTTCTGCAATCATCATTAATATTGTTATCTCCCCCAAGATTTCAATATAGAATTTTAAAAATATTTGCACACATAAATAAACACAAATATGAAGTATAAACTCAAAGAATTCTTGGATAGGTATGCTCTAAGTATGAACCACTTAGATCAAGGTTTAGATTCCTCATGTCTTTTGCTGTCAAGAAGATGCACTGAAGATTCCTTTAGGATTTCTGTCATTGAGATTAGTTTTGCTAATTCTTAAGCCTCAAGAAAATGAAATCGTATGATTTGTACTCTTTTATGTCAGTATAATTTCTATGAGAATGTTGGCATATAGATTTTTTTTACAGTTATACAGTATTCAATATAGTAGTATCTGTTATGTTCAGTACAGCCTGAATAAAACACTATAAACAAATAGATTTGTATATCTACTTTTCTGATGGCCATCATTTAGAATCTTTTCAGTTTGAGGCTATATTGCATGTGTCTTCGGGTTGTCATATATTCCTTTTATTCTGTATATTTACCTGCAAGTGAAATGACTCATTTATAAGGTAGATACATGTTTAGACTTAGTAGACTAAATTTTAGACTGTCAAAATTTTTTGAAAGTGGCTGAGCCAATTTACAGTCTCATCAACAATGTATGAAAATTCCAACTGCTTCATATCCTCAACAATATGTAATATTGTCAGTCATAATTTTTTGGTGCTCTGTAGGGTGATGGCAGTCAGCCTCCGAGGTGACTCCAAGGATTCCCCATCACCTAATATTCTCCAACTATGCAATCCCCACACACATTACACATTATAAAAAGATTGATCTCTGTGACCAGTATTTTCCATCTTCCTTTGTTTCTCTGTCACTCTGTCTGTCTCTCTCTGTGTATGACTCTCTCATTTCCTCTGGGAAATGTTTCCTACTGTCATATTGGAGAACCACCAGAGAAAGGCCCACATTCTAAAAGAATGCATGTTTCTGAAAACAGTCACTGAGGAACTGAGGTCTGTCAACAACCACGAGGGAGCTGGATGTGAATTCTCTAACCCCAGCTGAGCCTTGACAAGATAGCAGCCATGGCCACCAGCTTGAATTCAATTTCACGAGAAATCTGAGGCCAAACCACCCAAGAATGCAGATGCTGGATTCTTAATCAACAGACATTGATAATTTTTTTAAAAGATGTTTTTTAATTATTATCCATAACCTCTGATAATATGTTATGTTATGTAACAGTAAAAAAAGTACAAGATAATTTGGTGCTAGTGGTAGGATTCTGCCATAAGAAAAACTTTAAAAATGGGAACTTTGAATCCCACTGAGACATGGATTTTTGATTACATAGAGGAAACTACTCTGATCATCCACACACAAGTCTTGAAGTGAGGATACACTTTTATCTCTTTTGGGTAGTTATCTAAAAGTAAAGTTTCTGGGACAAAGGGTGAATTTATACTTAAATTTTGAAAACACCCTAAAACTATTTTCCAATCATTATAGTTGTACTGTTTACATACTCAGAAGAAATACATGAGGGATTTAGTTTATTCATATCCATGTCTAGAATTTTTATTGTCTGTGTGTATTTTCCTTATTGTCTTGACTCCCTTGTTAAGATCATTTGACCATATTTATGAAGTTTTTGGGGTTTTTTTGGTAGGCTTTCTATTTTATTCCTTTGGTCTATAGGTCTGTACAGTACCAACTGTATTGGTTCTGTAGATTTGTTTTAAAATCAAGATGTATGAGTCTTTCATCTGTTCTTTTTCAAAATTTGTAAGCCAGTAAGGCGGTGCAATGGGAAAGATGCAAAGACTTGCACAAAGAGTAGATCAGAAAAGGTTTAGTTAGAAGGTAGATCAGAGAAAATGGGTGAATCCACATCTCCAAGATTGGAGAGGGGTGCCAAATGTTTAAGGAACATTTGACAGCAAATGCTTGAAGTTGAAAGTTTTTAAAATTTCCCTTTTAGTGGGGGCAGGTGAGCTTTCTTGGTTGAGGGACAGGATCTGTCACCATGGTTGGGTGGTGTTCTGTGTCATGAAGGGCTGATCACAATAGATTAGGTCTGCATGACCCTTTTTGGCTAGAAGATAATACTTTGGATAAAAGGGTAATTAGTACAAAGCATGCTGGGGAGAGGGGTGGTTACAAGACAATTATCAGTAACTCTAGGAAACTGGTTCTGTTTCTTGTTTAATAATTATAAGTGGGTTGAAGTGAGCTGTTAAAAAAAGCATGACAAAGTTAAGTAATGTTAAAAATGACTGCCACTCTAACTAAAGTTACTCCCTTTTGGCTAAATCCCCCCATGGGGCCACCAAAAATGGTAGGTTGTTTTCTACCATTGAGATCCTTTGAGAGCCCATATGAATTTTATGATGGATTTTTCAATTTCTGCAGGGAAAAAAATGGAATTTTCATAGGGATTTCATTGAATCTGTAGATCACTTTAGATAGTATTAGCATCTTAATAATGTTAAGTCCTCCAATCCATGAAAAGAAAATGCCTCTCCATTTATTTGTCTTTAATTTTTTTTAAAACAATGTTTCATAATTTTCATTGTACAGGTCTTTCACCTATTTAAGTGTCTTTGTAATTATTTGATTTGATTTAATGTCACTGCAAATAATTTTTCAATTTCCTTATTGGCTTGTTCACTGTTAGTATATATAAGTGCAACTTACTTTTGCATATTGACTTGTTATTTTGCTACTGTGCTGAATTTATTAGTTGCATCATTTTTGTGTGTGGATTCTATTGGGTTCTCTACATATAAGATTCTCTCATTGGGAACAGAGATCATTTAACTTTTTCCTTTTCAGTTTAGACACTTTTTTTGTTTTTCTTGAGCAATTCCTCTGGCTAGATCTTCCACTACTGTATTAAATAGAACTGGTAAAAGTGGGCACCCTTGCCTGTTCCTAATCTTAGAAAAAATATTTTCACTGTCACCATTGAATATGACAGTTTCTGTGGGATTTTCGTATACACTTCCCATTATTTTGAGATAGTTTTTTTCTGTTTCTATATTCTTGAGTGCTATAATCATTAAAAGGTATTGAACTCTGTCAAATGTTTGATCTGAATCACTTTTGATAATGTGCTTCTTTTTCTTCTTCTGTTAATATGGCATATTACATTGATTGTCACATGTTAGAACTTCATAAGTTTTATAACTATTTGCTATAAACTTTACAGGAAACAAAACAATAAAATATTTATTTTTGCATCCCTCCTTTATCCTATTGTTTGAAAATAAAGACATATAATTTGTCTTCCACATTTGGGATATTAGATAATGCACTCAGTACATACACAGCTACTTAAGGCACAAATCTGTGTTTTAGCAACATATCTGTACCTTACTGATAATAACAAAAAATATTTAAAAAACAAGTTTTATGCATTATGGCTAAGCATTTTATAAAATACCCCACAAAGTCTTATAACATAGTTATGAACTAGGTGTAACTTCATCCATTTTATCATTAAGGAAATTAAAAATACACAGATGTTAGATTAATTTTAAAATATAGTTAGAAAGTGATGGAGACTTGGATGCACCATTTCCTTCAATACATTTCAGCTTTCTCACCATTATGGTACATACAAATTCATTTTTCAGGGCCCAGTTGCCTTTTGGTAAACTTTGTTATCAGGCTATCAATTTACACAATCACATAATCTGAGAAAATTAGCTGGTTTATATCATCCTTTTTAACCTTATTCATTTTATATTTATTTTTGAATACAAACAAATGAAGTACAAAATAAACACAGTGATTTTCATTATTCAAAAATTCTATTTTTGTAAATTTGCCTACTTGCTAAAGTTTATTTTTAACCCTGAAATGGATATCCAGAGCATATTACTGCTTATACCAGTCCATGCACAAGGCAGCAAAAAGTTTCATTTGTACCAAAGTTCACATTCCCAGCTAAGAAGGATCAAGATGAATTTGACACTTTGTTTTAGCTCTGTTACAGAAATGACTAGAGGATGAAGAAGACAGGGGACAGCTTAGTGTAGTGCAAGAAGCTTGGGTTCTGAACCAGCTGGAACAGGTTTAAATCTCTACTCTGGCACTTTTTACTTCTGAGCCTCTTTGTTCCTTTGTAAACTAAAAAATAAAGACTGTAAGGTGATTTGCTTTTAGGATTTAAGATAATAAATGATGTGAGATATGTACACATTTTCCCTAGGAGCAATGATTCAGCATTTGATAGTTCAGTGTTGTATGATTTCATAGAACATGACTTGCAAAAATGACTGCATTAGTATGATCATCCTTATATAAAAATAAATGTCTGCCTATTTTTAATAGCTAGATGGTCCATTTTAACTGATGTAAGGTGACATCCCATTGTTTGTGGATTTAACTTGAATTTCCCTGATGAAAGTACTGTTGAAATTTTAAAAATATATTGGTTGACCACATTTATGTCTACTTTAGAGAAACTTCTACCGGGTTTTTTGCTTATTTTGAAATCAGACTGTTTATTTTCTTATTATTGAATTATTTGAGCCACTTGAATGTTTGGGTATTAATCTCTGCAAATACTGTCTCCTGCTATGTAGGTTGTCTCTTCATTTTATTGTTTCCTATGCAGAAGCTTTTTATTTTAATTTATTTTACTTTTTTATGATCAGTATTTTTTATTTTGATATTGTGGGGTACAGTTAAGGGTTAGGTATACAAATATGCGTTCATTCAGGTCCCCTTGTTGATAATAGGTGTCTCCCCGTCCCCAGAAAGATGTTTACTATCATTAGTCCCACCACCTCCCCCCATAGTTTCCCACCACTGTCAGTCATTTTCTTATGGTAGTGCGTTGGATGATCAAGGTTCACTATATGAGTGAGAATATGTGATACTCAGATCTTTGTTTCTGTGAGAGGTCACTCAGTATTATAGACTGTAGCTCCATCCAGGTTGCTGCGAAATTAATGATTTTGTTCTTTTTTATGGCTGTGTAGTATTCCATCGTGTATACATACCACATTTTTTTAATTCAGTCCTCTTTTGATGGGCAGTGTGGTTGGTTCCAGGATCTCGCTATTGTGAACAATGCTGCAATAAACATTCGTGTGCAGGTATCTTTTTTATAGAGTGATTTGAGTTCTTCAGGGTATATTCCCAGTATGGGGATTGCAGGGTCATATGGGAGGTTGATGTTTAGAGCTTTTAGGGATCACCACACTTCGTTCCACAGAGGTTGCACTAGTTACACTCCCACCAACAGTGTAGGAATGTTCCCTTTTTGCCACACCCTCTCCAACAACTATTATTTTCTGAGTTATTGATAATTGCCACTCTGACTGGAGTTAGGTGGTGTCTCAGTGTGGTTTTGATTTGCATCTCCCTGATGATTAGTGAGGTTGAACATTTCTTCATGTGTCTGTTGGCTGCTCGGATATCTTCCTTTGTGAAGTGTCTGTTCATATCTTTTGCCCATTTTATAATGGGGTTGTTTGTTTTTTTTCTTTTCAGCATGTTTGAGTTCCTTGTAGATCCAAGATGTTAAGCCTTTGTCAGATCTGGAGTTGGCAAATACTTTTACCCAGTCTGTAGGCTGTCTCCCTGCTCTCTTGATGGTTTCTTTGGCTTTGCAGAAACTTGTCAGTTTAATGAGGTCCCACTTGTCTATCTTATCCCTTATGGTCTGTGGGTTTCGAGTTTTGTTCAGTAATTAGATGCCAGTTCCAATTTCCATGAGGGTGTGTCCTTCATTTTCTAAGGTTCTTATGGTTTGAGGTTTTACATTTAGGTTTCTGATCCATTTGAAATTTATTTTTGTGTATGGGGATAGATAGGGGTCCTGTTTCAATCTTCTGCGTGTGGTCAGCCAGTTTTCCCAGCACCATTTACTGAATAGGTTCTCCTCTCCCCAGTGATAGGTGGTGGAGGCTTTGTCGAAGATGAGTTGGTTGAGAAATTGAGGTTTTGCTTTGGGATCTCAATTCTATTCCATTGATCTATATGCCTGTTCCTATACCAATACCAAGCTGTTTTGATGATTGTAGCTTTATAGTATAGTTTGAAGTCTGGCAATGTGATACCACCTGCTTTGTTTTTTTTTTTTGCTGAGGATTGTTCTGGCTATTCTTGGTCGTTTGGGTTTCCATATGAATTCCTGTGTTGTTTTTTCTAGGTCTGAGAAGAATGTTGCTGGTAATTTGATAGGTATTGCATAGACGCTAAAATTCTCAACAAGATCTAGCAAACTGGATTCAACAACGCATCTCAAAAATCATCCACTATGACCAAGTAGGCTTCATCCCTGGGATGTAGGGCTGGTTCAACATTCATAACACAATAAATGTAATTAAATCCATCAACAGATGCCAAAACAAAAACCACATGATTATATCATTAGATGCAGAAAAAGCTTTTGATAAAATCCAGCACCCCTTCTTGATAAAAACCTTCGAACATCTAGGCATACAGGGAACATACCTCAAAGTAGTAAAAGCCATCTACGAGAAACCCACAGCCAGCATACTCCTAAATGGACAAAAATTGGAACCACTTCCCCTGAAAACTGGAACAAGACAAGGATGCCCACTCTCACCCCTCCTGTTCAATATAGTACTGGAAGTCCTGGCTAGAGCAATCAGAAAAGAGAAGGCAGTCAGGGGTATCCAAATAGGAAAAGAGGAAGTCAAACTATCTCTCTTTGCAGATGACATGATCATGTACCTTGAAAACCCAAGTGAATCTGTTAAAAACCTCCTTACACTGATAAAGTCCTTTGGCAAAGTCTCAGGATATAAAATAAATGTGCAAAAGACAAACGCATTCCTTTACACCAATAATAAACAAACAGAAACCCAAATAAGAAGCACAATTCCATTCACAATAGCCACAAAAAAAAAGAAATATCTTGGCATCTTCCTAACCAGAGACGTGAAAGACCTTTACAATGAAAACTGGAAAACTCTGCTCAAAGAAATCAAAGATGACACAAACAAGTGGAAAAATATCCCATGCTCATGGATTGGAAGAATCAACATTGTGAAGATGTCCATCTTACCTAAGGCAATCTACAGATTCAGTGCAGAAGCTTTTTAGTTTGATGTGATTTCATCCATCTATTCCTGTTTTGTTGCCTTTGATTTTGAGTACTAGAACAAACACACACATATATAGAGAGAAATAGATAGTAGATAAGTGATTGCCTGCAGTCAGTGGGGTGAAGGGAAGAAGTTAGGTGCAGTATGGAACAGAAAAGAGGGGAATGGCTATTAATGATTCTGGGGCTTTTGTAGGTGATGAAAATGTTCTAAAATTGATTATAATGATGCACAATTCTATTAACATATTAAAAATGACTGGATTGCACACTCTAAATAGTAAATTGAATAATATGTAAATTATGTTTCAATAAAGATTTTTTTTCTAAAAAAAGCTGCAGTAAGCTGAATAATCTTGTGTGTTCCAGGAATTTGGGGTACTTTTGTTTTTCTTTTTTGAGACTGTATTTTAGAATATTTTGAAATTATTTTCATAATATTCATATATTCAGGAGTAATGAAAAAAGTAAAACTATGTAGTTTTTATTCAGACAAAATGGGTCCTTTCAAAGTAAATAAGATTGTAAACAATTTTATAAATGGATATGTATTATGACATCACCTTCACTGGTGTTTGTCCCAAATATTCTGTGGCACAATAATTAGCTGAAGTGATGTTTTAAAATTTGTAGTTGGCAAAACGTGTGTGAGCATTCTCAGTGTATCACACCATCCTTATTCTTCACTTGTCCTCTTATCTTTTACCACTCTCTAAACTTCCATGCTCCAACACACACACACAAATACACCACGCACACACACACACACACACACACACACACACACAACCCCACAAAAATATACTTTGTCCAATTTCATAAAAAAGATTCCTCTGGGCATGGGAGTAGTACCCTCCTACTGCCGAGAGACACTCCAGGGCTTGCTGCCCTCAGCCATGAGTGGAAGAAGAAGTGTGAATTGTAGATCTCAGACATTATTCAGACTTCCTCCTTTACCCACACCCTCAGGAAATGCATGCCCTATTGTGCTGGGTCAGGTATATGAGGAATAGACAGCTGTCTCAGTTCATCCCAAACCTTCCAACCTCATGGCCCAGCAGAACCCCCATGGCGCTGGAACTCTGAACCTGAGCAGGTTCTGATGTTCTTCTTCCCGTCTTGGTCTGAGATACTGAAAAGAAAGGCAGCACCTGCTTTGTTGCCAGGACCTGCGAAAGGCAGCCTTTTATACAGCAAGATTCTTTACTTGCAATGGCCCATCAGGGTCAGTCAACCCAGGCCTGAGAGAAACAGCAAAAGAGGCAGCACTGAGTGGCTGGTTGGCCTCACAACGGGACAGCCTTTGGAGGTGGAGTAATGGCACCTTGCAGCTACTGGCCCCAGGGGTCTCACCAGGGCAGGGCAGATAGAGCGGAGCCACAGTGAAGTATGGAACGGAGGGCAAAGACTGGGCTTCAGTTCTGCAGATACCTGAGGCAAGTGAGGTTTGTAGTCCTAGGGACACACACTCATGGACCACTCCACATGAAGAAGCATAGAGGAGCCTGTGCTGCTGCACACATGGGCTTTATTTTCCAAAGGTTTAACATTTAAAATGCATTCAGAGGTAACCTTAGTGTTGTAAGGCACATTTTTTCCTCTGTAACATTTCCTGGTGAAGTTCTTGCAGTATTAATATTCCATGTCATAGCTTTCTATAGATGATTTACTGTAGCAAAGAAGAAAAAATAGAATAGAAATTCACAATATGTTTAGTTGCAGCCAATTGTCTATTTTGAATTATATTTACTACTGAATTAGTAACTTAAATCTCAGGTTAAAACACAACCACTAAGCCGGTCTCGGTGGCTTCAATCTACTCATTTAGAATGTGTTTTGTTACCTTAGTACTGAGTTATAATTTAATTATCAGGCAAATCATTAATCTGTTTTCCATATCTATAATTCTTAAATAATCATTTTATATAAATGGAATACACTATATATAATATAATATTTAGAAACTAGCTTTAAGTTTGTATAATTTCTGTTAGACACAGTGTTCAATATTGTTCATATCAATACTTTGTTCTCTTTTATTAATGTGTAGAATGTCATGGTATGAGTTTCTATACTTTTTGTAACCATTCATCTATTGAAGAGCATTTGAGCATTAGCAGTTTTTTATTTTTATGAATTAAGGTGCTATGAACACGTGTTTAAGTTTCTGTGTGATCATAATTTTCATTCATTGAGATAAAAGCCCAAGAATCAAATTTTGGTCTATAGGTCTCCTAAGGCAACTTACTTAATTGGAAAAGAAGGTGGGAAAGTTTAAGCCTAAAGATACTGCCAAAAATAAATGGGGATTGAGGGTGTAAACAAATTAAATTATAAACCAACGAAACATTTAACAGAGAGAACCAAAGAGATAGTTAAGGAGAGTCCTTCCAGAGCTAAAACAAAGAAATAAGATTTTAAGACTATCCCTGCAAAGACACTTGGATTTAATTGGGCAGACTATTGAGCATTTCATGTCTCAAGAAAACAATTTAGCAATCCTGCTGAAATTGGTGTAAGCAAATAACTGGTTGCAATAAACAACACCAGCAGAGAGACCAACAAAGAAAGAAAAAAAGAGTTACAAAAAGAGCCTTGTTTATGGTCACTGTCGTTGCAAAGTCATTGTGCACATGCCCAAGTCTGTACCTTTTGAAGAGCAGCATCAGAAATTTCACATAACAGGAAAAATAAATTTCAAAGGAATAGTTAAGTAGTTATTATTAAACAAATGAAAAATCAAGTAACAGTAAAAAGAACCCTTGTAAGCATTAAAAACCAAAGATGCCACAATATACTACCCAAAATTTTAAGTTTTCAACTTTAAAAATTATGAGACTGGAAAAAAACAAAACAAAACAGGCAAGTGTGACCCATGCATAAGAAAAACAAAAAAGAGAGAACTAAACTGGAATATGAGAAGACAGACGTTAGACTGAGCATACATAGACTTCAAAGTAACTATTATATACAAGTTCAAACAACTAAAATAACCCATGAATAAAAAATGTGATGGCAATGTCTACCAAATATAAAATAAAAATTTAGAGAAATAAAATATAAAAAAGTAAAAATTATGGAGTCAAAAGTTTAACAATTAAAGTGAAAAAGACAAAAAAAGAACTGATTTTGAGCTGGCAGAAGTTTTAGCAAGGATAAAGATAGATTAATAGATATTGTATAGGTGAATAAACAAAGAGGAAAAATAATACAGAAAAGCTAACAGAGTTTTAAGGTAGGACACTGTTAAGGGTGCAGATATACATCTAATAGAGAACTAGAAAGATGTGAGAAATATAAAAGCAAAAAATACATTTCTGATGAGAAAAAAACTTAAAATTTCACTAATTTGATTGAAAGTATTTAACATTCAAGAAACTTCATGAACTCCAATAGGAGAAATACAAAGAAATTCACACTCAGAATTACAATTGTCAAAATATTGAAAGAAAAGAAAAAATTATTACAGTACAAATCATTACAATATAAAGAAACTTCAGTAAAATTATCTTAGCTCTTTTTCTATGAGAAACATGGAGACCAGATGGCAGTGGGCGGACATATCCAAAAATGTTAAAACAGTAACTATCAAACAAAAACCTTTTAGTCAGCAATACAACATTTCAAAAATGATTGTGTAATAAAAAATTTGTAAATTTTTTAAACTTGGAAGAATTTGTCACTAGCAGTTGCACCTTACAGGAAATAACAAAAAAGATTCTTCACACGGAAGCAAATATCCCAAAATAGAAATTCTAGTCCACATAAGAAGCAGAGGACCTCGATAAAGGCAATTACATATATTATTATTTTTATTTTTTGAGCTAAAGTCTCACTCTGTTGCCTGAGCTTGTGTACAGTGGCACATTCACAGTTACTGCAGCTTCCACCTGCTAGGCTCAGACAATACTTCCAACTCAGCCTTCCTAGTAGTGGGAATCACAGGCATGTGTCACGATGTCCAGTTAATTTTTCTGATTTATATTAGAGATGTGGTCTCACCAAGGATGGTAATACATAATTGTCCAGGCTAGTAATACATAATTTTTTTTAAAAGGACAGTACAGACAGACTTCAGTTTCTGGCTTATATGTAATGAGCTTGAAAGTTGTTCTTTTATCACTAAATCCTAGCAAGTACAAAGCTGAACTAACTAAAAATGAACAACCCTTCTTAGATATGTCAGCGAATTGAGATCACAGAGCAAATAGCTATTCCACAAACTAGAGAGACAGTCAGGTAGATATAGATAATCACAATTTATGAGAGCAGAAACACATGAGGATAAACCTCCATGAGAACCAGTTGTAGAAAACATAAACTATAACTGAGAAAAGGCTGGAGGCTCAGAGTGGAAAAGTGTGAGTTGCCAACTCCAGGGGCCCATTCTTAGATGTCTCCAAACTATTATGTATTTGTTTCCAGGAGCCCTACTAGTTTCTCACAGTGAAAATTAGAAAAATATCCCCCTATGCTTCCAGAAGGAGGAAGAGAAAGCAGCCATTTTGAAACATGTCCAGAGAGTTCTATTTTTCTTAAGAAACATTTTACCAAGGCCTAACTGCTAGGATTTTATCAAAGCCTAACTTACCTGGGGGAATAGAAACAGCCAACTATAGCCTTCTCTAGCTTTTCATCTGGGAGAGAAAAAATTTACAACTCCAGCCCCTTCAAGGCATTCTTTCCTTTGTAAAGAAATGGGAACAACTCAAAAGAACTAGTGAAGGTCACAGTCCAGGGACACAAGCTAACAAAAAGACTGAGAACTAACCATAAGACTATAGAATGCATCTCTTTCTCTCATGCCTTTCCAACACATCACTAGAGGCCTATACTTTATCTAATTATTTTATTTTTACAATTTTTTCTACAGATAGGTCTTGCTATGTTGCCCAGGATGGAGAACACTGGCTATTTGCAAGCATGATTATAGTATACTATGACCTCAAACTTCTGGACTCAAGTAATTACCCAACTTCAGCCTCCCAAGTAGTTGGGACTACAGGCATACCACCATGCTTAGCACAGTTTCCTAAACTCTATATATCATGTCCAAATTTCAATAAAAAATTATAAGCCATACTAAAAGAAAAAAACAAAAACAGTTTGAAGAAGTAAGGCAAGCTTCTAAATTGGTAGGGATGTTGAAATTATGAAACTAAAACTTTCCAACAATTTTATTAAATTGTATTAATTGGAGCTAATGACTCCAATGGAAAAAGTAGACAGAATGCAAGAACAAACAGGTAATGTAAACAGAAAGAAAACACATCTAAGAAAGACTTTAAAATAAATGCCATAACGGGATTAAAAAAACTTTAAGAAAACTGAGCATTTCATGAGGCCAGTCAGTAACGAGCATTTTGCGAGGCTAATTAAGGAATCCATGAGTTTAAGGATATGTCAATAAAAATTTTCAAAGTAGAAAAGAAAAGAGAAAAGAAAAAAAAAAAAGAAAAAAGAAAAAAATGGAACAAAGAGCCCAAGAACTGTGGCACAACCACAAAGGGGGTGATATATGCATAATGGAAATATCAGATGGAGAAAAAAAGAGAAAATAGAATAGAACAATGATTTGAAACAATAATGGCTGAGAATTTCACAAAGTTGATGTCAAATGTCAACTTACAGAATCAGAAAACTAAGAAACTACTAAACAGATTAAGGGCCCCCAAATTATACACAACTATATTATATTCAAACTGCAGAAAATCAAAGGAAAATAATAAGAGTTGGAAAAAGTCAAAGGTGGTGGTGGGTTGAGGGTACACCTTACTTATAGAAAAATGTTCAAATATACTAGTCATATTAACAATTGAGATTTTTCTTGATACCAACAAAAAGAATGTAGAGGGAGCAATGAGCATAGAAACCAGATAGAGTTGGATGAGATGAAGACTGAAGAAAATAAGTTAAATATACCTATATAAGACTTAACCTCTCTCTAGCAATGTGATTTTGAGACAATTACTTAATTTCATTTGTCTCAATTCCTTCATCTGTAAACTAGAAAAAATAAAATGCTTATTACAGTATCATCCAATAGACAGTCAATTAAATATTAGTTCTTTCCTTTTTCTTTTTTTTTTTTGAGTTGGAATCTCACTGCAGCCCAGGCTGGAGTGCTGTGGCACACTCATGGTCACCCCAGTGTCAGCCCGCTGGGCTCCGGTGATCCTTCCACCTCAGTTTTTCAAGTAGCCAGAACTAGAGGTGTGTGCTACCACGACTGGCTAATAAATATTAGCGCTTTTCTATTGGCTCTTAGCTTTTCCCTTATAGTTAAAATTCAAAAATGAACCAATCGTTGAACTAGATCATGCCTAAAACTCTTCAACACAAAGACACATTGATAGCATAAAGAAAAAGTAAATACACTTGAAGGAACATAAAACATTGTAATGAAAATATGATTTGCAAGTAGTACTCAGATAATTATGTAAGAGTTCAATCATCACATCCAGTCAATGTTTTATTTTTCTCTTTGGTTCCACCAGGTTTCCTCAACCAATGATTGCTCTCATTCTAATTAAATGTAATTGCATATTAACTGAACCCAAATATATTTTCTTTACATTGTTCATCAGCGAAAGTGAGTAGTATGCTTCCAGTTCTTACACATATTTAACTCCTTTTGACATTAAAAGACTCAGTTTTGATTTTGGCCATAATTACTATTTTTCCCTAATACAAAGTATTTATGAGAATTCTGGGCCCTGGTGTTACATAACCAATATGTTATTTTTCTTACTTATAAATTCTCATTTCTGGGGGGAGCCACCAAAGAGTTCAGTGGTTTTTTCTTCTTTCTGAAGAGATCCAGTATCAGTTTAGAAACTAACATGAAAGAAAGAGAAGGCACATTTCCTCAATTCCAGAGGAGAATATCAGCATATTAATGTCCTGTCTAGCTTCCTTTTGGGGAGGAAAAAAAAATCTTTTGTTTTTAATGTAGGGGAAGACAGAGTTAGCATGACACAGAAAACACAACAAAGGCTTTCCTCATTGTTATTCTGTTGTTCTGGTGTGCTGACTCTTCACTTTAATGTGAAGAGTCAATTTGAACAATCACAAATTCTGAACTCAAGATATAATCTCAGCCAAAGTTTATATGTGTCAGACATCATAATGTAAACAGAATATATTGCAAAAAGATCCAGATCCTGGAAACCCAAAGAACTCCAAATAGATTGATCATAAAGACATCTTCACTGTGAGACACTATAAGCAAATTCAAAGACAATTTTGAAAGCAGCAAGAGAAAACCAACTTATCACATACAAGGAGGCCTACACAAGAGAATAAATGAGTTTCTCAACAGGAACCTATTAGGGCAGAAAGAGAGTGGAAGGTTAAAGGAAAAAAATGTGCCAACAAAGAATACTATACACAGCAAAAATGATTTTTATTGTTATCACCCAGATTTCCTCATTAGTATCATATATCAGATTTTGGGGGTTTTAGTTGTTTTATTTTTATTATTTTTAAGTCATCATAGCACAGAGTAAATCTGGCTGTCATGTTCACTGCCTGCAACTAGTGGAGAAACAGACTGGTGCCTCTGCCACTGAGTAGGACAGAGAGTATGGATCCAGCTGCTGATAAACCCTGCATTCAGCAGGGGACTCTTTGTACACACACAGAGACCAGAAATGAATGGCAGACACATTCTGGGCACCCCATGTCCCCACTCTGTTCCAGAGTCAAAAACTCTGCCGGGGAAAGAGAGAAGTAAGCAATCCTAAAACATTTTGAGTTGGTTTACACTCTCTCACCTATACCTGAGCTATGAGTCCCAAGTGGGAGGAGTTTTGGTTGAGTCACAACAAGGGGCAACTGGAGACCAAGCAAAATGGAGAATGTACCCACCTGCTGGTCACTGTCACTTTGGTGGCCTCTTTCCAAGCAGGAAGAGAGCCACATACATGCCCACTGACAGCAGCTAGTGGGGAAGCAGACCAACACCACTGATACTGAACAGGACAGAGAGCGGTGATCCAGCCATGGATATACCCTGCAACCAGCAGGGAACTCTTTGTGCACACAGAGACCAGAAAGCAATGACAGACATGGTATTCCAGGCTTGCCACCCCCTACCCTGTTTCAGGGTCAGACATAACCTGCTCTGCTGGGGGAAGGAAAGGAGGCAGGGATTCTAAGTCCAGTCAGTTCACACCCTCTCAATACAACTAAGGCTGAAAACTGGTTCATCTAGTTCAGCAGGAGAGAGAATCTGCAATTATGGTATCCAACCACATGGTGGAGCAAGCAGCAAAAGTGAATGCTTCTTTCACTCTCATTGGGTGATGCAATTATAGAGAAGGAAAAGAGGTCATTGCAAATGAGGAAAAAAATCAGTGGAAGACTACTACAGGTAGCACCCAGAATCCTAAAGAGACAACACCTAAAAAAAAAAAAAAAAAAAAAAACCCATCAGAGCACAAACAATGGAAGCCTCTCAGAACGACTTGCCTCAGATTATGGCACAGAAATCAAAGATTAGATGGCAAAAATGACCAGGAATCAAGAGAAACAAGAAGCAAAACTCAATGAAATTGTAACAGAGTTGACCAATTTCAAAAAAGCCTATTCTGAAATAATGGAAATAAAAGCCTCCATACTTGAAATAAGTAACAAACTAAAAAGCATAGGGAGCAGAATTAATGAAGCAGAGAATCATGCACATCACAAGAGTACATGCATGTCACAAGAGTACAGGCAAACACAGTTAACAGAGCATGCAGAGCACCCACAAAAATGCAAACTCACATATATAATCACAAAGTTTAAAAGAAAACAAAGCAGCCTTCTATGAGTCCTATGACCATCACATATCAATAATCAACCTGAATGTGAATGGACTAAAAGCACCACTGAAAAGACAAAGAGTGGCAAACTGGATAAAAAAGCATGATCCATCAGTATGCTACCTCCAGCAAGAAGGAAAAGAGGTCCATCACAAATGAGGAAATATCAATGGAAGACTACAGGTAACATCCAGAATCCTAAACAGACAGCATCTGAAAAAACAGTCATCAGACCACAAACAATGGAAACCTCACAGAATGACTTGCCTTAGATGAACAACAGAAATCAAAGATTAGATGGCAAACATGACCAGGAATCAAGAGAAACAAGAAAACAAGAAGCAAAATGCAATGAAATTGTAACAGAGTTGGCCAATTTCAAAAAAGCCACAGACTCAAAGTTGGAATTTTCAGACAAAACAAAAAACAAAATAAGGCAGAAGTAGCTATTCTAACATTAGATGAAACAATCTACAAGCCATCAAAAGTTAAAAATGATATAGAAGGACACTACATAAGGATAAAAGACTCAATCCACCAGCAACAAATCTCCACCCTAAACATACATGCAACCAACACAGTAGGACCAGATTTTATAAATCAACTACTAAGTAACTAAGAGAGGACATTGATCCTCACAGAATCATAACTGGAGGTTTAAATATCCCAGTAACAGCTCTAGATAAATCACTGAGATAAAAAAATAAGTAAAAAATATCTAGAACCTCAACTCAATGCTTGACCAAATGGACTTAATAGACAGCTACAGAACACTTATCCACCAACTACAGAGTATGCATTCTACTCAGAAGCACATGAAACCTACTCCAAGATCAATCACATTCTTGGACATAAATCGAGCATAAGCAAATTCTAAAAGATCAAAATAGTACCAAGAATCTTCTCAGATCACAGTGGAATTAAAATAAAAATAAATATTGCCATCAACATCACCTCAAAACACACAAAGGCATGCACATTAAACAACATGCTACTGAATGACTTCTGAGTCAACATAGAAATCAAGACAGAAATAAAAAGATTCCTGGAAACAAATGAAAACAAAGACACATCTTATCAGAATCTCTGGGATGCCATGAAAGCAATGTTAAGAGGAGATTTCATAGCATTGAACACACACATCAAGAACACTGAGAGATCACAAGTAAACAACCTAACATCACACCTATGGTAACTGGAAAGGCAACACCACCAAAATCTTAACTTCAGCAGAAGAAACCAGATGACCAAAATACAGTCACAACTGGGCATAGAAGATAAAAATATCATAGAAAAAAATTAGCAAGACAAAAAGCTGGTTCTTTGAAAGGATAAATAAGATTGATGGTCTCCTAGTCAGATTGACTAAAAATAGAGAGAGGAAGTCCAGAAAAACACAATTAGAATAAAAAGACAAAGTCAAAACTAACCCTGAAGAAACTAAAATGATTATCAGAGATTACTATGAACACCTGTATGCAAATAAGCTAGAAAACCTAAAGAAAATGGAGCACTTTCTGATGTCACACAACCTCACAAAGTTGAAACAAGAAGACATTGAACTCTAAACAGACCAATAACAATCCAGAAAATCTGCTCAGTCATAAGAAATCTCCTCACCAAAAAAAGCCTTTTTGTGGCTATTGTGGATTCCCAGGTAAATTATACAAGTTAAACAAGGAGGAGCTGATAACAGTCTTACCGAACGTTTTCCAGGCAATCAAGAAAGATGGAAAGCGCTCCAACTCATTTTATGAAGCCAACATCATAGTGATATCCAAACCTGGCAAAGACCCAACAAGAAAAGAAAATTACAGACCAATCTCCTTGATGAACACAGAGGCAAAAATCCTAAACAAGATTTAAGCAAAAGTCGTGCCCAACAACATATTTCAAGGGTCATCCACCATGACTAAGTGGGCTTCATTCCTGGGATATAAGGCTGGTTCAGCCTTTGCAAGACCATAAACATAATTCAGCACATCCACAGATGTAAAATCAATAGCCACATGATTATATCATTAGATGCAGAAAAAGCATTTGAAAAATCCAGCATCCTTTCCTGATAAAAACTCTTGCGCACCTAGGCATAGAAGGAACATTTCTCAAAACAGTAAGAGCCATCTGTGATAAATCTACAGCTAACATTTTGCTCAATGGGCAGAAATCAGAAGCATTTTCCTTGAGAATGGGAACTAGACAGTGATGCCCACTCTTTCCTCTTCTGTTCAGCATAATATTGTAAGTCCTAGTTAGAGCAATCAGGCAAGAGAAGGAAATTGGGGAAATCCAAACTGGAAAAAAAGGAAGTCAAACTATCCCTCTTTGTGAATGATATGATCCTATATCTTGAAAACTCTAGGAAATCTGTCAAAAGCCTCTGTGTGCTGATAATCGACTTTGGTAAAGCCTTGGGGTACACAATCAATATGCAAAAGACAGTTGCATTTCTACATACCAGCAACAAGCAGAGTGTCAAAATAAAGTATTATCTCATTCACAATAGTCACAAAAAGGAGAAATACATTGGCATCCACCTAACCAGATAAGTGAAAGACTTTTACGACGTGAACTACATAATTCTGTTCAAAGAAGTCAAGGATGATACAAATAAGTGGAAAAAAATTCCATGCACATGGAGTGAAAGAATCAATATTGTCAAGATGTCCATCCTACCTAAGGAAATCTATAGATTAATTACCATCAAATTACCAACGTCATTTTTCTCAGACCTGGAAGCAACAATACAGAAATTCATATGGAAACAAACAAACAACAAACAAACAAACAGCACAAATAGCAAAAACAATCTTCAGCAAAAGGAACAAAGCCGGAGGCATCAAATTTCCAGGCTTTAAACTTTACTACAGGGCTACAATAACCAAAACAGCCAGGTACTGGTACAAAAATAGACATATAGACTAATAGAACAGGACAGAGATTAGGGAGGCAAAAAATTCAATCTCTCAGTCTTTGACAAAGCCACCAATAACAACTACTGGGGGAAAGGAGACCATATTTAGCAAACGGTGTTGGAAAAACTGGCTGATCACATGCAGAAGAATGAAACAGGACCCCTATCTATTGCCGTTTACAAAAGTCTGCTCTAAATGAATCAAAGACCTGAATGTAAAACTCAAACTATAAGAATCCTAGAAGAAAATGTAGGAAACACTCTTATGTACATTGGAGTGGGCAACCAATTTTTGATCAAATACCAAATGTGAATGCCATAAAAGATAAGATAGACGTCATCAAACTGAGAAGCTTTTGCACAGTAAAAGAAACCATCAAGACAGTGGGGAAATAACCCATAGAATGTGAGAAAAATATTTGCTAATTATGTATCTGGCAAAGGCCCAACATCCAGGATCTACTAGGAACTCAAACAAACTGAAAGGAAAAACAAAGCAAACAAACAAAAAGAACAAAAAATCCTATTAAAAAGGGGACAAAAGTCATGAATAAACACTTTCAAAAGAAGATATACAAGCAGCCAACAGATACATGAAGAAATGCTTAGCCTCACTAATCATCAGAGAAATGCAAATCAAAACCACAATGAGATACCTCCTAATTCCAGTAAGAATGGTCCTTATTGATAAATAAAAAAAAAACAACAGATGCTGGTGAGGGTGTGGAGAAAAGGGAGCACTACTACACTGTTGATGAGAGTGCAGGCTAGTTCAACCTTTATGGAAAGTAGTGTGGTGATTCCTAAAATAACTAAAATTTGACCTTCCATATAATTCAGCAATCTCTTTCCTAGGAATATGCCCAGAGTAGCATAAAACTTTGTACAAAAAAGACACTTGCACACGCATGTTTATAGCTGCACTATTCCAAGAGCAAAATCACGGAACCGACTTACTGCCCATCAAAAGTGGACCAGATAAAGAAAATGTGGCAAATATACACAATAGAGTATTATGCAGACATAAAGAAAAACGAAATCACGGTATCCACAGCAAATTGGATGGCATTGGAGATCATCATACTTAGTAACCTATCAAGAAACAAAGAATTGAATACCAAATATTCTCACTCATTAGTGGGAACTGAACATTAATCATATTAACATAAGAGAGGGATTGTACTCGATGGACACTGCCAGAGAGGAAGGAGGGATAGAGCACATAGCCATAACAAAGGGTACCTGGTCCTAAACCAGAGGAAGTGAGGACCAGTTGGAGATCCAAACTTCACCTGCACACAGCCTGCTTGTGTAGCTAATCCTGAAAGCTCACATATCTATAATAAAATAAAATTTTAAAAATATAAAAAAATAAAATTTAACTCAGAAAATAAAGCATGGCTGGGAGACCAAAATAAAAAGAATCATAGCAACCTACTTCAGTCACTTACTCTTTCAGTAAATATTATTCATCACTACCTGAACAATATACATGTAATGTGTGTACAAGAGAATGTCTCTTCATATAACAGCCCAATAATAATAGATTTCAAAGAAAACAACATTGAAACCAAACCACTCTTTGTGATGTTACATTTAGGAACTTCTGAGTTTCTTACCTTCATTGAGTAAAATATTTAGTCATTAGAAAAGAAAAAGCACAAAAATAAGAATAGAATGTATAAATTTATAAGAAGAAGTATATAATTTCAAAGAAATTCTGAAGCAAGAATTTTACAGTGTTTGAGACTATTAAGGATATAAGAATCATGACATTCATATAATTTATTAGTAAAAGTTACAGCACAAATTTTAAAGTAGAAAAATTCCCTGAAGAAAACCAATATTAATATACAATTTAAATCTGACTAGAAGGGATGTTAAATTAATGTACTCCATATATTCTTCTCTGACTTATTAAGTCCCCAGTACAGTGTAGAATATTCATCAAAAAAAGTTCTAGATTTTTGACTACTCCATATACTAATAACAAATTCCTGGAAAAAAATTATAAAATGCCTTTATATAAGATTGAACATAGTGCATATTTTGGAATTAATACAACAAAAGTTATATAACATATATAAACATATATAACACTGATAAATTACCAGTATAATTTAACCAAATACATTAATTATAGAAGCCATATTTACCCCTT
Organism: Cephalopachus bancanus; assembly: GCA_027257055.1. NCBI lineage: Eukaryota > Metazoa > Chordata > Mammalia > Primates > Tarsiidae > Cephalopachus > Cephalopachus bancanus. The sequence goes on along the minus strand of JAPVLO010000203.1, from coordinate 230,768 downwards.
ATAGTCTGTTTTTTCTCTGTTGCTTGATTTCTTCATTTCATTTCTCTTGATATTCACAGTGATGAAAATGATAAAAAATGGCAGAAAAATGCAGAAACTCAGAATAAGCCAGTTGTTATGATGTGTATTATGGCCTTTTTTATTATAAAATTTATCTGTGAATGAATAATATCAGAAATCAATGGAGACTCACTGAATATTTAAATACATTTATATTTTCTCACTTTAATTATATATGTGTGTGTATATATAAAATAACTGAAATTTTAATACATTGTAATTATAAAATATAAAAGAACATTTAAGCTTATAACCCCAAAACTCCAATGATATACTTTTTATAGGTTTTTTGTTTGTCTTTTATGTATATTTGTTTAAGTATTGTTATTGTATATATGTTTTGAGTGTTATTACTTTCAGTTTATTTGTAACATCAATAATATAAAAGTTAGTACATTAATATGACTTAATATTTAGAAAATTATACATATACTCTGAGAATTTCCCATCTCACTTTCTTGCTAAATCACAGTTTCTTTCCTCGGAGGAAATCATATTAAATTACTCATGTCTCTTTACCTAGTATTTGTATTACATGCATTTAAAGAGAAACCATTATATGTTTCATTTGTTTCACTTTTGTTTAGTTTTGCTCTGACTTTGATTATTTCTTTTCTTCTGACAGCTTTGAGTTTAGTTTATTTCTTATTTTTCACTTCCTTTGGGTGCAGCATTAGGCTGTTTGAGATTTCTCTGGTTTCTTGTAGTGGTTGTGTAATATTGCAAACTTCTCTCTCAGCATTAGTTTCACGGCATTTTAAAGTTTGGTATGTTGTGTCTTCATTTTCATTTGTTTCTAAAAATATTTTTATTTCTTTCTTGATTTTCTTGTTTATCCAAAAATTGCTCAGGAGTAAGTTGCTTGATTTCCATATAATTGTGTGCTTTTTAAAGGTTATATTATAGTCTGAAAAGATGCTTGGTATACAGTTGACCCTCTGGAATTTATTCAGGCTTGGTTTATGACCAAGTATGTCACTGATCTAAAAATATGTTCCATGTGTGGATGAGAAGAATGTATATTCTGTGGTCATTGGGTGGAGTGTTCTGCAGATAACTGTTAGATTAAAGTGATCAAGTGTTGAATTTAAGTCTGGGATTTATTTCTTAATGTTCTACCTTGATGATCTATCGAAAGCTGTTAGTAGACTGCTGAACTCCCCTGTTACTATCATGTGGTTGTTCATGTCTTCTCCTACATTAAGTAGCAATTGTTTTATAAGTTAGGGTGTTTCTATGGTGAGTGCATATATATTAAAAATCAATATCATTGTTGAACTGAACTTTTTATCATTATGTAGTGCTCTTCGTTGTCCATTTTTTTCTTTTATTGATTTAAAGACTATTTTATCAAATGTAAAAATAGCAATTCCTTTTCTTTGTTGTTGTCCATTTGTGCGGAAGATATTTTTCCATCCATTTGCCTTTAGTCTATAAGTGTCAGAAGAGAAATGGGTTTCCCAAAGACAGCAGAAATATATGACTTTTAAAAAATTCAATTTGCCATTCTGTACCTTTAAAGTGGTATGTTTAGACCCTTAATGTTCAAGTTAACTATTGATATGTGAGGACTTGTTCTAGTCTTTTAAAAATATTTTTGAGTTGAGTTCTCATTCTACCACCCAGTTTGGAGTGCAGTGGGATTATCACAGCTCACCACAGTCTTGACCTCCTGGGCTCAAGTGATCCTTCTGCCTCATCCTTCTGAGTAATTGGGACTACAGGCCTGTGGCACCAAGTCCAACTAGTTTTTAAATTTTTTTATAGTGATGAGATCTCACTATGTTGCCTAGGTCTTGAACTCCTGAACTCAAGCAATCCTGTCACCTCAGCCTCTGGGACTATAGGTGTGAGCCACTGCATCTGGCCTGTTTCTGTCATATTGTTCTTAAGAAGTTTAGCTTTGCATTGTCTGTAAACTATATGCTTACCAGTACTTTTGTGTTAAGTAGTATCATTCTCTCATTTCCATATTTAGAATGCACTTAAGCATCTCTTGAATAGTTGGCATGAAAGAGAAAATTTCCCTTAGTGCTTATCCAGGAAGGATTTTATGACTTAATTTTTTCTTTATTTGTAAAACTTAGTTTGGTGGGATAAGAAATTCTTGGCTGGCATTGCCTTTCTTTTAAAAATAATACCAAAAAAATCAATGAATCAAAAAGCTAGTTTTTTGACAGAATAAACGAGATTGACAGATCCCTGACCCTAATACAAAAAGGGGGGAGGCAAGAGAAAATCTAAATAGATACAATCATTAATGAAAAAGACAGCATTACAACCAATTCTGAAGAAACGCAAAAGATTATCAGGGATTATATAAAAAGATATATGAGTATAGGCCAATCTAGAAAAAGTGGATAAATTCCTGGAAACATAACTTCTCCCAAGATTGAAACAGGAAAAAATTGGCACCCTGAACAGACCAATAATAAGTTGTGAAAATGATTTAGTAATAAAAAACCTATCTACTAAAAAAATCCCTGGACCAGATGGATTCATAGCTGAATTCTGACAGACCTGCAAAGAAGAGCTCGTGCTACTGCTACTGAAATTATTCCAGGCAATTGGGAAGGAAGAACTCCTCCTCAACACCATTTATAGAGCCAACATCATTCTGATACCAAAAATGGTATTTACATATCAAAAAATGAAAATTACAGGCCAATAACCCTTATGAACAAAGATGAAAAAAATCATCAACAAAATTCTAGCAAACCACATCCAACAGCACATCCTAAGGATCATTCATCAGGACCAAGTGGGCCTTATTCCTAGGCTGCAAGACTGGTTCAACATACACAAACCACTCAAAAAGAAGTAAAACCAAGAACCACAGGATCATTTCAATAGATGCAGAAAAAACATTTGATAAAATTCAGCTTCCCTTCATGATAAAAATCCTATCATTTAAAAATCGAAAGATAATTACTCAAAATAATAAGAGACATCTATGACAAACCTGCAGCCAACATTATACTTAATAGGCAGGAGCTGGAAGCATTCCATCCAGACAAGAATGTCCACTCTCACTACTCTTATTTAACATAGTGCTAGAAGTTCTTGCCAAAGTAATCAGGCAAGAGAAAGAAGTAAAATGGATTCAAATAGGAACAGAGAAAGTATCTCCTTTTACAGACTACATTAACTATATCTAGAAAACCCAAAAGATTCTATCAAAAACTCCTAGTATTGATAAATGACTTCAGTCAAGTGTCAGGATACAAAATCAACATGCAAACATCAGTTACATTTCTATACGCCAAAAACAAACAGGCTGAGAACCAAATTAAAAAACAATCTTATTTACAATAGCCACGAAAAAATACCGCAGAATACATTTAACTAAGGAGGTGAAAGATCTCTACAATGAAAACTACAAAACACTGCTGAAAGAAATTAAAGATGATATAAAGAAAAGGAAAAGCAACCTAATCTCATGGATTAGAAGAATCAACATTGTTAAAATGTCCATACTGCTTAGAGTAATCTACAAATTCAAAGCAATTCATATCAAACTATCAGCATCATTTTTCATAGATCTAGAAAAGACAATACTTAAATTCATATGGAAGCAAAAAAGAGCCCAAATAGCTAAAGTAATCCTAAACAAAAAGAATAAAGCCAAAGGCATCATATTGCCAGACTTCAAACTTTAGTCCAAGGTTGTAGTAACAAAATCAGCATTGCACTGGTACAAAAATAGGCACATAGACCAATGGAACAAAATAGTGATCTCAAAATAAAACCACTGACCTACAACCAACTCATCTTCGACAAAGTTAACAAAAACAAACATTGGGAAAATTATACCATATTCAACAAATGGTGCTAGGAAAATTGCCTTACCCTTGGAGAAAAATAAAGGTGGACCACTAGGTATCACCATATACAAAAGTCAACTCAAAATACTTTGATGACTTAAATGTAAAGATCCCAAACTATAGAAGAAAACCTAAGAAACACTTTCCTGGCCTAGGCCATGGATTTAAGAACTAGTCCTAAAATTAAATGCAGTAAAAATTTAAACTGACAATGGGACTTTATCAAATAAAGAGCTTCTGCTCAACAAAAGAAACCATAAACACAGTAAAAGGACAGCCCACAGAATAGGAGAAAATATTTACAAACTATGCACCTAACAAAGGACTAATATACAGAATTTATAAGAAACTCAAATGAATCACCAGAAAAAAAACCATTAAAAAGTGGAAAAAAGGACATAAACAAACAATTCTCAAAGGCAGACTTACAAGAGGCCAAAAAATATGAAAAATGCTCTACATCACTAATCATCAGAAAAATGCAAATCAAAACTACAATGAGATCCTATCTTACACCAGCCAAATTGGCCATTATTAAAAAGTCAAAAAACAACACTGGTAAGTATTTTTAACCATTTGGTAAATAACAAACATTATCAAATGCTATTTATCAAATGGTGAAGTTATTGGTAATGTTGTGGAGAAGGGGGAATATGACTACATTGTTGGTAAGAATGTAAGCTAGTTTAACCTCCATGGAAAGCAGTTTGGAGATTTCTCAAAGAACTAAAAATAGATTAGACCCAGCAATCCAACTACTGGGTATATACTCAAAAGAGCATCAATCATTGTATACAAACAAAACAAAATAAAACAAACAAACAGAAACACTGCACTTGTATGATTATCACAGCACTATTTACAATAGCAAAAACATGGAACTAACCTAGGTGCTTATCAATTCAGGTCTCAAAATAGACCCTGTTAAAATCCAAAACCCATCTCAGGACATTACCTAATCCTCTCTCCTTTCAAAGGTTACAAAGATCTTGATTTTTCTAAGTATTAATTATTTAACAAAATTTTACTAATTATATGACTTATTTATAAAAATCTATGCATATAATTGTGCAACTCAATTAACTTTCTACATAGAACACAATCATGCGACCAGCACAAAATGTATAAAGCATAATGTTACCAATACATCACAATCCCCTCAATATAATTTTTTAGTCACTATCTTTCCAAAGGAAAATTACTAATTTGGCCTCTAAAAACATGGATAATCTTTAGCATTTTAAATATTATAAATGGAATTATACTGCTTGCACAATTTTCTCTGACTTTTCTGTTCATTATTACTAACTTGAAATTCACAGATATTGCTGCTTGCAGTTGTAAATGTTCATTCTCATTGATGTATGTTTGCATAAGCTATTAATGCATTCTATTCCAATGTGCATTTGGGTAGTTTGAAATTTGAGGGTTTTTTTTTTAGTAGTGCAGCTATAAATATTCTACAAGATATATTTTGGTCAACATATGTTGCGTAGCTCTGAGATACTTGAATACATGGAGAGTGTCAAAGCTTGTTCATGCCATATGCCTAGAGTCAACGTTAGCAAATATACTCAATGATTTTTCTGAGTGATAGTAACATTAATATTCCCGATAGTAGTTAATGAGAGTCTTGGTTGTTGTATATCTTTGAATTTTTCTTATTTCTATTGTAATTTTTACAAAAAATGAAATGCAAACATTTAGCTATATAGTTAGATAAGACTTGACAAATGTATACCCCATGAGACAAATACTTTTAATATTTTTTGTTTTGACATTTGTTTATTTTCTTATTTAATATAATATAGACACTATTCCCACTCTTTCTCCAAAATTAATGTGGCCAGTCATTTTAAATTCAAATAATTTTTAAATGAATGGGTGGTATCTAACTGTGATTTTAATTTGCATTTTCCTAATGACCAATAGTGCTGGGCATCTTTGCATGTGCTTATTTGCCAGTCACAGATCTTCTTTGATGAAATGTCAGTTCTAATGTTTTGCCACTTTTTTGTATTGTTTTTTATTATGTTTCAAAAATTCATGATATATCCTGGATAAAAATACTTTATCGTGTATGTGTTTTGTGAAGTATTATTTAAGAAGATTTGGGCAAGCTCTTTTATTCCCCAACAGTGATTTTTGAATAGCAAAAGTTTCAAAGCTTCAAAATGTTGATATTGTCTAATTTACCACTTTTTCAGTCATGCTTTTGGTGTCATATTTAAGTAATATTTGATTAGTCCAAAGTCAATAAAATTTCTCCTATATTTCCTTCTAGAAATGAGGAAAACAAATAACTCCATTAAAGGTGGCAAAGGACATAAACAGACACTTCTCAAAAGAAGACACACAAGTAGCCAACAAACATATGAAAAAAATGCTCAATATCACTAATCATCAGATAAATGCAAATTAAAACCTCAGTGAGATATTATCTCACACCAGTCAGAACGGCTATTATTAGCAAGTCCAAGAACAACAGAGTATGGTGCAGTTGTGCACTGTTGGTAGGATTGTAAATTAGTTCAGTCTCTACGGAAAACGATATGGAGGTTTCTCAAAGAACTGAAAAGTGAATTACTATTCTAACCAGCAATCCTACCACTAGGGATCTATCCCCCCAAACATAATATATATATACCTCTACTTGTATGTTCATTGCAGCACTATTCACAACAGCAAAATAATGGAACCAATCTGAGTGCCCACCAACAATTGATTGTATAATCAAAATGTGGTATATATAAAACATGGAATACACACCATGGTATATACTACACAGCCATAAAAAGAGTAAAATCATATCTTTTGAAGCAACATGAATGGAGCTAGAGATTATCATCCTAAGTGAACTGACTCAGAAACAGAAAACCAAACACTGCATATTCTCACCCATATGCAGGAGCTTAATGGCCACAAAGGTGGAAATAATAGACACTGAGGATACAAAAAAGAGTGGAGGGTAGGGTTCAGAAATTACCTCTGGGGTACAATGTTCACTATCTAGTCAATGGGTCACATGAGACCAAATCTCCATGACTATGTAATATGTCCATATAGCAAGCATTACATGTACCACCTGAATCTAAAATAAAACAACAAAAACAAAAAACAACAAAAAAGAGACTGTCCCATTTCATCTTGTGCATAATGTTTATTCTGCTGTCGTTAGAAGGAAAAGCATTCTCTGTCAATTAGATGGCATTCACGCAATTATATACATTAAGTTTTAACTTAACGTTGTCAACAGATTCTTGGAAATTGTGACTTTAAATGAAGCAACATATAGTAGGTCCTAGAATAATATTGTTTTGTTCAATGTTATTTCATTATAACATTGATGAGAGTAAAATTGGTTTCATTGTATGTTTTTTTACTTAAAGGCAGTTTTCAATAACTTAGAGATGACATTAGGTGAGGACAAACTATGCTTATTATACTTACACATTGAGGATGTGTCAAAACTAATAGAGAAGAATTAGAATAACCAATTATAATAGTGGATTTTTCTATTTATCATTAAATTCTATCAGGATTTGCAACATTTATTTTGAAGCTCTGATGTTATACATATACACATTAAGTTTTGTTTTACTTTCTTTAAGAATTATTTCATTATTATTTAATACTCCTCTCTGTCCTGACATTTTAACTTGCTCTGATGCCTACTTCATCTGAAATTTTCAAGCTTATCATGCTTTCTACTTATTAGTATTATCAAGGTGTACATCTCTCTCCATTTAAAAATTTGTTTAATCTATCTGTGCCTTAATATTTAAAGTGAGTTTCTTGTAGACAACATAGAGTTTGGTCTTGTTTATTAAATTCCTTCTAAAGTGCTCTGACGGTCTCTGTTTTTTAAGTGGTTTATTTATAATATTAACATTGAAAGTGATTATTGATGTATTTGCTTTAATACCTATTGTATTTGCTATGGCTTTCTGTATGTTGTCCTTGTTATTTCTTTTTAATCTCTTATTTTATCTTCCACTATGATTTTTCCTTCTCTGGTTTTAATTTATCACTTTATATTAATCCATTTTATCTTAATTTATAAATTATACTTTGTTTTTAATTTTTTTAGTGTTTGCCCAGTGTTGAGTGCTTTAAGTTTGTTCTACATGGAGTTTATTAAGCTTCTTGGATTTGTATATTTATGACTTTCATCAAATTGTGAACGTTTTGGCCATTGTATATTCAAATATCTCTTCTGTTCCCTTTTCTTTGTATTCTCTTTATTGTAGTCACAAAATCAGTATGTTGGTCCACTTGATAATGGCCTTCAGGTCCCTTGGCCCCTTTTCATTTCTCTCCATTCTATTTTTTTTCTGTTCCTCAGATTAACAATTTAAATTGTCCTATCTACAAATTCAGTGATTTATTTTCTGTCTGCTCTAATCTGCTTTTAAACCCTGTAGTATCACATGTTCTCACTCATAGGTGGACCTTGAACAATTATCAAAATACTGTAAGGAAGGCATTGGCATTAGTGGGAAACTGCCAGTGGAGGCAGGGTGCGAAATTGGCAGTAGTGGGAAACTGCCGGGGGGGTGGGCACACCTCATCAACAAGGGTACCTGCATAATGAACATTTGTATACCTAACCTTGAACTGTACCTCATATCTTTAAAATAACAATTTTTTAAAGATCCTGAAGTGATTTTTTATTTTGTCATACTTTTCAGTTCCGTAATTTGTTTGTTTATAATTTCTATCTCTATTGATAATCTTGATTTTGTCCACATATGTTTTTCCTGATTTCTTTTAGCTTTTTGTCTATGTTTTCTTTTAAGTGTTTGAGTATATTTAAAATAGTGGTTTAAAGCTTTTGTATAGTAAGTCTGAGGTTTGGGTTTCCTTAAGAATAGTTCTGCAAATTAATTTTGTTACTGTAAACAGGCCATATTTTCCTTTCTCTTATTAAGACTTGTACATTTTTGTTGGTGAAAATTTGTCATTTGACTATTGCAACAAGGAAATGATGCATATATTTTTCTTCTCTCCCACCCCTTACTCAGGGTTTGCTAGTTTCTTGACTGCAAAGGCTTCATTTGGCAACTTTCTAAACTATTTTTATGAATACTGTATTTCTTAGCTTTTTGGTTTCTTAAGTCTGAATCCTTTAGCTTTTCTACAGATAATGTTTTGTCAGTTTCATTTTTTTGAAAATCAGGAGCTAAATTTAAATAATAAGTACAATAGCCACATAACCAAAGAAAAATAAAACTACAAACAAAAATGACACCTCTCTAATTCATTGCAGACCAAATCTGTGCTGCAGCACTCCTTTTGCACTGAGCCAGGCTTTTACTGAGCCTACTGTATCAGGTGACAACTTTTAATATTTGTATCTATTTTCTAGTATGAGTCTCATACCAGTCATACATGTGGCTTTCTAAATTCCCTCATATGCACAAGTGATTTTGAATGTCTTAATTTACCAAATTCTCTGCCAACTTCCTAGTTATTTTTCATTTTGTCATTTGCCCTAAACAGATTTGCTATTAGTCTATCAGTGAGACTAGTCCTCCTTTCAACGTAATTGCCAGTGTAATTAACAATACACCAACAAATCTAGTAATTCCCTTATTCCTCCAATATCATCCTGAATTTGTGGCAGCAAAACTCATGGTTTTCACCTGTTGCTTCTTCCTGATTGAACTACCATGTTGATGGAGTTGAGTGAAGGCAGATAGAATCAACTTATGAGGAAAAATAGTTACAGATACACCCTTGTTGACAGAAGTGGTTTTCATTAAAATAATTTTCAGCCTGTGTGCCTATGGTTAATCTCCAAAGTAGTGTAATGGTTGATATTGACAGCTATTGTTCGCCTTTTAGTTGTTTTGGGGGAGAAGATATATTTACCTACTCCTTATATATTGCAGGATATCAGAAGTCTAGCTTGAGCTGCTTTAAAATTTTTTATCATTTATTTTCAGCAGTTTGATTGTAAATCTCTTAAATGTAATTTTTAGACTATGTTTAATTTTCTTGAGATTGACTTGGCTTCTTCAATCAGAGTGTTTGCTTTTTGACTCTGTTGGGAAAATCTGGGGCCATTAATTTTTCAAATATTTTTCCTGTATGTTCTTTTTTTCTTTTTTATCTGAATATTCCACTACATATGTAATACAAAAATGATTGATATTGTTTAACACATATGCAACTAATTTTATGTGTTTCCCTTCTCTCAAAGATCACAGCCTTATACTCTTACTTGTTGACAAATATCTTACACAATTTTCTAGCATTCGTCTGTCATGGCCAAAAACAGAAGTTCTTTTTGCTTCTCCTTTTATTCTCATACTTTTAAGCATTATCAACAATCTCAGCAATCTAAACTAACTATAAACTGAGAAGTACTAATGTCTCTAATGAGTTAGAAATGGAATTATAAAATACCTAGTAACATTTTCACATGAATTATCCCGAAGAGTCTAACCTCTGTCCATACAAAATTAAATTTATTATTTTCATGCTCTGCTCATCCTCTGATTTTTAATGCAAATTTGGATATCCCATGAACTATTTCTCTCCATATACAAAATACAATTAATCACCATGCCTTTGCTCGTTGCTATTAATAATAATCTGATACTATGTAACAACGTACCTAACCTCCCTTTTATTGTCTCTTCAGGCCCTTTAAATTAAAGCTATTGCTTTCCAAGTAACCTGATTTCATCCATATGGACACTATCAAATTCATTACTCACAATGCTGCTTGGGTGGACTTCATGAAATGTGAACCTCAATTTTACTGCCTCATCAGACATCAATAACATTTTTGTGGAGGGAATGTCTTAATGAATGAATAGTTGAATCAATGAATAGCCTATGATATGGCCTTGACCTTCACTTATAAGGACAACAAAAATTATACATATGAACTCCATCACTCAAAATGTGATTGATTTACTATTATTTCCTGATAAATATAATAAATATATTTACATTTTGCTATGTTTTTCCAAATTTCATTCAGAATAAATACAATATTCTACAGTTGGTTTTTAATAACCTACAAATTTTTAATAATATGGAGTGCAAATCATTTGTATAGTTTTCATTATTCTATATGAAAGGGTGAAGTCAAAATGGAGTGACTTAGCTAAAGAATAGTCATTTTAACACTGCTTAAGCTTTGTCATACTTTGTTGTCTGTTCCATTCCCCACTTCCTAATCATTAGCCAAAGACAGAATCAGCTTTCTAAGGAGAACCTATTCAGTAAATGGTGCTGGGAAAACTGGCTGACCACATGCAGAAGGTTGAAACAGGACCCCTATCTATCCCTATACACAAAAATTAACTCTAAATGGGTCAGAGACCTAAATGTAAAACCCCAAACCATGAGAACCTTAGAAAATGAAGGACATACCCTCATGGAACTTGGAACTGGCATCTAATTCCTGAACAAAATCTGAAACCCACAGTTCATAAGAGAGAAGATAGACAAGTGGGACCTCATTAAACTGACAAGCTTCTGCAAAGCCAAAGAAACCATCAAGAGAGCAGGGAGACAGCCTACAGACTGGGAAAAAGTATTTGCCAACTCCAGGTCTGAAAAAGGCTTAACATCTTGGATCTACAAGGAACTCAAACATGCTGAAAAGAAAAAAACAAACAACCCCATTATAAAATGGGCAAAAGATATGAACAGACACTTCACAAAGGAAGACATCCAAGCAGCCAACAGACACATGAAGAAATGTTCAACCTCATTAATCATCAGGGAGATGCAAATCAAAACCACACTGAGATATCACCTAACTCTAGTCAGAATGGCAATTATCAGTAACTCAAAAAATAACAGTTGCTGGAGAGGGTGTGGTGAAAAGGGAACACTTCTACACTGTTGATGGGAATGCAAACTAGTACAACCTCTGTGGAAAACAGTATGGCGATTCCTAAAAGCTCTAAATATTGACCTCCCATATGACCCTGCAACCCCCTACTGGGAATATACCCTGAAGAACTCAAATCACTCTATAAAAAAGATACCTGCACATGTATGTTTATTGCAGCATTGTTCAGAATAGCAAGAACCTGGAAACAACCATGGTGCCCATCAAAAGAGGACTGGATTAAAAAAATGTGGTACATATACACGATGGAATACTACACAGCCATAAAAAAGAACAAAATCATGAATTTCACAGCAATTTGGATGGAACTAGAGTCTATAATACTGAGTGACCTCTCACAGAAACAAAGATCTGAGTATCACATGTTCTCACTCATATAGTGGACCTTGAACATTCAATGTAATACTATAAGAAAATGACTGACAGTGGTGGGAAACTGTGGCAGGGGGGAAAGGAGATGGGATTAACGGTAGTAAATATCTGTCTGGGGACGGGGAGACACCTCTTATCAACAAGGGTGCCTGAACGAAGCATATTTGTATACCTAACCCTTAACTGTACCCCACAATATCATAATAAAAATATTGATAATTAAAAAAAAGGAATCAGTTTTCTAGAGGTAGCTATTGATAATTGTTTTGCATCCCTCAAGTATGTCTTGCACTGATTACTCTTCTATTCTAGGCATTTGTTTTGCAGCTATATAAGACCAAGCTGAGCTGACCTAATTGTAATCAGCCTTTCATGACTGCCCACCAGCCCACCAGAGGCTGAAGGCCTGAAGTCACAGGAGTGGCTACCCTGACAGCACCCAGGAAGCAATACCCGTGTTATCAATACTTCGGAATACAACTGCTGGAGATTTTTTTTACCCTGTCTCCTTGATTAAAACTTTAAAAACCCTCCTTCTTCTACCCCCACTAGCTACACTACCTCTTAGTGTTGGTCCTGCTCTCTCTTGAGTGAAATAAACCTTTTTGCTTTGCCTTTGCAATTCTTTGCTTTATTCCAGTGGCATTGGTCCACCCTGCCTCAGTTTACCCTAGCACTATATAAGAATTTAAAAAAATTTTTTAAGCAAAGCTTACTGAAACATATGGATACTGTGTTCTAACTTTTAAAAATTGCTTTAAGCTGAATATCTCTAAGAAAATTTGGTTATAAATATTGTGTAACAATACAGAAATCCTTCCTTATCTGTAGTTTTGCGTCTGTAGTTTCAGTTACCCATAAAGAATCATGGTCTAAAAATATTAAATGGAAAATTCCAGAAATAAGCAATTCATAAATTTTAAACTGCATTGTATTCTGAGTAGCATGGTAAAATCTCGTGCCATCCCTCTCTGTTTCACCCCAGAAGTGAATCATCCCTTTGTCCAGTGTATCTACTACGTATATGCTACCTGCCCAATAGTAGCTTAGTAACCTTGTTGGTTATCAGATTAACTGCCATAGTATTGCAGTGCTTATATTCAAGTAACCCTTATTTTCTTCACAATTGGCCCAAAGTACAAAATTTATGATGCTATCAATTTGAATATGTCAAAGAAAAGGTGAATATTGCTTCCATTAAGTAAAAAGGTGAATGTTCTTGACTTAATAAGGAAAAGAGTATATATGCTGAAGTTGCTAAGAACTATGTTAAGAACACATCTTCAATCCATAAAATTGTTAAAAAGGGAAAAGATATCTGAAATAATTTTTCTGTTTCACCTTAAACTGCAAAACTTACAGCCACTACACAATAAGTGTTAGTTAAGATTCCAACTGACAGCAATGTGTTACACTAGAAAACATTAAGCCTATGCAAAGACTTCTGCAAAGGATTCTTTGAAACAAGTGACACTAATCCATTTATTGCAAGCAAGAGATGGATACACAGTCTTAGGGGTAGGTTTATACTGAAAAATATAAAAACTTTGGAGAGACTGTGTCTACTGATGAAAAAGCAGCTGTCACATTTTAAGCTGGGTTGAAGATGTTACTTAGAAGAAAAGAATATCATCCAGAGTTAGTCTTCAATTGTGATGATACCAGATTCTTCTGGAAGAAGATGCCCAATAGAAACTACATTTATAAAAGTGTGAAGGAGTAACCACCAGGTCATAAAACATGAATAAAAAGTTAATTGTTGTTGTTAATCTCTTACTGTGACTAATTTATAAATAAAACTATATCATAGGTATGTATGTATAGGAAAAAGCATGGTATATACAGGACTTTGTCCTGTCTGCAGCTGTAGACACCCCCAGAGGAGCTTGGAGCATATTCCCCAAGATTAAGACAGAACTACTGTAATTTAAATAAAGCCACCATTCATGATAATTCTTAGGTTTGTTTAATTAGCTTCAAATACAACATTCACATTTGGTTTAAAATTGTCCTACTTACGAGATTTCTGAACATCTCCATCATCAATACTACCCCCTGGTGAACCAATTTGGAATTTACAATCTGGAGGCTTATAACCAGGAAAGCATTGGCAATTACCAAAATTATTGCACATCTGAAACAGAAAAATATAGAATCACTGTGAGTCATCCTGGTTTTATATGTGATATAAATACCTAAACATCATAAAATAAATGTTTTTAAAAAGATTTTATGTCTATGTAATATTAGAAATAGATTAGAAAGATATTAAAAATTTAGACAACATAATAACCAGATGGCCAAATCATTACCTACCTGAAAGTATATTTCTAGCTTTTTTTTTATTTTTTAGATTGGAAAATAAATGAGACAGAGAGAGAGACAGAGAGAGAGAGAGAGGAGATTCACCTACCCAAGGGAGGGAGGAGGGGGCCAAAGCTTAGAAAAACAAGGCTCAGACAGAGATCAAAGAGTCATCAGGCTGGGCCAGGGCTTAACAAAAGCAAATGGCCTATTTCTAGCTTTTATACAATCTATTTTTAATGTCTTCCTCAATCAACTTTTTAGAAATATGATTCAATAAAGTTATGGCTTCCTAAAACATTATCTTATTTAGTAATTAAAAAAATTATTTTATTATAGAAATGTGGGGTACAAGTGAGGATTAACTACATAAGTAGGTTGCATGTGGATGAAGGTTGGGTCTCTGACTGGCCCTCATTCTCCCAGTAATGAACAAAGTACCTATTGTGTTGTCATGGGTCCCTCACCCTTCTCTTTCCCTTCCTTCCCTAGCAGTGCCCAGTGACTGCCGATCCCTTGTGCTAATGTGACTAAGGTTCAAGGTCTACTTATAAGTGAGAAGGTGTACTATGTATTCAGATCTTTGTTTCTGTGATACTTCAGTTAGTATGATGGTTTCCTACTTCATCCAATTTGCTGTGAAGTTCACAATTTTATTCTTTTTTATGGCTGTGTAATACTCCATCATGTATATGTACTATGTTTCTTTAACCAGTCCACCTTTGAGCAGTAGAGTTGGTTCCATGTATTTGCTGTTGTGAATAGTGCAGCAAGCATATGCAGGTATCTTTTTTGTAGAATGATTTGTGTTCTTTGGGGGATATTCTTAGGAGAGGGATTGCTGGATAGTATGAAAGGTCAATTTTTAGTTCTTTTAGGAATTGCCACACTGCTTTCCACGGAAGATGAACTAGCTTACACTCTCACCAACATTCCCTTTTCTCTGCATTCCCTTTTCTCTGCACCCATAACGGCATCTGTTATTTTTTGACATATTAATGATAACCATCCTTACCAAAGTTAGGTGGTATCTCATTGTACTTTTGATTTGCATTTATCTGATGATTAGTGAGGCCGAATGTTTTTTCTTGTGTCCGTTGACTACTTGTATATTGTCTTTTCAGAAGTGTCTGTTCATGTCCTTTGCCCACTTTGTAATGGGGTTTTGTTTTTTGTTCTTTTATTTCGTTTGAGTTCCTTGTAGATCCCAGATGTTAGACCTTTGTCACATGCACAATTTGCATATATTTTTTTCTCATTATGTGGGTTGTCTTTTTACTCTTTACTCTTTTGATAGTTACTTTTGTTGTGCAAAAGCTTTTCAGTCTGATGACGTTCCATTTGTCTATCTCAGCTTCTATGGCAGTCGCTTCTGGAAACTTGGTCAAAAATTCATTGCCTACTCCAATGCGCATAAGGATGTTCCTACGTTTTCTCCTAGGATATGGTTTGAGGTTTTTATGTTTAGGTCT
Organism: Cephalopachus bancanus; assembly: GCA_027257055.1. Classification (NCBI taxonomy): domain Eukaryota; kingdom Metazoa; phylum Chordata; class Mammalia; order Primates; family Tarsiidae; genus Cephalopachus; species Cephalopachus bancanus. Next base: position 214,860 of record JAPVLO010000203.1, on the reverse strand, counting down.
TTGATCAATTTGGTTGATTTTTGCGTATGGTGATAGGTAGAGTCCCAGTTTTATTCTTCTGCAAGTGGTCAGCCAGTTTTCTTATCATCGTTTACTATATATGGTCTCCTTTCCTCAGTGATTGTTACTGGTGATTTTGAAGATGAGTTGGTTGAGAGCCCATGTTTTTGCTTCCAGAATCTCTGTCCTGTTCCACTGGTCTGTGTGCCCTTGCTTGTACCAATACCAGGCTGTTTGGTTACTGAAGACTTGTAATAAAGTTTAAAGTCAGGAAGTGTGATAACTCCTGCTTTGTTCCTTTTGCTGAGAATTTCATTTATTTATTTATTTTTGACTATTCATGCTCCTTTTTATTTCCATATGAATTTCTGTATTGTTATTTCCAGGTCTGAAAAAAATGGTGCTGGTAATTTGATGGGTATTGCATTGAATCTATAGATTGCCTTGGGTAGGATAAATATCTTGACGATATTTGTCCTTCCAACAAATAAGCATAGAATGTTTTTCTATTTGTGTCACCCTTGATTTCTTTGAACCACGTTTTTTAGTTTTTGTTTTGTAAACATCTTTCACTTCTGTGGTTAGGTGAATACCAAAGTAGTAAATTAATTGATTGATTGATTTTGTAGCTATTGTGAGTGGGATTGTGCTTCTTATTTGGTTCTCTGCCTGCTTATTGCTGGTATATAGAAATGCAACTGCCTTTTGCACACTGATTTTGTAGCCCGAGATTTTATCAAAGAAATTTATAAGTGTGAGGAGGCTGATGACAGACTCTTTATAGATTTCAAGGTATAAAATCATATTGTCTACAAAGAGGGATAGCTTAACTTCCTCTTTTCCTATGTGGATACCCCTGATTTCCTTCTCTTGCCTGATTGCTGTGGCTACGACTTCCAGCACTATGTTGAACAGAACAGGTGAGAGCTGGCATACTTGTCTTGTTCTTAGATGGAATGCTTCCATCTTCCACCCATTGAGCAAAATGTTGGTTGTGAGTTTGTGATAGATGGCTCTTACTGTTTTGAGGAATATTTCTTCTATAGCTAGGTGCTCAATGTTTGTTATAAAGAAGAGATGCTGGATTTTGTCAAATGCTTTTTCTGTGTCTAACGAGACAATCATGTCATTCTTGGTTTTACATCTCTTAATGTGTTGAGATACATTTGTGGTCTTGCAAACATTGAACCAGCCCTGCATCCCAGGAATGAAGCCCACCTAGTCATAGTGGGTGATCCTTGAGACATATTGTTGGATCCAGTTTGCTAGAATCTTGTTGATAATTTTTGCATGTATGTTCATCAACAAAAACTAAAAAACATTGCGCAAAGATATCAAGGGTGACACAAATAGAAAAACGTTGATGAATTTTCTTTTCTTGTTGAGTCTTTGCCAGATTTGAGTATCAGTATGATGTTAGCTTCATAAAATGAGTTGAGAAGATTCCATCATTTTCAGTTATCTGGAATATTTTCAGTACGATTGTTATCAGCTCCATGTCTTGTAGAATTCAGCTGGGAAGCCATCATGTTTGGGGCTTTTTTTGGTGGGTAGATTTCTTATGACTGAGATTTATCATGATTTCTTATAATTTCCTGGATTGTTACCAGTTTATCTGGAGTTTCAATTTTCTCTCGTTTCAACCTTTCAATGTTGTGTGATGTTAGAAAGTCCTCCATTTCCTTTAGGTTTTTAAAGTTTGTTTTCATACAGATGTTCATAATTACTATAAACACGCATTTTGTTAATTTCTTCAGGTTCAGTTGTGACTTCACCTTTTGTGTTTCTAATTGTGTTTATTTGAACTTTCTCCCTTTTTTTCTTTTTGCCAATATGGCCTGGGGTCCATCAAACCTATTTATCCTTTCAAAGAATCAGCTTTTGGTCTTGTTGATCCTATGAAATTTTTGTCTTCTATATCCTGCAACTGTGATTTTATCTTGGTCATCTGAATTCTTCTGCTGAGGTTAGGATTCAGATGATCTTGCCTTTACAGCTTCCTTAGGTGAGACTTTGGACTGTTTACTTGTGATCTGTTTTTGTGTGCATGCAATGCTGTGGATTTTCCTCTTAACAATGATTCCATGGTATCTCAGAGATTTTGATGAGATGTGTTTTTATTTTTCTTTGCTTCTGGGAATAATTTTATTTCTGTCTTGATTTCTATATTGACCCAGAAGTCATTCAGCAGTACGTTGTTTAGTGTCCATATCTTTGTGTGTTTTGGAGGCATCTTGTTGGTGGCAATATTTATATGTATTCCTCTGTGATATGAGAAGATATATGATATTGTTTCAATCTTTTGAAATTTGTTTATACTTGATTTATGCCCAAGAATATGACTGATCTTTGAGTATGCTCCATGTACTGATGAGTAGAATGTACACTTCATATATGTTGGATGGAGTGCTTTGTAGATATCTATTAAGTTAATTTGATCAAGCATCTAGTTAAGGTTCAGGAGCTTCTTGTTATTTTTGCCTTGGTGATCTATCTAGAGCTGTTAGTGGGGTATTTAGGTCTCCAACTATGATTGTGCGAGAGTCAAGATCCTCTCTTAGTTTACTTAGTAACTGTTTTATAAAATCTGGCACTCCTGTGTTGGGTGTGTATATATTTAAGATGAATATTTATTGCTGGTGGATTTAACCATTTATCATTATGTAGTGTCTTTGTGTGTTCTTTTTAACTTTTGGTGATTTAAAGTCTGCTTTGTCTGATACCAGAATACCCACTGCTGTTTTTTTCTGTTTTCAATTTCCCATCAGGTGGCCATCTTGGATCCCTTATTTAGTAACTTTAAAGCCTTTATTCTCACCTTTGAACATTTTTTATTCATGCACTTTAATTTCTATACAGAAGAGTGTGAAAAAATAACCACTTAATTTTCTTATCTTAACCTCTTTTCAAAATTTGACACTATTGTTCAATGATTTATACTTCATTTTAAGTAAATATATTTTCCAAAATAAAATAATATCAATGCAAAAGCAAATATTTAAAATGAACAATAAAACTTTATGAAAAGCTTGCTTTGCTAGAAGTTTACATTCTACAATGTTGCCATATTATTCATGTTTTTTAATTTTAATAGTTATTTGGTATTAATTTTCTTTCAAAAATAAAACAAGTATATATTTTGTAAAATTTTTTAAAAAGCATATGGAACTAAAAGTCTTCAATCACTAGTTAAGTGTCATTCTCTTCTGCTAAGGATGTTGTTTTTCATTCACATATATCAATAAGCATTGATTAACACACTTAACTACATCTGCAAGCACACACAAACACATAGTCAAGGTTATTTTCCAAATCACTTCAATATTGATATGCCATTAACTTATTTTCATGTTTGTTAAAATATAGAAATGATAGGTTTTTTAAAAAGACTTACAATAGTCCAATAGTATATCACCTGCAATTTCCCTATAGATATTATGTTCTGAATATTTACACTCATTTTGATAAATTGTTTTTAAAGTTTATTAAAATTCTCAACCTTTTTTCTATGTCAAAGAGACTTCAATAAAATGAGTTTTAATTATAGCCCTGAGTTCTTTAAAATAGTCTTCTATTTTATATATTCATATTTTGTTAAATATTTAATGCGCTGGCAATAGATATTTTAGTGTGCAGTTTTGAAATTAGGATCAGAATATCACTCATGCATCATGTTTAACTTTTTCCACACCTGTAATTCTTTACTGAATTAATTTACATTTATTTAAAAAAAACTTAAGATAACAGAAGATGCTACCATTGTATTTTTACATCCTTCAAAAAGGATGGTCTGCTAGAGCAAAACATTAACAAATAAATAGCATTATACACCTCTTTCAAAATTAAGAATAACATAATATTTTATACATTCTTTTAAATTTGATTGTCAAATTTAAAAAAGCACAAATCTTAGATACTTGCTGGTAATATTTCTAAGCTCATAAAAAAAGTCTTACAATATTCAGTACAGTTTAAGGATAATAAAAACAGAATTAGATTCTTCCTTGGTAGGACTAAAAGTAACAGGATGGTAACAACAGTTTTAAATTTGGAGAAAAAGTAAAATATTTAGTATTACGTATTTAGGCAACAAAGTAATCATTTTTGTGGAAGGGCAACATTTTTCCATTTTGATATGCAAGGTCTCCAAATGTATATCTTCCACATTTTTTTATGCTTAAAAAAATGATATTACAGCACTTCACCCTTTCCAGAAAAGTAGACAAAGACATGAGAGAGAGAGAGAATATTTGCTCTAAAATAGAAAATCTAAATATGCTATATCTACAGTGACATATTTTTAGAGAAACAAACTTAGCACAATGCATGGAATTTCTTACAATACTAGAAACCTGAAAGTGTATAATTGTCAAACAAAACACAAAAGTCAGAGATAAAAGTTAAAGGGTATGTCCATGTGCAAAAATAATTATTACTTAATTGTGTGTGCTAGGAGAAACAGTTTTTATTTTAGTTTGGCATGGGCATAGGGAAATAAAGACATAAGAACATGTATTAAAATTATGAGGTAACTGGTGTTCCTCCCCCAAAAAATATATTATAGAATTTCCCTTGTATGAGGGAAACATTTGCTAATAATTTACCCAAAATAAAACAAACTCTCTGAAGGAGAACTATAAATAAGTAGTATATAATGTAAGAAATAACAAAACATATCTTAATTAATAAAAGGCAATGATTATTACAATGAAATAAAAAGTAAAAATTAGGAAATAGATTATTATATATAATCAGCAAATACAAGCAAAATACATCAGGATGAAGATGTCAGAAAGGAAAATATTAAAAATAAGACATATAAAGCACTTTAAAATTTTCAGAAAAAATTAATAGAAATGAAACTATCTCAAATCTAGCTTTTCTTATTTAAGAGCTAGTTGAAAACAAAAAAGATAAATAATCTAAAAAAAGAAAAAACAAATAGAATCACTAAATTTTTATATAAAATATTTTAAAAAAACAGCTCTTGCGGCAAAATAAATATTAACCTACATGGGTCAATAACTGGTGGGATAAATTTAAAAGGTAGTTGATTATCTTAGTCCTATAAGAAGAGTGGGTCTGAATTTACTGTTAATTTTAACCAAAATTATTATAAGCAAATTTGTTTGCACCATTTAATTTTGTCAAAATCATAGACAAAAAAGAAAATTTCCCAAATCACTCTATAATATTTTTGTCATGTTATATGCATAAATTAATGTTTGTAATGCTGCAATTAGTTAAATGCAAAGGAATTGGGATAACTTAGTTTTATTAAATTTTCCTTAGATTACATAATTGTATAAAAAAGATAAATTGCAAAATACTAAGAGATATATTAAATATCATATGTACATAATATTTTTGTGTATAATTTTTAAAATTTCAGTGAGACAACGAAAATTTTATGCTTAATTTTCGCATATATCTCCTAATTAAGAAATATTGATAATAATCTCTGCAAAAATTTAAATATATCTAAAGAGAAGACTTCTTTTTTTTTTTCTTTTTTTTGAGTTGGAGTCTCACTCTGTCGCCCAGACTGGAGTGCAGTGGCCGCTCCCGGCCATCGCAGCCTCGACCTGCTGGGCTCCGGCGATCCTTCCACCTCAGCCTTCTGAGTAGCCGGAATTACAGGCATGCGCTACCACGCCCGGCTGATTTTTTGATTTATTGTAGGGATGAGGTCTCGCTGCCCAGGCGGGTCTCGAACCCGCGGGCTCAGGCAATCCAAGAGAAGACTTCTTATATACACAAGTAATCAATTATAAAATAGAATTACTGTACCACCATTTAAAATTTGTGAGCATTGAAATCATATTTTAAGCTTCAGAAATAATTATTTTTCATTTCATGATGAATTTAGTATTAAAATTTCATTTTTTTATTATGAGATTTAAAAAAATCAAATTGTTAATGACAAATTTTTCAAAATAAGGCTGTACCTTTTATTTCTAGAAAATGCATTCACTTTTAGAAAAAGTATACTGTAGCTGAGATGTTATCAAAGAGACATCAACCATAAATAAATAGATACATTCTGGAGAACTTAGTCCTCATTTCCAAATTGTATTGTATTTTGCTCTTGAATCCCAGAAAAATTCACTCTTTTTTCACCTTTAAGGCCCCTTTGTTCACATATACAGCTAATTTATGAGAAAATGCTCCAGTGGTTGTACAACTCTTTGGATACCCTGGGATCACTAGGAAGATCGGGAATTCCAAGATTTTTCAGATTATAGTTTATGCGTACTGAGGCAATAGGATACCACTATCAGATTTGCTCTGCTTGGTCATTGCCTAAAGATCTCTGAATGTGGGTCCTTAAGGAAACAATATTTGCCATATATTGAACCTCATTTCTTTGTGGGCTATCAGATTCAATATCTTGTGACATACTTGTATTAAATTTGCATCACAAATGTGCTCTAGTTATTAGATGAATAACTGTTTCATAAGTAGTACATGATGTTTATATAAAGATCATAAGTTGTCTCATAACAGGACAAAAATTCTTCAAATCAATATTATTTTAAAACACATATATAATAAACGATGTAAACACAACAAATCTAGTTGTGTATTTTTTTTTTTTTTTTGAGTCGGAGTCTCACTCTGTTGTCCAGACAGGAGTGCAGTGGCCGGAGTGGCCACTGCAGCCTCGACCTGCTGGGCTCCGGTGATCCTTCTGCCTCAGCCTTCCAAGTAGCTGGAATTACAGGCACACGCTACCACGCCCGGCTGATTTTTTGATTTATTGTAGAGATGAGGTTTCACCAAGTTACCCAGGCAGGTCTCGAACCCGCGGGCTCAGGCAATCCACTCACCTTAGCCTCCCAAGGCGCAGGCTTACAGGCTGAGCCACCGAGCCCGGCTTAGTTGTGTATTTTTAAAAGTATAGGTAAAGACTAAGAATGGGTTTTTCCTAGAAACTTAAAGATGATTAGAAAATTTATTAATATGATTCAATAAAGTACGAAATCAATAGAGAAAAATGATATAATTTGATTTGAAGAAAAAATAATTCAAAGTGTTTTCTTCTAAAAATTTTAGCAGGTTAAACAAAGATTAGAATCTTCCAAGAACATAGAATAAATATCATGCACATGAATAAACTCTGGAATAATTCAGCATGCACTTACCAAGCTGAAGAACCATAAAAAACAACTGAGACTTCAAGTAATGACAAATTCAAACCAAAGATTACCAAACACAATTCATGGAGGTGCTTGCCAATAGGGCATAATTAAAAGTATAAATCCAGTTTCACAGTAATGTGGGCCACTTTTAGGAGATATAATAACCAATATAATTTTTATTATTTTCTTAAAATATCTTGGGCCAGGCTTGGTGGCTCAGCCTGTAATCCTGCGCTTTGGGAGGCCGAGGTGAGTGGATTGTCTGAGCCCACGGGTTCGAGACCCGCCTGGGCAACTTGGTGAGACCTCATCTCTAAAATAAATCAAAAATTAGCCGGTCGTGATTGCACACGCCTGTAGTTCCAGCTACTTGGAAGGCTGAGGCGGAAGGATCGCAGGAGCCCAGTAGGTCGAGGCTGCGGTGGGTGGGAGCGGCCACTGCACTCCAGTCTGGGTGACAGAGTGAGACTCCAACTCAAAAAAAACAAAAAACAAAACTTGAAAATGAAGTTTGAGAGGCTAAAATATGTAATTGTATCCCCTTAAGACATTTTCCACATTCTCAATCTAAAAACTTTTAAAAACTTCTCTAAAGTAGTTTTGAAATTCTTAATATCACTTGGCACTGAGAAGATAAAGATGTTGCAGTTTGCTTAGTAAAACATTAAAATAGTTTAAACACCCTAGAAATTGATAGTTTAGATTTATAAAACCATGACTTTGTATTGACCCAGCTCAATCTATACACGAATTTAATTAAATCAGGGCCATAATATTTCTGCCAAGAAGAAACTACAGAGCTTTTCCTTTGAAAGATAATCTATTACAAATTGCTAGGCATGCAAACAGAAAGAAATGTATTTAAAAGAAAGAAAATTGAAGATAAACCATAGGTGAAGACAGCAGCAAATGACTTTAACACAGCCAAAACAGGACATTTCTTTGACTCCATCAACGATGCATGCTCACAGAAGAATGGCAACATGATAAAACAGCAAAAAGTAGCCATCTGCAAACCACGGAAAGGAGTCTTTGAATGAAACCAATTCTGGCAACACCTTGATCTTGGGCTTCTATCCTCTAGAAATGTGAGAAAATAGATATCTGTTCTTTAATTCTGTGATATCTTACTATGGAAGACTTGGCAAATTAATACCTTTACCTAATAGAAATATTACAAATTCACCAAAAGACATATGACAAAGAGGTGAAGAACAATAGCTACATTCTTAGAGTACTCTTGTCTGGAAAAAAGCATGAAGAGTATGTTATGCATGCTAGTAACATGAAACAATTATGTTTCCAAAAATGTAATTTATATATATATATCTGTATCTATATGTAATATTTTAAGGAGACTTTTAAATGGAGTTGATTAACCTGCTCTATGAGCCTCACATTGTCCAGGAGGATCATACACATAAAAGATAACTGCAATGGTTTGAATATTTGTCTCTTTCAAAACTCATGTTGAAATTTAATCTCCAATGTGGCATTACTAAGAAGAGGGGCCTTTTAGAGGTGATTAGGTCATGAAGGTTTTGCTATGAGTTAATGAGTTAATGTATTAATGACTTATTAGGAGAATGGAACTGGTAGTTTTACAAGCAGAAGTAAAGAGACTTAAACTAGCATGCTCAGCCCCCTCACCATGAAAATCCTGTTTCACCTTGGGACTCTGCAGAGAGCCCTCCCCAGCAAGAAGTCCCTCACCAGATGTGACCTTCTCAGTCTTTGTAGATATAAGAAATACATTCATTTTCTTGATTAGTTACTCAGTTTCAGGTGTTATGTTATAGGCAACAAAACAATGAAATAAAACAATAGCATTAAACATTTATATAACAAAAATGTAAGTGATTATGTCCATGACAACCAATGAGAGCATAATGTTTTCTAACTTTCAAACTAATAGATAAAAATAACAGCTCAATTTTAAAAAGTACTCAGTACAAAATAAGGCAAGAAAGAAGGCAGCAAAACACAGAAGATTTTTTTGGAGGTTTCACTATAAAAAATGATAAGTGAAGTAAAGTATATGTTACTTTGCCTCATCTAACCAGTCTATATTGCATACATATATCAAAACATTACATTGTGCCATATAAATTTATATAATTATAATTTGTCAATTAAAATAATATTAATGCTAAAAAGAAAGCATTAGTAAAATGTTAGATGCTAAAAACATTAGAAATCATAGTTGAATATAAAAATAAAATACAAAGACACTGACAAATCAGAAAACTTAAACGTATGTTTCTTAGAAATATCTAAAACACACAAAAAATAAAGGATTGAAAAATATTAAGCAATTAGTCAAAAGAAAGATGATATAGCTATATGTAAGTGAAAAATAGAAACTTGAGCAACACAGGTTTAAACTGTGCAGGTTCACTTATATACAAATTTTCTTCTGCCCAACCCACCCCTTAGACAGCACGACCAACTCTTCCGTTTTCTCCTCCTGCTCAGCTTATTTAGTGTGAGGACAATTAGGATGAAGATATATAATTATCTATTTCCAACTAATAAATAATAATTCTACTTCATTTTCCTTATAATTTTCTTAATAACTTGTTCTTTTCTCTAGCTTACTTTATTGTAAAAATACAGCATATAATACATATACAAATGTATGTAAATTGACTCTTATCAGTAAGGCTTCTAGTTAACAGTAGGCTACTAGTAGTTAAGTTTTGGGGGAGTCAAAAGTTATACACAAAGTTTCAGCTGCACAGGGGTTGGCATCTCTAATCCCTGCATTGTTTAAAAGTCAACAGTAGTTGACAAAAATAATTTCTAAGTGTTAAAAGGTTTATTTACCAGGAAGATATAAAATGTCTAAAATCACATTTGCTTGACAACATTACGTCAAAAATATATACACAAAATCTAACAACACAAATAGCCAAATTCAAAATAGTAGTACGAGTTTTTAACATTAGCATAATAGAAAATTATGAAATAAGCCTATATAAAATAAAAATTTAGATGAAAATTTAGAGCAACTGACTTAAAACACACACACACACACACACACACACACACACACACACACACTTTCAGATGCTTCACAACTTGCGATGGAGTTATTCCTCAGTAAACCTACTGAAAGCTGAAAATACAATTAATACATCTAACCTATTAAACACCATAGCTTAGCCTAGCCTACCTTAAGAGTACTCAGAATATTTACATTAGCTTACAGTTGGGTAAAACCATCTAATGCAAAGCCTATTTCATGTAATTTATTAAATACTATACTGATAAACTTTGATACCCAAAAAGGAACTGTGAAAAAAAGATTTTTTCACAATCATGTTTTCAACAATATATGCTTCAAAGAAAATGATCCTAATCTTTATAAATGCTCTGTAAATAGTTTTTTCCTGATTACTGACACACATGTATCTGTCTACTAATAAATATTTTTGTTTAATCCACCAATGAAATAGTACATCTATGCTCATATATAATGATATTCTATGGAGACAATCCCTAAAAATCAACAAAAAAGTCAATTTCTTACCTATACACAGCAATGAACAATTGAAATTAAAAACACAACACCATTTACATTAGCACATTGCATACTTACATATAAATTGAGTGATATATTTACTAAATCTATGTTAAAAACTGAAAAAGTCTGATGAAACAAAATTGGAGATTTTTATAAAATGGAGAGGGATTTCAAGGACGTGGATAGGAAGATTCAATATTTTTAAGATGTCAGCTTTTCCTAACTTGATTTATAGACTCAACATAATACCCATCTAAATTCCAGTTAGTTATTTCGTGAATATTATTAAACTGATTTGCCAAACCAAAATTTATATGTAAAGGCAAAAGATGCCAAAGAACCAACACAGTGTAAAAGGAATGAAGATAGATCGTGTTGTCTACCTGACATCAAAAAGTTCAATAAAACTACATTAATCACAAAGTGTGGTATTAACAAAAGAATAGACAGACAGATCAGGAAACCACAACAGAGTCCAGTATTAGACCCATATAAATATACTCAACTGCTCTTTGATAAAGGAGCAAGGAAGATTCAATGTATTAAATATGAGCAAGTATGATTGTTCAACAAATGGTGCTGGACTTCCACATGCCAAAAATAAATCTTTACAACTTTCACAAAAATTCACTCAAAGTGCGTCATAGACATAAATGTAAAATACAAAACTATCAGCCTTCTGGAAGATAACATAGGAGAAAATCTTGGTGACTTTAGCTTTTTAAATACAAGACCCAAAGCATGTTCTATAACAGAAAAATATGAACTTCATTAAAATCAATACATCTTAAAATTAAATACGTAAATGCTGTTGAAGACACTGGCAAGAGACGGAAATAGCAACCATAGACTGAGTAAATATATTTACAAAACACAAATTTAATTCAGGACTGTCCAAAATATACAAAAGAACGCTTAAAACTCAAGAATACAAGAACAACCTAATTTTTAAAAATTGGCAAAAGATCAGGACATCGCACCATAAAAGATGTACTGATGGCAAATAAGTATAATTTAAAATGCTCAACAGCAAATGTCGTTAGGGAATTGGAAATTTAATGAGTTACCATTAAACAATATTTAGAATTGTTTGTGTACATGCAAAATGGTCTAACCACTTTGAAAGGCATTTTGACAATATCTTAAAAAACTAAACATACACACTCTTACCATACAACCCAGAAATTGTGTTCCTTGGCATTTACCCAACTGATGTAAAAATAATGTCCACACAAAAACCTGCCAGTACATATTTATAGCAAGTATTCATAGCCTCCTCAACTGAAAGAAAACAAAATGTCCTTCAATAGATTAATGCATAAACTAACTGGTACATTAGTACAATATGATTTTATTCAGTGATTTTAGAAAGTGAGCTATAAAGTCATAAAAATACATTGAGGAGTCTTAGATGAATATTACTAATGGATGGTAAAATATCATTGGTAGGAATTTGGAAGGAGGAAGGGAGGAGTAAATATATGGTTCACAAGAAATTTGTAGATCAGTGAAACTATTCCTTATGATATAATAATAAAAATATCATTAAATATATTTTAAGACATATAGCATGTATCTCACAAATACAAGGCATTAAAAAAGGGAGAAAATGGAGGGGGGTAATGAAAGGATACAGGTAGCTCCCTGTACTTGGCACTTAATTTTATGTAAACCAGAAATTGCTCTGAAAAGTATCTGTTAATTTTTTAAAAGCTACTACAGAAAATATGTAATAAGGAAGCACCACCAAAATAGCATAATATTGCCACTAAGTCAAAGACATTAAGTTCAAGATATAAAATTTACAATCACATACATAAAATAGAAACAATTCTAAAAAATGAAATATTAAAAAATGGAATAAAAACACATCATTGTTGGTTTTGATCTGGGAATTAAAGTTTGTTTACTATTTTAGAAATCAATAAATGTAATTGTGCATCAACAGATTAAATTAAAAAATCATTTGGTAAAGTCAATAGACAGAACAAGTCTGATAAAATGTAGCATCTATCTATAATCAAGAAAACATTTAGAATATTAGAAATAGAAGGAATTTTTAATTTGAAAAGTATTATAAATAAATCAATAAAAACAATCATAAATAAATATAAATATATTAAAACGTGAAGTCTTGAAATCTTTTCTTTGTAATAGGAAAAAATAAATATTAAATTTAATATTCTGTTCTTTTTATAAATTCTTGATAGTGATGTTTAGATTGCTAATTTTCAAGTAGTAAAATCCAAAACTTCTAGGGAAATTAATCAAGAGAAAAGTATATAATTAATTAAATGAGAGCAAAACTATTATAATTGCCAACATTTCATTGTTAATTATGTTTCTAAACTGCTAAATGTTAATAAACATGAACAACTTTTAAAGATAGAGCTGTCTATTGAGATCTGTCACTGTAGATAAAATTTTACTTAGATTCAGTCAGATTTTACTTGACTTGCAGTTATTTAAAAATACTTTTCTTTAAAAAAATTTTTAATAGTGAAATAGAGTATAGAGAAACATAAAATAAATATAGAAATATTATCTTATGTCTTTTCTTTACTAATGCAACATTTCATAGCAGAAAGTTTTACCAAAAAGAAAAAGACTCTAAAAAGTCAAAGTAAAATAACAACTGATTCTAAATAGCAATATATTAAGACAATAGTTGTGTATCCAATAAACAAAGTAACAAAAGTCTACAATGCATAACTTTGTTTTAAGATTTATAAAAAAATTTAATACTGAAGCATTAAAACACAAAATTTAACAAAAATAAAAAATCAGGCCAACGATAATTATAGAAAGTAAAACAAATAAATAAAAAACATGAAAATGTGGCTATTCTCTTTGTTAACATCCCATAGCAGATTATTGACTATATAGTGGCATTTTATATCTTATGAATCTAACCAAATTAAAAATTATAAAATTAGATAATAATACTTTCTGATATATTTGTGTTATTTGCATATACTGATTATATTATATATGGATTTTTTAGGTAAGCAGTAGAACAAAGAACCTAAAAATCATAAATTTCCAGAAATGGAAATGCAAATAAAAGTAACAAGTTCACATTACCAGGTTAAGATAAGCAATGAGAAAAAATTTAAAAAGTTTTTTGCATGAGGTTGCACTTCTTATTGGAAATCACTTCATAAAAACAATAAAAACATTCCCTAACATGTCATTGTGTTTTTTAAATATGCTGTCTGCAAAATATTATATACCGGTACACTTTAATTATTAAGTATCTGAAAGAAAACAAAATATTTTCACAACATAAGTAAAACATTTTATATGTGCTTAGAAAGAGTAAATATTTCATATAAACATATTTTGAATATATGTATTAACATATTACTAATATTGTTAGTAACATTAATAATAACTTATAAGTTGCAGGTGCTTACAAGGAATTCTAAACACATTTAGTACAATTCACTTAATTGTATTATAGTGTTCAAATTAGCTCAGTTGATTTTTTTTTATATTAGTAAGCTACAAAAGGTCAGTTTAAGAGTAACTTAGATTCTCAATATTCACAAACAGGATAAATGTTTATTTTGAATTACCCACAATAAAAGCATGCAATTTAGAATTATAAAAGGAAAGGTTACTTACCCCCTTCCCTTTGCATTTTATAGTGGCATTACAGTTATATTCCATTAAATGAGTTTTCCTGCAGGTTTTATTTACACAATACTAAAATAAAATAGAAAAGCATAAACATTCATAAATTTCATACAAAATCAGAAAAAAATAGTTAATGAATTGTTATATATGCATAAAAGATTCTCAAGTCGAAGAACTTCTTATTTATATTACTCTTATTCTGATAAAAATATTCTGGCATTCCAATACAAAAATCTAAACAATAGTAATTTCAAGAAAAAAAAGTTTGAAGGTGCTTGTCTTGACATGACTGATATAAAGATGACACGATTTTGGTTTTGATACTTATTGATGAGATTGAACTAAAACCCTCATTAGAAGACTTTTTGATATTATGTTAATGTTTTGTTATAAATAATTGATAAGATAATGTTAATGGCTTGTTTTTTTTAAACTGGAACAGATTAATTTTGTTTAGGTTTCAAATATAATCCATAAATTATAATGGATTTTTGTTATAATATTTATCAGAATAATCTGGTGAAATAAATATGGCAAATAAATGTGAATATGGACATATTGCATAATGGTGTGAATTGGTATTCAGGTGACTCATTCCCCAGATGGTAAACATTATATCCAATAGGCAACTTCTGAACTCTAACCCTCCTACCCACCTCACCCACTTTAGTGTCTTCAGTGTCCGTTATTTTCATCTTGATGTCTATTTTGTTCACACATATAAGTGAGAACATGCAACATTTGGTTTTCTGTTTCTGAGTTAGTTCACTTAGGCTGATGTTCTCTCAGTTCTATGTTGCTAGAAAGGGTGTGATTTTGTTTGTTTTTATGAATCTATCTATGTTTATATCTTATGAATCTAACCAAATTAAAAATTATAAAATAAGATACTAATAAATTCTGATAAATTTGTGTTATTTGTATAATATTGATTATATTATATATGGATTTTTAAATGTAAGCAGTAGAACAAAGAACCTAAAATTATAAATTTCCAGAAATGGAAATGCAATATAAAAGTAACAAGTTTATATTACCAGGTTAAGATAAGCAATGAGAAAAAATATTCCCTGGTGTATATATATATATATATATCACATTTTCATTATCCAGTTAACTGCTAATGGGCACTTAGGTTGGTTTTATGATTCTGCTACTGCAAACAGTGCTGCAATAAACATAGGAGTACAGGTATCTTTTTAATATGATGATTTATTTGTTTGGTGGTAGATACCTAGTAGTGGAATTGTTGGTTAAATAGTAATTCAAGTTTTAATTTATTGAGCAATCTCCATACTTTTTGGCATAGTGACTGAATTTATTTACTATCTTACCAACAGTGAATGAGTTTGAGCTTTTCTCCTGATCTGTGACAATATCTGTTGTTCTTTGACTTTTTAATGATAGCCATTCTCACTGGTGTAAGATATCTCATTGTGGTTTTAATTTGCACATTTCTGATGGTTAGTGATGTTGAATTTTTTTTATGTTTGTTGGCTATTTATGTGTCTTCTTTTAAGAAGTGTCTATTTATTTCTTTTGCCCACTTAAAAAGTTTTTTTTTAGCTGTGGTCTCACTATTGCCCAGACTGGAGTGCAGTGGCACAATTATGGCTCACTGAAGCCTCAAACCTGGGGGATCAAGTGATCTGACCACCTCAGCCTCCTGAGTAACTAGGACTACAGGCACCAAACTCAGCTAATTTTTTTTTTTCTGTAGAGATGAAGTCTTGCTATATTGCCCAGGCTGGTCTCAAACTCCTGGACTCAAGTAATAAGTAATCTTCCTGCCTAGGGCTCTCAAAGTGATAGGACTATAGCTATGAACCACTGCACCTGGCCCCTTTGCTTAATTTTTTATAAGGTTTTAGTTTGTTTGTTTTTTCATGTTGAGTTGTTTGAGATCCTTATAGATTCTAAATATTAGTCCTTTATCTGAGGCATAATTTGCAAATATTTTCTCGCCTTACGTAGGTTTTCTGTTCACTCTATTAAGTTATTTACTTTGCTGTGCAGAAGCTTTTCAGTTTAATTAAGTTCTATTTGTCTATTTTTGTCTTTGCAACAATTGCTTCAAATTACCTCTGTTGGTTGATGATATGATTGTATACCTAGATAACCCTAAAGACTTCTCTAAGAAGCTTCTAGACCTGACAAATGACTTTGGTAAGTCTCTGGATACAAAATCAACATACAAAAATCAGTAGCGTTTTTATACACCAGTAATGCTCAAGGTGAGAACTAAATCAAGCACTCAATCTCATTTACAATAGCCATACCAAAAAGTAAAACAAAACAAAACAAAAAACCTAAGAATATACTTAATCAAGGAGGTGAAAGTTCTCTATAAGAAGAACTCTGAAACATTGATAAAAGAAATTATAGACAACATAAACAAATGGAAAACCACCTCATGCTTATGGATCAGAAAAATCAGTATAGATAGGATGATCATATTGCACAAAGCAATCTAATGATTCAGTGTAATCTTTATCAAAATACCAATATCATTTTTCATAGAACTAGAAAAAAATACTAAAGTTTATAATGAACCGAAAAAGCCTGAACAAAGTAATCCTAAGTAAAAACAAACAAATAAATAGACAAAACAAATGTGGAGGCATCACACTGCCTGATTTTAAATTGTACAAGGTTATAGTAACTAAAACAGCACAGCACTGATGTAAGAATAGACAGATCAATGAAACAGATTAGAGAACCCACATATAAAGCCACAGATCCACAGGCAACTTATATTTGACAAAGCTGAAAAAAATAAACAATGGGGAAAGGAAACCTAATTAAATAAACAGTGATGGAAGTACTGGCTAGTTATATGCAGAAGACTGAAACTGGGCTGCTACTTTTCACCACGTACAAAAGTTAACTCAAGATGGATTTAAAGACTTAATATAAAAATGGAAACTTATAAAAACCCTACAGAAAACCTAGGGAAGACTCCTCGGGCATCAGCCTAGGCAAAGGATATATGATAAACACTCCAGGTTTCCCTTTCTTAGGATAAATACCCAGTAGTGGGGTTGATGGATATATTTTTAATCTTTAAGGAACTACCATATTGTTTTCCAGAATGGCTGTACTAATTTACATTCCCACCACCAGTGTGAAAGTGTTTCCCTTTCTCCACATTCTTGCTAACATTTTTGTTTTTTGTCTTTTTGAATGTTTGGGGTGATGGATTTGCTAATTACCCAGTGTGATCATTATACATTGTACACAGATATTAAATATCACAATGTGCTGCACAAATATGTACAATTTTTATATACTAATTAAAAACAATAATTTTTAGGAGATAAAAACTAAAGATGACATGAATGATTAGAAATATATCTTGAGTTCATGGGTTAAAAATAATATTATAAAGATGATACTATCCAGAGCAATCAATTACAAATTCAATGAAATTCCTATAAAATCCTATGACACTTTTTCAGAAATATAAAAACCCTTCCTAAGATTCATATAGAAAATGAAGGGAACTCAATAGCCAAAAGAGTCTAAAAAAAAGTTGGGGGACTCATAATTCCTGATTTCAAAACTTATTGCCAAGCTACAGTCATGAAAATAGTGTATGGTCCTGGCATGAAGATAGATACATTGGCCAATGAAATAGATTAGAGGGCCCAGAAATAAACCATCACAGTGGTGATCAAATAATTTCAATGAGGCTTCCAAGGCCATTCAATGGGGAAATAAATGTTTTATTCAAAAAAGAGTGTTGGAAAAACTGGATATCCATATGCAAAAGACAAAAACCATATGATCATCTCAACAGCTTCAATAAAAACATTTGAAAAGTTATAACACCTGTTCAAAATCCGAGTTCTAAGTAAATTAGGCAAAGAAGAAATGTTCCTCAATACAGTAAAGGCCAAATATAACAATCCCACACCTAACATAATACTCAATGGTAAAAAGTTGAAAAGTTTTCCTCTAAGATCAAGAATAAGACAAAGATGCCCACACTCCCTACTTAAGATAGTCCTAAAAGTCCTAGCCAGAGCAGTTAGGCAAGAGAAAGAAGTGAAAGGCATCCATCTTGTAAAGAAAGACATTAAATTGTTCCTTCTTGCAAATGACATATAGAACAACACTAAAAACTCCATAAAGAAAATCCCATAAAATGTAATAAATTCAGTAAATGTGCAGATATAAAGTCAACATATAAAAACTATTAGTGTTTTTATATACTAACAAAGAACCATCCAAAAAAGAAACAAATAAAATAATCCCATTTGTAATAATTACAAAAAACCTTAGAAATAAATTAAATCAAGAAGGTAAAAGATCTTTACATCGTATCAAACATGTCTAAAAGTAGTTGAATATGGCACAAATAAATGCAAATATATTTCATATTCATGGATTGGAATAATTAATATTATTAAAATGTCCATACCATTCTAAGAAATCTTCAGATTCAATGCAATCTCTATCAAAATGCCAGTGACATTCTTCACAGAAATAGAAAAAAATATCTAAAATTCTTATGGAACAATAAAAAAGTCTTGAATGGCCAAAACAAAAAGAACAAAAAGAAACAAAAAGAACAAAGCTGGAGGCATAATACTATAGGATTTCAAAATATACTACAAATAAAGCTACCATATGATCCACTAATCCCATCACTAGGTATATATCTGAAGGAATAGAAATCAGGATCCCAAAGATATATCTGCACTCCCATAGTCACTACACAATTTTTCATAGTAGCCCAGATACGGAAGCAATCTAAATGTCTATGAATAAGCGAATGGATAAAGAAAATGGGGTATGTACATACAATGGGATATTATTAAACCTTAAAAAGAAAGGATTCCTGCCACTTGCAATTACATGGATGTACATGGTGGACATTATAGTGAATGAAAAAAAACAAATACAGAAGGTTGAATACTATATAATACCATTTATATGACAAATCTTAAATAATAAAACAAATAGAAGCAGAAAGTGGAAGATGGTTGCTAGAGGCTGGTAGGAAATGAGGAGATATTAGTCAAAAGGTAAAAAATTTTGTTACGCAAGATAAACATTTCTTTGAGATCTACTGTACATCACAGTTTATATAGCTAACAATATTGTATGATATACTTAAGTTATTGCTAAAAGGGTACATCATATGCTAAATGCTTTCGTGAGAGATAATAATAATAAGAAAATAAAAGACCAGAAGAAGACATTTGGAGATTATATATAGCTTTATTGTACAGAATCCAATGATTGTTTTGCAGACAGATAAGTATCTCCAAGTCCATTAATCTGTATATATAACTATGCACAGACTTTCATGTTAGACAATTAAATAAATGATTCAACTCAAAAAGAAGTAAAAACAAACTACAGGATAGAAGGAAATATCTGCAATCTTTCATTTAGGCTATTTAAAGAACAATCACTCGTAAGCAGAGCTAGAATATTTACTATAATACTAAAAAAAAGGGGGGGGGGATTGGCAGTAGTTGGAAACTGCTGAGGCAGGGGGCAAATAACATCAGTAAGGGTACCTGATCTCAAACCAGGCAAGCTGAGGACCAAACGGAGGTCCAAACTTTACTTGTATGATGATCACTTGTATACCTAATCCTGAATTGTATGCCACGTATTTAAAATAAAATTTTTTAATAAACAAACTGAACGCTTTAACAATCAAACTGAACACTTTTAAAAAAATGGCAAAAGACATAAGCAAATGTTTTACTTGGGAGAATACACTCATGAAAACATATAAAATATAATTAGCCATTAGTGAATGCAAATTAACACTACAAATATCAGTACATACCTATAAAATAGCTAAAATATTAAAGTGATAATAACAAATACTGGTGAGGATGTGGAGAAACTCAATCACTCACACAGTGCTGGTGGAAATGGAAAATAATACAGCATCTCTGTCACAAGCTATAGCAGTTTCTTATAGAATCAAACACATAATTACCAGGCAGTTCTGAAATTGCACTTTTGAGCATTTATCTTAGTGAAATGAAACTACATACACTTACTCAGTTTCTGAGTCACAAATTCTTAAAGTGGCATAGCCTGTTCTTTTGCTTCAGGTGTGTGCATAGGCTGCTATTGAAGGGCCAGCCAGTTTCATGTGGAGGATTTTCTTAAGTGAATCTGCTTCCAAACTTGTCCTGAGGTTGTTGATAAACAGGCTGTTGGATTAATATACTCACTTCCTTAAAGGCTGTTTGATGGAAGCCATACTCAGTCATGACAGCTTATTTCATCAAAGTAAACAATCAAGGGGCTAGAGAGCGAGAGAGAGCGCAAAATGGAAGATACTGTCTTTTATGACCTAATGTTGGAAGTTACATCCCAACATTTTTGCCATGTTCTGTTTGTTAGAAGTCATTATGTTCATCCCTCACATGGTAGGTGGAAGGATGTGTATTATAAAGGGAAGGTAAGATTATTGGGAGGGGGCATTTAAAAAGCTGAGTACCACATTATCTTCTAATTGTTATATATTGTTTACACCTACAAACCATATTAGTTCTCAAGATCTCCAATATCCTCATTCCATAATAGCATCAGTTTAAAACCTATCTCTTCATCTAAGTTAGCTCCATCTGTTGATTAGGCTTCCAGGTATACTGCCTCGAGTACATTTCCTCTATTTGTAGGTCTGCAAAACTAGAGAATAGTTGTCTGTCTCCACCACTACCCATATACAATGGTATATACACTACCCATATACAAAGGCAAAGAATAACTTGAATAGATATGTTAATTTAAGTAGGGGGTGACTTGGAGATAAAAAGAAGTTACTGGTCCATAGAAATTCTGAAATATCTAGCAGGGCATGTGTTGGGAATTCCTTGACTGAGTTTCAAGGCCTGTGAGTAATCTTTCTTGGCACTTGATTCTGTCCTCTCAGCTCTTGTTTGACCCTCTAAGTATTCCTTCTTTTGTCATGAAATGTAGCATGTGCTTGCAGCTGAGCAACTCTTTCAACCTGCCTCCTACTGGTAGAATTTTGTGGGTCCAATACCTTCTTTAGCTTCTTCTCATTTTGTTTTCCCCTTTTTCTCTTCATCCTTTCTGGCAGTGCATCTGCTGATGCTTCTAAAAAACACGTAAGCCTCCTGTGAATCTCATCGAGGAGTCTTACATGGAACAAGAGCCACACTCACAAATAGTTTTGAAATAAAGCCCTTTTCTACCTTGAGCTTCAGTGGAGATGGCTGACGGACAAAGCTCTAAAGCTTCTAGAGCCCCCATCCTCTTTTTGAAGGTCGGTGAGGCACAGCCTTTCTGTCTTTATTTATTTATTTTACTTTAAAGATGTGGGGTGCAATTCAAGGTAAGGTATACAAATGTTCATTATGCAGGTACCCTTGTTGATGAGGTGTGCCCCCCACCGAAGTTCCCACTACTGCAAATTCCTTTCTTTTTTTTTTTGAGTTGGAGTCTCACTTGGTCGCCCAGACTGGAGTACAGTGGCCGCTCCCAGCCACCGCAGCCTCGACCTGCTGGGCTCCGGTGATCTTCCGCCGCAGCCTTCTGAGTAGCCGGAATTACAGGCGCATGCTACCATGCCTGGCTGATTTTTGGATTTATTGTAGAGATGTGGTCTCACTGCCCAGGTGGGTCTCGAACCCGCAGGCTCAGGCAATCCACTCACCTCAGCCTCCCAAAGGCACGGGATTACAGGCTGAGCCACCGAGCCCAGCTCAAATTCCTTTCTTATAGTATTATAATTGTTCAAGGTCCGCTTATGCATGAGAATGTGTGGTACTCAGTTATTTGTTTCTGTGATAGATCACTCAGTGTTATAGACTCTGAGTCCATCCAAGTTGCTGCCATGTTCATAATTTTGTCCTTATTTATGGCTGCATAATATTCCATTGTGTATACGTAGCACATTTTTTTATCCAGTTCTCTTTCAACGGGCAGCATGGTTGGTTCCACGTTTTTGCTATCGTGATCAATGCTGCAGTAAACATGCGTGTGCAGGTATCTATTTCA
Source organism: Cephalopachus bancanus (assembly GCA_027257055.1). Classification (NCBI taxonomy): domain Eukaryota; kingdom Metazoa; phylum Chordata; class Mammalia; order Primates; family Tarsiidae; genus Cephalopachus; species Cephalopachus bancanus. The sequence continues at coordinate 192,552 of JAPVLO010000203.1, read as the reverse complement.
TAGAGTGATTTGAGTTCTTCCAGGTATATTCCCAGCAGGAGGAATACAGGCTCATGTGGAAGGTCGATTTTTACATCTTTTAGTCATCGCCACACCGTTTTCCACAGAGGCTGTACTAGTTTACACTCCCACCAACAGTGTAGAAGAGTTCCCTTTTCCCTGCATTCTCTCCAGCGTCTGTTGTTTTTTGGCTTATTGATGATGGCCATCCTGACTGGAGTTAGATGGTATCTTAGTGTAGTTTTAATTTGCATTTCTTTGATGACTAGTGAGGCTAAGCATTTTTTCATGTATCTGTTGGCTGCTCATATGTCTTCTTTTGAGAAGTATCTATTCATATCTTTTGCCCACATTGTAATGGGGCTGTTTTTTTCTTTTCAGTATGTTTGAGTTCCTTGTAGATCCTAAATGTTAGGCCTTTGTCAGATATACAGTTGGCAAATATTTCCCCAGTCCGTAGGCTGTCTCTCTGCTCTCTTGATGGTTTCCTTGACTTTGCAGAAGCTTGCAAGCTTGGAGAGGTCCCCCTTGTCTATCTTATCTCTTATGGCATGGGCACTTGGGTTTTGATCAGAAATTGGTTGGCAGTTCCAATTTCCATAAGAGTGTCTCCTGCATTTTCTAGGGTTCTTATAGTTTGAGGTTTTACATGTAGGTCTTTGATCCATTTACAGTTGATTTTTATGTATGGTAATTGGTAGGGATCTTATTTTAATCTTCTGCATGTGGTCAGTCAAAACAATCCTCAGGGGGAAAAAAAGCAGGAGGTATCACAATCGCAGACTTTAAACTTTATTATAAAACTACAATAATCAAAACCTCCTAGTATTTGTATAAGAACAGGCATATAGACCAATGGAGCAGAAAACAGATTCTGGAAGCAAAATGTCAATTACTCAACCAACTTGTCCTGGATAAAGCCTCCACCATCAACCACTAGGGAGAGGAGAACCTATTCAGTAAATGGTGCTGGGAAAACAGCCTTACTGTCTCTTACTGTCTTTAAAATGACATTAGTATAACTGAATGAGACTCTGATCCTTTGATTTTTTTGAACTCTTCACTTATGTTGCTATAGTCTTACTCTTGACTTTATTTATAGACCATGTTTTCCCTACAGTGCCTGGAATTCATTTCTTAATTTTCGTAACTTTTGCTGTGTGGAAAAGCTAATAATTCTCAAAATATTCAAGTTACTGTTACTGTTTATTTAACAGATATTTTTTTCAATTTCTTTCCCTTCATATTGTATTATAAGCTTCAGAAAGAAGCCTAGAACTAGTTCACCATGTTCATTATGTTCTGCTTTCCTCATACTGCTGAAGACTGTGTGTCAAGCTGTTAGCCACTCCAAAAAAAAGTATCCTTATTCCTGCATTTTCCAATAACATACTTCTCACTACCTCTTGACCTCTCACCACCATGGTCCTTACCATTCAGAGTTGCATTCAAAGTCTGTCCCAGGCAATTTGAGCTTTCTCTATCACGGTTTCAACATTCTTCTAGCCCCACTCACTTCCTAGTTCTGTACTCACCCCCACAATTTTAGGTAATTTGTTACAGCAGCACATATTTCCGGGTATCAAAACTTGTGTTAGTTATCAATTGCTGCATGAAAAATGACCACCATAATTAATGGCATTAAAGAACACATATTTGTTATATCCATAGTTTCTGTGGTTCAGGAACCCGAGGACATCTCATCTGGGTTCTTGGCTTCACAGCCTCTTACAAAGTTATAATCAAGGTGTTGTCTGGGATGGCAGCCTCCTCTGAAGGCCCTCTTCATAGCTTGCTTCCACGGTTTTTGGCAGAATTCAGTTCTTTGTAGCCTGTTAGACTGAGAGTCTCAGCTCCTCACTGGTCTGCAATTGCTTTCCACATGGGCTTCTCCATGATGCCAGCTTCCTTTGGCAAAACAAACAATATTAGAAGGCAAGAGAGTTCATGCAGAAGAGAAATCATTGCCTTTCCTCACCTTCTTTCTTGTTTCTAACTTCTAATCATGTAAGTCATATTTCATAACTTTTGTCATGTTCTATTTGTTAGAAGCAAATCATTAGATGGAGCCCACAGGCAAAGGGGAGGGATTATATAAGGGAGTGGTTGAGATCCCCGAGAGACATTTCAGAAACAGGCTATAAGAAAGTATCTCAAGAAATTAGGATTGCTGAGCCCAAACATAACAATTTGCTAACTGATCCACCATTTCTATGTCTTGTTTTACTTTTATTCAGCAAAAATGGGTAAAGGCAATTTAAATGTAACACACTGATTTATAATTGCTGCTTTAAATCTCAGATTTAAAGCGTTGTATTATCACATTTTCTGGAATATGTCCCTTCATGCTCAAGATTGACCAGGTTTCTGAAGCATTTTTGTTCTCCTTTCCTTTTATGAATACACGACTGTAAGTGCTCATATGTGTTCATACATGCATATATGTGTGTAAGCTTATATACATACACTGTAACCATGCTTTCCTAGTACAAGTTTCTTGTTTGGTTCTCTCAAACTTCTCACACTTATATTTTGACCAGATATATAAGCAAGGGATTTAAGAAATACATAAGGTCAATTATGGTTCTTTGTGAAGCAAGGAAAATTTAAAACTCCACAGCATTAAAATTTTATGACTTAAAGCTATTAGAAGTCAAAGGTCTATAAATATCATCCATCATTTAGTGGAATCTTGCACTTAAACACACATGTACATATTTCACATAAGGACTGATGACATTTTAATCCAAAAAGCAAAGTAATTAAATAACAGAAATTAGCTGGGTTCGGTGGCTCAGCCTTTGGGAGGCTGAGGTGAGTGGATTGCCTGAGCCACGGGTTCGAGATCCGCCTGGGCAGGCGAGACCTCATCTCTACAATAAAATCAAAAAATTAGTCGGGTGTGGTAGCGCACGCCTGCAATTCCGGCTACTTGGAAGGCTGAGGCGGAAGGATTGCCGGAGCCCAGCAGGTCGAGGCTGCGGTGACCGGGAGCAGCCACTGCACTCCAGTCTGGGCAACAGAGTGAGACTCCAACTCAAATAAATAAATAAATAAATAAATAAATAGAAATTTAGTTTATTTTTTCAATATCATATGAGGAAAAATTTCCGTTCCCAGGTTCAAGTTCATTCAATATAATTGAAATAGTCATCATGGAATATTGTATCTGATAATTAACATAATTTAACACAAATAAATATGAATGATCACATTTTGTTACCATTTGTGGACCACACACAGTGCCATCAGCCACATAGGCATTATCTCTTCCATCTGATCTCTTGGATAACCCAGTAGCTATAGATAAACAAACGTTGTCCTGAATATATGAATAAACTGCAGAGTGCACATGACTTTTGTCCATAATTTCATGTGGCCAAACACAAGCTAATTTTCCACAGAGAACATCCCTGGAAATGGAAGGTAGAAAATTCCTTATCATTCTGTCTTTTAATGATACCAGGTTTTAGTTAAGTATTTCATGAATGGTAACATAATTATAGTTTAAATGATGGTATAAAACCTAAAATACTAAAATAAAAACATCAATTTATGGTGCACAACAATAAAGTGAAACTGTATTAATTAGCATTGTAGCAGAATTGAAATGCAAACACTTAGATGTGAATTGAATTTATTTCCTATTACTTTATTCTTTAGATTCTAGTTGTCTTAGAGCATTTATATTTTACCATTCTCTTCAGGAGACTTCTTCACTTTCCCCACTCTGATATAGCTTGGCCAGTCTGGTTATACACTACCCCAAATTTGCTGAGAATAGCTTAATTCCGTTACTCTTTCTGTGCCTTTTGATCATGCATATGGTTCCTGCCATGATCTCTGGACTGTACATTTCTGTAGTATACAAACTTTTCATTTGAATCCCAAGTTTTATCCAATATACAGGTACTTCCAGCATATCTTCACTTACCTCAGTAATTTATGAGCTTTTAGATCTTCTCCATGCCATAAACATACCCATAAACACTTTATTTTGCCATTCTTAATCCATCATTAGGTAAAATATTGGATTCTCTAAGAGTCTTATGGTGTTACTAGACTATGCCCTGAAAAATAATCGGTGTCACTTCCTGCTCTTGAAATCACTCAAATTTATTTATCAAATATCATCCTTAATGGAAACAATCACTTTTAGCCATTGATATGTGTCTACTGTGTGTAATAATATCAGAGGGATTAGTTAAATAATATCAAGAAGTGAAGACTGAAATGAGATTGAGAGCCAAACCCTAAATCACTTTCAAATATTTTCTTGCCTCCAGTATATTTTTTTCTACTTTCCAAGATCTGAATATTACTTTTGATTTTGGATCCAGTCTCTTTCTGTGGAAAATATTTTAAACCCAGCTTGTATGGTATGTCTTTGTCTAGTCTGGCCATTTAGTAAAAACTCTTCTTCCAAAATTCTTTTTCTCAAAATATGCATGTATGGTTAAAATCTTAGAACTGACTTTTCTTTTCTTTTCTTTTTTTTTTTTTTGAGTTGGAGTCTCACTCTGTCGCCCAGAATGGAGTGCAGTGGCCGCTCCCAGCCACCGCAGCCTCGACCTGCTGGGTTCCGGCGATCCTTCCGCCTCAGCCTTCTGAGTAGCCAGAATTACAGGCATGTGCTACCACGCCCAGCTGATTTTTTGATTTATTGTAGAGACGAGGTCTTGCTGCCCAGGAGGGTCTCGAACCCGCGGGCTCAGGCAATCCACTCACCTCAGCCTCCCAAAGGCGTGGGATTACAGGCTAAGCCACCGAGCCCGGCTTGACTTTTATTTTCTAAAAAGGATTCACAGTCTGCTTAGAGCAGATGATTTATGTTATTGAATTCTAATCTCATTTAGTTATTTTAGTGCAGTGAAATTCATGTACTATTACTATTTAAGATAAAGCCCAAAGAAGTCATGTTTATTAACTTTCACATTTACCCGTACCTTTTTCTTTTCCGACAAATCATCTTAAATCAAAGGTAGCAGGAAAGGGAGAACTTGGAGCAACTATTCCAGAAAGTTATCCAAGAAAACTTTTCCATCTCACCAGAGATATGACCATCCAAACACAAGAGATAAAGAGAACTTATGCAAAACATCAAATGAGAGATCAATCCCTAGGCAAATAGCAATTTACTTACACAAAGTAGGTACAAAAAATAAACCCTAAAGGCAGCAAAAGAGAAAGGTCGGGAAAAAAAATCACAATAGCAAAAAACATATTGGGGGAAACATTACAAGCTAGAAGGGACTGGGGACCATTATTCAAAGTACTCAAAGATAAACAATTTCAACCAAGAATTTCCTGCTCAGTCAAACTCAGTTTAATTGGCAATGGAGAATTAAAATCCTTCCCAGACATCTAGTCTGTAAGAGATTATGCAGCTTCCAGACCAGCTCTACAGGAGTAGCTTAAAAAGGTATTAAAACAGAAGAGAGAAAAAGATATTACCACACATTTCCCAAGAGAACAGGAGAACATAGATTCAACAGAGAATACAACATAACTACAAACTTGAAAACACACACATGCATCAACCCAAAAGTTAAAATAAAACAAACAAACAAAGAAAAAAACTATAAGAACTTCGTGATGGGGATAAATAATCACATTTCAGTAATCAGCCTGAATGTGAATGAGCTAAATGTATCACTGAAAAAACACAGAATGGTAAACTGGATAAAACTCCATGACCCAATAATATGCTCCAACCAGAAAACTCATCTTACTACAAGGGATGCACACAGATTCAAAGTCAGAGGACAGAAAATGAATTTCCAGGTGAAAGGGTCACAAGTGAAGATAGGAGTATCAGACAAAACAAACTTTAAGCTATAAAAATTTTAAAAGATACAAAAGACACTACATAATAATGAAAGGTTCAACCCATCAATAAGAAATATCCATCCTAATAATATATGCACCCAACACAGGAGCACCAATGTTTATAAAACAGCTACTAAGTAAATTTTAAAAAATATTGATTCTAACACTGTTGTAGCTAGGGACCTAAATACCCCACTTACAACCCTAGATAGATCATTGAGGCAAAAAAATCAACAAAGAGATCTGGAACCTCAACTTGATATCTGACAAAATGGATGCAATAGATACCTACAGAACACTTCGCTCACAACCACGGAATATACATTCCACTCATTACCACATGTAATGTACTCCAGGATCAATCACATCCTTGGCCATAAATCAAGAATAAACAAATTTCATAATACTGAAATACTGCCATGCACCTTCTCAGACCATAGTGAAAGAAAAATAAATATCAACACCAACAAATTTCCCCCCAGATCCACAAAGACATGGACACTAAACAACATGATGCTGAACAGCTACTGGGTCAACACAGTAATCAAAACAGAAATTAAAAGCTTCCTGGAAATAAAAGAAAATGAAGAAACATCTTACCAAAACCTCTATGATGCCGTGAAAGCAGTTTTTATTGGGGAATTTATGTCTCTATGAACACACATCAAGAAAATGGAGAAATTACAAGTTAACAGTCTAACAATTCGCCAAAGGGAGCCAGAAAGACAATACTATCAAAACCCTAACTTTAGCAGGAGAATCCAGATCACCAAAGTAAAAGCCCTCAAACATGGCACATAGAAGACAAAAATATCATAGAAAAAATCCACAAAACAAAAAGCAGTTTCTGTGAAAGGATAAACAAGATTGATGGGCCCCTAGCAATAATAACCAAGAAAAAGAGAGAAAAAGCCAAATAAACACAATCAGAAATGCAAAAGATCAAATCACAACTGACCCCTAAGAAATGCAAAAGATTATCAGAGATTACTATACACACCTATATGGAAGCAAACGGGATAATCTAAATGGAAGAATTGGATCTACATTCCCCCCACATATTTATTGTCTTATTCTTTTTTCTTCCTTCTTTCATTTTTTGTTTTCTATTTATGTGTGTACATAAATGATTGAGTGTTCATCTTTCAGTTTTTTCGGTTTGTTTTTGTTCTTTTTTTCTTCTGATTTTTAAGTTTAATGTGTGTGTGAATGTATGTGTGAGGGTTCCATTTCAATGTTTTTTTTCTCTCTCTTTTATTTTTCTCTTCTCCTTTCATTTTGTGTTGGACGTGTGTGTGTGTGTGTGTGTGTGTGTATGTGTGTGTGTGTGTGTGTTTTCAGCTTTCCTCTTTTTTGAATTTTTTTTGTTTGTTTTCCTTTGGTTTTTTTTCCCAGCTCGTTTTGGTTTGTGGGGTTGTGTGTGTGTGTGTGTGTGTGTGTGTGTGTGTGTGTGTGTGTGTAATTGTTTTTTGCTTTGGCATCTGCTTTTTTTTCTGTTTTTTAAAATTTTTAGTTATTTTAAAAATTTTTATCCACCTTATTTCATCAATTTTTCTCAGTTCTCCCCATTGCTGTTAATGTAGCTTAGACTCGGGGGTACACACACATACCTATTGCATCATCATATAGAATTGTGGTGGGGAGTGGGTCTCAGGGAACACATAACACAATCAGTGAACATCATGATTTTCAAGTAGTTTCTGAATCCTAACTCCTCTTCTCCACCTTATTTGACTCTCAAAACTACAAGAGACAGCAAAGCTCCCATCCACAGCACTGTTTCAAAATAAAAGAAAATCAGAGTCCTGATCATGGAAAAATAGAGGACTGAGCAAATATCAGAAGTGAAAGCCTCTCCTACTGCTACTGAATAATGGAACTAAAGAGAAAAGAAACAGATTTGTGACAAATTAGGAAAGATTGAAGGAAGACCACAGGCAATTCCCAGTATACCAAAGAGACAATGAAAAATAGACCTCAGAGTCCAAATAATGAAAGTCACTTATGACTGGCCCCAGAATACAGCAGGGATTAGGGAATGGATGGAAAGGGTGAATAGCACTCAAGAAAGACAAGATAAAACACTGAAAGAACTTGTAACAGAGATTTTGGCCATGAAAATTTTCATCCAGGAAATAAGTAACAAGATGACAAACATGGAAAGCAGAATTAATCAAGCAGAAGAAAGAATCTCAGAACTTGAAGACCAAAACATTAACTCAATCTGTAAAAAACAGAAAAAAACTCAGAAAGAAAGAACAATGGCTCCAAGAGCTGTGCGATTATATCAAGAGGTCACACCTATGCCTGATTGGTATCCCAGAAGAAGAAAGCGAAGGTAGAACACCTTGGAGCAAGTAGTCAAGGAGTTTATTCAAGAAAACTTTCCTCATATTGCAAGAAGTGTGATCATACAAACACAAGAGATACAGAGAACCCTCACAAGTCATAAAATGATAGACCAACCCCTAGACACATAGTAATTCATCTACACAAAGTAGGTACAAAAAAATAATCCTATAGGCAGCAAGAGAGAAAGGTTAGACTATCTACTGGGGAACCCAATCGGAATAGCAGCAGATCTATTGGCAGAAATACTACAAACTAGAAGGGACTGGAGTCTAATATTCAAAGTCCTCAAAGATAAACAATTTCAACCAAGAATTTCCTACCTAGTCAAGCTCAGATTAATCCACAATGGAGAATTAAAATCTTCCCAGATATCCAATCTCCAAGAGATTATGCAGCTTCCAGACCAGCTCTATGGGAGATGCTTAAAAAGGTATTAGGCACAGAAGAGAGAGAAAAAAGTATGACCACACACTTCCCAAGAGAACAGGAGAACACAAAATCAAAAGAGAATACATCACGGCTGCAAACTTGAAAAAACACACATACATCAACCCAAAAGTTAAAAAAAAAAATACAAAGAAAGAAAGAAAAAAAATCAAAGAAAAACCTCCATTAAAACCTCATGACCAGATAAAAAGTCACTTTTTAATAATCAACCTGAAAGTGAATAGACTAAATGCACCACCAAAAAGGCACAGAATGACAAACTGGATAAAACACCATGCTCCAATAATTTGCTACATCCAGGAAACTCATCTCACCACAAGAGATGCACACAGACTCAAAGTTAGAGGATGGAAAATGAATTTCTAGGTGAATGGCTCACAGAAGAAGGCAGAAGTCACAATCTTAATACTAGACCAAAAAAAGAAAAACTTTAAGCTATCAAAAATTTAAAAAGATTCACAAGGATACCACATAATGATTGAAAGTTTCAATCTATCAACAAGAAATATCCATCCTAAACATATATGTACCCAACACAGGAGCACTGATGTTTATAAGGCAACTACTAAGTAAGCTAATTTTGTGTGAATGGAGTAATTTTGTGTGAATGGAGATGGTAGATGATGCTGTTTTAGACCTACAAAATGAGACACTTTCTTTATCCATTTTTCTCTTAATAAAATATCCATATTTTCTTGAACCATGCTGAGCTTGGTGCTTACCTAAGGATTTCATAATTTTTCCTTACTATATCTTAGAGGCTGAAAAAGTCTCGTTTTTCACTGGGTTAACTGATCTTATCTAAATGTTTCCATAATTTGTTTCTATTTCCATATATTTAGAATATCACTTGGTTACTATTTTGTGTGTGTGTGATTCTTTTATTTTCAATACCCCAATGACATGCAGGAAGCGTTTGTTATAGGGTAGGCACTTCCTTTATTGGATTTTTGTTAATCCTTTTATTACATGGTTGATAGAAAAACTATGTTCCAATAGTCTAAATTCAGCTATTAAGATGTACTTCCATGCTTTACATATCAATGTTTTGGAAGCAAACAGCAAAACAAAAATTAAAACTGTATTTCTCTCAGTAATCCCATGTTTTAAAAATCAAAGCACCAGCCTTCTTTTCATCTAGTTTCATTCTTAGGATGATATCAGGGAAATATAATGAAAAGAATATAATATAAAACATAAATAAAATATAATGAAAAGAAAATCCTGTATTGCTTAGAAAAATAGCGCATATATTGGTATTTGAGAATATTGTCCTGTTATACAATTTATTGTGCATTGCTATTTAGTGTCTCTTTATACAAACTATATAATTTGCATATTTTGAAGAAACAATCATTTTCTACATACGTACTTCTCTTCACAGGATAATGGTTGTGAGTTTTTAAAACCACAGTTTCCAGATCTACTATGCAGAGAATTAACTTCTTTAAAACAGGCAAATGGACCACCTTTAGCACCTTCAAATGAAAACATGTTAGTTGAATTATCATTCTTAGTCTAAATTAAATGTTTGTTAATAACAGGCTAATGAAACTCTAATTTTAAAACAACCATGCACTTGTTGATCATGCTTTAGTTTCTCTGTGTACCCTTTCAATGCAAGTAGAAAGAAACAATTGTGTTATCTAACACAGCACAGAAAATAATTATTATCTATTGCAATAAGTCATATTATTTTTAAAACAATTAACTGCCTTTCCCTATAGAAACAAAATTTTCCTAGCCCAATCAATATCAGGCTTGACCTTGTGACTTGCTCTTCTTAATGAAATGAGAAATTTGAAACATGTCACTTAGTGGAAGAAAATTTTGTGCTTGTACATAGTATTACATACTCTCTTTTTCTCTGTAGGGGATCAGCAATGCTGCAATGTTTAAGTAGAGGCTAATCTCTCAGTCTGGGTGTCATAGAGAAGACAATATAGACTATTAAGTAGCTGTATTAGATGTATAAATCTTGGAGAATTGGGGGTTGTTTTCATTTCATTAAAAGAGTGCCACTGCAAAATATATCTAAAATATATGGCATTGGCATTGGTGCCTGGGTGTGGTGAGAAAACTACTATCAGAGGTAAAAGAGGCATAATCCATGCTATGTAATATTGAAACATTTGGCAAAACTATCTTATCAATATTTTAAGAGAAGTAGTAGCCCTAAGGAATGTGTTGCCTTAGGCAAAGATGAAAGGAAACAGAATCTGACTTGGTTATTCTTGACCACTTTTTACCAGGTGGCACAAGTATTCAAGAAAGGGATAAGCCTTCTTTAACTCAAATATAGTCTTTATTGAGCTTGTGGTTCAGATTCTTTCTCTTTTGAAGTTCAGCAGTATGTAATATACTCTAACAGGGCCATCCACTTAAGATAAAGGAAATATAAAAGAAAGAGCCATACCTTTTCCAAATATCTTGGCACACTGGTTATCCATAGTTTGGCATTGTCCATTATAACAAAAGGCAGTTCCTGACCTGCACAAATGACCATTCAATGCATAAGTGTCAGGAACACAATGACTAGAAGTTCCATTGCAATACTCTGTATAATCACATTCTGGATCAATACTCATTCGGCATGGAGTACCTACTATTGATAACTAAGAAAAAGAAAAAGACAATCATGTTCCGGGACTTACTTTTCTCAATTACCTAATGAAAATATTTATCAAATAAAATATGCCTGATTGTTGATAGCTGAGGGAATAGCAGAGTTCTCAAGGCTGAGAGTTTTTCAAAAGAAAAATAGTCAACTACAATATTCATTGTGAAGCCCAGAGAAAAGTAACTGTCTCAACGATATGAAAGAATCCCTTCTTAAAGAAGGTTTGTAACTGCTCAACTGCTTTGTGTGCCACATTTTGAGGCAATCTGACTTCACCAGCATTTGGAAAAAGATCAAGGTGACTAAACATGCCTGGTCCTTGGAATTAAAGGAATATTGCCTCTACCGTGTTGTTCTTAGATAAACCAAAAAAGCCAGGTGGCCTGGTTTCAGTCCTGGCTCTGTGTGTCTTACATTTGTAAATGGGATAATAATCATATTCTCATAGAATTCTTAGGAGTATTCAATTGACCTAATGAAAAAAGTGCTTAGAAAAATACATGGTAAAGAACATATGTATATAATAGCTATCATATCACTCTCATCATATTTATTATTATCTGAAGCCATAAAGGCCTCTTGGCATTGTTCAGACGAAATGTACAGTCACTGTCAAATCTTTGTGACTGGCTTAACTAATAGGCCATCCATTGCCCTCCATAGTGAAATTCACCACATTCAAATGCAGATCTGCTATGTATACTGAGATAGCATACACACACAGCAATCTAATTTTATTGAACTAATACTTAATAACAAAACAAAGATGAGTGATACATAAATAAAGTAACATCTTAAGGATTACAAAAAAACTCAACTTAGAATTCCATACATTGGAAATAATACATATAACCTAAACATATCTTTCTGTATACTTCAAAACAGCTCTAGATTACTTATAATATCTAATGCAATATAAGTGCTAGTAAATAGTTGTTACACAGTATTGTTTTACATGATCAGTACAGATGCAACCATCCATTTATTTCACAAATATTCTTTTTAATTTGTGTTTGGTTGAATCCATACATGTGAAACATACAGATATAATGACTTGATCAGTACCAACCTGAGAGGCCCTTTTAATTTCACAGTAATTTTTCTTTTAAACTTGTGTTTGTTTATGCATTTTGTATTTTGTTTCACTGAACTCCTTTTATATTCTTTTTATAAGTTTCACATTGATTCAGTGAATACAGCCTTTTATTATCACAGTTCAATTTCCTTTTCATAAATCTTGGCAACTTACCTCACATTTTGATGTACAACATGGTCCAGAACCACACTTTACTGAGCCTTTCAGTTTACATGTATTATAATCACAGCACTTTTTAAATTGACATTTCTAGAATTTTACAAGAAGAAATATTATTCCAGTCCAACCATTTACAATATCTTGTTTCATAAACTCAACTTCAATTTAATACTCCATTGTGTTCAACTTTTTAACTATACAATTATAGTCTGAATATATACTATTTCTAGAATATTCATAGGTACACACAACTGTAAAAACTAAAGAAATAACATCTAAAATAGCAGTGAATCAGTCCATCTATTAGCTAAAATATTTTATGAACAATTCATAAATTGCCAACCGTTGGAGGAAAAAGGTGAGTTTCCAGGAGAAACATAAACTTTCCTCAATTGTCTTGTTAGTGATTTGAAGATTCCAATTGTAAAGAAAATTAGAGTAGAGTCTGGTAAGTATAACAAAACACATTCAGTATGTGTTCAAGTATCATGTTTTACGATAACAAACAAAAGAGGAAATGCTTGCACATATATATTTTAAAAGGCAAATGGCAATCAGCTCTTATTCAAATTAGGTAGTATTCAAAATCATAAAATATTTTTATGTAAATACATTGCATTTATACCATTCTTAATATTTCTTTTTTTTTTTTTTGAGTTGGTGTCTCACTCTGTCACCCAGACTGGAGTGCAGTGACCGCTCCGGGCCACCGCAGCCTCGACCTGCTGGGCTCCGGTGATCCTTCTGCCTCAGCCTTCCAAGCAGCTGGAATTACAGGCATGCGCTACCACACCCGGCTGATTTTTTGATTTATTGTAGAGAAGAGGTCTCGCTGGCCAGGTGGGTCTCGAACCCGCAGGCTCAGACAATCCACTCACCTCAGCCTCCCAAAGGCGCGGGATTACAGGCTGAGCCACTGAGCCCGGCTGTCAATGCATTTTTTAAGCACAATTTGCTTTCCACTAAATCTCTAACTTCCTCCTCCAACTACAGCCTTTATGAGTAACATAAAATATGCCTCTCACGTGACAATTTAGTATTATTTAATCTGAGTTTTGAGGTCTTTATATACAAAGATTGCACTCTGGTTAGAGTCTAGTGTTTACAATTCTTAGTCATTGACAAGGCATGACTTGCCAATTCTGGTCCTGTTCTCAGTCTCTAAAAGGGAAACCACCATTTCTCTAGTATCAATTTTGTGTGTGGGTTTTTTTTTTTTGTTGTGTTGAGTCAGGGTCTCACTCTGTCACCCAGGCTAGAGTACAGTGGCACAGTAATCATGGCTCACTGCAGTCTCAGATTCCTGGTCTCAAGTAACCTTCCGGCCTCAGCCTCCTGAAGTGCTGAAATTACAGGCATGAACCATCAATCCCAGCCTCAATTATCAGTTGATGTGGATGCTTTCCCACATCACCATGCTTAGCAAAACGATTAACAACAACCATTTTAATCTGTAACAAGTGAATGGGAAAAATGATCTCAAAGTTATCATTTCTCTGAATACCAATGAGTTTGTGCATAAATTGTATTTTGTGCAATTTTAATTATAAATTAAATAATTGTATGTCTTGACCAATTTTGACCATTTTGCCTAGCAGGGATTATTTTTTTAATTTTTCTTTCCCCATTAAGTGATAAGAACACATTTTATATGATAGTTATTTACCCTTTCTCTTTTCTATATGCTGATAATAAATATTTATTTGCAGTCTATTGTTTGCCCCATAATGGTGCCTACTATGTTGAATGATTTGTAATGGTCTTCTTCCCTTGTGACTATTGGGTTTTATGTCTCAATTACCAAGACCTTAATTATGCCATCACTATAAAATATTACTAGTATTTCACTCTCATATTTTATTGCAAATTTTAAAGCTTATAGCTTTATTTTTTCTGAAATGTCCCTTTATATTTTGTGAAATATTTGCTCAAATATTTATTGTTGGTCATGATATTAGTGAATGCAGGAATAAATACATACACATAGCCATATGTATATGGGTGTGTGAGCAAGTGCATAAAACAGCATTTCCCTGTGTAAAATGAGATATCAGTGAAACTGTAAGTGCCAATGCATTTTGATGAAGACTAGTTGGAATACACCTATACTGGAGCAAGTTAGGCTTATTTCTTGTGGCAGCTGTTGGGAGCCAACATCTATAGCTACATGGCTGAGGCCTGTAAAGGCCCATCTGGAAGATCGCCTCTGACATAGGATATCAGTTATACCTATAATATTGGTGTGTGATTGATGACCAGTGTGCATACATGGCAGTAAAACTTATAAGAAAAATCTCTATACGTCTGATGAAAGGTTATACAGCAGAATGACCTTGTCCTTTCTAAATCTTACTTCTTTCTAGATATTTTTCAAACTTCTATTCTCTGGTGAGTCAACTCTTAAGCAGTTTCCCATAGAGCTAAGATTAGAGACTAAATTACCATCATAGTCTTATTGCCCTGTTCCTGGCCAGGCAGAAAGGATTGCTATTGTCCCATTACAGGTATACATTTCCTTGCCTTTGTGCTGTTAAATACCGAAAACTGTCTGCAGTCAAAGCCATTAACTTGGCGACTATGCCTTTGTTTCATACCGACTATGCCTTTGTTTCCTACCGAAACTCTGTCTGCCTCTGTTTACCTCAGCCTGAGGCCATGTGGCCATCCACTTCCTTACTCAGGAGTGTGAAAGCTACTATATGATTTCTAGAGTAGACTTGTTAGTTAGGATAAAATATAATTGATACACTTATAGTTATGTTTTAGAGTATATTTGAGTGGACTTGTGCTTGCTGTTTTGTTTCTTTTGGTTGCATTGTTTAGATATGGTGGTTGCTATGCGATTTGTAAAAGAATTAAGGATATAGCATAGTATTTAAAGGTCAATCATTACAAAAATTAAAGTTTAGACATAGGAAATTCATTTAAGTCATGGTAAGGTTTTATAATTTAAGAATAAGTTTTAATAGTTATAGAATTACAGGACACTACATTCCATAATAGATTAATAGAATAACTGAGTCATTTAAGTAAACTTATAGATTATAGTATAGTGTTAAATTGATACTATTAATCATTAAAAACATTAGGAGTCAGTAAACTTGGATTTAACTTAGAAAAGTTTTTGTATTAATCAGGGTCTGGAACAAAGAGTATAATGTGAATGATTTATTGAACATTGTGAAGAACACTTTGAACAATCTGTATTAAAATTGTATACCTGTAAATTTAATGTAAGTTTTGTGAAACACGTCATGTATCATGGAATTGTAATTGCTTGCTTGTAACCTGCAAGTCTCGTGATGCGTAATTTGCATAGGAATGTGTACGCCCCCAGCAAGTGATTGTCACACTGCTGGAGGGTATAGAAAATGGTATATAAGTTGGAAGGAGTTCAAATAAAATTTGGCTTCAGTCCTGATCAGACTGTTCCCAGAAGAAATCGCCTCTGAGTGGTCTCTTCTAGTGCCATCTGGATTCTCCGTTGCGGTCCTAACCCTTCCCTCCGTCGGGGCTGGTCCCCGACAGGCAGCAAAGGAGAGAATGTACATCTTGGTGAGCTATGGTGTGCCTCAGTTGGAGAGTGTGATTGTAAGATTTGGCCTGTGTTAGGAGTTGTTTTGAAGAGAATTTGAGGAAGCTAGACTTTGCTTTAAACTGAGCATTATCAAGAACCAAGGGATGATTCTATGATTGGGGTTTTAACAATTCTTATCTAGAAGAAAAAAAATATTGGGCCAATGTTAAAGCTGAAGTTGGTAAAGGAGCAGCAATTACTCATGTTAACCAAGATGTTAGTTGCATTATCAAATATGAAACCTAGATTTGTAAGTTACTTTTAACTCATAGATTATTGTTATGTTTGTGACTGGGACAATGTTTATGTTTTATCTGTGTTCAGACATAATTGAGAGTGGCCTTCTTTTACCTTTTTGTTCTGTCAAAATAACAGAATTGCTTAGCCTGATTTTGATATTTTATAAAATAGCTTGTGTTCAATAAGAGAACACCAAGGCCCACCTGTAAGGGCCAGAACAGCTCATAGCAACACCAAAGCCTAGCTGACACCAGTAGGGCTAGAACCTGAATGTCAGGGACTGCTTCTCCCTTTCTCATGGGGAATGCATCAGATTTATAAGTAAACATTTATTATATTAAAAATTTTCATCCTAGAAATAAATGTTCCCTTTCTATCTTTTATGTAGATCTAATGAGAGATATGCTGATTTATAAATATTTGGGTTTCTTTTTTTAGCCAATGGCCAATTAATACAGTGAATTAAATCAAACAACCTCACAGTATGTTTTGGTATTTTGTAAGAAAATATTTTTCAAAACTCAACTACTTTTGTAAAATTTCCTTTCCATTCTTCCTCAGTTCTCTTTAAGTAAAAAACTTTTGAAAAAATCTTCCAAGTAACGCTATTCCTAATGGAGTATTCTAAATATATCAAATAGACAATTTTTACCTACTGGTACAAATGACATGTTATTATAAACATAATTACACTATTTTTCCATTCATTCAATCAATGAGTATTTATTCATCATCCAGTATGTGCCAGATACTATTCATTTTTTTTTTGCCAAATACTATTCTATGTATTGATGATGCAGTAATGATCAAGGCATGGACTATGTATTCAATTTTCTGTATTTATTATCTTGCCAATTCCACATCACATTAAGTATATATACATATGTGTATAGCATTATCTAGATGGTCATTGTTCCAAATTATTAAAATGGAATCACATATTTGTTCTCCCATTTCCATGGTTTTTATTTCTAGATTAAATTTAGAATCTGGTTTGCAGAAGAGTAGTTCAATTTAGGAAAGTATTTGTGGGGATTTGCTAGAGAATTGATTGAATGTGACTTTCACCTTATTTCCATTCTAGAAAAACGATGTATTTGTTCACAACCTCCTGTATAACTAAAATTTTGTATCCTTTGACCAACTTCACCCCAGCCTCCCACTCTTGATCCCTGGTACTGATCATTCTACTCTCTGCTTGAATGAGTTTGGCGTTTTTAGATTCCACAACAAATGAGATTATCGTGTATTTGTCTTTTTGGAATGTATATGTCCTTCAGGTTCATCCATGTTGTCACCAATGGCAGGCTTTCTAGCTTTTAAAAGGCTAAATAGTATTCCATTGTATATGTATATCAATTTTTCATCCCTTCAATCATTGATAGACATCATTACTTGCCTATTGAGAATACTTGGCTGCTGTGAATAATGCTGAAATGAAAATGGGAGTGAGGTATCGCTTTGCCACACCGATCTCATTTCCTGTGTGTGTGTGTGTGTGTGTGTGTATTTTTTTTTTTTGATGAAGACTAGTTGAAATACATCTATAGTGAAGCAAGTTAGGCTTATTTCTTGTGGCAGCAAAGGAGAGAATGTACATCTTTGTGAGCTATGGTGTGCCTCAGTTGGAGGGTGTGATTATAACATTTGGGATGTGTTAGGAGTTTTTTTTAAGAGGATTTAAGAAGGGTGGCCTTTGCTTTAAATTGAGCATTATCAAGAACCAAGGGGTGATTCTATGATTGGGGTTTTAACAATTCTTATCTAGAAGAAAAAAATATTGAGCCAATGCTAAAGCTGAAGCTGGTAAAGAAGCAGCAATTACTCATGTTAACCAAGATGTTAGTTGTATTATCAAATATGAAAGCTAGATTGGTAGGTTACTTTTAACCCATGGACTATTGTTATGTTTATTACTGGGACAAAAGACATGTTATTATAAACATAATTATATTATTTTCACATTCATTCACTCAATGAATATTTATTCATCATCCAGTATGTGCCAGATATCTATTTACATATATATCCATTATTGGATTGTTGGATATATGGTAGTTCTACAGTTTTTCAATTTTGAGGCACCTCTATACTGTTTTTCATAATGGCCATAATAATTTATATTCCCACCACAGTGCACAAGGGTTTTCTTCTCTCTATACCCTCACTAACACTTGTTATGTTTCAGCTTTTTTGATACTAGTATTCTGACAGGTGTGAGGTGATATCTCATTTTGATTTTAATTTGAATGACTCTAATGAGTAGTGATTTTGAGCATATTTTCATATACCCATTGGTCATTTTTATGTCTTATTCTGAGAAATGTCTATTCAGGTCCTTTGCCCATTTTTAATTGGATTATTAATTTTCTTACTATTGGGTAGTATGAGTTCCTTATATATGTTTATATTAACCTCCTATCACATCTATGGTTTGTGTATATTTTCCCCAGTTCCTTGTCTCTTTACTCTGTTATTTGTTTCCTTTGCTGTGCAGATTTTTACTTTGATGTGATTTAATTCGTCTATTTTTGTTTTCGTTGCCTGTTTTTTGGTGTCATAGTCAAGAAATCACTGCCAAATTCAATTTCATGGAAATTTCCTCCTATGTTTTCCTTTAATATCTTTACAGTTTCATGCCCTAACTTTAAGTCTTTAATTGATTTTGCATTTTTTTAGTGGATGAGACCAGGTTCTAATTTCATTCTTCCACATGTGAATATCCAGTTTTCCTAACACCCTTTATTCTCACAATCAATTGATTGTAAATTTGTAGATTTATTTCTGGACTTACTATTTTGCTCTATTGGTCTATGTGTCTATTTCCATGCCATTACCATGATGTTTTGATCACTACAGCTTTGTAGTATTCTGATGTCATATAGTGTGATGCCTCCAGCTTTGATTTTTTTTTTTTTTTGATTAGAATTGCTGGGGTTTCAGGATCTTTTATGGTTCCTTATGAATTTTAGAATTGTTTTTTCTATTTCTGTGAAAACTGTTTTTGAAATTTTCATATGATTAGCATTTAATCTGTAGATTACTTTGGGTAGCATGGATACCTTAACAATATTAATTTGCCAACCTATGAACATGGCACATCTTTCCATTTATTTGTATAACCTTTATTTTTTATCAATGATAATTTTTTCAGTGTACATATCTTATTTCTCTTTGATTAAGTTTATTCTCAACTTTAAGAATTGTAATTTACCAATCTATGAACATGGCACATCTTTCCCTTTATTTGTATTACCTTTATTTTTTATCAATGGTAATTTTTTCAATGTACATATCTTATTTCTCTTTGATTAAGTTTATTCTCAAGCTTTTTGGGTAAATATTGTAAATGGGATTGTTTTCCTGATTTTTTTTCAGATAGTTTGTTGTTAGAGTACAGAATGCTGATTTGTGCTACCATATTTAGGGGCAAGAGAATGCAAAATGAGCACAGCACTGCTTATCAGAAAACTAAGAGCAGTGGAAAATATGAGATGATTGGAAATTTGTGTGTGTGTGTGTGTGTGTGTGTGTGTGTGTATGCACATTCTATATGTAACATATATGCAAATGTGTGTATAGGCTTACATACAGATACACACAGACTCATATATATACATACAGGGTTTAATTTGTGGAATGTAGAATGTTTAAGAAAGGTTGAGAGAATTTAATCGTTTATAAATAGGTGGTGGCCACATTTGTAAGGAGAGGGAATTTATGTAACTGCTGGGTGAGAATTAATGAAGAAACTTTATTGAAATCAAAGGGCTATGTTAAATATTATAGAATGATCATATTTTTAATAGACTAAATATGTGATCCAGCCAATTAATAATACTGTATTGAACACTTCATTGATTAAACAATAATTGGGTGTATATATATATCTAGAAATGTGCAACTAGATCAAATTTTGATCATCTAAAAATGTATAAATAAAGGAATGTTTGAGAATTATTAAGAAATATCCATTATAATGTTTAGAAAACCTTGCAACCACAAGAGATGAGGAAAACTTAGACCAAATTTAGTGGAAGTTTGTAAATAAAATAGAGAATGAGGCCAAAAGAGTTAAAAACAGTTGTGGATAAAAAGTACATCATACAGCCCATATAATCAAAATCTATCCTCTGGATAGTTGGTAAAAGTGATGCAAACCTAGTGTTCATGACACACGTCTTCTCAATTCAAGGGATATGGGACTGTAATTCATTTATTTTAACTCATCCTCATTTTCATATCTCTTATAAATTGAAGACATAGACATTGAACGTATTATTCCATATACACCATGACAAATATGTTATATTATTAGACACAAAAAATTTCTTCTAACTTTAATCTTTGTTACTCACCTCCTCATTACCACAGTCACATTCTTCATTAGGTTCCAAAATCCCATTACCACACACTGGTTGATTTTGATATAATGGTTGCAAATTTGAAAGGTTCTGGAGACATTTAGTCTCAAATTTTGATACAAAATATCTATAGTCATGAAAGCTACAGTTGCTAAAACTCTTTATACCACTGGAAGTCCTAAAATACAATAATATTTTTAAAGTAAGTAAACCTTGCTAGCAGAGATTAAATCATTCATAATTAAATTTTAATTTCAATATTGCTTACCTTTAATTCTCTAAAAATGCTTTGAAAAAATGTATCTTTCTATCAATACAGTGAAATCAAGTATAGTGGTTAAATTTATATGTGTATATTTTTCTATCTATCTATCTTCTATTATTCCCTCTCCTGGTATGCTCTTCTCTCACATATTCCAAGCTTTCTTCCCTCATTTCAGTCAGCTGTCTGCCCAAATGTTACCTACTAGAGAGATTTTTCTTGACAATGTTACCTGAAATTGTGCCCACTCCAGTCTCCTTCCATTTTCAATGCTTTTCCCTTAGCATTTTTGCATCATGTAAAAATGTTTCATTATTTATTTCTATTTTCAAAATTTTATATTATATTACCTAAATTTTACATTTAAATGTAAGTCCCAGGAAGATTTCACAGTTATAGTTCCATTGGAATATCTAAGAGATATGTCTTATAGATGTAAAAGAGACATTTCAAATATAGCATGTACAATATTGAACTACTGATCACCACTAGGTCTGTTCCACCCACTGTCTTCGGTTGCTGAAAACTCCATCCTTTTAGTTACTAAGACTGATAACACTGATATGATCTTGTATTCTTTTCTTTTACACTCTGTATCCAGCATGAACACACACACACACACACACACACACACACACACACACACACACACAGAGAGAGAGAATAATATAACATAATCAATTAACAATTTTTATATTGGTTACATGTCGGAATGATAATATTTTGGATATAGTGGGTTAAATAAAATATATTAGTAAGAAATAAGTATTAAGTTTTATATCCAACATTGTCATCTTTCTCCTCTCTTATTTTTTTCAGTCTACAGAGAATATAGTATATTCCATGTATAAAATCCCCTTTGATCACATATTTCAATTCATATCTCACAGACGATTGTTTATATTCTTCTCCACTTTATCACCTCTCATGTTCCTTAAAAATAATATAAGATGTCAAATTAGACTATACTGAATTTACAAATCTATTCCAGAAAAATTAACAACTTTATATTATAATAAGTCATCTATGTGCTTAGCACTGGTATACACATACTACTGTTTTTTCTAGATTCATTCATCCTAATGAATTTTTTGATGCTCTAGTACACTGATTCTTTTGACTTTTTTTAGGTGGTCAATCATTATATCTGAAAATAAGGACATTTTTCCTGCTTCAAATCCTCCTTTCTCATTTTTCTTTTTACATATGAATCAAAGTCATCATTCATATGTTATATTATTAAGGACAATAGTAGGCATCTTTGTCTTGAGCAACAAAGACAACAACACAACAGCAACAGTACCATATGTTTTTCAGTATTGCATAGTTTTATAAAATCAACTTAAAATTTTTTCCACTAATTCCCCTGATTGAAAATTTCTTAATATATAACTTTGATATTTTATTTCACTTAGAAAAAAATTTGTTATTTCTTCAAGCATAACATGCTATTGCAATTGTTGATGTAGAGTTAAATACAAAAGTTTAAAATTTTATTACACCTTGGAAGCAATCACATAAAAATATATGTACAATTAATTAAGAAAAAAGTCTTACACTGCTTCACGACTCATTATGCATGTAGCTCTTGGACAGGAACACTTAGTGATGTTGTCATATGTTAACCCTAAATTAAGGCCAAGCAGTTGAGTTATAATAACTGCAAATCCCTCCAAAGTTATTGCATCTGGATACTAAAATCAAGGAGATTGAAGAGAAAGTCATTATGTAAGAAGAAAACAAAAGCAAGTATTAACTTGAAACATTTTTGTTCCTATAAAATTTTATATTTTAGTACTTTCTATGTTAAGTGTGCTTTATAAAAATTTATTTTGATACACCATTGGTAAGTATACCTATGCTATTTTATTGATTATGAAACATAAACTGGTGTTTAAACTTTTAATTAAATTATCTGATTGGTCAAAATTCTATAACTTTGAACACATAGTATTTCTTATAGTGTCAAAGTAAAACACATTTATTTCATTTTTCATTAAATAAATTTTTCTAATTTATAAATAGTAATTCAGTATATTAATGTGCCAGATGATACATAATAGTAAGACAGTGGCATGTATGAAGGAAGTGGATTGTGTTCACACCTAGAGCATATATTATAGGAGGGGAGAAAGACAATGAACAGGAATTCACAATAAACTTCTTATATAAAATAGATCAGTAAAAGTGCTACAGAGAAAATAAAGTACTTCAATAGAAATTTTTATGGAGGAGTATCAGATAAGGTAGTTAGGTAAGATAGCTAGAAAAACTTCTTTGTGGAATTAATATTTAGGCTGAGAGATAGCTACAACCACAGTAAGAAAATTTGAAGTGAGAAGCTATTGAAAAATGGTTGGTAGCAATGTGGAGTGGAAGTATTTTTGTGTTATTTAACTTCAATAAATAAATAACATTTTTTTCAGAACTTTAATCATTACCAGCAACATTCTAAGAACATCTGTAGCTTTTCTATACCAATTAAAATTTATTATAAGAAAGTTTAAGTAATGAATAGATAAAAGAACAAAGCTTGTGTAAATGTGTGCATGTACATGACTGAAAACATAGATCTAGCAATAAGAAAATGAGTTAGCAGTTACCCTCGCCTGTTATACTGTAATAAATACACATGAAAGTCAAAGTGTCAGAATTTGAAAGCCAGAACAGAACATAAGGCATGATACCTGGACTGACCATAAGGTTTTTGGGCAAGATATAAGAACCAGAAGCTGAACTTTTAATACTAAATCAGAGAGTACTATGTGGTGTTGCACTTCCAATATAAGTGGTGCTCTTACTCTAAAAAATGAGGATGTAGACACCAAGACAGACACAGAAAGAACATCATGTAAAGATAAAGGCAGATATTGGGGTAATGCAAATACACATCAAGAAACACCAAAGATTGCTAGTAAACCACCAGAAGGCAGGGTAGCGGCATAAAAGACATTATCCTTCACAACTTTCAAAAGGATCTGTAAGAAACAAAATGGTAATTCATTTTCAAAATAGCAATTTGCTACTTCACTTCTTGGTTCTCCCTTCTTTCTTAGTGGGCTTTTTCTTTTGAAAGGCTTCCTTTGGTGGGCATTAAAACCCAATCAAAATTCAAAAACACGTATTTTGTCTTATTTGTGTAAAAACTGCTTGCGTTTTACCTTATTTGTACAAAATTATTGCTTAGGTGAAGTCTGGAAAAGTAATGTGATTTCTTAAGTACTCAGCCAATGGAGAACCACAGGGGGAAATTGTGCTTTAGCACCATAAATACACTAACTGTGACTGCCTGTGTGTCTGCTCACCCAGGAAGCCCCTGTTCTTGCAAGAAAGAGATTTAAATAGTTGCTTCCCTCCCCTTGATCTCTAAGTCCCCATGTCGTCTTTCAACAACAAAACTAAGAAGGGACAATTCCATTTCCCAAAGCAATGGGGTCTTGTCCAGGAGACCTGCAACTGTGGGACCAGACCCCTGTTGGAGAGAGAAATGCGTCCCACCCAGTTTTAGGTGGCTCACTCCAGTTCGCCAATCCTGGTTTCTGCTCCTCTGCAGATAAACATGAGACGATTATGTGAGATTTGAAGGAGGAGATGCTGAACAGGCAGTGATCTGATAACCTCATGTGAAAGGACTTCGGCGCCAGTGACAACTCCACACCCGTTATAGACCAAGAGATTTATTAAAGCGGCGACCACAGGGGAAAAAGGGAAAAGGTCTTGTAGTGGCCGAAAGTTTAATCCGAGAGACCGCCAAGAGCCAATTCCGATGAAAGTTCAAGAGGGTCTTTATTTGCAAGCTTGAGTCTGGACCTCTGTCGACCACTGATGCAGCGGAGTATACCCAGAGGCCATGACTTCCTTAAGCAGATGGCTTTTA
This sequence comes from Cephalopachus bancanus, assembly GCA_027257055.1. NCBI lineage: Eukaryota > Metazoa > Chordata > Mammalia > Primates > Tarsiidae > Cephalopachus > Cephalopachus bancanus. The sequence continues at coordinate 167,729 of JAPVLO010000203.1, read as the reverse complement.
TGCTTTTACACAAAGGGAGGAGGAGTTTCGGGGGACTTCCCAGTCTTGTTACCATTTAATTGGGTAGTAACCTCTGGTTGTCAGCTCAATCGTGGAGGATTGGCTAGCTTGACATGGGCTGACCTTGGCCCACTAGCTGGGGAAGTTGCAGAGACATTTGGAAACTTTAGGTGATTTTCCCCTGGCACCTGATTGGTTGTTGCTAAGGGGAAAGTGGGTCAAGGGAAGGGGTTAAAGCTTGAACTAGAGCTTTGCAGTTTTTCCCATAACTGAAACTTTAAACAGCCACAGGTTATGTTTTAAAGCAGAAAACTAAAATGACTATGCTATTGTCCACAAGCCGATTACGTATTTATTGGGTTGTAGCATGCTCTTAACCCAAGTTTATGGTATACTCTACTATGGTTCTCTCAGTCTATAGCTGCGGGGTTGGGGAGGGAGAGAGAGAAGGGGAGAGAGAGAGAGAGAGAAGAGAGAGAGAGAAGGTGAGAGCTATGTAGGGAGAGGGCTGTATTTATTAGCCTGACAGTGGCTGGAAGGGGCAGCGCTAGGTTTTATTGGAGGAGTGGCCTGGGAGCAGGGTGGGTAGATGCCGTGTTGCAGGCCCATTGGACGTATAACAAGGCTAGCTACATTACGGAAAATGATTGAACGGGCGCTAGGGGAACCATGTGTGAAGAAGCCGGAACCTAGGGCCTTTGCTGTCTAGGGTGGCAGCGCCATCTTGGGGACACCCTTCTGACTGTTCTCTGCGCCCTTCATCATGCATGAGCCAAGGTAGAAAAATTGTACTATAAGTACTGCCTTAAGGGTTGAGAAAATTCTTGGAGGTTAAGTGTGTGTGGTTGAGACGTATTTCAAGATACAAAGCAAGTACTAAAGCTTGCAAGAAACCTCCAGTATTGGGGGTTGAGCACTTTAGGAGGAACTCAGAGACTACACAGTTCATCTGGTAACTGAGAAGCAGTCTAGGCCTAGAAAGGGAGGTCAAGAGAACCCCATTAAAATTCCCTCATTAGTCCATTGTGGTGAATGTTAAAGAATTGGAAAAATGATTCCAAAACTAAAGGAACGAGAAAGAAGAAAATAATTAAATTTTGTTAATTCGGTTGCTTTATATGAACTAAGATACCAATCCTCCAGCCCTCAGTGTTTTGACCAAAATTTGACTCCAATGAGGACTGACTTTATCCAACTTTAGTAATCTATGTAAGCAATAAGCCCTCTGCTGCATCTAAGGAAAAGGATTATGCCCTTTGTTGGTTTCCAGGAACCCTTCCTATGTTTCCCCTTAAGTGGGAATTGAGGAAGGTAAAACATTGAGGCCTCTAGAGGAGAAACAGCAACCTTGGGATCTGCTCTTCTGTACCCCCCCCCTTATAACTCCTGAGAAAACTGGGGATCTGGGGGGGCAGTGGAAAATATGGGCCTCTCAAAAACTCGAGAATTAAGATCCTCAAGCCCTAAACTCCTGTATCCTAATTTGAAAAAAGAATTGAAACAATGCAAAAAGGATATTAAGAAATTCCCTTTTCTTCCTGGAAGTCCAGATGAAAATTCAAATTAGTTCTCATTAAAGGAGGTTTCCTTGGGGAAGGAAAAAATTGGCTTTGTTAATGTCCCACTTACTAGTACTGAAATAAAAAAATTCAAAAAGAAAATAAAATCATTATTAAATAATCCTTTAGGATTAGCCAATCAAGTTAATCAGTTTCTCAGACCTAAAATATATATACCTGGGTAGAACTGATGTCTATTATGAACATTCTATTCACCAGTAAAGGGGAAATTATTCAAAGAGCTGCTATGTCTATCTGAGAACAAAAACATCCCCCAGACCCAGGAGTAAAAACATGCCAAACAAAAATATCCAAACACAGCCCCCAGATGGGCTAATAATAACACAGAAATAAAATTGAAATGCAAAATTTAAAAACATTTAATAATTAAAGGGATTAAAAGTTAGTCCCAAGATTCCAAAATGTCTCAAAGGCCTTTAAAATTCAGAAAGAGAAAGAAAGCAAGAAAGCTCCAACAGCCTTTTTTACAATGACTCAAAAATCAAATAAAAAGGTATTCAAGGTTAAACCCAGAAAACCTTATAGAGCAGGGCCTTATTTTTTTTATCTTAATTTTTTATTTTAAAGATATGAGGTACAATTCACGGTTAGGTATACAAATATTCATTATGCAGGTACCTGAACAGGACCTTCTAAAGGTTAATTTTGTTACCAAAAGTTGACCAAACATTGCAAAAAAGTTACAAAAGCTGGAGAGATGGAAAAAAAAAACTGTTAAAAATTTGCTAAAAGAAAGGTATTTTTTAAACAAAAGGTATTTGTTTAAAAAAAATTTTTGTAAAGCAAAAACCAAAAAGCTAAAATCATGGTAAGCACTGTAAAAAAGGTAGTTGAAAAAAGAAATGAAAGACCACCCTGGGCAAAATCTGGGTATCAAAAGGAACAAACTAAAAGAAGGTTTAATTCAACAGAAACTACAAAAAGGGAATTTAATCAAAAGGAAGCTGGATGTTATCATTGTAAGAAACCAGGGCATTTAAAAAAAAAATTGTCTGAGTTTTTTTTTAAAGTAGTATCCTTTGTGGCACTAAATGTAGAATAGAGAGGTCAGGGGTTCCCTTTTATCAAATTCCACCAGAAACCCTTAATAAATCTAAAGGTGGGGCCTAGTTAAAAAAAAAAAACACACACACACACAAAACTATCTTCCTCATTAATACTGGAACAGCTCTCTCCTTCCTAATCTTCCAACCCCAAAATGTTCAATTTTTACCAAAATGGCTTCTAGTCTATGAAGTAAAAGGAGGATTTCAGGTTCCTATATTTAAACCCATAATTATAAAAACTAAAACTGAGACTGATGGGGTCACTTTTATTTGTCCCAAAAGCAGAAATAAATCTCTTAGGCAAGACCTAATTGTCCAAATGGGCCTTAATGTAGGGATAAAATACGGTCAACTTAAGGTCCAAATGGCATATCTCACAGAAGAAAAGGAACAACAATAACAAAATTAGCCCTAAAGTATGGGTAAGTAAAAAAATAGAAGAAATGAGAAAGGTAGGAGCTGCTCCAAACTAGAAGGGGAGGTAAATCTTCCCTGATGGAAGAGAGATGGTTAACAAATAAGTTATTAGAAAATTAATAACTATACTGCATAAAGAAAGCCATTGGGGAACTCAAGCAATATGTAACGCACTCTTAAAAACCTGTGAGTGTATAGCTATTATATGGGTTGCCCTATCTAGGTAAAGCAACAGATTTACGAACCCTAAAAAACAAAAATCAATTAAAAATATATATATATTTCAGCTATCTCATCTACCCTGTCTTCCACTTAAAAAAAACAAAAAACAAGAACAAAAAAAACCCTTGCTCAAACTCATCCTCTTAAACTCACAGTTCACCATTTTCAGCCTGGCAACTGGATGTTAATCAAAACTTAAAAGAAAACCAAGTTCGAATAAAGTTGAAAAATACCATACCAAATGCTTCTAACAACTAAAACAGCTGTCCAAACAGTCAAAAAGGGGTAAACACATCATATCCAAGTCAAAAAAAAATCTATGGTAAAAATATAACAAAAACTATGGTTAAAAAAAAAATCTCTGAAATAAAACCTCTAAAAATAAAAAAGTTAATTTAAAATTTAGTCTCCATAAATGTTCCTAATGTTCTCCTTATAACCCTACCTATAATAACTGCTTTTATTGTCCTATCTATCTATTTTATTAAATGTTTATGTCAAGGGTCTCTTAATTCTAAATGCCTATTGAACTGTTTCCTTCCTTAAAAAACACCAAAATGTCTAATTGCTTGCAAACCTCTATTATTATTATTGTAACTTTATAAGCCATTAATATATAGGCAACCAAAGGTACGCCTTTCACACTAACTTGATACAAATCAATGTAATTAAAACTTTATCACCTCAAACTATAAAATTTGATACATATCAAATTTTGCCTTGTAAAACCTAAATGTGCAAAAACAATTATCTCAAACAAATATCTTTGCCCTAAGCCAAATATAGGTAAGAAAAATTTAAATTTTAAAAACTTTAAAAAACCTCTCCAAACCCACAAAATCTCCTGTCCCAGTTAAAATAATGTATGGTAAACTACCCAACCTCAAGGTTAAATGGCAATCCCCCCTAAACAATAAAAGCCCTAGAGTCCTCAAAACCCCAAATACACTTTTCCAAAAAAATCCCACCAGCAGCCTGTACAAATTTAAAACATAACCCTATACTTCTAACTATTAATAATACTGCTACTTTAGATCAAAAGCCGAAGGTGGCACCTCAAGTTTATAAATTAAAAGTTAATGTTTCAAAACAAAACCCTCAAGAAAAATTAACCCTTCTTTTAGTCAGAACTATAGCTATAGGTACACTAAAGCCAACCCCAAGCCCCAATCATTATTACAACCTCCCTAGAAATAATCCAAAAAAGGTAACCATAGTTGAAATTAAAAATTTAAAAGAGAGTATAAAACTGGTTATAAAAAAACAATGCTTGGATAAAATAAATAAAATTTGCAGTATCCACTCTAAATAAAAGTAATTACTATGCGTGTGCCGCAAAATGGTTGCAGGCGCAAGTGATTCCATTCCCTAGTATCTGGGATATAAACTCTATCAAAACATGTTATATGTTAGCCATGTACCGAGACAAGGAAGCATGGGGAAACAAAGCATGCAAAAACCTGTTCTTTCAACCTGCCTTGCGGAAGCCAGATTCAAAGGTAATCCCTTCCTTTTCTATGGGTAAGTTAAATCACTCATGTCTCTCCAAATGGGGAAAGGGTCCACTACTCTTGTAGGGCAACTGCAAACTTGTACCCACATCCTGGATGTCTCAAAGATACACAAGAGCAGCTATTCTCACTTCAATGTTCCTCGAGCAAATGTTTGATAGTACTGTAAAAAAACATAAAAACATGTTACTGCCCAAATGAGCTGAAACCTGTTCTTTGATTCAACTGGTTATCCCATTCACCCTGGCATTTAACTCCAACCTAGAAAAAAATCATCCTCGAAACGAAAACAAAAGATCATTGCAAAAATCATTGGAATCCAACATATACATCAATACTATAAAAGTCCTCCAGGAGTCCCCAATACATTTAAAGTTAAAAACCAAATAGCTGCAGGATTTAAGTCTATGCTCTTCTGGTGGTCAACTGTTAATAAAAATGTAAATTTAATTAATTACATTTACTATAACCAACAAAGGCTTATTAATAATACTAAAAATGCTGTCAAAAAAATTGCAAAGTCACCCGCCAAATAACTTGGGAAAACTGTATAGTTTTAAATGTAATGTCAGCTGAGAAAGGGGAAGTCTATGCTATACTGGGAGGAAAATGTTATATTTTATTCCAAATAGCACAGCCCCTAATAAAACTATCACCAAAGTGCTGCAAAACTATCACCAAACTACTCAAGCCGATAAATTGACCAAAAATTATAAAATTACAATCCTTTGGCAAATTAGTTTAAAAAATTGGCTTAATTTTTTTTTTTTAAAATAGCCTCAATCTTAACCTCCCTTGTAATTGTAGCAAAAATATTAGCATCCATAGGATGCTGCATAATTCCCTGTGTTAGAGGCGTAGTCCAAAAACTTATAAAAACTGTTATCAATAAACAAATATTCATGGGTTATTCCCCTAATAATCTCATAATAATAAAAACTAAAGTAAATTTGTTAAAAAGTCAAAAACTATTAAAAAGTTTTTAAACAAAATTAAATTATAATAAAAATAAAGTCAAACTTTTAAAAATAAAAGAAGAAGAACTCTAAGAAGCAAATAGTAATTCATTTTCAAAATAGTCCCTTCACTTCATGGTTCTTCCTCCTTTCTTAGCAAGCTTTCTCTTTTGGCAGGCTTCTTTTGGTGGGCATCAAAACCCAATCAAAATACAAAAACATATATTTTACCTTATTTGTGTAAAAACTGCTTGTGTTTTACCTTATTTATACAAAATTATTGCTTAGGCAATGTCTGGGAAAGTAATGTAACCTCTGAAGTACTCAACCAATGGGAACCAAGGGAGGAACTTTCGCTTTTTTTTTTTTTTTTTTGAGTTGGAGTCTCACTCTGTCGCCCAGACTGGAGTGCAGTGGCCGCTCCCGGCCACCGCAGCCTCGGCCTGCTGGGCTCCGGCGATCCTTCCGCCTCAGCCTTCCGAGTAGCCAGAATTACAGGCATGCGCTACCACGCCCGGCTGATTTTTTGACTTATTGTAGAGATGAGGTCTCGCTGCCCAGGCGGGTCTCGAACCCGCGGGCTCAGGCAATCCACTCGCCTCAGCCTCCCAAGGCACGGGATTACAGGCTGAGCCACCGAGCCCAGCTAGGAACTTTCGCTTTAAAGGCATAAATATACTAGCTGTGACTGCACTTTAAAGGCATTCATATGCTAGCTGTGACTGCCTTGATGTACCTGCTCACCTAAGAAGCACCTGCTCTTGCAAGAATGAAATTTTAAAAGCTGCTTCACTTCTTCAATCTCTAACTCTGTGTCATGCTAAGACAACTCCATGTCAAAACAAAGAAGGATTGACTCTGTCTCTCACAAGAACAAACTCTAATTATCTTAAACTCAGAATTATATTGTATCCAGAGCTGTGAAGCAATAAATTCTGTTGCTTAAGTCACTCAGTTTGTGGTATTTTTGTGATGGCAGCCCTGAAAACCTAATACAGACTCCCAAAAGACATTATAATAAAAAACAGTACATCTTAAAAGTGCCCTGGGATGGGAAAAATACATTAAATAGTTAAGAACAAAGGCAAGAATTACAGAAAATTGGTCATTAGAACAATATCACACTAGGAGAAAAGGATTTTAAAATCTGCTAATGTAGAATTTTATACCCAGCAAAATGTATCTCAAAAAGTAAGATAAAATAAAAACTTTTGGGTCATGCAAAAATTGAAAGAATTTATCACCAGCAGATTCACATTACCAAAAAAAAAAAAAAAAAGTTAAAGCAAGTACATCACAGGAGGAAGATGACAGCAGTCAGATCTGCCCTAATGAATGAAGTGAATTGAAAATGGAAAATAAATAAATACATATAAAATAGCTGCCAATTATTTTAAAGCCACCAAGGGATCCAAGAATAAACAATGTAATAAAAGCAACTAACAGGTAACTCATAATTGATGAAGAAACTGAGGACAAGGCAACTCTGAAATTAGAAAAGCATAATACTGTCACTACTACTAGAACAAGATGAATGTATGAACGAGGATCTATTATTAGAGCCCATAAACAGTGCTGTTCAGCAGAATCTAAATCCACAGAAATAGGAACTGTTTTAGAGGAGCAGGAGGTAATAGTTCTGAAATACTGCTACAAGTAGGACCAGGTATACATATACTATAACTACTCCCTTCTAACTCCTAATTGTTCACATTTGCTGAATATATGCAAATGTTAGAAGGCAAAGAAGTTTAGGAAATAAAGTTCTTTGTAAGGTGGGTAAGAGCAGGAAATAGATCTGAGAGCACTTATGTCAATGACTAATTCAGAATATGAATATTTAAAAATATTGGAAAATTTAAAAATAAAAATATTAAAAGAAAATAATTAGATGGTGAATCAAAATGATCTAATATGTAATTAACAAACTTGTATAAAAAAAACAGAAACAAAACAATTATCAAAGAAGTAATATAGTAGAATTTCTTAGGTCAGTTAATTGGTATCCACATAGTGCACTGACTCACCAATGGTATCTTGTAGAGATTTTAAACGTTTTCCCAGAGAAAACAAACAGGATACATACAAGTAAATGAGAATAGGAATGATTTTAAATTATAAAATGATGCTAAAGGATAATGAAGAAGACATTAAAATTCTTGGCTGGGCACAGTGGCTCACACCTATACTCCCAGCACTTTGGGAGGCTGACGTGAGAGGATTGCCTGAGCCCATGGGTTTGAGCCCAGCCTGGGCAACTTGGCGAGAATGCATCTCTACGATAAATCAAAAAATTAGCCAGAAGTGGTAGCGGATGCCTGTAGTTCCAGCTACTTGGAAAGCTGAGGCAGAAGAATCACCTGAGCCCAGCAAGTTGAGGCTATGGTGGCCATGAGCATGTCATTACGCTCCAGCCTGGACAACAGAGTGAGACTGCACTCAAAAAAAAAAAAAAAAAAAAGAAGAAGAAGAATTCTTAGGTATAATTTTTTAGCCAAACTTTTAAAACAATTAAATACATTTTCTATTATATAATGCCCACACAATTTACTCCTCCTCATTCATTCTCAGCAAATTATAGGAGAGTATTCTACCAAAATGAATGAACAGATCATGAAAGAAAAATATGTAAAAGAGAAGTCAACAAGATTAAATATTCTCAAACCAAAGCTTTGCAGCAGGTATAATATAGATTGGTTAAAAAAAGATAAAATCTCCAGAATAGAAAAAAAATTCTGAAAAATGCAATTTTTAAATTTCATTAAAATTTGGGGGCAAAATTAATATTATTATGATGCAATTATTAAATTTAGGAAGAACCAAAAATTATACCATCAAGTAAATGTAATCTTAGTTCATTAATTATTTGGCTCATTAGGAAAGAAACAAATTCAAATATGGTAGATAATCATAGAGAAAGAATAAAGGAGATAAAATGTAGATGTGAGGAACTAATAGGATGTTAAATTCTAACCTCAGTAATAGAAAGTCAATAGATAATATCTGCATTTGCATAGTCAAGAAACTTCATAAGCATATTTTTAAAGAAACCTACGGTAAAAGAAACCTACGGTAAAAGAAAATGCACAAGCTATTTCTGCATATATAAACATGAATGATTTTTATAGATATAATCTTGAGCAAAATAGGACAGACATAAGAAATACACTGTGTTCTGCTTACATACAGTTCAAATGAGGTAAAGTAAACTGAAGATGATAGGTGCCAGGATAGCGGTTTCCTTCAGTATGGGTAGTAAGTGAAAGAAGACATGATTCTCAGGTGTCTTCTGAAGTGTTGATAATATTCTATTTCTTGATCTTTGTGGTGATCATACCTATGTGTTAACTTGGTAAAAATTAATTGTCTGACTTACAACTCGTGCAGTTTCCTCTATATACTGTATGCTGTACTTCAATAAAATTTTTACTTAAAAAGAAATGGATATGAAGTTACATTGTAGGATAAATTGTTTTAATTGAGAAAGAGGATTCAGGGGGTGTAGATTATGGAGGTAAATGATTTGTTTTCAGTATTGACCTTGTAATATTGTATTTATAATAAATTGGCATGCATTACTTAATGAAATTTTTAAAAGTAAAAAAAAAAAACAATCTCACTAGAGTTATATGATTCAACATGCTTATATCTTTTAAATGATTGTTCAAAATAATTCTAAAATGATATGTAAAATAAGAACAGTACAGGAAAATAACATTTCATTTATAGATACCTACATTACTAAAAATAGCATAACATATGTCTAAAATGTCAAGCACAAATTCATAATTTTTGCTATTTCCTAAACTTGAAGGGAAAATGCAGGAGAATTTAGCTTTGCTCTAATGTTTTACTTTCTAAAATTCTGAAGCAAATGTTAGTGTTTATTATGACTAGTTGGTGAGTTGGTATACTAAGATTTGTTCATTCTTTGTGTTTGAACTTTACAAATAAGCTTTCTGAAATTCTAGTAATACTTCCCAACAATATAATGAATATACATATACATTTTAAAAATCAGGTAGCTATACATTATTTGACTATCTAAATTAATACTTATAAAATGCAATGTAAGATTTTTAACCCTTTGTATTCAGATGTTGCCTCTAAGGGGACAGTATAAATCTAGCAAAGCATTCTGATATCCCCTCTTAGGGAACACAAAGAGATTGTTGGTGATTATAAAGGACAAATGTACAAGCATGAATTTTTCAATAATGTGCACTTCCTTGAAGTTTTCCATTCAAATTGCATGAAAAAACAAAAAAGAGATGGAAGGTATACTGAGATATACATTAATAAATATCAGTTGGTGTCACATAGGAAAGAATGTATGAAGTGCTTTCACAGTGGTACTGACACTTCTTTGTAACAGAAGATAGCGATAATGAGTGTCTGTATAAGAAAGACAACTGTGGATATACTCTTTGAATCATATGGCATAACTTGAAAACACAGATAAGCAAGTTATTGTACCCTTAAAAGAAAGACATTGGAAGTGCAAGGCAGATCATATTGAAGTATTCGGCAGCACAGATTATACATATTTATATGTGCCAAGCTGGAAAAGTAGAATTGAAAAAATAATATTCTTTTGATAAATTTCATTTTATGATTTTGTAATTTACAATTAGAAATTTGTTATCCACTTATTTTGCTTGCAGGACAATGGCAAAATGAAAAGACAAAGGTGAGAGTTATAAGCAGCAGTGAAGATGAGTTAGATTTAGACTTTTATACAGATAAGTTAGAGAAAATAAACATCGATGCAGAAGAAAACGAGGGTAGTGATAACAATATCCCACCAAGAAGAAAATGGGTGAATATAATAGAAAGTGATCACAATGAAAGTGTTATTTGTTTCAAAGAAGTAAAAGACAATGTATCATCAAGAATGAGATGTTACAGAAAAAGACGATCCTTCAGCAAGAATAAATTTTGTTGTACATTCTCCAACAACAGAATCACAAATAGCAAGTAATATAAGAAAAATAATTGTTTATTTTACTCTGAATTTTACAAATGAATTAGTGGATAGTGTAATAAAAGAAACAAATCATTATGCAGATGAAAAAATAAGGAAAAAGCAACTATCACACAAATCAGTTTGGCATAAGTGGCATGACATTGACCGAAAGGAAGTTTTAGTTTTTATCGCAGTTATCTTCATGTGGGAGGAAGAACATGAGACTGCATTGTCTGCTTAAATAGAGCATCACCAGGTGGAAGACATCAAACAAATTACTATTACAAAATATGGATCAACAAATCTGTAATGCATGTCCTTGACTGTCCCACGTGTTGCAAGTTAGAAAACTGTAAGATATAAAATTTTGATTTTTGGTCATAAATAAGTTCTTTAATGTCCAAAATTCCCTTATAAGCCAAATATCATGACAATAAAATAATTGGTTTTAGTGCTATATCATTTAACGTGAAACGATTTCACTGCTTAGTTAAAAAAAGTGCATTTGAGTTGCTGGTAGATGATCCGCAAGATGCCTCTGATTACAAAGGGCTAAAATAGTAATATAAAGAAGGATACAAATTACATACCATAGCAATACCTGCATCATATTGTTTCTTGCATATTGTGCCAGGAAATGTTGCTCCTACATATTTGGGATGCTTCCTGTAACTACATCATTATGATATTATGTTTTTATTAGCATTGTTTTTCTGAAAAAATCTACAAGCTTATTTATTAAATTAAATATTTGCACAAAAATTTTAAAATGATCTTGAAAATGTATGAAGTTCTAGACTAAATAATGTCTAATAAATTATACAGAATACTGAAATCATTGAAAAGTATATTTCACTTTATTCATTCTTAGGATGAATATATGTTTATTATCTCAATTTGACTTAGTTTGGTTACTAAAGAGAATATAATTTTTAATTTGTGAAGAAGCAATCTTGTACCTCTAAAGATAAGCATTTTAAAAAATTAAATATTACCAACAAAATTGCAAATCTCATAGTCAAAAAGTAGACATAAAATGCATTAACATACCATGGATATTTTTAACTGAATAGTCTTCATTTTTACATCATTAACAAGTTAAGAGTTTTATGTAGGCTGTAGTAATGTCAACATCATAAAAGTTTATGGAATGTGCTTTTTCCACAATAATTATACTTGAAAATATAGATGTAAAACTAATTATTTTAAAATTTTTTATTACATTTTCAAGTATACTATCACCTCTATGGCCAAAGCTACATATTTTAAAATATTTTCAAAGGAGAATACAGAGAGTTGAAGAATACAATAAATGCATTAAATTATTAATTTAATGGAATTACTTATTCATATATTTTATTAATGTAGAACATTGTGCTTACATAAGTAAATATGCTATGTCATGTGGCTGTAGGATAAGATAGTCCTGTTTCCACACCAAAAATCTTTGTAATATATCATCAGCGTCTCCATTAGTAGAAATCTGGTTTTCATTTGACCATAATTCCAAGGACGACAGTGTAACAGTCAACTTGAACTGAGCAAACATCTACAAATAAGATTTATGGTATATTCTTCAAGTAACATAAATTGCAACATTAAAACAGTACATTAAAAAAGAAAACGTTCATTTGAGTATTTTCAGTACTAAACTGATAAGAGATATTTAAGTCATTAATTTGTTATGATAGAATTTAATTATTTTTAATGAATTTTCATGAAATTAGAAATGTGATAAAGTAAAAACTTACAGTGTTGACAAGCCCAATAGTCTGTATAATGTTGTGTGTTACAGTCATCATTTCAGACCCCATATAATCATACTGAAAAACAAATTTTATTTTTTATAATTTTTAAAAAATAAAAATGATAGAAATTTTTAGATGATGAGAGAAAAAGCATGAGTCATCAAACAATTTAAATCTTGCTATATAAAGATTATAGTTTTAATAATGAAAGAAAATAAACAGCAAAAAGAAAAAATGTTGAGCATTCAAAATAACTTCCTACTTATTATATATCTGAAAGATAGTCTCAGGCAAAAAAATTTAAAAATCACTAAGAGATGCTAAAATAACCCTGCAGATTTCTCCCTGTGGTAAAGAAATTTCTTTAGCTAGAATTTTTAAAGAAATAAAACAGAGAGAATCAAAGTAGGAGAAATCCTACCAAATTTAGAAATTTTTATAGCTTGTTCACTTATCGTTAATGAAATTGCTTATAGATGTTGATCAAAAAAGTAATGCAAAATTTAATTAGTATTTTTTTCTGATTAAATTAAGAATTAAATGTATACAGGAAAAATGCTTTCCTTGTAATACAGAAGACACTACATTTGGTAGGTTTTAGATATACAAAATATAGTATTATGAAAGACACAAATAAAAGTACTAATTTAAGATAATTTGTTTTGAATACTCAAGGTTATCAAATAGTAGAAATATAATTTGCTATACTAAATGTCATAACATTTAGAATGGTATCACTAGCTCCAAAGGTTTATTTCACAAGGATAAACTTGGCAATATATAAGAAAGATATAATAGTGCTTAATTAGTAGAAACTAATCTATAGAATCAAAATATGGTAAGCCAAAATGACACCATTTTAAAAGGAAACTCATAATAGTTCAACATGTTAACACAATTATCTCAGCAATTGATAGAAGCTGAGGGCAAATTTAATAAACATAGAAATATTGAACAATACAGTTAAAAAAGGTGTATGGTCTCATTATCACGTACAGAGTTCTGCAGAAAGTGATATATAATAAATATACAGGAATACCTTATTTTACTGCACTTCATTTATTTCACATTGCAGATATTGCATTTTTTATAAGTAGAAGGTTTGAGGTAACCTTGTGTTGAGCAAGTCTATTGATGCCATTTTTTCAACAGTTATGTACTCATTTTGAGTCTCTGTGTCAGTGTTTTTTTTAATACTATTTTTAAAATTAGGGTATGTACAGTTTTTAAACATACTGTCATTGGCACACTTGTAGACGACAGTATAGTATAAACATAACTTTTATACGCACTGGAAAACCAAAAGAAATGTGACTTGCTATATTGCAATTTTTTCTTTACTGTGATGATCTAGAACTGAATTCACATTACCTCTGAGGTATGCCAGTAACATGTCAGAATATAATAAATCTTTCCAAATGCATATGAAACATTCACAAAATTGACCGTATGCTAGGACTCAAGGAAACCACAATACATTTCAAAGACTTTACAGCATTCAGAGTGAACTTTTATTTTTACCGTCGTGGAATAAATGAATAACAAAATATATAAAAATCCACAAATTTCTTGAATCTAAGCAATACAACTTTAATTTTAAATTATCAAGGATCAAACACACACACACACACACACACACACACACACACACAATTAGAAACATTTTGGAAAAAAATTGTTAACGGAAATAAGATATATCAAAACTTGTATTATACAGTTACTCCATCATTAGAGATAAGTTTACATTCTTGGATATTATGGAAAATAAGACATGCATAAAATTAATGGTATAAATATTCAAACCAAAGAGTCTAGATGAGAGGAGATAACAAAGAAAAGGGTAGAAAGTAATAAGCTAGAAAATTATCATTAATAAGTTTAAGAAATCCAAAAGTATGTTCTTTCCCCTGCTCTCAAGTGTATGTTCACTGAAAAGATGGATACTATTGATAAACCCCTAGAATGATCTACCATGAAAATAAAAGAGAAATATGGATAGTCAAAAAGCTCTTGACTATCTCTCCACAGACACATGACACACTGAATAAACATCTGCACATGGATTAATTTCCTCAAAAAAAGTCAGAAACTAGTTGAGATGCTCTTGAACACCACACAACTAAGAAAATATTCACATTGAAATGGTTAGAAAATGCAAAGCCACACTTGTGCACAAACCCTATCTAAGCACAGGGTATTAGAGTCAAGAAGGAATCCCCAACTCTAAGCTTCTTCAAAGGAGAAAGGGGTTTGTACCTCATATATAGCCCTCCAAATTTTATGGTTTCTGCTTGAGGATTTGTCTCTAATTCACCTAACATGGGGAATGACAGAGATATTTTATGTAAGCTCCCTGGTAACTACACCAAAAATTTCTACAGATGTTACACAAAAGAAAAATAAATCAAAACTATATATAAAGCATTGAGAAAAACAAAATAAAACATGAAAAGACAGCAATAGGAAAAAAAGAGGAAAAAACCCTCACAGTTAGAGAACAGCTAACAACAATATAGCAATAGTAAATCTGTTTTTAAATAATCACTTTAAGTTTTAATGGAATAAACCTTGTACCTTTACAACTTTATAAATTTATTCCTCAAGTGAGCCAAAAGTAGAAGGAGGAGGAAAATAATAAAGATCAGTACAGGAAATAAACAAAAAAGAAAAAAGCTATAGAAATAAACAACAATACTAAAATTTGGTTTAAATAAAAAACACAGTATTGACAAAACTTAGCTAAAAACCAAAAAACTTAAATAAAATCAGAAATTAAAGAGGAGACATTACAACTGATACAAGAAGAAGACAAATAATCATAAGAGACTGCTATAAACTATAATACAAAAGTTGGATAACTTGAAAAAATTACAAATTCATAGACATAAATAATACAAAAGATCATGATTGAGTGGGATTTCCTACTGGAATGCAAGATCTTTTAACATAGGTAAACAAATCAGTACAATACACTATATTAACATGAAAGATTTTTAAAAAACACATAATCTTCTCAACAGACACAGAAAAGAATTTACAAAATTTAACATACTATCATGATAAAAATCTCTTTTAAAAAAGTATAAAAATAAATTTCCTTAATATAATAATGGGGCAACCCCTTTGGGTCCCCTCCCACTGCGGGAGCTTTTCTGTCCTCTCAATAAATTCTGCTTTCTCAAAAACAAACAAACAAACAAAAACCATAATAATAAATATTTTTTAAATACCCATGGATAATGTCATCATAAATGAGGGAAAACAGAAAGCTTTTTTTCTAAGATCTGGTTCAAAGCAAGAATGCCCACTTTCATCACTTCTATTTAATACAGTACTTGAAGTTCTATCCAGAGCAATTAGACAACAACAACAAGAATAAATGTCATCCAAATCTATAAGAAGGAAGTAAAATTATTTTTGTCTGCAGATGACATAATCTTATATTGTAGAAAACACTGAAGACTCCACAAAACACCTGTTAGAACTAATAAATTAATTATGTAAAGTTGAAGGATACAAAACTCAATTGCATTTCTTTACACCAATAATAATCTACCTGAAAAATAAATGAAGAAAATCATATTTACAGTAGTATAAAAATAATAAAATACTTAGGAATATATTTGACAAAGGAAGTGAAAGATAGTTACACAAAAAACTAAAACATTGATGGAAGAAATGGAGCAAGATACAAATAAATGGAAAGATATTCTGTGTTTGTGGACAAGAATGATTAACATTTTTTTAAATATCCATATTAAATAAAGTAATATACAGATTCAATGCAATCTCTACCAATATTCTATTGGCAATTTTCATAGA
The DNA here is from genome assembly GCA_027257055.1 of Cephalopachus bancanus. NCBI lineage: Eukaryota > Metazoa > Chordata > Mammalia > Primates > Tarsiidae > Cephalopachus > Cephalopachus bancanus. Next base: position 151,461 of record JAPVLO010000203.1, on the reverse strand, counting down.
GATAGGAAAAAACCTCTAATTTTGATGTGGAATTTGAAAAGAACCCAAGTAGACAAAACAATTTTGAGAAAATAAAAATTGGAAGTATAAAACTTCCTCATTTTAAATTATATTTCACGCAATAATAATAAAAACAGTATAGTATTGGCATGAAAACAGACATAGAGAACGATGGAATAAGATGGAACACAGAAATCAACATATGTATATATATTCAACTTATTCTCTAACAAACCACCAACAATACAAAATAGGGAAATAATCTCTTCAACAAATGGTACTTGCAAAACTGAATATCCACATAAAACAGAACTAAATTGGGTTCTTGTTTTACAACACATGCAAAAATCAACTCAAAATCCATAAAAGATCTAAATGTAAGATCCAGAAGAAAATTTAGGGGAAAACTTCAGGGCACTGGATTTGGCAATAATTTGTTTTTTTAAATAGATTTTTATTTTTTTTAATTTAATTTTATTTTAAAGATGTGAGGTACAATTCAGGTTAGGTATACAAATGGTCATTGTACAGGCAATAATTTCTTGAAGATGACACCAAAAGCACAAGAAAAAATAAACAAGGGGGACTACATCAAATTAAAACTCTTCTGTCCAACAAAGAAAACAACAAAATGAAGATGCAGCCAATAAAAGAGAAAATACAGCCGGGCTCGGTGGCTCAGCCTGTAATACCGCGCCTTTGGGAGGCTGAGGTAAGTGGATTGCCTGAGCCCGCGGGTTCGAGACCCGCCTGGGCAGCGAGACCTCATCTCTACAATAAATCAAAAAATCACCCGGGCTTGGTAGCTCATGCCTGTAATTCCGGCTACTTGGAAGGATCACCGGAGCCCAGCAGGTCGAGGCTGCGGTGGTCGGGAGCGGCCATTGCACTCCAGTCTGGGCGACAGAGTGAGACTCCAACTCAAAAAAAAAAAAAAAAAAGAGAAAATACATGCGAGCCACGTATCAGATAAGGGGTTAATATTCTAAAGCACAGTCAGCACAAAATGGTCAAAGGAGCTGAGTAGATATTACACAAAATAAGATCTAAAAATAACCAACAAATATACAGAAAGGTGTTCAACATAACTAATCATTAGGTAAATGCAACTCAAAACCACAATGACATCACTTCATAGCTGCTAGAAAAACTTATTGTTAAAAGGTCAAAGATAGCAAGTGAAGGTAATGGGGTGGAGAAAGGGAACTCATGCTTTAGTGGGAAATGTAGACTTGTGCAACCATTTTGGAAAACAATTTGTAGTTTCTTAAAGAAATTGAAAATAGAACTGCTATATCACCCAGCAAACTCTCTTCTTATTATGCGCCCAAAGGAAATAAATCATCATGTCATACAAATATCTGTACACACATGTTCATTGCACCAGATTCTCAATAGCCAAGATGAGGAAACAACCCAAGTGTCTGTCCTCAGATGAATGGAAAAAGAAGCAGTGTTATATATATATTACATATATATTATATATATATTATTATTATTTTATATATATGTATAGTCTCTCCATATCTATAGGTTCTGCATTCATGGATTCATTGAACTGCTGATAGAAAATATTCAAAGCCAGGCTCCAGTGCTCAGCCTGTAATCTCGTGCCTTTGGGAGGCTGAGGTGAGTGGATTGCCTGAGTTCGCGGTTCGAGACCCGCCTGGGCAGCGAGACCTCATTTCTACAATAAATCAAAAAATCAGCCGGGCGTGGCAGCGCATGCCTGTAATTCCGGCTACTTGGAAGGCTGAGGCGGAAGGATCACCGGAGCCTAGCAGGTCAAGGCTACGGTGGCCGGGAGCGGCCACTGCACTCCAGTCTGGGTGACCGAGTGAGACTCCAACTCAAAAACAAAACAAAAAACAAACAAACAAATATTCAGAAAACAATTCAACAAGGTTCCCAGAAGCAAAAATTGAATTTGCCATGTGCCTATTACTTCACTAAATACATATGAATGAAGTGATATGTAGGCATTGTATTAGGTATTATAAGTAATCTAGAGATGATTTAAAATAACAGAAGGATGTGTGTAGGTTATATGCAAAAACTGCACCACTTTATATAAAGGACTTGAGCACCTGTGGATTTTGGTCTATGGGTGAGTCCTCAAACCAATTCTCCATGGATATTAATAGATGACTGTGAGTGTGTATGTGTGTGTGTGTGTGTGTGTGTGTGTGTGTGTAATGGAATGTATATATGTATGTATATGTGTGTATATGTATATATGTATGTATGTACATACGTATATGCTGGAATAATTTACATATATGTAAATTATTTCAGCATATACTGTTAATACAATGAAGCCTTGAAAATGAAAGTTACCTTCCCATTTGTGACAATATAGATGAACTTGAAAGACATTACATAAAGGAACATAAGCCAGACACAGTAAAAATACTGCATAAATTCACTTGTATGTAGTATCTAAACAGGACAAAAACAAAGATTACTCAAGTACATAGGAACAGAGGAGAAAGGTGGTTAGTCAGAATCAAGAGGAGGATGCTGGGAAAATGGGGATATGGAAGTCAAAGGGTATAAAGTTTCAGTTAAGTAAAACAAATAAGCATAAAGACCTATAGTTAATAATACAGTACTGGCCGGGCTCGACTCAGCCTGTAATCCTGTGCTTTGGGAGGCCGACGTGAGTGATTGCCTGAGCCCGAGGGTTCGAGACCTGCCTGGGCAACTTGGCGAAACCTCATCTTTACAATAAATCAAAAAATTAGCCGGGCGTGGTAGCGCATGCCTGTAGTTCCGGCTACTTGGAAGGCTGAGGCGGAAGGATTGCCGGAGACCAGCAGGTCGAGGCTGTGGCGGCCGCGAGCTGCCACTCCACTCCAGTCTGGGTGACAGAGTGAGACTCCGACTCAAAAAAAGATAAAAAATAAAAAAATAAAAATAATAATAATGCAGTACTATATACTGGAAATTTGCAAAGAGAGTAGATTTTAGGTACTTTTACTACAAAAAAGGTAACTATATGAAATAATAAAAATGTTAATTTGCTTAATTGTAATAATTTCACTGTGTATATCAAAACATCATAATATATATCTTAAATATATGCAATATTAAAAAGAATAAAAAATTAGAGAGATGTGAATTACCAACATCAGTAATGCAAGAGAAAGCAGAACTACAGATCCTACAAGATACTAAATGGATTGTGATAGAATGTGAAAATGATGCCAATAACTTGTTAAATTTTAATAAATTTCAAAATATAACTGAAAACACTACCCACCAAAACTGACAAAGATAAAGTCCAAATAATATATAAACATACAACTATAAAAATGGAATTTGCAATTATAAACCTTCCATAAATACATCATCTACCTGTAGAGTTAATTCCTATAGATATTTAAAGAATAAGTAAAACATTTATACACAATGTCTCCCAGAATGTAGGAAAAGAGTGAAGACATTCCAACTGGTTTTATAAAACTAGCTTCTACCTTAACAGCAGCTTGACAAGAAAGGATTCTTTTTGATATTCTGGTCAAACGTACAGATTGTCAGTGTAGCCATGAGAAAAAAATCAGGAAAACCCAAGCTGAGGGACATTATACAAAATAACTGGCAAGAAATCTCATAGCTCTACAGGACAACTGGGATCTTATATTGGACGATGAACTAGGAGAAAGACAAATTTTATATATTAGTTAATACTAATGTAGAAATACTGACTCTCATGTGTTGTTGACTGCATTATGATTATAGGAGATGTTAACTTAGGAGTTGTTGTGAAAAGAATATATAAGAATTCTTTACTATTTTGTTCACTTTTCTTTAAGTCAATTTTTCAAAATATTACGCTTTTAAAAAGAAAATAAATCTAAAGAACAAAGAGAAATTGCCAATAGCATCAGTGAGCATTAAAAATGGCTATACTACAAATTTATCATTTTTTAACAATAAAAATGTATTACAAACAAATTTATTCTAAGAAATTTGACTCTAAAATGCCTTTTGGTCATTCTCCTCTTGTCTTGAATAGCAGCTGGCTTCCTCTATTTATAAAAATCGTCTTACCAAAAGGTCACTTGTCACATCCCTGGTGTTCTTTATCAGACACAGTTTTTGCATTTTTTCCCCCATGGTCACGCTGAGAGTTTTTCAAATCTTTACATTGTTCTTCCCTTTTGATTATAAATTTCATCACCTGAATTTTGAAGGGGTTGCATGCAAACCATAGCAATCTAACATACAGAAAGTGAAACAAATATAAAGATCTAAGTTGTTCTGTGTATGGCAAAGAAATTTAACCTGTACTTAAATATGTTTACTCGGAGATGGGGCAAGATGGTGACGGCATAGGTGAACTGGTGAGAGTCTCTGAATGTGAGTTCCCAAAAAGGCTATTACTTCTCTTCCCCCATCCCCCAGCCCACCACCAACCATGCTGGTGCCAGGCCCGGGAACTTCAGTCCCACGCAAGGCCAGATATTGTGCCCCCCACTGCTGCCGTTCTACTCGTGTGTGGAAGTCTCCGGTCCCAGCCCCCTCCAGATCCCTCCCTGGCTGCATTGTCTCCAGCCCGGGCACCCGGCACCAAGCCACCTGTCACACAGAGAGGCTCTGGGTGCCCGCCCCTCAGAGACACCAGTCCCATTCCTGGCTGAAGTACTCTGTAGGGTCCCAGCGCCACTCTCGCTGCTCACTGCCTGCCCTTTGGAACTTTGGAGCTCTGGAACTCTGGGTCCACCCTGGCTGAGGCACTCAGCATGAGACCCCAAGCCGGAGGACCCAGACAAGCGGAGAAAAACAGATCTGCTTAAACTGCCTCGCCATTCTCCAGGCAGAGACTTCCATTGCCCCGCCCACCTATCAACAAACTTTACCTCATTTCCTAAGGCCAGATATTGCAGCGTGCGGGGAAGTTTTGGGTCCCTGCTCCCTCCGCTCTCTCCCTAGTCGCATTGTCTCCAGCCCAGCACCTGGCACCGCCGGTCACACAGGGAGGCTCTGGGCGCCCACCCCTCAGAGACACCTGGTCCCATTCCTGGCTGAAGTACCCTGTGGGGGCCCAGAGCCACTCTCACCTGCCCATTGCTTGCCCTTTGGAGCTTTGGAGCTCTGGAACTCCGGGCCCACCTGGGCTGAGGCACTCAGTGAGAGAACCCAAGCCGGGGGACCCAGACAAGTGGAGAAAAACAGATCTGGGTAAACTACCTTGCTATTCTCCAGGCAGAGACTTCCATTGCCCCGCCCACCTATCAACAAACTTTACCTCAGTTCCTAAGGCAATAGCGCAAAATAGGAGACAAAGCCCCACCCCTATGCTGCAATGAAAAACAAAAGGGAGAGGCTGGAATCAGAGATCACAGAAGTGACTCTAGTCTGATCACTTATTTTGACTTATGATTTTATCATTGAAACTGTTGGTCTAGATTACGTTTGGTGTTCACCTTCTGATTTATACTGTTTCTTGATTTTTTTGGCCTGTCTCTGTGTAGCTATCAGTATTCTTTAGGGAATCTTTCTTACTTGTCTTTCTTACTTCTTCCCACCCTTGTGTCTCTTTCTCACCTGATAGTTGGTATGTATATCTGTTTTTCCTCTCGCACTTCTCTCTCTTGCTTATTTTGACTTATGATTTTATCATTGTAACTGTTGGTTTAGATCACGTCTGTTGTTTACCTTCTGATCTACACTGTTTCTCGATTTTATTGACCTGTCTCTGTGTAGCTATCAGTACTCCTTAGGGAATCTTTCTTACATGTCTTTCTTCACTTCTTCCCGGCCCTGTGTCTCTTTCTCACCTGATAGTTGGTATGTATATCTGTTATCCCTATCGCACTTCTCTCTTTCGCTTATTTTGACTTATGATTTTATCATTGTAACTGTTGGTTTAGATCACATTTGTTGTTTACCTTCTGACTTACACTGTTTCTTGATTTTATTGCCCTGTCTCTGTGTAGCTATCAGTACTTTTTAGGGAATCTTTCTTACGTGTCTTTCTTCACCTCTTCCCAGCCCTGTGTCTCTTTCTCACCTGATAGTTGGTATGTATTTCTGTTTTCCCTCTTGCACTTCTCTCTTTCTAACTCCCTATTGTCTCCCCCTTCCTCCATTATTTTCCTCTTTTATATGCCCCCTTTTTAAATCTAGGGACCAAGACTGCATACTGCTGAATATACAGACTGTAAAGCAGAGGGAAAAGTGAACAAAGCCAGAAGACCCTCATAAGGAAGAACAGGTCATTGCAGAAGAGAAATAAAAGCAACCCCACCTTCCCTCAGAAACAGAATTGAAGAGGGGGAGGGAAAGGGGGAGAGGGAGAAAAATCTACAGAAATGAAGAAAAACCAAAAGAAGAGTATGGGTCTCTCCCAGATGCCTGGGAGAGCAGACACTGAGAAAACTGACTTTGGAATGCAAACAATGAAAAGTCCCCAGAATGAAGGGTCTCAAACTGTAAATGTAGATATCAAAAAAATAATGGAGAGATTAAAAAGAATTGAGGAGACACAAGAAGAAACTAGGAAGGAGCTGATATCTGAGATAACAGTAATAAAGAATACCATGAATGAAATAAATAACAAATTGATAAGCATGGAAAGCAGAATTACCCAAGCAGAAGAAAGAATCTCAGAGCTTGAGGACCAAAATATAGAAATAAACCAAACTCTTAAAAACACAGAAAATAAGCTCAAAAAGACAGAACAAAACCTTCAAGAGATGAGTGACTACCTCAAGAGGCCTAACCTAAGAATAATCGGACTCCCTGAGGCAGAAAGAGAAACAGAGACCACATTGGAACAAACTTTCCATGAGATCATTCAAGAAAACTTCCCTTATCTAATCAGTGATACAAAAATTCAAACACAAGAGATTCAGAGAACCCCCGCAAGACAACAAATGAGAAGACCAACTCCTAGACACATAATAATTCACCTAAATAAAGTAGGCACAAAAGAAAAAATCCTAAAGGCAGCAAGAGAAAAAGGCCAGATCACCTACCATGGAAACCAATCAGAACAGCAGCAGATTTATCTGCAGAAACCCTGCAGGCTAGGAGAGCTTGGAGCCCTATCTTCAAAGTCCTAAAAGATAAACAATTTCAACCAAGAATAACCTACCCAGCCAAGCTAAGCTTCATCAGTGAGGGAGAATTAAAATCTTTCCCAGATATCCAATCCCTAAGAACTTATGCTGCCACCAAACCATCTCTACATGAAACACTTAAGAAAGTACTAAACGCAGAAGAAAAGGAAAAAAGAACAACGTTCTTCACAAGAGTACAGGGAAAAGAATAAAATATACATGAACCAACCCCCAAACCAAAAGAAAGACAAAAAAAAAAAAAGAAGAAAAAGGAAAAACCAAGTGGAAGAACAACAACTCAAAGAACTCCATGATAGGGACGAACTCTCACATTTCAATAATTAGTCTGAATGTGAATGGACTAAACGCACCACTGAAAAGACATAGAATGACAAAATGGATAAAATATCACCAGGCAACAATATACTGCCTTCAAGAGACCCATCTCACTAGAAAGGACATACACAGACTCAAAGTAAGAGGATGGGAAACAAATTTTCAGGCGAATGGAACACAAAAGAAAGAAGGAGTTGTGATCCTAATTTCAGACAAAATACCGTTTAAGCTATCAAAAATTAAAAAAGATACAGAGGGCCACTACATAATGATAAAAGGTTCACTCCATCAACCCAAGAAATATCTATCCTAAACATATATGCACCCAACATAGGTGCGCCAACATTCATAAAGCAACTTCTAGGAAAACTAAAGAAAGACATTGACTCTAACACCATAATAACTGGGGACTTTAATATACCACTCACAACCTTAGACAGATCACCAGGACAAAAAAATCAGCAAGGAGATCCAGAACCTCAATGAGACTCTGGACCAAATGGACTTAATTGATACCTATAGAACACTCCATCCAAAGACCACAGAATACACATTCTACTCATCACCACATGGAACATATTCTAAGATCGACCACATAATTGGGCGCAAATCAAGTATAAACAAATTTAAAAGGACTGAAATTCTACCATGCACCTTCTCGGACCACAGAGGAATAAAAATAAACATTGACACCAACGAAGTCCCCCCAAAACCCACAAAGACATGGACACTAAACAGCATGATGCTAAATAACTTCTGGGTCAATGATGACATCAAAACAGAGATCAAAAGATACCTGGAAACAGATGAAAATGAAGAAACATCTTACCAAAATCTCTGGGATGCCTTAAAAGCTGTAATAAGAGGGGAATTTATATCCCTACAAACACACATGAGGAAAATGGAAGGAACAGAAATTAACAACCTAACAAGCCACCTAAAGAAGCTGGAAAAGCAAGACCATAAAAACCCTAATTTTAGCAGAAGAATCCAGATCACCAAAATAAAAGCCCAAATCCAGGACAAAGAAGACAAAAAGATAATACAAAAAAAAAAACAATGAAACAAAAAGCTGGTTCTTCGAAAGAATAAACAAGATCGATGGTCCCCTAGCTAGACTGACCAAGAAAAAACGAAGAAAAAACCAAATAAGCACAATCAGAAACACAAAAGATGAAGTCACATCTGACCCTGAAGAAATACAAAAGATCATTAGAGACTACTACGTACACTTGTATGGAAACAAACTTGAAAACCTTAAGGAAATAGAGGACTTTCTGACATCAAACAACCTACCTAAGTTGGAACAAGAAGAAATTGAGACCCTAAATAAACCAATAACAATCAAGGAAATCGACTACGTAATAAGAAAACTTCCTACAAAAAAAAGCCCTGGACCAGATGGCTTTCCAGCAGAATTCTACAAGACATTTACGGAGGAGCTGATACCAATCCTACTGAAGGTATTCCAGGCGATTGCAAAAGATGGAACGCTCCCCAAATCATTTTACAAAGCCAACATCACATTGATACCCAAGCCAGGTAAAGATCCAGCAAAGAAAGAGAACTACAGGCCAATATCTTTGATAAACATAGATGCTAAAATTCTCAACAAGATCCTAGCAAACCGGATTCAGCATTACATCTCAAAAATCATCCATCATGACCAAGTAGACTTCATTCCTGGGATGCAATGCTGGTTCAACATTCGTAAAACCATAAATGTTATTAAATACATCAACAGATGTCAAAACAAAAACCACATGATTATATCATTAGATACAGAAAAGCTTTTGACAATATCCAGCACCCCTTCTTGATAAAAACCCTTGAACATCTAGGCATAGGGGAACATACCTCAAAACAGTAAAAGCCATCTACGAGAAACCCACAGCGAGCATACTCCTAAATGCACAAAAATTAGAACCATTTCCCCTGAAAACTGGAACAAGACAAGGATGCCCACTCTCACCCCTCCTGTTCAACATAGTATTGGAAGTCCTGACTCGAGCAATCAGAGAAGAGAAGGCAATCAGGGGTATCCAAATAGGAAAAGAGGAAGTCAAGTTATCTCTCTTTGCAGACATGATTGTATACCTTGAAAACCCAAGAGAATCTGTCAAAAACCTCCTTACACTGATAAAGAACTTTGGCAAAGTCTCAGGATACAAAATAAATGTACAAAAGACAATCGCATTTCTCTACACCAATAATAAACAAACAGAACCCCCCCCAAAAAAAACAATTCCATTCACAATAGCCACAAAAAAAATGAAATACCTTGGCATCTTCCTAACCAGAGACGTGAAAGACCTTTACAAGGAAAACTACAAAACACTGCTCAAAGAAATCAAAGTTGACACAAACAAATGGAAAAATATCCCATGCTCATGGATCGGAAGAATCAACATTGTGAAGATGTCCATCTTACCTAAGGCAATCTACAAATTCAATGCAATACCATCAAATTACCAGCAACATTCTTCTCAGACCTAGAAAAAACAATGCAGGAATTCATATGGAAACACAAACGTCCAAGAATAGCCAGAACAATCTTCAGCAAAAAAAAAACAAACAGGTGGTATCACACTACCAGACTTCAAACTTTACTATAAGGCTACAATCATCAAAACAGCTTGGTATTGGTATAGGAACAGGCATATAGATCAATGGAATAGAATTGAGATCACAGAAGCAAAACCTCAATTTCTCAACCAACTCATCTTTGACAAAGCCTCCACCACCTACCACTGGGGAGAGGAGAACCTATTCAGTAAATGGTGCTGTGAAAACTGGCTGACCGCATGCAGAAGTTTGAAACAGGACCCCTATCTATCCCCATGCACAAAGGTTAATTCCAAATGGATCAGAGACCTAAATGTGAAACCTCAAACCATAAGAACCTTAGAAAATGAAGGAAAAACCCTCATGGAAATTGGAACTGGCATCCAATTCCTGAACAAAACCCAAAACCCACAGCTTATAAGAGAGAAAATAGATAAGTGGGACCTTATTAAACTGACAAGCTTCTGCAAAGCAAAAGAAACCATCAAGAGAGCATGGAGACAGCCTACAGACTGGGAAAAAGTATTTGCCAACTCCAGGTCCGACAAAGGCTTAACATCCTGGATCTACAAGGAACTCAAACGTGCTGAAAAGAAAAAAATAAACAACCCCATTATAAAATGGGCAAAAGATATGAACAGACACTTCACAAAGGAAGACATCCAAGCAGCCAACAAACACATGAAATGCTCAACCTCACTAATCATCAGGGAGATGCAAATCAAAACCACACTGAGATACCACCTAACCCCAGTCAGAATGGCAATTATCAACAACTCAAAAAATAACAGCTGCTGGAGAGGGTGTGGTGGAAAGGGAACACTTCTACACTGTTGGTGGGAGTGTAAACTAGTGCAACCTCTGTGGAAAGCAGTGTGGTGATTCTTAAAAGCTTTAAATACCAACCTCCCATATGACCCCGCAATCCCCCTACTGGGACTATATCCTGAAGAACACAAATCACTCTATAAAAAAGATACCTGCACACGCATGTTTATCGCAGCATTGTTCACAATAGCAAGAACCTGGAAACAGCCATGCTGCCCATCAAAAGAGGACTGGATTAAAAAATGTGGTACATATACACGATGGAATACTACGCAGCCATAAAAAAGAACAAAATCATGAATTTCGCAGCAACCTGGGTGGAACTAGAGTCTATAATACTGAGTGACCTCTCACAGAAACAAAGATCCGAGTATCACATTTTCTCACTCATATAATGGACCTTAAACATCCAATGCAATACTATACGAAAATGACTGACCGTACTGGGAAACTATGGTTGGGGGAGGGAGATGGGATTAACAGTAGCAAATATCTGTCTGGGAATGGGGAAACACCCATATCAACAGGGTGCCTGAATGAAACGCAATTGTATACCTAACCCTTAACTGTACCCCACAACTTCACAATAAAAATATACATATATATATTTACTCAAAGAAAACTTAAGGTCTACATAGTTTCAGAGTGAATTATTGTATGAGTATAAATTCTTAAGCATAATATAGGAAAAAGAAAACTCACTAACTCATTTCATGAGGTTAAAGTAAACCTGATACTAATGAAAATAGAAACATTATAACAAAGAAACATTACATACCATTTTCATAAACATGAATTCCAAAATCCAAAACAGAATACTAAATAAAAGACCTAGCTATTTCTAAAAATTAAAAAAATTATAGTGGATAAATACAGCATATTTTAGAAACACAGGTGTTGTTTTTAAAAGTATATGATCATCTCAATGGATGCAGAGAAGGAATTTAATAAAATTCAACAAATATTTATGGTGAAAATTTCAAAAAATACAGAATATATGAGAACTTCCTCAATATTATAAAGGTTACCTACAAAAAACTAAGAGCTAACATGCTACTTAGAGAGAATGGTTAGAAAAGAATTTGGGAGTGTACACATTAGCCTATTTAACATTATACTGGAGAGTCAAAGTAAGGTAATAAAGCAAAAATATAAAATAAAGGTAAAAACATGCATACATACAAACCTAAAAAACAAGAAGATAAAAGATTGAAAAATAAGAAATAAAACATCATTATTCACAGATTCTATGATTGTATACATAGAACTATCAACGGAATCTACAAAAAATAAAACTCATAAGAATTAACAATTGAACTAGGCAAAAATCACAGAATAGAAGATTAATACAAAAATCAATTAATCAATCAATTAATTAATACAAAAATTAATACAAAACACAACTGTATTTTTATAAACCAGCATAAAAGTAAATATTAAATGAAAATTACCATTTATTACAGCATCAAAAGTCACCAAGTCATACAATAAATCTGACAAGGATGTGCAAGGCTACTACAGAACACAAGTGAAAGAAATTAACAAAAAATGTAAAAAGGTGTGTGTGAGGGGGGAGTGAATTCTCCATATTCAGAGATTGAATGACTGAATATTGTTTCTAGGATGACAATTCTTCCCAAAGTGAGCCAAACATTCAATGCAATCCCAAAATAAAAATCACAGTCTGTTTTATTTTTTGTGGAAATTCATAGAATGATTCTAAAATGTGTCTAAATACAAGGGACCCAGAATAGTCAAAGAAAAATTAGGAACAGCAAGAAGACTAAATCAAATAGATTAAATGACAATAAAGTTGCAGCAATTAACGCCGTGTAGAGTTGATTCAACAAAACTGAAATAGACTAATAGAAAAGAACAATGACTCAAAAATAGGCCACACATAATTCCACTATATAATTTCAAATTATGTCTACCAAAAGACACACACATGAGTGGTAATAACAATTCTATTCATAATAGCCCCAAATTCTTCACATTAGTGTAAAAGGAATGAACTACTATTGGGGCAAAAATGTGAATTAATTTTGAAGACACTGTATTGAGTAAAAGGATGTAGATGCTATAAGATGCAAGCTATGATTCCACTCACTTGATATTCATAAACCAGCAATTGATGTAATTGATGGAGATAAAATTTGTGGAAATGTTGATTAGAAGGGTACAAGGGCAGGAATGTTTTATATCTGAAATATATATATATATACACATATATATATGTGTATATATATATAGGTGTATACATATGTAAAGAGTGAAAGTGATGAACATTTTACTTCACTCTACACAGATTATGGCTCCATACGAAATGTTGAAAAGAAATATTTTTCTTCATTACGTCTCAAAGTCAGTTTCCACCTTACAAGTCAATGCTACTGACAAAGCTTCAGGCATCAAGTACCGCAATAACATTGTCATGGTTTTCTATGACTCTAATCTCACTTCTCTGTAATCTGTGTTGCATACTTTCTTCATTGTCCTTTCTCTGTGTCTGTTTTCATTAAGCTCTTGATGTCAATTCTCCGATAACTTACAAATTGACATAAGAATAGTATTTCACATTTAGGCCTTTTCAACACAAGTATCATACACCTTACTTCATACTTTCCCTAGCCTACATTCCCCAAATCCTGCTTTATTCATGTTTTTCCACTAACATGAATTACTGTATACCCTCCTAACCTATCTGTATCTGTAATCTTAACTTCTTCTATTCATTATATTTCCATCATTGGTATTTTTGTTGTGTTATAGTAAATTCTTAATTATATTATGATTATGTAAAAGGTAAAAATCCCAGCTACTCCCTTAGACTGACATTCAATTGCCTTAATCGACTTCCTCTCAGTTTATATCCCTGAAACCCTGCTGTATGTATATTTCAGCAATATCAAACTGTTCATCGTTTTATAAATACAGAAGTTGTTCCTCAGACTCCTATGTCAGATTCCCACAGTGGTATCTAGCTGATAAATCTTAGTAATTCTTCGAAAATTCTTTTATGTGCAGTTTTTCCTTAGTATTCTCTACATCTTTCTCTATTCTATCCTATTATTTTGTATATACTTCTATTAATGTGCATACTCCATTATGGAGTAAAACTTATTGTATATCAGTCGTTTGTATTAGAATGTGAATTTTTGAAAGCAGAATTTCTAGTGAATAGCTTGTGCTTGGCAATTAATAGACATAAAATGGTAGTAATTTAAAAAATAAATATATTCTTAAAACCAGTGGTTTAATTATTCAAAAACTATGCTAAGACATACTTCAGGAATAATAATGCAAAAACTATAAAACACTATTACTGAAGTAAAATGTTAGTTAAGGATATAGTTTTTAAATAATTTTTGAACAAATAATTAGCTGAATATTTTGCCGAAAGTAGAAAATACCAAGTAAATATGTTTTACAATATGGTGAAGACATGAGTGTTCAGTGAAAATAATGGAGGCCAGAAAGACTGGAGCAGAAGGAAAAGGCTGTTGAGGGTAAGGTCAAAGAGATACTCTTCTGACCTGGGGTTGGATAAGCAGAAAGTGTAAGGTATTCTAAGCTAATTTGGACTTTTCACAATTACTGATTTATCTAACACACCTAAAATAAAATACGTATATTTTTAAATTGATAAATATCATTTTGTCTTTAAAATTAAGACAATACTTTCATTAAGTTATAAGATAAAATGAAGGAATGAAGGGAGGAAGGGAGAAAGGGAAGGGAGTGAGGGAGAGAGGACACACGGGGGAAGAAAAGAAAGGGAAGAAAAAGGAAAGGAAGAGGGAGGGGAAGGAGATAGGAGGAAAATAGGGAGAAAATGGTGGAAGAAAAGAGAGTGGAGAGAAAGGAGAGGAGACAGAAAGGCAAAATGAAGCTTTTTGGTCTTACTTACCAAAGCTTTTTCCACTATAATGTGTATTTCCAGATATTGGGGTATTAGTTTTGAAAGATGTTTTTTCTGGAAAACAACAACAATAAGAGTTTATCAAATATTAGCATATATTGAAATTGTTAAGAGTAAAAGTTGATATGTAAAGAAGTCAAAAATGCATATTAAACCTTCATGAAAACTTAAATATAAAAAATTAATTGCAAGTAGAAAATTTCTTAAAACTTAAAACACAGTCCAGAGTTAAAAGATTTCCAGTGAGCCTGCTAGAGTAATGTAGAAGTCTAAGTATTCTCTATTAAGAATGAAAAAAAACTTGAATATAAAGATATATATTCTACTGTCTTCATCTGATGACAAATCTACATAGCCAGTTCACATTTCAGAATTCTTCACTGACTGTCTTCTGAAAGAATATGGTAATACTAATTTTGGCACACTGGAAATTGTCCATTCATACAAATACAGGAAATGTTTGAGAACTCATAATCTACACAGAATTTCAGGTAAACAATGGGATTTGCCAGTTGACAATATGGGTACACAGGAAAGAACAGAATGTGAAATGACAGAAATAATTCAATAATTCTAGAGCACAGAACTTGTTTCACCTTTGATGTGATGTAATAATCTTTGATTATGCCAAGACAGTCACCTATAAATCATCAATTTCTTACATCACCATTTAGCACTTTATTGGTAGTTTTTACATGGGCTATATTTCTTTTTCTTTTTCTTTTTTTTTGAGTTGGAGTGTCACTCTGTCACCCAGACTGGAGGGCAGTGGCCGCTCCCGGCCACCGCAGCCTCGACCTGCTGGGCTCCGGCGATCCTTCCGCCTCAGCCTTCCGAGTAGCTGGAACTACAGGCGCATGCTACCACACCCGGCTAATTTTTTTTTATTTGTTGTAGAGATGAGGGCTCGCCAAGTTGCCCAGGCGGGTCTCGAACCCGCAGGCTCAGTCAATCCACTCACCTCAGCCTCCCAAAGGCACGGGATTACAGGCTGAGCCACCGAGCCCAGCTATGGGCTATATTTCTAACATACTGAAATGCCTTTTCACAAATGGAATTTTCAGATAAACTAAAATTTATTCTTTAATTCAAGCATATTGGTAATTAAATACAAGAGTAACGAGAGCGCTAAGACTGCATTTGTCATAGAATAGCCTGGTTTAAAATGAACAAACAAACAAACAAACGATGGATGAATACCTCTGTTTGAATAAGTTTGTTCATATTTCCATAGAGCAGTGAGTATGCCTCATCTCCTGTACCCACTGCTACTATGTTTTTCTATCTATCATCCATCTATTTATCTCTCACCTATTTTTTATCATCTATCCATCTAGCATCTACATGCCTACCTACCTACTTATTGGTCATTTATGTATTTATTATCTAATCTATGCATTATTCATTTATTATCTTTCTGCCTATTGTCTATTTGTCATCAATCTATATATCATCTCTCTGTGTGTATACACATATATATACAATTTTGTAGGACAGGAAGTTCTCATTTTCTCTCAAATTTCTGAAACATGTGAGTTTCACCTTTTAAATTACCTTTTATAGTTTTTTCTGCAATTATCCAATACTTAACAGGATTCTTGTAACAGTGATCATAAAATTTATTGCTCAAACTGGAATAATGTGGATTGAGAAAAGGAGGAACTGAAATAATTACAATTATATAATGATTGAAATAGCTATTCGATGACTAAAAGTTTTGGTTTTCTTACTTTGGTGTAAAAATTATGTTTACTCAAAAGTTATTGCCAAAAATAGATACTTTTCTAAAACCAATTATATCAAGACAACAAAGTCAACATTAATTTTCATACATTAAAAATAGCATAAGCAAAATAATTGCTATTGTAGATTCTTCCTCCTTTTGGGGGGAGTCTCACTCTGTTGCCCAGGCTGTAGTGCAGTGGCATGATCACGGATTACTACAGTCTCAAACTCCTAGGTTCAGGCGATTCTTCCACATCAGCCACCTGCTCATGCAGCTGAGAACTACAGGTACGTGCCACAATGTCCAGTTAAATGTTTTATTTATTGTAGAGATAATGCTTCACTATGTTGCCCAGGCTGTTCTCTACCTCCTGGGCTCAAGCAATCTTCTCATCTCAGCCTCCCAAAGTGCTGCGATTACAGGCATGAGCCAACATACCCAGCTGCTGTATTTCTTTAAAGTCACCTACCTACCACCTTCCCATCATCTCCGATTTGTGGCAACTACTGATCTCTTCTCTATTTCTTTAAATTATCATTTTAAGAATGTTTCATAAATGTAATCAAACCTGTATTGATCTTCTGACAATAGTTTGATTTGCTCTTCATGATGCCAGTGAGATCCATGCAAGTAGTGTGTCTATCAATAGTTTGTTCCTTTTTGTTTCTGTGTAGTACTATGGTAAGAATGAACTAGTTGGTGATTATTCACCTGTTGGAAACAATTAAGAATTTCTATTTCTCAATTTTTGACAATTGCAAATGAGGCCTATGAATATTCATGCATAGGTTTTTGTATGCATATTAGTTTAATTTTTCCTGAACATATGTACAAATGTTTAATTGTTGGGTTGTATTACAAGCATAGAATTCATTTTTGTTTTCGTTTTTGTTGTGAGTTGGAATCTCACTCTTTCGCCCAGGCTGGAGTGCAGTGGCACACTCATGGCCACTGCAGCCTCCACCGACTCGGCTCAGATGATCCTTCCACCTCAGCATTCCAAGTAGCTGGAACTCCTGACATGTGCCACTATGCCTGACTAATTTTTTAAAAATTTCATTGTAGAGATGAGGTCTCTCCAAGTTACCTAGGATGGTCTCAAACTCGTGGGCTCAGGCAATCCTCTCATCTTGGCCTTCCAAAGTGCTAGGATTATAGCAATGAGCCACTGCACCCGGCCTAGAATTCGTATTTTTTTTAAGAAAATACTTTCCACACTGACTGTATACCATTTTCATTTCCACCAGCACTGCAGGAAAGATTTAGTTTTTCCTCATTCTTGCTAGCATTTGATATGGTCAGACACTTGAAAAAAATCAGCTGCTCTAATAAGTATATAATAATATCTGACAATGGCTTTTAATTTGCACTGTACATATTTTAATATATTTTTAAAATTTTGTTTTGTTTTTGCCATGTCTATATCCTTTTCATGGAAATTCCTCTTAAGGTTTTACTTATTATTTAATTGCATAGCTTGGAATTTTTGAATGTTGATTTTTAAGAACTACTTAAATAATCTATATATTGATACCTTCTCATATTCTCCTTGTTTGTAGCCTGCCAGTTTTATTATTATTTTTATGAATGGGATAAAAGTATAATTTTGTTATACGCATAGATTGCATAGTGGTGAAGTGGCTCTTCAGGTAACTATCATCCAAATGATGTACATTGCATCTATTAAGTAAACTCTCATTATCCACTCTCCTTCCACACCCTCAATGTTCCAAGTTTCCAGTTTCTATCATTTCACATTCTACATTCACGTGTATGTATTATGTAGCTCCCACTTATGCATGAGGATATGTGGTATTTGTCTTTTTGTGTATTACTTGTTTCACTTAAGATAATGGCTTCCAGTTCCATCTATGTTGCTGCAGAAGACATGATTTCCTTCTTCTTATGGTTGATTAGTATTCTATTGTGCATATACCACATTTTCCTTATTGAATCATCTGTTGATAGACACTTAGGCTGGTTTCATATCTTTGCTATTTTGAACAGTGCTATAGCAAACGTACATGTGCAGGTATCTTTTGAGATAGTGATTTCTTTTCCTCTGCGTAGATATCCCGTAGTGGGATTGTTGGATGAAATGACAGTTATATTTTCAGTTCTTTGAGAAATTTCCATACTTTTTCCTATAGAGGTCAAACTAGTTTACAATGCCACCAACAGTCTGTGAGTGTTCCCTTTTCTCCACAAATGCACAAACACCTGCTGTTCACTGACTTTGTAAGAATAGCCATTCTGACTGGTGTAAGATGATATTTCATTGAAACTTTAATTTGCATTTTTCTGATTAGTGATGTTGGGCAGTTTTTATATGCCTGCTGGCTATTTGTATGTCCTCCTTTAAAAATGCCTATTAAGCCGGGCTCGGTGGCTCAGCCTGTAATCTCACACCTTTGGGAGGCTGAGGTGAGTGGATTGCCTGAGCCTGCAGGTTTGAGACCCGCCTGGGCAACTTGGTGAGACCTCATCTCTACAACAAATCAAAATCAGCCGGGTGTGGTAGCACGCGCCTGTAGTTCCAGCTACTTGGAAGGCTGAGGTAGAAGGATCGCTGGAGCCCAGCAGGTCGAGGCTGCGGTGGCCGGGAGCGGCCACTGCGCTCCAGCCTGGGTGACAGAGTGAGACTCCAACTCAAAAAAACAAAATGTCTATTAATGTCTTTTGTCCACTTTTTAAAATTTATTCTATTTTATTTTATTTATTTTTTTGAGTTGGAGTCTCACTCTGTCGCCCAGACTGGAGTACAGTGGCTGCTCCTGGCCACCGCAGCCTCGATCTGCCCGGCTCCTGCGATCCTTCCGCTTCAGCCTTCCGAGTAGCGGGAATTACAGGCATGCGCTACCACGCCCAGCTGATTTTTTGATTTATTGTAGAGATGAGGTCTCGTTGCCCAGGCGGGTCTCGAACCTGCGGGCTCACGCAATCCACTCACCTCAGCCTCCCAAAGGCGCGGGATTACAGGCTGAGCCACCGAGCCCAGCTTGTCCACTTTTTAATGGGATTATTTGTTGTTATTGTGTTGAATTTCTTGTAAATTCTGAGATATTAATCTCTTATCTGATGCAAAGTTTGCAAGTGTTTTCTCCCATTCTTCAGGTTTTCTGTTCACAGTCTGTCTTTTCATTATTGTTGGAGGATCTTTTGCATATCAAAATACTTTAATTTTAAAACAGCTCAATTCATATATTTTTTCTTCTCTGGATCATGATTTTGTGTTATGTCTAAGAATTTTTATGCTTAGGTTCTAAATCATTTTTATGTCCCTTTAAACATTTTTAGAGTTCAAAAGTTTAGATTTAAATATAAAAATCACATTTCATTATTAATTTGTCCATTGATAGACAATTAGGCTAATTCCATATCTTGACTATGTTGAACAATTCTGCAATAAACATGGGAGTGTAGATGTCTCTTTGAAATACTAATTTCATTTTCTTTGGATATATACTCAGCAGTGGAAATGCTGGATCATAATATTTATAATTTTTTATGAACTACCATACTATTTCCCATAATGGCTATACTAATTTACATAACCACCAACAGTGTATATGAGTTCCCCTTTATCTATATCCTCACCAGCATTTATTTCTTATCTTTTTGATAACCGTCTTTCTAACTGGGGTGAGGTGATATCTCATTATAGTTTGGGTTTGCATTTCCGTGATGATTAGTCACATCAAGCATTTTTCATATACTTGTTGGCTATTGCTACGTGTTTTTCTGAGAAAGTTTGTTCAAGAATTTTGCCCGGACAACAACGGCAAGATGGTGACAGGGCAACCCGGAGTCTGAAGCCCTCTGCAAGGGAGATCTGCAGTGGGTCTCTGACTCTCGCCCTGGGGGGCTGGGGACCCCAGCATCGCAGCCTGTTCTACAGACAGAGCTCGGCCGCTGCCATCGGAACGACTGGACAGTTTTGACTGCATTCCAAACGGTCCCGCCGCCACCGCCACTGCCACTGCCGTTGCCACCGCCGCCGCAGCCTCTAGGAGGGGGTAGCATATCGCACCACGCGGCCCGAGGAGATCCACAACGAGCCACTTCAGGGAAGATCTGCTGGGATCGCTGCCACCTATCCTGTGAACGAGACTGTCCTGCCCGCCTGGTGTGGGGCTCCTGTTGCCTGCTCGGAGGCAGGCAGCCATCTTGTTCCTGTCCAGCCCCACCCCCTCTGGGGCGAGCAGATGAGATAGCACCACCTGCTGGCGATTCAAGGTAACAACACCGAAACGGGAGAAACAAGCTTGATAAAGACATAGACCAAACTGCTGAAGGAAGGTTAATCTGAACTGTCCTTCACAGCAGATCAGGGACAATTGACTCTAACTGCAAACTAATTCACCAGCTTGAAAAGAAAACTAGAAATCAGACCTGAAAGGACATTGGACTTAAACGAAAGGTCTCAGAGTGTGCTTCATTGATTCTATCAGTTTAATGACTTAATTTTATTCCTACGGTATTGTTCCTTTTTTTCTTTTTTCCTTTCACTTTTCTTCTCTTTTCTTCTCTCTGTAAACCATATCTTTGTATAGAGGAATAGCACACTAACAAGGTGGTTGGTTAGCTTGTATATTAGGATCACTATATGTTTTATTTTTGTTTGTATGAGAGTTGGTTCGACTGTAGCTGTGGTCTATTGTTTTTATCTGTTTCAGTATAGGCCTCTCTCTCTTTGTTGGCAAACTCGTTTGTTTCCCCCTTACTCCTCTATCTCTCCACTCCCCTCTTCAACCCACTATCTGCTCCATTCTCTCCCCTCTGCTAACCACATTTTATTTCAGGGAGTAAAACTACAGCCCCACTGCATGGACAGATTCCAGGACAGTGGGAAGTGGGTTCCACATTATCCACATGCCTGTCAGCAAATACCAGGACCTGCACACAGATTTTGAATCACAGCTCTCCCCTTAAATACATCTCAAAACTGCAAAAAGGACCACCTCCAACGAACAGTGCAACTTCAGAATTGAACAAAGAGAACATACATAAAGAATAGGAGATTGAACAAACAGAAGTAAAACCAATCCCTTTACCCCTGAATAACAGAATTAAAGAAGACAGTGACGTGAAGGGAAGGAAAAAGTAGAGAGGGGGAAAAAACCGCACAAATGAAAAAAAACCAAAAGAAGAATATAGGTCCTACACAGACGCCTGGGAAATCAGACACTGAGAAAACAGATTCTGGAACACAGACAATGAAGAGTCCCCAGAATGACTGGTTACATGCAACAAACCCAGACATCAAGATATTAATGGAGAGAATTAAAAAAATTGAGGAGAGACAAGAAGAAAATAGGAAGGAGCTGTTGTCAGAAATGACAGCAGTAAAGAATACTGTGATGGAAATGAACATCAGACTAATAAGCATGAAAAGCAGAATCAGCCAAGCAGAAGAAAGAATCTCAGAGCTCAAAGACCAAAACACAGAACTAACCCAAACTGTCAGAAGCATAGAAAAGAAGCTCAAAAAGACAGAACAAAACCTGCAAGAGATGAATGATCACTTCAAGAGACCAAACCTAACAATAATTGGGCTTCCTGAGGCAGAAAGAGAAACAGAAGCCACGCTGGAACAAACATTTCATGAAATCATTCAAGAAAACTTCCCTCATCTCATTAAGGATGAAAAAATTCAAATACAAGAGATTCAGAGAACCCCTGCAAGACAACAAAAGAGAAGACCAACTCCCAGAAACATAATAATTCGCCTAAACAAAGTAGCTATGAAAGGAAAAATCCTAAAGGCAGCAAGAGAAAAACACCAGACTACCTACCAGGGAAGACCAATTAGAATAGCAACAGATTTATCCACAGAAACCCTTCAGGCCAGAAAAGCCTAGAGCCCTATCTTCAAAGTTCTAAAAGAGAAGCAATTTCAACCAAGAATAACCTACTCAGCCAAACTAAGCTTCATTAGTGAGGGAGAATTGAAATCTTTTCCAGACATCCAATCCCTAAGAACCTACGCTACCACCAGACCACCTCTACGAGAAACACTTAAGAAAGTACTGAACACAGAAGAAAAAGAAAAAAGAACAACAGCATTCTTCACAAGAGTACAGGCAAAAGATTAAAAACACACATGAACCAACTCCAAAACCCAAAGAAAGACAACAAATAAACAGGATCAACTCTGTAAGAACATTATGACAGGGATCAACTCTTGCATTTCAATTATTAGCCTAAATGTGAATGGACTAAATGCACCACTGAAAAGACATAGAATGGCAAAATGGATAAAATATCATCAGACAACAATCTATTGCCTTCAAGAGACTCACCTCACTAGAAAGGACACCCACAGACTCAAAGTAAGAGGATGGGAAACAAACTTTCATGCGAACGGAATACAAAAGAAAGGAGGAGTAGCGATCTTAATTTCAGACAAAATACCCTTCAAGCTATTAAATATCAAAAAAGATACAGAAGGCCACTACATAATGATAAAAGGCTCAATCCATCAACAAGAAATATCTATCCTAAACATATATGCACCCAACATAGGTGCACCAACTTTCATAAAGCAACTTCTTGGAAAACTAAAGAAAGATATTGACTCTACCACTATCATAACTGGGGACTTTAATACCCCACTCACAAACCTAGACAGATCATCAGGACAAAAAATCAGCAAGGAGATCCGGAACCTCAATGTGACTTTGGACCAAATGGACTTAATTGATACCTACAGAACACTCCATCCAAAGACCACAGAATATACATTCTACTTATCACCGCATGGAACGTATTCTAAGATCAACCACATACTTGGCCATAAATCAAGCATAAGCAAATTTAAAAGGACTGAAATTCTACCAAACAGCTTCTCGGACCACAGTGGAATAAAAATAAACATTGACACCAACAAAGTCCCCCCAAAACCCACAAAGACATGGACACTAAACAGCATGATGCTAAACAACTCCTGGGTCAACGACGAAATCAAAACAGGGATCAAAAGATACCTGGAAACAAATGAAAATGAAGAAACATCTTACCAAAATCTCTGGGATGCCCTGAAAGCTGTAGTAAGAGGGGAATTTATATCCCTACAAACACACATGAAGAAAATGGAAGGAACAGAAATTCACAACCTAACAAGCCACCTAAAGAAGCTGGAAAAGCAAGACCACAAAAACCCTAATTTCAGCAGAAGAATCCAGATCACCAAAATAAAAGCCCAAATCCAGGACATAGAAGACAAAAAGATAATACAAAAAAAATCAATGAAACAAAAAGCTGGTTCTTCGAAAGGGTAAACAAGATCGATGGTCCCCTAGCTAGACTGACCAAGAAAAAAATGAGAAAAAAATCAAATAAGCGTAATCAGAAACACAAAAGACGAAGTCACATCTGACCCTGAAGAAATACAAAAGATCATTAGAGACTACTATGTACACTTGTATGGAAACAAACTTGAAAACCTTAAGGAAATGGAAGACTTTCTGACATCACACAACCTACCTAGGTTGGAACAAGAAGAAATTGAGACCCTAAATAGACAAATAACAATCAAGGAAATCGACTACGTAATAAGAAAACTTCCTACAAAAAAAAGCCCTGGTCCAGATGGCTTTCCAGCAGAATTCTATAAGACATTCAAGGAGGAGCTGATACCAATCCTACTGAAGGTATTCCAGGTGATTGAAAAAGATGGAACTCTCCCCAAATCATTTTATGAAGCCAACATCACATTGGTACTCAAGCCAGGTAAAGATCCAACAAAGAAAGAGAACTACAGGCCAATATCTTTGATGAATATAGATGCTAAAATTCTCAACAAGATCCTAGCAAACCGGATTCAGCAATACATCTCAAAAATCATCCACCATAACCAAGTAGGCTTCATTCCTGGCATGCAAGGCTGGTTCAACATTTGTAAAACCATAAATGTAATTAAATACATCAACAGATGTCAAAACAAAAACCACATGATCATATCACTAGATGCAGAAAAAGCTTTTGATAAAATCCAGCACCTCTTCTTGATAAAAACCCTTAAACATCTAGGCATACGGGGAACATACCTCAAAATAGTTAAAGTCATCTACGAGAAACCCACAGCCAGCATACTCCTAAATGGACAAAAATTGGAACCAATTCCCCTGAAAACTGGAACTAGACAAGGATGCCCACTCTCTCCCCTCCTGTTCAACATAGCATTGGAAGTCCTGGCTAAAGCAATCAGAGAAGAGGAGGCAATCAGAGGTATTCAAATAGGAAAAGAGGAAGTCAAGTTATCTCTCTATGCAGATGATATGATTGTGTACCTTGAAAACCCAAGAGAATCTGTCAAAGGCCTCCTTACATTGATAAAAGCCTTTGGCAAAGTCTCAGGATACAAAATAAATGTACAAAAGACAATCGCATTTCTCTACACCAATAATAAACAAACAGAAACCCAAATAAAAAACACAATTCCATTCACAATAGCCACAAAAAAAATGAAATACTTTGGCATCTTCCTAACCAGAGACATGAAAGACCTTTACAATGAAAATTACAAAACATTGCTCAAAGAAATCAAAGCTGACACGAACAAGTGGAAAAATATCCCATGCTCATGGATCAGAAGAATCAACATTGTGAAGATGTCCATCTTACCTAAGGCAATCTACAAATTCAATGCAATACCCATTAAATTACCAACAACATTCTTCTCGGACCTAGAAAAAACAACACAGGAATTCATATGGAAACACAAACGTCCAAGAATAGCCAGAACAATCCTCAGCAAAAAAAACAAAGCAGGTGGTATCACAATACCAGATTTCAAAGTTTGCTATAAAGCTACAATCATCAAAACAACTTGGTATTGGTACAGGAATAGGCATATAGATCAATGGAACAGAATTGAGATTCCAGAAGCAAAACCTCAATTTCTCAACCAACTCATCTTCGACAAAGCCCCCACCACCTACCAGTGGGGAGAGGAGAACCTATTCAGTAAATGGTGCTGGGAAAATTGGCTGACCACATGCAGAAGATTGAAACAGGACCCCTATCTATCCCCATGCACAAAGGTTAACTCCAAATGGATCAGAGACCAAATGTAAAACCTCAAACCATAAGCACCTTAGAAAAGGAAGGAAATACTCTCATGGAAATCGGAACTGGCATCCAATTCCTGTACAAAACCCAAAACCCACAGGACTTAAGAGAGAAGATAGACAAATGGGACCTTATTAAGCAAAGCCAAGGAAACCATCAAGAGAGCAGGGAGACAGCCTACAGACTGGGTAAAAGTATTTGCCAACTCTAGGTCTGACAAAGGCTTAACATCCTGGATCTACAAGGAACTGAAACTTACTGAAAAGAAGAAAACAAACAACCCCATTATAAAATGGGCAAACGATATGAACAGACACTTCACAAAAGAAGACATTTGAGCAGCCAACAAACACATGAAGAAATGCTCAACCTCACTAATCATCAGGGAGATGCAAATCAAAACCACACTGAGATACCACCTAACTCCAGTCAGAATGGCAATTATCAACAACTCAAAAAATAACAGCTGCTGGAGAGGGTGTGGTGAAAAGGGAACACTTCTACACTGTTGGTGGGAATGTAAACTAGTGCAACCTCTGTGGAAAGCAGTGTGGCGATTCCTAAAAGCTCTAAAAATTGACCTTCCATATGACCCTGCAATCCCCCTACTGTGAATATACCCTGAAGAACACAAATCACTCTATAAAAAAGATACCTGCACACGTATGTTTATCGCAGCGTTGTTCACAATAGCAAGAACCTGGAAACAACCATGCTGCCCATCAAGAGAGGACTGGATTAAAAAAATGTGGTACATATACACGATGAAATACTACGCAGCCATAAAAAAGAACAAAATCATGAATTTTGCTGCAACCTGGATGGAACTAGAGTCTATAATACTGAGTGACCTCTCACAGAAACAAAGATCCGAATATCACATGTTCTCACTCATATAATGGACCTTGAACATCCAATGTAATACTATAAGAAAATGACTGACGGTACTGGGAAACTATGGGGGGGAGGGGGATGGGATTAAACAGTAGCAAATATCTGTCGGGGGATGGGAAAACACCTCTTATCAACAGGGTGCCTGAATGAAACGTAATTGTACACCTAACCCTTAACTGTACCCCACAAAACCATAATAAAAAATACTGATTAATGAAAAAAAAAAGAATTTTGCCCATTTGTTGTGCAGAATCTTTTCAGTTTGTTGTAGTTCCGTTTGTTTAATTTTGCTTTTGTTGTTCATGTTTTTGAGATCTTGTATTTTTTTTTAAAAGAAGGTTGTTCTGATTGGTGTCATGTAGTGTTTCCCTTATGTTTTCCTCTAATAATTTCATAATTAGAGATCTTACTTTTAAGTGATTAACACCTTCTTTTACATTATCTTGTTGCATTGATCCATTTATCATTATATGATGGCCTTGTTTGTCTCTTTTTACAGATTTTTTTTTTTTTTTTGCCTTGAAGTTTGTCTCATCTAAGCACAGATACTCTTGCTTTACTTTGGTTTCCATATGTATGGAATATCTTTTTTCCATATATTCATGCAGTCTATGTGCATTCTTACAGAAAAAGTGAGTTTTATTGTATGGAGCCTACAGTTGGGTCTTTTGTTTTTGTTTGTGTGTTTTATTTATATTTTTATTAAGATGTGGGGTACAATTCAGGGTTAGGTATGGTCATTGTACAGGTAAAGCTTGGGCCTCACTTTGGTCCCCACATCATCTGGCTTGAGATCAGGTACCCCTATTGATGAAGTGTGCCCCTCTGCTCCTTCCTCTAGCAGTTTCCCATTACTGCCAATCCCTTTCTTATAGTATCCTGATAATTGTTCAGGGTCCACTTATGAGTGAGAACATGTGGTACTCAGTTCTTTGTTTCTGTGATAGATCACTGAGTATTACAGACTCTAAATCCATCCAAGATGTTACTACTAATTTTGTCCTTCTTTTTGGCAGCATAATATTCCATAATGTATAAGTACCACATTTTTAAAAAATCCAGTCTACTTTCTATGGGCAGCATGGTTGGTTCCACATTTTTGTTATTGTGAATAGTCTAAAATAAATCTGCATACATAGGTATCTTTTTTGTAGAATGATTTGAGTTCCTCTGGGTATATTCCCAGAACGGGGATTGCTGAGTCTCTGGGAGGTTGATTTTTACATCTTTTAGGGATGGTCACACTGCTTTCCACAGGGGTTATACTAGGTTGCACTAGATAGAAGTGTTCCTTCCCTGCCCCCATCCTCTCCAGCATCTGTTGTTTTTTTGAGTTATTGATGATGGCCATTCTGACTGGAATTAGGTAGTATCTCAGTGTGTTTTTAATTTGCATTTCTTTGATGACGAATGAAACTGAGCATTTTTTCATGTATATGTTGATTGCCCATATGTCTTCTTTTGAGACGTGTCTATTCATATATTTTGACCACTTTTTAATAGAGCTGCTTATTTTTTTCTTTTAGCACATTTGAGTTCCTTATAGATTGCAGATGTTAGGCCTTTGTCAGATATACAGATGGCAAATATTTTTTCCCAATCTGTGGGCTGTCTCCTCGGCCTCTCAATGGTTTCTTTGGCTTTGCAGAAGCTTGTCAGTTTGATGAGATACCACTTGTCTATCTTATCTCTTATGGCATGGACACTTGGGGTTTTGATTAGGAATTGGTTGCCAGTTCTAATTTCCACAAGGGTGTCTCCAGCATTTTCTAAGGTTCTTATAGTTTGAGGTTTTACATTTAGGTCTTTGATCCATTCAGTGTTGATTTTTGTGTATGGTGATAGGTTGGGGTCTTGTTTTAATGTTCTGCATGTGGTCAGCCAGTTTTCCCAGCACCATTTACTGAATAAGTTCTCCTCTTTCCAGTGTTTGTTAGCGGAGGCTTGTTGAAGATGAGTTGGTTGAGAAATTGAGGTTTTGCTTCTGAAATTTCTATTCTGTTCCATTGGTCATGTTTTTGTTTTAATCAATTCAGTCATCTTATATTTTTTATTAGAACACATAATTCATTTACAATCAAGGTAATTATTGATTGGTAATAAAGATTTGGTATTTCCATATTGTTATTTGTTTTCTAGTTGTTTTGTTAAACTTTTGTTCCTTTTTCATTTCTTACTATCTTCTTTTGTGATTAAGTGATTGATTTTATTAGTAGATTTTGATTTCTTGCTTTCTACTTTTAATATATCTATTAAAAGTTTTTGCTTTGTGGTTATCATCAAACTTACAAAGAATATATTACAGTTAAAGCAGGAGTCAGTTGAAACTTATTTTGATCACAAAAAAGAGAAAAAAACAAACTACCCGTTAACTATTACTCCCTTATAGTTTGCATTTTAAGATAATAATTTATATCTTCTTATTTTGCTTATCCCTTTACAAAATTATTGTAGTTATTATTATTTTTATTTGTTTTGTCTTTTAATCTTTTTGTTAAGAATATAAGTGGTTTACATCTCATGATCACCACATTAGCATATTCTAAATTTGTCTGTATTTTTATCTGTGAATTTCACACCTTTGGATGCTTTTGTGTTGCACATAAGCATCATTTTCTTTTGAGTTTGAAAATGTTTCTGTTATAATTTCTTTCAAGAAATTGTTACCCCTTTTTCACTAACATACCTGCAGCAGATGACACTGAATGTCATGTAAGCTGGTAAGTATGTTCAGTTGGAAAATACTTTTTATAAATGTTTGACTCTTGTCACACCCTGCTAGTACATTTTGGTTAATGGTTGGATCTGCAATTTTAGCATTTTGATGGATTTAATAAAAATTACTAGTGAGCAGCGTGTCCAACTTTTACCCTGCTGTATGTGTGTAAGCAATGCTCTTTCCATTTTTCCATATCTCTAATCTGAAATAAGAAACCTGTAAAAAATGCTTTTTTCTTTTCTCTAGCAAATAACTTTGGCAGCAGAGAGTTAAAAACAGAGAAGAATTTTAAAAGCATAAAAGTGTGAAGTCTCTAGAAACCATAAAGATAATTGGTTTCACAGCTCTTAGCTTTGTACAGGTTCTCCCCCCCCCAGATCACACAGCTACTCACAATGAAGATTGGAGTAAGTACTGAAATAGATTTTATCATGGTGCTGACTGGAGGAGAGGAACATCAGCTACTGCAATGTTCCTAAACCCGTTTCTTCTATCTCCTTTATGATACAAAAGGCTAAACTTCATTGAAAAGAGCAAAGAGATTCATACCCTAAAGCCACAAGTGGGACTTATTACAGCTGGGGAAAGGAAAGAGAAAAAAAGTGTTTTATCTCTGGAGAGAGATACTCTGGACAGAGAATAAATACTTGCTAGGTCTGCATTAACTCTGGAGGAGAGGAATGTTTATGAAGACTACATCCCCAAACCATGGTTCACAGTGTCTGCTTAACACTGATTCTCATTCAGAACATCAGAAAACACCTCTGTTTAGTCTCATGCCATGCCTATGTGTTAAGTTAGTTCAGTAAAAAAATGTAACAGTGGAAATAGCAGAGGATCATGAAAAAGACAGATTTTATCTGAAAAGACACAAGACAAGGCCAAGTAGAGAAACACAAAACCAAGCAGGAAACAAGCATCCTACTGCACATGATCACTTACCAGAGATACAATATCACTAGAGGGAATGTGAATCCTCTGGTACAATGAGGGTAACAATAGCAATCACAAACTTTAAAAATACCTGCCTACTGACCAGATTAACACAAAATTTCAGATTAAAGACCTAGCAGAAGAAAAGATGCACTTTTATCTAACCATAACAAATTAACTCAGTATCAGCTTCCATACACAACAGTACTTGACTTTCAATAAAAAAATGAGGAAGGCTATAAAGAAGCAACACAACAAAAAAACACGATCTGAAAGACCTAACAACCATGAGACTCAGACTGATATATTACACAGATTTTGAAATGGTCAGAAAAGAAATTTAAATTATTTTCTTAAAGTCTCTAATGGAAAAGATTATGCAACATACAGGATCAGATATGTAAGTTCAACATCAAATACTTCTTTTATAGAATTTTTAACTTTAAAAAGTTTAAGCAATTCAAGGTTAGGTATACAAATACAAATACTTATAATGCAGGTACCCTTGTTGATAATGTGTGCCCCCCTCCCGCAGCAGATTTCCACTACTGCCAAACCTCTTATAGCATTATAATTGATCAACTTCTGCTGAAGAGTGAGAACATGTGATACACAGTTCTTTGTTTCTATGATAGATCACTCAGTATTATAGAGTCTAAGTCCATCCAAGTGCATATACATGATGGAATATTACACAGCCATAAGAAGAACAAAATTATGACCTTAACATCAAATACTTCTACTGCAATGAACCAAGGCATGAGTTTGCTGTCCTTGTCTACATTTATCTAAAAATAACATTTTCTTATGAAATACCCTTGCATTCTGTTATTTTAAAAGGAGGTGTTAGTTATTTTGCAACTGGAAAACATCTTGAAAAGAGAATGGTGTTCTCTCTGCTTGCCTCTTAAAATATCTCTTACTACAACTTTCTTACAAACTTATTTTTTTTTTTTAAAGCAGGATTTATCAAGAGGACAGAAACAGAAAAGCTCCCACAGTGGGAGGGGATCTGAAGGGGCTACCCTTCTTACAAACTTCTAGGCAACACTAATAAGACTCTGAAAGTGAAGAGTGTAAGTTTGCCAAACTTATTTTGGATTTCTTTGAAATAAAAGTGGAAAATGAAGAACAAAGCTTAAAAATCTCTCATAAGGAGGATGCTGTAATAACAGATATAAAGTCTACATTCCCTGCAAAAAAAAAACAAAAAATACTAGGAAACAGAAGCTTTGAAGAATACAAGCAAATTGATATAATAGATATCTGCAGAACTCTACTCAAATGAATAATATAAAATAAAACATACAAGCTACAATCAAAAGTATTACCAGAACACAATGAAATTCAATTAAAAATCAATACCAAAAAGATATCTAAAAATGCAAAAATATTCACTTCTAAATGCTCCATGGACCAATTAAGGAATAATAGCAGAAATCAGAAACCATATTATATTAATGGATTATAAGTATGTGTTATCTAAAATGCATAAAATAGATTGATATCAGTGAAATACAGAGTGAGAAGCTTCAGATATCTGTATTACATTAAACCAACAAGAAAAATTGTGAAAATTGTTAGAATTAACTTTTTCATGACTTCGTAAATTTGCTAAAAACCTTGAAGAATTCTGCGAAAGATTTATTCAAGAAAAATAGCAGATCTTGGTAAAAATAGCAATTTGTGCAGAATTTGAATTTGCCCCAGAGTTGAAAACTATTAGCCTATATTTGCAATGAATACTAGTAGACTGGAAACCACTGAAATAACAGAATGGAGCTGGAATATCTTATAAACTTCATTCCCAAATAATTGTCATGATTTGACCACTGTTATGCTTCCTAGAAGACCCACTTCGAGCTTGTGTGTATTTAACTTAAATCAGTCCTTACCTAGTATGAAAAGCCTTTTTCCCAAAAGCTTTTTTTGAGTTATGGCCAAGTGTTTTAACTTTACATGTAGGAAATAACTATGAATAACAGTGGGGCAGGCAATAAACTAACCACAAAGATTCAAAAGAAAAGCTAAAGAACAGATGTTTATATGAGGCTTTGAAAAACAAAGACAAATTTCTGGAAATCTAGAAGGTCACATAGGTGTAGGGATGAGCACATGAGTAAGGCTGTGTGCATCCTTAAGAAAGACCTGAAAACGCTTTAAATTCTCAACTCCAACTGATCTTGAGGCTCTGCAATTAGGAAGTGAAATGAAAGGCAGAGTTGACTTTTATACATGACTGAGTAATGAAAAAAATGATCCATCATGCAGAGAGACCCATGCTTCAAGTAGAACAAAGACTTCAATAGCCACACACAATGAAGACTTTAGAGATCCAGTTCAAAAAAATTCACAGAACAATTATAACAAAATAACAATAAGGAAAACCCTCAAAAGATGGGTAAAACCAGATTTCCAGAATTACCACATGATGTTATTTGAAATGCCTAATTGAAATTTTCAACAAAATGGAGACATGCAAAGATCCAAAAGAATATGGCCTATGCTTAATAAAGAAACCATTAAGAGACCTGTCTTTGATGAAAATTAGATGCTAAACTAAAAAAAAGAAAAGAAAAAAAAAGAAAAATACTTTAAATTCGCTCTTTAAAATAATTTCAAAGAGCTTAAGGAAACCATCTTTAAACAACTAATGGGAAATAATATAATTATGTCTCACTGGATAAAGAATACCGATAAAGGGATAAAAAGAAAAAAGTTGGATTTGAAAAACACAATGAATTAAATAATCATCAGAAAAACAAACAAACAAAAAACAGATTTGAGCAGAGAGAAGAAAGAATCAGTGAACTTGATGATAGATCAATTGAGCTTATATACTCTAGGAAGCAAAAGAAAAAAATGGAGAAAAGTGAACAGAACGTACAAAACCTGTGAGACAATATCACTCATAACAACATATACATAATAAGAGTACCAGAAAAAGAGAAAGGAGATACAAGGACAGAAAGAATACTTTTAAATGTAATGACCCAAGTCTTTTCAAATTTGGTTTCAAAATACACTAGTTCTGAACTCCAAAGTGTTATGAACTCCAAGTAGGAAAAATACAAAGAGATTACTCACAAATATATAAGCAAACTGTCATAAGGCAAAGACAAAGAAAGAATCTTGAAAGGAACAACAGAGAAACAACTCCGAGTTATGTACAATATTCAATAAGAATAACAGAAGATATTTTGTCAGAAACAACAGAGGCCAGATAGTAGTGGACTGAAATATTCAAAGTGTTGAATGAAGCTGCCAAGCAATAATTCTATATCCAGTCTACCCATAAATTAATGTATAAATTGTATGTAAAACTATATATCAAAACATTAAAAATAATTTTAGCAGTGTACTGACAATAACAGTGACTCTGTCCTTTCTGCATTTCTAAACTTTTTCCATGATATGCATTTTGTTTGAAAAAATACAGAACATAAATGTTGCACAATGCATCATAAAATGATACAGTTGAAATATATTATTATATACAATTTCAGCTATTTTAGATGAACCTTAGATGCTTTATTTAAAGTTATATAACAATATGCAGAATTGAATAGTCTTAGTCAACAGCTAACTAGATTATTTTTATGATTTAAAAAAATCTACAGAGATAATATTCTAGCAAATCATAACATCAGACTCATGACAGTTACCTGTGAACTTAAATGAACTTTATAGGGCTGGCCATTCTGCCAAATATTGCTGTAATTTTCTGGTAACTTTGATACATTTGCATTATTACTTTTCACTTGGTAAATTATGTGCTCAAACCTTGCTGAAGTTTCCAGTGGTTGGATTCTATAGCTGATATTTTCAAACTGAAGAAATCCCCTGAAAATTCAGAAAGCAAAAAAGTTCTAAGAAACTCTACAAATGCTCCCATCAGAGTTATAAACTGAAGTGTTGTGAGAAACAAGAAGTCATACTGAAGAACATGGATGTTTTTTGTTTGTTTGTTTTGTAATTTTTTCTGAGTTAGAGTCTCACTCTTGTTACGTGGGCTGAGAGGAGTGCAGTACCACATTCATGGTCACCACAGCCTCAACCTGCTGGGCTCCAGTGATCCTTCTGCCTTAGTCTTCTAAATAGCTGAACCATAGGCACGTACCACCACACCTGACTTTTTTTTTTTTTTTGAGTTGGAGTCTCACTCTGTGGCCTAGGCTGGAGTGCAGTGGCACGCTCCCAGCCACTGCAGCCTCAACCTGCTGGGCTCTGGCAATCCTTCCACCTCAGCCTTCCAAGTAGCCGGTACTACAGGCACACGCTACCACGCCCAGCTAAGTTTTGATTTATTGTAGAGACAAGGTCACGTCGAGTTGCCAGGGGCGGGTCTCGAAGTCGCGGGCTCCCTCAATCCACTAACCTCGGCCTCCCAAAGTGCTGGGATTATAGGCTGGGCCACCGAGCCAGGCCTAATTTTTTTATATATTGTAGAGACAAGGTCTCTCCAAGTCACCCAGGCTGGTCTCAAACCCCTGGACTCAGGTAGTCCTCTCACCTTGACCTCTCAAAGTGCTAGGATTACAGGGTCACTGCACCTGGCCCTGAAGAACATGTTTTAAGCCTCCTTTCTTTTCCTTTTTTTACTTTTTGCCATCCCTCATTAGCAAAAGACTCTATATCTGTCTTAGTTTGCAAACATTTTAAGGAAATAAGTGCAGTGATGAGTATTTTGTAATTTTTGAACAGCAATCATATTCATTCAATATATATTACTTAAGGTCAAATTTGCCAGGAACCAAGATGTTAATCGAGAATTTTAGGAATAAAATTCTTCTTCTTATTGATGTTAGAATAAAGAAAAGCATGTGTGGAGCGGTTATACCTAAAGAGGTTAATATCTATAAAAAACATATTTAGAGAATGTTAGTTTTTCTGAGTTGACATGAATAAATTCTGGAAATCAGATAGCTGAAACCAAAAGGAAGTTAAAGTAAGTATTTTTTCTCTGCTCCGGACACTTCTTTGTAAAACAAACATATTATAAGTCTCCCGGGATCAATGACAAAAATCACTTATCCCTGTCCTTTATCCCTGAGAGATCTTATTAATTAGTGGCTTTTTGTAGGTTACAAAGCTAAGAGCATATAACATATGCCTATTATATTTAAATAAGTGATTCATTTCATTTTTCAGACTATTTCAGATAGTGGATAGAAAATGCAACATCTATACTTAAGGGGATATTCTAAAGTTTCTTTTCATGAAACTATTCCTTTCTGCACAGTATCCTGGAAATGTCTCCACTCAGGATTCCCTGAACTTATTTCATGTCAATGGGCACTTAGATCCAGGTATTAATATCAATAGAGATCAAAGGAGCAAGCTGGTAATGGGACAGGTCGGACTGTGAGAGTCTCCAGAAAAGTGAATGTCCATAAAGACCCTCTGCGTGAGTGAAAGTCTGTCTGATGGAAGACTCAGGTTCATGCACTTAAGGCTACCTTCTGGAGGTGATGGCAACCCACCACTGCCCTGAGATTGGAGACCCAGGCACAAAGGATTGCATGCCATTCTCTGGGCTCTCTTGAGAGGAGGCATTAGAGAATAGCCATCCCTCACCACCTGGCACCCAGCTCACACCATCACCTGCAGCTGACCAGGCATTAGCAGGAGGAACCATGGGAAAGGCAGGTCATGGAAATCTGGAATAAAGTTTAATGCTGGTGAGGAGACACCAACGGATGCCATCTTCTCAGTCATAAGACCAGGCAGAGACCTTCATTGCCCCACCCAACTCTGTTCAACCTTCATCTTGGGACCAGACGCTATCCTTGGATTCTGAGAGACAGATGCCCTTCCCCCAAGTTGGAACAGGCACAGACACGTCACATCTGAGTGGAAGACTTGACAGCAGCAGCAGTGAGTAGGGTGAGTCCAGATCCAATCCATCCTCCTCCCACAGTAGTTGTGGAGACTCTAACCTACAGGGAGAGCAACCCTATCAGCATGTGCTAAGAGCAGAAGGGAGGGACTGGAGACCAGAGTCCCAACCTACAGAAATGACCATGAAGAGAGCTTTTTTGATTTCTTCTTGTTTGTTTTTTGTTTTAGTTTTTTCTTCTCTCTTCTTTCTGTTATTGTTTACATTTTTGTACTATGTTTCTGTTATTCTAATTTTTTTTAGATTTTTTTGTTTCTTTATGGGTAATTTTGAAAGAGAATACACCAACGGGGGTGGGGGAGGGTTGTTTGTTTGCATGATTGCATGTTTTTGTCTTTTCTGTCTTTGCTTCTTTCTCTGTTTATTCTCCAGTTGGCATGCCTGTCTATTTTCCCTCTTCTTCTCTCTCTCCACCTTCCTTTAATCTTGCTCCACCTTTTTCCCATTCTTTTCTATTTTCTTACCTCATTTAGCTTTCAGGAGGCAAACAGACATCCCCACTGCATGTACAGATTGCAAGGCAGTGAAAAGTGGGTTCCAGGGGGCACACACACCTGTCAGCAGATACTGGGATCTGCAGATAGCTACTGAATCAAAACTCTTCCCTTAATTAAATCTCAAAACTGCACAAAGCATAGGTTCCAATACCCAGTCCAGCTTCAGAATTGAACAAAACCAGAGGATCTACATAAGGAAGAAAAGGAGATTAAGCAAGCAGAAGTAAAAGCTATCTCCCCATCACTAAACAGCAATATTAAAGAAGAGATAAGAAAGGGGGAGGGAAGAGCCTACACAAATGAAGAAAAACCAAAGGAAGAATATGAGTCTCACACTGATCCCTGGTAGGTCAACCACTGAGAATACAGACTTTGGAACTCAAACAATGAAGTGCCCCCAGAATATCTGGTCTCATATCACAAACCCAGATATTAAGGTATTAAGAGAGAGTCAATAGAAATGAGGAGAGATAAAAGTAAAGAATGAAGGAGTTAATAACTGAGATAATAGCAATAAAGAATACAGTGAGTGAAATAAATAACAAACTGATACGTATGAAAAGCAGAATTAACTAGGCAGAAGAAAGAATATCAGAGCTTGAGGACCAAAACATGGAACTAATCCAAACTGTTAAAAACATAGAAAAGAGGCTTAAAAGACAGAACAAAGCCTCCAAGAGATGAGCGATTATTTCAAGAGGTTGAATCTAAGATTAACTGGAATCCCTGAGGCAGAGAGAGAGAGAGAGAGAGAGAGAGAGAGAGAGAGAGAGAGAGAGAGACCACTCTGGAACAAACATTCCATGAAAGAACCTAAGAAAATTCCCTCATCTCATCAGCGTCATGACCATTCAAACACAAGAGGTTCAGAGAACATCAGCAAGACAAGCAATGAGAAGAGCAACTCTTAGACACATAGTAATTTTGCCTGCACAAAGTAGGTACAAAAGAAAAAACGACATAAAAGCAACAAGAGAGAATGGTCAGACTACCTACTGGGAAAGACCAAATAGAACAGTATCAGACTTATCAACAGAAACACTTCAGGCTGGGAGAGCTTGGAGCCCAATCTTCAAAGTTCTCAAAGGTAAACTTTTCAACCAAGAATTTTCTACCCAGCCAAGCTAAGCTTCATCAGCAATGGAGAATTAAAATCCTTCCCAGACATTCAATCCCTAAGAGTTTACATTGCCTTCAGACCAGCTCTAAAAGAAATACTTAAGAAAATATTAAACACAGAAAAAAGGGGAAAAGGCACACAATGCCTTTCCTATCAATGCGGGAAAAAGATTGAAAACAAACATGAATAAACCCAAAACTCAAAGGAAAGACAACAAACAAATAAACAGCAGCAAAAACAAACTCTATAAGAACCTCATGACGGTGATAAACTCTCACATCTCAATAATTAGCCTGAATGAGAAAGGACTAAATGCACCACTGAAAAGACAAAGAATGGCAAATTGGATAGAATATCATGAGGCAACAATATATTGTCTCCAGAGACTCATCTCACCAGAAAGAACACTCATAGATTCAAAGTAAGAGGATGTGAAACAAAATTTCAGGTGAACGGAACACAAAAGAAAGTAGGAGTCACAATCTTAATATGAGACAAAATAGCATTTAAGCTATTAAAATTTGAAAAGATATGGAAGGTCGCTACATAATGATAAAAGGTTCAATCCATCAACAAGAAATATCCATCCTAAACATGTATGCACCCAACTTAGGAGCACCAACTTTCCTAAAGCAGCTTCTAGGTAAACTAAAAAAAAGATATTGACTCTAACACTATCATAAGTGAGGATTAAAACACCTCACTAATAACCCTAGACAGATCATCACGAAAAAAATTCAACAAGGAGATTGGGAACCTCATCGTGAGTGATGCTTAATCAAAAGACTTAGAGAATGCTCCACTCAGCAACCACGGAATATTCATTCTACTCATCGCCACATGAAACTTACTCTAAGATTGTCCACATCCTAGGCCATAAATCAAACATAAACAAATTCCATAAGATTAAAATTCTGCCATGCACTTTCTCAGACCATAGTGGAATAAAAATAAATATCAACACCAACAAAGTTCCCCCCAAATCTTCAAAGATATGGACACTAACCTGCATGATGCTGAACAACTCCTGGGTCAACACAGAAATCAAAACAGGATTAAATGGTACCCAGAAACAAATGAAAATGAAGAAACATCTTACCAAAATCTTTGCCAAACCTTGAAAGCAAGTCTAAGAGGGGAATTCATATCCTTATGAACACACATGAAGAAAATGTAAAGATTACAAGTTAACAGCCTAAAAAGTCACCTAAGGAAGCTGGAAAAGCAAGACCACAAAAACCCTAACTTCAGCAGTAGAATCCAGACATCAAAATCAAAGCCCAAATTCTGGATATAGAAGATAAAAATAAAGTACGAAAGAATAAATGAAAGCAAAAGCTGGTTTTTTGAAAGGATAAACAAGATTGATGGATCCAAGCTAGACTGACTAAGAAACAGAGAGAAAAAGTCCAAAGAAACACAATCAGAAATGTAAAAGATGAACTCACAACAGACCCCAAAGAAATACAAAAGTATATCAGAGATTACTACTTGCACCATATGGAAACAAGCTTGAAAACCTGAATGAAATTAAGGACTTTCTGACATCACATAACCTCCTCAGGTTGAAACAAGAAGACATTGAGACACTAACTAGACCAATAACAACCCAGGAAATCAACAATGTCATAAGAAAACTACCTACAAGAAAAGGCCTAGACCAGATGGCTTTCCAGCAGAATTCTACAAAACATACAAGGAGGAACTGATACCAATTCTGCTGAAAGTATTCCAGGCAATCGAGAAAGATGGAACTCTCTCCAAATCATTTTATGAAGCTAATATTACATGGATATCCAAGCCTGGTAAAGATCCAACAAAGAACCTGAACTACAGTCCAATATCCTTAATGAACATAGATGCTAAAATTCTCAACAAGTTTCTAACAAACTGAATCCAACAACACATCTCAAAAATCATCCACCATGTCCAAGTAGGCTTCATCCCTGGGATGAAGGGCTGGTTTAACACCTGCAAGACCATAAACATAATTAAATACATCAACAGATGTAAAGACAAAAATGACATGATTATATCATTAGACATGGAAAAAGCTGTTGATAAAATCTAACATCCCTTCTTGATAAAAACCCTTGAACATCTAGGCATAGATGGAACATACCTCAAAATAGTAAGAGCCATCTAAAAAAAACCCACAGCCAACATACTGCTAAACAGACAGAAATTCAAACCCATTTCCCCTGAAAACTGACAAGATTCTGCAAAGCCAAAGAAACCACTGAGAGAATGCGGAGACAGCCTACAGGCTGTGAAAAAATATTTGCCAACTGTATATCCGACAAAGGCCTAACATCTAGGATCTACAAGGAACCGAAATATGCTGAAAAGAAAAAAGCAAACTGCCCCATTACAAAGTGGGCAAAAGATGAATAGACACTTCTCAAAAGAAGGCATAAGAGCAGCCAACAGATACATGAAAAAATGTTCAGCCTCATTAGTCATCAAAGAAATGCACATTAACTGGGCTCGGTGGCTCAACCTGTAATCCCGCACTTTGGGAGGCTGAGGTGAGTGGGTTGCCTGAGCCCGTGGGTTCGAGACTCGCCTGGACAACTTGGCGAGACCTCATCTCTATAATAAATCAACAAATTAGCCAGCTGTGATAGCGTGCACCTGTAGTTCTGGCTACTTGGAAGGCTGAGGTGGAAGGATCGCTGGAACCCAGCAGGTCGAGGCTGCAGTGGCTGGGAGCGGCCACTGCACTCCAGTCTGGGCAACAGAGTGAGACTCCAACTCAAAAAAAAAAAGGAATGCACATTAAAAACACACTGAGATAGCACCTAACTCCAGTCAGATTGGCCAAC
Source organism: Cephalopachus bancanus (assembly GCA_027257055.1). Lineage (NCBI taxonomy): Eukaryota > Metazoa > Chordata > Mammalia > Primates > Tarsiidae > Cephalopachus > Cephalopachus bancanus. The sequence goes on along the minus strand of JAPVLO010000203.1, from coordinate 111,058 downwards.
ATCATAACTCAAAAAACAACAGATACTGAGGATGTGGCAAAAGGGAACACTTCACTGCTGGTGGGAGTGTAAACCAGTACAACCTCTGTGGAAAGCAATGTGGTAATTCCTAAAAGATCTAAAAAAAGTAGACCTCCTATATGACCCCATAATCCCCCACTGGGAATATACCTGAAGGAACTCAAACCACTCTATAAAAAGGATACCTGCACACATGATTATGACTGCATTATTCACAAAAGCAAAAAACATGGAACCAACCGTGCTGCCCATTGAAAGATGACTGGATAAAAAAAAATGTGGTCATATACATGATGAAATATTACAAAAGCCATAAAGAAGGACAAAATTATGAATTTCTCAACAACTTGGATGGACTTAGAGACTACAGTACTGAGTGATCTACCACAGAAACAAAGAACCAAATATCACATGTCCACACTCATAAGCAGACCTGAACTATCATAATACTATAATAAAGGGATTGGCAAGTAGTGGGAAACTGCTGGTGGGGGGGAGGGACACCTCATCAACTAGGGTACCTGTGTAATGAACATTTGGATACCTAACCCTGAATTGTACCCCATGAATTTAAAATTAAAAAATTAAAAAAAATTTTAATAGATATAGAATAAGTCCTTTCATACTTAAATTTCCCTTAAAACCTTTCCGGATTTTTGTCTGCTAGCCACTAAGTTTCATTCTAAAGTATGTCCTTAGTTCTCCATGCATAGATATCCTATTAGATGCTCTTACCTGAGTCCAGAACATAGACTGAGTGTCACAGATGAATCTGGAAATTCTGCAACATGTCCTCGGTAATGACAGTGCATCTGAAAAGTGGTATATAAAGAAAAATATATAAATTATTTATGAATAAAAATACTGTCAAACATTTCAGAAGGCTCAAGACATTAAGACATTCAATGAAAATAAGATTATGAATTATATGAAGCTATTAAATTTTCAGGAACAAGTTTTTGACAATTTTCTTTACTTTGTAGCACTAAGGTGACCATGAGTATTCTCTTGTATTGGGTTTCATCCCTATCACATGTCATTTCTATGTCAATCATACAACAGTAGCATAAAACATTCCAATTAAACTGTAGATATGAAACAAGTACATCTTAACTATTGGGAAATACTCTAAAACATATAATAATGAATATCTAAGACAGCTGATATTACCTTAAAACATGAAGACTCAGGATGAAAAGACTCAGTTTCATTATATGTATAAACCAAAAAGTTCTGGGATAAGAATGAGCTAAAAGAAAAATGAGTCATAATTTTAATATGAATATAGACATTAAAATAATAAAACAAATTTTAAGTGTGTATGATTCATATAATAACATTATTTAATTAGAGCAATTTTAGTGAGGCACAACAGTTGAAATTCATTGAACTGGTGCATCAGGGATTTCAGGTTTCAAACTCTGGGACTTCTCTGTCTGTATCAGATATTAGTGTGTGTGGCTGTGCATGATGTCATTCCACAAATATTTACTGAATGTCTACTATACAACAGACTCTCTTATAGGTGCTAGTATTCAGCAAACAATAGACAATCACCCCTATTCCTCATGACAGGTACACATTCTACTTGCATATTAGATGACAATATCTAAGACCTGAGAGGTGATGGTTACAAAATATAGATAGGATGGTATGGAAAGGCTTGTGGGATAGATGTTTAAAGACCTTAAAAATAAGCCACATGGGGCCGGGCTCGGTGGCTCAGCCTGTAATCCCAGCGCTTTGGGAGGCCGAGGTGAGTGGATTGCCTGAGCCAGCGAATTTGAAACCCGCCTGGGCAACTTGGCAAGACCTCATCTCTACAATAAATCAAAAATCAGCCGGGCATGGTAGCGCACACCTGTAGTTCCAGCTACTTGGAAGGTTGAGGCAGAAGGATCGCTGGAGCCCAGCAGGTCGAGGCTGCGGTGGCCGGGAGCGGCCACTGCACTCCAGTCTGGGTGACAGAGTGAGACTCCAACTCAACAACAAAAAAAAGAATAAGCCACACGGACTTTCACAGAAATTTTATTCCAGACAGAATTAGTACAAAGTGCAAAGACACTGAGGCAGAAATATGCTAGGGGGCAATATGACTGGAGTGGAATTTGTTGTGATAGAGACAGTAATAAGATATGGTGTCACAAAATGAGGAATCATTGGAGGATTTGAGCAGATAAAGAAAGTACTAGACTAGTTTTAATAGAATCAGACTGAATGCTGTGTTGAAAATAATCTGCAAGTAATAAGCAGAATCAGGGAGACCAGTTAGAAGGCTATTACAGTCATCAATGCAAGATAAAATGGTAGTTTGAACAAGGACAATAGCAGTGGCAGAGGTCCAATTCTGGTTATATTTTGAAAGGAGAATACATGGGATTTAATAATATATTAATATGGGAGAAAATAAAGATGTCAAGTATGATTACAACTTTTTAATGTGTGCTCTTTCTCTTTTACTTTTGGAAAGCTAATTGAGTTGCCATTCACTGAGATGATTGTGAGAAAAATAAACTTGTGAAGAAGACCACAAGTCAGAAGTTAATTTTGGATGTTACCTATGAGACTTATAGTAAATGTTTATCAAATTTGTAATCAGATAAATTGAATATGGTATTTATTGGCAAGGAATACATTAGAGAGATAAATTTGGGTATAATCAACACATAGATGGCACTTAAGGCCACAAGAATAAAATGACCACGTGACTGAATATAGCTAAAAAAAAGATTCCAAACAGTATTATGCAATATTCTAAGACTGGAGAAATGAGGAGAAATCTGCAGAGAGAGATCACAATAGTAGGAGTCAAATAATCAATCAAACCATGACCACGAGTATGTAGTATCCGGTGGAACAAAAATGAAGAAAATATTTTATGATCAGCTATGCCAAATGTTGCCAATTGTTTAAGCAAAATGAAGACTAAAAGACAAGGATGGCATTCAAAAACATGAAGTCAATTAATTGCCTTATCAAAAAAATACTTTTAGTGGAGATGTAGAGACATGAAAAGCAAGCATGAAGTTAGTAAGCCTGAATTAAATGGGCAGAAATTAATTAAATGACAAAAATTTTTTCCTGTCTTGTTCAACTATAAAGATGTAAGAAGACAAGGGGCAGTTATTATAAATATATATATTTTAAAATGTAGGCAGAGAAGAAGCTATTTGATTTTGTTTTTATAAAATGTTGAGAAAATGCAAATCAGGATACAGAGATTAGATTGATTGTTGCCTGGAATTCTGGATGAAAATAAGAGTTTAACTCTGAAATGATATATGAGCTCCTATGTGAGGAAAGTATAAATTGATTTGTGCCTGATGGTTGCAATACTGCATAAAGTTATTATAACTATTAAATTGCATACTTCAGGGAATTTTATATGTAAGGTATACTAAGTAAAGTTGTTACAAACAACACATACATAATTAAAACATCATAAAAATTGTATCACCATGAATTTCCCACCAATAATTACTTAAAATATAATTATGTTTGACTTCACATCAGACATACTTAAGAGACAATTTGCAATTATTGGATGCAATGGCTAAAACTCTACTGGAGATTGATAAACATGTAGTTTGTTTTTTAATTTGAAAATATTAAGTTGGAAAATTAAAATGCAAAAACTTCATATAGCCACTATTTATGATCTAATGAATTCTAAATGTAAAATGAATTGATAAAACTTTTCAATTTAGAATACATTATACCACATTTATGAATTTGAATACTGTACAAAAACTTTAACACTGTAAAATCTAAGTGTAAAGCTTTCTCTTCTCCTTAAAGGAAAAAAATCATGTCTTACTATTTTCTGAGATGCAGAGTGTATGGTTTTCCACCAATTGTAATGTCATAAATCACCTAAAATAAAGCATATCAAGAAATACAATTTAGTAGATCAGAAATATATAAAATAAAACACTATTTTTCACCCTAGTTATAAAACAGATCCACTCAGTACATTAAACATGAACATATTTTTTAGAATTTATTACTCTAAATTATAATATTATAGTATCTTAACAAAATCAAGAACACTGTGGTCAATTTAATATGTGGGGATAACTTTTAGAAATAAAATGAAGATTACATTCAAAAGAATATAATTTTAATCTTACTACTACCATACTAACTTTCTGTTTAGAAAAAAAATATGCATTTCTTTAGTTAAGATGATTGAGACATAGCTGTAGGCTTAAATTTCATACCATATATAAAACCAGTAACAAATTTATAGAGAGAGAGAAAGAGACATATATACTTAGAGCCACTGAACATATCTCAACATATAAACAGATCTAAGAGACAAGATGCCTGTGAGGAATTCCACAGCTTCAGGGACAAGAGAACTAATACACTAATGTGGTACATCCAGAAACAGAAAATGACTCTATGAAATTCTACAGAGGTAATAATTGGACTATGTCCACAAATGCAGACAGACACCTATCTTAGCAAATTCACCATTTCTTCTCAAGACAAATCAATTTCAAAAGTGAGCTCCAATTTTAAACTAGAACAGAGTCTGTGAACAGAGCCTGAGAAACTGAACAGCACTGCTTATCACTGGAAATGCTGAGAAGTACAAGAAGTACACAGACTCAGAGGGCTATCTGCTAATAGCCCGGAGCAGAAGCAAACTTTATCCCATTATTCCCCTAAGACTAATGTAAGCTGATCTAATACTTTATCAGCATTGATCCAATGCATTATCCCAGACTGAACACAAAATAGAGGCAGGAAAATATCTGACGGAATCTCAACTACAATGGGGAGAACATATACACAAAAAAACTACTTAACTTCAGAGGTATGTCTACACCAAGAAAGAAAGGTGACAAATTCAACAAATGAAAGGAGTAATTTATTAAATTTCTCCTGAGTAAATCAAAAAGTATGTGAGTCAAACAATACTTTTATAGAAGTATATTTAATATCCTTAAAAAAATAAATTGGTATTACACTCAAGAATTAGCAATTGGGTGTAATAGAAAAATATTTCTATAATTTTCCAACTCTTGAGTGCTTATAAAATGCCTAGCACTAGCCGGGCTCGGTGGCTCAGCCTGTAATCCCGCGCCTTTGGGAGGCTGAGGTGAGGGGATTGCCTGAGCCCACGGGTTCGAGACCCGCCTGGGCAGCAAGACCTCATCTCTACAATAAATCAAAAAATCAGCTGGGCATGGTAGTGCATGCCTGTAATTCCAGCTACTCAGGAAGGCTGAGGCGGAAGGATCGCCGGAGCCCAGCAGGCGAGGCTGCGGTGGCCGGGAGTGGCCACTGCACTCCAGTCTGGGTGACAGAGTGAGACTCCAACTCAAAAAAAAAAAAAAAAAAAAAGAATGCCTAGCACTGTCCTAAGCACTTTATATACTTTTGTAACATTTCTATCCCCACAAAAACTGCAATTTTCATTTTGAGAAAAAGATTAAGCAACTTTTCTAAGATGACACATTGAGTGAGTGTTAGAACCTGGCAGAGAAGCAATATGTTTTACCACTATATTAGACTGCTAGCATGTGAAGAAGAGATAATTTTTATTGAAGAATGAACAAATATTATGGGAACAAACCAATTATAGATCATATAATTGCAGTTGTAAATTTTTAAGTAAACTATTATCCTGAATAAAATTTTCAATATATCTGAAGGAAGAATTAGTGAGTTTGAACATCAAAGTTAAGAAAATTTCTGTGAATTAAAAATGAAGTGATTTTAAAAGTAGAAGATCTGCAAGAATAAATAAGAAAGAGAGGAGTTATTTCCAGGACTTCCAGTAACAGCTAAGAAGAAATTAAGTAGGCAGAGCCAGACAAGATGACGATGGAACTGGTCAGAGTGTGAGAGTCTCTGCAAAAGTGAGTGCCCATAAAGACTGTCTGCATAAATGGGTGTGTGCCAGTGGGTGAGTGAAAGTCTGTCAGATGGGAGACAGGTTCAAGCACCCAGATCTCTCCACTGGAGGTGACTGCAAACCACCACTGCTCTGATATCAGAGTCTCTGGCATGCAGGAACATCTGCTGTTCTTGAGGGTATTTTTGGAGGAGACAGCAGAAATCAGCTGCTCCTCAGCACCTGGCAACTGGCCCACCTACCACCTGAGGCAACAGGCTGGACACTAGCAGCAGAAACCATGGAGAAGGCCCAGTGAGGAAACCTAAAACTGAGTCCCACTGCCAGTGAGGAGACTCCTGCCACCATTTTCTCTGTCCTGGGAACAGAGATCTGCATCGCCCCACTCAGCTCTGTCCAGTCTCCAACCTGAGACCTAGAGGCTATCTCCTCACTCCTCTGAAATCAACTATCAAGCATGGAGAGACAGACGCCCCTCTCCCACACAGGACTGGACACAGACACATCTGATCTGAGTGGGAGGCTTGCCAGAAGCAGCAACGGAAGACATATCTAATTCACCCTCCTCCCACAACAGTCCACAGGACATCTGACCCACTCTGAGAGCAATCTGATCTGTCTGCACTGAGAGCAGAGGGGACTGGTCGGAGACCAGAGCTGCTCCCTAATGAGGTGGCAGCTAAAAGGAGCAGCACGCTTGGGAAAAGAACACAGAAACTGCCACAGAGGGAGCTCTTTTTCTTTCTCTTTCTTTCTTTCTTTCTTTCTTTCTTTCTTTCTTTCTTTCTTTTTCTTTTTTCCTTCCTTCCTTTCCTTTCTGTTTTTGTTTACATTTTTGTACTTGCTTTGTTTGTGTTAGTTTATTGTGATGTTTTTACATTTTCTGTTTGTATATAGGTATTTTTGAGGGTGAGGATATCAACAGAGGTTTTATTTCTTTGTACTATTGTTTGTATTTCTTTTGTTTTTTCTGCTTTGTTTGTTTCTTTGTTTATTCATTAGTTGATGTGCCTATCTGTTTTCCCTCTTCTTCTCTTTATTCACCTTCCTTTTGTCTCCCTACTTCCTTTTTCTATTTTTTTTCTTATCTCATTTTGCTTTCAGAGGGTAAACCTACATCCCTACCACATGCACAGATTGTAAGGCAGTGGGAAGTGGGTTCCAGGGGGCCCACACACTTGCCAGTGAATACTGTGATCTGCAGAAAATTTCTGAACTACAGCTCCCCACTGAATTAAATCTCAAAACTTCAAAAAGTAAAGTCTCCTAACCCAAGTCCAGCTTCAAATTTGAACAAATCCAGAGGATCTACATAAGGAAGAATAGGAGACTGAGCAAAGAGAATTGAAAGCTATCCCCCATCACTAAACAGAATTGAAGAAGAGAGGAAAAATGGGGGAGGAAAACCATCACAAATAAAGAACCAACAGGAGAGCACAGGTTCCAAACAGACTCCAGGGAAGGCAAGAACTGAGAATACAGACTTTATAACTCAAGCAATGAAGAACTCCCAGAACAACTGGTCTCAAATCACAAACCCCAAATATCAAAATATTAATAGAGAGAATAAATAGAAATGAGGAGAGACAAGAGGAAAAAATGAAGGAGTTGATAACTGAGATGACAGCAATAAAAAATACATATATAACAAACTGAAAGAAATATATAACAAACTGATAAGTATGGAAAGCAGAATTAACTAAGCAGAAGAAAAAATCTCAGAGCTTAAGGACCAAAATATGGAACTAACCCAAACTGTCAAAAACATAGAAAAGAAGCTTTAAAAGACAAAACAAAGCCTCTAAGAGATGTGTGATTATATCAAGAGGCTAAATCTAAGATTAACTGTAATTCCTGAGGCAGAGAGAGAGAGAGAGAGAGAGCAAACATTCCATGAAATTATCAAAGAAAACTTCCCTTGTCTCATCAGAGACATGACCATTCAAAAAAAGAGATTTGGAGAACCCCAGCAAGACATCAGATGAGAAGACCAACCCCTATACACATAGTAATTCACTTACACAAAGTAGGTATAAAAGAAAAAACCCTAAAAGCAGCAAGAAAGAAAGGTCAGACTACCTATCAGGGAACACTAATTAGAATAGCAGCAGACTTATCTACAGAAACACTACAGGTTAGAAGACACTGGAATACAACTTTCAAATTTCTCAAAGATAAACTATTTCAACCAAGAATTTCCTACCCCGCTAAGCTAAGCTTCATCAGCAATGGAGAATTAAAATCCTTCCCAGACACTCAATCCCTAAGAGTTTACACCGTCTCCAACCCAGCTATACAAGAAACACTTAAGAAAGTATTGAACACAGAAGAAGAAAAAAAGAACAACCATGTTCTTCTTAAGAATGCAGGAAAAAGACTGAAATCATGCATCAATCAATGCAAAAATGAAAAGAAAGTCAACAAACAAATAAACAAACAGCAGTAACAACAACAAACTATAAGACCTTATGACAGGGATAAACTCTCACATCTCAATAATTAACCTGAATGTGAATGGACTAAATGCACCACTGAAAAGACACAGAATGGCAAACTGGATAAAAAAACATGATGCAATAATATGCTGTCTCCAGAAGGCTTATCTCACCAGATTCAAAGTAAGAGGATGGAAAACAATTTTCAGGTGAACATAACACAAAAGAAAGCAGGAGTCATGATCTTAATATCAGACAAAATATCATTTAAGCTTTAAAAATTAAAAAGATATGGACGGTAACTACATAATGATAAAAGGTTCAATCCATCAACAAGAAATATCCATTCTAAACATATATGTGCCCAACAAAGGAGCACCAACTTTCATAAAGCAGCTTCTAGGTGAACTAAAAAAAGATATTGACTCTAACACTATTACGGCTAGGGACTTAAATATTCCACTCACAACCCTAGAAAGATCACTGAGGCAAAAAATCAGCAGATAGATCTGGAATCTCAACTTAACACTTGACCAAATGGACTTAATAGATACCTACAGAACACTCAACTCAACAACCACGGAATATACAATCTACTCACCACCAAATGTAATGTACTCTAAGATTGACACATCCTCAGCCATAAATCAAGTGTAAAAAAATTTATAGATTTGAAATAGTCATGGACGTTCCCAGACAACAGTGAAATAAAAACAAACATTAACACCAACAAAGTATCCCCCAAACCCACAAAGATATGGACACTTAATAGCATGATGCTGAATAACTCCTGGGTCAACATGGAAATCAAAACAGAAAAAAAAAGATTCCTGGAAAAAAGATGAAAATGAAGAAACGTCTTACCAAAATCTCTGGGATGCCATGAAATCAGTACTAAGCAGGGAATTCACATTTCTATGAACACACATGAAGAAAATGGAAAGATCATAAGATAACAGCCTAGCAAATCACCTAAGAGAGCTGGAAAAGTAAGACCACCAAAATCCTAGCCTCAGCCGAAGAATCCAGATCACCAAAATAGAAGCCCAAATACAGGACATAAAAGACAATAATATCATAGAAAAAATCAACAAAACAAAAACTGGTTCATTGAAGGATAAACAAGATTGACTGACCCTTATTCAGATTGATCAAGAAAAAGAGAGAAAAAACTCAAATAAAAACAATCAGAAATGCAAAGGGTCAAGCCAAAACTGACCTCAAAGAAAGACAAAAGATCGGCCAAGGTCTGAATGATGGCGGCCGAGCCAGTTGGACTATGCAAGTCCCGATGTGAGTGAGTGAGTGAGAGGATGGAAAATTTTGTGTTCATGCTGGTGAACGAGTGGGTGTGTGAGTGGCGGACTGAGTGAGGGCTAGGGAGCTAGCCGCCAGGGATCTCCTGGTGCAGCAGCTAGTGCTGCTGGGCTTGGACTCTAGCAATTCCCAGGACACAGAAGCTGAGTGCTATTTTCTGTTTTCTTTTCTTTAAAAAAAAAAAATCAACAAAAGCCTTCCTGGGAAGAAGCTGGGAGAGACTGTCTAAATAGGGGTTCATTAGCAAGTAGCCAGGTCCCTGGAGCAACAGCTGATGCTGCAGCATTTCTGCTTGGTCCCTGGTTCTTTCCAAGTTGCAGAAGTCCAGTGACATTTTTTTTTTAATGGACAACAGTCTTCCTATGAAGAAGTTGTGGAGAGAGAACATCACCTCAGGCTCTGCCTCACAATTGCATTAGTAGAGACTGCCGGCTCCAAGTTTTGCCTCACTGCTTCAGCGAGTGGCAGGGCACTGGCAACAGGGGATGCAGAGGGAGTCCACAGGTAAAGCCCCATGGAGGAGCACAAGAGATGCACCCCACCACCATCTTGAAGGTGGGGTGGAAAGTGCTCCAACCTGGTCACCACGGAGCAACAAATCTGATCTCTGTGACTGGTGGATCAACTACTCAGGGATTGATCGTGACCCAGAGGGGACACCCTGAAAGCATAAACTTTGGAGGAACCTAACAAGTGCTAAGTTCCAGGAGCCCCATGCCCTACCCTGATCCAGCTGCAGGACAAAGGGTGTGGCCAGAAAAGGATGAAGAAGGACTCCAAAGAGATCAGTGGTCAGTCCAGGGCTGATCCCAACCCCCTCCTCCCCAGCAATCCTCTGAATGTCAGACCCACATAGCTGGGCCACAACTGAGAGGAACAAACCCAGGCAGAGCCTGGACGTCAGCCACTATAGGAGAACTCCATTCTAGGATAGGCCTGACTGGGGCACCCCCAGTGAGAGTACATAACTGGGGAAGAGACAATCCCATACCTCCCCATGGAAGGAGATAGCCACCACACGAGAGTGGGAGGGGAGGACTGCAGGCCCACCCACCTCCACCGCCCCTCCTCTTTCCCTGCTGCAGACACTGAGGAAAGAGTGAAAGAGGTGGCTTTGCCGGACAGACCTGATTAGAGGAACAATCACAGAGCGTGTCACAAGAGGGGAGGGTTTCAGGGTTTTTTTTTTAGTTTTAATTAAAAAAATTTTTTTAAATGTTTTGACTGTTTGTTAGTTCATTTATTTTTAAAATATTTTTCTGTTGTGCATGAATGTGTATGTGAGGATTTCATCTGCATCTCCCCAAAATTTCTTTAATTTTCTTTTTCTGTTTCTTTCTTCTTTTATTTGTCATTTTCTGTTTATGTGTGTTTGTGAATAACTGAGTAGTCATCTTACAATTTTGTTGTTGGTTTATTTTTCATCTTTTGTTCTGGGCTTGTTTATTTTCATTTTTTATAGTCTAAAGTATGCATCAATATATGTGAGAGGGTTTGATGTGAATTCCTTTTTTTTTTTTTCGGTCTCCTGCCTTTCTTCTCTATTCACTTTGTGCTAGCATGTGTGTATGTGTTTAGTTTTCTTGTTGTTTTTTTTATGTTGTTGTTTGTTTTGTTTCACTTTGTTGTTATTCCAGTTTGCTTTGCGGTGTGTGTGTATGTCTGTGTGTGTGTCCAATTGTTTTTTGCATTGGTTTCTGCTTTGCATCGTCTATAGAGTGGTGGTGGGAGTGGGTCTCAGGGAACATATACCACATAAGTGAACACTGTAATTTTCAAATCATTTTTGAATCCTAGCACTCCATCCCCTACTTTATTAGAATTTCACAAACTACAAGAGATCCTATTTCAAAATAGAACAAATCCAGAGCCCAGATCAGGCAAGAATAGAAGACTGAGCAAACATCAGAAGGGAAAGCCTCTCCCACTGACACTGAATAACAGAACTAAAGAGAAAATCAAGAGATCTGTCACAAATAAGGAAAACCAAAGGAGGACCACAGGCAATTTCAAGTATACCACACAAAACTCCTGAAAAATCAGACCTTGGTGCCCAAACAATGGAAGTCACCAATGACTGTCCCCAGAATACAACAAGGATTAGGGAATGGGTGGAAAGAGTGAACAAGACTCAAGAAAGACAAGATGCAACACTGAAAAAATTTGTAGCAGAGATTCTGGCAATAAAAAATTTCATCCAGGTAATAAATAACAAGTAACAAGCATGGAAAGCAGAATTGATCTAGCTGAAGAAAGAATCTCATAACTTGAAGACTAGAACATGAAATTAACTCGAACTGTAAAAAACATAGAAAGAAGACTCAGAAAGAAAGAATAAAGCCTATAAAAGATGTGTGATTATATCAAGAGGCCAAACCAATGCCTGATTGGTGTCCCAAAAGAAGAAAGGGAAATGGAGAACAACTTGAAGCAAATATTCCAGGAGGTAATCAAAGAAAACTTTCCCCATCTCACCAGAGATATGACCAGTCAAGCCCAAGAGATACAGAGAACCCCCACCAACCCTTAGACACATAATAATTTGCCTATACAAAGTAGGCACAAAAGAAAAAATCCTAAAGGCAGCAAGAGAGAAAGGTCAGACTACCTACTGGGGAAACCAATCAGAATAGCAGCAGACCTATCAGCAGAAACACTACACGCAAGAAGAGACAGAAGCCCTATATTCAAAGTCCTCAAAGACAAACAATTTCAACCAAGAATTTCCTATCCAGCCAGGCTTAGCTTCATCAGTGATGGAAAACTAAAATCCTTCCCAGATATCCAATTCCTAAGAGATTATGCAGCTTCCAGACCAGCCCTAGGGGAGACACTTAAAAAGGTATTAAGCACAGAAGAAAGAATAAAAAGAATGATCACACACTTCCCAAGAGAACAGCAGAGCACAGAATCAACAGAGAATTTGGCACAACAAGAAACATGAAAGCACATATTTATCAACCCCAAAGTCAAAAGAAAAGCAAAACAAGCAGACAAAGAAAAATTTTATAACAACCTCATGACAGGGATAAACAATCACATTTCAATAATCAGCATAATTGTGAATGGACCAAATGTACCACTGAAAAGACACAGAATGGCAAACTGGATAAGAAAGCATTACCCAATTATTTGCTGCATCCAGGAGACTCATCTCTCTACAAGGGACACACACAGACTCAAAGTTAAAGGATGGAAAATGAGTTTCCAGGCAAATGGACGACAAAAGAAGTCAGGAGTTGCAATCTTAATATCATAAAAAACAACCTTAAAGCTATCAAAAATTTAAAATTATGCAAAAGGATACTATATACTAATAAAAGTTCAATCTCTCAACAAGAAACATTGATCCTAAACATATATGCATGCAACACAGGAGCTCCAGTATTTATAAAGCAACTACTAAGTAAACTAAAAAAAGATACTGACTCTAACACTAATATAGCAAGGGACTTAAATATCCCCTTAACAACCCTAGAGAGATCATTGAGGCAAAAAAATCAACAAGGAGATCTAGAACAAAAACTTGACCCTCGACTAAATGGACTTAGTAGATACCTATAGATTATTCCATCAAACAACCACAGAATATACGTTCTACTCATCACCACATGGAAAGTACTCCAAGATCAATCACATCCTTGGAAATAAATCAAGGATAAGCAAATTCCATAAGGTTGAAATCTTGCCATGCACATTCTCAGACCAAAAAGGAATAAAAAGAAATATGAACACCAACAAATTTCCCCAAAATTCATAAAGACATGGACACTAAACAGCTTGATGCTCACCAACAACTGGGTCAACACTGAAATCAAAGCAGAAATTAAAAGATTCCTGGAAACAAATGAAAATGAAGAAACATCTTACCAAAACTTCTCGGATGCCATGAAAACAGTATTACGAGGGGAATTTATATCTCTACGAGCACACATCAAGAAAATGGAAAGATCACAAGTGGAGAGCCGAACAAATCACCTAAGGGAGCTGGAAATAGAAGACCACCATAACCCCAACTTTAGCAGAACATCCAAATCACCAAAATAAGAGCCCAAATAAGGGACATAGAAGACAAAAATATCATAGAAAACATCAACAAAACAAAAAGCTGGTTCTTTGAAAAAAGTAACAAGTTTGATGGATCCCTAGCCAGAATGACCAAGAAAAAGAGACAAAACCCAAATAAACATGAACAGAAATACAAAAGATCAAATCACAACCGACCCCAAAGAAATACAAAAGATTGTCAGAGATTGCTATGTTCACCTATATGGAAACAAACTTGATAACCTACATGAAATGAAGAAATTTCTGACATCACACAAGCTCCCCAAGTTGAAACAAGCAGACATTAAGATACTAAATAGACCAATAACAACCAGGAAGATGACTCTGTCTTACGAAAACAAACTACAGGAAAAAAAAGCCCTGGATCAGACGGCTTTCTAGCAGAATTCTAAAATACATACAAGGAGGAGCTGATACCAACCCTATTGAAAGTGTTCCAGGCAATCGAGAAACATAGAATGCTCCTCAAATCATTTTACAAAGCTAACATCACTGCAAAGACCCAACAAAACTCTGTAAAGATCTACAAAAAAAAAAAAAAGAGAGAGAGAGAGGGAGAGAACTACAGGCCAATATCCCTTATGAACATAGATGCAAAAATCCTCAACAAGATTCTAGCAAGTCGGATCCAAAAATATATCTCAAAAATCATCCTCCATGACCAAGTAGGCTTCATCCACAGGATGCTGGGCTGTTCAACATCCACAAGACCATAAATATCACTAAATGCATCAACAGATGCAAAAAACAAGAACCACATGATTATCTCATTAGATGCAGAAAAAACTTTTGAAAAACCCAGCATCCCTTCTTGATAAAAACCCTCAAACACCTAGTTATAGAAGGAACATACCTCAAAATAGTAAATGCCATTTACAATAAACCCACAGCTAACATATTTCTAAATGGACAGAAACTGGAAACATTTCCCCTGAAAACTGGAACAAGACAAGGCTGCCCCCTCTCACCCTCTTCTTCAACATTGTGCTGCAAGTCCTAGCTTGGACAATTAGACAAGATAAGGGAAGCAGGAGTATCCAAACAGGAAAAGAGAAAGTCAAGTTATCCCTCCTTGCTGATGATCCCATACCTTGAATATCCAAGATAATCTGTCAAAAACCTGCTTGCACTGATATAGGACTTTGGCAAAGTCTCAGGGTACAAAATAAATGTGCAAAAAACTGTTGCATTTCTATACACCAACAACAAGCAGGCAGAGACCCAAATTAAAAGCACAAATCCCATTCACAATAGCCACAAAAAATGAAATACTTCAGCATCTTCCTAACCAGAGAAGTGAAAGACCTTTATAATGAGAACTACAGAACACTGCTCAAAGAAATCCATGAAGATACAAACAATTGGAAAAATATACCATGCTCATGGATAGGAAGAATCAACATTGTTAAAATGCCCATCCTACAAAAGGCAATCTACAGATTAAATGAAATACTCATTAAGTTACCAACATCATTCTTCTCAGACCTGGAAATGATACCAATCCTATTGAAAGTATTCCATGCAATCGAGTAGTATGGAATGCTCCTCAAATCATTTTATAAAGCTAACATCACATTGATACCCAAACCAGGTAAAGATACAAAAAACAAAGAGAACTACAGGCCAATGTCCTTGAAGAACATAGATTCAAAAATTCTCAACAAGATTCTAGCAAACTGGATCAAACAACACATCTCAAAATCATCCACCATGACCAAGTAGGCTTCATCCCTGGGATGCAGGGCTGGTTCAAGATCCACAAGACCACAAACATAATTAAATATATCAACAGAAGTAAAAACAAGAACTACATGATTATATCATTAGATACAGAAAAAGATTTCAACAAAATCCAGCATCCCTTCTTGACAAAAGCCCTTGAACACCTAGGGATAGGTGGAACATATCTTAAAATAGTAAGAGTCATCTACAATAAGCCCACAGCCAACATACTGCTAAGCAGAAAGAAATTGGAACCATTTCCCCTGACCAGAACAAGACAAGGCTGCCCACTCCTACCCCTCCTGTCCAACATAGTGTTGGAAGTCCTAGCTAGAGCAATCAGACAAGAGACAGAAATCAGGGGTATCCTAAAAGGAAAAGAGAAAGTTATCCTTCTTTTCAGATGACATGATCCTATACCTTGAAAACCCAAGATAATCTGTCAAAAAGCTCCTTTCACTGATAAAGGAGCTTGCCAAAGTCTCAGGGTATAAAACAAATGTGCAAAAGACAATTGCATTCCTATATACCAATAATAAACAAACAGAAACCCAAATAAGCACAATTCCATTCACAATAGCCACACAAAAAATGAAATAACTTGACGTCTTCCTAATCAGATACATGAAAGACCTTTACAACAAAAACTACAAAACACTGCTCAAAGAAAGCAAAGATGACACAAACAAATAGAAAAATATTCCATGCTCATGGATTGTAAGAATCAGCATTGCTAAAATGTTCATCCTACCCAAGGCAATCTACAGATTTAAAGTAATAACCATTAAATTGCCAACATCATTCTTCTCATTTCTGGAAACAAGCAATACCAAGATTCATATGGAATCATAAATGACTATAAATAGCCAAAACAATGCTCAGCAAAAGAAACAAAGCGGGAGGTATCACACTCCCAGACTTTAAACTTTATTATAAGGTTACAATAATCAAAGCAGCCTGGTGGTATTGGTACAAGAACAGGCACATAGACCAGGGGAACAGAGATTCAGGAAGGAAAACCTCAATTTCTTCGACAAAGCCTTCACTAACCACCACTATAGAAAAGAGAACTTATTCAGTAAATGTTGCTGGGAAAACTGACCACATGCAGAAGATTAAAACAAGAACCCTATCTATCATCATACACAAAAATCAACCCTAAATTTATCAAAGACCTAAATGTAAAACAACAAACTATAAGAACATTAAAAAATGCAGGAGACACCCTTATAGAAATTGGAACTGACAACCAATTTCTGATCTAAACCCCAAGTGCCCATGCCTTAAGAGATAAGAGACAAGTGGGACCTCATCAAACTTACAAGCTTCTACAAAGCCAAAGAAACCATTGAGACAGTGGGGAGACAGCCCACAGACTGGAAAAAATGATTTGCCAACTGTATATCTCTCTCTTTTCTTTTCTTTTTTTTTGAATTGGAGTCTCACTCTGTGGCCCAGACTGGAGTGCAGTGGCCGCTCCTGGCCACTGCAGCCTCGACCTGCTGGGCTCCAGTGATCCTTCTGCCTCAGCCTTCCAAGTAGCTGGAATTACAGGCACACGCTACCATGCCCAGCTAATTCTTTGATTTATCATAGAGATGAGGTCTCGCCAAGTTGCCCAGGCGAGTCTCGAACCCGCGGGCTCAGACAATCCACTCACCTCGGCCTCCCAAAGCTCAGGATTACAGGCTGAGCCACCGAGCCTGGTCTGTATATCTCATAAAGGTCTAATATCCAGGATTTACAAGGAACTCAAATGTGCTGGGAAAAAAAGCCTTATTAAAAAAATGGGCAAAAGATATGAGTAAACACTTCTCAAAAGAAGACATACGAGCCGTCAACAGAAACATGAAAAAATGCTCAACCTCACTAATCATCAAAGAAATGCAAATTAAAACCACACTGAGATTCCATCTAATTCCAGTCAGGATGGCTATCATCAATCACTCAACAAACAGCAGATGCTGAAGAGCATGGGGGAAAGTGGGAACACTTCTACCCAATTGGTGGGAGTGTAAACTAGTACATTATCTGTGGAAAATAGTTTGGCAATTCCTAAAAGATCTAAAAATTGACCTTCTGGAAATATACGTGGAGGAATGCAAATCACTCTATGAAAAAGATACCTGCACACAAATGTTTATTGCTGCATTATTCACAATCACAAAAACATGGTACCAGCTGTGCTGCCCATCAAAAGAGGACTGAACAAAAAACTATGACACATATACACAAAAGAATATTATGCAACCGTACAGGACAAACTTATGAACTTTGCAGCAACTTGGATAGACTTAGAGTCGATTATACTGAATGAACTATCACAGAAACAAAGAAATAAGTACCACATGTTCTCACTCATAAGTAGACCTTGAACAATTATCATAATACTATAAGAAAGGGATTCACAGTAGTGAGAAACTATCAGGGAAGAGAGGAGGGCACACTTCATCAATAAGGGTACCTTATCTCAAACCAGGTGAAGTGGAGACCAAAGTGAGGCCCAGACTTTACCCACACAAAGACCATTTGTTTACCTAACTCTGAATTGTACCCCACAACTTTCAAACAAAAAGATTTTAAGTAGGCAATAAAAGATAACAAATAGGAAGCAATAGCTAACAAATACTACTTCAAAATTTCATTAAAATGAAGATAAAAGCATTATTTAATGTACTCATCAAAGGTTGCATAGGAATTTGAAAACATTAACAAATATAGGCAAGCCTAAGAGATATTAGTTTCATTTCCAAATAATCTCAATAAAACAAATACTGTAATAAAGCAAGTAATAATATTTTTGTTTCCCAGTGTATATAAAAGTTATGTTTACACTGTGCTATAATGTATTCAGTGTGCAATAGTATTATGTCTAAAAATGTACAGCCTTAATTTAAAAAATACTTTATTGCTGAAAAATACCAATTCAGAAATACAAAATGAGCATGTGCTTCTTGAAGGTGGCAGAGATAGACTTGCTCCACATAGGGTTGCCACAAACCCATTTGTAAAAAAACACAACATCTTTGAAGTAAAATAAAGCAAAGCAAAATACAATAAGGTATGCCTGTACTAAGGGAAATACAATAGTCATCAGATTTCTGAAAAGAAAGAACTAACCTGAAGAAATCACATGATCCAATTTCAAGATTTTTAAATAAAGCTACCATAAACAAGATAGCATGATATTGGCAAAACACAATGGACACATGGACAAATGGAACAGAAAAGAGAACCTAGAAATAAATTCACACAAATACAATTGACTGATTTTTGAAAAGGTGCAAAGGTAATTAAGAGAAAGGGTTGTCATTTCAACTGATATAGATGGAAAAATTAGATGACCGTATGCAAGAAGATGAAAAGATCATAGACTTAAGTGTAAATATGCAAAACTATAAAATTTCTAGAACACACTATAGAAACCTCTCTGCCCTTACTATTGGTGGTGAATTTTTAGATATGATAACATAAGCACAATCCCTAAAAGAAAAAATAAATTGATTTTTTGTCAGCTATTTTCCCGTCTATAGCTTGTTTAGGGTACTTCATTTTCACAACAATGTGCTTCTTACAGCTAAGTATTTTAATTTAAATAAAATCCAAATTAACTAGAATATGTGAAGAGCTTTAAAAACTCAAAAAAATAAGAAGCAAGCAATACAATTTAAAAATGGACAACATATTTGAAAAGGCATCTTACCAAAGAATGTATATAGATGCAACATAACAAGTACATACAAAACACTGAATGTCACTAATCATCAGGAAAATGTAAATCAAAACCTCCATGGTATATCACCTCACACTTGTTAGGATGGCTATAATAAACAAAAAAGATAAGTCTTGGTGAGAATGTGAAGAAATTGGAACACTTGCACACTCTGGGTGGGAATGCAAAATGATGCAGCCATTAGAAAAACCAATATGAAAATTTTCAAAATTAAAAATAGAACTTCCATAGAATCCAGTAATCCAACTTCTGAGTATTTATTCAAAATAGTTGAACAATGAACTCACATGTTCACTGTAGTATTTCTTTCACAAAATCTAAGGTGTGGAAACAACCTAAGTATCCATCATAGATAAATGGATTTAAAATGTGGTATATACATTCAGTGGAATACTATTCAGTCTTTAAAAAGAAGAAAATTCTGCTCTATGCAACAACATAGATGAACTCTGAAGACATTATGACAAGTGAAAGACGCCAATCACAGAAGGACAAATACTGCCTGATTCTACTCATATGAGATATGTAAACTAGTCAAATTCATAGGATCAACGAGTGGAAGGGTGGTTGCAAGAGTCTGGGGAGAGGCAGGCTCGGTGGCTCAGCCTGTAATCCCAGCACTTTGGAAGGTTGAGGTGAGTGAATTGCCTGAGCCCGCGGGTTCGAGACCCGCCTGGGCAACTTGGCAAGACCTCATCTCTACAATAAGTCAAAAATTAGCTGGGGGTGGTAGCGCAGGCCTGTAGTTCCAGCTACTTGGAAGGCGGAGGCGGAAGGATCGCCGGAGCCCAGCAGGTCGAGGCTGCGGTGGCTCGAGAGTGGCCACTGCACTCCAGTCTGGGTGACAGAGTGAGACTCCAACTCAAAAAAAAAAAAAAAAAGAGGCTGGGGAGGGGGTATTAAGGAGTTATTAATCAATGAGCATAAAAATGTTTATAAAGAATGCTCAAAACTCAATAGCAGAAAGACAAAGAATCCAAAATAAAAAATGAGCAAAGCACTTGAAACACGATTATTCAAAGAAGACATGAACATGCTCAACATCTATGTTAAAAAGTGTTCAACATTACTACCAATCAGGGAAATGTGACATGGTATTTCATTTGTATTATCAAAATGGCAAGAGATAATAAATTTGGCTAGGATGTGTAGAAAAGTGAATCCTGGTACACTGTAGGTGGAAATGTAAACTGGTGAAGCCATTATGAAAAATAATAAGAAAATTCCTTAAAAGATCAAAAATAGAAGTTCCATATGATCCAGTCATCCCTCTTATGGGAATATACAAAAAGGAGATTAAGTCACCACCTCATAATAATATCTGCATTACCATTTCACTGCAGCATTATTCACAATAGCCAAGATATGGAAATACCTTAATTGCCTATTAACAAATGGATACATAAGTAATATTAAATATTATTCAGTCATTAAAAGGAAGATTCTGCCATTTACCACATGGATAACCCTGGAGGACATTATGCTAAGAGAAATAAGGTAGACACAGAACAAAAAATTATTGCATGAAACCATTTATAGGTGGAATCATTTAATAAAGGTCAAATATACAAATATAGGAAATAAGACAGTGGTTACCATGAGTGGGATGGGAGGAGGAAATGGAGAGATGCAAATCAAAGCATACAAAGTAATAAATATGCATGATAAGCAAGTCTAGAAATATACAATATGCTGACTATAGTTAATAAAATTGTTTTGTATTAGGAATTTTTGTTAAATAAGTAGATTTTAACATCTTTTGTCACAAAAAAGTAACTATGTGAAATGATAAGTTAATTTTCTTCATTATAGTAATCATTTTACTATCTATTTGTATTTAATAATATGTTGTAAATCTCAAATATATGCAATAAATTAATTTTGTTAGAAAGATAAAATAAATAAAATTACATACCTTGTTCATGAATTGGGACATAAGAAAATATTTTCCTCATATTTGTTTAACACAATTCCTATCAAAGTCCCAGCCATGATTTTGGTTTATTTAGAAAAAAATATATTGAACTTTCTATTGTAATACAAAAGAATCAAAAAGCAAAAACAATTTAGAAAGTATAAAATGGAAATAAGCAGTCTATTAAATTTTAAGATGATATTGACTAGAATAATGAATATCATAATATTGTCAGAGGAATACATATAAGGGGGGGATGCAAAAAAACCAGAATTATCTTTTGGAGGGCAGGTGCTTGGTAGTACAGGCTTTTCCTGCAAGGTAAGTGTTCTAGGAACCTATAGATTTCAGTGTACCAGCTAGCACTGTTGTGAGAGACTGCACTGGGATCCAGTAAAATTTTTTTGGAGATTTTTCCAATATGTTTGTTCCTTTCATAATGGGTGATTCACAAGCACACCTGCCCACACTACTGAGTGTTCAGCAGTTGACCAAAAGCAGCATGATCCCTGTGCCTCACCCTCCCTATTCACCAGATCTCACCCCGAGCAATTTTTTTTTTGTTTACCTGATAAAAAAAAGTCCTCAAAGGGGCATGTTTTGCCAATGTGATAAGAGGTGAAACAAACAAACAAAAAAAACCACAGAAACACTAAAAGGCATCAAAATTGACAAGATCAGAAACTGTTTTGAACAGTGAAAAAAGCATCTCGACAGATGTAGTGCATCAAATGGAAAGCACTTCGAAGGTGATTGAAGTTTAAATATGTAAGAATAAATGCATAATTTTTTATAAATAAATTATGGGTTTTTTGGTTCCCCCTCATATATGTCAGTGAAACAGAATAGAAAATTATAAAATAGACTGATTCAAATATGCCAAATTTGCTTTTGAAAAAGGTAAAAGCTACCTCAGTAAGAATGGCCATCATTAATAAAAAACAACAACAGATGCTGGCGAGAATGTGGAGAAAAAGGAATACTTCTACACTTCTGGTGGGAATGCAAACTAGTGCAACCTCTTTGGATGACTGTGTGGCGATTTCTGAAAGAACTAGAAATTGACCTTCCATAAGACCCAGCAATTCCCTTATTGGGAATATACCCGGAGGAACCCAAATCATTCTACAGAAAAGATAACTGCACACGTATGTTTGTTGCAACTCTATTCACAATAGCAAGCACATGGAACCAACCATGCTGCCCACTGAAGCTGAACTGGATAAAAAAATGTGGTACATATACACAGTGAAATATCACGCAGCCATAAAGAAAGACAAGCATATGGACTTCGCAGCAACTTGGATGGACTTAGAGTCGATCATACTCAGTGATCTATCACAGAAACAAAGAACAACATTCATTTCCTTGTATATCTTCATTAAAGCTCTCAGGAGACTAGCTACGTTGTCAACTAACAGTGATATTTTGAAAGGAACCTTTTCTCTTCTTGAGCAATAGCTACCAACAATGGACTTACAATAGTCAGCAAACTATGAACACTTATAATACTATAAGAAAGGGATTGGCGATAGTGGGAAACTGTCAGGGGAGGGAGGTGGTATCTGCAGTTGAGGGAAACTGCAAGGGGAGGGAGGGGCACACCTCATCAACAAGGGTACCTGCATAATCAACGTTTGTATACCTAACCCTGAATTGTACTCCACATCTTTATAATAAAAAGTAAAGAAAATAGAATAAAGCAAAAGGTAAAAGCTATCCAATGGAAAAAAATGTATCTTTGTCAACACTTGGAACTAAAGCGACTGAAGAGCTATTACCAAAAAAAAACAAAAACAAAAATAACCTTTTGCCTAAGAGTCACCTATATTCAAAAATTAACTCAAAATAAATATTAGCTTTGGCATTAAAAACATAAATTGGACCTAATCAAAATTTTATATCTTAATAACAAAATTTTCTTTTGTTAAGCACCCTTCAAAAAGGATGACAAGTTCTTTGAAGGATAACTTTTAAAAAATGAGGCCAGGCTCGGTGCCTCAACCTGTAATTCTAGCACTTTGAGAGGCCGAGGTGAGTGGATTGCCTGAGCCCATGGGTTCAAGACCAGCCCAGGCAACTTGGCGAGACCTCGTCTCTATAATAACTCGAAAATTAGCCGGGCGTGGTACGTGCACCTGTAGTTCTGGCTACTTGGAAGGCTGAGGCAGAAGGATCATCAGAGCCCAGCAGGTCGATTCCAGGATAGCCATGAGTGTGTCACTGCACTCCAACCTGGGTGGTGGAGTGAGACTCCAACTCGAAAAATAAAATAAAATGTGTATACAAAAAAAAATGAAAATTCATGCAACAGACTGGAGGAAAAATTATTAATACATATATCTGAAAAAAGACTATCTAGAATGTATGAAGATTTTAAAAAATAACAACATAACTTAATTAAAAGATCTTTTACAAAAATTATAGTAGAACCTTCAAAATAAGTACATACTACGATTCTAAATATCATCAATGACTCACGAGGAATACAATTTAAAACAATTAGCTACTACAAATATCCACTGGAATAACTAAATTACAAAGACTGACAATAACAAGTATTACCATGAATGTGAAGCAGCTAGTACTCTCACTTAGCAAGCAGTCCAGAAGATCTAGCTAAGATAATTGACGAAGGTGGCTATACAAAAGATTTTCAGTGCAGATAAAACGGCACATCTGTTTATAGAATGGTTTGCTGACTACTGTAAGCCCATTGTTGATAGCTAATGCTCAAGAAGAAAAAAGCTTCTTTTCAAAATATCACTGTTAGTTGACAATGTACCTAGTCTCCTAAGAGCTTGTATATACAAGGAGATGAATGTTGTTCTCATGACTGCTAACACAACACCTAATCTGTAGCCCATGGATGAAGTAACAATCTTGAATTCCGAGTATTACTATTTTAAAAATACACTTTGAAGGCTACAGCTGCGGTAGATAGTGATTCTTATGAGAATCTGGGCAAAGTGAATTGGAAACCTTCTGGAAAGGATTCACCATGCTAGATGTCATTAAGAACACTTGCAATTTATGGGAGGGTGCAAAAATATGAAAATTAACAGGAATTTGGGAGAAGTTTATTTCAACCTTCATGGATGACTTTGAAGAAGTTTAGGACTTCATTGGATGAAGTAACTGCAGAGGTGGTGGAAATAGCAAGAACTAGAATTGAAAGCGGAGTCTGAAGATGTGACTGAATTGTTGCAACCTCATGATAAAACTTGAATGTTTGAGAAGTTGCTTAATTTTGAATGAGCAAAGAAAGTAGTTTATTGAGATGGCATTTATCCCTGGTGAAGATTGCTGAAATGGCCACAAAGTATGTAAAATATCACATAAATTTGGTTGATAAAGCAGTGGTAGGGTTTGAGAGGATTGACTCCAATTTTGAAAGGAGTTCTACTGTGCAGCACATCAAACAGCGCTGCACGCTACAGAGAAGTATTTCATAAAAGGAAAGATCAATCAATGCAGCAAACTTCACTTTTGTCTTATGTTAAGAAATTGCCAGCCACCCCAACCGTCAGCAACCATCACCCTGATCCGTCAGTAGCCGTCAATCTCCAGGCAAGATCCTCTGCCAGCAAAATGATTACAATTGACTACAAATGATTACATTACTCAGATGATTATTTTTTAATAATAAAGTATTTTAATTGAAATATATTCATTGTTATTTAAAAATATAATGCAATTGTGCATTTAATAAACTACAGTATATTGTAAACATAAGTTTTATTTGCATTGAAACATAAAAAAGTTTGTGTGACCCACTTTATTATTATATTATTCACTTTATTGGGGTGGTCTGGAACCAATCCCACTATATCTCTGAAGTACGTCTATGACTTTCAAATTAAAATAATATTAAGCAAATGCATTATAAGTCACAATAAGTGGGAACCTAACCAGAAAGAATCATGAGACAGTTGTGACTTGTTCCTAACATTCTACTTCTGAATCAGGTGCTGGTTTAGGAGGTGTGCTTGCTTTGTGAAAATTCACTGGGATATATGTTGGCCACCAATATGAAATGTTATTTTCATTTTAAAAAAGAAAACCAGAAAAAAACTTTATTTTGGAAATTAAAGGTAAAATGTCTTCCTTTCCAAATACTTGAGCCAAAAAGGGAATGACAGTATTCATTTAAAAAATTGAGAAATGAATAAAATATTGTGGAATATAATTCAAAAAGTATTGAAAATAAAATCAAAAGTTTTAAAAATATGCATTATAAAATTAGTAATTAAAAATAAGTGAGGTAAGGATTAAATTTTAAAGTTTGAAGAGATAAAATAAGACATACATTAGAAGAAAGAATAATAAAGATAAGACTGGAATTAATAAAATGGAAATAAAACTGCAGTTTTAAAAAATACAAAATTGCAAATACAAAATGGAAGAGAGCACAAAGTTTTTGTAAATTCAGAAGATCTAAATCTAAGTACTTTAATATCACATGCAGACTACAATTATTCTGCAGGAATTGATGGCAAGGAGCTCATTTTACTTGAAGTTGGAACTAGGTAGCAGGACAAATATCTTAAAGTCTAAACTTGGAATTCATAACAACATTTAACTGAACTGTTCAAGACCTTCAACATACCAGGGAATTTAATGTCAATCAAATTTAACTTAAATTTGGTAATACTTCCAGAGATTCATAGAGGAAAAATACAAATTCTTTCTGGTAGAATAAGAGTTCTAAGAAAAATATTTCCACATGGATGTTCTCAGGACAGTAATTTAACACTCAAAAATCACATTAGACAAAAAAGAAAACATAAGAACAATTTCCCAAAGCATAAAAAATTGGTAGGACACAATCTACAACACATAAAAAGGGCTAGAAAGTGGTTGACTTATTCTTAAGAAAAAGACAATTGATAGATGTGGACACTGAGATAACCCAGACTGCTAAACTGTCATTAAAGCAACCATAGTGGTTGACTTATTCTTAAGAAAAAGACAATTGATAGATGTGGACACTGAGATAACCCAGACTGCTAAACTGTCATTAAAGCAACCGTTCTAACTATTACACTGTGAGGAAAAGGCAAAGATTTCCACAATAATGAAAGAGAGAAAATCTCAGAAGAGACAGGGAAATGCTAAAATAGAAACTCTCTTCAATATTTTACTGGATATTTAATATTCTCTTGAATTTTATTCAGTAAATTTCCATTAAATATTTTAGATGTGGTACCAACCACTTCAATAAGAAAAAAGATATAAAAAAGTACATATTGGTAACTAAGAACTAAATTGAATATGTATATGTATATGTATAAAAGAAAATCAGAAGAAGACTGTACAATTGGTGTGGTGGCCCAGAGTTACTTGCAACTGCTGTGGTGGACCAGTGATTTGAAAACTTAATACATGCCCAACATTTAACAATCAGGAGGCATCACATAAAAATTCAGATTCTTAAGACTTCCAAATGTTTGACAAAAGTCAGAATATTTGATCTATATATCCTATATACACACACGCATATACATCCCTTTATATATACACACACATATATGTATATAAAGGCCTTGTTTTAAACACTAGTATTTGATATGTCTGGCTGTGTTTCTGTGTAAAAATATGCATCTCTAGGAAGATATACATATATCTCAATATATTATATATATGCACTATAATATATATAGTTATATACATTCTTATGTTCTCTCTACTGATACGTACAATCAACAATCAGTTGAAATAGATATTCTGTTTAAATGGTTCTTCCCAAACTCTATTATGTCACCTATATATGTGTGTATGTATGTATCACTTGCATTGTTGTATGGTGCAGCCATTTATGATTCAAACACTTGTTTCAGACTATAGCCTGATAGTACACTTAACATGAATTCATCATATAAAGTGTAAGAAAGAAAAAAATAGCCCCTGATATCAAAGAGCTGGTTTGGTACTATCAGCGAGGCTTGGAATTCTGCTGTTGAAAATAAACATTTTAAAAGGACATCAACATCACACAAGGTGACTGTGAGATGATTATACTTCAAGACAAAAACAAGAACACTTCATAATCATCTGTGGAGACAAACAATATGTAAATATTTCAAAACCACTAAAAAATGACCAAATCTATCATACTCAGTGATCTATCATGGAAACAAAGAACAGAGTACCATATGTTCTCACTCATAAGTGGACCTTGAACAATTATCATAATACTATAAGAAAGAGATTGGCAGTAGTGGGAAACTGCCAGGGGAGAGGGGGGTGGGATTGGCAGTTAAGGGAAACTGTCAGTGGAGGGAGGGCACACCAAATCAACAAGGGTACCTGCATAATGAACATTTGTATACCTAACCCTGAATTGTACCCCACATCTTTAAAATAAGAAAAAGAGAAAAAAATGACCAAATCTTGCAGTCTTGGGCTAATGTGAATGACTGTTGCTTTTTAAGTAATGACCGCAGTAGGGATGTTCTAGTATTCTTGTCTTCTATATAAGACTTATTAAGATACACAGTCATTTCAAAGACCTACAAAAGACAATGCAGAAATTCATATGAAAGCAAATAATTGCACAAATACCTAAGACACTTCTCGGTAGAAGGAGCAAAGATGGAAACATTACACTTCCAGACTCTAAACTTTAATACAAGGCTATAGTAACCAAGAGAGAATGGTATGGTATGGTACAGGTATAAACACTAGACCAATGGAACAGGACAGAGAATCCAGAAATAAAACCAACTCATCTTTGACAAAGCCACCAATAACAAACACGAGATAAAGGAAACCGTATTTAGCAAATGGTGCTGGGAAAACTGGCTAGTCACATGCAGAAGAATGAAACTGGACCCCTTCCTATCAATATACAAAAATCACCTAAAAATGGATTAAGGACTTAAATGTAAAACCTCAAAATATATGAATTTTAGAAGAAAACTTAGGGAACACCCTCCTGGACATTGGGGTAGGCAATGAATTCATGGCCAAGTCCGCAAAAGCAAATGCAGCTAAAGTTAAGATGAGACCTTATCAAACTGAAAAGTTTTTCACAGCAAAAGATACACCAAGAGAGTAAAGAGAAAACCACAGAATGGGAAAAAATATTTGCAAGCTGTGCATCTGACAAAGGCCTAACATCAACATCAGGATCTACAAGGAACTGAAACAAATTGAAAGAAAAAATAAATAAATAACAACCCCATTAAAAATTTGGAGACAAAGGATGTGAACGGACAAGGAAGACATACAAGCAGCCAAAAAATACATGAAAAAATGTTCAGCTTCACTAACAGAGAAATGCAAATCAAAACTATAGTGAGATACTGCCTAATACTGGCAAGTATGGTTACCACAACTGTGAAGAAAAAGGAATGTTTCTACACTTGGTGGAAATGTAAGCTAGACCAACCTTTATGGAAAGTAGTGTGGTGATTTATAAAAGAAATAAAAACTGAGTTTCCATATAATCCAGCAATCTCTCTTCTGGGAATATACCCAGAGGAACATAAATCTCTCTACCAAAAAGACATCTGCACATGTATGTTCACCGCAACACTACTCGCAGTAGCAAAAGCATGGAACAAACCCAGAGACCTATCAAAAGTGGACTAGATAAAGAAAATGTGGTACATATACATGATGGAATACCATGCAGTCATAAAGAAGAACAAAATCACAGCCTTTACAGCAACATAGATGCAGCTGGAGGTCATCATATTAAGTGAACTATCACAAAAACAAATAACTGAATATCACATGTACTCACTCATAAGTGGGCCCTGATCACTAGTCACAGCAACACAAGAGCAGGATTGGTAGATGCTGGACACAGTTAGGGGGAGGGAGGAAGGAAGGGGGCGCATGCCAACACACTGGGTACCTGGTCCACTATCAGAGAGAGAGAAAGTCAGCTAGAAGCCCAAACTTCACTTCCTCCCTCCCCTAACAGTGTCCAGCATCTACCAGTCCTGCTCTTGTGTTCCCATAATGTTATAAAATTCAGGTCACTCCTTTATGGAATAGAAGAATATATTTTCAAATAATTTTTCTGATAAGGAGTTAATATCCAAAATGCTGTAAGAAATTCCTACAACTCAATAGCCAAAAAAAGTCAGCCAAAATGAAACAAAACAAAAAGCTATTTAAAAATTGGCAAAGAATTCAAATAGACTTCTGTCCAAAGAAGACATACAAGTAACTATCCGGTATAAGAAAGGATACTCAACACAACTAATCATCAGAAAAATGCAGATCAAAACTAAGTACATTTGTTAGAATGGTTATCATAAAAAAAAAAAATAAGAGAGAGATAAACGTTGGCAAGAATATGGAGAAATCAGAGTCCTTATACACTATTGGTGGGAATGGAGAATGGTGCAGTAATGGCCATGTTATGAAAGGAACTCAAATGTCCATTGACAGATGAATATACAAGGAAAATGTGACAAATAAACATATTGGAATACTGTTCAATCTTTTTGAAAAAGGAAATCCTTCTATTTGTAAAAATGTGAATGAACTTGGAGGACATTATGTTATGAGAAATAAGCCAGTCACTGAAAGACAAACGCTACATGATTTCACTTATATGAAGTATCTAAAATAGTCAAACTCATAGAAGAAGAGAATAGAACCGTGGTCATCACGGCCTAGAGAGAGTGAGAGAAACGGGAAATTACTGCTCAATGAGAGCAAAGTTTCAATAATGCAAAACAGATAAGTTTTAGGAATCTGCTGGCCAACATAGTACCTATAGTTAATAATATGGTGTTTTGCAGTTTAAAATATATTAAGAGACTGGGCTCGGTGGCTCAGCCTGTAATCCCATGATTTGGGAGGCTGAGGTGAGTGGATTGCCTGAGCCCGTGGGTTCGAGACTCACCTGGGCAACTTGGCAAGACCTTATCTCTACAATAAATCAAAAAATTAGCCGGGCGTGGTAGCGTGCGCCTGTAGTTCCAGCTACTTGGAAGGCTGAGGTGGAAGGATCACCAGAGCCCAGCAGGTCAAGGCTGCAGTGGCTGGGAGCAGCCATAGCACTCCAATCTGGGTGACAGAGTGAGACTCCAACTCAAAAAAAAAAAAAAAAAAAAAAATATATATATAATATATATATATATATAAAGAGAATAATTTTCATGTTGTGTTCTTATCACAAAAAATGTATACCAAAACATTTTTGGAGATGACAGATATGTTAAGTACATTGATTGTGGTAATGTTGTCATGGGTGTATGCATATGTTCAAACTCATTAAAAGGCATATATTAAATATGTGCAATTTTTATATCAATTATATCTCAAAGTTTTAAAAACATAAAAAAAACCCCATCACAGCAAAAAATGGCTTCAAGAATTCAATATAGAGAATATTAAAAATGCTGCCTGGCATGGGGTTTCACACCTGTAAAATCAGCACACTGGAAGGCAAAGGCAGGAGGACAGCTTGAGGCCGCCAGGAGTTTAAGATCAGCCTGAGCAACATAGGGAAACTGTCTCTAAAAAATTAAAAATAAAAAGATTAGCTTGGTATGGTGGTGCACAGCTGTAGCCCCAAGTATTTGGGAGGCTGAGGTGAGAAAATTACTTGAGCCCAGGACTTTGAGGTTGAAGTAAGCTATGATCATGCCATCGCATTCCAGCATGATTGACAGAAGGAAAGTATCTCTTTTAAAAAAGTCACTAGAGTGTCAAAAGCCAATGTTTAAAAAATACAAAATTTGTGCTGCTGTAGTGACAATAATAATAAAAACAATATATAATGACAATTCAGAAAAACAAAAGATTCTAAAAATATAGACAAGTACTGAACACCCAAGCCCTGCATAATTGTAATAAGCTTTTTGATAGGCACTAAGCAATTTGAAGTTTAAAGTGATTTTGCAATGACAATGTACAACAGTAGTACATTTTTAAAAAGTATAAGATAATGAATGGGATTTATGAATTAGACTCTATATCCTGGCATTTGTAGATTTGGTGCTCTTAATATTTTTAGAAAAAAAGTATATATATATATATATAATATATATATAAAAGTCTACTTCAGAAGGTTTATGTGAGAATTAGATGAGATTAATATGTGAAAATACTTTCCAACATCTCTAATGAAACTTATTTTATTGTGATTCCCAAATACAGTTTCACATATATTAATTTTTATCATAACTGTTCAGTTGTAAGACATAATCATGATAGTTCCAATACTGTGTACCAAAATAGAATCAATAGATCATTGTATTTTTTTCCTTACTCTTATTTTTAAAATAGTTCCTTCAACCTGAACAAATTTTCACAAGGTTGATGTATATTCACCCCAACATTTTAATCTCATGTAAATATAAACTCCTGTATTTTGACTTTTAGCTGTAAAATAAAACATTTTAACTATGTTAATTTGAAATATTGTAATGAAGAAATAGTCAAGACTGGATGCCTTTAATTTAATCACTTTTTAATATAAAAGGTAAGCAATAGCTCAACTTTTCCAGTTAATATTTATTTATTGTAATATTTGCCATCACAACTGGACAAATGTGATCTTTTTCTTTTTTCTTTCCTTAATCATTATTGCTACTAAGCCTGTTGTTTGTGGGTCAAATTTTGCATATATAAATGTATTCAAGACCAATTTATTTGTCACTTAGTAGCCAAAACCAAATTTGTTAATTTGCTGACTAAACCATTGCCATGTGTTATTTCCTATTGACTTTTTCTTTTTTCTATCAGTATTATTGCTGAAAGATGTTCAATATTTCTTGAGAATTGTGAAGAAGTCATATGTTAAGAGATGAAGGGAAGGAACAGGGAAATAAGCAGTAGAAATGTGGGAACAAGGGGATAAAAATATATTAAGAAATAAAATAGCATAGTCAAAATATTGTGCTTTGCAAGTGAATACAAATTAGTGTGATCTGACTCAACATAAAGGTAAATTAAAATAGCCTTAAAATTTTAAATATAGAACAAACATTATGGATCACTTACCTTTCTTTCTGAAACTTCACTCTCATTTGAAATTATTTTCTGTGGAATGGTGACATGCACAAATATATTTTCAGAATCTGCAGTGACAAAATATCTTGATTTTTGTTTTTATGGCATCGACAATATTCTCAGTTATTATCCCTAGTTCAGGGTGGAATCTACAGTTGTAAGTAAAATTTTTTTGTATGTGCTCACACTCCTTCTTGTCCACAGATTTCACTGCATTATCAGTGGCACGTTAAAAATGGTTAAGATACAAACACAAAAATCAGACATTGCTGTTCTACAGACCTAACTGGTTCTCTCTGGGCTTTTCTCAGTATCCTGAGGAGTAAATTGAGGGCAGTATACCTCCACTTCCATCACGGAGTGGGATGACCCTGGAAGACCCGTTGGGTATGGGCCACTGAGACCTTGGACCCTAAAGCAGATGCCTCCTCCACTAATGTCCTTGTCAGCTGGCCTGATCTGGGAAAGGGTGAAATGGAAAAGGTATCAGCTTGTGATGGGGGGGAAGGGAAGGATTCAGAGCTACACGGAATTGCCCCCCTCCCAGGAAGAGCCCAGCCCTGCTTGGCAGCAAAAGAAGGAATGGGAGTCTACCGTGGACTTACCCAGATGGGCTTGCAGCCTTCCGAGCTCAGCGAGGAGTGCAAGGAGAAGGAACATGGCTCAGCCAGAGCGCAGGAAGCACAGCCAAGGATGAAGGCCGTCCGTTGGCGGTTGGGCAGGGCTGAGGCTCGTTCGCAGGCCCTTGGCCCCGGGCCACTGGGCCACTCAAGAGGACAGTGCGCGGACCCAGGGCCCTGGCGGTGAGGGCTGGAGATCTCTAGATCCTGCGCGACTACAGCAGCACGGAAAGGAAACGCCAGGCACAAGCACACACGTTTGCATCAAACTGGTTTGTTGTGTCCATGTTTAAGTTGTTTAATCCCCTCAGTAGCGACAAAAGAATAAATAAATCTTTTTAGTGATGTTCTTGGTAATTTTGTTTCTCTACGTCACAATTCTATGGCAGGTTTTAGTTACTGTGATGAAGGAGAAGAAGGAAAATAGAAATGACGACTATTATTAGTAGCATTTTCCTGCATTTCAACGTTCTCACCACACGCACAAAAAAGATAAATTGGTGAGATGAAGGGTATGTTAGTTAGCTTGATTGGCTTTCTAAAACGTATACATAGATCAAAACAACACATTATGTCCTATAATTGCACACAATTATTTGTCTAAAATAAATGTACAAAAAAGAAATTGGAGTTTGATTTTGATAAGACAATCAAAGAGTACTTTTCTTCAGCTGTGTACTTCATAATACCAGATTTTAATCAGCGGCAGAAGGGAAAGGAAAATTTTAATATTCAGTATTTATTATCCTGCATATATAAAGGAGCAATCAAGAAAATGGAACTTTATCTTGATAAGGCAATCAAAATCACTTTTATTCACTTGTGTACCTTGCTCACACAATTACAACAATAGATTATGATATAGTGTTATAAAGGAAAAGGACAACTTTAAAATGCAGCCTGTGTTTCGTTAACAAGTAACTCTAAGCTCTAAGAAGCTGTGGACGTGGGAAGGGCAGCTAGGCAAGGGGAGAAAGGAAAAGTGACGCCACTGCAGATGGAAGAGTATGCATTTGCCTGCCTGAACTTGCTCACAAATACCCTAAACTGCACAAGTCTAAACCTAACTCTTTTTCTGTCCCACCTCTCACTCAAACTATCTTTCACCCCAGTATACCCTATGACAGAGATGAATTGTGTTAACAGTTGCAAAAATAAACCTTGGTTAGAACTAAAGCTTGGATCTCTAGCTACTGGTACACCTGGACAACGGATAACTCAAAAATTACTGTTAAAAAGAGGCAGACTAGTGATCATAATGGCCCAAAATAAATTGATGGCAATGAGGTTGAGGGAAATGTAGTACAATCACCCAGTTTGCATTTTTAAACTGTACTGTGAAATAATTTAAATATCATACAATTTACCCATTATGGTGTACAATTGAATGAGTTTTTTTTTAGAATATCACAGATACATGTGACCATCATCACAGTCAACTTTAGATTAGCTTTTTCTCATCATGAAGAAACTCTGCCTGTAATCCTGTAATCCCACGCCTTGGGAGGCTGAGGTGAGTGGATTGCCTGAGCTCGCGGGTTCGAGACCCGCCTGGGCAACTTGGCGAGACCTCATCTCTACAATAAATCAAAAATTAGCCAGGCATGGTAGCGAGAGCCTATAGTTCCAGCTACTTGGAAGGCTGAGGCAGAAGGATCGCCACAGCCCTGCGGGTCGAAACTGTGGTGGCCGGGAGTGGCCACTGCACTCCAGTCTGGGTGACAGAGTAAGAATCCAACTCAAAAAAAAAAAAAAAAAAAGAAAGAAACTCTGTACCATTTAGACATCACCCCCCACACCAATTCATCATCCTCTTGCTTTACTTTCGGTCTAAAACAACCACCATGCTAATTTTTGTTAAACTCTAGACATGTCACTATTTGGGACATTTTATATAAATGAATACCATAATATGTGTTATTTGTAAATGACTTTATAAACTTACCATAATGATTTCAATGATCATCCATTTTGTAGTGATGTCAACGCTTCGTTCCTTTTATGGCTGAATAATATTCCATTGTTCGGAATTACCACATTTTAAAATCCATTGTTCAGTTGATGGACATGTGAAGAAGGAAACTCTGAGCCTCTGTGATGAGGTTCTTCCTTCCCGTTCCTAGGAGCATCATTGTCTTTTACTGGAGACTCTGTGGGGTCCTAGGCATACTCCAGGTAGGCTGACAGCTCCCTAGTTCATGTATAATGCTTTCAGGTATGTAAAAGTGAACCAGTCTCAGCAAGGGGCAGATCCACAAGATCATCTTCACCAACTCCTATGTTAATAATCTCTCCTAAACCGGGCTCGGTGACTCAGCCTGTAATCCCGCACCTTTGGGAGGCTGAGGTGAGTGGATTGCCTGAGCCCGCGGGTTCGAGACCCGCCTGGGCAGCGAGACCTCATCTCTACAATAAATCAAAAAATCAGCCGGGCGTGGTAGCGCATGCCTGTAATTCCGGCTACTTGGAAGGCTGAGGTGGAAGGATCGCCGGAGCCCAGCAGGTCGAGGCTGTGGTGGCCGGGAACGGCCATTGCACTCCAGTCTGGGCAACAGAGTGAGACACCAACTCAAAAAAAAGAATAATAATAATAATAATAATAATCTCTCCTAGATTATTTCAGTAGTTTCTCCCCTAACTGGTTTCTACACTTCTACTCTTGTCATCATGGAGATTATTTTCAACAAATCAGCCTTTTAAAGTTTAAGTCTTGGGTTTGGAATCTGAACCATTCACAGATACCTCCCTTTCACTAAGCTAAAAAGACAGATGGCCTCTACGATTTCCAAGACCCTCCATGGGTATTACTTCTCTGACCTCATCACAACTGTAGCCCTCTTTCTAACCCTTTTCCATATAATCTGACTTCCATGGTATTCTTTAAACATTACCAACTTATTTTTTTTATCATATCATTCATGTGCTTGAAAAGCTACCATTTAAATATATGCATGGATAATTCTGCCAACTCAATGCTTAAAAAAGGGGAGAGTTGGTTTGCAGCTAGAATTGAAAAGTTCAGTCTTTGTCTCTGGGAGAGCTTGAGTGTCTGGTTTTTACTTTTTTACTTTTTGTTGAGAAAAAGTCATTAGAATTTTAAAATCTAAAACAAGGAACAACGAGGTCTTGTTTTTTTCTGACTCCCAGTGCTTGTTTGCACTTTATCTTGCTGCACTATAGCCTTTGCATTTAAAACAAAGTTTTTTTGTCTTAATATTACTTTTTTTTTTTTTAGCAAAACTATTTTTGGGAAGAAAATACAAAGGAATATTAGAGATGATTAACTTTAAATTGGATATTAACATAAGGAATAATAAGATTTCTATGAAAGTATTTTGTGCAGTGCCTAGTGCATAAAGAGTGGTTCAATAAATGCTGAATGAATGAATAACAAATTTTTTTTTTTTGAGTTGGAATCTCACTCGCCCAGACTAGAGTGTAGTGGCTGCTCCCAGCCATTGCAGCCTCGCCTGCTGGGCTCCGGCTATCCTTCCGTCTCAGCCTTCCGAGTAGCTGGAATTACAGGCATGCGCTACCACGCCCGACTCATTTTTTTATTTATTGTAGAGATGAGGTCTCGCTGCCAAAAGAAAAAAAGAAAAATATCATAAAAGAAAACCTTCAGAATTCAGGACTGACAGAGAGTTGATATGTTTGATACCCAAAACACAATAAAATAAGACAAAAACAGATCTCATTTAAAAAAAAAAGAGTTGGTTAGATTTTTTTAAAAATTGCATACTTGGCTAAAATATCTGCAAGTCACATATTCAAAAAATGCTTGTATCGAGACAACATACATCTCTTGAAACGCATTTAAAAAGCACAATCCCAATAAGAAAATGGGCAAATAGTATGAACATACTTTTCAATGAAGAGGATATACAGATGCTAAATCAACATCAACTCATTAAAGATGTTCAACATCATTATCAGGGAAGTAAAAATTATAACCACAATGAGGTATGAACATACATTTAATGTAATGACTAGAATAAAAATAGTGATACTATCATATATTGGTAAGAACGTAAAAAAAATCAAGTCATTTGAATAGTATCATGGAATGTCAAATTGCATTGCCATTTTGAAAAATAGTTTGGCCCTGCTTAAAACAAACTATAAATAGCATATCATATTATCCAGAAATTTTATTACTTGGGCATGTGTCTCAGATAATTAAATGTGTACACAGAATTTTCTAAATGAATGTTAATTGCAGTGTATTCATTATAGGTAAAAATTAGTAACCACTAGATGTCCTTCAGTAGATGAATGTTTATACAAATTATGATGCATTCACACAAAAGAATACTAGTCATTAATAAAAGAAAGCGAAGTATTGACATATACAACAACTTGAACACAGTTCCTAGCAATTATGCAAGAGATAGTCAATCTCAAAATGATGTAAACTGTATGATAAGCTTATATAAGATTTATGAAATCACATATTTAGAGAGCCAGAGAGCAGTTAAGCACTTTACAGGAATTAGGAATTGGGGAAGAGGACATCAGTGTAGCTATAAAGGGATAACATTAGGGATTTCTGTAGTGATGATAGTTGTGTATCTTGGTTATGGTAGTGGACACAAATCTAAAGATGTTGAAAAGCTATATAGAACTGAATAAACACACACACACACACACACACATACATACATGAGTGCGTGTATACTGCTGAAATCTGATTAAGGTCTGTTTATTATACCAGTTTTCATTTTCTGATTTAGACATTGTAAGAAAGAAGTGCAACATATTAACATTGGTGGAGATGGAGTTAAGCGTATACAAAACTTTTGACTATATGTCTTTGCAATTCTTTGTGAATCTATAATTATTTCAATATAAAAAGTTAAAAGAAGCCACAATGGAATATCACTACATACATAAAACTAGCAAAGCACACTCAAAACAAAATGACAATACCATGTGCTAGTGAGAATGTGGATCAAATGTGCAGAAAAATTGGAGCTCTCATCGTTGGATGGTAAAAAGTAAAAATGGTGCAGCCACTCTGAAAAATAGTAAGGCTATTTTTTATCAATATGCCTACTACGTGACCCAGCAGTAACACTTCTAAGTATTTACCACAAAAATGAGAACTTACATACACACAAACCCTGTATGCATTTTTTAGCAGATTTACTCAAAATTGCCAAAACAACCCAAATGTCCTTCAATAGGTGAATAGATAAACAAACAAGTTCCCCCCAATGGTAAGCTACTTAGCAATAAAAAAGAATGAACTATTGAAACATGAAAATATGAATTATATCAAATGCATAAGTACTATGCATGACATTCTGAAAAAAGTGTATCTTTAAGAATTAAGAACTAGTAATTTTTGCCAAGGATTGACACTAGGGGTAAAGAGGACTACAAAAGGACAGTAAGAAGAAACATTTAGCATAATAAATCTATATTGTATCAAGACCATGGTGGTGTGAACCTAAGTGTGTGCATTTTTCAGTACTCATAGTACTGAATACCAAAAAGTGAATGTTACTGTATATAAATTTTTGGAGATAAATATGTTTAATAAAAATAAGCATTTTTAAAGAGATAATTATGAGAATGTCTCAATTGCATCAAACGTAAGCAGCATACCCAACTTATATATGTATGACTGGTGGGTCACAGGCAAGTAATGCAGCTTTGAAGGTGGTTGACAATGGTTATGCTGAATGGTTTTTACTACAAAAGGCTGTTCAAGTTTTTGCACATTTAGATAAAAAGACAGATTTGAATGATTGGAGATCTATAAGAGTGTTCACTACTAAGGGATAAGATGCCCATGGAGGATGGGCTAATCACAGGGTAGGTTAATTAACATTGGCTTGAATCTAGCCTCAGGAGAATGTCTTAGTAGTAAGGGACATTGTAGAAGCTTATGTAACCAGTTCTCAAAGAATTTCCCTGTTTTGGGGGACCTAGGAGTCAATGAAAAAGTAAGGTACCTGATTTTATTTAAAGACTTACAAATGCTGCCCTTCAGTTGTGCCTGCTTTTCATATATTTAAAGGATATTGATATTTGGATATTGACTCTAACACTATCATAGCTGGGGACTTAAATACCTCACTAACCACACTAGATAGATCATCAGGACAAAAAATCAAAAAGGAGATTCAGAACTTCAACATAATATTTGACCAAATGGACTTAATTGATACCTAATTGATGGTCACCTAGCTAGACTGACCAAGAAAAAGAGAAAAAAAGCCCAAATAAACAAAATCAGAAATGAAAAGTTCAAGTCACAAATGACTCTGAAGAAATACATAAGATTATCAGAGGCTACTATGTATGGAAACAAATTTGAATACCTAAAGGAGCCGGTCTCGGTGGCTCAGCCTGTAATCCCGCGCCTTTGGGAGGCTGAGGTGAGTGGATTGCCTGAGCCCGTGGGTTCGAGACTCGCCTGGGCAGCGAGACCTCATCTCTACAATAAATCAAAAAATCAGCTGGGCATGGTAGCGCATACCTGTAATTCCGGCTACTCGGAAGGCGGAGGTGGAAGGATCACCAGAGCCCAGCAGGTGAGGCTGCGGTGGCCGGAAGAGGCCACTGCACTCCAGTCTGGGCGACAGAGTGAGACTCCAACTCAAAAAAAAGAAAAAAGAAAAGAAAACCTAAAGGAAATGGAGGACTTTCTGATGTCACACAACCTCTCCAAGTTGAAAGAAGAAGAAATCGAAACCCTAAATAGGCCAACAACAATACAGGAAATTGACTATGTCATAAGAAAACTTCCTACAAATATAAGTCCAGGACCAAATAGCTTTACAGCAGAATTCTACAAAACATACAAGGAGGAGCTGATACCAATCCTACTTAAAGTATACCAGCCACTCAAGAAAGACGGAACTCTCCCCAAATCATTTTATGAAGCTAACACACTGATACCTAAACCAGGTAAAGATCCAACAAAGAAAGAGAACTACAGTCCAATATCTTTGATGAACATTTATGCTAAAATTCTCAGCAAGATCCTAGCAAATTAGATTCAACAACATAACTCAAAAGTTATCCACCACGACCAAGTAGGCTTCATCCCCACGATACAAGGCTGGTTCAGCATTTATAAGACCATAAACATAATTAAATACATCAACAGATGTAAAAACAAAAACCACATGATTATATCATTAGACACAGAAAAAACTTTTGATGAAATCCAGCACCCCTTCTTGATTAAAAAAAAACCAAACCTTGAACATCTAGGCATAGATGGAACATACCTCAAAATAGTAAGAACCATCTACAAGAAATCTACAGCCAGCATACTGCTAAACAGACAGAATTGGAACCATTTCCCCTGAAAACTGGAAAGAGACAAGAATGCGCACTCTCACCCCCTCCTTTTTAACAAAGTTTGGAAGTCCTAGCTAGAGCAATCAGTGAAGAGAAGAAGATCAGCTGTATCCAAATAGGAAAGAAGAGAGGAAGTCAAGTTAGCCCTCTTGTAGATGATACTATACCTCGAAAACCAAAGAGAATCTGTCAAAAACCTGCTTGCACAGGCAAAGGACTTTGGCAAAATTTCAGGGTATAAAATAAATGTGCAAAAGACAGTCGCATTTCTAGACACCAACACTAAGCAAACAGAAGTCCAAATAAAAAGCATTCACAATAGCCAGGAAAAAAATCAAATACCTTGACATCTTCCTATCCAGAAATGTAAAAGATCTTTACAATGAAAACTATAAAACACTACTCAAAGAAATCAAAGATGACACGAACAAATGGAAAAATATTCCATGTCCATGGATTGGAAGAATCAACATTGTTAAGATGTCCATCCCACTCAAGGCAATCTACAGATTTAATGCAATACCCATTAAATTGCCAGCAGCATTCTTCTCAGACTTGAAAACAACAATACAGGAATTCATATGGAAACATAAATGACCATGAATCACCAAAACAATCCTCAGGGAAAAAACAGGAGGTATCTCACCCCCAGACTTTAAACTCTATTATAAATCCACAATAACCAAAACAGCCTGATATTGGTACAAGAACAGGCATATAGACCAATGGAACAGGATAGCGATTCCAGAAGCAAAACCGCAATTTCTCAACCAATTCATCTTCGACAAAGCCTCCACCAACAATCAATGGTGAGAGGATAACATTTCAGTAAATGGTGCTGGGAAATCTGACTGACCACACGCAGAAGATTAAAACAAGATGCCTACCAATCACCATACACAAAAATCAACTCTAATTGGATCTAAGACCTAAATGTAAAACCTCAGCCTATTAAGTACCTTAGAAAATTTAGGAGACACCCTTGTGGAAATTGGAACTGGCAACCAATTCCTGATCAAAATCCCAAAAGCCCATGCCATAAGAGATAAGATAGACAAGTAGGACCTCATCAAACTGACAAGCTTCTGCAAAGCAAAAGAAACCATCAAGAGAGCAGGGAGACAGCCCACAGACTGGGAAAAAATATTTGCCAACTGTATATCTGACAAAGGCCTGACATCTAGATCTACAAGGAACTCAAATGCCAAAAATAAAAAAAACAGCCCCATTACAAAGTGGGCAAATGATATGAATAGACACTTCTCAAAAGAAGACATACGAGTAGCCAACAAATACATGAACAAATGTTCAGCCTCACCAATCATCAATGAAATGCAAATTAAAACCACACTGAGATACCACCTATCTCCAGTCAGGATGGCCATCATCAATAACTCAAAAAACAACAGATGCTGGAGAGTATGTGGCGAAAAACAACAGATGCTGGAGAGTATGTGGCGAAAAGGGAACACTTCTACACTGTTGGTGGGAGTGTAAACTAGTACAACCGCTTTTGAAAACAGTGTGGCGATTCCTAAGTGATCTAAAAATCAACCTCCCATACAACCCCACAATCCCCCTACTGGGAAAATATCGGGAAGAACTCAAATCACTCTTTAAAAAAGATACCTGAACACATATGTTTATCGCAGCATTGTTTACAGTAGTAAGAACACGGAACCAACTGTGTTGCTCATCAAAGGAGGACTGGATACAAAAAATGTGGTGCATATACATGATGGACTATTACACAGTCATAAAGAAGAACAAAATCATGAACTTCACAGCAGCCTGGATGGACTTAGAGTCTAGAATACTGAGTGATCTTTCACACAAAGAACTGAGTATCACATGTTCTCACTCATAAGTGGACCTTGACCAATTATCATAACACTAAGAAAAGGATTAGCAGTAGTGGGAAACTGCCAGGAGGGGTGCGGTGAAGTGGAATTGGCAGTAGTGGGAAATCTGCCTTGGGAAGGGGGCACACCTCATCAACAACAGTACCTGCATAAGGAACATTTGTATACCTAACCCTGAATTGTACCCACATCTTTAAAATATAAAATTAAAGGAAAAAAAAGTTTATCTACAATGTTCAAGCTCAAAGGTGCTAAAAGTAAAATAAAAATTCAGTCATTCCCTCCAAAAATATTTAGGTCCTGCAAACTGAGTACTGTAATCTAATCAAGAAACAGAAACTAAGTTAAAAAGACCACCCATTGAGCAAAACTTTTCTTCAAAATACACTTTTCAGGCATTTAGCTGGCTATTTTGATTTTGTGTGTGTGTGTGGAACAAATGTACATCAATAAAGGAAATCACCATAGGTTAGAGTGTCTGCTTTTGTGCGCCTGGCAGAGGAGGACTGAGTCACTAGAGATGCAACATTTGTTTAAATTTACATAACAAGTCTTATCGTTGTTTAAGGTGCCTTTTCTGGCCATCTAGTCT
Organism: Cephalopachus bancanus; assembly: GCA_027257055.1. Lineage (NCBI taxonomy): Eukaryota > Metazoa > Chordata > Mammalia > Primates > Tarsiidae > Cephalopachus > Cephalopachus bancanus. The sequence continues at coordinate 68,610 of JAPVLO010000203.1, read as the reverse complement.
TGATTTTTACCCTCTTTCTTGGTTTGAATTTAGCTCTATGCTTTTAAGATGCAATTTTTTTCTATCTTGTTTCACCTGCGTCATCCCTTTAGAAATGTAAAGTTAGGGTTGCCAAGCTGACAATTGCTTGGGGCAATAAAACAGGTAATTGGAATACTGGTTGTCTGAAAAGGAGAAATTAAAAAAAAAACATTGAAAGCAGACAAATGAAACATTTTCTTGAAAGCTATAAAATCTACTTCCACCTGTGTGTCTGCATTTCCGTTATGAGTTACATGTTTGTTACTCATCTATATGATCTAAGATAATATTTGGTAAATAAAACTTTTAAAATTGCTGCAAAATAAAATAGAAATGTTTTCAGATTTGTCAGTATTACACATAATTTAAGATTTGGGGGGACTGGGTCTGCTTGTCAGACAAAGTTACTGTCTTTCTTAGATGTTTTAAGGTTATAAAACCGTTGCTGCTGTAGTTTTTTTGATACTTCCTTGACATGTCTGTGACCTAAAACCGTAAGTGCTGGCTACTTGGCTTCCCCAAAGACTTACACACATCTTACTGTGAGCATGTTTTGGTTTTGAGACTCTGGATTCTGGGATCTGAACAGGTGGCCATGGTGAGGTCTGGGGACATATCCTCAGTGCCTGGACCTCCAGTTGCAAGGCACAGACAAGCCCAATATGGCCCCATCTTTCTTGGTCCAGTTTTGCCTTTTGGCCAATCCAGGAGGGATTTGATGTTCCAGGCATTTTCTTTGCAATTCTGTCCTCTATTTTGAGCTCTATACCTATGATATAAATTCAGAACCAAGATAGGTCCTGCTCTTTATAGATATCTAGGGTACTATGTGGATATTTGGAACCTAAGATAACTGGAGAAGAAATTAGATTATAGTGTCATAGTTTCAAAATTCTTTTCAGTAATTTAAAATCTTAAAGTCATATTGTGGTAAATTAAGTAATAAATTATCATAAAAGTCCAAATCATTCTTAAGTAAATTAAAATACTGAAACATTAATTATTAAATATAAATTTAAATGTATGTATATTGACATCTTATTTGTATATGATATGGAAAAGCTGAATATATTTAGATCTGTTACTAAAAAATGAGAAAATATATCTTTTTAAAAGTTATGAAATAGTTTTCATCTACAGTGACATAAGATAGCTCAAAATTACTTCTAGATTTTTCACTGAAAATTAGACTTACTCAGATTTAGCTTTGTGATAAATATATGCTATCTAAATTGCTTATTATAAAAGAGACTGTTACTGAAAAAGTCAGCTTTACCCCCAAAATAAGGTTATTTCCTGTCCAATGTCACAAAGCCAACATATAAAACTAAAAGAGGGGGTTGAGCAATGCAGGCTTTTATTCTCTAGCCATAGAACGGAATAATGGGAGCATAATTCACAAATCAACTTCTCATTGGGTGGGGGAGGGGTGAGGGTGTTAAAATATAGGGTTTCTTTAATGAAAAGATTGGACATTAAAAGTGAAGAGAGAAATATCCATGTCTTTTCTGGGAATAAACAGAGTTTTTCCAGAATTCAGATGGTGTTCCTTTTCTCTTGTTTTTGGTCCAATGTTTCCTTTCATGGCTGTGTAGAGGGTTGTGTCATTTAGTATAGAAAGCATATTATAATGAAGTTAGAGGTTCTTTAGAAGTCAAATGAGCTGCACTCTTGGATGTTATCAGTTTTAGTTGGTCTGGTCAAGAGGAAAAACTTCACAGCAGCTTGGATAGATTTAGAGTCTATCATACTCAGTGATCTGTCACAGAAAAAACGAACAGAGTACCATATGTTCTCACTCATAAGCGGATTTTGAACAATTATAATACTATAAGAAAGGGACTGGCAGTAATGGGAAACTACCGGGGAGGGGGGCGCACCCCTCATCAACAAGGGTACCCGCATAATGAACATTTGTGTACCTAACCCTAAATGGTACCCCACATCTTTAATCAAGAAAAAAAAAAGAAAAAGTGAAGGAAAAAAGACTAACCCTGGGTCTGCTATATCGAGTAGGAGACTTAATCGTGGACCCAGACAATTATTCACTATTTCAGCAAAGATGGGCATCCAAAGCCATTGCTCGGTCTTCTCTAATATGTCTATAATTTAAAAAAAAAAAACAAAATTCTCTAGGCTTTCTTCCACCTTTCCTGCAGGGAAAGGATTCTTAAAGCCATAATAGTGGTTGAACTGGTACTAGAGATTGCAATAGTGGAGCAAGGAGACTTGAAATCCCTGGGTTTTACTGCTCAGGCTGTTATGGTCTGATACAACTGGCTGCTTATTCTCATGGCCAATGAGATACAGAGAACTGTGAGAAAAGAGATTTATTCTTAATTCTGAATTCAGAGAGATGGGTTTGGTCTATTCACCAAGATCTGCTCAAAGAAACATGAACTCATTCCAGTATTTATAGCAAAATAGGTATTGTCTTGTCTATCTTAAATATTGAATAATAGCAATTATGTATCTTGTGACCCTTATTTAATATGTTTTCTAATCAGAATTTAGACTCCAGGTAGTTGCTAACATAAACCAGGGTTCAGATTGCATCAACCCTGCCATTGTTTCAAGTTATAATGGCTTTGAGCAATTTGAGGCTGTGTGCTTTCCAGTTGGTTACAGTACTTTGCTTGCACTGGGAGTTTAGTTCAAAAGACTTAATAGTTAACATTGCATATAAATTTGATTCAAAGTCTTAAAAGAAAGCAGTTGTTATTTAAGGGCAAAGGGAATAGATACATTCTTATGGTTTTAGGGAGTTTCAACAAAACCCATTTCTTATCTGGGTCTGACAGAGGCTTCTCCAGGGAAATGCAGTTTTTCTTTGCATTTCCTGCTCATCAGACACTCAGTGCAGTTGGTTGTGTTCCCTTCAGTACCAGCAACAGTTATAGATCCAAAAGCAGTGAAAGGGGAGAAATTTTTTTTAAATGTGCATTTTAAAATTCAAGTGGTTTCTATGTTTAAGCCTAATTCAATTGAAGTCTCTAAACTTGATTATTTTAAAAAATAAAGTAATCAAAATAGCTCTGAGACATAAAATTCCCATTACACTGAGGGATACAATTATGAGGGCTGGTATTAAATAAATATGGGTGTTCATTTGTCCCAATTAACTGTCAAGTAATATCAAACAGGCTTACTCATCAGAGGATTTGTCTTTTTGAAAAGGAATTTTTGATCTGTCACTGGCTCCACCTGGTAAATAGTATCCTACGGCGAGGAGTTTGGGTGCTTCACTCAAGTGTAGTGAATTCAAAGAATGACTCCCTGTAACTTAAGAGCAGAATTAGTTGCAAGAATCACCAAATACGGGTCCTTTCAGGTAGGTTCCGAATTATCTTGTGATCCTTCTCCCCACCCCAGGTTCTTTCTTTCTTTTTTTTTTGAGTTGGAATCTCACTCTGTCTCCCAGGCTGGAGTGCAATGGCATGCTCATGGCCACCACAACCTTGACCTGCTGGGCTCAGGTAATCCTTCTGCTTCAGCCTTCCAGGTAGCAGGAATTACAGACATGTGCCACCATGTCTGGCTAAATTTTTGATTTATTGTAGAGATGAGGTCTCTCCAAGTTGCCCAGGCTGGTCTCGAATCCATGAGCTCAGGCAATCCTTTCACCCTGGCCTCTCAAAGTGCTGAGATTATAGGCGTGAGCCACTGTGCCTGGTCTCCCAGGTTCTTAAGTAAACCCACTTCTCAGGTTGGAAAGGATGGAGGGTCAGGTCAGAGTGTAAAGATAATTTTTTATTTTCATAGGCATTAATGGTCTTCATTACTCCTCCAATTTGATTGACATGTCTTATTTTTCTATATCTCTGAGGGCCTCTTAATTACCTAACCAGGCTGAGACTAGTCGGCTATACATCAGCTCATAGGGCCTCAGTTTGATCTTTTCTTTTGGAGCAATTCTTATTCTTAACAAGGCCATGGGTAACAATGAAATCCATGGAAGATAGATTTCTTGGCACAATATGCCTGAAGTTCCTTTAAGAGTCCCCTCTCAGGTCCCCTCCTACTGTGGGAGCTTTCCTGTCCTCTTAATAAATCTTGCTTTCAAAAAAAAAAAAAAGCGTCTGGTTGGTGTATTCTACCTTATCCAAAGATTACTGCCTCCTGGTGGCAGATAGGTACCATTTTAAACCTAGACCCCAAGAAGTGGCCCATTATCACTTTGGATTGACCAAGGCAATCCGAATCTAGCAATGATCTCTTTTAATAAAACTTTTGCCACCTCGTGCACAGTTTCAGTCTGAGTGACAAAGATTTCTGCTCTTCCTGAAAAGGTGTCAGTGAGAACCAAAAGACACTTAAAGTATCTTTAGGAAGCTCTGGACATGACTGAAAAGTCAATCTGCCAATCTTTTCCTGGGTGTCTACTTCTGTATTGGACTAACTGGGTAGTACCCTTCTGCCCCACCATGAGATGAGTGTTAAAAATATTCAAATAACAGGTAGAAGAGGTTTCGGCTACCTCTTTGATCAGCTCTCAGAAGTTTGGAACTGTCACAGATTTACAAAACCAATTATAAAGGGACTCTTGGGGAAAACAAGTGCTGGAATGGGCTTTCCCAATAGCCTGCAAGGGAATCACCCCCAGGAAAAGGAGTACCTATGGGGCCTTACCAACCAAGCTGGGTGGCTGAGGCTTTTAGTGTATCCCTGCTTGAAAGCTTTTTCTCTCTCTGGGAATAGACCAGAGTATATAAGATGGCATTCAGGAAAGAAGGGAGAAGGGGCATCCGGAAGTTGACTTCTCCCTAAGTTGTCCATTTAGCCACCTGGTCAGCCTTATTGTTTCCAGGTCAACCTTAAAGTTTTAGCAACTCCTTTCTTGTAACCATAATAGTAGATCACAGACACCTGGGTTGGCTTTCTTACAGTCTCTAACAATTGCAGGATGACGGTGCCATGTTTAATCTATCTGCTGTCAGAGATCTTCACACATCTCTCTTTCCAAATAGCCCCATGTGCATGCAGGATGGAAGCTTAGAGTAATAAACTCCACTTAATGTGAGGAGCATCCCATAGGAGGGCACTGGCTTCTACGTGGGGAATCCCAAAAACCAGAATTTTCTTTTTTTTGGAAGACAGGTCCCTTGTAATATAGGTTTTCCCCCGCCAGGTAAGTGTTCTAGGAACTCATTGGTTTTCATTCAGAAGTTTTGAGAAGGTTGAATCACAACTTAAGGAAGAAATGTCTGGAGCTGTGGTAAACAGGTGACTGGTTCTTCCACCCTGACAATGCACCGCCCATATTCAGCTGAGTGTTCAGCAGTTTTCGACCAAAAAGATGGCATGACCCCCATGTACTACCCTCCCTATTTACCTATCTTGCCCCAAATGACTCTTTTTTGCTTACCTGGATGAAAAAAGTCCTCAAAGGAAAGTGTTTTACCAATGTGGAAGAGGTGAAACAAAAAACAGCAGAAGCACTAAAAGGCATAAAAATTGATGAGTTCAAAAACAATTTTGAGCTGTGGAAAAAGTGTCTTGAAAGGTGTATTGCATGAAATGGAGAGTACTTTGAAGGAGTCTGAGGTTTAAACATGTAGGAATAAATAGACATTTTTAATAAATAAATTCTGGGTTTTTTTTTTTTTTTTTTTTGGTCCCTCCCCCATATAATTTCAGTGAGGGAGACTATGGCATATCCTGCTTTCCTCTGTCCCTCTTACATAAAGCTACTCCCATCAGTGAGCCATTCAGCTTCTGCATTTTCAATGGGTTCACTTTTCAAGAACCTTCCTCCTGGAGTACACTTCCTCCATAACCTCTAAGCAGTTGTGAGATAGGTGATCAGAGGAGGGTAGCTGGATTCAAGCTCATGCATACCATCAAGATTATATGGGTGCTATCAATAAGCATTACCTGTAACTAGAGAGTTCTGCCTGGGGAATTACCATCCCTTTTCTTTTATGAGAGTCTGGGTATGGTGAGGGGTTCAGATGGCTAGGGGCTGCCCAAATGTTAATTTCTCTGTCTCCTTCAAGAGGAGGGCTGTGGTCACCACTGACTGAAGGCAACATGGCCAGCCAACAACTGAGTCCAGTTGCTTGGAAAAGTAGGCTACTACCAAATTCAGAGGGTCCAACTTTTTAGTTAGCACTCTAGGGCAATCCCTCTTCCATCATGAATATAAAGATGGAAGAATTTGCTTAATGTTGGTAGGGCTAATGCCAGGTTCTTCATGATCTACATTTTAAGCTCATGAAGTACTCTACCATCCATTCAAAAGGGTCCATGTTGTTCCCTTTTACTTTTTGATACAGAAGATGAACAATGAAGTGGAATTTAGGAAGAGAGAGGCAACAGAACCCAGTCATCCCCAGAGATGCTCAGAGTTGTTTCTAGGTTCTTCATGCCTATAGTTGGCACATTACTTCTGTCTACCCTGGGACAAACTTTGTTGTCTCTCTTGTCGGAGGAATCCCAGAAGGTATCCTGTTGCTGGGAGAATTGTGCTTTCACCCAGGAACCTTATAGCCCTTCCTTGCCAAGAAGTTGAGGCTTAGTATGATATTCTGATTTGAGATTTATTTAGAAGGGCTGGTCATACAAATGTAATCCACATATTGAAAGAGCATTCTTTTTTCAAGGGGCTGGTCCTCAGATCCCTGGTTAAGACCTCTCCAAATAATGTGGGGCAGTTTTTGAACCTCTGGGGCAATACAGTCCATGTTATCTGTTGTTTTCAGCCTGTCTGGAGATTCTGCCATTCAAAAGTAAAGAGGGGTAAGAGTTCATGGCCAACAGGATGCATAAAAATGAATCCTTTAGGTCTCTAAGACCTATGTTAAATTCAGAGGCAGGGTGTAAGGGTTAGGTACCACTGGGTGTATGTTTCTGTGACCTCATTAATTCATCTCCCGCTAGTTGGCAGTTTCGTTTGGTTTTCTGACAAAGAAAATGAGAATGTTGCAAGGAGATTGAGAAGGCTTTTGTAGACTCTGCCTTCATAAGTTTTCTATGACAGGTTTAACTCCCAAAAATCCATCCTGGTTAAAAGGGTATTGTCTTTTATTTAGGCAGGAACATCCTGGCTTTAACAGTGACAGAGGGACTAGTCTTGGACCTTCCCACCTCCTGGGTTGCCAATACCTGATAATCTACCATGGATAGATTTGGTTCCCCAACTGGAAATTCAGCTATGTCACATAGGCATTGCACTGAGTTTCAAAATAATTCTATATGCAAAATTTATAAGAACCACTGAGAATGGTTTTCTCTTTTGAACAAAATTTTCATGTAGTATTAAGAAATAGTAAAAGAGTTTTGTTTATCTTTTGAGTAAACAGCACAAAACCCACAAAATACTGAAGGGGAAACAGGTCCTGTAGTCTAATGCTACCTTTATCGGGTCTTTTGATTTTGGGGGGTACTAAGACTCCTCTCTACTCTAGCAAAAGCTTTTGCTTTTTGTAATCTTTGAGTTATCTCTTTGGCTACGCAAATGACTTATTTTACAGTGACCTGTGATTCTATTTCGATAGTCAGTGTTTTAGATCTTTGATATTTGACATCTTTCCCCAAATTAAATTTTAAATTCTAAAATTAAGTCTTTCAATCCAAACTAACTTGTACATAACAAGCAGTACCCCTTAGATATCTAAGAGAGACATATTAGATTTGTTTCATGCAGGAATCATTTTCAAATAAGATGTGGTGTTTTGCTTTCTTTGAGTTACGTCTGTTTAAATGTTTTATTGATATGCATTCCAAAATTGTATGAGATTTTCTAAAAATTCTGATATGCCTTGGTATATGTTATCAGTCATAATTATTATGTTAAACTTTTGCATGTCATAGAAATAGCAACATTTTCTTGTCACTTATGTCTTTAACCATGGTTACTCTTAAGTCTTTTGTCATCCATAGACAAATTTCTTTAAAAATCTCCTATAAAGGTTCACACTTCACCTGCACAAAGCCTGCTTATGTAACTAATCCTGACTTGTATCCCACATATCTATAATTTTAAAAATCTGAAGAAAAATTAAAATCTCCTATACAAATACATATGTAGGCCCAGATGATTTTATTGTTAAATTCTATCATCATCTATAAAGAATTAATAATAATTCTATAAAAAGTTGTTTTTGTTTTGTTTGTTTGGTTTTACGGAATAAAGGAAGAGAAATAACTTCCCAAATTGTTTTTCTGAAAGAATAGCTAGAAAACTTAAAACTGTATCATAATTAAATAATACCCTTCCTTGTAAATAAATAAATGGTTTAATAAAAATCACAGTGCAAATCAGATGTGGTGGCTCATGCCTATAATCTCAACACTTTGGGGAGTGGAGGCAAAGGATTGCCTGACCCCGCGGGTTTGAGACCAACCTGGGCAACATGGCGAGACTTTGTCTCTACAACAAATAAAAAAATTAGCTGGACATGGTGATGCATGCCTGTAGTTCCAGCTACTTGGAAGATTGAGGCAGAAGGATTGCCTGAGCCCAGCAGATTGAGGCTGCGGTGGCCATGAGTATGCCACTGCCCTCCAGCCTGGGTGACAGAGTGAGATTCCAACTCAAAAAAAAAAAAAAAAACTACAGTGAAAACTGGAGAATATTTCTAACAAAAATGAAACTAAGATATGGCATAGTAAAAACTTTTTACACAGTTTAAGAAGTGCATTCAAGATATTTATAGCCTTAAATATATATGTAATGAATGTCATAATTAGTGAGCCATTCAATAATGTATCCATATTTCAGAATATGTTATCTGTAATAAATACATGCAAACTTTGTCAATTAAAAACAAAAAAGAAAAATCAGTGAGAATAAAATTTCACCTTCAAAAGTTAAAAAAAGAACAAATAAAAAATTCAAAGAAGAAAATAATACAGATTAAGGCAGACATTAATGAATTGAAAATTAAATGATAAAATATAAAGTAAACATATATATAACTTACTATTTTATATATCTATATTTCAACTACTATTTGTCACTTAAATTAACTGACAATTTATTTTATCCAGTACTATCTATCACTAAAATATGCAAAATTCTAAATTGTGGGGGCAAGGAAACACATTCCAACAACTTTCTTGAAATATATTTTTTTCTTAATTTTTTTTTTTTTTTTAAGTTGGAGTCACTCTGTCGCCCAGACTGGAGTGCAGTGGCCGCTCTCAGCCACCGCAGCCTCGACCTGCTGGGCTTCGGTGATCCTTCCGCCTCAGCCCTCCAAGTAGCTGGAACTACAGGTGCGCGCTACCACACCCGGCTAATTTTTTTGATTTATTGTAGAGATGAGGTCTCACCAAGTTGCCCAGGCGGGTCTCGAGCCTGCGGGCTCAGGCAATCCACTCACCTCAGCCTCCCAAGGTGCGGGATTACAGGCTGAGCCACCGAGCCCGGCTTATTTTTTTTTTTTCTTAATTTTAATTCTTTGGTTTCTTTGCTCCAATCGCTTTATTATATTTTTCATGTAAATTAATAATTGCTGCCTAGGTCCATTTGACTTATGAATCAACACCTTCACTCATTCACATATAAAATTCTAACTGTAAAAAAATATAAGTTTTGGTAAAGGAAAAAAAAAAATCTTATTTTTACAATTGTTTCTGAATTTCCACCAAAAAAAAATTAAATTTAAAATGTTAGTGTTACCCTTTATCCGTATTCTATGTATATGGAAGATTTGACTATTTTTTCCCATTTGACAGAATGGTTAACTTTAAAAATGGATTGTAGTTGTGAGATAGCACATCACAATAGATGATATCCTTGGAATAGACAGACCATACAATAAAACGATCATCTCTCCTATAACTTAATTACAAGTATGTTAGCACGGCATTATAAATAGAAGTGTTCTGGGAAGTATAGTTAAAATTATGGGGGTGGGGGAAGTCTTAACATGTTCGCTTCTAGATTAGAATTAAATGTACACAAAATTTGGGTTGACGATATGACTCAGAGCTGCAATTTCCAGTATAGTTGCCACTAGCCATAAATAGATATTTAAAACAAAATAAGTTGAAATTTCAATTTCTTAGTTGCACTATTCACGTCAGGTGCTCAATAACCACATAGGACAGTGGAGAGTCAGACCATCTTTATGACAGAAGAAAGCTCTACTGGAATAATCTAGAGACTAACCAGTTGGAAGTCACAACCGGTCAGCAATGCTACCTCCTGGTGATGAGGGTGTTGGCTCACAAGCTCGAGGAGAATATACACGATTCAGCAACAATTAAGAAGACTATCAAAAACCTAAAACCAAAACCGAATAAAAAACAAGAACATTTATATGCAACATAAAATTTAATTTTAATCTCATAAAAATAGTGAATTGCAAGTAATTTAATTTTATGTTGTATATAGTAATACAAATAGTAATGCACTATTTGTGATTGTTAGTTAAATTATTAAAACAATGCAATTTGGTATAAGCAGTTTTTATTTTAATGAGAAAAAAATGCCTTTTAATAAAAAGCAATATAATAAATATTCATGCAATGCCTTTTCAAACATCGTAAAGCAGGAGTCTCAAACCCCAGGCCAAGGACCGAACTGGAGCCATCTGCCTTGAGGCTTTAGGTTTCACATGCAAGAGTGCTACTTTCTTGCAGAACAGACTCTGAGGCTGCCAAATCCAAGAAGCTTCTTTGGGGGCAAGGACAGGGCTCTCCATTCCACTGCCTCTGGAATTGCTTCCCAAGGACCCTCCGCCCCACACCATTAAGTTTACAAAATTTCTATTACCTAGTAGATAATTTCACAATAAGTAGAAAAATATGGAAGTGGCAAATATGACCATATATACTTAATAACTGTGTCATTAATTATCAAATATATGCAAATTAACAATGGATTTAGCATGCTAGAAGAGATTTAAAAGACCAATAAATTAGTCTGAGCAGAATACGAGAAAGTGCATATTTTCATGCATGATAAGTGGGAACAAAAATTGACATAATATTTCCTGATGACAATATAATACGTTGACAAATTTAAATGGTGCATATATTTGCTGCGTTACATTTCATTGCAATAACATAAAATATCCAATAACTGTGCAAAGTTGAATGTACAATAATGTCTGTTGTGCCATTATTTGCAGTAGTTAAATCAAAGTTTAACATTATCTAGTAGGCTATTAGTGAATGATTTTTCAAATATGCTATGGACAATCCATACAGGGAAAAAAAACAAAGTTGTCACAAGATGAAATGGATCTGAACAGACAGAAGATTCTGCTCTCGTAGAAATAGTGAATTATAAGCAATGTGTATAATATAAACGTATTAATTGTTTGTAAATATATGTAAATATTCATACACTCAATTACCAGCAATATGTATATGTATGTTAATTTAACATGACTATGATAGATAATATTTCATACTGCATTTTTGTACAGTTAGAGCTCATAAACTCATAATACCTATAACATCTAATTGAAGTGAACAACTATATACATATGTATAAATAACAAAATCCACTTTCCTTTTTTTATTTTTTTATTTTTTATTTTTTTTTTGAGTTGGAGTCTCACTCTGTTGCCCAGACTGGAGTGCAGTGACCGCTCCTGGCCACCGCAGCCACGACCTGCTGGACTCCGGCGATCCTTCCGCCTCAGCCTTCCAAGTAGCTGGAACTACAGGAGCGCACTACCACACCCGGCTAGTTTTTTATTATTTATTGTAGAGATGAGGTCTCACCAAGTTGCCTAGGCAGGTTCTCAAACCCGCGGGCTCAGGCAATCCACTCACCTCATCCTCCCAAGGCACAGGATTACAGCCTGAGCCACCGAGCCCGGCTCACTTTCCTTATTTAACTGCAATTTCCAAAGGAAATTTCTGCATAAAATAATTTTGAACGTTTTTTATTATCCTATGCAATGTTATTGCCATGGATTAAAATAACCATAATTTAAAATAGAGTACCATTGCATGTCCTATGCCCTTGGCAGTTTGTTTGTGAGAAACAATTTGCTTTCTTTCGAGAACCATTTACAAATTAGCTGCCTCCACTAGAACTAAACTAAACAAAAATAAACTTCATTGAGAAGTCAAACGTTGAGCAGTTGTATTTAGCATAAAAATTATATACACTACACACACACATACACATACACAACAGGCTAATCTGAATTAATATGCTCATTGTTATAAAAGAGTTTGGAGACTATCACAATATGTTATTACTTAATAAAATATTGAATTTTAAGAATGTAATAATATTTTTCCCTTGGGGAATCATAAATGCATATTAATTGTTACTAATGTATAAACAAAAATTGTCTATTTATAGTGACCATTTGTAATTAACTAGGACCTGTCTTAGAACTTTTTAATGCATTTTTATATCATATATTTTTATAGACTCTGTGCAAGTCATCTTTTCTCATCTTATAGTTGATGAGAGTTAAATTTACACTTTAAAGATCACACCATGAGTTATTCACAGAGACAGTTAGTGCTAGAACTACTTTATTTACAGATCCCAATGACTAATGCTAAGTAGCAGTGTTCCTGTAATTTTTAGGATTGGTTTCTTAATCTAGTAATAATATATCTTATTTTTCACATTAGCAGTGTGACCTTGATCAAGTAACTTAACCCCTCCCTACTTCAGTTTCTTTATCTTTGAATTTGGGATAGTAATCATACCTATCTCATAGGTTATGAAGATGAAATAATTTGTTACTCATAGCAAACAAAAGTAGTATATGCCAGAGAGTAAATGCTCATTAAATACAAGCTATTCCCAGACACACCGTGGGCACCCTGTGAATGGGAACACGCTACTGAGAACCAAGCCAGTATGCTCTAGAGGAGGGGTTTTAGGAGCACTTTATGACAATGAATTATACAAGAGAAGCCTTGGTACAAAGGTCAGGGAAATGATGCATCTTTTTTTTCATTAAATTTGAATGCTCTCTAAAGTGCACTTTGTGTGTTTCACAAATATACATTGGACACGGAAAAAATACAAGTTATTATTTTAATTAGTTATCTATGTAACCTGATTTAAAATGTAAGCAATATTTTATGTTAATATTTCTCAATCCACATTTAAATTTAATTTTTATATCTACTAAGATGATCTGATAGATTTTCTCAAGGTATCTGATAGCATATTCAATATATGATGAATAGTAAATTAAAAAGGCATACTGAGGCACAATAAAATGGTAAAGAATTTGAGGAAAGTGTGATTTATGATCTGGGCAGTTTCAAACAAGAAGTGATTTAAGGGTTCCACTAAAGTGCACAAGAGGGAGAATTTTACAGGACAAACACAAAAGGAAAGAAAATATTTGATTGGTTATAGTCATATAATGTACTCTATCTTGTTGGAAAATCTCTAGGTACACAACTATAAGTTAGTTGTGTGTTTTAGATTGATATAGCTTAAGTTCTGTTTTTCTTTGATAGAGATGTAAGAAATAACAGATTTGAAGACTTTCTACAACAACCAATATTAAGCAATTCTGGAATAACATCTACGTCCATATGTCCACTTAGTATATGACTGTTAAATTTATAAGTGTTTTATTTAGAACTTTTTATTATAATTAGAAAAAGAGATATACACAGTTTGTTTTGTGTTGATAAATAAGATATAAAATCAATGTATCTATTCATATATGTATAGATAAAGGTAAATGTGAATATATGTTAAATTTGGTTTTTACAAAGAATCCACATTTGATGAAGATGAGGTAAAGAAATTTCTACTTTCCAATCTCTCTGAAATCTACTGCACCATAAAGTTTTTCTTTTCCTTTCCTCCACTGATTGTAATCTGGTATTGTAGGATAGTTGTACAGCAAAGAAAGGTGTTTTTTGATTGCCTTAGTAGGGATCACTTCCCATTTTCTTAATTTGTCCTTAATTGCAAAAAGTAATGAATGATTAACTCAGCAATAGCATGTAGGAAATTGCTGATAATCATAGCTTGTATTAATAAACATTTTTCTATTCCTGTTTCTCCTACACCACAGTAAATAAAACCTTCCAGAAAACGATGAGGTGGAGAAAAAAATTATGAGGAACCTCACTAGATAGACAGATTGGGCTTATTTAACCCTATGCCACTACTGAGAGGTTTAAATAACTTGAATTTCTTCACAACAAACCATTTTGGGGTATATGTGTATGCTTGCATCTGGTGTTTCCTTTCTCCGCTCTTTTGACGCCTCCCAGCCATTTGGGATCCCTGAGGCTGAGCCAATCCAGGCTGAAAGTAGCCTCAGTCCTCATTGGCAGGGCCCTGGGCCAGGGCACTGCCCTCTTAAGTGACACCTTCACCAGTAGCCAAATGAGAGTGCCATGAGTATGAGGTTTTTGTCTTTGACTGTACTACTGAGCTCTGGCCGAGACTTTTTCCTTCTCCCTTCAGTCCTCGCTGAGCTCAGAAGGCTGCCAGCCCACCTAGGTAAGTCCACGGTAGCCTCACATTCCTTCTCCTTTTGTTGCAAAACAGGGCTGGGCACTTCCTGGAGAGCAATTTTCTGTAGCTCTGAGATCCTCCCCCAAGGTTCCCATCCGGATCCCTTGCTGGAGCCTCCAGGCCACCCCTTTCCAGACCAGGCCAGGTGACCTAAGGACATTAGCAGGAGAGGCATCTGTATTAGGGCCCAGGATTTCAGCATCCCATACCCAGCCATCCCATTCTGTGGTGGAGGATGGAGGTGGAGGTGTTACTTTTCCTGAGAAAAGCCCAGATCCATTCTAAAAAGGAATGAGTTGAGCCTATAGAATTGCAATGTCTAATTTGTTTGTGGGTTTCTTTGTATCTCAACTATTTTCAAGGTGTCATTAAAAAATCTCTGTAGAACAAGCAGAAAGATGGGCACACATAAATAAGTTTATTTACAGTTTTAGAACCATCCTGGACTCAAGGTTAAGAACTCATACTTGAATTAGGTAATTGTTAATGCAAAATCCAAAAAACTACAGAAAACAAGCAAGCAACCAAAAAACAGAAAACATGTTATTACTGCAGATTCTCAAGGAATATTTCTTCATGTTACAGTTCCATGGAAGATTATCTCAAGTGAGAGTGAAATTTCAGAGGAGATAGATGATTAAGAATATTTTATTTTAATTTTTTAATTTTTTAATTTTTATTTTTTGAGTTGGAGTCTCATTCTTTCACCTAGGCTGGAGTGCGGTGGCATGCTCAGGGCCACCCCAGTGTTCTCCTGCAGGGCTCAGGCGATCCTTCGGCCTCAGCCTTTCGAGTGGCTGGAACTACAGGGGTGTGCTACCACACCTGGCTAATTTTTGATTCATTATAGAGACGAGGTCTCACCAAGTTGCCCGGGATGGTCTTGAACCCTTGGGGACAGGAAATCAAGTTTCCTAGGCTTCCCAAAGTGCTGGATTACAGGCTGAGACACCGAGATCAGCCAAGAATATTTTACTTATAATTTAAAATGGTGAGGCTATTTTTATTCACCTTTTTACTAAGTCAGATCACACTAATTTGTGTTCACTTGCAAAGTACAATATTTGAACTGTGCTATTTTGTCTCCTAGTGCATTTGATCCCCCGTTCCCACATCTCTACTGTTAATACCTTTGCTTTTTTCCTTCATTTGTCTATCTTTGTTTTATACTTTTACACAATTTTAAAAATGTTATATACCTTTTCAGTAGTTATACTGGTAGAAACAATACTCAATATGAAATATGTGTGATAATGGTCCAGGAAACAAATTATTAAAAAATTGTTAGTGGTCTAAATAAGAGAGAAATTTGTCTTAAGTAAAATTTAGATGTGGAAAAATATGACTCAGAAGAATCACACTTATTAGTGATGGCCACAAAAAAAAATAAATAAAGCAAAAGGAAAATTAAAATGTCATGTTTGCCCTATTTTGATGAAAATTATTGCAGTAAATATTAACTGAAAGAAGTTGAAAATAATTTTAGCTGCTAAATCAAAAAGTGTTTAAATTGAAGGCATTTAGTCTTGAATACAGACATGTATCAATCAACGACAGAGACATGCTCTCAGAAACGTATAGTTTGGCAATTTCGTCATTGTGTGAACGTCATAGAATGTACTTGCATAAACCTAGAAGTATTGTCTACTATACACTTAGGCTATACGGTATAGTTTATGGTTCCTACGGTACAGACCTGTACAGTATACTACTGTACTGAATACTGTAGGAAGCTGTATTACAATGGTATTTTGTGTAGATAACCTTATCTAAACATAGAAAAGGTACAGTAAGCAGACAGTATAAAAAATTTTAAAATGGGACTTCCGGCAAGATGGCGATGGGGCACCTTGGTCTGTGAGACCCTCCGCAAAAAAGAGCACACATAAGGACTCTAGCGCTCTCCCAGGGCTGCAGCTACCATCGTCAACAGCCTGCTCTTCACATGGAGCTCAGCTGCGGGTACCACTCAAACACCTCGGCCGTCTGGGCTGCCGCTGCAGCTGCGGATGCTGCCACCGCGGCCATCGTCCCGCCCATGCCTGAGGTGACCCACGACTTCAGACCGCGAAGCCCCTGCAAGCATGATCTACTGAGATAGCTGCCACTGTTGCCACTGCCACGTTCCGCCCCTCGCCCAAAGCCAGGCTCATGGAATTCCTTCCATGTACCGTGAGATGGCTGCCACCACCACCGCTACCATTGCCTGCTCCCTCCTGTCCTGGGCAGCGTCCGGGATTGGATTGCCTGGCAGTCCCCAGCTGCTGTGGATAAAGATCAACTAGAGCGGTGAGATAGCACCACCTGCTGGGGATCCAAGGTAACAACATCAAAATGGGAAAGACAAAAGCTCTTTCCCCTCGATAAATAGGCCGGATCTGAGTGATAGACTGGGCAGGGAGCCCGGACCTGAACCAACCTCCACAGCAGGCCTGGGGTAGCTGAACCTAACTGTGAACAAACTTACCAGCCTGCAAAGACAGCTATAAATCAGAGCTGAAAAGACATTGGACTTAAAGGAATAGTCTCAGTGTGCTATTGGTTGGTTCTGCTAGTTTACTGACTTTATTCTATTCCTTTTTTTAAATTTCTCTGTAAACCCCATCTTTGTATAGAGGAATAGCAAACTAATAAGGAGGTTGGTTAGCTTCTATGTTACCATCATTGTATGTTTTAGTTTTTTCATATGGTTGTTGGTTAGTTTGTAGTCATTGTTATTGTTTTTTCTTTTTACTTGTTCCAGTCTTTGTGTCTCTTTTCATTTGTTGGTCAGTACACTTATCCATTTTTCCTCTTACCCCTCTCTGTCTTCACACCCCTCTTCCCCCCACTGCCTGCTCCATTCTCTTCCCTCTTTTAAACTCATTTTGCTTTCAGGGAGTAAATCTACAACCCCACTGCATGGATAGATTCCAAGGAAGTAGGAAGTGGGTTTCAGATTATCCATCCACCTGTTAGCAGATAAAAGGATCTGCAGATAGAGTTTGAATCACAACTTCTCCCTTAATTAAATCTCAAAACAGTAAAAAGGACTGCCCCAAACCTACAGTTCAACTCCACAACTGAACAAAGCTAGAGGATATACACAAGGAAGAATAGGAGATTGAACAAACAGAAATAAACGCAACACTTTCACCCCTGAATAACAGAATTAAAGAAGATGGGGAAATGGAGGGAAGGAAAAAGTAGGAAGGAAAAATCTGCACAAATGAAGATAAACCAAAACACACTCCTAAACAGACAAAAATTGGAATCCTTTCCCCTGAAAACTGGAATAAGACAAGGATGCCCACTCTCACCTCACTTGTTCAATATAGTATTGGAAGTCCTGGCTAGAGCAATCAGAAAGGAGAAGGTGATCAGGGATATCCAAATAGGAAAAGAGGAAGTCAAGTTATCTCTCTATGCAGATGACATGATTGTGTACCTTGAAAATCCAAGAGAATCTGTAAAAATCTCCTTGCCCTGATAAAGGACTTTGGCTAAGTCTCAGTGTATAAAATAAATGTGCAAAAGACAATCACATTTATTTACACCAATAATAAACAAACAGAGATCCAAATAAAAGCACAATCCCCATTCACAATAGCCTCAAACAAATGAAATACCTTGGCATCTTCCTAACCAGAGATGTGAAAGAGCTTTACAATGAAAACTACAAAACACTGCTCAAAGAAATCAAAGATGACACACACAAGTGAAAAAATATCCCATGCTCATGGATTGGAAGAATCAACATTGTGAACATATCCATCTTACCTAAGGCAATCTACAGATTTAATACAATACCCATCAAATTGCCAGCAACATTCTTCTCAGATCTAGAAAAAACAATACAGGAATTCATATGGAAACACAAATGACCAAGAATAGCCAGAAAAATCCTCAGAAAAAAAAAAAGCAGGAGGTATCACACTACCAGACTTTAAACTTTACTATAAAGCAACAATAATCAAAACAGCTTGGTATTGGTACAAGAATAGGCATATAGATTAATGGAATAGAATTGAGATTCCAGAAGCAAAACCTTAATTTCTCAACCAACTCATCTTCAACAAAGCCTCCACCACCCACCACTGGAGAGAGGGCAATCTATTGAGTAAATGGTGCTGGGAAAACTGGTTGACCACATGCAGAAGATTCAAACAAGACCCCTATCTATCCCCATACACAAAAATTAACTCTAAATGGATCAGAAACCTAAATGTAAAACCTCACACCATAAGAACTTTAGAAAATGCAGGACACACCCTTATGGAAGTTGGAACTGGCATCCAATTCCTGAACAAAAACAGAAATGCATGGGCCATAAGAGATAAGATAGACAAGTGGGACCTCATTAAACAGACAATCTTCTGCAAAGTCAAGGAAATCATCAAGAGAGCAGGGAAACAGCCCACAGACTGGGAAAAAGTGTTTGCCAACTCCATGTCTGACAAAAGCCTAACATCTAGGATCTACAAAGGACTCAAACATGCTGAAAAGAAAAAGACAAACAACCCCATTACAAAGTGGGCAAAAGGCATGAACTGACACTTCTCAAAAGAAGACATACAAGCAGCCAACAGATACATAAATAAATGTTCAACCTCACTAGTCATCAAGGAAATGCATATTAAAACTACACTGAGATACCACCTAACTCCAGTCAGAATGGCCATTATCAATAACTCAAAAAATAATAGATGCTGGAAAGGATGTGGCGAAAAGGGAACACTTCTACACTGTCAGTGGGAGTGTAAGCTAGTGCAGCCTCTGTGGTAATCAGTGTGGCGATTCCTAAAAGTTCTAAAAATTTACCTTCGATATGACCCCACAGTCTGCCTACTGGGAATATACCTTGAAGAACACAAATCACTCTATAAAAAAGATACCTGCACACGTATGTTTATTGCAGCATTGTTCACAATAGCAAGATCATGGAACCAACCATGCTGTCTATCAAAAGAGGACTGGATTTTTAAAATGTGGTACATATGCACAATGGAATATTATGCAGCCATAAAAAAAGAACAAAATCATGAATTTTGCAGCAACCTGGATGGAATTAGAGTTTATAATACTGAGTGATCTCTCACAGAAACAAAGATCTGAGTAACACATATTCTCGCTCATAAGTGGACCTTGAACAACTATCGTAATAATGTAAGAAAAGGATTGACAGTGACGGGAAACTATGGGGAGGCAGGGACAGGAAGGGAGGTGGGATTAACAGTAGTCAATATCTGTCTGGGGATGGAAGGGCACACCTCATCAACAAAGGTACCTGCACAATGCGTATTTGTATACCTAATCCTTAACTGCACCCCACAATTTTAAAATAAAAATTTTTATTAAAAAAAGATTTTAAAATGGTACATATATATAAGACAGCTCCATTATAATCTTATAGAACTGTCATTGATGAAGTCTACCAATGATCAAATGTTATACGGAGCATAACTATATTATCTTGGTTATTGACATAGCTATGTTTTATTACAACTGGAAGTCATAAAAAAGAAGTTTAGATTTCCATGTGACTAACACTGCAAATTTTTTTCACATATGTATCTTGTATTTTTATATTTACAGCAATGGAAAAGTTTCAGATTTTACTATTGTTATCCTTCTTGGATTATTCTTTTGTTGTGTTCATTGTATAGTCATGTATCTTGATGTGATTATAGTAACATAAAACTACACATGGTATCAAATTGCACATAATGATGCATGCATATGAGGCAGAATATGTAACTGATGAAATCTGAGCAAACTATTTGCATTGTATCAATGCTAATTTTCTGATTTGCATGTTATAGTTAGTCAAAATGTCAATACATGGGGGAGTCTGGGTAGGGGGTACACAGCACCTACAGCACCTTACTGTACATTTCTTTGCAAATTCCTATAAATATAAAATTATTCCAAAACAGAAAGTTAAAAAATTGAGTCATGGGCATAAATGTAAAACTAAAATTATGCAATTGTCTGAAGAAAACAGAAAATTTGGGTGAATTAGGACTAGGCTTTATGTTTATATGAGAACAAATTAAAATTCACAAGGAAAAATTGGATTCATCAACATTTAAGTATTGTATCTCAAAAAATTCTGACGAGAGGAGGAGAAAATAAGCTGCAAACTGGGAGACTGTATTTGTGAAACATATATCTATGACAAATAGTTTCCTCTCTAGTATATAAAAGAAAAAACCAAAATTAATAGTAAAATAACAAAAAATATGCGAGATATTAACAGATAATTGACTAAAGAGGATATATAGATGGAAAAAAAATACATGAAAATATGATCAGCAGAATTAGACATTGAGGAGATATAAATTAAAACCACTATTGGATATCACATTTCCCCCAACATAAAGTCTAAAATTTTAAAATAGTGATAATATCAAATCCTATTGAGAAAACAGAAAATATAGAACAATCGTGCATTGCTACAGGAAATGAAAAATGGTTCAGCTACTGTGGCAAAGAGTTTGTCAGCCCTTATCATACAACTCAACCATTTCACTACTGTATATTTCTCCTAAAGCTATGAAATTTTATGTTTGCACAAAATCCTGTACATGGATATTCATAGTAATTATATTTGTAATAGTCAAAAACTAGAAAATACTCAAGTGCCCTCTGATGATTGAATAATCTATGAAACATTCACTCACTGGATTCTACTCGGAAATACTGAAATAAAAAATAAAATCTTAATACCTGATTTAAAAAACTTTGATGTATCTCAAGGTAATTATGTGAGTGAAGAAACAAATCTCTAGAGTTACTATATGATACTATTTTTATATAGTATTTAAGTACAGTTATAGAGTTGGAGAGCCGATTACTGTTGCCAGAATAAGGAACTGGGAGTAAGGCAGGTTAGTTTACTATATAGGGTTAGTATGTGGTGCTGGAATAGTCCTGCAAGTCAATTTTTGTGTTGAGTACACTGATCTACACATGAAATAAAATTGCATACAACTCCATACATTCACAACACAAAACAATATATGCGAAAATTGGTGAAACTCAAAATTTTGGAGATAATCGTGGTGATGGCTGCACAACAATATGGTGGTACTGAATTCCACTGAAATGCACTCTTCAAATGAATAAGATGTTATATCTTATATGTACTTTACTAGACTATAAATGTTATTATAAATAATAACTAATTGTGAAAAAATTGAAATTAGGCAAATTACCTTCCTGTATTTCAAAAGCTGAGTTTCTTCTACCTGACTATATTGACTTTTCATGAATGAAGTCCATATTTATGGAGAAAAATTTATGACTGGTTTTTCATGTAGTCTTCCTAAGCCATAGGTTTTTCTAGGAAATAAAATTGTCAAAAGTGGATAAGTGAATTTCGGTTGTTTTTACAGTTATTTCATAGTTGCGATTTGTTTACCTGATACTAAAGTTATGAATCAATACAAAAGTAATAAAATGAATACACATTCATGTTTAGCATTTTATTTGGACTCCTTACACAGCTTTCTACAGACTAATTTTTGGTGTGTGTGTGTGTGTGTTGACCTGAGACTTGGAGTAGAAAACTAGAAATAGATATGGCCGAATTTGGCAATTGGCTGCCACTAAGCATATTGTGAATTTCTATTTTTTTCTGTTTTCCTTCAACACGGCGATTCATCCATCTTCCCAGAAAGGATTAAGTGGAATATTATTGCCAAGACTTAACCGACAGGTGGCCTCCGGAAGAGAATGTGCTTCACAACCATTAAGCAATCCCTGAAAGCATTTCAAATGTCAAACTTTTGGAAAATAAAACTCTCGTGCAAATGCAGAGGTCTGAGGGTGGGCGCCCCAGGGCTGCAAACTGCTGTGGCCTGTGTTATTCTCAGAGCTGGTGCAGAGCCTGCGCCCTTCGTTCCTATCACCGTTCTGCCTCCCCCTCCCCAGCCAGAGCCTCGTGATCATAGCTCTGAGCTGCCGCTGTTTCATCTCCAACGGCCTTAACAGTGGCAAAACCAACTCGCCAGACAATGCTGTCTCTCTTGCTGATCCTTTCAGGACTGGGCCGCATGACCACTGTGAGCCAGCGTAAGTGAAAAACCCTGCCGGAAAAGAGGGCAGCCTTTCATAGTGCGCCATGGGGAGGCAAGGGCCTTTCTCCTTGTTCCTAAAAGGTCAGGCTGGGGAGGGGCGAATGGATGGGGTCTGAGAACTACAGCCCACACATCTCCCTCTCAGGGTTAAGGTAACTAAGCCCTGAAGTGTCTCTGGACAGTGGAAGGGTAATACTCCCACACCTAGAGGAACCTCTTCCTGGAATTTGACAAGGTGTGGTTGTTTTGGGGCGTGTATCCGTGTGTGTTTTAAGATTAAGGAGTGATGAAGAAAGGACACGTGAAGAATGAGGGTACTGGCATACCCTGGGAATGCTTACATACATTTTTCCTTCCTGCAGATTCTGAAGCACCACTTCTACAAATTACAGTGCCACAGAAGATCAGGGCAAACACCAGTGATGGCAATGTTTCAGAAACGCATGTAATTAACAAATTATTATTATTATTTTTAATCTGTGTTTATTTTACAGGACAACATGGCCCAAATCAAATAATACATAGTCCTTTGTGAAATTTTATTTGTTTTAACTTACCTGCTAAAGAGTCATTTGGACTGAATGATGACAAGGTTTTAATTTTTTTTAATTTAAAGTAGTCTATGAATGTTACATAATTGTTTTAAAACAAAGACTCAGGAAAACACCAAATTCATGTAACACCACTTGACATGTACAGTTTGCTGGACTGTTGTAGAAAATATGTGTCTAAATTAGTATTCTTATATGTGTAGCCCTACCAATATCTAACAAGTAACATGATTTTAAAATGACAATGTATAAAGACTATATTCATGCCTATATATACATATACATGTATATCTAAATCCTTTGTAAAAATGAAAGTGATGTCATTTTAATCTAATTAAAAATGCATAGTCAATTTAAATGTACATAGTACACAGATTCTGAATGCAGTGAATGTCCACACCAGTTTGGATATAGTAAATTTGAACTAAATACATATTTAGACATGCACATACCTGCACAGATGCATTTTAATGATTATATATGAGTGTTATTGGCTTTTTATATAGTTTGGATTGAAATATAGCTCTGTCATTTTCAAAATTGCATGATGTGTCATATAAATGTAAAATATTTTATCAAATTTTGACATGTTGATAGTTTTATAAACCTTCCTTGATAGTCATCTTTGTAGGATCAATGGGCAAGCAATTAGCATTTTTTGGTAAATATTGCAAAATATCTTCCAGCAAACTTACATTTTACTTAACTCTCATTAACAAACAAAAATGATGCCTATCTTCTTGAGCCCTCACCAGCCTTTGTTCCGTCTTCTCATTTCTGCTGATGTGAGCATCATAGCAAATGTCATATGTTTCAGTGGTATTTTATGACATTTTAAGATATGCCTTTATATATAGATCGTTTGAGTTATTTTTTCCTCAAAAATTTCTTATTGATTTGGACTTTTCTTTTTGTAAGAATTAGCAGGGTTTTTTTTTTCAAGAAGGAAAAAGTGCTGATCTAACTTCAGTAGAAAGGTCTAAAAGGAATACTATATAATCAATTTAAAACCTTTTAGACACTAAGATTATATAGTCAGAGATCTGAGTGTCTGACTTTCTGGCACATACACAAAAAAATGTAATGATTATGTGTTTCTAAAACCAATTACACTGCTGGGAGTGGGAGCTGTGGCTCATGCCTTTAATCCCAGCACTTTGGGAGGTGGAGATGAGAGGATCCCCTGAGCCTGAAGTTCAAGATTAACCTGGGCAACTTGATGAGAACTCATCTCTAGAATAAATCAGAAAATTAACTGGGCACTACATGCACCTGTAGTTCCAGCTACTTGGAAGGCTGAGCTGTAAGGATCAACTGAGCTCACAGATTGAGACTGTGGTGGACCACTGAGTGTACTACCACACTGTACTCCAACCTGGGTGACAGTGAGACTCCTACTCGAAAATAAATTAAAATAAAAAATAAAATCAATTACACCAAAAAGTTAAATATCCAGAGAGGTTAAAATGTCTAGGAGAGGATAACTACCCAAGGTGAAAAAAAGAAGTGTATCAGGAAAACAATAGCACAAATATATTCATACACTCACACATATGCCAGTATAAGTGAT
The DNA here is from genome assembly GCA_027257055.1 of Cephalopachus bancanus. NCBI lineage: Eukaryota > Metazoa > Chordata > Mammalia > Primates > Tarsiidae > Cephalopachus > Cephalopachus bancanus. Next base: position 43,989 of record JAPVLO010000203.1, on the reverse strand, counting down.
AAGGATCATTATTTAATTATAAAATATCCATCTCATTAGGGATATTTAACAATTTCAAATCTATGGTTTTCATAAAATGAATTTCACACACATAAAGTAAAAACTGAGGCTTTAGAGGGAGATATTATCATATCCATTTTCATAATGAGGTCTTTATTTTTTATTCATAAGTTTTATTCAAATGTTGATTGACAAATCATAAAAAATTTATAAAGATAAAATTTGAACAAAAAAATTTTTCTCTAATAAACATACATAGACTGTAAACCCAGAGAAGTAAATATATTGTTTTCCTCAGTTCTTATATTAGTTAGGACTACCTCAACTCTATACAATATGACGCATGAGACTTTTATTTAAGGACTAATAATATGGTGTGGCAAGACAAAGGGAATCCAAGAAACATCTACAATGAGCTCTCCATGAGCCTAATATCTGTGCTTCTGGAGCATGCCAAGTCTTTGGCTTCTACCAACCAGACCCATGGGAAGAAAATTCTGGCTTTCAGAGAACTCATCTAAAGCTTTCAGTAACTCTTTAAGTTGTCAAGCAGACCTTGTCAAAATATTTAGGCAAACACTAAAGACACAAACTTAGTCATGGGTGTTTTGAACCCTAAAATCACATTATGAATCATACTACTTTTGTCTTGGCCAGGAGTCAAAAACATCCAGACTTGTAGGCATGCCTAGAAATAAAGATAGAACATTTCCACTTCAGTTGTAATTCAGCTCTATCTCCTCTCTATAAGTAATGTATGCTCTTCTAAAAAATATGTGGAATATTCAACAAAATTGACCACAGTGAAGAAAGAAAATTAAAACTCAAATATCATAGAAAAGAAAAAAAATTAATATCAAATACTGATTGTATTAAACTCATCCCGTAACAATTCAATTAACTTAAAAAAACAAAGATTGGAAAATACATTTGGAAACTTGCAGATGCACTTCTATACATTTTATGAATTGAAGAAGAAATAATAAATGATAATGAATATTATACAATAAATAATGGAAAAGAATGAAGACATTACATACAGAAATTTGAGTTATCCTTGTACATTACATACAGTCATATCTTGTAACTAAAATATTTAAATAATGGGAGGATACAACAATTAATTAGTTAATTAAGATGCTAGAAAAATAATTACATTCTGAATATTTTTAAAGATGCTACTAAAATTAAGATGTAGGATTAATGAAAGAGAAAATTAAGTTAAAATAAGTTGAATTTGCAACATCAAAAATTGATTATAGAAAATAGCATAAAACAAATATTTTGGTGAGCTAGACTAAGGAAAATGAAGAGAAGAAAAATATGTAATATTAGAAATGAGAATACAAAATAGAATTGTGAAAAAATATATACCCATAAATTATAATTTAAACATACTACTTCAATTCATAAAACTTATATCTTAACAAAACTGACAAAAGATGAATTAAACAGTATTAGTACTCATGCCCTATTAGAAAGTAAAACCTCAATGTGGTTTTGATCTTCATTTCTCTGATGACTAGTGAGCCTCAGCATTTTTTCATATATCTGCTGGCTGTTCCTAAGTCGTCTTTTGAGAAGTGTCTATTCATGCCTATTGCTTACTTTTTAATAGGGCTGTTTGTTTTTTTCTTTTCGGCTTGTTCGAGTTCCTCGTAGATCCTGGATATTAGGCCTTTGTCAGATAAACAGCAAATATTTTTTCCCATTCCGTGGATTGTCTCTCTGTTCTCTCGATGGTTTATTTTGCCTTGCAAAAGCTTTTCAGTTTGATGATGAGGCCCCACTTGTCCATCTTTTCTTTGATGGCATACACTTTTGAGGTTATGATCAAGAGTACCACCTAACTTCAGTACGAATGGCCATCATTAATAAACCAAAAAATAGCAGATGCTGGCTAGGATGTGGAGAAAAGAGAACACTTCTACACTGTTGGTGGAAAACAGTGTGGCAGTTTTTAAAAGAACTAGAAATTGACCTTCCATGGGTCCCAGCAATCCCTCTTCTGGGAATATACCCAGAGGAACTCAAATCATCCCATAAAAAAGATACCTGCACATGCATGTTTATTGCAGCACTATTCATAATAGCAAAATATGGGACCAACCCTGCTTCCCATCAAAAGTAGACTGGATTAAAAAAAATATGGACATGTACCCAATGAAGTATTGCCCAGACATAAAGAAGGACACAATTATGGACTGTGCAGCAACTTTGATGGATTTGGGATCTATCACATTCAGTGATCCATCACTGAAACAAAGAACTGAATATCACATATTCTCACTCATAATTTGGTCCTGAACATTTATCACAATACTGCAGGAGAGATCAGCAGTAGTGGGACATAACATCAAAGGGTACCTGATCCTAAACCAGGGGAAGTGAGCACCTTTACCTGCATGCAGATCACTTATGTACCTAATCCTGACTTGTACTCCACATCTTTAAAATTAAAAAAAAGAAAGAAAATAAAACCGTGCTGAAATGCTACATTTTACCCCATTCCAGGCTATACCTATCTTAGACAAATGTGTATAGTTTTATCTAAATGACCAAATCTGAAAATATTTTACATATCTAAACTCTTGGTATATTCACCCAGGTCAGTCTTCTCAGAAAGTTATTGCCTTTTTCTGACAATATAAAAATTCACTATTTTGACATATTGAACTTCATATAAAATCGATCATACGGTAGCCCTTTTTTGTGTGTCTGGCTTCTTTCATTCAACCCACTGTTTTTCAGATTTATTCATTGTTTTCAGGTATTAGTTACTTCATACACTTTATATTTGTATGCTATCCTAAAAATTTAATTATTAACATGGACATTGTCTCCAGTTTTTTAAACATTATGAATACATTTTCTATACAGTAGCAAGTGTTTCATTGATATGTGCTTTCATGTGCATGTCTGTAAAAGGGAAATACTGATTTATAAAGTGCATATTTACACTTATAAAAACCTGGTATTTTGTTTATTAAAGTGATTATGCGTTTAACACTTCCACTAGTAGGATATGAGAGTTTTAGTTGTTTAGTATTTTTGATAACATGGCCCTCTCAGTCTTTTGTTGTGGTTGTTATCTGCAGTTTGTTCATTTCATTCCTCTTTTCTCTCTCTCTCTCTCTCTCTCTCTCTCTTTTTTGGATTATTTTGCATCCCATGATGAATAGGAATGACGAGTTACTTGCTGAATATGTATGAGCCCATTGTATATGAACTACAAATATCATTCTTTAGTCTCTATCTTTTTTGGATTATTTCGCATCCCTTGATGAATAGAAATGATGAGTGACTTTTTGAATATGTACGAGTCAATTGTATATGAATTTGGAATACCATTCTTCAGTCTAGGACTGCCTTTTAAGCTTCTTGATGGTGTCTTAGGATAAGCAATAGTTTTAAATTTTGATGTTATTCACTTAATCAAATACTTATTTTATAACTATTCTGTTTATCTTCTACTTAATAATTATTTGCCAACCCCAGACCATGGACTATTCTAGTATATTTTCTATCAGAAACTGCATAAGTATAGTTTCAATATTTATGTCTGTGATCATCTCTAAACGTTTTGTGATATGAGGCAGGGATCAACAGTCATTTTATTATCATATGAGTATCTACAGACTTAAATCCATTTATTTAAAATTCTATCCTTTCACCATTTACCTAAATAGACACCTCCATTGAAGAAAAAGAGTATTTTTATGGCTTTATTTCTAAACTTCCAATTCTATCTAAGTGATATGATTATTTATACATGAATGAAACATTATCTTAGTTACCATTGTTTGGTTGTAAGCTCTCAAATTTGATACTTAAAATCTTCCTACCTTTTCCCTCTTCTTTAGAATTATTTTTATTATTATTTCCATTTATATATAAAACTGGAAATGATCTTGCCAAAATTTACAAAGAGCTTGCTGAGATTTTACATTGATTGCTATTCAATATATAAATCAATTCTGATTTAAAAGAATTTTCAATAATATTGAGCTTTCCAATTCATAAACTTAGTATATCTTTTCCATTTATTTTTTCCCTATTTACTTTTTCTATGCTATATTTTGTAGGTTTTATTGTAAAAATTCTGTATCTCACTTTAGATTTCTTATGGTAAATGGGACTTATAAAGCTTATTTTTTAATTGTTCAGTGCTCACTTTGCAAAAATAAATTTTGTATATTTAACTGTGTATGTCAATGTTGCAAATGATAAATCACTATAATAAATAAGAATAGTTTTATGTTCTTTTTAATTTATTTTAGTTATTAAACTTACATTATTTACAAATAAGGACAGTTTTTTTCTCCAAACTTTATGCCTTTTTGTGTTTTTCCTTTTTGGTACTGGCTAGGAACTCCCATCTGATGTTTAGTAGCAAACAATCGATTATGTTGTTTGGTCAGGTTTTTTTTTATTTGTTTTGTTTTACTGTAAGGGAAAGCACAATATTTGAAAAATATGTATGATGTTGGTTGTAGGTATCATAAATTACCTTTACTAGTTTGTGGAAACTTTTACATTTTTAGACAGGTATAGATACACTCATAGGTGTTTGTGTGTATGTGTCTATGTCTATATGTGTACTTTTTCTTCTGGTATTATGAACCCGTCTTCTTGTTTCTGGGACAAACTCTAGCTTTTTATGTTATATTTTATACTCATTGAATTTGATTTATTATTTTGTTCAGAGCGTTGACATTTTGGCCATTAGAGTATTACTTAGAATAAAGTTGTGTGATTGAGCTATCTAGATTGTATTGCCTCATAAAATTAGTCAGGAAGTTCATTGTATACTTTTTGAAGTTTTATAATTTAAAAGTTTTTAAAAAAAAAAAATTTTTTTTTTTTTTAATTTTTTTCCCCAAATTTAAATATTTTTTAAAGAATTTACTCTTGATGTCCTCGGGTACCTGGAGAATTTTGCTGGAAATACTTTTAAAATTGCAAATTAAAATTTGGAAATTGATTTTGAAAAAAATCTACTGTTTTTTTAAATTTCAAACATGTCCCCTTCACTCCCTCACTTTTTTTACATTTTCCATTTTATTTCCTTTCTTTTTCTACCCCCAAAGTTTCTTTCATTAGTTGAACTTTAGTCATTTCTCAGTTTGAAAAGACTGTTTTCTATTGGTGGAGAATGTGGAATGATATTTAGCAATCTCTGTATGCGAATGTGCTGATCCTACTGGGTGGTTTTCAAGTTAAAAAAATATGTGTGTGTATGTACACAAACAAACAGATTCAAGGTGTGTGGGCACACGTATATGGATGTATATAAATATGCATGTATGCATTTGCATTGATACCATAAATTTTTATTAAAATGTCCAATCCAGCCGGGCTCAGTGGCTCAGCCTGTAATCCCGCGCTTTGAGAGGCTGAGGTGAGTGGATTGCCTGAGCCTGCAGGTTCGAGACCCGCCTGGGCAAGTTGGCGAGACCTCATCTCTACAATAAATTTTAAAAAATTAGTCGGGTGTGGTAGTCCATGCCTGTAGTTCCAGCTACTTAGAAGGCTGAGGTGGAAGGATCACCGGAGCCCAGCAGGTTGAGGCTGCAGTGGCCGGGAGCAGCCACTGCACTCCAGTCTGGGTGACAGAGAGAGACTCCTACTCAAAAAAAATCTTAAAAAAAAAAAAATATCCAATCCAAATCCAAAACAACAAGAAAACATTTAAAAGGGGGAAAGAACAACACAATATGCCAAAAACAAGTAGCAAGAAATAAATTTTTAAAAGTCCTCCTCAAAAACCCGTAATACATTTAAAAAGATGAGGGAAAGAATAGCCAAACCCCCCCCAATATCTCCAAAAAAAGGGGGGAAGCCAGAAACCAATAAAACCCAAAATTTTCCCCCCTACCCCCTTTTAAAAAATAACCAAATTTTATACACCAACAAAAAAATTTCACTGACATAATCAGTTGTGAACTGCAAATAAAATTTGAGATTATCATATTGGAATTAAAAAATTGAAAACAGGCCACAAGATATGCCTCTTAAATAAAAGTCATGCCATCAGGCTCCGAACTATCACAGAAACAAACAAGTGAATACTGCTTGCTCTCACTGATAAGCAGACCCTGATCACTGGTCACATGAGCATAAAGCAAGCATGTGGGCAGTACATTCAATATAATGATATATGATATAATGATCTCTGTATTTGAAGAATGAAGTGGCCCCACAGAGAGATTGGGTGCCTTGGTCAAAGTCAAACAGCTTGTGCTCTTCATTTTTTCAGTTTCTAGATGCTGCAAAATTAATCAGTGAAAAATACTACTTGTTTGTATACTAGTACGTTGGCTTTGAGAGGCCAGGCAAGGAGTTCCAAAATAAAAAAGAGATGTCCAGATTGTTAAACTTATGATACATGTTGACAGTCCGCTGACTGTTTTTGTTCCAATTTATCTGGCTAGATTCTTTTCCTTCATTTCAAATGCTACCCTTCATGGAAAATTCACCAAAGTTGCAAACTTACCTTGAAGCACTCCCATATTGCTCTTACTGTGAGTCATTATTTGATCTATTCTCCCACAGTAAGCAAATTTTATGTGTAAGAATATGCTTATAAGGATATATTATACAATATTGCACAATACTGTATAATATTTATTGTATAATATTATTACCTATTCTGCCTTTTTTCTATTACATTGATTTAATTGTGCTTGTACCTTCTATAGTAATAACCCAGTATCATGTAAATTGTTGATTCTCAATAAATGCCAACTGTATAAACAAAAAGGAAGCAAAATAATAAATAAATGTAAATCATGAATGGAAATGTATCTTATTAAAATCTTAACTATAAGGAAGCTAGGGTGGATAAATTAACATCAGACCAAGTATACTACAGAACAAAGCTATTCCCAGGATAAATAGTGGCATCTTGTGATGATAAATAGCTTAATTTATCAAGACATAAAAGTAAAAAGAAAAAATTCCATATAATAAGCATATCAAAAAATTTAAAATTTATAGCTGTAAAAATGTAGAATAATTCACAATTAAAATTAGAGATTTGAGTAATTCTCTCTCAGTAAATGATAAAAAAAGTTAGAAAGGTAATTAATAGTGATATAGCATAGTTAAAATACTGATAGTTACCTTGACTTTTACTGGCATGTGTAGAGCACCAGAAATGGGGATTGAATGGTGATAAAATTCTATTTCTGCAATTATTGATACCGTTTGCTATTAATCTGCCATCATGATATTTGTACTTAATTTTATCTTAATTTTTATTTTTATTCAGGAAGAAATTAAATAATCTCATCATACTTATATCAAGAAAGTATTTGAAATGATTTAAAGATTTTAATCAATTAAAATGATTTAAAGATTTTAGACAATATTCAAGAAAAGATGTTAAGTATTCTTTTTAAGGGAATAGAGGATAGGTAATTACATGCTCCAAAAATAATTTTAAGATATTAATGTAATTTTATATAAGGGAAAAATAAAAGAAAACTATAGGTCTCTCCACTTTTAAAAATATTTTAAAAGTGCAATAAAAAATAATTAGAAAAAATTTTGACAATATAGGTTTCTGTCTGTGAAAAGATATGTTAATACTAGAGAAATTAAGATAATTCACTATACCAACATATTTTAAAACATATAAATGTATCCATATTTAAAAATTAATAATTGTATGCTCATGAAGAAAAAATAAAACCATGAAAGGCATTTGAGAAAATGACTTCCACAACCCACAAGCCTAAATATCACTTCATGCATAACACCCACAAACATACATATCACCACATGCTTAACACCTTTAGAAGGGAACAGCCTCAATGTGATTTGAATGAGATTTAAGCAATGACAGTAGCAGCAAACCCAAACCATGACAAATAAGCCATCACTGCCATGATTTGAATGTTGTGTTCCAGCCAAAATTTATGCTAAAACTTAATCCCCATGCAATAATATTAAGAAATAGGATCTTTAGTAGATGATTAACTCATGAAAGCTCCTTCCTCATGAATGATATTAGCCCCTTATAACAAAAAGTGTCACACAGCATTTGGCCCATTAGCCTGCTTTTTGCCCTTCCATGCCATGTGAGAGCACCATGTGAGGACACAGTGTTTGTCTCCTCTGTATGATACACTAACAAGGTGTCATCTTGGAAGCAGAGAGCCCTTAACAGACACATCAAACTTGCTGGTATGATCCAGAAATGTGAGAAATAAATTTCTGTTCTTTATAATTAGTTTCAGATATTTTATTTTAGCTGCATAGATGGACTAAGGCATTAAAATTCTAAACATTTATAGCATTCAGTTTTAGGTTCAGAATAAAGCAGGGATGTCTGTTATTTTCATTTTATCCAATTATGTACAACCTAGAAAATCAAGAAGAATATACAGAAAATAATTAAGACATAAACCAGTTATTTCTTGAAGACTATATAATTGTTTAGATTGAATGATAAGAGATTGTACATACAGCTTATTAGAACTAATTAGAAAATTTGGCTACAGATACCTAAAATACAAAATGCACTAGTATATATGATAATCATGAAAATGTTCAAATGTGTTAAAGGCAGATATTGCGTCCTGATCTTTATCACTTATTAGATGTAATTCTGGTAGAAGTTATAATTAACTTTTTTGTATCTTTAATTTTCCTAGCTATAAAATGGATATAATAATAAAGTCATCCTAGTTCTTATGTGTATTGTGAGACTCAACAAGTTTTTAATAAAGTGCTTAGCTCTGGTGCATAACACTTATTTTTAGATACATTGTTATAATTAATAAAGTACAGTTAGAAAATGTTAAAGTACAGATTTCTGCTCTGAGTAAATAGGTATGCATTGATGTCATTGCATGATAACCCAAATAGAGAAGGCAAATTACATAGCTTTACTCTCTAACAATAAATTGTTTTAAAAGAGTAATTAGGTGGTTTACTTTTTGGTACAGTTTATAACTATATTTGTGTATACATATATACATATACATATATACACAAATATAGTTATAAAACCCATCATGAAATAAATGAGGGGGAAAGCAATCTTTAAACTAGTAATTCACTGAAGATTGCAACTTGCTTTGACTTTTTATGATGCACTTCTAAAGTTTACACAAACATGAAAATTACAAAGAAAACTATTTATTACAGTAAACTAAATTTCAGTAGATTGAAAGTTAAAATTTTAAAATTAAAACAGCAAAAGTAATCTGATGTAATTATACCACTATTGTTCAGAGTATAATTAAAATAACAAGCACTTCTAGAAGACATCAGTAAGACTGCAGAGTAGGATATCTCAGGCTTTGTCCCTTTATACAACCTGATTATTAGATAATTCTGCAAACAAAATAGCTCTAAAAAGCTCAGAAGTTAGCAACATAGTGGAACAAGGGTCTGCAACTGAATAAGACATGAACCTCACATGCCTGACACTACAAATCCCAGAATACACAACAATAACTGCACAAAAATGGTAGAAAGAGTTATTTTACTTTGCGTGCATCATCCCATCTCCTTGACTCTCACTGCTTAGCGCCATACCCAGGCCATGAGTATCCCAGATGACCATCTTGCACATCCTTTGAGAAATAAATTCAGTAACTTTGCGGTATATAAATATCAACATAAAACAAAATCAGCTGTGTTTCCCTACACTACTAATAAAGTAGATGAAAGATAAATTTGAAAATTATATTTCCAATAGCATCAAAAATAAAATATTTAGCAACAAATTTAAGGAGGTAAGAGATTTGTACACTGAAAACAGAAACAGAACAGAAACAGAAACAGAAAGAAAAAAAAAAAACACTCTAAAATACACATTGAACCGCAAAAGATCCAAAATAGTTAAAGCAATTTTGAGGGGGAAAAAGAAAAACCCCAGAACTTTACACTTCTTGATTTCAAATTATATTACAATAAAATCACTAAGTCATAAAGATATCTATACTCACACGTTCATTGCAGCACTATTCACATTATCCAAAATATGGAAATAACTGAACTGTCCATCAACACATGAATGGATATAGAAATTATAATATATAAAATATACATATTTATATTATATTTATATACATACACACTCAATAGAATATTAAGTCTTAAAAATTAAGCATAGTCTGCCATTTTTGATGACATGGATTAAAGCAGAGGACATAATCCTACATGACAGCCAGACTCAGTGAAAAATACTGCATGATATCAATTTATCTGTGGAATTTGTAACACTACGTTAAATAATGGGACTTACTAGGGAGAGGAGGGTGCGGGGGGGGAGAAAAGTGAAAATATAAATAAAATGATACAAAATTGTAGTTATGAAGCATGAATACATCTAGAAGTCTAATGTACAACCTGAGAAACATAGTTACTAATATTGTGTTGTATTGTGGTCTTTAACAAGACAGTATATTTTAGGAACTCTTCATCACCAAAAATGTCTTAAAAATTAAAATTAAAAAGGTAACTATGTTAGATTAATGGATATGGCTTTTGTTTTAGATTCAGGTAGTACATGTGCAGGTTTATACATGAATATATTGCATTATGGTGAGTTTGGGCTTCTCTTAAGCCCATTTTCATTATCCTAATAATATGCATGATACCCAATGGGTAGTTTTTTAATTTTTGCCTCTCTCCCTTTCCTGCTATAAGATCTCCAGTGTCTGCTCCAGTGTTTGTTCCATGTGCACACAGTGTTTAACTCCCATTTATAAGTGAGGACATATGGTATTTAGTTTTGTGTTTCTGTGTTAATTTGATTAGAATAATGACCCCAGGCTTAATCCACGTTGCTGAAAAGAACATGATTTCTGATGTAGGCTAGCTGGCATAGCACATTGCTTACATATAGATAGACAAGCTTCTGTAGGCAGGTAGAAGTTAGATAAATGCGGAGGAATTGGTAGTCAATCGTTCAGACGTCCTTAATGGAACACAATTTTCTTGAGCAAATTCCTACCAACCATGCATACCACAGATACCCACTCAGTGGAACATGGGATAACTGGCACAGTAAGCCATGGAGGCATTAGGGAATTACCAGAAGCACCGAGGCATAGTGTCCTAAGAAAAAAACCTAGTTAAACAGTAACTTTTCATTATCTCAAATATATTTTGTACTGCAAGTAATCTTAAGGATTAAACTATAAGAATTGAAACTTGTGATCATAAGCTTGTCACACAAAAATCTGAGCTTCCGGTGAAGGGGCTTCCAGTTAAATATGGGCTGTCTCAGAAGGTTATGACTTTGTTTGAGGTGTCTCTCTCTAGCAGAGGCAGTTGTCAAAAGAGGGAGGTGATGAAGATTGTTTGCTTAGTACTTCTGGCAACTAGGGGACAATTCTTTTAATTCTTTTAATCTTAACAGGGAACCTGTCCTACCTTATTTGACTTTCAATTTATTTGTGCTGGAAACTGCAAAGTACAACATAGGTAACGACATTCAAATTTCCTCTACTCAGCATTTCTAAATATAATGTTATTTTAATTCAAATCAAATAATATACTTAATAAATGCTGATGTTCTTAATTTGAAATAGACTTAGCTTGATTTTTTTAAAATTTAATTATGACTAATTCTTTTATACATTCCAATTTTGATACATGCAGGTTATAATGTATCTTTATACAAAATAGTTTGTATTTCAAGAATTATGAAATTTTACTTTTAAGAAGTTTGAATCTCTAACAATTCCTTTATCTCTGAATATTTTCCTACAGGCCACTTATTCCATCAATATTGAGGGGAAAACATACACTTTCCTTCTTGAAAAACAGTAAGTGAACATTTAAAAAAATTCAGTTGTTTTCTGTATCCTAAATGTTTACAATCACCACCCTAAATTCAACTTTGAAAAAGCAAAAATACTGTATTTTATTTATTTAACATGTTGTATCTTCTCTGTTATCCATTTTAGTCTCAAATTTTAAGGCATTTTGACATTTTAAGTTGAATAATCTAGCTGAATTTTAATTTAATGATATAAATATTAACTTATTTCAGATAAAAGAAAATCACTACTTCTTAAAATAAAACCACAAATATAGCAATAAATAGTATAATTTTTATTTGTATAGGTATAATTTTTTTCATTTGTCATGTCATTTTACATGTTTATATTATTTCAGATATTTTACTTGATATTATACATGCTAAAGCCAATTTAAAATGAAGACCAGGCCTGAAAAATACCTGAAGAAATAAAACCAGCGAGGCCATACAACCAACTAGTTTTAACCTTGCTTGAATGCCAAACACAAGCAAAACTTAACTAGGGTTATTCCTGTTAAATGCTTGTGTTAGAGAAGTACAAAATTTAACCTCAGCCAATCAAAAACTAAATACAAATAACATTTAATTATGTGATCAGGGACATTTTAACAAGGTAACCCTACAAAGAAAATCTTATAACTGTGATCTATCTAATAATTTATTTGTTTTACTTTGGTATTCACCCAATAAATACTTGCCTTTAACACCTTATCATTAAAGTATTAGACCTATTTTGATTTGATGGTCCCAAATTCATGAATTGTTCAAATTTTTAAAAATATTATCATGCCTCAGATTTTTCTTTTAAGACACAATAATGTTTTTCTTACTGTGCTACTGTCAATCTATTGAATCTCTTAAATTCACTCTTTTCTATATTTATTCTGTGAGGAAACCAATGTTATTAATCATATATATGTGAGTGTAACTACATATATGATTTCATATATATATATAAACTCACTTCTCATATATATATATATATATATCCTTCCATAATTTTCTTTTCAATTCCTTTTGTCCTTTCCATAAAACATTTTTAAACCAACAAAAAAGTTTTTCTGTTTGTTTTTCAAAAATGTATTCAGTGCTTTGAATGATGTATAGTTTTCACTGGCTTGCTCTTGGCTCATATGTCAATTCATTCTTTAATAGTATTTAACATTCCATAGTATATGATATTGACAGATAATAAGGTTTCTAGGAATTATCACTAGGGAATCTTGCAGTAAACATCCTTGTATATATCTTCTTGTATATTAAAACTTTTGTTTTATAGATTTGGTATCAAGAAGTGAGTTTATAATAATAATAATAAATAACAACAAAAGTAATGTTTGTGAAGTACATGCTTGTATAATTTGTCAGATATTCTTATTAGTAATTTATACATACTAATTGATCTATTTTTCACAACAACCTCTGAGACAGGCATTATTTGTTACCCTTATTTATAGTACACTAAAATTTTGAGAAATATTGCCTGTACTTTTTTAAAAGATAGGACCAATTCAAATATCCAGAAACACTCTTGACATGCTAAGAAATTTTATCTTAGTTTAATTTCAGTTTGTTTTTGCCTAATAATTTCTGTAAATATTTATTGGCTATTTAGATTTTCCTGTATGAGGCTTACGTCTTCATATAGTTTTCTCAATACTTTTATGTTAACTTTTTTTCTTTTGAATGTTTAAAACTGATAAAGGAAAATTAGAATAATTTACACACTTGGGTACAATTGGGAACAATTAACAATGAATGGTACACATATAAACATTTTACTTACATATTTAAAACAAAAGTGTATGTGGCAGATAATAGTGAAATATCATTATTCTTCTTCCCAGACCTATTTGCTGCTCTCCTTCTGCAAGTGTAACCAAGACTGCAGAATATTATACATTTTCTTCTGTTATATTTTTATTTTTTACTCTTCCATATACAAAAAAGATTTATAAAAATTATAATGTCTTGAATGTTATTTTAGATAGACATAAGTGGTACAGTACTATATTTTCTATCACAAACTTATTTATCTTAACAACTCCCCTGACCTCCCAACTCCAGCCATTGGATCAGTGTTTAACTATGCAAGGTCTACTTCATGGGTATGATATCCCACAGGACACCATAGCTAGAATGGCCCTACACCTAGTTTACTCTATTACTTCTGTCTTGAGATTATTAATAATTTTAAATAATTAGTCCTGCATTTTTATCTTACCTGGAGCCCCACAAATTATGTAGTACATCCTGTGGTTATTCAGTTTACATTGATGTCTTACCAAAGTGGTGGCTGACTTAAATAAAGGCTTGAAGAAACTCATATTTTTCTGATTGCCATCTTGATTGTCATGCTTATGAAAATATTCTTGGCCTACCTTACTGAAAGATAGAGATACATGGAGCATAGCCAAGGTGTCCTATTTATCCAATCCTAAATCAGCCAACATCTTGCTGAATCCCAGACAATTATGCAACACTGACCAAGATTAACAGAACTACCAACCCTGTCCTCATATCACCCAGAAGTTGTGAGCATTAGATGCATTTTGTTTAATAGTAGGTGATTGTAGTTTTTTGATGTGTGTTATTCAATATTTTGCAGAGTATTAATTTTTTTAGAAAATGAGGTCATTTATTTAAGTGCATATGTAGCTATCAAATAAATACATCTCATTTATTGTTTCTCCCCTTATTTGTAGTAATGAAAATTTAGGTTGCTTCATTGATTTTATATTAACAACAGCAAGAAAAGCTGTTTATGGGTACCCTTGGTTATGCCTTCCTGGTACCTGTGAAATTGATGGGTTATGAATAACAAAACAACCAGGTGTGTTACATACTGAAAAATTTTTACTTTAAAGATTTTATACCAGTTTTCACTTTTACAACAATGCAAAAGTTTCTACTCTCTACATTCTCAAAAAAATAAGTATTTTCATTTATTTGTTGTGGCCAATTAATAGTTGCGAAGTGTTTACAGTTGCTTTAATATGCATTTTATTGGTTATTATTAATGGGCAGTATTTTATCAAAGGTTTACTAACTATTCAAATGAAATTGAGTTGCTTCTCTTAAGCTTTTATTTTTCTTAGGTTTTTATTTTTAGTCATTTGCTTTGAGTTCTCTACTTTCAATCCATGGCTTTATTAACCTTTAATATGTTTATATTTGGCAAACATTCTACTCAGCTTATTGACTGCCTTCTTCCTTTGTAGAATGTCTTACTATAAATGAAATTTTTATAAATAAATTATATTTACATTTTATTTTATGAATTTTTGATTCATTGCTTACAGATCTCATTGTTTCATATCTCTTACATCTCAAATTTATAATATAGTAATTGCTGAATATTTTAAAGTTTGTTTTAAATTTAAGATACAGTGCTTTTGGTTTCTTAACTGTATTGCATTTTCCAAGACATTTCAGTGTGGGTTTTGTTTATTACTGCTTCTTCTTTATTGTTTCTTATATTGAAAACTGTTGTGCTTTCCCAGATATTGTTTAGTTAGAATGTTTTTGCATTATTTTCTTCAGATAGAATACATGGATTGCATGCTTTCTGAATTGTGAAACTATAAGAAATTATCTACAAATGTTTCTTATAGTCTCACAATTCAGTAACATCTTGGAAATGTGTGGAATTTATGAGTTTTTTCCTATTTATTTAAAAAAAAACCTATACAGTTTATTTTAAATTAATTTTTCCACACAAGTTTTGGTGTGTTTGCATCATGTGTATTGTGTGTGTTTATTTTAATGTGAGGTGTTTCATTAATCTTCCCACATAAAATTCTTTTTTTTATTTTTAGTTGATTGTTTTCTTTATCATTTACTTTCTTAGTTATTTCTCTTTTTCTTTTTATTTGCTATAGATACATAATAGTTGCATATATTTATAGGATACATATGATATTTTTATACAAGCAGTGTGTAATGATCAAATATGGATACTTGGGATCTCCATCACCTCAAACATTTATTATTTATTTGTGCTGAAAAGATTCCAAATCTAGTCTTCTAGTTATCTTGAATGTACAATAAATTATCGTTAATAATTATCATCCTATCGTGATACCAAACATTAGATTTAGTTCATTCTATCTAACTGTATGTTTAGTCCCCCAATAACACCGGTCTCTCTTTATCCTTATCCCATCATTCTTTCCACTCTGGCAATCACCATTCTATTCGCTACCTCCCTGAGATCAATTTTTATAGCTACCACATATAATTTTTATAGCTACCACATGTAAGTGAGAACATGCGACATGCTGAAAAAAAATACTCTATGAAAATATAAATCAAACAGGAGTAGGAGTAGCTATGCTTATATAAGATCAAATACAATTCAAGATGAAAACTGTAAAAAAGAGACAAAAAAGTCACCATATAATGATAAATGGGTCAATTTTGCAAGAGACTACATTTGTAAATATATATGCACCAAAACTAAAGTGCCCAGATATATAAAACTATTTATTAGCACTAAAGAGAGGTAGATCCCAATACAATAAATAGCTGAGAACTTCAACACTCCATTCTCAACACTGAACATATCATTTAGATAGAAAATCAAAACAATAAACATTTTGAGGAATTAATTAATTGGAATTAATCTATACTACTTCATCATATAGACATTTACAGAAATTTTTATTCAGCATCTGAAGAGGACACATTCTTCTCATTAACACATGAAACAGTCACCAGAATAGAGCAGATGTTAGACTAGAAAACAAATCTCTGCAAATTAAATAAAAAGAAATGTTACCACGTATAATTTCTTTCATTTTTTTACCTCCTCATTTTTTTTATTATATGGGAAAGTTATAATTTTACAACAACTTTTATAGTTCTACTCTCCATATCATAGTTTTCTCTATAAGTATTTCCAAATCTTTATTTTCACTGTTTATTTTACCAATATTTATTCTCTTTATTGGCTAAGGTATTAATTTTGTTTTTGGCAACAAATAGGTTTTTGGTACATTTTAAATTATTAATTCTAAGTGCTATGTATTTTAGTTTTAGGATGCTCATTTTTTAAAAAGAAATCTTTAAGCGAGGTGCAGTGGCTCACGCATGTAATCTCTAGCATTTTGGGAGGTGGATGTGAGAGGATTGCCTGAGCTCAGGGGTTCGAGTCCAGCCTGAGCAACATGGGGAGACTTTGTCTCTACGATAAATCAAAAAATGAGCCTGGCGTGGTGGCGCGTGCCTGTGGTTCCAACTACTTGGAAGGCTGAGGCAAAAGGATTGCCTGAGCCCGGCAGGTTGAGGCTGCAGTGACCGTGAGCGTGCCCCTATACTCCAGCCTGGGCCACAGAGTGAGACTCTGACTCAAAAACAGTAACAATAATAATAATCTTCAAAAGCTTATTTTTGTAACTACGATCATACTCTTTAATCAATGTAAATGCATTAAGAATTGGCATTTATGTTTTCTTTTTGCTTCCTTCATGTTGTGAAGTTTCTTCACTTGAGATATTATCTTTGAGTTGATATTTTTATTTTTATTGTATCACTGAGTAACCCAGACCCTTTTGTGGGTTAATGTAAACGCAAAAAGTATCTTTTTGAGGGTTCAGGGAGAATAAACTTGCAAACAAAAGTATTATCTTTTTAAATTATGCAGGCATGATATCTGTTATTTGTTTTATCTATAATTCCTTTTCTCGAGAACTGCTTTTGGAGTTTCATTTCCATCATTCCCACTTGCATGCCTGCAGTCATTAAAATGTGACTCTGCCTGTGTACCAGAATTCATTGTCCAGGACTTGCACTGAAATTCATACTTTTTTTTCTTAAATGAACTGATTTTTTTTTTTAATGAACTGATAATCCCAGTTTTCACTGGGAAGCTCTCCAGTTTTGTTATTTCAATTGAAGACAATAAAAAATGTCAGAAATGAAAGAAAATGAATCAAATATAAAGGCAGAAGTCATGGTGAAAGAAAGTACTCCGTAAGTACTCCAGTTCCTCTTCTGGTGTGGCCTTGAAATGCCTCTTGGTGTTTTAAATCTTTGAAAAACCGGTCTCCCTCTCATAAGTCACAGTGGTAGATTGCTGCACAATGATCACTATCTTCCCAGTGAGATTATATTTTTCCACCATATTCATATTTGGCTTGTCTATAAAGTTGTTTGGCTTGCTAAGTTTCATCAAAATATTTGTATACCTCTTCTGAAGAAAGTCTTTAGAATTTAGAACTATTGTGTGCTTCTGCAATTTAATTTTTCCTTCTGCTACAAGAAAGGCCTGTTTCAGGGATAGGTCATGTCTTTTCCTAGGTTTTATAATGAAGGCAGCATGGAGCTGACTCTTTAGTAAACTTGGAAGAGGCACTCATTTTAAGGCACTGAGAATTTGGGGTTATTTTATCAAAATATAACATCATGAAAACTGTTTAATGTAAATAAATATATATAATCTTATATATAGGATTACATAATTTAATGTAAATATACATGTATATATAACCTATCTATTGCTACTTTTGGCAAATACTACATTATTTATGCCTTGAAATTACAATTGAATGCAAAAGAAAACTATTGTTGACATCTGGAAGCCTTGGTTATTATTGTACATAATCATATTTTTGTGAATTCATTAA
The DNA here is from genome assembly GCA_027257055.1 of Cephalopachus bancanus. NCBI lineage: Eukaryota > Metazoa > Chordata > Mammalia > Primates > Tarsiidae > Cephalopachus > Cephalopachus bancanus. The sequence continues at coordinate 25,578 of JAPVLO010000203.1, read as the reverse complement.
CTTGAATTTATTAATGCATACATACTGTTTCTTGCTTATACTGATTGTTATTTTTTTTTTTTTTTACAATATGCTATCAGAAAGCAGTTAGATAATGAAGGGATAAGTTCATCTAGTTTTGAATTTGGGGATTATAAAATGAAAGTAAATTTTTAAAATTTTATTTTTGTGTGGAAGTTATTCTTATAAATGATATAATCACAATAAAGTGTTATTCTTTTACTTGCATTAGGTCATTTATACACCCACATTTCCTGGTGTATTTGTACAACGAATTAGGAATACTGTATCAAGATTCTTCATTTACAGACGTAAGATTTGATTTCTGCCAAAAGAATTATTATCTCTGGTATTTGCTTATGTTATGTATTTTAACAATATTAAGTCTTTCAATTCATGAACATGCAATGTCTTTTCATTTGTTTCTGTCTTATTTAATTTCTTTCATCAATATTTTTTGTATAGAAGGCTTTTGCCTTTTTTTTTTTTTTTTTTTTTGAGTTGGAGTCTCACTCTGTCGCCCAGACTGGAGTGCAGTGGCCGCTCCCGGCCACCGCAGCCTCGACCTGCTGGGCTCCGGCAATCCTTCCGCCTCAGCCTTCCGAGTAGCCGGAATTACAGGCATGCGCCACCACGCCCGGCTGATTTTTTAATTTATTGTAGAGATGAGGTCTCGCTGCCCAGGCGGGTCTCGAACCCGCTGGCTCAGGCAATCCACTCACCTCAGCCTCCCAAAGGCACGGGATTACAGGCTGAGCCACCGAACCCGGCTTGGCTTTTGCCTATTTAGTTGAGCTGATTCCAAAGTATTTTATTATTTTTGGTGCTGTCATAAATAAAATTACTTATTTTATTTTTCAGATAATACATTAATAATGTATAGGAATACAGTAATATTGTATTGATTTTATATCTTTCAACTTTATTAAATTTGTTTTTCATTTATTTTTGTTTTACTATACTTTTATATTTTGATAGACACATTTAATTGCAAATATTTATGAGATACAGTTTGATGTTTTGATACATGTAAGTGGTATAATGATCAAATCAGCATAGTTAGCATATTCATTGCCTCATGCATTTAACATTTCGTTTCTTTGTGTTAATGACATTCAAAAATCTTTCTTTTAACTGTTTTGTAACACAAGTACATTGCCATTAACACATTGTCCTCTTACTGTGCAATGGAACACTAAATTTATTCCTCTTTTCAAACTGTAACTTGTATCTGTTAACTAACTTCTCCTCATCCTCCTCTCCTCCCTCAACTACCCAGTGTCTGATTACCACCAGTCTACTCTCTGCTTCTGCTATTAACTATTTTTTCTTAAAATCCACATGCAAAATGGATCATGTAATATTTATCTTTTTGTGCCTGGTTTCTTTTACTTAGCATGGTAACTTCAGGTTCATTTATATTGTCACAAATGACAGAATTTTATTTTTTATGGCTCAGTATCTCATTGTGTGTGTATATATAGCATTCATTCATTGTTGGGTTGATTGCATAACTTGGCTATCATAAATAGTGCCGCAATAAATACAATAATGCAATTTTTAAACTAATATTTCCTTTGGATATATGCCCAGTAGTGGGATTGCTGTATCATATGGTAGTTCTATTTTTAATCTTTTGAGGAACTGCCGTACTGTTTTCCACATGGCTATACAAATATTTAATTCCACCAACAATAAGTAACTGTTCTCTTTTCTCCACATGCTCGCCAACACTTGTTTTCTTTAGTCCTTTTCATAGCATCCATTCTAACTGGAGTGAGGTGGTATCTCATTGTTGGTTTGATTTGCATTTCCTTGATGACTAGAGATGTCCAGCAATTATATATATATATAAATATATATATATACACACACACACACACACACACACACACACATACTCGTCAGCTATTTATACATCTTCTGTTGGTAAATGTTTATTAAGGTTTAACCCATTTTTAATTGCGGTATTTAACCCATTTTAACCCATTTAACACATTTTTAATTGGGGTATTTATTTTATATCAATTTCTTTGCGAAGTCCATTATATATTATGGATATTAGCCCCCTTTTGTATACATGGTTTAAAAATATTTTCTTCCATTATACATTATAGATATTAGCCCCTTTTCATACATACAGTTTGAAAATATTTTCTTTCATTATGTAAGTTGTATTTTCATTTTGTTGATTGCTTCCTTGGCTGCACAAATCTTTTTAATTTGATATAATCTTATTTTTCTATTTTTGCTATTGTTGTCTGTGCTTTAAACATCTTATTTTAAAAATTATTACTCAGTCCAATGTCATTAAAAATTTCTTCTTTGTGATTCTCTAGTAGTTTTATATTTTTCAATTTTGCATGTAAGACTTTAATCCATTTTGTGTTGATTTTTGTATATGATGAGACATAGGCATCTAGTCTCATTCTTCTGTGCATGTGTATGCAACTTTTCTAGCATCATTTATTAAAAAGTCTGTCTTGGGCAACCCCCATGGGTCCTCTGCCACTGTGGGAGCTTTTCTGTCCTCTCAATAAATCCTGCTTAAAAAGAAAAAAAGTCTGTCTTTTCCAAATGTGTGTGTTCTTGGCATTTTTGTCAAAAATCAGTTGTAGGTACATGAACTTATTTCTGAACTCTTCATTCTATTCCATTAATCTATGAATCTGTTTTTATGCCAGTCCCATGTTCTTTTGGTTACTGTAGTAGCATTATAGTATATTTTGAATCAGGTAATGTGGTCCTTCCAATTTTATATTTTTACCAAATTGCTTTTGCTTTTGCTATTTTGATATTTTGTGGCTTCCTGTGCATTGTACCTATTTTTTTCTATTTCTGTATTTTCTGTTTCAGTATGCTCTTGGCATTTAGATAAGGATTGCATGAAATCTGTAGATTGCTTTAGGTAGTATAGCCTCACTAACAAAATTAATTTTTCCAATCCAATGCACAGAATACCTTTTCATATATTTGTGACTTCTTTATTTCATCAATGTTTTATATTATTCAGTGTTGAGATCTTTCACTTCCTTGGTTATTTCTAGGGATCATATTTTTATATATAGTTGCTGAAAATGAAATTATTTTCTTGATTTCTTCTTTAGATAGTTCCCTATTGCATATAGAAACACTATGGATGTCTATATTTATTTATATCCTGCAACTTTACTAAATTTATTAGTTTTAACAGCTTTTGGTTATTTGGGGGGGTTTTCTAATATAATAACATGCCATCTAACAAATAGGGATAACTTCACTTCCTCCTTTTCAATTGGAATGCCTTGTATTTTATTTCTTTTGCCAAGTTGCTCTGACTAGGATTTCCAGAATGCTGTAAAACAGTAGTGAAAATGAGCATCTTTGTTTTCTTCCTGATCTTAGAAAAATAGCTTTCTGCTTTCCCCCATTCAGTATGATGTTTGTTGCAAGTTTTTACATTCACTTTATTGCTTTGAATTACATATCTTCTGCACCTAATTTGCTGAGAGTTTTGTGGTCATAAAGATTGTTAAATTTTGCCAAATGCTTTTTTACACTGAAATGATCATATAAATTTTGGATTTCTTTTAATGCTGTGTGCCACATTTATTGATATGTGTATGTTGAGTTATTCTCACTTATCTAGGATTAATCTCATTTGGCCATAGTGAATGTTTTTTTTAATGTGCTATTGAATTTGGTTTCCTAGTGTCATCTATGGTTATCAGGGATATACTGTAGTCTGTGTTGTATTGTGTCTTTGCCTATTTTTGAGGTCAGCGTAATACCGACCTTAAGAGTTTTAGAAGTGTTCCTTTCCCTGTAATGATTAAAAATTGTTTGAGAAGAATTGGTATCAGTTTTTTTTTTTTTAAGCAAGATTTACTGAGAGGACAGATAAGCTCTCACAGTAGGAGGAACCCGAGGGGGTTGCCCTAGTTCTTTAATGTTTGTCAGAATTCAGTAGTGAAGCCATCAGACCTGAGCTTTTGTTTTTAAAAGAAGAATTTCATTACTGATTCAACTTTCTCACTTATCATTGACTTGTTCAGTCTTTTATGTTTTTTCACAATTTAATCTTGGTAGGTGTCTATATCTAGAAATTTGTCCATCTTTTCTATGTTTTCAAAACCCTTGGTGTATAGGTTTTTATATAACATTCTTTTATGGTCTTTGTATTTCTGTGGAATCTGTTGTAATGTCCTTTTTTCATGTCTGATTTTATTTAGTTGAATCTTCTCTATTTTCTTTTTAGTTAATCTAGTTAAAAGTTTGTTGATTTTGTTTATCTTTTTAAAATCAACTTAGTTCATTTTTTGGATTGTATTTTATTCTCTAATGTGTTTACTTGTGTTCTGTGTTTATTGTTTTCTTCTACCATTTTTAGGTCTAGTTTCTATATTTCTATTTTCTTGATGTGCTTCATTAGTGCAATGACTAGAAATCTTCCTTCTTTTTTGATGCAGATGTTTATTATTAACCTCCCTCCTAGAACTGCTTTTACTATATCCCACAAGTTTTTATTAGTGTTTTTATTTTCATTTATCCTTGGGAATGTATTAATTTCCATTTTGTTTTGTTTTTTTTCATTGAGCCATTGGTCTTTCAAGGGCATGCCATTCAATTTTTTAATAGATTGACAAAGTTCAAAACTTTCTTTTCTTATTCATTTTGATGGTGTGCTCTGTAAATGTCTAAGTACATTTGGTCCATGATGCAATTAGTGTCTAATATTTCTTTATTAATTTTATGTCTCATTCATTTGTCAAGTTCTAAAAGTGGGGTGTTTAAATCCTCTACTATTATTGTATTGCATTCTGTCTCTTTCTTTAGGTTTAGTAATATTTGATTTATATATTTTGGTACTCCATTGTTGGGTTCATATTTATTTATAATTTTAATATTCTTTTGTGAACTTGAACTCTTTATCATTGTACATGTACAATCACCTTGTTTCTTTTTACAGTTTTTAATTTAAGGTTTATTTTATCTGATAAAATATGGCTGTTCCTGTTTACTTTTGATTTCTATTTGCATAGCATATCTTTCTCATCTCTTCACTTTTGGTCTGTGACTGTCTTTAATGGCAAAGTGAGTCTTTTGTAGGCAGCCTACAATTTTTTAAAAAATCCCTTTTGCCACTTTATGTATTTTAATTACATATCTTAATTTATTTGTATTCAAGGTCATTGATAGAGGAGAATTTATACCTGTTGTTTTTTTCATTGTTTTCTGGTTATTTGTAGATCCTTTGCTCCTTTTTTACCTCTGTGCTGTTTACTCTTGTGATTGCTGTTTGTTTGGGGGTTTTTTTTGACACTAAGCTTTCTTTCATTTATTTTTATTTTCATTTTTATCAAATAGTTATGGGGTACAAGTGAGGATTAACTACATAAGTAGGCTGCATGTTGGTGAGATTTGGGCTTCTAATTAGCCCTCATTCCCCCTGGTAGTGAACCAGGTACCTTTTGTGTTGTCATGTGTTACCCTTCACCCTCTACCTTCCTCCCCAGCAGTGCCCAGCAACTGCCATCGCATTCTTGTGCTAATGTGACTAGTGTTCAGGGCCCACTTATGAGTGAGAACATGCAATATTCAGTTATTTGTTTCTGTGATAGTTCACTTAGTATGATGGTCTCCAACACCACCCAAGTTGCTGCTAAGTCCGTGATTTTGTTCTTCTTTATGACTGCATAATGTTTTATCATGTATTTGTATCACATTTTCTTTATCCAATTTACTTTTGATGTACAGCAGGGTTGGTTGGTTTCATGTTTTGGCTATTGTGAATAATGTGGTAATAAACATGCATATGCAGGTAGGTGTCTTTTTGGTAAAGTGACTTATGTTCCTCAGGGTATATACCCCTGAGAAGGAATGGTTAGTTTGTATGGAAGATCAATTTTTAGTTCTTGCCACATTGTTTTCCATAGAGTTTGAATTAGCTGCATTCTCACCAACAGTGTCAAAGTGTTCCCTTTTCACAATACCCGCACCGACACTTGTTATTTAGAACTCAGAGTGAAAGGAAAAACACACACACACACACACACACACACACACACACACACACACACAACCCCATTAAAGAGTGGGCAAAGGACATGACATGGACACTTCTCAAATGATGACATACAAGCAACAGACACATGAAAAAATACTCAGCCTCTTTCCTTCCTTCTCATTTGTGTATCTGCTGTATTGTCTTTCTTTGCATTTCATTCTTTTGTTTCGTAGAAGTTTTTTAATTTGATGAGGTCCCAGTTGACTATCTTATCTTTTATGATGTGGGTATCTGGAGTTTTGATCAGGAATTGGTTGCCCATTCCAATTTCCCTGAGGGTGTTTCCTGTGGTTTCAAATATTCTTATAGCTTGAGGTTTTACAATTAAGTCTTTGATCCATTTAGAGTTGGGTTTTTTTTTTTTTTTTTTTTTTTTGAGTTGGAGTCTCACTCTGTCGCCCAGACTGGAGCACAGTGCAGCCTCGACCTGCTGGGCTCCAGTGATCCTTCCGCTTCAGCCTTCCAAGTAGTTGGAACTACAGGTGCGTGCTACCACCTGTAGCTATGTTTTTGATTTATTGTAGAGATGAGGTCTCACCAAGTTGCCCAGGCGGGTCTCGAACCCACGGGCTCAGGCAATCCACTCACCTCAGCCTCCCAAAGTGCAGGATTACAGGCTGAGCCACCGAGCCTGGCTAGAGTTGATTTTTTAATATGGTGATAGGTAGTGGTACTGTTTCCATCTTTTGCATATGATCAGCCAGTTTTCCCAGCATCATTTACTGAATAGATTTTTCCCTCTCCCCAGTGGTTGGTTGTTGGTGGAGGCTTTGTCAAAGATGAGTTGGTTGAGAAATGGAAGCTTTGCTTATGAAATCTCTATGCTGTTCCATTGGTCCATATCCCTGTTCTTGTACCAATACCAGGCTGTTTTGATTATTACTGCCTTATAGTAAAATTTTAAGTCTGAAAGTGTAATACCACCTGCTTAGTTTTTTTTGCTGAGGATTTTATTTTGATTATTCATGGTCATTTGTGTTTCCATATGAATGTTTGTATTGTTATTTCAAGTTCTGAGAAGAATGATGTTGATAATTTAATGGATATTCTGTTGAACCAGTAGATTGTCTTTGGCAGGAAGGACATCTTAACAGTGTAGATTATTTCAATCCGTGAGCATAGAATATTTTTCCACTTGTTTGTGTCTTCTTTGATTTATTTGAGCAGTGTTTTATAGCTTTTGTTGTAAATGTCCTTCACTTCTCTAATTAGGAAGATGGTAGAATAGCAGCAGGCTTATCCACAGAAACACTACAGGCTAGAAGAGACTGGAGTCCAGTTTTCAAAGTTCTAAAAGATACACAATCCCAAGCAAGAATTTCCTATGCAATTAAGCTTAACTTCATCAGTGATGGAGAATCAAAATCCTTTCCAGACATTCAGACACCAAGAGTTTATGCTGCCTCCAGACCAGCTCTACAAGAGACACTTAAGAAGGTATTAAACACAGGAGAAAGACAAAAATAAGAACAACCACAATCTTCCCAAGAATGCAGGAAAACAGAGAATCAACACAGCATGCATCATGACTGCAAAATTGAAAATTCATACATGTATCAACCCCCAGATTCAAGGAAAACTAACCAAGCAATCTACCAACAACAACAAAACTTTATAAAAGCCTCATGACAGGGATAAACTCTCATATTCAATAATCCAACTGACAGTGAACAGACTAAATGCACCAATGAAAACACATAGAATGGTAAACTGTATTGTTAAAAAAAATGTTTCAACAATATGCTGTGACCAAGAAACACATCTCACCACAAAGGACACTCACAGATTCAAAGTAAGAGGGTGGAAAACAAATTTTCAGGAGACCAAAACACCAAAAATGACAATCCTAATATCAGACAAAACAATCTTTAAATATTAAAAATCTAAAAAGATACAGGACACTATATAATGATAAAAAATTCAATCCATTAGCAAGAACTTTCCATCCTAAACATGTATGTACTAGCACAAGAGCACCAGCTTTTATAAAGCAATTACTAAGTCGACTAAAAAAAGACATTGACTCTAACACTATTATATCTGGGGATTTTACTCCACTAATAACCCGAGATAGATCATCGGGGCAGAAAATCAACAAAGAGATTCAGAACCTCAGCTTGACAGTTAACCAAATAGACGTAATAGATACCTACATAACACTCCACCCAACAACCATAGAATGTCCATTCTACTCATCACCACATGGAACGTACTTCAAGATTGACCACATCCTCAGCCATAAATCAAGCATAAACAAATTTTGTAAGATCAAAATGCTGCCATGCATTATCTCAGATCACAGTGGAATAAAAATATCAACACACACACACACACACACACACACACACACACACACACACACATCAAATCCACAAAGACATGGACACTAAACAGCATGATGCTGAACAAGTCCTGGGTCAGCACAGAAATTGAGACAGAAATTAAAAGATTTCTGGAAACAAATGAAAATAAAGACACATCTTACCAAAACCTCTGGGATTTCACAAAGTTAGTACTAAGAGGGAAATTTATACCACTATGAACACTTTAAGAAAATAGATCACACATTAACAGCTTAGCAAATCACCTAAGGAAGCTGGAAAGACAAAACTACCAAACTCCTAATTTAGCAGAAGAATACAGGCCATCAAAGCAAAAGCCCAAATACAGGACATAGAAGACAAAAATATCATAGAAAAATATCAATGAAGCAAAAAGCTGGTTCTTTGAAAAGATAAACAAGATTGATGAACTCCTAACCAGACTGAACTTAAAAAAGAGAGGAAAAAAACACAAATAAACACAGTCAGAAATGCAAAAGATCAAGTCACAACTGATTTATCAGAGATTACTGTGCACACCTGTATGGAAACAAACCTCAAAACCTAAATGAAATGGAGGACTTTCTGACATCACACAGCCCCACAAGCCTGAAACAAGAAGAAATGGAGATCCTAAATAAACCAATAAAAACCCAGGAAATTGACTCTGTCATAAGAAGACTACCTACAAAAATAGCCCTGAATCAGATGACTTTTCGGGAGTTGATACCAATCCTATTGAAAGTATCCCAGGCAAGCAAGAAAGACAGAACTCCCCCAAATTATTCTATGAAGCTAACATCACATTGATACCCAAACCGGGTAAAGATCCAACAAAGAAAGAGAACCACAGGCCAATTTCCCTGATAAACGTAGATGCAAAAACCTCAACAATATTCTGGAAAATTGGATCCAACAAAGCATCTCAAAAATCATTTAACATAACCAAGTGAGCTTTATCTCTAGGATGCAGAGCATCCTAGATGCAAGATCATAAATGTAATTAAATACATCAACAGATGCAAAAGCAAGAATCGCATGATTATATCATTAGACACAGAAAAAGCTTTCAATAAAATCCAGCATCCCTTCTTGATAAACCCTTTGAACACCCAGGTATAGAGGTAACATACCTCAAAATTGTAGAGCCATCTATGATAAACTCATAGTCAATATATTGCTAGACAGATACTGGAAGCATTTCCCCTGAAAACTGGAACAAAGGCTGTCCACTGTCACCACTCCTCTTGTTCAACATAATGTTGGAAGTTCAAGTAAGAGCAACCAGACAAGAGATACTATTATTATTATTCCTCTTTGCTAACAATATGATCCCATACCTTGGAAACCCATTAGAATCTGTCAAAATCCTTCTTACACTGATAAAGGACTTTGACAAAGTCTCAAGGTACAAAATAAATGTGCAAAGGGCAGTCACAATCTTACTCATCAACAACAAACAGGTAGAGAACCAAATAAAAACCACAACCCCATTCACAATTGCTGAAAACAAAAAACAAAAAAGAAAACAAAAAACAAAAGAGAAAAGAAAAGAAATACCTCGGTGCCTTTTTTTTGTGAGGAGAAAGCACCAGACAACTCTAATTGTCCATATTGCTAATGTCCTATTGGAAATCCCCTGAATTTTTTTTCTCTGTGTGTAAATTTGGGTGAAGTGTTCAAAATTTTTGTATGCAAGATCATGCTATCCACCAAAAGGGACAATTTTACTTTTTGCTTTCCAATTTTGATGTATTTTATATCTTGTCTAATTGCTTTGTATAGGATTCCCACCACTATGCTAAAAAAAAAAAAATGCTGAGAGTGAGCATTATTGCTTATTCCTTATTTTGGAGAGAAAGTCTTTACTTTTTCACCATTGAGTATAATGTTAGCTCGGAGGTTTTCAAATATCACCTTTATTACGTCTAAGTAATTTTCTTCTACTTCTAGTTTCAGTTTTTATGATAAACTTGTTGATTATGTTCAATGTTTTTTCTATATCTATTAATTTGACCATGTAAATTGTATTCATTGTTCTGTGATATAGTATATCACATTGATTTTTCTTTTGTTCAACCATTCTTACATTTCAGAGATAAATTACACTCGATTTGAGTGATGCTTTTAATATGCTGTTGAATTAGACTTTTTGAGAATGTTTACTTCTACATGCATCAGGATTTTTGGCTACTGTTTTCCTTTCTTGTGATATGTTTTTATGGATTTGGTGTCTAGCCTCATAGAGTCTAGAATTGTTTGGAATTGTTTTCTTTTCTTTTTTTTTTTTTTTTTTTTTTGATATCTTGTGAGAGTTTGAGAATGTTTGAGAATGATTGATATGGTGCTGATTCTTCTTTAAATGTTTCGTAGAATTCACCAGTGGGTTCCTCTGATCCTGGCCATTTCATTGTTGGGAAGTTTTGATTACCAATCTAATTGTCATGCTTTCTATGGGTCCTTTTATATTTTGTTCTTCCTTAGGAGTCAATTCAGTAGATTGTATGTTTATAGAATGCTGTCGATTTCTTCTGGGTTATCCAATTTGCTAATATATAATTATTCATACTACTTTCTTAAACTTTTTAAAAAATTTGTGTGATAAGTTTTAATGTCTCTGTTTTATTTCTGATTTTAATTATTTTAGTTTTTTCCATTTTCCTAGTATATCTCAGTAGAATTGTCAATTTTGTTTATCTTTTCAAAAAATGTACTCACCTTTTATTTTTATATTGTTTTTCTATTTTCTCTTTTGTTTATTTTTGTTCTAATCTTTGTTTTTTCTTCTTTTTTTCTTGCCAACTTTGGGCTTAGCTTTTTCTTTTTTTTTTAACTTCCTTCAAGTAAAAATAACTTTGATATATTTCTATTTTAAAAAATATAGATATATTGTTAGGAACTTCCCTCTGCTTTTGCTCCATACATTGCTTTCAGTATTTTATGGTTTTTTTTCTTTTCTGTCTTTGTTCATCTCAAGGTATTTTCTAATGTCCATATTGATTTTCTTTTTTACCCAATGGTTTTACAATAATGTATTGTTTAATTTCAACATATTTATTAATTTTCTAATTCTTATTCTATTGATTTCCAGTTTAATTCCATTGTGGTTAGAAAAGATGCTTGGCATGATTTTAATTTATTAAAATGTGTTAGATTATTTTGAGACCTAATATGTGATCTATCTGGAGAAAGATACATGTGCACTTGAGAAGGTATATTCTGTTTATGTTGGATGCAACATTCTGTATGTGTTTATTAAAACTATTTGATTTAGGGTGTCATTCAAGTCTTCTGTTCTTTATTAACTTTCTGTTTGGATGTTGTATCCATTACTTATGATAAGGCATTGAAGTTTCCTGTCATTTTTGTGTTGGTGTTTATTTCTCCCTTCAATTTTAATTGCTTATGTGTTCTAGCACTGAGTATATTTTAGTGTAAATATTTATAATTATTGTCTTCTTTAGATATTGACTATTTTATCATTACAAAATACCCTTTTTCTCTTATAGCAGTTTGTTTTGTAAAAACCATTTTATTTTATAAAAGTATAAAACTTCCTGCCTCCTTTTGGTTACCATTTGCATGGAATTTCTTTATCTATCTATTCATTTACAGCCTATGTATGTCCTTAAATGCAAAGTGAATTTCTTTCTTTTTTTTGAGTTGGAGTCTCACTCTGTCACCCAGACTGGAGTGCAGTGGCCGCTCCCGGCCACCGCAGCCTCAACTTGCTGGGCTCCAGCGATTCTTCCACCTCAGCCTTCCAGGTAGCTGGAACTACAGCCACGCGCTACCACACCTGGCTAATTTTTTTTTTTTTTAATTTATTGTAGAGATGAGGGCTCGCCAAGCTGCCCAGGCAGGTTTCAAACACGCAGGCACAGGCAATCCACTCACCTCAGCCTCCCAAGACGCGGGATTAAAGGCTGAGCCACCGAGCCCGGCCCAAAGTGAATTTCTTATACACTTTATAGTTGGCCCTTGTTTATTATCCATTTACCATTTTATGTCTTTTGATTATACAAAAGCTACACATTGATATAAATATAAACTTATTTATATTTGAAACAATTATTAATAGGGAAAATTTGCTGTTGCCGACTTGATTGTTTTCTGTTAATATTTCATTTTAGCTGTTTGTCTTTTCTAGCAGTCTTCCTTTGTATTTTAAAAATTAATTGTGTTGATGTGCTCTGATTGCTTTCTTTTTCTGTGTTAAAAAAAAGACTGTGTGTGCAATGCTTTTCATTATAAACCTCTATTTTTGGCTGATAATAATGTAACTGCTGTCACTTACAAAAACTCTACATTTCTATATCATCTACCTATATTTTACTGTGTTTCAGAATTTATATCTTTTTATGTTGTGTATCTTTTAGCAACCATTCTATAGTTGTGTTAACACATTTGTCTTTAACTTTTTAAATTGAATTAAAAGTGATTTACTCACCACCATTATAGTAACATAATGTTCTTTATATTTCCATATATTTACCTTTACCAATGAGTCTTATGGTTTCTTTCTTTCTTTTCTTTTTTTTTTTTTTGTTTGAGTTGGAGTCTTACTCTGTCTCTAAGACTGGAGTGCAGTAGCTGGAACTACAAGCGCGCGCTACCACGCCTGGTTGTTTTGATTTATTGTAGAGACCAGGTCTCGCCAAGTTGCCTGGGTGGGTCTCCAACCCGCGGGCTCAGGCAATCCACTCGCCTCGGCCTCCCAAAGTGCTGGGATTACAGGCTAAGCCACCGAGCCCGGCCTATGGTTTCTTATATTGTAAATCTGTTTGTGTCTGTTTGCATCAGTTTGATGAGCTACATTAATATTTCTAGTAAGGCAGATTTAGTGATAATAAATTGTAGCACCTTTTGTTTTTCTGGTTTGCCTTCATTGCCTTCATTTTGAAGAATAGTTTTGCTTTGTATTATATGCTTATTTGGAATTTTTTTCTTTCAGTATTTTTAAATATTTTATCCTACTTCCTTTTGGCCAGCAGAGTTTCTTCTAGGAAAAAAAAATCTGATCAGAGACTTATGGAGTTTTCTTTGAATGTGACAAGTTACGCTTCTTTTGTACTTTTCAAAGTTCTTTGTTTGATAAGATATTCACAACTGGACACATTTTAATCATATTATAAAATATCAAAAACAAAGAATATGGATATGAATTTCCTTTTGTATATTTAAGAAATACTGAGCAATTATGTATTTAAATATGCTTTCTGACTCTTTCTCTCTTCTCCTTCTGAGTTTTCCTTAGTGTGTTTATTGGCCTGCTTTATGGTGTTCCCTAAGTCCTTTAAGCTTTTTTTTTTTTAACACATTGTCACTCTTTTTTCTTTTTGATTCCCCATGTCCAGTGACTGTCTTCAAGTTGATTGATCTTTTCCTTCTTGATCTAGATTGCCTTTGAAACCCTCCTCATAAATTTTTCCATTTAGTAATTGAATTCTTTAGCTCCATGATTTCTATATGGTACTTTTAATATTTCTATTCTTTTGTTAAAATATTTACTTTCTACATGCATTGTTCTCTACCTTAGTGAGCATCTTGATAGAAAGTATTATTAACTTTGTATTAGGTTAATCATATCACTCTATTTCACAAAGGTCAATTTCTGGAGATTTATCCTGTTCTTACAATGGCATATCTTTGCTTGATTCTTTTTTTTTTTTTTTTTTTTTTGAGTTGGAGTCTCACTCTGTCGCCCAGACTGGAGTGCGGTGGCCGCTCCCGGCCACCGCAGCCTCGACCTGCTGGGCTCCGGCGATCCTTCTGCCTCAGCCTTCCGAGTAGTCGGAGTTACAGGCATGTGCTACCACGCCCAGCTGATTTTTTGATTTATTGTAGAGATGAGGTCTCGCTGCCCAGGCGGGTCTCGAACCCATGGGCTCAGTCAATCAGTTCACCTCAGCCTCCCAAAGGCGCGGGATTACAGGCTGAGCCACCGAGCCCGTCTTGATTCTTTATTTTTGATTCTCTGTGAGTGAAATGTCTACAGTGGAAGTTAAATAAATGTTGTCAACTATATCAAGTTAGCAATTATAAACTATACATTAAAAAAATGTGACTGAGAGAGAAAAGATGCAGATAAGACTATTTTTGTGTACAATTTTAAGCAACAAGTAGTTAGGGAGAATGCCAATCATGGCCATTTATAGGCAGAGAAGGATTTAGGGGAAGAGATTGCATATGGATAAAAGAAAATTGAATATCTGATGAACAATTTTATAGTAAAAACTAAATGTGAATGTATGATGATACCTAGAGAGTAAAGATAAAAAGCTAGGACTTTATTTACAAATCATTTATAAATGTATCTTTCTATAACTGCTTTAGGGTCACTGCTTTTATCAAGGATATGCTACAGATATTCCAAATTCACTTGTGACACTAAACATCTGTTCTGGACTCAGGTAATGGTATATATGTACATTAAGATCTTATGTTAGTCCTTAATTTTCAGAAACTCCTTGATGGGTAGAGAGAAGACAAGTACATTTTGACTTTTAGTTTTGTCTATGTTTCTTGTTATACATTTTTTTACCTCTTCCTTTTCTGGTTGTTTACACTCATGTCTTTTTTTTAAATTCTCTTTGCCTGTATCTCAGCCTTGCAGTCATAAAAGTATGCAGAAAAAACTAGCATGAAGGGTATTCAAATTTCTTACCCATTTTAGAAGCTCAACTGAGATTAAAAGCCTTAATAGACAGTAGATCTGCATAAAATATGTTTGAATGTTAATCTAGGTATGAGAAGTTATTCTCATATGTTAGGCTGCAAAGACAATTACCAAATTTATATAAAACTTTTTACTTAATATTGATTTACATTTATCACTGGGGACTATATATTAATAAAATGTTTATTTCTTTTCTGTATTTGAATATTCAGGGGATTATTGCAATTAGAGAATGTCAGTTATGGTATTGAACCATTAGAAACTTCACCTACATATGAGCATGTGATCTATCAAATAAAGAATAATACAATTGAGCCTTCCTCCTTTCAAGAAAGTTACCCTATGATCAAACACGTAGACAAGTCCTATAGGATTCTTGTCAAATCAAAAGTGAGTATTCCCATTTATGAGATCTTCATTTGCTCTACTTATGGTAAACTTATTCACAGTGAAATTTTGAAATTTCACACATATGGGAACAAATTTAAACTGATTTTAATTATATTAAAAACTTCAGTTGTAGGGTATTTATCAAAATATTTTTGTGTATTCGGATATATTTAGGAAATGTAGTAGATATAGACCTACAAACTTTTCTCTGCAAAGATTTTTCTGCATATGTATAGTGGGTTTTTTAAAAATTGAATTTGCAAGTTTGATCAAATTACTTTATAAATTTTTTGATAAACGCGCTTTTTGTTTAAAAAGATGTTATTTTGAAAGAAAATGTATAAAGGGACACGATAATACACCAGAAATTGTGTGAAGCCTCATTGTTTAAAAGCAGTGCTCTTAAAAGTTTGCTATTTTAAACAGTGTGGCAATAAGCACGTATGTGCAGGTGTCTTTATAATAGAGCGATTTACGTTCCTCCAGGTATATTCCCAGTAGAGTGATTGCTGGATTATATGGAAGATCAAATTTTTAGTTTTATTAGGAATTGCCACACTGTTTCCCATAGAGGTTGAACTAACTTGCATTCCCACCAACAATGTGGACACGTTCCTTGTTCTCTGCACCTGCACCAGCACCTGTTGTTTTTTGACTTATTAATGATAGGCATCCTTAATGGAGTTAGGTGGTATCTTGACATAATCGTTCTAATTGTTTTAAATATCATATTATGAATGCAGATTTGTAAATCACATTTTTTAACAAAAATAATTTAGTCTTACAAAGGAAGTTTTGAAATTTTTATTTTATTTTATTTTATTTTATTTTGAGTTGGAGTCTCACTCGGTCGCCCAGACTGGAGTGCAGTGGCCGCTCTCGGCCACCCAGCCTCGACCTGCTGGGCTCCGGCAATCCTTCCGCCTCAGCCTTCCAAGTAGCCGGAATTACAGGCATGCGCTACCATGCCCGGCTGATTTTTTGATTTATTGTAGAGATGAGGTCTCACTGCCCAGGCGGGTCTCGAACCCGCGGGCTCAGGCAATCCACTCACCTCAGCCTCCCAAAGGCGCAGGATTACAGGCTGAGTCACCGAGCCCGGCTTGAAATTTTTATATTACTAAAAGATAATGCACATTTACTTACGAAATTATGTTGGATGAATTATTGTTATTTTACTGAAACAGAATAATTGTTCATACTTATAAGGTGCAAGTGATATACTGATACATGCATGCAATGTGTACTGATTACATCAAGGTAATTGGGATATCTACTACCTTAAACATTTATTATGTCTTTGTGTTAAGAACATTCCAAATCTTTTCTAGTCATTTTGAAATATACAATAAATTATTAGTAACTATAATTTTCTATTTTACAGGTAGATTCAGGTGTGCTATTGAAAAGAACTCTGAAAATACAAATTGTAATGGATAAATCTATGGTATGAAATATCAGTATGTTTGTTATATCTTTGTTTTTAAATTCAAAGGGATCATGAATTTAAAACTTCCATTGTTTTCAATGCAGTAATATATTTTAAACAGTTCAAAATATGTTTCTTGTTATTGCAGAAGATAAAGAAATGTTGTCAATTGCCTTTACACTGATGTTGAGGGATTAATATTTATGTTTTAATTTCCAAATCAGTATAGAATTTTAGCAGAAATGTATAACTTTATATGGAAGGGTCCTACTACACGCTAATCTACTGTATTAAAGTAGCTGCAGATACATCTGGATTCACTCCAGTTCTTGATGAAACTTTTCCTTAAATCTATTTTCATTTTAAAGCAAGTTATTTTACTAATTACTCAGAGATCAGTTATTAAATATTATTTTATAAGATAATTTGATGTTTTATAATTGCTTAGCTTCTCTGAGGTTCTGCAATTAAAATGGAAAAAATCATTCATTACAATCTTTAGATAATTTTGATTTATGTTTATCAAAAGTATTGATAACAATGGATGTGGGTAAGGAATACTTGGCTATTAGTGCTCTTTTGTCCCATCAATTATCTGCTCATTTGTTTCTTTTTTTTTATCCTCTATTTAGTGAATTATGTTTAGCATTTATTTTTACCTCCAATTTTTTGTGTGTGCGGTACTTTTGTTTTCAGTTTTCAATCTCAGTGGTATTCTAGTGACTCCAGTTAGTATTCTTAATTTATCATGATTTAGAGTTAATCTTAACTTCATATATATATGAACCTCAGGACAGTAAAATTCCATTTAAACATAATAAGCCATTGTAATTTTGTATTAAATATTTTACTTCTCTATACATTATACTTTGCAAAATAGATGATTTAAATTAAATATTCAATTATTTTTAAAGAAATTAAGAAAATTAAAAAGTTTTAAATTTTTAATATATTTGTGTATATGTATCACAACTTTTTATTTCTTCTAATAGACGTTCATGCCTCATTTAAAATGTTTTTTTCTTTTTTTAGCCAGCGTCTAACTCTGTCACCCAGACTGGAGTGCAGTGGCACAATCACAGCCTCGACTTCCTGTGCACAAATGATCCTTCCTCCTCAGACTCCCTACTAGTTGGGAGTACAGGCATGCACACGATGCCTGGCTAGTTATTTGTTATGTGTGTGTGTGTGTGTGTGTGTGTGTGTGTGTGTGTGTGTGTGTGTAGATGAGGTCTCACCATGTTTCCTAAGCTGAGCTCAAATTCCTGAGCTCAATCTATCCTCCCACATTGGCTTTCCAATTCACTGTGATTAGAGGCGTGAGCCACTGCACCCAGTCTGATATTTCTCTTTACCTTGGTAAATTCTCTCCATATTTATTTTATCTGAAGTTGTCTTTATTTCATATTCACTTTTTAAATATCTTATTTGGAAATAATTCCAAACTTACAAAAAAGTTGCAAGAATGCAAAGAATGCCTTTCTTCTTTTCACCTATATTTAATGTTAATATTGTTTCCCATTACCACTTGTGCTTTCTCCATCTGAATTTGCAAGTAAGTTGTAAGTTGCATCAGGAAGTTTATTCTTAAAGGCTTTAGTAGGAAGTTTATTCTTAACAGTCTAGAATAAGATTATTATCTTATTTACCAAAATAGCACTGTTAAAATAATTTTATCAAGTCCACTATAACATAGTTGCATTGTGGTCAGATAATGTGATCTATGTGATACTGTTTTTATTCAAATGGCACTATTATGGCCTAATATTGGTTAATATGTATCAATTTGCATATAACTCTCATTTGTGCTTGAAAAAATATATATTCTCATTGTTGTATACAAGCTTCTATATGTGTATATTTTATCTAACATATCCTTGGGTGTTAAAAACCTTGTATCTCTTTACCGCTAATTTGTCTCCTTAATCTACTAGTTATTATTAAGAGATCTTTGTAAAATATCTCACTGACAGTCAATTTTCATTAACAATTTTTTAGACCTTGTTTTATATATTTGCAGCTCTGTAGTTACACGGCAGTTTAGAAAGTTTCCATTTTTCTGATGTACTGAATATTTTATCAATATATTGTGATAGTTATGTCTATTCTTTTGTTTTTAAAACTGTTATATCAATGTAACTATTATATTAATTAATTTTTTGTTCCTCTGGAATTATAAATGCTATACTTACACTATAATGTTGTCTATTAGAAGTGCAATACCATTATGTCTAAAACACAATGTAGACACCTTGTTTTAAAGTATGTTATTGCTTAAAAATGTTAAAGATTATCTGAGCCATTACTGAGTTGTAATCTTTGCTAGTAGAGCATCTTGGCTCAGTGTTAATGGCTGCTGACTAATCAGGCTGATTGTTGTTGAAGCTTGAGATGGCTGTGGCAATTATTAAAATAAGACAACAATGGAGTTTTTTGTAAAAATTGACTCTTCCTTGCATGAAAAGTTTCTCTGGAGCATGTGATGCTTTGTGACAAAATTTTACATACCTTAGAGTTTATTTCAAAATTGTAGTCAATCCTATTAACTTGCCACTGCTTTATGAACTAAGTTTATGTAATATTCTAAACACTTTGTTTTTATATCAACAATATTCACAGCATCTTCATCAGATATATTTCATCTCAAGAAATTATTTTCTTTGTTCATTCGGAAGAAACTCGTCTGTTCAAATTTTATCATGACATTGTCACAGTTCTCCACTTCTAATTCTGGCTCTCGTGCTACTTCTGACATATCTTCAATTACTTCCTCCACTGATGTCTTGAAGTCCTCAATGTCATCCATGAGGCATGAAATTAACTTCTTCCAAACTCTTGTTAATATTGATATTTTGATCCCCTCCCATGAATCACAAATGTTCTTAATGACATTTAAAACAGTAAATTCTTTTGAGTTGTTGTCAGTTTTCTTTACCCAAATCCATTAGAATAATCACTACCCATGCAGCTATAACCTTATCAAATGTATTTCTTAAATAATAAGAATTTAAAGCCAAAATTACTCCTTGAGCCATGGGCTAGGCTCTGAGCAAAGCATTGCTTTTTTATTCTGAGCAGTGGGCTTAAATATTCAGTAAAACCTGCTTTTAGAGGATTAGCTGTCATTCTGCTTTGTTGTTATTTCTAGAGCACAGGGAGAGTAGATTTAGCATAATCCTTAAGAGCCTCTGAATTTTCAAATTATAAGTGAGCACCGGCTTCAACTTAAAGTCATCAGCTACGTTAATGCCTAACAAGAGAGCCAGTCTATTTTTGAAGGTTTGAAGTTAGGCATTGACTTCTCTCTAGCTATGAAAGTCCTAGATGGCATCTTCTTCCAAAGAAGTCTGTGTCATCTACAATGAAAATCTTTTGATTAGTGTAGCCAACTCCATCAATGATCTTAGCTAGATCTTCTGGATGACTTGCTGCTGCATTTACATCAGCACTTGCACTTGCACTTGCACTTCTATGTTATAAATATGGCTTCTTTCCTTAAATCTCATGAACCAACCTCTGCTAGCTTCACACTTTTCTTCCACTACTTTTTCAGCTCTCTCAGCCTTCATAACATTGAAGACATTTAGGGCTTGCTATGGATGAGACTTTGACTTAAGGGATGTTATGGCTGACTGGTTTAATCTTTTGTCCAGATCACTGTAACTTTCTCCAAATCAGCAATAAGACTGTTGCATTTTGAAAAAAAATCATTCATTTGTTCACTGGAGTAGCTCTTCAAGAGATTTTGCTTTGTACTCACAACTTGGCTAACTGTTTGGCACAAGAGGTCTAACTTTTGGCCTAGCTCAGTTTTTGATTTAATATGAGTTGTGCAACTCTTCCCTTCAATTTGAACACTTAGAGACCATTGTAGGGTTATTAATTGGCCTAACTTCTCTATTGTTGTGTCTCAGATAATAGAAAGCCTGAATGAGAGGTAGAGAGATGGGCAATGACCAGTCAGTGGAGCAGTAAGAGAGCATGTGGACCATTTATAGATTAAGTTTTTCATCTTATGTGGGTATGATTCAAGGCAACTGAAAACAATTACAAGATTGATTACAAAGAACTCTGATAGCAGATCACCAGGACAAGCATAATAATAGTAATTTTAAAAACTTAAGATATTACTTGATTTACCAAATGTTACACAGAGACACGAAGTGAGCACATAGTGTTGGAAAAAATAGTTCCAAAAGGCTCCCTTGATGCAGGATTACCACTAAATTTCAATCTTTAAAAAAGTGCAATGTCTGTGAAGTGTGATAAAGTGAAGCACACTAAAATGAGACTTTCCCATATAGTCACGTGATTTTATTTGAATGAAGACAATGAATGGAAGTATACTAGAGTAGAAAAAGTAGACTTAATGGTTTAGTTAGTTAGGAATATGAATCCTGATTCTTACCCTTATTGGCTACACACTTTTGGTACCTTAATATTTTGACTCTTAACTTCTATATCTATGAAGAGAAATATAATCACAGCTACCTAATTTTAATATTATTGATTAGTTTATAAATTATCAAGGCTTATGTCTAAAATTTCATAACTGTGTGATATATTTTAATTCCACTTTGGTCCCTACAATTGAGCACTGCATTATTTTAACTTTTATCTTTTAATCCACTAATAATATGGTAGTTCAGTTATCTTCACTAGTGATTAAAAAACAAAATTTGTCTTTCAGTATGATTATATGGGTTCTGAGGTGGCAGTTGCAGTTGAGAAAGTTGCCCATATCTTTGGTCTTATTAACACTGTAAGTATCTATGTTTTACAATTAAGTAAGTAACATAAGCTATTAATAGAGTAATGTAGTTTGTATAAGTAAAAGTTAATTGTTATTAAAAATGTTACCCAACCAACCAGTTTTATCCAGCAACAATTTTATCTCCAAAAATAGTAAATTAAGTATATTAGCATTAGATATATAGATGTAATGTTATATTAATAGTTACCCAAAATTGTAAACCACGTATCTTTTGTTTTCAGATGTTTTCCCAGCTTAAAATGAATATTATGCTATCTTCCTTGGAACTCTGGTCAGATCAAAATAAGATTTCAACAAGTGGTGATGCTAATCAAGTGCTACAAAGCTTTTTGTCTTGGAAACAAAAAGTTTTGTTTGAAAGGTCACATGATGTGGCATTCTTATTAATGTAAGCACTTTATTCACATTGATAACAGTTTTATCCGATTATTTGGTATCTTAACTATCAAAATTACTCACAAATTGCATATGAGAATAATCTTTAAAAAGACTATCTGAAGACTGTGTTGTCAAACAGCAAAGTATGAAATTCTGACAATCATGTAAGAAGCTAATAAAATGATAGTAGCCCATGAGTCTCAGAGTAGACTGTTTGCTTATGGAAATATAGTGAGCTGAGAAATGGAACACCTGAGGTAAACATGGGACATCTATGGTTGTAAAGATCTTCTCAGCTACAAATAATTGAAACATGAAGTACATACATAACTGAAATGCACTGCTTTAGTCTCCCTGTAGTTACTTTCTGGTATTTCTATGCAGACCTAAAATGTATCTATTTATCAGCTTGCTTGGTATCTTTCAAAAATCTTTTTGCAGATTTTTACTTTTATTATTTCATATGCAAAAAAAAAGCCACAATCTTAAGGAGCTTAAGCAATATGGAGCATATTTATTAAGTTACTGAGATCGAAAGGGTTTCTGGGATTCTGGAGCAACATTAAAGATCAGATTAAAATGTGTGAGGATATTTTATATGCCCTATCTCTCTTTGTCTTAGTGACTCTCATGCATATTTTCTTTTTTTTTTTCCTCTCCCTCTCTTCCAATCCAACATTTTTTCCTCGCAGTAAGGGTTGATTCACTATGTACAAATCATGGCAGTAAATAATTCTGAATTTCATATTATATCTTAGAATTATATTCCTTCAGTGGTAACAACAGTGATGATTGTTGTTCAAGATGGAACACTACATGAATTTGCATATCAAATTAACTTTTGGAAGGGAAAAGGCATGGTTAGGTTTTGGGTTGTGTATCATATAATGTTAAACAGCTTTTAGAACTTAACTTTACATGATTACACAAATCATAAATAATTGAAAGCATAAGCTAGTATATGTGATATTCATGTTTAGGAGTAAGCATAGCTTTATATAGAAATCCAATTCACAAAATGTCATTAAGTTACTACTGTTTAAAAATACATGTATTCACAAGAAAAATTTTATTATTTAGTCATAGGAACAATCCTACTTATGTGGGAGCAACATATCAAGGAATGGCATGCGATCTGAAGTTTGCAGCAGGCATTGCTCTGGTATGCATTTTTTCCCAATTCTTCAGTAATAATATCAAGTTTTGAAAGTTATTATCTGTTTCAATGAACAGAAGAACATATATTTCTCTTACTGTTTTGACATATCTTTGAAAAAATGCGTTTTTTAGATTTAGGAGCTCAATTATTATAATTTTTAAGGGGGTTTCTTATTGTGAGAGAAAACACATAACAAAATGTACAACCTTCACCATTTTCAAGTATACAGTTCAATATTGTTATGTATGTCCTTGTTGTTGTGAAACAGATCTCTGGAATTTTTTATCATGCAAAATTAAAATTCTGTTCCCATTAAACCACTCCCCTTTTCTCCTGGTAAACACCATTCAACTTTTTGTTTCCATCAATTTGACAGCTTTAGTTTTCTCATAAAAATGGGATCAAACAGTATTTGCCTTCCTAAATCGGCTTATCTCACTTAACATAATGCCCTCAGGATCTATATTGTAGCATGTGACGGAATTTCCTTCTTTTTTATGGCTGAAAACATTTCATTGTTAGTACATACCATATATTCTTTATTCATTCATCTGACAATGGATGTTTTAGTTATTTCGGTATCTTGGTTATTATATATTAATGCAGCAATAAACATGGAGATACTTATGTCTTTTTGAGAGTCTAATTTCGTTTATTTTGGATAGATACTGTCTTCTGTCTATAAACCAGTTTTTGTGCTTATAAAAAACTACTTAAAAATCGGTAATTTTTGAAGAAAAAAATTATTTATTTCAGTTATGAAGGATGAGAAAGCCAAGGCTAAGAGCCGCATACGGTGAGGGCTTTGCTGCTGCTGAGGACTTTCTTCAAGGCAGTGCAGGGCATCATATGGTGATGTGTTCTAGCTCAGGTCTCTCTGCCTCTTCGTATAAAGCCGCCAGTCCCATTTTCATAATAACCCATTAACCACGAACATATTAATATTTTCATGAAGGCTTAGCTGTCATGACCAAATCACCTTTTAAAGGCTCCATCTCGCAACACTGCCACACCAAGGATTAAGTTTCAACATGAATTTCAAAGGAGATAAATATTCAAGACATAGCATTTCATCTCTGGCCTCCCCAAAACTCATGCCCTTCTCACATACAAATAGATTTTTTTAATCCCCATAGCACCAACATTTTTAACTCATTCCAGCACCAACTCAAAGGCTCCAAGTTTCATTTTATAAATCAAAACAAGTGATCTACTTCCAAGATGCAATGGTAGGATAGGCCTAGGGTACATATTCCCACTTCAAAAGGAAGAATTAGGCCAGCAGGAGACTCTAAGCAAGACTGAAACCCAACAAGGCAGACATTGAATCTTAAAACTAAAGAATAATTGCTTTTGACTTGATGCCCAGCATCCTGTGCACTCAGATATGGGAACTGGGCCCCAAGGTCCTTGGGCAGCCACACACTCAGGGCTTTCCTGGGGTCAGGCCATACCTCAGCTCTACCAGTCTGGCATTGCACACTGGTAGCTGTATAGTCCTGGAGTCTTGGTAGTAGTTCTGCTTCTATGGTTCCATTAGGCATTGCCCTTATGGGAAATCTCTGCAATAGGTTTGATTTCCTATTTCCACTCAGCATTGCCCTGGTAGGACTCTGAAGTTGCTCCATTCTTTTAACAAGTCTCTGCCTGGACCCACGAACTGTTCAGTATCTTGGTTCAAATCTAGATGGAAGCTGTCATGCTTCCATAGCTCTTGCATTCTGTGAGTCGGCAAAATTAACAACACATGGAAACCTCCAAGTTTTATGGCTTGTACATTTCAGAGCAATTCATTATGCCATACCCGGAGTTGTTTGAGCAACCGCTAGTATAGCCCGGAAGCACTACAATGGAGATCAGAGTCCTGAGGTGGCCCTGGGAAGTGAGTCTGTGGAGAGTACCTCAGGCCTGTCATCTAAAATCATTCTGCACTTAAAGTCCTCTTGATCTGTTATTGGAGGGGTGACCTTGAAGATATCTGAACTGCCTTCAGATGTTTATTTCACTGTCTTGAGAAACAGCACCTAGCTCCTTTGTATCAGTGCTGATCCCTTTGGCAAATGATCACTGACACCCTTGGTTTTCTCTGTATAATACATTTTTTAAATTCTTTAAATGGCCAGGATGAGAGGTTTCCAAATCTTTCTTTTTTTTTTTTTTTTTTTTTTGAGTTGGAGTCTCTCTCTGTCGCCCAGACTGGAGTGCAGTGGCTGCTTCCGGCCACCGCAGCCTCGACCTGCTGGGCTCCGGCGATCCTTCCGCCTCAGCCTTCCGAGTAGCCGGAATTACAGGCGTGTGCTACCACACCCGGCTAATTTTTTTTTTGGATTTATTGTAGAGATGAGGTCTCGCCTGCACAGGCATGTCTCAAACCCGGGGGCTCAGGCAATCTACTCACCTCA